>OY754333.1:136684146-138006964 GCA_963573305.1 Pyrrhosoma nymphula | reverse complement strand
AGGCAACTTTCGTCAAGAAGAGAAGTAGATACTTTTCGAAAGAAGAAGAGAAGAGAAGTAGAAGTAGAACACCACTCAGTGATTCAATGTGGTTGGTTTGGATAGTTGAGGGTAGAGTTCAACCCGGACTAAGCCACAGGCGTGTGAATTTCACACATTCAGGGTAGGGGGGCCAGTTCCATTCCCTGGGCCACCTCGCACTCTGAGGATTTTTTGTTCGAGGGCGTCCAAAGGCTTCACCCGGATTTGAACCCGGAACCCTTCGATCAGTAGCCAAGCGCTCTACCTACTAGGCCACCACGCTCCCAAGTAGTAGTCGCTAGAAGTAGATACTTTTCGAAAATTTTATGGATATTCACCAAAATACAAATGAATTTCGTAAAGGAGCTATGGATGTGGGGGAGGGGAGGCGATTCGTACGGACTGCGGGGCCCAGACGGGAGTGCCAGCGCTACCTGCACCGCCGCCCACCGAGGAAGGCGTATGACATTCTCCTCCACTATCAAGATTTCAAAAAAATCTAAGGAACCTGTACTCTCGAGAAATTGATTTATTTGATTTGTTGATGATTTATTTATTTCAAAATTATTTAACTCAAAGGTAAATGGCCATTGCATGACTCATACGTTAATTGATTTTCGATCACTCCCCATTACCGAGTACTGCTCCGTTGAAAATGGTCTGTCTAGCTAAGCAGGCGATAATTTTCTTCCCGAGGTGATTAGAATCAGCTCCACAAGCAAACGCTTACTCTATTGCTCCATCTTTTAAGTACAGAATGGGGGAAACATTTTTTTCCTATTAGCATACAACCGTGTCGATAATAACCACAGCAGTCTGAAAACGCCTTTTCCGGCGCAATATGCACTTCCCTTAAGGAAGGCTAATGACGAGGATAGGTTTCTGACAACCCATCCTCCATCCCCAAATAATCCCATTTTTATCAACCTACACGCCTGTGGCGCAAACTACTAAACAAACTACAATTACTTACTAAACAGCCAACCAACGAAATGATTCCTTCGAAAGAGTTTCTTTCAAGAGGACGCCAATTCGCTTATCGCCCTTTCGCACATCAAAGCACTCGGGAGGCGAAGTGCCGGATTAACGGAATGTTTTCCGCAGTTTCCCCTTACACACAATTGCAGACGAAAAGCAAAGGACGTTGACCTTTCTTTTCGTCCTTTTTGAGTGACATACCGACTTCGATTGGGAACATATATACTCGTAGGGAAAGATACAGTTAACGGCCAAGTGAGCGGGGGTAAAAACAAAGTCGATATTACTTCAAAGGGGAAAAAAGTTAGGTTTTTTATCTAAACACAAACAATATGAAAAACAAAACAATCAAGCGGTCGGCGTTAAAATGAAATAAATGGAGGTGTTTAGGATAAGAAAAGGTAAAGCCGTTAAAACGTAAGAAGCAGAAATGCGAAAAGAGAAAACAAACACTTTGAGAGTTCCATTTTCAATTTTTATTTCGCGAGTCAGGTTTTTGATAACTTATGTCATCTTAAGGTTCAAGCTTAGTTTTCTCCGTTCGCACTGGGGAAACCAACAAACTCGACCCGAATACTATCAATCTTATTACGTGGAGGCAAGCGTTATCTAAAGGGGTAGTTGCCAAGAGAATGAGGCTGTTGAGGAAGACTCTGAGGCGAAACATAAATACAAGATTATGCAAATTGAAATAAGTAGTGTAGCTTTCCGAGAATAGGCCTTTGAGGAGAGAGAATATGCGCAGACTGAAAGCCTTAGAGATTATGGGTCAGAAAGCATTTCTTGACTTCCTACTACTCTTTATTTCACTGAAAATGGCTAACCACCTAATGGAATTTTCTTTCCCTTAACGCGCAAATTTTCTCCCAATATGTAATCTCACCCCCTTTCAACAATGACACCTATTAATTCTTCAGCTTTCCACGCAAAATACAACGGAGAACGAAATGAAGTGTTGATATTACCCAATGCTTTCCCCTCGATAAAGAGAAAATGTAAGAAATCGATAAAGAGAAAATGTAAGAAAAAATCTGGCTCTCTAGAGCAGTCAGGAAAAAAACAAATGATAGATATTGAGCCTGTCTTAAACAAGGAAGACTCGTTACATTGTAATATAAGGAATAAAAATTCATGCAGAGATAGATTCATACAGATTCACATAGATAGATTCATACATTCAAGCGGTCCATAAATTGGTCCCTTGTGGCATTTTCCCCCCTGTTTTTTTGGGCAATTCTCCTCTTTGGACAGTTTCTCCTCTGCGGACTGTTTATCCTCCGGACTTAGCCGAACGACATGTGCGCCAACGACGGCCAAAATGCCTACGACTACAAAATGCAGCGACTACTGCCAGCGACTTCTGCCACGACTTCTGCCACACCTTTCGCCGCACCTTTCGCCGCACCTTTCCCTCACCAGGTCCTGCCCCGCTTTTATAGCCAGTAAAGTGAGGAAGGATACCAAAAATGCGGTCATCCTGACCAAGGCAAAAAGGCTGTGATCCTGTATTCTGCGGCCGACGCCAGAAAACAGTTCCTGGCGCTCCAATTAAAAACTGCCACCCTATCTATCACCCATCCCATTATTTCCTCCCCTCCAAGGCTACCAATCGCCAACCTCCTGACCTTACCCATTCCACCTTCGTCCTTGTCGACAGACCCCCTCCTCAGCGGACTCGTGTCTAAGCTCGCCCTCTATTGCTTCCGAGACGCCGACCGGGTAACACCGTTGTGTGAGCCTGCTGACTAAGTCACTTTTGTACTTAAGAGAGAAGTTCAACCTCTCGTACTTGTTAAACTTAAACTATTTTTCGACTGGTAACTTTCATTACGGTCGCCTGGCACTCGACCTATGGGTAAATTATTGTAATTGGTTTGGTTCTATTTTGTGATTTGTAAAATATATTGATAAGTTAAGTTTATGATTGATAATACTTGTGTTTCGTTCGTTTTCCTCATTTTTCTCACCCGAGCTTGGAAAGAGTTTGTGTTTTCAAGAGTGTTATCGGCGAGAAAATCTGCTCCTTCTCCCGATAGCGCTACAAACTGGTAGCAGAGCGTGGTTATTCTTTTCCTGTCTTTCCAACGCAGTTGGTGAGTGTTGTATGAGGATCTGTGATCGTCATTATTTCTGGTATTTCATTTTCTTCCTTCACGGAAGTTTTGTCTCTGCCGCTAACGGCAATCTAAATAGGGAAGGGTTTTCTTTTCGTAATTTATTTCGTGTTCCTGGTTTCCAGTTCGAGGCCTTAGAATAGGTCATTGTAAATTCCTGTCGGAGTTAAGTGTGTAAATTCTTGTGTGACGAAGTATTTTCGTCTTATCTTCCTGCAATTTGAGTGGAGTTTCGTCAGTATGCCTGGTGATTCAGTCGATCAGTACGCAAGGGCTTACTTGACCACGGCCGAGGACAGGCGTGCTAGATCTAATGGGGGATCTGGGCTTACACTTGAAACTTCTGGTGTTCCGGCGGAATCCACACCCAACGTGGTTCCCCGAGGCCAGGTGAACGAGCAGAATCCAACCCATGTCGCACCGCCAGTCCCAATGCAACCTGTTCTGCCGCTGTCTGAAGGTCTGGTCATAGTGAAGCAGCTGATCGCTGATTTTCCACCATTCGAGGTTTCCAATACAGAAAATTGGTATAATTTTATGTTGAAACTGACAGAAATTGTCTCTCTTTCGCTAGTTCCTTTGTCTACGTTGTTGTATTTAGTCATTACCAAGCTGCCAGCTAGTTCTCATCAGTTTTGGCTCTCTATGTTAAATCAGAATCTTTCGTGGGCCGAAATTACCAAACGAATTTGGGGAAGAATTGTAAGTGATCGAGAGTTTGACCGTCTTGTTACCACTAAAGTAAAGAGATTTCAGTTCCCCCGTGAAACTCCTAATGATTTCGTATGTTCTGTTCGTAACGCGATTCAAGTGTTGGCGTTAGAGTTCACCGAGTGCCAAACCGTTCGGTTAATTATTCAAGGGTTAAATCCTCTCACTAAATCCGCCATAATGTTTGCTCGCCAGCCCACGACCTTTGAGGAGTTAGACTCTGTCATAACCCAGGCGTCAAAGCAATTGATGGATTGTGCCGAGTACGCCAATACATTTCATAGTATTTCTCCTAATGTCTCCCCAGTTGCCGCAAGGCAAATAATTTGTTCGTATTGTCGTAAAATTGGGCATCATGCAAGGGAATGTCGGAAGAAAGCCCGTGAAACACGCCAACCAGCCGTGAGTTTCATGAGCGTACGTCAAAATTGTAACAGTAATTTGCCCCTTCTTCCGATAAAACTTCAGTCTGTTTCTTGCAATGCCCTCATTGATACTGGTTGTTCCGTTTCTATTTGCGACGAAAAGTTCTTCAAGACTCTTAAAATTCGCGGTGGCAAATCTCAAAAGTCTTCCGATTCTATCGAGCTATTAACAGTTTCTGGTCAACCGTTTCAATTAAGGATGTCGATCCAACTGAAGGTTCAAATCGACAAATTTTCCTGGCAGCATACATTTTATGTAGCCAATATTCCATTTCCAATTCTTCTAGGCCTTGATTTTATTCGGAAATCCAATATGATTGTTCATCCGAAAGCTGTCTCTTTTGAAACGTCTCCCGCTACTAAGTTAAATTTTATCGCTTATTCAGTTGACAATTGCGCATCGAGTGCGTATCCCGAAGTGCCAAGCAGCAGTCGGTCGACAGAGTCTTGCAGCAATCCTTTTCTCATTGAAAATGAATCGAAATCTTCGGATAATTTGATAAGTGAGTTAAAATATTTGTTGTCGCAATATCCCGATGTCATGACCCACGATTTGGGGACCACATCGCTTATGACTTACGAAATAGAATTAACTGACTGTAACCCGATTCGGAGTCATCCGTTCTCTTTATCTCCCGTTAAGGCACAGATCATGAAAAAACATGTGCAGTCGCTGCTCGACAAGGGAATTATTGAGAATTCTTACTCAAATTGGTCTTCTCCAGCCTTTTTAATTCCCAAGAAGGATGGTACGGAGAGGTTAGTTGTGGATTATCGTAAGCTTAATAAGCAAGTTCAAATAGACGGTTATCCCACTCCGTCGGTGGAACATGCATTTCAATATTTAGCTGACGCAAAATACTTTACTATACTTGATCTTAATTCTGCTTTTCACCAAATTCCTTTGTCTGAAAATTCGAAGAAATATACTGCTTTTGTCACACCGTTCGGGATATATCAATATACTCGTCTGCCATTCGGGTTTGCCAATTCTCCCCAAGTATTCACTCGCTTAATTAACGAGGTACTGGGAGATCTAAAGTATTCTTGTGTGTATCCTTATATCGATGATTTGTGTATCTATTCAAAAAATTCCAGGGATCATATTAATCACGTCGATGCTGTCCTTAAGAGACTTCGTTTGGCTGGACTTACTGTATGTGAGGAGAAGGTTAAACTTGGCACTACGTCTCTCACCTTCTTGGGCCACTTGATATCCCATGGAAAACTTCAAGTTGATCCTGATAGAGTTAAGCCAATCGAAAAATTCCCTGCTCCAAAGAGTTTGAAGGAAGTAGCGAGATTTCTGGGGTTATGTGGTTTCTATTCCAAGTTCATTCCAAGGTATTCTGAAATTTCTATTCCTTTAAATCGCCTTAAACGTAAGAATGTTCCCTTTCACTGGTCAACGGCAGAGAATGAAGCTTTTATTCAGTTAAAGCAAGCTTTGATTAAGCCCCCGGTGCTGTCTTTCCCTCGTTTCGAGGATGAATTTCACTTATTTGTTGATGCTAGTAGCCTCGCATTAGCTGCAGTGTTAAACCATAAAGTAAACGGTGATTTCATACCTGTGGCATTCGCTAGTAAAGCATTATTGGACCATGAAAGAAAGTTTTCGACTTACGAGTTGGAATGTATGGCTATATGCTGGGGTGTCGAGAAATTCAATGTGTACCTTCAAGTAAAACCTTTTCATTTGTATACTGATAATGGTGCATTGTCTTGGTTATTTTCACATCCCAAACAGCTGGGAAAGTTGGGTAGAATGGTTCTTAAACTCTCTTCTTATAAGTTCACCATCCATCATGTACGGGGAACTGCCAATAATGTAGCTGATTGCCTTTCTCGTGTCGTTCCTGTGTCTAGTGATAATGTTGCTAGTGATATTGATTCATCTAAAGTTGGTGATGATCTATTTCCACCAATGGCTTGTGTATTGAATAATGTTCCTTTATCATTTGTTAATATTAGAGACCATCAAAGGTCAGATCTTACTTTGAGGGATGTTCTCCAGAAATTGCAGAAAGATCCCTTGTCTTGTGCAAATTATTTTGTTAAGAACCAGCTGCTATGTTTTGGCAATTCAAAAACTCTTAGAGGGAAGGTTGTTTTACCTGTCGTGCTTCGACCAATGATATTCCAATATTTTCATTGCTCTAGTTTTGGCGCTCACCTGGGAATGTCCAAAACTTATGAGAAAATTAGCAGGGAATATTGGTGGAAGGATATGAAAAGGGAAATTTTTGACATGGTCAGAAATTGCCACTTATGTCAGACATGTAAACCTAGAAATTGTTCTTCGCCTGGCATGTTATCTTCTAACATCCCTTCTGATGTCTGGGAAAGAATTTATATCGATTTTGTCGGCCCATTCCCATCCACAAAGGGTAGTAATCAGTATATTTTAACACTGATTGATGGGTTCTCTAAATTTTGTATATTGGAGCCTGTACGAAAGGCTACAGCTGGTGCTGTTGTGTCTGTTCTCACTCAAAGAGTTTTCTCAAAGTTTGGTTTTCCAAAATATCTGGTCTCTGATAATGCTTCAGTTTTTAAGTCACACCTGCTTAGGGAGATGTGTTTACAACTTGGTATAAAACAAGTTTTCACATCTCCATATTACCCTTGTGCTAACCAAGTCGAAAGACTTCATCGAAATTTAAAATCTGCCTTGACCATTTTATGTAACAATGTTCACTCTACATGGGACCTTTTCCTCTATGATCTAAACTTTGCTTTCAATACTGCTATACATGGTAGCACTGGCCAATCTCCTGCCAAAATAATGTTTGGTAGACAACTGCCACATCCTCTTACAAATCAGTGGTCAATTCCTATTGAGCTGTTCGAGGATAAAATTAAGGATGATCAGAGGAAAGCCTACTTGCAACAAGTGGTCACCAATCTCAAAAAGGCAAGGGCAAAACATGGGGAGGCTTTTAACAAACTCCACTCTCCAGTAAATTTTGCCCCTGGAGATTTAGTTCTTTGTAAAAATCATCCTATTAGCTCAAAGGCAGACAAGAGAACAGCCAAGCTAATGCCTCTTTGGGAAGGTCCTTTCATTATTAAAAAATTTGTGTCTCCTGTAACAGTTGTTCTTGAGCTATCACATGATAAAGAAAAAATATGCCATGTCTCTCAGTTAAAAATTTATCATCGTGACTCTGTGAATTCTCACTAGCTCAATATGGTGTGACTTTTGCATTTTTCAAATTAACTCAATGAAATACTATGATTCTATTTAAACACACTGTTATTTGTTGCCTTTTAGTTGATCAATATGTACTATTCTATTAATATATTATTATACTAATACTTAATAATGTGAACACAGTGATCACCATACTTAATGTTGTCTTCCTCTCAAAGTGTGCAAATTGTGAAATCTGTTGGAGGACGAATGGTCTGATTGGAATGGGATGTGGGGAGAACAGCCAGGAACATTCCCGAGGTGACTCGCTTCCAGATAAGTTGCGGAGGGTCAATGGCTGTTAAGATTCATGTGTGTGACATCGACAGTGATTATATCCATTGTCCTCCCAGGGTGATTAGTGCTTTCTTTATGGTGATTAACTGTGTAATTGCAAACATTATCATTTTCTGTCTCTACCTGGCTATCTAATTTCTGTAGTCAGGTTATGTATGTTGAATATTGGGTTGTTAGGTCATGTATCTGGCGTAGGGGGTGCGATCCCATCGCCCGGCAATTATAATGATTGTCGCAAACAGCACCCAGCTCTTGCATCATGCTTAGCTGGTCTGGGGTTCCAACCCCCAACAAATTTTGAATTGAATAATCCATGACGGTGGCCACTAAATTATTTTTCTATTTATTAGCTTTTTTCTAACACGTTTGACTTAACCTGGCCCGAGAACTGATTGAATCTCTCATCTTACCCAAATTAATTTTCCATTTTTTGCTGTTTTTTCATGGAAAACAATTTCTTACATATGGGTAGTGACATTGGAGAGATATCAATCTAATTTGTCATTAAAATGACTCCAATCTTATCCTGAGTCATTTCTATCAACCCAAATTCCTTCATTGAGTTATCAATGCTTAACAGTACAACCCAATTGGTTGTGCGAAAAAATTTAATTAGTTTTAAGGTCCATGAAATTGATTGACCTCTAATTCTGAGTCGTTCTATCAACCCAACTTCTTCAATGACTGTGTTTATGCTTAACAGTGCAACCCAAGTGGTTGCATAAAACCATGTAATTAGTTTTTAAGGTTCATGAATATGGGGGATCCACTCACAAATTTGATATAATCATTAATATTGTTAATACTAGGGTGAACTTGGAATACAGAATGATATTGTTATACTTGAATTATCATTAATATTGTTAATACTAGGGTGAACTTGAAATACACAATGATATTGTTATACTTTAATTATCTATAATATTATTATTACTAGGGTGAGCTTTGAATATAAAATAATATTGGTATATATGTATGATTATTATAATTTTCTAAAGTATATTTAACTGGTGTCACACAATTGCATAATATTACTTTCAATGAATACAAGTCTACTTTCATTGAACAATTGTATAATCCTGCCTTCAAGAATATTTGCTTTGTTTTATGCAATATTCTCTTTCTAGTTAATTTATTACACCTGACGAGTCAGATGTTTCGTCTACTGGGTGTTGGTTTTTTGTTACTTAGATTTATTTCTCATTTGTTGGATGTTGCCAGCTGGACATCCAAATTATTTATGATAATTGATATCAAAGATGCTATCATATCATTCTACTGGTCCATGTTTGTGACAGTCAGAATATACTTTCATCATTTGTTTGAAGGCTGTTGAATACTTAAAATCTATTGTTTAATGTGTTTATCTGCAATCTTCACCTGTCGCCTGGAATCACAGCTGTGGTATACTGCTCTCATGTTTCCTGCACTTGGCAACTTTCGAGGAGTGTCTCTCCCTCTATGGTTGGCTATGGCTGTGTGAACCAGTGTCATACTGAAAGATTGTATGAATCTGAAATGTTACTAAACTGGGTTATTAACTTCAAGATGTTTATTAGTGATTATCCTTCTACACTGAATTATCAGCTGTTCCACCTTTGTGGTCCAGAAAGGAGAGGAGGTTCTTGTCTGTGGGTGTGTGTGCTCAGTATCTTGGCAATATTGTTCAGTAAATTGCCTCTTAAGCCATAAACTGGCATTGTGAATTCAGTGAAAGTGTCCCTCTAGCAAGAAAAAAGGTGTCATTGATTCAATCATCATTCCTCATCCGGGAGTCAATTCTGTGCCTGATTTCCCCCAGTGGATGTGGCATTTTCCCCCCTGTTTTTTTGGGCAATTCTCCTCTTTGGACAGTTTCTCCTCTGCGGACTGTTTATCCTCCGGACTTAGCCGAAGGACTTGCCCGAACGACATGCGCGCTAACGACATGTGCGCCAACGACGGCCAAAATGCCTACGACTACAAAATGCAGCGACTACTGCCAGCGACTTCTGCCACGACTTCTGCCACACCTTTCGCCGCACCTTTCGCCGCACCTTTCCCTCACCAGGTCCTGCCCCGCTTTTATAGCCAGTAAAGTGAGGAAGGATACCAAAAATGCGGTCATCCTGACCAAGGCAAAAAGGCTGTGATCCTGTATTCTGCGGCCGACGCCAGAAAACAGTTCCTGGCGCTCCAATTAAAAACTGCCACCCTATCTATCACCCATCCCATTATTTCCTCCCCTCCAAGGCTACCAATCGCCAACCTCCTGACCTTACCCATTCCACCTTCGTCCTTGTCGACAGACCCCCTCCTCAGCGGACTCGTGTCTAAGCTCGCCCTCTATTGCTTCCGAGACGCCGACCGGGTAACACCGTTGTGTGAGCCTGCTGACTAAGTCACTTTTGTACTTAAGAGAGAAGTTCAACCTCTCGTACTTGTTAAACTTAAACTATTTTTCGACTGGTAACTTTCATTACGGTCGCCTGGCACTCGACCTATGGGTAAATTATTGTAATTGGTTTGGTTCTATTTTGTGATTTGTAAAATATATTGATAAGTTAAGTTTATGATTGATAATACTTGTGTTTCGTTCGTTTTCCTCATTTTTCTCACCCGAGCTTGGAAAGAGTTTGTGTTTTCAAGAGTGTTATCGGCGAGAAAATCTGCTCCTTCTCCCGATAGCGCTACACCCTTCAAAAAAACTCAACGACGTAGCTTAAAACCTAAGACTAGTTCTCGTTCTTAGGAGAGGACTGGAGGCATCCAATTAATCTAATCGTGGAGAAAGCATGAGGGTAAAAATAGCATGCGCGGCGGATGTTAAGGCAATGGGACTGCAGAAGCTGTGCAGAAGAAGTTTTCAAATAACGGGATTAGGGCTTGGTAGGAAAAACATCTTTCGATCGATGACCACAAGACAGTCGCTACTTTCACGACCGACCGGCAATTGCTCGGATATATTACCTCCGGTAGACAATTACCGTTCACTTTAGACATGGTACAATGTATATTTCTCTCAGCCTTAAGATGAGCGTTCGCGTGGCTCCTACCAGGAATTTATATCCACCGAAATACGCGGAAGTAGTTTATTGTTGAATTCAAAGAATAGAAACAAAATATCGGGATAAAAATGTATCCATGGAGATTCCGTGGTATATAAACACAATAAAATTCACATAAAATACATAACCTCAAGTATCTTGGGCTCAAGGACCAATGCACGGGACTTGGAATAATGCCAGGGGTTTTAAGGATGGAGGAAATTGATAGGTTAATGATTAAGTTAGAAAGTATGAGCTATTATAAACTATGCTTATATTAGCACATCACTTTCTCATAAAACAATATTTGCGGAAAACGTTGACCGTAAAACTCTCGTTTATGTAAGCTACTCAAATACTACTGTACTATAGAGAGCGTATCGGAACCCCGCCCCAGTAATGCACGTCACGCTTGTCTAAGGGTTAAGGTAATATGTCCAATCAAAAAACCTAAGTGTATTTGTCGTGCCTTAAAGTACCACCAAGACGTAATTAGGTATGCATATGATCTATCAAAATTTAGGGAAAAAAACTACCGCCCTTAATTTTTCTAACAACTTAAATATATATCGATATTAATAACGGGTTGCAAAAAATATTTTTCTATTTACATAAAAAATATTTATACGCAGTCTCGCGCACGAGTGCAATGATATTAACCAAATTCCATCACTTTGATGAAATGCACCAAGAAAAAAATCTCCCTTTTGCAAGTCAGGGGTGTTTTCCGGATAGCCTAGGTGACCAGGGTAACTGAAAAACTCCCCACCCTACACTGGGTAGCGTACCCGTCCGGCAATTGGGAGATCTGGGTTCGACTCACGGTCAAGTCAACATTTATCTCATGGAGAACTCCATCACTTCGGTGCATAACTTAAATTAAGTTGCAGAAATAGTTGGAGAGAAAATTTTCCTGTAATGCCGAACTTATAGTAGCACAGGGGATTGAAATATTCCTTAATTAGTAATACATATCTTTTCTTTGATTTTTGAACGACCCATTAACTGCATTAAATATTTTGATTTAAAAAACAGCTTCCAAAAACATGAGTTGCCCCACGGTGAATGCCCACCAAGACAATTAAGCCATCTCGGACGGATGGACATATGAATAGACGGAATAAATGGACATCTTCGGGATGAACTTGACTCGATGGATTTTTAGTCGGATATATTATGGCAGTCGTCAACTCGAGTTCGTCCATAAACCGTGTGAAATTCACACATTCAGGGTTGAGGGGCGAGTTCCTTTCACAGTGCCATTTGCATTTTCCCATGAGGCTCTGGCATCCAGAAAAACGCACCACCTGAATTTTAGGCTGTGCTTTACCAAGAAGAATTTAAATACGCGATCTCCACGTGCATAGCTTCAAACAATACCCACTCGAGTACTAAGCCACCCACGATATAGATATGAACTAAATTCATACTGAATAATCGCAAAGCAGGATATGAGTCACTTATTCAGTTTTTAACTCTAGCACACCTCCTTAGCCTTAATACTTTTTTTATTTACTCATAAAAATGTATACAGAAGTCAAACTTTGAACCAATTTTACCAGAGTCAGAGAACCTACTTTGCCATATTGTAAAATAATTCACAACGAGCATCCTCTTTTTGTTTTCTAACCCATAGGGGCCATTCAAGTATTACGTAAGACGTTCTTGGGGGTGGAGGGGGGGGGGGTGGGATCATCTTACATTGTCTTATCTAGGGGAGGCAGGGGGTTTGGAACCAATTTACGTAAGATTTTTTCCGTCTTGAAACGTTGTATCGTTTCCGAAAAAATTTAGAAGTTACATGGAGCATCCACTCGTTAATGAGATATTTCCCGTAATCTCACCGCTACACCATTGCTCATATTGTCACTTGACTGGCTAGCTACATTAGCTCCACGCTCAATGAATGTGGTCCTCCAAGACTGCATAATATACGATATATAGTGTTCAAATGATACGATATATGATATACGATATATGATAAATATACGATGGCTTCTATGGAAAGATGAAACTGCAGAAAGCGAGCATTAAACGAAGAGTAGACACAAATATCTAACGTCTTCAGTATGACTGAGAGGGAAGGCAGGTGGAAAAATCTTACATTGTCTTACATAGGGGGTTGGGGGGGGGGGAAATATGGCATAAATCGTCTTACATAATACTTGAACGGCCCCATACCAACTTGCCATAGAATTTAATTTAATTTAGTTATAGTCTTAGTCTCTTCTCTTGGACTACAACCTTGTCGTGGTTGAAAGGCTTGCGTGCTCCGATGACCCCTAGAGCTGCACTGGCGGGAGCATTGCTCCTGGTAGGGTCACCAATGCCAGATTGGTCGAAGGTTAGGAGACAAACGAATGGTAGTCCGCGCAGCGTCTGTATCTCAGTGAGGCGGCTGCAAAAGGCGTCGGACCCCAGTGGGGCGGCCTCTGAAGTGATGGTGTCACGTAAAAAACACTGTTGAGTAAGGCCACGGAATACTATCTCAATTAAAACAAAAACCTTGAAATTATGGACAGTTCTCAAATGATAATGAATCCTGGCAACTACGGGACTCGGCCAAGAGGACCGGGTGTCGTGCCCGGCAGCAGTGGGAGCAAGGCCCCTGCGGTCGTCATCACACGAAATCCTTGCTCAGACGTAGCAGCAGCAGAGGAAAAGAAGATAAAGAAGAGGAACGAAACCATCAGAATAGACACGTGGAATGTTAGGACTATGCTGAGGGCGGGGAAGCTAGAGAATATAAAGCAATAAATGGAGAGGGTGGGTGTAGACATCATTGGTCTGGGAGAAGTAAGATGGAAGGATGACGGGGATTACTGGAGCGGCGACTATAGAGTAATTTATAGTGGAGGGAATGAAAGTCAGCGCGGGGTTGCATTCGTAATGAATAGGGAACTCGGTAGAAAAGTAGTGTATGCAGAACAGGTGAGTGATAGGATAATAGTCGTGGAACTAAAAGCAGAACCAACGAATTTAGTTATAATCCAGGTTTATATGCCTACCTCTAATCATAAAGAGGAGGAGGTAGATGGGGTGTACGATCAGCTAGAGGAAATAATTGGTAGGATACCAGGAAGTAAGCACCTGGTAGTAATGGGGGATTGGAACGCGGTGGTGGGTGAAGGAAGAGATGGGCGGGAGGTGGGCGATTACGGGCTAGGAAGGAGAAACGACCGGGGCGAGAAAGCTGTGGAGTTTTGCCGCAGAAATAACCTAGTAATTACAAATAAATGGTTCAGACATCATCCTCGACGTAGGTACACTTGGAAGAAGCCGAGAGACACAGATAGGTTCCAGATAAATTATATAATGGTACGTCACAGATACAGGAATAGTGTTAAAAACTCGCATACTTATCCAGGAGCTGATGCAGACACAGATCACAACTTATTAGTCATGAAATGTCGGGTAAAACTGAAAAAGATAAGAATGGGAAGGAGGGTACGAAAGTGGAATACGGAGACATTAACTGGGGCAATGAAGAAGAAGTATCGAGAGAGGGTGGATGAGATAATGGTTGAGGATCATAGAGTTAGATCAGTGGAAGATGAATGGGGAAGTTTGAAAAATGGAATTGTAGAAGCGGCGAAAGCAACAGTAGGAGTAGTGAGTGCAACTAAAATTAGAAAACCGTGGATCAAGAAGGAGATGATCAGGGAGATGGAGGAGAGAAGGAGATGGAAGAGCGTAAACTCAGAGCTAAGTAAAAGAAAATACCGAGGATTTAATAACAGGCTTAGAAGAGAAACAAAGAAAGCAAGAGAGGCGTGGTGGAGAGAACAGATCGACGCGTTAGAGAAATACCAAAAAGAGGGAAGAGCAGATGCATTATATCGGAAAGTAAAGGAACTGACGGGTGGTGATAAGGAAAGGGGAATTACAACGAATACAGACAAGATGGGAAAGGTGATCGTAGAACCGAGAGAGATCCAGGAGAGGTGGAAGGAGTATGTTGAAGAGCTGTATGGTAAAGAAATAAGGCCCAATAGGTTAGATATAGAAAGGAAAGACGATATCGACAGAGATGGCATCGGACCAAGTATCCTAGATAGCGAAATCGAAAGAGCTCTACGATACATAAAAGGAATAAGGCGGTGGGAATAGATGACATACCTGCAGAGTTTTTAAAGAGCATGGGGAAGAACGGAAGAGGAAAACTTTATGCGCTTATTCGTAGGATTTATGAGGATGGAGTGTGGCCGGAAGACTTCGCGAAGACTGTACTAATTCCTATACCAAAGAAGAGTAAGGCAAAAACGTGCGAAGACTATAGGACAATAAGCTTAATATCCCACGCGGCCAAAGTAGTTCTGAGAAATCTAAACAGAAGGCTAGAGAAGAAGGCAAATGAATACCTGGATGACGACCAGTTCGGGTTTAGGAGAGGGACGGGAACGCGAGACGCTATAGCGGTGATGAGGACGCTAGTAGAAAGAAACCTAGAGTACGGGCAGGATGTTTTTGCATGCTTCGTAGATTTCGAGAAGGCGTTTGATCGGGTGGAATGGACGAAATTAATGGGAGTGTTGAAGAAAATAGGGGGGACAATAGGAAAAGTAGGGAAGAAAATAGGAAAAATTGGAGGGACAGGCGTCTGATTCGAAATTTGTATATGAATCAGACTGCGCAGATTAGGGTAGCCAATGGAGAATCGGGATGGGCCACGATAGGACGGGGAGTGCGGCAAGGGTGCCCACTATCGCCGTTGCTTTTTAACGTGTATTCAGAAGAAATGGTAAGGGAGGCATGGGGGGAGGAGGAGGTAGGTAAGGTAGGAGGTAGGTAGGAGGGGAGCTGCTAAAATTGGTGAGATTAGAAGATGATCAAGCATTGGTTAGTCAGTCTGCCAAGGGGTTACGGTCAATGGTGACTGCGTTAGAGGTGCAGTGCGAAAAGTATGGGATGAAGATCAATCACAAGAAAAACGAAAGTTATGAGATTTTCGAGAAGTAAGAAGGCGGGGCTGAATATAAGGGCTGGAGGGCAGAAGATAGAGCAGGTCGAGCAGTTTACGTATCTGGGTAGTATTTTGGAGGCGAATGGGTTTAGTGGTAAGGACATCAGATGCAGAATTGCGCTAGCTAAAGAAGCATTTTCGAAGAGAAGGGAATTGATGAGGGGGGGTCTGAGAAGAGACGTAAAGAAGAGGCTTGTGAAAACTTTAATATGGAGCGTGGCGCTATATGGGTCGGAAACTTGGTCATTGCGAAGGGAGGATGCGCGTAGACTTGAGGCGTTTGAGATGTGGGTTTGGAGAAGGATGGAGAAGGTTAGCTGGATGGCGAGAAAGACGAACGAGGAGGTATTGGATATGGTCGGAGAGGAGAGGAAGCTTGTGGCAGAGGTTCGGAGAAGGCAGAAGAGATGGATGGAGGAGGTTTTGAAAGGAGAGGGCATGTTGAAGAGAGTGATAGAGGGGAGAACACTGGGGAAGCGTGGAAGAGGAAGGAGGAGGATAGGAATTCTGGACGAAATAAGAGGAGGTAGAAGATATGAAGAATTGAAGAGGGATCTAATAACGGGCCATCCTTAGGAGGGAAAGCGAGACAATTTCTATTAGGTTGGGATACAGAATGGGGACTGTCCAAGAACCTACCAATCAGCTGGTAGAATACTTGAATGAATGATAGTCTTAGTAGCTATTCCAACTGATTTTCCTCTTCCCTTAAACCAATCGTTATGAATCGATACTTTTAAATTTATAAATGTAAAATCAAAGTGCTCCAATAACTATTTACCCTGTCCAAAACACACTGCGGTCACTTCCACGAGTAGAGTTCCACCTTAGTTTCAAGTAAACAATTTATCCAAATTTGAAGTTTCAAACATAAAATATTAAATCATAAAAGATGAAAACAATACATGGAAGAAATATTTGATACTTTACGTAAATGTTCAAGCACTGCGCTCCGTTATCCACGATACGAATAACTCACTCCTAAGCTCGTTTTGTGGTTAGGCAAATGTGTCTAACTTAGATTTGCGGGCAACGGTCTGCCTCGATGGATACACAGGTTCCCGATCAGTCACCGAAGTTAAGCATCGTTTGGATCGGCTCGAGTTTGGATGGGTGATCCTCCGATTCGTCCGAGTGCTGTTGCCCCTGTCTGCGCGTGGCAGACAGTAAGTGCGAAATGACCTTAGCCGTCGAAGAACGTTAAACAAAAATACTACTAAATACTCAGATTTGCAGCTCATTTTTTCCATATGCACACAAATACTGATCCCCAAATACAGTCGAGCATTTAAGTAACACCAAACACATTAAGCCCTCCCAGAATGACTACTGCAGTATGGGTAAGCGAGCGTATTATTTACGCACCGAAACCACCCACCTTCCGAAATGAGAATTTAACGGGTAAGAGGCATTCTCAGCAAGCATAGCGGGTGGATTTGAGCCCGAAAAAATGCTATTTAGTGTCACTAGTGATATAAAGTTGAATCACTCAACGTCTTCCGTTCCCGGAAACAAAACTCCCAACGTTGATGAAAAAAGAACTGTCCCGGAGAATCGATCCTACGTTCCGAGAAGTTGATTAATGGTCCGCTTAAGGAACCAGCCAGCTATTAGTGTCACGAGCTTGAATTGACATCCACTATAAGAACAAATAACAGTTCGTCGCAAGAAAGCAATTTACTTGTCCGAGATAGAAAATATAATCATTCACCCTCCAATCAGGCAACATAACGAATTAGATACAGCCACTGAGTATTCACAAGAATCATAAGAAATATAAAAGACGTACTGGAATAAGTAGGAAACAATTCAAGCCAATATGTTGGTTTACATAACACTGAAAAAAAATATTCATAAATTAAGAGGAAAATATTCTTACAGCTGCCATCGACGGCGAGATTCTAGATTTTAGAGGATTTTCTTACCTGAGTGAGTCTGAAATAATGTCATCTAGCGGTCGCGGCCTGAAACTTGCAGGGCTTAAGAAAACATTCTCAATGTTAGACTATTTTCGTAATCACGCAAAACGTGTGGTAATTGGGAAAATCTTGTTTATTCTCATAATATTGACTCTATATTCATCCTATGTGGCAACACAGGTTTCAAATAATTAATGCCTGAAAACTGTTATCGTGATTGGATGGTATTTCCTCAAACTATCACGGCATTGACATTTAAAAATTAGTTCTCGAAGTTACTTTGACGCACGGGTATGGCCAGATATATATGACTTTCTTGAAGCGTGACTCTCAGTTGCGAGTCATTTGTGACATAGGTAGGCATGAGATATAAGTTGAAATGGTCGGGTTGGTAGTTGACATTGATAATTGGCTGTGACGAATCAATATGTTATATGTTTACAAGGTTGACAAATTGCAATGCTTATTTTACCATAATTTAAAAGGATAAAATACTTAATACGACAAGAAAATATTCCTTATGTAAAAATAAATTATAATTATCTCCCATGTGGGTGTTCTTAATTTAAGAATACAGGACGCTATTCGATGTTAAGAGAATATTCTTAATTTAAAAATATTTTTCTTGCGGCTACCACTCCAGTGTGATCCCCTCAAATTCTGGGCACCTATTTTAGTGGGAACTACTCTTAAATCAAGTGGGCGCCTCTCGATTTAAGAAAATCTTTTTTTCAGTGTAGCCATAGCAGCGTATTAAAAAAAAAAGGTAAAGGAGTGATTGCGGTGGCCACTGGATTTCTGATTTCAAAAACAAGGAGTATTCGAGGGGAAAATTACGGTTTGTAAAGGAGATTGTGATGTATTACGGGGTAGGTTGTTAGCAAATTTTGTCTTCTGTTCTCATTCAACTGAAATCCGATTGGAGATATTAAAACATTGAGAATACTACGCAAAACATTGAGAATACTACGCAAACTTCATTAGGACTATTCAAATCTCTACTTTAAAAAATTAATGCAATTGTAATAATATTGTTGCCTAGGCAATTTACGCCTGTTGTTTTGGCATGGAAGCTGGTCGCCACATGGAAACCTCAAATTAAAATGTTAACTTACTTGATCAAAAAAAAGGCGTCGCTTAATGGGAGACATAGTAGCTTTTTGAAGCATTCTTTAAAACAAGAGGTGAAAAAATAGTAAGAATCTAACTTCTTCCAGATCTCAGCCCAACTAAAACTATCAACTTGTTGATGTTAATGGCGTACAACATCATTGTAATAGAATAAAACCAAAGTACATATAAATTAATAACCGCAAACAAATTCAAATGTACATAAGAAAAGTTAAGAATAAATTATTTTAGGATATTACAAAAACCACCAGAACAATACATAGATATAGAAATGTATTGAGATGCATACAAGGTAAACCCAAAACAATAAAGTTGGTGGTTTCCGGGGTAACTTTGTGGAATTTGGTATTCATTTAAATGAAAAGGTAAAAACTGTTATTTCCACGTTATATTTTAATTTTGACGACCATGGTTTCGACTTTACGTCTTGAAGATGACGTAAAGTCTAAAGCATGGTCGTCAAAATTAAAATCTAATGTGGAAATAACAATGATTTACCTTTTTATTCCAAAACTAAACCAATAAGGAAAAAGGAATATCAGAAAACGAAGCTAAACAATAAAGAAGTTTTTACGCCAAGCGTATTGGTAGTGTGAAGCGAGATAAATGGCGCTCCTCGAGATGAACACAGCCACACTTTTTCCCAACATCCTCGATTAGCAGAATATTTTTATCAACTGGGTTTATTTCATGCAAAAACTATAACCATTTCCTGATGTCTTCTTAACTTGAAAATGACATGACCTACGCTAAGAAATGTTGACTCTGCCCTTAAACATCTGCAACGAAATGTTATGTCGCCAGAAAGTCGAGTGTTTGAGTTCCAGTGATGTAACGGAGGGCCCACCAGAACGAGGGCTGGCAATTACAAAAATTGCGAATTCATTAATTCATTAGAGTAATCTACCGGTTAGAGGTAGGTTATGATGAAAGTCAGAGAATATCCAACGAACTCTTACACGTGTCGTGCCCTTTCTACATCTAGTATTTCTTTCTTCATCTCAGCATAAGTCCTACCTTTTTCATCCCGTCCATAAAACCTAATCTCTTTCTTCCCCTTCCCCGCTTACCCAACATCCTTCCCTCTATCACGGCCTTCAGCAAACCATCGCCCCTCATTACCGCTTCCAACCACCTACCCTAATCTCATCTATAAGTTTCCTCTCCTCGCCCACCATGTCAAGCACTTCCTCATTTGTCTTCCTTTCCGTCCAACACACCTTCTCCATCCTCCTCCACACCCACATCTCAAAAGCCTTCAGCCTATTTTCGTCTTCCTTTCTCAAGGTCCACGTTTCTGCCCCATACAACGCCACACTCCATATCAAGCTCTTCACAAGCCTCTTTTTTACATCCTTACTTAAGGTCCCCGTCATCAGCTCCCTTCTATTATTGAACGCAAATCGCGAATAACACCTGGAATAGATCAAAAACTAACCTAATTGTAATGACAAATATCCAAACATTCTTTCAAGCCCTTAAATCAGCCGCACTCTTTTGTTTATTCCCGCGATGAAGTGCAGGTAATTTCGGAAACACTGTGCCATAGTCTGCATTTAATATAGTCATAAGATGAAGACTGAACTATGTGGAATAATTCCATAATGACGATGAGCTGAATTTTATTGAACCTGATGACGGCGAAAAAGCCGAAACCGGTTGTCTCAAGAAATATAAAACTGCGGAAAAGACACAGTTGTGTTCATTCAATTATTGCCATGTAAAGACGTTGGATATCACTATTTCCCTTTTCAATTAAACTTGGGCCTGTTCGTGTTAATGACTACATTTGCTCTCCTGAAAAACTGCTGCAACGAACGGAGAAAAAAAAGAGTTTACAAATAAGCTAACGATTTTCTACGAACGGTTTTTGATTT
The DNA here is from genome assembly GCA_963573305.1 of Pyrrhosoma nymphula. Classification (NCBI taxonomy): domain Eukaryota; kingdom Metazoa; phylum Arthropoda; class Insecta; order Odonata; family Coenagrionidae; genus Pyrrhosoma; species Pyrrhosoma nymphula. The sequence goes on along the minus strand of OY754333.1, from coordinate 137,986,309 downwards.
TCTTTACGCGTGGCACTTCTTCTGAAAGGCTAGAGGCCACAGTGACCGGACACCTTTAGTAAATAAGTGTGTAGAACATGAAGACAGCATGTAATTACACTAATTGTGAGATAAACCTCTTATGAAAATCACTTGTGTAGTAAAATACTAATAGAGGGAAACAATAAAAAACAATGACATTTTGAAATAACACAATTTGCCCTACTTATCTAGAAATAAGTAACTATGACTTTCCCAGTTACACCTTATGGATGCAATGTTATTAGTTTAAAGCGAGTGTATTTACATATTTACACACCTACCTTTCGCTCTCTTGAGAGTCAGCATGCAGTTGCAGCTAAAAGTTGTATTTAAAAAGGATGTCCTTACCTAAAAAGAGATTTTTCAAATTAATAATAAGGCACCTATGTCATTTCGCACATAAAAACATCTACAACTATCAATCAAAAAATTACTTAAGTATGAATGGCCTCGATGAGCAGCATTTTCACTCATTAAATTTAACATTTTAAATAATAATATTATCAGTTGACATGAAATCTTCAATTCGAAAGTACTATAAGTACTTAAGCGCTAAAAGTGTCAGCATAATTATATTAGAATATCACAGGTTGAATAAATTTACCGACATCTTCTTTAGACAAGCACGTGTAACTCGAGCGCACAGATGAATTAAATTCAAGTTAAAACGACACGATTGCAAGCCTAGTCACAATCATTAAGCGGTCAATTCCCCTCATATGGAGGCAAACATAAAGGAATCAAGTTTATCAAGGCTTCATGGGCCTCCTAAAACCATGAATGAATGAATAAATTAATGAATGAAGAATTTAATATGGAACCTGCCGTCATAAGAAGAGACAAAACAGAACAAAGAAAATAACATCATGTGCAGAAACCAAAACGTAGGAGGAGAATGAGAATAGATTGGATTCGTTTGAGATGTGGGAGTGGAGGAAAAACGGAGATGGACATAAAGGGAGAGGAACGATGATGTGCTCGGCATGGAGGGTGAGGAGAGGAGACTGCTGCAAGAGATGAGGAGGTAGAATAGGTGGTTGGCACAGATAAGGAGGGGGGAAGGGATGCTAAAGACAGTATAGAGGGGAGGATGTTGGGTAAGCGGAAAAGGGGGAAAAATAGAATAGGCCTTATCGATTAGATGAAGAGAGGTAGGAAACATGCCAATCAGAAGAAAGTAATCACGTAAGAAGATAGGAACTTTAATATCAGTAGAGGTAATCTAATCTTCACATAAACCTATCTTCACAGGGTGATCACCTCTAATGATTAATTAAAGTTAATAGAATTAATTCTTGAATAAGATAAAGCTGACTTGATGATTCCACAACAATCCCACCAATTATCCCGATACAAGATTTGAAAATTATATTTTCACACGAATATAATCCAACACCTAAGAATTATACCAAAAATTGTTACTAATAGATTTATATCTCTATTATTGAGACATGCCGCCGGGTGACTCGCTAAAAGGTAAGACTCGTTTCATAATTTCCCTTCTCTATTATAAGGAGAAACGTCCACGTCAAGATCGAAGATAAATGGGCTCGACATCATAGAAGTCCGTGCCAAGGGGGGAAAGATAGGGGGGGAATCATTCATCGCGGCCTGGATAACTTTTCCGGAGGGCTATCTAAAAAGAGACTCCCCATTCCGGGAGGCCATCCTCCTCACTCAAGGGCTGGAGAGAAAAAGATCGACAACACGTAATCTCTCCAGCACTTGCTACGTCAGCGAAGATATACCCAAACTTCGAGGGCACTCGTCGACATCTCGCCTCCTCGACAAATTTTCCCGTTTCCACTTTCACTTTTAGATGGAGTCCACAGGTTGAACTTTGAATCAAATTCTTGAGGGGGCACAAATTCAGAGAGCACTTGAACACAAAGCGCAGTATACCATGAGAATTGCCGGTAGTCTCACTATGGCGTTTTTCGTCGACTAGAAAACAGTAGATTCCTTTGAAAAAGTCCTAAAGCAGTAAATGATGAAAATTAATGAGATCAACGCATTTATAAAAAACTTTGTAAACGAAAAATTAACCGATTTACAAAAAAGTTATGCCCTGACACGCGGGATTTTGGTATAAAATTTCGATGAAAATTTTTTTCCGAATATTAACGGAACGTCAGAATGATACGCATCATCGATATCGGGGACAAATTGAACTCGTAACATTCATTTTATAATATCCATATAAATTCTCATCGAAAGGAAGGAAGAACACTAGGTAGAATTTCACACATCCATATACACATACGAAGAGGAATGTTTGGGTTAGTATTTCATTCATACAAATCTACAGCTTCATTCCCACTGTGATGAAATTTTGCACACTAGAAGTTCAAAACAAAAGTAAAATTTCCATATGAATTTCATTTTGAAAAAACTACCCCCACTCCTATTTTCCACCACCTTTAGCAAAATGTTAACGTGCATCTTTGCGGTTTTTCAAGTTCTCGAAAACAGAGAGGAAATCGAGTGGAGGGTATGCTCTGAAAGTCCATAAAATTGCCATCAAAATGCATTTCGACCCGTTTCGATAGCGTAATTAGCCTCTGAGTAATTATATTATAAAGTTGAATATTCTTTCCAACCCACCGAGGCGAGATTTTCAACCATTTGTGCGCTTACGCGCTACGCTTTGAACAGATACTTAAAAGGATGTGGTGTCCTTATACATTATGACCAATATTTTCATCCTCCATTTAAGTTCAACGGGTGCCTCCCCATAGTATTCAATCACCAGCAATCCATTCCAATGTTAACATCATAGTTATGTTATGCAAATTGTAACTCAGATGACGTAGTGCTAATATCGGAACTTTGTTTGCGCCTACTAAAAAGTGTGTGTAATATAATCCAGTGTTCTTCATTCATTGTCGAAATTCCATAGTTACCCAGGCCATTTTACTTATTGGAAGGATGACAACATTAATGTAATGTGGTTCTTCCAAATTTCGCTTTTAAAAAGATCAAGCTCAAATTTTAATGTGAATGAATTTAAGCATTAATACATACGTGCCTGTAAGGTGGAGCCATTTTACCGGTTACTTACGTAGATATTGAAGTTCAAAGTTAGCTTTTTCTAGTAAAATTTAACATTGCGCTTATGGCGGCTTGAGTGTAACACCAAATTTATTGATATTGAATATAGAATATTTTTGTAGCCACAAATGAGATCAATATTAAAAACAACGGAATACTAGTTAAATAGCTGATTAATACGTTATTTTCGTTTCGATCAACTCATCCGTATATTATCGATGTACGACGAAAAACAAATATTGGCGTTTTAATGAATTTAACCAAGTACATGTCTATTTTGAAAATGTGGCAACGTGGCGCTACGTAAACAAAAAATAACCATACATTAAAAACCGCCAGCTATAGTCTACTCCTCTTCCTTGATCTACCACCTTGACGTGATGGAAGGGCTTGTACGTTCCAATGACCCCTAGAGCTGGACTGGCAGGAACAAGTATCATTGCTCCTGGTAGGGCCACCCATGCCAGATAGGTCGAAGGGTAGGAGCCAGACGAAAGGTAGTTCCGTGATGGTGTCACCTTAAAAATACCGTTGAGTAGCGTGGTAATACCTCTTGACTATCACTTTCTAGAATATGAAAGTCATTCACAGAGAATTGATTCCTGGCAACTACGGGACGCCGCCCACTACATCTACATCTACATATTACCCCGCAAGCCGCCTCAATAGGCGTGTGGCGGGGGGTGTTAGGACACCAGCCGTTTACATATAAAATGGACATGCTATAATGAAATTACGCCTAGCATTTATTATAGTCCCTAATTTTTCGGGGGAAAAACGAATTCCCATACCTATCCGTTCGGCAAAATATCTCTCTTAATTTATCGTTTCTGTCGGACCTGGAAATATAGTAGGGTTCTAATAGGATGTTCTCCGTGTCGCTCTGAAAGATATCTATTCTCAATTGTTCAAGTAATCTAAGCCTAGCGCGCAGCCTCCGAGTCTCTAGCGGCTCCCAGCCTAATTCGTTTAACATCTGTGTAACGCTGTCTGTACCGTAGCTGTTTTTGACGAATCGCGCAGCTTTCCTTTGTATTTTATTAAGTTCCCGGATTAAGTCTTTCTGCACCGGATCCCATATGCTCGCTGCATATTCAAGGTGTGGCCGGACGAGTGCGAAATAGCACCTCTATTTTACTTTTTCATCTGAAAATCTACCCACAATACGCTTGACGAATCCTAGCTTCTTCAGAGCTCTGCCACAAATATTTCTTATATGTGCTCCCCACGATAGGTCCGAAGTTATCGTAACTCCTAGATACTTCACTTCATCTGTCGCCTTTATGTTAACACCATCCACAGCATATACATGGGAATAGTTGGACGACCTCCGCAAGAAATGCACCGCCGTGCATTTGCTCAGATTAAGTTCGAGTCCCCACTCTTGGCTCCACACATGAAAGTTGTTTAAATCCGATGATAGAGTTTCAAAGTCAGAGTGATCACTAATTTCACGATAGATGACAGCGTCGTCGGCAAATAGACGTATTTTACTGCTAATTCGAGAGCATAGATCATTTATGTATATAATGAACAAAAGGGGTCCGATCACGCTTCCTTGTGGGACACCTGATGTCACTTTAACTACATCAGAGCTAATTCCGTCAAGAACTACCTTTTGCTTACGATCACTCAGAAAGTCGCGTATCCAGTTTACTACTGTTTCGTTCAGCCCGCATGACTGTAATTTGTATAAAAGTTTATTATGAGGTACCGTGTGGAAAGCTTTCTTAAAATCTAGAAATAATGCGTCAACTTGTCTTTTCGATTCACCAGATTTGAGAACGTCATGAAAAAAGAGCGCGAGTTGTGTTTCACATGATCTACCTTTCCGGAAGCCGTGCTGAGAGCCATGGAGGAAGTTACGACTGTCCAGGAACGTCATGATATTGCTAACGACGATATGTTCGAGTATCTTGCCTATAATCGACGTTAATGAAATTGGTCGATAGTTCCCTGGGTCGTGTCTGTTTCCCTTTTTGAATATCGGGGTAACGTTTGCAATTTTCCAGTCTAATGGTATCTTTCCTTCAGACAATGATTTCTTGAATATTATGTCTAAGAACGGTGCGATCTGTGGCGCTAACTCCTTGAGGACACGCGCGGGTATTCCCTCCGGACCCGGAGATTTACTATTTTTTATCGACTGTAGCTGTTTAGTTATCCCACCGCGTTGAATAGTGATTTCTTTCATCGGTTCCTCAGTGAATGAAATTTCAAAATTACATGCAGTATTGTCTGTAGTGTATACACTTTCGAAGTGTATACACTAGGGCGGGTGTCGTGCCCGGCAGCGGGGGAGGATAGGCCTCCGCGGTCGTCATCACACGAAATCCTTACACAGCATCATCATCGGCGGAAACAAGGGATACGAGGGAGAAGAAAAAGAAAAAGAGAAAGAGGAGGAGGAACACAGCGGTAAAAATAGGAACTTGGAACGTAAGGACCATGATGAGGGTCGGGAAGCTAGAAAATAATAAGCAGTAAATGGAAAAAGGAAAAATAGATGCTTTGGGATTATGCGAGGTGAGATGGAAGGATAGAGGGGACTATTGGAGTTATAGCTTCAGGGTAAACTATAGTGGGGGAGATGAGAGTCAACGTGGGGTAGGCATGGTACTGAACAACAAATTGGGACTGAGGGTGGTAAACATTGAACAGGTGAGCGACAGGATACTAGTGGTAGAAATAAAAGCACACCTGACGAATTTCGTACTGGTCCACGTATACGCCTACGAACAACCATATGGAGGAAGAGGTGTATGAACAAGTAGAAGAAATAATTAGAGAAGTGCCGGGAAAGAAAAACCTGATAGTAATGGGTGACTGGAATACAGTGGAGGGGGAAGGGAGGGACGGATTAGAAGCGGGAGGGTTTGGGCTAGGAAGAAGAAATGATCGCGGTGATAAGGCAGTGAATTTTGTAGAAGAAATAAATTAGTAGTGACAAACACTTGGTTTAAACATCATCCCAGGCGTAGGTACACATGAATGATACTGGGAGATACCAAATTGTTTATATAGTGGTAAGGAAAAGATTTAGGAACAGTGTAAAAAAACTCGCGTAGCTATCCAGGGGCGGATGCGGACTCAGATCACAACTTGGTGATGATGAAGTGTGAAGTTAGATCCAAAAGGCTTTATAAGGTAAGATGATAAGGAGGTGGAACCTTGAAGCATTGAAAAGGTTGAAAAGGAGGGAATACCAACAGCTAGTAGAAAAGAAAATAGGCGAAGTAAAGCCGATGGAAACAATAGAGAGAAGATGGGAGATTATTAAAACAGGCATCGCAGGAGCGGCAGAGAAAACAATAAGATGGGTGGAAAAGAAGAGGGTTAAGAAGCAGTGGGTTACGGAAGACATAATAAAGAAAATGGAGGAGAGAAGGATATGGAAAAACGTCAACACCGACGCAGGCAAGAGGAAGTACAAGGAATTGAATAATAAACGCCGGCGAGTGACCAATCGAGCAAAAGAAAACGGGTGGAAGGGACAATGCGAGGAAATGGAATTGCTGCAGGAGGAGGGGGAGGTGGGCAATTTGAACGCCAAGGTGAAAATGTTATTGGGTGGTAAGAGAGGTCAAACAATACCAAAGGATAAGGACAAAACAGGGAAGATATTAATCGAACAGGAAGATATCCAAGAAAGATGGAGAGAATGCGTAGAAGAGCTATATGACAGCGAGAATAGACCCTTTCGCCTAGATCTAGAGGATGAAGGATCAATAGATAAGGATAACTTCGGACCAGAGTTAATTGACAGCAAAATAGAGAGGGTATTAAGAAATATGAAGGACAGAAAAGCCGTGGGAACCGATAACCTACCCTCGGAGCTACTGAAGAATCTAGGAAGTAAGGGGAGAAAGTCGTTTTTCGAACTTATTCGCAGGATCTACGAGGAAGGAGTATGGCCAGAGGATTTCGTGAAAACAGTATTAATACCTATCCCGAAGAAGAAGAAAGCGTCAGAATGCGAGGAGTATAGAACAATCAGTTTAATTTCGCACGCAGCAAAAGTGTTGCTTAGAATACTAAATAGAAGGTTGGAGAGCGGAGCAAAGTGCTATTTAGGCGATGACAAATTTGGGTTTAGGAAGGGGAGGGGAACCAGAGATGCGATTGCGGTAATGAGGACACTTATAGATAGAAACATAGAGCATAATCAGGATGTCTTCGCTTGTTTTGTAGATTTCGAAAAGGCGTTTGACAGAGTAAACTGGGAGAAACTAATGCAGATATTGGGGAAAATAGGAATAGATTGGCGTGAATGGAGATTATTCCGAAACTTATATATGGGTCAGAGGGCTCAGGTGAGGGTAGCTGAGGGTGAATCAGGGTAGGCAGTTATAGGTCGCGGGCTGCGGCAAGGGTACCCGTTGTCACCTTTGCTTTTTAACATCTATGCTGAGGAAATGGTAAGAGAGGCATGGGATGAGCTAGATGTGGGAATGAAAGTAGGAGGCCAGCGGATAAAGTCGGTCAGATTCGCATACGACCAGTCGGTCAGTCATCAGTTGGTCAGTCGGTCATCGAAAGGATTGCAAACTTTAGTAGATGCATTGGAAATGCAGTGCGAGAAATACGGGATGAAGATTAATAATAAGAAAACCAAATATTAAATGAAAGGAAAACTTTGTTCTATTCCACCAATTTATTCTCCGGTACAACTGGTTTCGACGCAGCGGCGTCATCCTCAGGTACCTGAAGATGACGCCGCTGCGTCAAAACTAGTTGTACCGGAGAATAAATTGGTGGAATAGAACAAAGTTTTCCTTTCATTTAATATATAATGAACTTCCACAAAGTTGAGCCTGAGACGATGGAGATCTACATCTACATCTACATCTACATACTACCCCGCAAGCCGCCTCAATAGGCGTGTGGCGGGGGGTGTTAGGACACCAGCCGTTTACATATAAAAAGGAAACGCTCTATGAAATTACACCTTGCATTTATTAAAGTCCCTTATTGTTCGGGGGAAAAACGAATTCCCATACCTATCCGTTCGGCAAAATATCTCTCTTAATTTATCGTTTCTGTCGGACCTGGAAATATAGTGGGGTTCTAATATGATGTTCTCCGTGTCGCTCTGAAAGATATCTATTCTCAATTGCTCAAGTAATCTAAGCCTAGCGTGCAGCCTCCGAGTCTCTAGCGGCTCCCAGCCTAATTCGTTTAACATCTGCGTAACGCTGTCTGTACGCCCGTAGCAGTTTTTGACGAATCGCGCAGCTTTCCTTTGTATTTTATTAAGTTCCCGAATTAATTCTTTCTGCACCGGATCCCATATGCTCGCTGCATATTCAAGGTGTGGCCGGACGAGTGCGAAATAGCACCTCTATTTTACTTTTTCATCTGAAAATCTTCCCACAATACGCTTGACGAATCCTAGCTTCTTCAGAGCTCTGCCACAAATATTTCTTATATGTGTTCCCCACGATAGGTTTGAGGTTATCGTAACTCCCAGATACTTAACTTCATCTGTCGCCTTTATCTTAACGCCATCCACAGCATATACACGGGGATAGTTGGACGACCTCCGCAAGAAATGTACCGCCGCACATTTGCTCAGATTAAGTTCGAGTCCCCACTCTTGGCTCCATACATGAACGTTGTTTAAATCCGATGATAGAATTTCAAAGTCAGAGTGATCATTAATTTCGCGATAGATGACAGCGTCGTCAGCAAATAAACGTATTTTACTGCTAATTCGAGAGCATAGATCATTTATGTATATAATGAACAAAAGGGGGCCGATTACGCTTCCTTGTGGGACACCTGATGTCACTTTAACTGCATCAGAGCTAATTCCGTCAAGAACTACTTTTTGCTTACGATCACTCAGAAAGTCGCGTATCCAGTTTACTACTGTTTCGTTTAGGCCGCATGACTGTAATTTGTATAAAAGTTTGTTGTGAGGTACAGTGTCGAAAGCTTTCTTAAAATCTAGGAATAATGCGTCCACTTGTGTTTTCGATTCACCAGATTTGAGAACGTCATGAAGAAAGAGCGCGAGCTGTGTTTCACATGATCTACCTTTCCGAAAGCCGTGCTGACAGCCATGAAGGAAGTTACGACTGTCCAGGAACGTCATGATATTGCTAACGACGATATGTTCGAGTATCTTGCCTATAATAGACGTTAATGAAATTGGTCGATAGTTCCCTGGGTCATGTCTGTTTCCCTTTTTGAATATCGGTGTAACGTTTGCAATTTTCCAGTCTATTGGTATCTTTCCTTCAGACAATGACTTCTTGAATATTATGTCTAAGAACGGTGCGATCTGTGGCGCTAATTCCTTGAGGACACGCGCGGGTATTCCCTCCGGACCCGGAGATTTACTATTTTTGATCGACTGTAGCTGTTTAGTTATCCCATCACATTGAATAGTGATTTCTTTCATCGGTTCCTCAGTGAATGAAATGTCGAAATAACATGGAGTATCGTCTGTAGTGTATACACTTTCGAAGTGGGAATTTAACGTGTTAGCTTTGTCAATATTATCGGTGACAAGTTTGCCATCTTTATCAAATAACGAATCTACGGTTGAAGATTTTCCCTGAAGCTCTCTCGCATATGACCAAAAAGATTTCGGATTTTCTTCGAGTAATTCACCAAGTACTTTTTTCTTGAAATTTCGCAATGCAGTACGCATTGATTTCTTGGTTTTTGAGCGTTGTGCAGCGTAACTTTCTTTTGCTTCAAGTTCCTTCGATTTGTCACCTAACGTAATGGACTTTTTGAATAAGTTGTACAGTTTTCTCTGTCTCTTAAGGTCCCTCCTAACATCATTGTTATACCAGCGAGGTTCTTTACTATCACATTTCAATTTTCGCGGAATATATTCGTTGATTCCCTGGCGTAGAATTTCTAAGAAATATTTCCATGATGCATCAGTGCTTTTGTCCTCTGTTTTAGCTACGAAGTCAGTGTACGAATCATTAAGCATCTCGCCAAATTTTATGAAGTTGCATTTATCAAATAAATAAATATTGCGTTTCGGTTTTACAGCTGACTCTACTTCAAGTTTTAAGGCTGCAAAAATTACTCTGTGATCACTTATGCCATCAATAATATCGAGTTGTTTTATCAACCTAGGATGGCTTACTGCAAAAAGGTCTAATATTTTATTTCCTCTCGTAGGCTTGTCAACTACTTGGGCGAGTGAGTGCTTAGTAAGTGTGTTGAGTAAGATCTCGCTGATTTCCCTATTCCTTGAATTTGGCTTTACAGTGTAAGAATCCCAATTTATAGATGGCAGATTAAAATCTCCCCCAATAATGATTACACTTTTACTGTCTCTCAAAGTAAATGCGGATATTTGATTTTCTAATTGGTAAATAATAGAAGATGATGAAGAAAACCAAAGTAATGAGATTCTCTAGGACAAATAAAGCGAGGCTGGTGATAAGAGTAGGAAGTCACAAACTGGAGCAAGTAAAACAATTAAATACTTGGGTAGTACGCTAGAAGAAACAGGACATATTAGCAAAGACATTAGGAGGAGAATAGCGCTAGCGAAGGAAGCGTTCAATAACAGAAGGGAGCTGATGACGGGAACCCTAAGTAAGAATATAAAAAAGAGGCTGGTGAAGAGCTTGATATGGAGTGTGGCGTTGTATGGGGCAGAAACGTGGACCTTGAGAAAGGAAGACGAAAATAGGCTGAAGGCTTTCGAGATGTGGGTGTGGAGGAGGATGGAGAAGGTACGTTGGACGGAAAGGAAGACAAATGAGGAAGTCCTTGACATGATGGGCGAGGTGAGGAAACTTGTAGATGAGATTAGGGGAAGGCAGGGTAGGTGGCTGTAAGCGGTAATGAGGAGCGATATTGGAAGGGAGCGATAGGGGAAGAAAGATATTAGGTTTTATGGACGGGAAAGGTAGGACTTATGCTGAGATGAAGAAAGAAATACTAGAGGTAGAAAGGGCACGGCACGTGTAAGAGTTCGTTGGATATTCTCCTACTTTCATCATAACCTGCCTCTAACCGGTAGATTACTCTAATGAATGAATGGTCTTCTCAATCAGCTGCCAAGAAATACGTTATGAAGTTATTTTTACTGTAGTAATTAAAAAAAATAATAATTGACACACTTTACGGCTACCTTCGCAAGAATATGCCTCTTCAGAATACGGGTCTGTGTGTTTAAACATTTTTTTTCTAAACCGACCTTTCAATCGCAACTGATCATTCATATTCGAGATGAAATAGTTTAATTATAAGGACTGTATAAATAAGTAACCTAAGTTTCTAAGCAACTGTAAATAAATATTCAGCTTCGCGTGTATTCACGTATGCCACGATGCCAAGTTCAAAGTACTACCATACTCCATGGATCAATCGAAATACTATAATTTTTAGTTTTAGTAAATCGATTGATTTCATACGTTTACAAGATTTAGGTCACTGTGAAAATGAATAAATGTATTTATAACTGATAAATTAGATTGACTTTTTGGATTTTGATATTTAAGGTTTACTATGATTTGCGTAGTACCGTAAGAACTACCTCCATATGTACAAATGACGAGAAAATATTTTTTTTAATTGTTCTATCGTCACCGTTAGTGCAGAATTTAATTAGTTTTAAAATGATAGAAATAAGGCAAGTGACCCGTCTACGCATTAAAACCGATATCTCGGGTTCACAAATTAAACAAAGACCGCGGGATTGTGTGGCTTGGAAATTTCAATCATTGCATACATTAATGCCTTGTAATGTCCTACACACCTTACGAAGGAGGATTAAATAAGGCCCTAGCACAAAGGAAATGAAAATTACAACCCACAGGCCGAAAGCACCAGCAAAAACATAAAATTGCTTTTGTTTCGCATAAAAGTATTATAATTGAAAATATTCCAAACCGTAAGCGCCAAAGTTTGTTTGCATGGGTTTCCACCATCAATAACGGCAATGATAGATGGATGACATCTGACGGCAAATGACTGTAGGAAAGCATGAAAGAAACCAGAAAGAAGGCTCACAAGAAGGGAAATAACCTCTTAATTCAGCACCCTGAATAATCAGCCAGTATGCTCCTGACATTTCACAATTAGATAAAAAGTCGAATTGAGAAGAATTTTCTACACGAATTGTGACTGGCTGTTTTTTCACTGGTAGGTCATGGCCATCTTGAGCATAAAAAACGAACTTAAGCTTTCTAACGCCTCAAAAAATTCAAAATACATCAATTTCCTTTCGAAGAAGGGCCAATTTTCATTAGAATCCACTTCAGGGATAAACTATGGAGAGAAAAACGGATTCATAAAAGAACACAATACCCAATGTAATATTAAAACCATAGAAATCCCCATTCCTTCTTCAATATGTAATAATATTCCATTAACTACACCAACACTATTTGTTTCCATCTCCACTGCGAGACGATTGAGAAATTCCACATCCCCGTTTAAGTCGTTTAAATACACAGCTCTAGCAGTCATCGCGTCTTACCGTAAGGAGTGAAAAGCTAAATTCCGACGATGATTATTCGAAGTACATACTTTTAATGTACAATTCTTCCAGTCCAATGGGATGGGCTTAACTTCTAACCCGCGCGTTACATCATTACCTACTCACTATCGCCAGACAGGGTAATGTTATCTTTACATTCAACATTGAAATGAGAAGAATATTGGAATGTCGGGAAAAATACGTCGTACGCACCCACCAGTGTCAAGGACGAAATCGAATCCATTATCATGCATAAATGACACGAAGTGGTTTGAATGCATTTAATGTTTTTCCCGCAGACCACCTCTTCTTCCTCTTCGCTACACAATTAATTAAATCAACATAAGATGCTGAGCAATGGATAAGACGTCAAATGTACTCCTCCACGAGTTCAATGTGAACTTTTACCAAACCCTTTCATCTACCAAATCGAACAGGGACGTTTTAGGCCAACCACACAACGTAATGACATCGAATTTTGATATGTCGTACGTAAAGGCAATTCAGCATTACGATACGATATCGTAAAAGAATCCGAGATGGCGGTCACAGCCGACGAGTCGTAATATCTCAAAGCCACGATGGAAAAAATAACGCAATGAGGACAATTGGTGAGCGATGGATTAAGAGGAAATAATGCATTAAGAACGCTAGTATTCCCCCCACTACACTCAACTCGGTCCTCACAAGGGCCCAAACGAGAATAAAGAAATGGAGGGCGTATAGGTATAGCGAAACTTTATGGCACTCCAAAGCGGAGAGCTTGTGCTTCCAGAGGGCGAATTAAGCGTTGAAGAGCGGGCAGAGGTACCAAAGGGCTCAGGTGGGGACCTTTGGAGAGAACCTAAACATCTTCATTCTTCCTCCCTTGTATACTCTCCTCTCCCTAACGTCATTCTCTGTACAAGCGAGTGCCACCAAGTTTTGCTGCTACTCCAGCTGCTTCCGTTCCCACCCCCTCTCTTCCATTGACACACGCACGCACCGCAATAATGCGCCTCACAACATTACGTATTCGTCCTTATGGTGGGACAGTTTTGATTGGTTGTCACATCGGGAAGAGGCGACATCTACGGCACAAGGAAGGGAAAGCTGAAAGGGAGGCAGGGAAGGGAATGCCGTCCAGAAAATAAGTCCAAGGTTAAAAGAAGCCAATGTGGGAATCGATCCTTCAACTTCTTTCGATTTCTAGGTATGCGTTCTAAATTTAAAAACAGTTGGATACGAATGAAGTTGTTGTCGTGTAAACAAATTGTTACTGTTTTTCCCCATCCGTATTTAAATTTAGTGATTTGCGAAAATTCGTTGAAGTCACATAACAAGATTATGAGACACGGTAAGAAATGTGATACATGTATTGCTTGTCGATTATCCATTGGTACTCCAAGCAACCGTAACTCACTTCATCATTTGTCTTATATTTTCATTTACACTCAACTACTTTGCCGAATTACAGGAGAGCAAGGGAAACTTGGCTGGAATATTCTTAGTTTTTCAACATGCCAAAAGGATGAAAATTGATAAAACTACAATATCGTATCTTTTAAGAACTTTTCAAGCGTCGATTTGTTTAAATTATTGGCTCCACGAGCCTCTTGCGCGCAGTTATTCGTGAAAAGCCTTCTTATAGTCTGTGATTTATGAAGTATTGACTTCTATGAGAGTCGGTCTAGCATCTAACACATCTAGAATCTAACCTTTCACTTTAACTGGAACAGGAAGGTATTTAAAAAAAACTTAATGTTGAACTAGCTGATTGTTGCTAATGATGTTTTTGCAAATGCATGTACACTAACCTAATTTAGTTGACTAGATATTTTGAGTTTTTCAAACCTAAAGAGTCGCGAGTCAGCATTAGATATAATAATCAATTCATAGACCATGGTCTTTCAAAGAAAGAGTTTCTTGAAAGCGGAATACATTTAAGTACACTGTACTTAATTATTATTGAGGTAACCTACCGGTTAGGGTAGTTTTCAATGGAAGTAACCTCTGGATTTTTACATGTGCAGAGCGCTATCTACGTAAACAGCTTCTTTCTTCATCTTAGAGTGTATCCTACCCTTCTTCATTCCGTCCATAAAACCTATTCTCTTTCTTCTCCTTCACCACTTACCCAACATTCTCCCCTATACCACAGCCCTTCTCTCTTCAGCAAAACCCTCCGCCTCTCATTAACTCCTCCAACTTTGCCTCTTCCTAACCTAATTCAGAAGTTTTCTTTCCTCCCTCACCATAACAAACACAGTTTCAATGATCAAATAGCTAATACAAAATCATTTCTAGATTTAGCAGCTTAATTTAGAATCATGCATAATTTTTGAAAGAATACTCTGGATGTCAACGAAGGTAACTTAAAATTTCACAGACGAGAGCCAACTCAATCCTCTTGCCGAGTTGCTCACCCGTTAATTTACAAGTTCAGAGATGCCTTCCGCTCCTCTAGATAATCCTCCAAACAACCTCCTAAGCTCTCCTAACCAAAGACCACTCCGGTGAAGGCTTCCGCGGGAACGAGAA
Organism: Pyrrhosoma nymphula; assembly: GCA_963573305.1. Lineage (NCBI taxonomy): Eukaryota > Metazoa > Arthropoda > Insecta > Odonata > Coenagrionidae > Pyrrhosoma > Pyrrhosoma nymphula. The sequence goes on along the minus strand of OY754333.1, from coordinate 137,971,257 downwards.
ACAACTTCGACTTGAAGATGTACCCTGGAACGGATATGAAACTGTAGTCATCGATGGACAACCAACGCAAGATAGCACAGAATGCCCCACATCATCGACAATGTAATAGACCGCCCACACGTTCCTCATGTCCCCCATGTAGGCTTGTGCGATGAGTCGATTAATCGAAGTCATCGACGATGATTTTAGTCATCGCGGTGTGATGACTGTAATCGATGACGATGATTGTCATCGACCATCGATGTCGATGAGTCGATGCGAATCATCGATGTCGATGAGAATCATCGATCCCGATGAGTCGATGAGATGATGCGAATCATTTATGTCGATGAGAACTATCGATTAGGATGATCGATATCCTTATATCACCAATTTTTCTTCTTTTTTCCATTCATTTGAACGCCTTAGATCTAAAATGTATGTATAAGCACCTCAGCTATTGCGCCTTGAGGACGATGGCAGGGCCACAGTGGGATGTTTGGAATTCATGTTTTTCCTCAAGTTTGTGGTAGACGATACAGAAGTAGCGATCACGTTCAATCACAGTTAATACGCAGTAGCAGTGTATTCGTTGGTTGCAATGGTGCAGTTGGTAGCAGCGGTAGCAGCCTGAGCTAAATCGGCTAAGTTCACCGAATTCACAGTCACAGTGATTTCGATTATTTAGTCACAGGCTGTGATTGCTACTTTTCAGTATCGGTGATTCAATCACAGCGATATATCGCTCATCACTACTGCTCAGTTCATCGAGAGTCATCGATCATCGTGATTCATCGATCATCGGCATTCATCGATCATCGACATTCATCGATCATCGATATTCATCGATAGTCATCGATCATCGTGTACACTCTATACGATGATCGATGACAGCCATCGTCATCGAAACATTTCGATGAAATTTTTTCATCGAAAATCGATGACCAAAATCGGTCATCGCACAAGCCTACCCCCATGTACTAGAAGCCAGCGCCTCCGCGTGGGTCAGAGATAAACCGACGTTCGTCGCACAGGAGCACTGGCGGGAAAGAATGACAGAAGCACGCCGCATAGCTTCTAAAAGGCCGTAACTGCCTCGGTAGTGCTCTTAATAGCACTCCCAAATTCCTCTGTGCGAGAGTATATCTGTATCTCCCACAGAATTAATGCATCCTCCTCGAGAAAAAAACTAAAATGCAGACTGGCACAAATACAGCGGTAGAACCAGAGAGGCGGTGTCTATACCTTGTGGCTTCTATCCAAGCGAAGACAAAGGAAAATTGGAATATTTCATCGCTAATCCACATAACGCTCGGTTAACATTGTAATTTTACTCTTTGCAATTCAATTTGGACCCAATTACCGAAAAACAATTAAAATGGTATGGGCATCTAAAGGCGAATGATGAAAGAAAGGATGCCTTTCAAGGGTTGTAATTGGACACCAGTAGGAAGAAATAAGAGGGGAAGATCATGGAAAAATGGAAGGAAAATATTGATACTGAAATGGAAGGAAGAGGACTGCAACCAAGAGACTGGAGTGACCGGGAGAAATGGCGTTTGGGATGCGAGAAGTGGCAATAAGCTGTAAATATATATGTATACAAATTCAATTTCATTGTAACATTTCACCTATATTTAAGGTTTTTGTAACTAATTAACTAATTCCGGGAAGGTTACCGCATATGCCGTTATGTGGGACGATCGGTAAATGACCTCATATATAGTTCCGGATTCAAACCAAAGAACTTTGTCTCCAACAACCCGTGACCGCTCGTAAGGAACACAGCCACTTCCTCCATCCAATGTCTCCCGCCAATTTTCTTTCCTTTCATAAGTATTTATAATTTTTCCCACTCGTTTCATCTTTTGTTTTTCCCGTCTCATCTTAAAAACTCCGCTTTCAATTTTCTCTCCTAGCCTCCACAAGTTTCTGAACGACGCAATGCAATGTTCCATATTAAAACTTCAACTGGTATTTTTACTATTTATTTACTCTTAGATAACCCTTATAGATTGCCTCCTCTTAACTAGTAATAGAATATTACTCATCCATCGACCCCACTCCAAAGATTCCATTGATAGAAGTGTTTTAAAAATTCATACTTTGGCTTATTCAAAACTTTAGTCAAACACTTGCTCCATTTCAGCCCAATATTGTCCAATAGTTCTCTACTTCAAAAGTTTGTCCCACACGCTCCACCGACACATTCTTCAAGAAAGCCTTGGTTCATCCCAGTGAAGAGACGACTATGCCCTTTCTCCAAAATAAAATACCAAGGGTCCGAAGTGCTGCCACCTCATCCCCGCATCCGACGACGTTCGAAATACTTTCACGGATCAGTGTCACTTGGCCTTCCTCTCGCGTGTCACACCTGGAATTGGTGATATCTTGGATATGTTAGGCCCAGAGTTTTAACACAGAAAAAGGCATGCAGGGCTTTATGATACGCCAAGAGGAATAGATACATTTTTACAGCGTTTAAATTTACCAGCATGGGAACAATAATGTGCCCGTCACCGAAGCAGTACCGGCACGTAATCAAATTCGAAGAGTGGGTACCAAGGCTAGGGCCAAATTATGAAATTTACGAAAACGTGGGTAGTTAAAGGTTAAGCAAAGTGGAGAAGGGATGGAATAAGTAAAACACACAATTGGCTCCGGGATTCGCAAGGGCGTTCACCAACAAATTAACTCCCCATCTGGCCCATGATTTACTACACTCTTAAGCATTCCTCACGGAAGGACCACAAACGAAAAATATTTCCACCAAAAATTCCGCAATCGGGTGATTTCAAACATTGTATCTCGGCCAGGAAAAAATATTCAATAGCGACCGCGTCAATCATATACCCCATATTGCTATTCACACCACTGATAGGGATGCTCAGGAAATGCAAGGGCGAATGCAAATTCGAAGAGCTGACGAGAGGCAAGAAAATGTATTTTATTTCCACATCCGCTCGCGATTGAGGACATGGGCACTTTCAACCAGCAATTTATAAGTAAACTTAAATCCAAAACATGACATAGCCTCGGTCATCTCAATAGTTAATCTGTGTATACCGCGAAAATACGTTGCCACGCCATTAGTGGATGCATCCCGAAATTGTAAAGTAAATATGAAGATATTTCAAAGCCATCAAAATAAATATTCGTAGGATATGTCTGAATTCAGGCTAGCACAATATGAGCAAAGCGAATCACTTTGGAAAATTCTGACTCCTTCGTAGATGTCATGATAAAAGGTGATGAAAACAAAAAAATGTGAAGAACTCATTACATATACGCCTGAGTACGTGAAAAAATGTAATCCAATTTAAATAAATGAAATTTTATTAATAATTACTATCACCCTCGAATTTATACGATACTTCCAAACACGCAATAAATGAGAAAAGATTTACTTATTTAATTCCTGATACAATGAACCACTCAAGTTCCATTCGCAAGTGGTTAACGATCCTTTTTTTACTATAGTATAACAACTTTTGCCTCTCCTTGGGCATCTATGTTCGACGAATAAATACGACTCAGCGCTTGAAAAATTAGAGCGTCTACAACTAATTCTCACAGCTCACGCGCTAGGTAGGATGTTATATGTCGCGAGAAATGCGAGTATCGCAAGTCGCAAACAAGAGATAACGGGCGTCACGTCAGAGCAAACAACGTGCATTTCAAGGAAGTTACCGATTCGGGAGCTCCAAAAGCGTGATATCGAAACATTCTAATAACGGTATTAGCGGTATGATAGCACTTCATAAAAAAATCCTTAGAGCATGTTATATAATGGCAGTGAAGTTTGGTTGACAACAGGGGCAACACAGAAAAGAATGGGAGCAACGTAAACGTGTAGTAATCGAAAAATAATAAAGATCGTATGGATGGAGAGAATCGTAAATTAAGTCCGACAAAGAGTCGGGTAGGGAAAAATTTTAATGGCGACTTATGAATAGGCATCTTGAAAATCAATCCAGTCTGCAAACCAAAGGCTGGTTCATTAGATCGCGACACAGCTCACCAAAAGCCGGTAAACATATACAAACACATATAAAACAGCGGAAAGTCTCTTCCCCTTTGGGGAACTTATTCAGAAAGAACTCTGGATTACCGAACCTAGGCAATGTCGAATTTGTTACATCAAATTCTCGACTAACAATAAGCTCAAAACTTGTAATGCAACAATCCAGATATTACGAGGTCGAGACTTCAAAATTTCGTCATCGTTGACGCTCGACAATTCCGATTTTTTTGCTAAATAAGGCCGCTGGTACTTTAAAAAAATACGTCAGCATCGGTCTAGAAAGTCGAAACCCAATGGATAGGCCAAACTGCTGGACTAACATTTATGTACTTGGAAAAATATGCAAGTAAAATTCTGAAATTAATTCGAAAAATTTTCCTTGCCGAACTCCTATACTTCTACTTGTGGGTGGCATGAGTGAGGTTGGGACGGCGGTCTGGTTACACAGAATAGAACCGATTTGTCTGGCGTGCAGAAAAATGTTCTCGTGCCACTGCCTCTCAACAACTACTGGTGTTCCCAAAAATGATCCCAACAACTGGTGTTCAGCATGCACATATATTTATCCTCCAAGGCTTGATCACTTCAGACGCTCACGGAGAGAGATGAAGAGGCGTCGTAAACTGTGCGAACCACACAACCTCTGGGGATGTCGTAACGCCAGGCGCCGGCAAATTAGCACATGCTCGCAGATGAGATCCCTCAGCTCCAAAAAAAAAAAAGGTGTCGATTCGGGGTCAAAGAAAAACTCTAAAAGTCCGAGAAAGTTGCGAGGGGAAAAAAGCCGAAAACTTGATTAGGCATTCAGTCGGAAAAAAACTCGGTCATTGCCGAGGAGTGGGAAACGGAGAGCCATTTCTCGCTCTCTTATCTTAACGACAAAGGTGAGGCCTTACGACTGCTCATTCAGAAAACAGTGCGATGTGAAGCACGCGGCCCAACTAGAAAAGAACCGTGCATTATTTTTTCACCTTCAAAAACGTCCATCTTTATGTCAAAGATTTGTAACCAATGTTGTAAAATATAAGTTTGATCGACACAACCTTCATAACGTAATGTGTACACACACGATAGATTGATAATGAAGATTCCATAAAAAATAATCAATTAAATTATTCATTGAAATTAAAAAAATAAATTAATTTTCATTCATAAATTCAAAAGTGCGGAGGCTGCTGACCTATTTTTTACGTCCTTAGTCTGAGAAACAACCGTCCACTGTATTAAAGAAAAGTAGAATAGATAAAGTTCAAGCACGGAAAGGTAAGCTAGGAAGAGGAAGATAATACTTTTGGATGGCATGAGAGAAGGCAGAGAGAACGAGTAGTTTAGAGATATTTAATGGCGTGAAAATAGATAGGCATAGAAAGAATACGAAGCGTTTAAAGAATGCCATAGCAAAGGTAGTTGACGGAGAAGCTATCTATAAAACCCACCAGTCGAATGGTGTAACACCATATGACAATTACATATACTATGCGGGATCGTCCATCAAAGCTCATGATTACAACTGAAGTGTGCGAACAAGGATATAGAATCAAGAACGATGTCATATCCGGAAAAGACCATTCGTGTGGCTTTTTCAACTGAGGTGCCGGTTCAAAGCGAACTGGTTGATAAGATAATAGGATGACATTACTGGCAGACAGTCGAGCATGGATCCCACCTCCCCTCAAATTACCAGTAGCAACGTCTACGTGCTTTCAATGTCATGGCCACCCTGCCTCAAATATATGCGAGATAAAACCCTCGTCATCTTCTTGCGCACCACCCATTAATGTCAGGCCGCTAGCACAGCTCGGTTAATGCGAGGAACACGACAAGCTCCATTTGTATGAACAAACACTCGAAAAAAATTAGCTGGAAGACAGTTTTTTAGCTTTTTTATCTTATCTCGATGGATTTCTTCGGGAGATGGAGTTGGTGTTTTTCGTGTGACTAAGGACACTGAAAAAATCACAAACTGGACTCGAAAAGCACACGTCCATTCCGTTATTACTATTCCATATTTTTCCCCGCTCCTGAACCGCACGGCTTGCTTCCGAATATCTATCGTTATACTGCGGGTTATTTTTACAATAAGACGTTAACTCACATTCTCATTTTTACTACACCAAACGCCACAAGCAAAGATGAATTTTGGCAAGCAAAATTTTGAGTTTTTGTAAAACTCATCGAAGACGTGACCTTTGCCAAAACCCTTAGCGAAAGAAATAAAATATGTGAAAAAAGGATGAGATCAGTAGAAAAATAATCTCCACATATCTCGAATCGGGCACATTAAAAAGTAAGCTCTAACATGCGAAAAGACTGTAGAACCAGCACTACAGATTACATAAACTCAGATGTGTAAGATCAGCGGCCTTCATTATTCGTTATGCCAGGGTCGGAATACAATGTTTTTCCCTTTTACCCACAACTTTCCCATGCACAAGGGCCTTTTACCAGTCCATTGACAATGAAACGAAACCATAGAAGTTTGAAATCATTTCTAATTCTTAAGGAATATTACAGAAACTGATATATTAATAAATCAAGGTGAAAGGTATATTTTACACTGAAGAAAACTAGAAAAGAGGTTAAACGAATCAGAGATAAAAATGATCATGCGGGTGATGGGAAAGAATAAAATCTGAAATCGAGAAGGAGTGGAATAAGAAATGAAAGCACATAATAGTGGTAACTGGAGTCGTGTAAATGCCAAAGGAGATTCAAGAACGAAGGCTGAAATGATTGGGCTCGTTATGAGGAGTGATATGAATGTACTGTGAATGCACTGGATATGGATATGAAGTAAAATGTAAGGTGCAGAAGTAATATGAACAAAAGATAGACCAAAAATAAGGTGGAAGGACTGTGTAAATGATTATTTCAAGAAGAAAGAACAAAGCGAAGTGAGTGTACACAATAGGAAGGTGTGGAAGAGAAGTATAAGGTATAGGGAAAACTGAAATTTGGAATTAGCTGAAGGAAAAAGAACCATTGGACGAACTATTACACAGTACTACTATTTTTTTAACTACTGCACTACGATTATGAATGTCAATGAATTCCAACCATCCCAATTTTTCTCGAGCCCAGGCAAGACAACACAACAGAGTGATTGCATTACTGAACTGCACCATTTGCCTACATCAATTCTTCCCCCGGACATCCATTCTGCGGTACTTGTCACATCCTAGCCGCTGCGGCAAATCCTGCGACGAGAGAAATGAGAATACCATTACGGCACCGAGTGAGACATGAACCAGGGAGCCTCCGGCGGAAAAAAAATAACTTTCAACCCTTTCACGGGCCCAAGAATCTTTCCGTCGGATGCGATCGAAGCCGGTGAGAGGACGCAATCTCGCTCCGACGAAGACGACAAAAAAAGCCACCCCGAAGACGTGACGCATCACCCGGCTGAACAACACCAGCCGAATGGAGGGAGGGAGCGGTATGGCGAGATCTGCGACGGCTGAGGACCGTTCAGGAAGCACGCTTCCTGCGACACAGAACGGCCCCGTTTTGACCGACAGAAGACGCTTTCACGACATAATTTTTCTGCTATCTACCGGTTACGGTAGGTTTTGATGGATCATTCCTTCTCCCCTGTCAACCTAGCTAGAATCGCACTTCTCCCTATCTTAAAGCGTACTTTCTTCATTACATTTTTTTCTATGGTTTTCAACCAAGTAGGGTACGTTTATGATGTATCATTGCTATTCTCCTATTATCCATGCTAGGATTGATGTACTTGATTGTATCTGAGATTTCTCTCCAGTATACTTCCAACATAAAAAAGTCCAGTATACTTCCAACTTATCTGCAATGGACCCAAGATACCAATCCTTCCCCCTCGTCCCCAGCATTTCATCTGCAAATACTGTTAAGTGTAAGGACCTCCATACTCTTCGCTGTACCATCAATCATCCGAGATGTTTCTTTATTCAAATGAGGATACATACTTACAATCCCTCCTCATTAAATCCGCAAAGTTTTTTTCTCTCTCATTAACTTACCTAAGATTCAAACTCTCTTCTTGGCCATTATCTTTCATCAACAGCTATGCCCGTCTTATTCGTCTCTAAACTTAGAATTCTAGTTATCCCCTATCACACCCTACAGTTCTCGTTTTGAGTGCCTTGCTATCCAGTGTTTTCTCTACCCTCCTTTATGTGTCTCCATTATTTTTTCATTGCCTTCAATAGTGAGTTTTGTAATTGTTGATCAATGCCTTTAAAAACTATGAGCGTCTTCAGGGAAAACTATTTTATGGTCAATGAACTGTTATCATTATTATTGTCAGCATCGTCACTGGATATAGCTCAAGGAAATCGCTGAGTGGCAGTATAAATGGACTCGCCGTCTAATGCCGTCAGACCTTTATTTGAATTACCAATAGCGCTTTTCGATTAAAGGGCCTCAATTCCTTAAAGGGGACACAATCAACCGGAATTAATACGAATGCGTTTTGGTACTTGATTTAAAACATAAAAAGTACATACATATTTATACCAGATTATATAAAGTCTGGTTAACATTAACAGTAACATAGCGTAGCCATAACGATAACGTGATTTGAACTCAGCGTTTTGGTCTCAGCAATAACGCAAGACTGTCGGACAGTTGACTAGCACTATCGGTGCTAGAACATACTGCCATCGCTTATTAAGCAGGGAACATTTTTAACCTGACACTGATAAACCGAAAAGAAACAATAGAGCACAGAAGATATGGAGTCTGTAAATAGTATCGCGGATAAAACAAAATTAGAACGAGAAATTCTACAGTAAGAGCATTAGAAAAATAGCTTGAGGCTAAGGATGAGAGAGAAACCACAGTAAGCAACAGAATCACATGGCTTGGTCATGTAAAGCGAACGAATGAAGATAGAATGCTGACGCTGATGCTAAAATTAAGAGAGGCCCGAAAATGACCGAGAGGACCACCAAGGAGGATGTGGATCGATGACATCAAGAGTGATATTGAGAAGAAAGGAGTTTCGTGGGACATCGGCATCGTGGATCAGCCGCGGAATATTCGTCAATGCTGACGATGATCCATCAATACCTAGATTCACCCATATGTGAAACGGGATACAAGTATGAAAGTACAAAATTGACCCATACCCTTAATTTTTCATTCCCACAATCTTTTTTTTTATCTCCGACGATTCTGGTGGTCCGTATCCCCCTGCGATCCCGATAAGCCATTGGCTTGCCATCAGGTTTCTCAGGGGCCAAACCACGAGAACAAACACCCATGCCCTGGGCAAGTGAAAAACCGACCCAGGCGGGATTCGAACCCGCGACCCTCGGATTAACAGACGAGGGCTTTACCCCGCCGCCAACGGGGCCGGCAAAATATAAAGGTGAAATTTAATATACTAACCCATTATACCGAATGTAATGTTTCGCCAAAATGTTTTCGCTGCTCGATTGAAAATATATAATTTCCATTGTCGGCTAACAAGGCACCACCGTCAGTGTTTCGAGAAAGCATCGGGACCAAAGGGAAAGGGAAAAGTAAGAGGCGTAAAATTAAATGCATGGTTTATTTTCATCGTAAATTTCAACTACCTAGAGCTAGATAATGTAAATTTAGTCTCACACCCATAAGGTAATGATTGGTCGTATTGTAACTCTGATCCTTTCACCGCTGCGCTGGTTTACCGTAATTTATTCCACGTTCGATTCATAACACGCCAAGTTCTGCCTTAGTCCACACTGCGTCGCGGTCGATGCTTCGAGAAGTCATCGCGACTAGAGATGGGGCGGGAAGAGCGGGAGGAAGTTGTCGCATGTGGGATGGGCGGGGCCGCGGAGGTCGCCAGAGACACGCGGGGATGCGTGGGAGGGACAAGAGTGGAGGTCAACACCGGTGAATAACGCGAGAGACGAGGAGACTTCGATTCGCCGAATCCGCGCCCACCCAACCCAATCCACCAAGACGATATATCTCCAATACACGGTTGGAGAGGTTTTTAGATTCAGACCGGCGGCCTAAGGGATTTGGGCGACCCTAAACGCAAATCGAGGGGAAGCTCCGCTCAAGCGAACTACTGGCTGCGCTTTTGATGGAAAAAATAAAAAGGGGCCGATAGAGGTTTCACCGCACAAGTAACGGATATGGGCACATCAGCGGTTAGAATATTCTGCGTAAAACCTAAACAGCACTGAAGCATTGAAGGTTACGAAAGCGGGAATGAGGGTGCACGAGAATGTAATAATAATTAAGACGCCTTTAGAGGGGCGATGACTGACACCGAAAGAAGTGCATTGAGAGTAATACATACGTTCTACCTATTTTGATCTCCAAATTATCATGTAGAAGAAATACGAATGCGTTCACTGTACTTAAAAATTATATTCAGAGGAAAATTACGGATTCTGTTTATATTCATAATTTCCATAACCGGCATCATATTTTAGCCGCTATGAAGGGAGGTAAGAAGTTTGCGGGCCTGAAAAGAGAGAAAGCACGAGAAAAAGCATTTTACTGCGTGGATAGAAAAATAATCTGTCCATAAGACAATCTTGCCAAGACGTGTACTGATTTTTCCGGGATTTTTCTAATCGAATGCGCACACCGGTATTCATCAATATTTGAGACAGTCGAAATAATGAGAAAGGGTTGAAGTTATTGAATGAGCGAAAAAAAGATACATCCAAATATCGGCTGAATTTTACACTAAATAGCTACACTAACCTAACTACTTCCGACATTATAATCTTTTACCATATGTGCATGCGTACCGTTCGAAATACGTTCAAAGCACATAAAGCTATATTTAAAGACTCGTAAGTACACGAAACCTAGGGTTGTCACCAAAACATACCCAAATTTGTACTTTTACATGCTTTGTAGTTTTATGTCAACTTTAAAGGGGCTGATACCCATTATATTACCAAGTTTCATTTGAGGTAGCAAAATTGCCTTTTGATGAGTGAACTAATCATGTAGAAAAATTATGAATGCTGTCCATTTCAAATAAAACAAAATTGTTAAAATTTCCACACAGTTTATTATAAACCACAGTTAGAATACACCACCGACCAAGGTTTCGGCAAAGATAGACCTTGATAATGGCATTACGTGCCGAAACCTTGGTCGGTGGTGTATTCTGTGGTTTATAATATACTGTGTGGAAAGTTTACCAATTTTGTTTTATTTGAAATGGACATCAAGTTTTTCCACAAATTTAAGCCTGATACGCTTTTATACGTTATGAATGCTGCTTCGTACTTCAAATAAAAACAATGCAAGCTTACAACTTGGCTTCAGATTTTGAAGTGATACTATGTGGTACTGCATGCATACAGAAATACAGTTACTTCGTATGGTCCACAACAAATTTTTATAGAACTATACGAAGTATTTCCATTTCTTCTACCACCAACTCGTTTTACATGTACAATAAATGTACTCAATATTAAGCCTGAGAATGCAACTTTACTTTAAAAAAACCCGAAGGTTCTACTTTCCGCACTCATAATACAAATGCATGAAATTTGAAGTGATAATACACCATTCACCTTCACTGTGATACGAACTCTGTTCCCCCGAGCACGCGTCGAGTGCTTAAGATTGTCGGTTACTTTCCGAAATGAAAATTCATGCATACCGTGATTAGAGGTTTCGGACGAAAAGCGTTCTATTTCACACGTAGCAAGAGAAGAGAGGCGTGAATAGAACTGCGAAAAATGAAGAAGAGGCTTTCCCTTCTGCGGATACCCACGAGCTTGTATAAATATTACCATCCTCGCCCTTTCCAGGGGTTTACCCCGCCTCTCCTGACCACTGCGGCATGAAAGGCTGCTCGGGGTGAAATGCTGCTGATGTGGTGAGAGCGGCACGAGGAGAAAGGTCGCTTGGGGAAGGAGTGGGCGTAGGGACGAGATAGAATGAAAACAAAAGAGGCGGCAATGCGCGCAAGGCGATGAAATATTGATGGGCTTCGAGGCGCATGGAAATAAGAAGATGGAGAAGGCACGGGGTGAGCGGAGGAAATAGCGATTCCACAGATGCGAGGCGGGGGAGGGACGATCCGAGATGCAGGCGGCGCCGCCTCACTTCCTGTCTCCAAATTAACTTTCACGGTATTTTTTTCCTCCACCCTTCACATCTCACGAAAAAAACTACGGGCACCGCTGAGCTTCTGTGTTGAGCGTCACCCTGATGACACGCGTCCGACGTTATGTTCTCAGAGAAAAATAACTGCAAGAAAATTACATCAACGTCTACATATTGCTCCAATAAACCACCAAAAAGGCGACTGGTGAGGGCTAACACGTCACCATCCAGGAAAAATGTTTTTCTCCGGTAATCCCATGGAGTAAGATCATTTTAAAACATCTTTCATCAACGGCCTTGGACAAAGTGAATAATGAATCGGTGGCAGATAATGAAAAATAAATTGATAACCGAAATCGAAAAACTCTTTAAAAACTTAAGAAAAATGGCTAAACAGTTTTGAACGGGCTCTAGCCAAAGAAGCGTTTACTTAGAGAACAAATGAGAGGTACTCTAGTAGGAGCGTGGAGAAAAGAATGGCAAAGACTCTTGAATGGAGTGCAGCGTCGTATGGTTTCAAAACTTGGTCTATAAGAGGATGAGCGCAGATTGGATGTTTTTGAGTCGTGGGTTTGAATAAGGATGGAGAGGATGTGCTAGGGGGGGAGAGGAAGATGAGCGAAAAGGTGTTGCATACTGAGGAGGAGGAAAGGGCGTTATTGGAGGGAAATTCAAAGGCAGCAGAAGTAATGGTTGGAGGGTAAAATGAAGGGTGTAATATTAGAGGATTTCCCGGGGAATGCTTAGAATGAGGAGCTCACGGGTTTGTGTATGATGGTTTTGAGTAGTGCCAACGACATTTCGAAGTCGTTAAACTCAACACAATCACCCTTTGGAAGACCGAAAGCTATACATTTTATAATGAAGGGTGACGGGCTTTTGAAATATGTGATGGAGGGGAGACTTTTGGCCAAGAGGGGAAGATGTAGATTAAAACTGGGGATTTTGGACGCCGAAAAGGAGGGCCTGGGGGTATGAAAAGTTTCGGGCGAGGACGCATGTACACTCGGTTTCATAATATCTGATGAGAACAAACAAAGTTTACACGTTCTCCCACAGATAATGCTAACGTCAACTAACCAATAGACCGATTTACACAACCTAAACTCTCAACTATCATCAACTTAACGAAGATGCTGTCATTCTGCGGTTAACGTAAAACAGACATAAAAATGAGCCGTATAAATTCGTAGCATTATTTTGAAGGTTGGAAGAAGGGCAGGATTCGTCTTTGGACCTAAAAGTATTGATTTGTGGAAAACCTTGAATGTTTACAATACGGGAAAACATTAAAATAACATTGTTTTGGCATGGTATTTAATTCTGCCGCAGTTGTGGTGCAGCAAAAACTGGTACGAAGGCACAAGAATCTGTATTTCAACGTGTCCTCCTCATAATGCATAATGGATTTTCTCACGGGTCAATATCACATTCCTAACTAAGGACTCAACCTCGACCTTCTAATGGCCAGTTAGAAAGTTTTTTTGCCACTGCGCCACGATTTACTGATCCCACAAAACACAGGAACGAAAGAGATTTATCAGAGAAGAAATATCCTCGGCTAATTAATATTTTCCCTCACGACTATGGTTCCTTGTAAATATTTATGCACGAGAAAAAAAAATGGCCGAGGAGGACAGAAAAAGTATTTTTCCTTGTATCCAATCTGAAATCCAAGAAGGAAAAACTAAGGCAGTAATCAGTACTAGAGGGGATAAAACTACCGAAATTAAAGTTTAAAATTACAGCAATGTGATTTCCATCTTTACTTTTGATATTTTTTCTACCACTAAGGAGCTGATAAAAAGGACGGAAGGGTTAAAGAACAGGTGGCGATAAAGATTTAGAGGATAAAATGTTAGTTAAGCATGGATGAGGGAGGATGAGCAAAGTATTTTACATACTACGTAGGTATCCTATGAATGGCACACTGAAAAGTATTCACTGTTTAAAGAAAAAATTCCGAGGCTAATAATTATACATCCCCGGCTATTAAAACGCCGGTATGAATTAGTAAATTTAAACTCACAATTAGCTTCTAACTGTCATTTATCTCCGGTGCTTTCATAGAAAATGAAGGATTAATATCCATTAAAGCATAGAATGGAAAGATGGAGGCCCACCAAAATTAAGGTTAAGGTTCGAACTCAAAAGGGTGTATTGGTGACAGGCACGAAAATATAGTGCGACGGCCATCGTTTTCACTCAAATTCTGAAAATGACATCGTAGAACGAGAAGTGAATGGATGGGATTTGTCCGCGATGAGTAACGATTTCCTCGCAAATCCGTCGAAGTTAAAAATAAATCGGGAGATAGCGCAGCAAAACGTTTCCCACTAGAGACCCTATCCACAAGACTCTCAGCGACGATGAGCCTCTTAAGGCGACGTCATTAAGACTTCGACGCAGAAGGCAGCTCCCGTGAAAATGCGACCGGAGAATCGATTTTCCGGATTGAAAAAAAAAGAATAATGAATACGTAAATTTCTTCTAAATTTGACGCCAGATGGCATCTCCGACGGACCAAGGACGACTTACCTCGAACACTTACACGTCCTTGAACAAACCAACGGCATTATCTCTCGCGTGTTTGTCACACAATCCTTTCAAGTGCATTACGTTTGATAATCCTTCCAGTTTATACACAATTTGATGACAATATCGCGTTTTATGAATGATCGCAGAATTAGTTGAAAAAAGAACTCTACTATCGTCTCAGCCAACTGTAAATGTTACCGTCAAAACCCGAAAACAGTTAATACCTGAATCACCTATTTACAGCTAGTTTTATCAGAGCCGCTTCGTTAATACTAGTAGTCACTAGGCAATAGTAGAATTCACATCGTTCGTTAGATAATTCTAGTTTTCACTATAAATGCCTTACATCTACATACTACCCCGCAAGCCGCCTCAATAGGCGTGTGGCGGGGGGTGTTAGGACACCAGCCTTATAGTCACAACAAGTGATAACTAACATTTATTACCGTGAAAACCCGAAATCAGCAAATACCCCAAATTACCCACGTAGATCTAGTTTAATCAGAGCCCCTTCGCTAATACTAGCAGTAACTAGTCAATACTAGAAATCACAATTTATGTTACATAATTCTAGTTTTCATTACATGTTTTCTTGTTACAAGTAGATATGGGTAGTGATAACAAATATTAAATAAAATTGCATTTAATCAAGAAGGAAAAATAAAAAAATAACTACCAAAAGTAGATCTATTTCTGAAATATTTTAATGCTTATCGGAAGACAAACTGTAGACAACGACATTAAACAAAAACAGCGCGTTATTTTTAGGAAGACTCTTATTTAGACATACTTTTTATTTGTTACCGCAGAACAAACTGTCAAGTCACTTATTGTTAGAGTTGCATAGTATTCTTTCTTCTTGTATAAGCATTAAGCATCTTTTGGAAATGCAAGCTTTCTTACAAACACAATGTGCAAAACCTTGTCCTTCCATAAACGTGCAGGTCTGGACATACATTGTTCAGGTTTTGACCTTCAAAACCACTTTTAACTAAAACTGATGATCTCAGGCCTGACCTCGTGGAAATTATGGATATCCATGATGAGAAAACCACCTTTGTTAATTCCACTTTTAGCTGACTCACTTAAAGAAAAACTAGTTTCAACTAGTAAAAAATGTTAACGATTGAAAGAAATAATAATATCAATCAATTCTAGTTTTCCTAAATCCTATCGGTGAATTCTAGTATTCCCTAATTACTACTGGAATTAACGAAGGGGCTCTGATAAAACTATCTGTAACAAGGTAATTCGGGTTTTGTCAGTAACATAAATGCATCGATACGATATCTAATGACGTTTCTTTACATATAAGTGAATTCTGGCGACACCAACAACTAACCTTAATTTAGTTCTACAGCCTGGTTTAAATCATTCATGGTTTCAATGATGCGTATAAATCCTGTTCTAATTACTATGCGTCTCAGCATTAGAAGCCCATAAATCAATCAACTTTACTTTCAGCTGCAGTTAATATGCACGATCCTATCCTTGAGATACATTGAAGCGCAATCTTTGATCGAATGAAAAAACGATCGAGGAGTAACACTTATGAATACATAAGAATACATCGCAAGAACGTATCCACTTATGTGACACTGACAATTAGATAAAATTCCACATTGGCCGCAAAACAATTCGCAAGGCTACACTGACGCCATTTTTTTCTCGGGGTCGCTGAGGCTGCATATTCTAAAATAAAATAAAAACATTTACCCGCAGTAAGCACAAACCAATGAAGAATCTAAATACGCAAGGTCATGCAAGAAATAAGCTCTCACAATTTTGAACTCAAGTATGATCTAAAATGTATTATGATATAAGTGCATCGGATGTAAACTGGAATGAATGAATGTAAAATGCTGATGCAGAAAAAATAATGCTAGGTAAGGATTTAAGCTAATTAAGAGCCCTTAACAGAAAAGAAGGATTAAGAATTTATACTGGAAAAAATATGAAGTGGAGGTGTTGACGGTAGGGATAAAAGAAAGAATGTTGATTAAGTGGGGATGTGGGATAAAAAAGACTAAGCACTTTAGGTAGAATGAGGTGACATAAAAAGTACGCTGAACTAAAGAATTAAATGCTTAGGTAAGTATTAAAAATGAAAAAGCACTGTCAATATGACTCATCAAAACCTACTTCTGAAAGGTACAATGCCAATTATAGCTGGTAACCCATTTGAAGCAGCTTCATCAACACCTTAAGGAACTCTATTTATCGCTAGACAGCGACGTCATCCATATAAAGTAGGCATTGGTATAGCATGCAGAGTAAGCGAATATGGAAGGTAGTAAGGGACGAAATGATGCTGAAGTCCGTAATGCACGGGAGGATGTTGGGCAAGGGATGAAAGAGAAGAGCCTGTAAGGATGGAATGAAGAGAGGAACTAAGTACAGAGAGTTAGAGAACAAGGACATCGTGTAAGGAAACGGGCCTGCGACTGTCAAAGTATTAGAAGATGTAATATTTTATTCATTTTAGCCTACATTAACCGGTAGATCACTTCTTATAACGAAAAAAATAGAACCTGTGGCTAAAAGCGGAGCGCTACGACTAAAGTTAAATAAATATAGTTAAAAAAAACTAAAAAACACGCTTTAATGATAACTCAAACTAAAAAGTGAAAAATAATTCTTAATATAGAAATAAAAAAAGAAATGAAAAATATTAATATTATCGTGAAAAAAGCGTGGGGTACTCCGTTGCTTAGTTAATTTGATATGCCTTTTGTAATTGTTTACCCAAATTACTGAATGGAAAATGCGGGAAAAGATTATGCTTTTAGCCATATTTTTAGTACCATTTTTCTACTAATCGTACCGATTGAATATTTTCAAGAATTGATATATCGAGCACCCCACGCTTTTTTCACGACAGTATTAATATTTTTCATTTATTTTTTTATTTCTATATTAAGAATTATTTTTCACTTTTTAGTTTGAGTTATCATTAAAGCGTGTTTTTTTAGTTTTTTTTAACTGTATTCATTTTTCAACTTTTTAGTTTGAGTTATCATTAAAGAGGAGTGAAATCGTTAAGAATTATTTCGGAGTTGAGTGTTAAGGAGTCGGTTACAAACGAACAGACAAACAAATTTAGCAAATACGAAAAGCGAATACGACGATAAAAAATTCTTCTCCCGTCTAAGCTTGCTGCAATTAAAATTAAATTAATAACTTGCCGTTAAACGATCAAATTAAAGACAACAAAAAACGTCCTTCATTGAGCCGCAAGCTCTGGCCCCCCTCGGTGAGAGTTGACGTCGCTAACCACTACACCATCCGATCATCACACAAATGGCGCTTACTCTATCCCTCTAATTCTCACGCAAAGGATCTGTTCAATTGAAGAAAATTATTAATCCTGGCGATCCTGATTAGAATATTGAGAAAATCTTATCAAATTATTGTATTGCCATCGGTCCTTAATGGGTCTACAAAGTTTAAAGGAAATCTGATCGTTCCAAGTGGGTCAAAATCGAGTCCAAAGGAGTCGGTTACAAACAAACAAACATACAGGTGAAGCTAATAAAAGCGTGTTAAAAATGGCTCCGTTATGCACGAAGTTGTGGAGAAACATTTCATGTTTTCGATTTGCACTCTCCCATGATTAATAAGCGCTTCGTTTAACTGACTAAAGACTACCGGAGCACAAGTCCCGCTCGTCATTTCTAGTGAACTTCCTCCGGGCACTATAATTGATGTGGATGAGAAGGGGCTTTTATTGTGATTAAACAGGCTCGGTCTCATTTCCTTTTTGGGGAAGGATGTATAAATATTTCTGAGCCTATAAAAAAACCGGATGCAGTTGCTTACTGGCGCACGGATGCGCGATCTTACTGCCAGGACAAACAAAAAACCGGTCCCAGAGTACAGCGCGTTTTAATGGCTATATTTATTTTCCTCTCTCGAGGTTGACAATTTACTCTCAATCTCTCCCAAGTCGCCAGTTTACGTAAGAAACCGCAATGGAATATGACCCCCATGGAAGCACACTCGCTAGTGGATCACACGTCCTTGCGGCTCAGCGTAGCGAAAGGAAGAAACTAAGGGGAATACAATTAACGAGTAGAGAGCGAAGAAGCCAAATCACAATACCCCCCGGGATTACTAAGACGACGACTGAGAGAATAACGGACGCCACTGAGGAAAGCTTTTCAATTTTAAAAAGAAATATTGATTTGGCCAACCGCTTCACATAGATTCACGAGGTGATTTATTATCCTCAGACTCAATGGAAATCCTCGTACTCTCGATATAAAAAGTAAAGAGCCGAGAATTCCATCCTGGCAAGGTGGAAGCAAGAACGTGAAGGACAAATCTAGAGGAATATAAATTAAAATAACGGGAATAGGCTGGAATTTCTAGGGCATAACTATAAAGCTCTAGGAGATATCGATGAGATTGCGACGTGATGACACGAAAAGTTTACTCCAATCGGAAAAATATATTAAAAGTTACGCTGAAACCTAAAGCTCCGAAATCCATTAGCAAGTAGCCTGATTTCCTTGACGTAAAGATGACGAATGGAGTTTTCTGAAACAATCTATCTCGGGTAACATTCGATATTGATGTACATTAAAAATACAAAATGAAATATATCGTAAAATAATTTAACAAAACTGAAAACGAATACGCGTCATTAGGAAAGCGGAGTAGGACATTCATGGGCAGGATTATTTGGGGAATGGTAAAAAAAATGTCAACGCCAACTCGCTCTTAACGAAAGGAGCCCCGGGTACAATTCCACTTCCCATCCAACAGACGGAATAGTGGCGATAGAAGCGCTCTCTTCATGGCACCCGAGTAGGGAACGAAATAACACTGAAACATCTCCGTCACCTCGGGAAACGAACCCAGTAACCTTGGAATCGGAAGCCAGTACTACTCCGGCCAAAATACCACTATTCGTCGACCAACAATTTTGAACGAACACGTAGAACTCAACGATGACTTTCTGAACATAAAAAAGTTACGCACGAGTTGTTAGGGGAGGAAGGTGGCAATAATAAGAGACTCTTATGCATCAAACGATCGCAAATCAATCCGCGAGTCTGGGATCGAATCCCGGTAGAGGCAGATATTTTTCAATGGAATCCAGACTCCAACTTGGGAGATATGTGGCCAGCAGGTTAACGGCAACTCTCCGTCGCGACAGATGAAATCTCACGCTGCCTTTCGTTAGGAGTCACCTAATGCTGACGCCGGGTCTCCCTCTACCCTTCCTCCATTCCCAAAAACCCACAAGCCCATCCTTAACAGCGCATATGACCCCAATTGTTGGTCGCCTCCACATATAGCCACCAGATGCAGAAATTAACAATAATGGTTTAGCGAGGGTAGATCGGAAATCACTAGTTATTCCCTGTCAACATTTTGGAATTTAATGAAGTCCATCATCAGGGTTTAGAATAATTAAAAAAAAACTTAACTTCAGATTTTGCATACATGCTTCTTTCAAATGTACAGAAAAAGGTTGGAAGAAAGGAGTTTAAGCTTTTAAAAATTATTCTAAACCCTGATGATTGAATTCATTAAATTCCGAAACGCTGGCAAGGAATAACTCGTTTTGATTTCCGATCAAACCTCGATCAACTATTGCTATTGAATCTCCGAGGTCGATATACAAAACACCGCATCGAAATTAATCATAGAATACTAGCAGAATTTCCCATATCTCTCCTTCAATGTCGGCATACGATCCCGGGCCTTCGGTATGGGAAGCCAGTGATCTTGCCAACAATTCAACCCAATTCCGAGCTCATAATTAATTTGGAAAATATAACCCACCACAGGGACTTCACCCCCAACCCTTGTAATGTCAAGCCAAGGCGAAAGCCCGGTCTCCTTCGAATCCTTTGATGTTTGCAGCTCGAAAGCGGCAAGAACGCCGCTGAGATAAGTGGCACTCGTCGGCACGTGCCAGGCGCCTTGCACTCCCACCCTCCTCCCCCGCCCAACGCGCCGGCGGGTGACAACCCCTCCGAAGCGAGAGGAGGCTAAAACAAATCACGGCGGGGATTTTCATCAGTTGCAACCAGATGGAACTCGAGACCGACTAAACGGAACAGTGCACGGGTTTGGAACGTGGGAGGAGGTCGTAGTAGCACCACCTTCCACCAGCGCGTAAGGAATTACATCACGATGCTGAGGCTTAAAGGCAATACATCATCAAGGTTATCAACCACAGTGAAATCCATTCATTATGGTTGGTTTTTGAAGGTTTGGTCAAAAATCATATGGAAGCCATTGCCTACGTTTCAATTTATTTGTAAATCTTCATCAGGGCTAACATAGTACATAGAATCATAGAGTAAGTATACTTACTCTATTATAGAATATACCAACATTGTAAACATCATAAACCACCACCAAGTAGGCAAACCACATTTTTTTAAATGAACATAATTGTAACGAAAACTGTAACTTACTGTGTTAATAAATTCATTTGTCGACAAATACTGAATTTGGTAATTATTAAAAATTCCTGATAATAATGCTCAATCCACATCCTCTGTTGCTATAGCCATTGGTAATATATGACCGTTCTCATGAATATATATAACACTGCCTAATTAATTTTGCCAATTAATTTTTAATTTATCCTTGTCTACAAAATGTATCGTCGACAAATACTGTACATTGGTAATTGTATTATTAAAACTTCCTAAAATAATGTTCAATCCACATCTTCAATTATTATAACGATTAATAATACGTTACAGTGCTTTCCTTACTGTAAGCTTTTATTTATTGTTTCTATTACATTTGCATTGTTCAATGATGTGTTATTGCTTTGTTAGTTATGTTGTTGGTTTGTAATTATTTCTTCCACTAGAGGGCAGCATCTAATTTTGTTTGATCCAAAAAGATAGGTAGCAGCGCAATTGTACTGTCATCATTAATGTTCACCATTATGGTCGTGTCTACAGTAATTTTGTTTGAAATTACTAAGAAAGTGCATGTATATACCAAACTATTATGCATATATTATTATTGGCCCTTAATGTACATTATCATCTTTGAGCAGGTAACGAATATTTTAGTTACATTTATGTTTATTAAAAAATGTGGTTGCCCTACTTGGTCCTGGTGTATGATGATTAAAATGTTGGTATGTTTTATTTACTATGTAAGCCCTGATGAAGATTTACAAATAAATCGAAATATCGGCAATGGCTTCTAGATGATTTTTGACCAAACCCTCAAACACCAGCCTTACTAAAACGCAACCACCACCCATTACACATCTACACCCACGCTAAACACCGAGAGCCACCAGAAGGGTGTCTGGCAGGGAGCGTGAGGACTCCATCCAATATCTTGTGTTGTTGAGAGAGTAAAAATTGTTCTACGCACATGTAAAGATTTTTATGTGTTTTATCGTGATTCTATTGCAACCACGAATTGAGTGAGGGAAACATTAGCACTGAACCCAGTCAATACGCGAGTCTATATCTCATACTTTGCGTTGCAAGGCAAATCGAATGGAATGTTGAGCTATTTGGATCTCACTACTTTGGGCAATGGTTTCGCGATGTCACGATTGTTGAGTGTGTGCGTGCTTGCACATCTAGGCTTTATGGACGGGATGAAGATATATATAAAAATTCATGACATCCGCGCAGTAGCCTGCACTCTCACTCTGTGATTCAACCCGAAGGTTGGTTTGGATAGTTGAGGGTAGAGTTCACCCCGGACTAAGCCACAGGCGTGTGAATTTAACACATTCAGGGTGGGGGGGGGGCAGTTCCTTTCCCTGGGCCACCTCGCACTCAGAGGATTTTTTTGTTCAGGCGTTCAAAGGCTTCACGCGAATTTGAATCCGGGACCCTTAGATCAGTAGCCAAGCGCTCTACCCACTACTAGGCCACCACGCTCCCCCAGTACCCTGCGATCACCCAAAAGGAGGTGTGGCATGGATGGTTAGGAAAAATGCCATTTTATGCTACCATGAGTGAAAAAAATGTGCCCTCTGTAAGTTTTCTTTCTCCGTATTTAAATATATGGGTACTTTGCCGTGGTTTTGTTACGGTCGCGAATTGTTTAAGGGGAGAAAGAATATCTAAACTCATCAGTACCAGTTTCTGTGTCATTTTAAACAGGGTTCCAAAACTACCAATAACCTAACAATCTTAGTCTGTGACAGAGGTAAAACAGGATCTCCTCCAACTCTCTAAATGCCTTTACTCTGCCCAATGTCGTCGTGTTTGTAGGGAAGCTAGGACGCCATCCTGGTTCACTCAATCATTATGATGGTTTGTTTTACATCTCAAGTTTTTTTTTCCAAATCTGGCGAATCTACTTTCAAATTTAATTAATTCCTTAAATTAACGATTTCCCTCATGAGTGCCACATATTAGCTGTATATTCCGACATGAGGCATTACTAACATACAATAACATGTTTCTCGTTTTGATTCTTTTTACCCGCCAATAGTCTATTGAACTCAAGTTGTTTCAAATGCAAGGGGCGACTTCGGGAGCCAAGGTAGTAACGCAACGGCCTGGTAAGCAAACAGCCATGGGTTTAAATTCCACCTCGGGCATTTTCCTCAGTGTTAAGGTGCGATATCACCTTAGTAGGAGAGCTTACAACCAAAGTCTTAAACAACTCTTCATCATTTCTGACGAAGGTTTTTCGCGGCGTTCAGGTTTAACAGTCAGGCAGGTTTCCGGGATTCGTCCGAGGAGTCATCTTTGGTGGCGACGCGGAGGAATCCCGGAAACCTGCCAGAATACTCTTCATCATACTTCTACCTCTTTATTTCCTTCGCTAGTTACAGAGCCTAAATGTTCGCTCTTAGCCTACCATATGTTAATATGGTTTCCGAAGCACTATAAATATAAATATTGTGGCACTACCGATACCATTTCATACGTTTTTTATTTATAAATTGTTCTCGGGTTTCTAGAATCATTGCTCTGAAGACGATAGAGTTTTCCGTCGAAACGTTGGCAGCAGCCAAAACCATTTCATACAGTTTACTATTACTGTTCATAATTTAACAGTAAGAGGTATTAGAAGGTGCCTTAGGATTAAGTTCTAAATTTAGACAGTATCTTTAAACCTAACCTTCCCCTTAAAATAAACAGAGGTCTCCCAATGCATTTAAATGACTTCCTATCGAACCCGAAGAAGACAGAGAGGGGAGGAAAAAAAAATATACAGCCCGACCCCATTCGCTTTTCAAACACCATTTGGTCCGCGTCCTCCCGGAAACAAAACTCATGCGACAGACTCGGAGAGAAAGAGAGTTTGAAGAGAGAGGAGAAAAAATAAAAAGCAGACCGGACCTATTAATACGAAAGCTTATATCCTGCGCTCCCTTGCTCGGAGAGCTTAAGGAGTGGGAGGGTAAGACGGGATTGGGGAGGGAGAGAGAGGGAGAAAAAAGGTTAGAGGAGCAGTATAAAAAAAGGACTGAAAATAAAACCATTTCATCTCCAGAAAGGGGCAACCTTAGGAAGGAAACTTCTTGGCACTGGACCAAGTGGAGGGAGCTTTCCTCCCCCATATAATTTTTTTTTCCTCCACTCACACACTTAAAGGGTTTTAAGAAGGGGTAGAGCCAGAACGAACCGCCCCAAGAGTCCACGGAGATAAGGGCAAGCCACTAACAAGCCTCCGCTGCGAGTTCGAGCCTCCCCAACACCTCCCCTCGCTCAAACCGCGACTGCGACCCTCCCCCTTAAGGGGGATTCACATTCAAGCATTTCACGCGTCTCGCGCGTACAGTTTACGTGCGAAACGCACGAAAGGTCCACATTCAAGCGGAGGCAACGTCGTCGTACGCGTGAAATGCACATGGTGACACCTATTGGAGGATGAATGAAGTTGTAAAAATAAGTCGAGCCTCTGCGTGCGTGGACGCGCCGGGAGCGTGCGAGCAGCGAGGTGGTACGAGGAGAGCGACTAAACAAGTCTTTATTTCATTATGAGGACATGTAAATGCACGGTGGGCTTCGATCGACTTAAAATTAAAAGTGCTTACACCGATGAAATATTTTCAAATTTCATTTCTACGATGTCTCACGAATATTTTTATCCCCGAAAGAAAATAATTTGTAGAGCGATTTGTGAGAAAATTGATTTTTATTGTTTACATGGCATTTTTCCGTCAGAATTTTTCGTTGATGAAAATTCCACGTTCGGACTTTGTTCACGTATATTCAATTATGGTAATTTTATAATGCATTTCTAATGAAATTGAATTGGAAATATATATTAAATTGATTTTATCATCTCGAACCAATGGCACGAGTAATGATTTGGAGTCACTTAATGCATGAAAATTGTATCTTACTACCATTCTATGTTATAACATACATATTGTTATTATATAATCTATACTATCATTATTCTGCAAGATAAAACAGCTTACTGTATAATAAATTATTGCTTTAGATCAAAGTCAAATAATGAATTTAGAAAAATAAAAATCCACTTCAGTAATAATTAACTTAAAATTTTTTCAAACATCAATAGCACTAATATACATTAAAATGAGTGATAAAAAGTATATTTACTAATAACATGAAGCAGTCTTTCTGTTAATTCCGGATGGTTCTTAGAGATTTGATACTTAGATGATTTTCCCAAAAAGTTTGAAATCAGCGTGGACAGATTCCATTGACTATTCACAGTAGAAACCAAGGCCTACTTGCATTTTGTCGCATAAATCGGGTATGTGAAAAATACTGCGTGGACTTTAGGTGTGGCCGTTGTATTGAGCATAATAGAGCTCTCTTTGTATGCAGGAATCTTATTTTTGAAGTTGGGATTGAAGTTTTTACCAAAGCAGACCATAACATCATTTATAAAAATTTCAAATACAGTTATGTATATCAAGCTTCTCAAATTTTGACTTCTTGATCGCAGTAAATCAGGCTTTACTCACAGTGTTTTGTAAGGAATGCCATTGAAAGTTGAACTCCCTTGAGGTATATCGCGAGTCACACTGCATGTTTCTGCCGACTGAAAAGAATCTAGCTCAAATTCATTCAGTACATGTTTATGTAAATTGTTCACGACACCTATCATTAAATGCAACTCTGGCGGAGGAACAATTTCGAGGAGAAGAAAAAAAAGGACTGTAGACGCTGTTTTTGTAAAATTTTGCGCCTGTTTTCTGCTCATGCCGAATACCATTGAATTTAATTTACTAACGTATAAGCTATAGTTCTGTAGGTATCGCAAGTACCTATTCAAATTATCATTGGTTTCGTGACACTAGGAACATGGACAGTAACTGCTATGCGACATTATACCAACCAGAATGTAGGCCAATTTAAGATCGGTTGCGATAGTTGATAATAAATAATGCCCGAAAAGTTGATAATATTTACTGCAGACCAGAAGGATACATTCCCATAATTTTCCTAAGAATTAGGTGCGAGATATTTTATCATTATTTTATATAATAACTATTATTAATTTATAACCCGCCCGACCCTTAACCAATTATAATATATAAAACCACCCGAATCCTTAAAGCGTTTAGCGGAAATACCATATTAAAACATCTTCTTATAATAGTTTTAGTCAAGATCTCCAAAACACGTAGTTAAGCTGCATTTATGAGATAGTCCTTTTCCAACCAATGAAATACATTAACCGCAACAACTTTCAATAGAGCGTAATTGCATTTTATCTAAAAAAAATACGTTTCATTAGGAGAAGGAATGAACGTAATCGCACAGGGAATCACGAGGAAAAGAATGTTTCAAACGTTACTCATCCAACATTAACTAAGAATTAGTTCGAAAACTAAGGCAGAAAAATTTCCTTCATAAGATTATTCACTAATTTTAAAATATATCGCTATAGTAGTGGCTAAATTAAGTGTTTACTTTAAATATTGAGGGTAAAAAAATTTACGCCACTTGGGATTGAACTTCCTACCTTCACTCTCGCAGCCAAGCGCCCTACCGACCGGTCTACCGTTGCTTTTCAGAGGTTGGCCTATACATACCGTTTTCTAGGAACTTCGGGTTATGGCCTGAGAAAGTCGGTCCCCACCTTGAGGAGTTTTTTGTTGTTATTTTGCTCATTGTTCACGTATTGAGGTTCTTGTTAACACTAAAACAATTATTAATAGATTGTATCTGATCCAACTTCACAGTTTTGGCGTGCATTAACGGGAAAATCGTTAATTATAATGAATACTGCGACGGTGTCCCGTTGTCGCCTGGGATGTTTATGCACGAAACTTGGCCCATAAAATTCTCAATGTGCCAATAATACAACTATTAAATATCAAGCACTGTAGCAATGATTAACAGAAATGGACAATTCATGTATGCATGCTAATATATCCCAGTGAATCTTATAAGTAAATACGAAATGACTCCATGTGTCCGCCATTTGTTTCACGCGTCCAGGCGCGTCTCGCGCGTAGAAAGTTGAGCAAAATTCAACTTCGCTCGCACGTACCCAGGCGAACGAAGCGAAGCACCTGATTGGCTGCGCGCGAAACGCTTCGCTTAGTACGCGTGAAATGCTTGAATGTGAATCCCCCTTTATGCGTCGCCGGCCTTTTAAAGGATGCCAACGGCATACCATCGGCGTCCACTCCCCTATGCAGATGCGGTAGGTTGTATCTCTTGGAGGAGTAAACGCGGGAATTTTTACGGGGGCAGGGAATAGAAACTGTCCGCTCCCAGATTACCTCATCTTTCTCCTGCACGCCGAAACGACCTCAGAGGAGGTTATGAGAAAGTGAAAGGAGATTTTCCTAAAAGCGCTCACCTAATGGAATTGCGTCAGTGTTTAAAGCGATGTAGATTTGCTAAAGAGTAAATAACTCGAAGAACCGAGACCGATTCTTAAGAGAGCGTAAAGAAAAAATAATGAAGGTAACACTGGAGGTATTTCGTTTGGCATGCTTCATCGGCTAATATTTAAACTTGTCGCATCCTCTGCCATAAGCCGCAGCATATCCACCTCTTTCCCATGCCTATCAAGCATTTTATTCTCCATCACACTCTTCAACATTCGGTAACCCGTCGATTGTCTCCATGCATTATTTCTGCCTCCGAATTTCCCCTATCAGCTTCCTGTCCTACCTGGCCATATCAAACACTTTCATCGCATGAATTCATTCAATCTGAATTTAAACGCACTGGGGACTAATACTGACCTAGCAAGAGGCAATGCTACATTTCCTTCCAAGAAAAAAGCGACAGAAATACCGCATGAAAATTTTCAACTCTGTGAACTACGATATTTCTTAGTTTTTCCGCGCAAGTGAACTTTCTCAAGAAAGCCCCATGTCCTCGAAATCCTATTTCGCTGTAAGAAATTCTTCCAGACTTAGACCAAGACAAAAGAAACCGAACACGTGTCGCTAAGCCAGGGTTCCCCTCACACAGCAGAGCTGCTAAAGCTGCAAATAAGAATGTTCGTCTCGTGGACAGCCCAGCCACGGCTGAAAGACAGACGAATCGCAACGACATAAATGCATCTACACACCAAATTATTAAAATAAGTCCACCCACCTGCACCTGTACTTCCCAGACATCAACCTCCCACCAGCTGACATCCGACCCAGCGTTCCTGCACCTCCAAATCTAACCATCACGCCGGGCATACCGCTTATCCCGAAGAAAAGAAAGAAGTCCGAAATGTGATACCAAGTGATTCCCCAGTGAGATCCCAGTGATTTTTAGTCAAAAACAATCAAAAACTATTTACCTAAAGTCTATATATATATATATATATATATATATATATATATATATAAATATTTCTATTGTTATCCCAGTGATCTACCACAGTGATTTACAGCCAAAGACTATATAACTAACGTCATATATATATAGTTACACACTATTACTGTTAATTTTCAAAAAGTCTAAAGCTGTTATGTTATATATTTATTTATTTATTTTGTTGTTTTCATTGTTACTTGTTACGACCTGAAGACGGTTTTTGCGGGTTTTCCGTCGTCCATAGGGCAAATGCCAGGTCAAGCTCTTCCCGCACATCTATTCAGTGACATTAACTCCAGTGAACGGTGCAATCCTACCCTGAAGAGGCGCAAAGCCTACACCAGGGTCCACATTTGTGTTGTTGAATATGTCTTGTTATTTTTGTTATTTTCTTCTTTTCCTATGTACTGTTGGCAAATTTTGGAAATAAAGCACTTATTGAATTGAATGTTTAACTGTTATCTTCATAGACATTCATCAAAATTTGCATCACATTCTCCCGCGTGCTAGGTTTCTCAAGGAACACAATAAATGACCTAAGGAAGTGTAACAGGTTTGAGAAATCTTAACTTGAGCATTCGTAATTTTAACACAAATTAGATTCAAACCACATCAGGGTGAGTTTAATGTTTTGACGGTGACGACTTTGAAAGGGAATCAATTTGCTCTCAATTTAAAATAAGACATTTGAATTTTAAAAAATTCATTTTTCTGCTGCTTATCCGTTGCGTTCTCAACGCAACCGTCACCGTCAAAACATGAAATCGGCTCATGAAGCACAGGGATTCAAGGGTACTTTCCGTCGGTATACCCTTGAAAGGGATCAATGCGGGCTCGGTTGAGATTCAACGAAAATCCTTCAAAGACTCTCCACTCCCGTCCTCCAAACGCCCACTCGAAACCTCCCAAGGTCCAGGGAGCCACTCCCCGAAACGTTTCGCGACTGAAAATATCCCGACGAAAACAAACATGGGCCAGAATTTCCCGGAAAACCGGAATTGTAACGAATGCTTTGAGCGTGAAAATTTCCCATTTTAAAGGTATCCTGGGTGAGACTTAAATAAGGGAAAAATAAAAAAAATACAGAACCACGTTTCTAGAGGAGGAAAAGAGATGGAATTAAGCGCATTTTGAAACGACTTTTTAGTTAAAAATTTATTTTATGAATAATTAATTTAAAAAAATCTTATTTAAAAAGTTTATTTTTGGTCGGTGGCATAGGGGTTTTTTTCCCCGCTGCTAACCTGAGGTCCGGCGTTCGATCCCCACCTGAGTCAATTTTAACCAACTCGTTTTACTATTTTTATTTATTTTTTTAAATTATCTTTATAAAAATTTTCATCAGTTAAGATAATTTTTCAACATTCTTCGCTGAAGATAATTTTTCGCGGCTTTCATAATCTATATTACAATACCACCATTGCCGTTAATTAATTTTTTTTTTTGCTTTTACTTCTTTTCGGTAAATCTGTATTTATTTTGCCTACGGATCAATTTATACTTTCAACTAACTAGCCGCCGTGACAATTTAAAATAATTAAAATCTGATTTAAAAAAAGCTATTTTCTCTCTACAAGAGTTATGGGTGATTGACTTTTTTCCGTCACAAAACGGAAACGAAAAATACTCGAAAAATAAATTTTAGATAACCACCCTATTTTCACACAACTGCTTTATTCGACAACGGATATGTCGTGAGGGGGTATGGGTATGCACGTCATCCTGTACACATTATTATTACAGTGAAGTGTTCACAAGAAGTGGCGCGGAAAGTCTAAAGCCCTGGTTACACGATACATTAACATGTACAAGTTAATGTGCGAATGTATGAACGCGAGAATGAACGAGAAAATTCACCGTGTAAACACACCAAAATGTACGAATGCATGAACGCGTGAATAGAAAATAGAACCTGTTCTAATTTGGTTCATGCATTCGTACATGTTGCGCTCGTGCTTCAGTGACACCTGGTGGTAGATAACGGAAATAATGTTTTCTGCTCGTATGGTGTTTGTATACTTCTAAATATTGGTTTGTTTGCGTTTGATTCAGCTATTAGTATTTAGTTTGACCTCTGCTCCATTAGGACTTCGCTCTACTATTTGAACTTGGCACTGTTAGCACTTCGTGGAATACCTGTGCGCTACGTTTATTGACATCTCGCTATCGTTGGTCCTCTCCTGTTATTGCCCCTCACTTGGACTACCCTCCTATACATTCCGTCGGAATTAGTAGAATAAAGGTTCAAATGCATTAATTAGAAGAGCATTCCTTGTATTTCGCGTACTTATCTATTTATTTTCAGAGCTAAACGCTTTCTCAACAAGGTCATGAATGCCGGGAGGGCTAGTCCAGTACCGCAGGACAGTGACTTACAAAATGCCTTGTTTGTGCAGTAAATATTTGAGAAGCTCGCGCCACGAATGTGTGATTGGCCGTTAATTACTTAGTTTATTATTTAACAACAATTTACGCTTGTACGACTCTCACATAGTTCTATTTTATCGGGTACATAGTTCACTGGCTGAGCATCCAAGAAACAGCTTCGTGCTCGAAACTGGATCAGCTGTTTTATATACGTCCAATTTTACATGACAAACTTAATTAAGTAGGAACCGGAGAGATAATTAAAGATTACCTTCGTGTACATGAGGTAACGATATCCATTTAAGAGTAAGTTTTTACGCTTGTTTCCAATACTACTACCGACTTCCTTTCCCAAACGTGCCGAGAATAACTTTATCTATTTTTTACGATCCATGATAGTTTGAGTTTACTCATGAATTGCATTCAATACATATATATTCACAAGCGTTCTTATCCATCCTGTATAAAAAGGGTTTTTTATCGCACTTTTTCTCAACAGGAAATACCTCACGTATCATACAGCTAGCTTTTAAATAAGATTTTGATCCAATGTATTCGTTCTACTATGATTATTTGATTTTCGAGTAAACAAATATACCTCACCATAACTGCAATATAATTCCCGAGACATATAAAAAGGGATTTAGCAAGTCCATTCGAGTAACTTTCATCTGAGGAACTACCACTCGGGAAAACAAATGTGGAATTTGAGTTAATTACAGCTGAAATTCTGAATTTGAATTATTATACGTATGATATAAGTATAGTCTGCTTTATAGTAGGTAGTCTATAGGTAGGTTGACTTGAACGCTTGAATGGTTTGAATATTGCGCTTAATGAAGAGAAAAACAACAACAATCGCAAATACGTACCCTGAAAATTGTGCGAATGCATGTGTGGTTTCATGTACCGTGTAACCACTGATTCATCCATTCATTCACGCAAATGTACATGAATCCGTTCACGCAAACGTACATGGAACCATTCACGCGAATGTACATGAACTTGTACATGTTAATGTATCGTGTAACCACGGCTTAAAAGCTGGCTTTCATATGAATTGTCTTTAAGCAAATTTAATTTGGAGAGATAGTCTTTGATAATACATGAGAACTTAAACACCTCCGTACTTAATAATGCGTTATCACTGCCGACTCTTCTTAATATTCTCGTTGACTAGAAAAACACAGGTATGCTACACTCAACTGGCACTGACGCCGGGATGGGCCAGATGATAATACTGTACATCGACGACTTGGTCGTAATAATTTTACTAAACCAGAGTAAAAATTAATTTCTAAAATTGCAATTAGGTTTAAGTGCCATTACACCACGCTTGAGTCTTGGCTTTTCGGGATAAGGACTTTTTAAGCCCCGGTTTCATAACCTCTGGTTAAATATTTTCTCGGAATTAAAACCGATGTTAATACGTTCTTCCATCGACATTGCTCAAGTCGACTAGTCGGTTGTCAGATGTAATATACGAAAGCCAATCTCAGATGGAGTCAATTTAACGAAAAGGCTACGTCAACCTGCGGTTAACGTTAACTACCCATTAATTGAAAACAGGGCCGATAATCTAAAAACCTAACGAAAAGAATAAAACCACGAGGGGTGGCGATGAAGTTTGGTAGCACCAAAAACTGATGGAAATCAATGGGAACGACACCATATCTTCACATACATTATTAGTACGAAGAAGTAGTCTCTAACACTGAGGTGGAGCGGTTCAAAAGATACCATACAGAATTGTCGTTAAAAGTATTTTAAATTTGGAAAGACTGTTGTATAATCAATATCTACTACATCGCACATTTTCGTCGAGTAAACACAGAAATAAAATATAATAGACGGCCGCTGGGTCGGGCCTGATGTGGATGCACGAAGAATACACGGAAAATTGCCTCATTATATTTATTAAACTGAGGAAAAAGTGCGTTTCCTAAATGTTCAATACGCTAAAGCATCAGCACATAACACCTCAATCTTCACTATTTGGAACTGGTCCTTTAAGAGAGAGATAAATCTCACGTAAAGACGGTATGAGAGGGCGGTATAGAGGAGATGAAGTCGGGGTGGTAGCACTATATATGAAAGGAAACCTAAGCGAACCACAGCATATTTATATTCCTAACCGCTACCTTCGGCAATGAATGGGGCGTGAGGGGGTCTGGAAATGGACGGAGGGACCTACTATGGGAAAACATAAATATAATCCCAAGGAGGAAGGGCGCCTGCGCGGGGCGAGCTAGCGGGAAGCCGGGAAGGGTGGGTGACTCAAGGAGGAGGAAGCAAGGGATCTTAGAAGAAGGAGGGGGCACGGGGCGAAGGGATTGAAAAGGTGAACGCGCCGAGGACGGAATAGAATGAAGTGATAGGGGGAGGGGGCGGGAAAGGTCATTAAGGGATTGAGCCACGATCGGAGAATCTAGCATGTGGCGAGAAGATTACCCCGACATGCTTATTGTTAGAATGACTGACTTCACCTCGAGAGTTCCTTCGCTCGATTAAAATGGCCACTTCCAGCAATACTACCACAACGAGAGGTAACGAAACCAAGTGTTAAAACAGAAAAAAATGATGGTGATACCAATACGACGATGTAAAATGGAACTTATGGCTTTTCCGTTCGCTGACATTCTTTTTAAAAAAACTGCACCCTTAATTTGAGGAGCATCACAAGGAGTTAAGACTCAATTAGGCTGAGGGCAATTGGAATTAATAGAGACATAATTTTCTCCCAAAATTGTATCAACGGTTAATTGATGTGTTTAATCCATATTGACTCATAACACGGTGGAGCCTGAACACATAATGCATGCAGTTGGTGACTCATCAGTTAAGGGACTTGAAGCGCCCACGCAATTAGGTCGGGATGTTAAGAATAGTTAAACATCCCACAAAATGTTTCCTTCCGAAATAACAATCAAGTTACATAGCTCTCAGCACTACAATCACGTCGCACACTCTCACCCAAGATACCTTCATAGAGTGACGGTGAACTTCCATGACGAGAGAAGAACTGTTTGCAGTTTTCCACTAACAAGTAGTTAATGCATTCAATATAAGCATGTATAAGTCGGTCTCCAGACAGCATTATTAATAGTGTACTTCCATGTTGAGGACGAAATAGGGCAATATGACAAGGGGAAGAAATGGAAAATAATGATGAAGAACAGACAGGAGGTACGTAGTGGACATAGGGATGGGGTGTTTGTAGCTCCATGAACCCTCTGACCCTTTTTCCGTCAAAAAAACTAATTTCCGATACCATTAGAGCAGAGGTGAACATTCAGGGTATAAGAAGGAAAAGGGCAATGTTACGAAAAGGAGTACATATGTGAATTTGACGATGAGGAATCGGCAGAAGGGCATTAGAACAAGGGGGTTTAACCTTTTTAACTTTCCCAGTAAATTTGGTAGATGCATATTGAAATACCCGTCATTTAAATAAAAACATTATTGACTTATTAAGCTAAATTAAACTTTACTTTTTTTAGGATTTACTTCGTAGAAGCATTTCCAATTAGTATTCATAATTGAAATAAAATACTTTGTAATTTTAAATTTCAATTATGAATACTAATTAGCTCAGTTATTTTTAAAGTTGCTTATTGGGCCACTTTCAAGGCTCAAGTGCCGCGGGTTGGACAATTTTACTTAAGACTAGGAATGTAAAGAGGGGTAATTCCTGGGTTGAGGACGGAACAGGACAATGTGACGAAGGGAAGAATAGGAAAATGTCATTGAGGTATGGTAAGAGGAATGACGGGTGAAGGACGGACAGGAATATGAGGGGGTGGAGCTCGATTATTCAAAACCAAATTTCCATCGTAAACTCTAATATTCAATGCAAACAAATTAAAGGTGAACTTCCAGCGTTGAGAAAGTAACTGAGCAGGGAGAAAAAGGAGGAATATGCAATTGACGAAGAGGGTTTGGCAGAAGTAGCCGACACGAATGAAGAGAGGATAAAGACCTATTTACTAGTAGTAGGTAAGTACCTTTAGATTAAAATTGAAGGAAAGAAAAGGAAGGTCCTACCAGGGCTGATGACGGAACAGGTCAAGGTGACCAAGGAAGGATAGGATTTTGATGAAGGGGGCTTAGCAGGAGGGACTGGCGAATGAACTCTCATGTACAGCAAATTTAAAGTAAGGAACAAAAAGGAAGGTCCTTCGAGGATAGAGGAAGAAACAGGGATGGGTGACGTAACGAAGAATGAGAATGTGACGATAAGGGCTAGACAGGAGAGAGAGTGGCTAAGAGAGGATAGCCGAAAGAGGGGAATGTAGTAGCTCCCCGAGGCGATGGGGAGCTACTACAGGGGGAGTGTACGTGGTGGGGAGGTTGAGCGGCTGGGTGTGGGAGGAGGAAGGATGAAGCTGCATGCAGCCTTGCCTCCCCCGGCCCGAGAGTAGAGCCCTCCCGGAGCCGGGGGTGGGAGGCGCAGCGGGGCGCGGGAGAGATCAATAAACTAGAAGACGGGAGGGAGGGAGGTGGTTGAATGCGGGCCGGGAGGGAGGGAAGGGTGGGTGGCAGAGGGTGGCTAGAGAGAGAGAGAGGTCGCGAATCCGGAGGTGGGGGGGCGGGGGGGGAGGTTAAAGGACGTCTCTCGGCCGCGGTGCGGAGGGTGCAGGGGGCGAGTGACGTCATCGCCGCCGAGGCGTTGGCGAAGGTGGAGGCAAGGCCGCTCGGCGCGGTCGCCGGACCGACAGTTCACGCCTGCACGGCCGAGGAACATGGCCGCGCCCGATTTCAAACGGCACAAATCACTTTCACGCACGCTAACGGCCGCACCGTCCCACTACAGTTATCTGTCTAACTGTATTGGTCAACTACTAGAGCCTTTCAGTCTCTATGAGTCACCATGGCTGTTGTTACTTTATTCATATTTTTCATTTGTCATAAAATGTTCTTTATTCCGAATTGTATGACGAAGGAAGGGGGTTTTCCTCTTCCTTAATGTGAATACCGGGTCACTAGCACTCCCACAGCGAAAGATTTTCATTGATGAAAATATTAGATCCTGCCCTGAAGAGAAATAACACTAAAGCATGGCCAATGATTGAATGTGACACGCAAACATGACTGTTATATATTCCTGTAGATGTTTTGTTGCAAATATAATTAAACAGGGTCATAGAAATAAGGGTTTTGAATGAATGAACTTCATTGATGCGATCATCGACTAAAAATAGAATAAGCTGAATGTTAAGTTTTTTTGTGTCATATTATGCAAATCAAATTTTCTGTTTCATTCGTATACTGGCTGTACGAAATTTTCGTCCCTTTGGTTTCTTTCTTAACGATATCCATATCCTATTTTTGTCTTTTTTCACTGTAAATCTGAATGCTTCCGCAGTCACATTTACTATTTGAGATGTTCAGCTGCTTGCAATGTTGTCAGTCGTTAGTTTCAATCACTCAGTAATTTATACCGATGGCGCTCCAACTAAAAATGAATAGTTAATGCCACATTTATGTCTATGAAAAAAGAAAATAGTCCTAGCGGCACAATGCGGCTGCGGTGATTTTATGCATATGTAGCTTTTAGTCCTTATCTCCACATAAGAGATACCTACAATTCATCTCTGGGCAGTGCGGCCTGAAAAATTACTCCAATTGTCTGGTGCATTGAAATTAATTTCCCTCGCAACACACCAATTTATCCACATTATTCCTCCATTCTTTTTTTTATTTTCGATCTCCCTGCAACGAATCCTAAATTCAAATGATTTCTTCCTTCCTTTCTCATGCAGTATGGTCTCTTGCATCAGGGCCTGCAGCATCCAGAAACCCATTTCTATATCATCCACTGTTTCACCCCCCCCGAATTTCCGATGCCAATTTTCTCTCTTCCCCAGCCAATTTGATTCTTCTCATTTTTTCCTGTTCGTCTGACTGATTTGAACCCATTATCCTCCGCACCATTACCTAAAAAGTCTCTTGTCTACATCCATTCTACCTCTGTAAAAAAAATAATTTCTGGCAATATACATGAATGTGCTCGAAATGGAAAATATCACTTATCTTTTCCGTGTATTTTTTAAACGGGTGGAGAAAACATTAAATTCCTACTCTCATTTACCTATTCTTTGCTAATACTTCTTTTGTCATAGCAATTCTTCTCCTCCAATGTCCTCACCGCTACATTCCTTTTCCCCAAAAATAGTACCCAGGTAGATAAACTATTCGGCCTATTCAAACCCACGCCCGTCAAAATATTTCTCACATACAACATAGCTAGAGAACCTCTCCACTTACTGATTCACATATTTTACCGTCACCACAAACCTCTTATATTTATCTGCAATTCACAGTAAATTGACAGTGAGCCGGTTTAAGTTGTATCATCCACGAATCCGGCAGACTCGATCAGCTCCACACGTAATCTCATTCTCATTTTCATCTTTTCCGCACCCATCTAAACCATTTCCTAAGCGGAAACATCCTCTGTCTCTATTCACTCCATTAGCTAACTCATCACTCCGCAATCTGACGTTCACAAGCAGTGAAGTATGTATTTATTTTTGGTGGAACCCGAACTGTAAGCGCTCGGAACTATTCACCGAATGGAAAATGGGGAAAAATATAAGAAATCCCACAAATTATCTTCCTCTATGTCTCCATAGGCCTTGGATACCAAACATCGCAGATGTCGAAAGAGCAGAAATAGAGGACTTCCCACCACAGCAAATATCGCCTTTACGAATTAAAACAGTAGTACTAAAAATGAAACGTGCATACATAAGTGCATTGCGGAGTTTAAACAAATGAGAATAGATACTCCATATTTTGTAGAATTTAAAGCACTTGGATTGACTTGTATTCACGGAGAATACCAATGCTTAAAAACATTAAATTCCTGGGTTAAGGCACAAAAGTGTCATTGGCGCGTGCCATACATTTGCGACGCAGAGACTTACCCCTCCATAGATCGATTTCACAGTCACGCATGAAAGTGATTGATCATCGAGGCATTCTGTCCGCCATGTGGTCCCCCTGAAATCGACATCACCCAGTAGTAAAATAGAGGGATGAAGCGGTTAGCTGCTATGAGAGTGGAGAGCTGCAGCAAACCAATTTTCGGATTGATGGCTACTGATAATGATGACTGTACCGTGAGCATACCTGAGGTTTAATTAACTGAATAATATTTGAAGACGCACCTTTTAATAATCACCGATGAAATTACCCTGCCATAAAACGACACAGAAGAACAAGTTTAGGCAACGCAGAACGACGGCAATAATGCTCGAATAGCCCTGGATGTATTTCCAAATTTACGCATAGGATATTTATTCCAGGATTTTATTCGCGTGAGGCCAAAATACTCCAGAGTGTAACGGGTTCAATGCTGAAACGCTGAATTAGAAAAGTCATGGCAACACGAAAAGAAAACAATCTCAAAAATCCAAAGTAACATTCGGCACATGAAGGACGGAGAACCACGACGAAGACAAAAGTTGTAAGAAAAGATAAGCAAATAAGTACTTTGGAAGGTAGTTGTCATTGCCCTAGAGATTGAACAAGATATTGGCGTCGTCGTCGGCATATGCTCAAGGCATGTGCTCTTAAAGGCAACGGAAAAACCAAATAACCGCCATGCCATTTTCGTGCTTATCGAAAACTTATGTTACAAGAAGTACCAAAGGAGAACAAAAGTAAACAGTCGAAATATTTTATTGTAAACATCACATCACCCACGACATTTCCCAATTTGGCTGGCAGATTACAAAAAAAAACTTTCCCACGAAAGATTTTACTGGCATTATCTTCTAAATCAGTAAATTCAATTCCGGTAATTTTTTCGTTCCTGGTTAAATAACACAATTACCTTAGTCCTTCACAATAAAGGCATATTTTCTTAGTACTCAATTTCCAATTTTTTTATTCCAAGATGTCAACAAAACTGCTCTCCTTTCCGTTACCCAAAATATGCCATTTAACATTTTTTTCTGGCTGAGGAAGGCGTCAGTTAAAAATGCTCGGGGGATACTGTCCTACGACATTGTGATTTCTCAGAAAAAAACGTCCTCCAACATTTGAAACCAAGGCAGAGAAAAAATCGTTAATCAAGCCTGTAATGTATTTAACGAATTTAGAATGAGAACGGAAGTCATTATTTCTTATACCAGGCCATGAGAGTACACAACAAAACACACGGTTTTATGAAAAGAATCGAAGAAAATCGATCGAGCATTCAGGGAAAAGATCAAAGGGTATCTCGAAAGACGTTGAAATATGAAGGAAAGCAAGGTGACAAAGCGGATATCGGAGGAAGTAGGCGGTGTGGTTGCCACAACAGATGGCCTGCCTACCAGTCATGACACTGGGGAGGGGGTTGTGGGAAGAGGATACACTGGCACCGACCGATCTTCGTGACAGCTCGTTTCTCTGCGGCTTCGAACGAACTCCTCTTCGCTCAGCTAAAAGGAATTCTACCACGATGCGGTTTGTAGACGTTACAATCTTGCAGTCCTAATTAGGACAGCAGACATCCTAAAATCGTAACTGCCTAATTAGTCATCATTGTTACGCAAAATGTGTGGATATCTATCGACATCGCAAAACTTGGTGGCATCCACCAGCGGAGAGGTTGAGGTCAATGAAGGGGAGGCGATCGTTGATGAACGGGAAGAGTTACCGAAGAACTACCGCGGGGACCTCTGAAAGGACCCTCCTCGGCCCTCTTGTCCCACCTCCCGTCTTGCATGCTTTCCTCACCCTGATAGCATGATGATGATTCACAAGCGAGCTCCACAATGTTTTGCTACACCTATACATCGAATATGCATTCCACACAATATCGCCATCGTACCCCAGTGTCTTCAAAGCTCCGAGCATTCCTTACGATTAAAGCTTGAATATGCACCTTGAATATGCAGCGAGCATATGGGATCCGGTGCAGAAAGACAATTCGGGAACTTAATAAAATAAAAATGAAAGCTGCGCGATTCGTCAAAAACTGCTACGGGCGTACAGACAGCCTTACACAGATGTTAAACGAATTAGGCTGGGAGCCGCTAGAGACTCGGAGGCTGCGCGCTAGGCTTAGATGACTTGAGCAATTAAGAATAGATATCTTTCAGAGCGACACGGAGAACATCATATTAGAACCCCACTATATTTCCAGGTCCGACAGAAACGATAAATTTAAAGAGATATTTTGCCGAACGGATAGGTATGGGAATTCGTTTTTCCCCCGAACAATAAGGGACTATAATAAATGCTAGGCGTAATTTCATTAGAGCGTTTCCTTTTTATATTTAAACGGCTGGTGTCCTAACACCCCCCGCCACACGCCTATTGAGGCGGCTTGCGGGGTAGTATGTAGATGTAGATGAGCTTTGCTCTTTGTGGCGAAGACTGGAGGCAATTGAGACGTGAGTGTGGAGAAGAATAGGAAAGGTGAGCTGAGCGGAGAGAAAAACGAACAGAAAAGTGAAAGATACGCAAGGGGATGGTAAGGAGATTTATGAGAAAAATTACACGGAGGCAGCAAAAGTTGCAGGAGGTCGCACGACACACTGAAGTAGGGTGCGAGGGGAGAATTCAGGGTAAGAATGCTAGGGAGAGGGAAAGGAAGACGTATTTGGGACGCTAGAGAGTGACGAAAAATATTTGAACAATATAAAATTTATTTATTTTTACAAAAAGTATCTTTATATAAATAAACTTTTATACTAACAACTAAATAAGCTTTTAAGAAGGAAACGAAATAGAAGACCCCCTGCAAATGGGAACATTGTCTGGACTGACAATGAGCGGGGCTGTCCAAAGACCAGCCATTTATTCGGTAGAAAACTTGCCATTAACGAGATGGACAATGGAAACTATTACAAGTATATACCAATTATTTTTCCTAATTAGTCCTGCTCATTGTAGCATCTACATCCCACCATTCTATCCAATATGAACTACATTTCCTTTAACCTCCGGCATTTTTCTTTCCATCAGAGCCCCCAGCAACTCATCGCCGCTACTTTCGATAAATACCTTTTCTGCCTCCTTCCAATTCAATACGGCAACTTCCTTACATCCTCACCATTCTTGAAATATCCTAGTCTGTAGTCCTTTCTTCTAACTTTAGAGTCTTCATTCTACACCCATCTATTATGTCGCCTGTGTCATGCAATCCTCTTTTTTCCTTCCAATCAAAAATCCGCATTTAAAAACAAAATTTTCACAAATATTCCTTGCATGTCGTAATTTAAGGTTCTTGCCACCAGTTTTTTCTTACTTATTGTTAGGCAAGCTGTCGTCAGGAATGTTCTACTTCCAATTCCGCAGGGTATCTTATGTTGGTATAACTGTGTTCACTCACCAGCAAAATATCGCTCGAATAGGAAAACTGTTTCATATGCATAGCAAAGCTGGGTGTAATTCACCTGCTGGGAGTTTGAGGTCAGCGAAATTGATCCAAGCGTTGTTAGGCGGGTGAATGTCCCGATGGACTCCTGCGGGGACCTCTGGAAGGACCCTCAGCTTCTTCGTCCTCTGTTTGATGCTTACCTCCCTCTGAGGTTACGCTCTTTACAACTGAGTGCCACCAAGTTTTGCTTCCCCTATACTTGTTAATACATGGCTAACATATTCCTAAGCAACTTATTTTACGAAAAGAAAATTATACAGCGAAATAGGGGAGGCAGCTACAGTAGTGCGAGAAAAAATGCAGCTGACAACTTCTTAGCATCGAGCTTGATAATTAACATCATATAAGGGCACGACGGTCACCGATGACTAAGAATTAATTAACGCGAAAAAGGCAATCACTATACCTTTAAGGCCCGACTGAAGTCATCAATAATAATAAACCTGCCGCTATTATTCCCACATACACACGTAAACCGTGACATTTAAGTCCCGCGTTTTCTGACCCAGGTGAAAAAAACACTTCGCTTACTGTTTTAACATTCTAGATCCACGTCACATAATCCAATGATGTGAAATAGAGACCGAACATTCTTTTAAACTAGTGCTCCGATAAAAAGCAATGGTAATTTGGACACACATGAAATGTGGCCTTGATGTGAGGTACCTTGCTTACAGGGACATGATTACACAAAACCTTGCAATTATCTTGCATCCGTCAAAGAAAGATGCCCGATTATATCCACGCGTTGTTAATTTTTATAACAAAAACTCGCACAGTGAAGTGCGAGTCATTTCAATGAAAATGTCACCGTAATCAAGAAGCTGGAAAAAGAAAAGAGGGGGAAGCGCACAAAGGAGACGACAACAGAAAAAAACGCTTGCGTAAGCAAAATGCCAAGGATTCGCTTAATTAATTGGAGTCTCCAAACATGAAATTACCGGACACGCTTTGAGGACTAATTAGCGCCAGGTAAAAAATGGGACTTGCAAGTAAAAAGAATGCGCACACCGTATAAACTCGCCTACAAATAAAAATTATGAATACTATGAGTCTCATTACACGAAAGGTAGGTTGAATTTCAACCGGTCACAAAAATAAAATTGCGAATTTCAGTTAATGAGGGACAGTCAAACATCAAACTTGAAATAATTTCATCGCCTTTCTTTTACCAGGAAACAATGCAGGATTTAAAAAAATCCAAATAAATTTCCAACTATTGCTGTAATCTGCTAAATTAATTAAATCTACCATAGACGCACTTTGCATTTTCCTTCGCATCGATAAATTTATCGCTATCACCACACGAAGTTGTGCGCTCCAGTCCCATAGCGAGGAGGATCAAACCACGGCATAAGGGTCGCCAGGGCGACGCGTCGCCGGCCTGAAAACCGTAACCTAATGTGGCTGGAGCGTTAATCCTGGGTCATTTATTGCACATTTTAATAATCTTTTAAGTAAGCCGAGTAAAAATTCTTGGATCACATTTCACTGAAGTGCATCTGTTCATGCGTTGGAACTCACCATACCGGCAGTGATGAAAACGATACAAGAATTATAAATTTAAATAATTTCCGTTTTTAAAGCATATTATTCGGCGCGGTATTCAAAACTTATACGAAACTATGTTAATAAATGTTTCTTTCGAATATTGGACTCAGAGTGACGACTTGAATACTTGTAATCAACGATTATAATAATAATAAATGTATTATGACGCGTTCAGAATAAAATCTGTACATATGTAATCGTGATATTACGAAATATATGTCATGTGCCACACTTCAACGTGTTTAAATAGCATTAAATTGGCAAAACAACAGATCGAAATGATGCAATATTTCACTTTTATCGATAGATATCATTAATGGAAACACGTATCCAATGTTTGACGCAAATCTGTACATAAACAAAAATCGCTCCAACCACCTTAAAAGAGCAAAATGAAAAGCAAACTCAATGCATTCGCCATGATTGAAATGCTTCAATGCAACGAAAAATTTCAGGAAGAGCTTCCCGCAAACCAGACCACTTTCTTGCCGTTGCATATTGCCAAGGTTTAACCTTGAATAACTGAAGACATTATTTTCAGAACGTGCGCGTATTTGAGGTCTCCATAAGCGCAGTGCGGCTATCGAATGAAATCGTTACGTAAAGATGTGCGTATTCACGCAGAACACACTCCGCCTTCGATAAATTTCCAATTCTCTTGGACGAATAGAACGCCATAAATCTATAACATCGTCGAGTAACCAACTTCTACGTTCTAATAAGAGTCTGACCCTTCACTCCCGTTAAAATCGACGAAGGGGCAATAAAAAACGGATGAGACGGCTTCGTCGAAAAAAGACGACAAATATTTGTCCGAGGAGAGAAAAGACTGCACAGCGATCGAAACGAAACGTTCTCGAATATGAAGGACTCCACAGCGCCCTGACAACCCAGCGAGAAGAGCAGGGAGAAAAATATAAACTATATCATCGGATATTACGGCAGGGAAGCGACATACCATTCTGATTTATTTGCCACCCATGCATCCTGGAGCGTATAGATTTGACTCTGTCACACAAGTGCTACGGGAGGAATTAAAAAT
The DNA here is from genome assembly GCA_963573305.1 of Pyrrhosoma nymphula. Classification (NCBI taxonomy): domain Eukaryota; kingdom Metazoa; phylum Arthropoda; class Insecta; order Odonata; family Coenagrionidae; genus Pyrrhosoma; species Pyrrhosoma nymphula. Next base: position 137,927,608 of record OY754333.1, on the reverse strand, counting down.
CGTCAAGCTGGAAATGGTATTAAACGCGGGAAATCCTTCCCAAGAGCATTCGTGACGCAGAATATGACCTTCGCATCGACATATAACGCGTTGGCCAAATTTGGAAGGAATCCACAAAACGGGGGAATGGCATAGAATAGTGACCATTGAAAGGCCAATTTTTGCCGATTAAGTCCGCACAAGCAATAATGATTCAACAAATACCAATAATCCCCTGCTAAATCACCAGGAAGAAAGAAATGAAAGTTAGCTTCAATTTAACAAACAGATGTTTCCTATAAGTCCTCCATTCTTTCGAAAAACACGGAAGGCTTTGAGCACTCGAAAAATACTGAAACATGCTAAGACCGCCTCATTAAGCTCACATGAAGCCATGATCCCCAAGAACCCTGAGTGAAAAAACTTACAGAATTTTTGCTGTGGAAAGCGGTTGTACAGAGACATTGCCAAACCGGATGATAGGGAAATTTAATTATATTTATTATTATGTATATTATGGATACTAACAAATAATGATTAACAAAGTATCTAGTAAAAATTCAAATCTGGTACGAAAAATGGATGTTGAAACTAAAACAATGTGAGGCAGTGAATTTTTGGAGAAATAAAAATACACCAGAACGATCTCACGATTAAAAAAACAAAGAATCAATACGAAATCGTCAAATATTTAAGCAATACTGAACCTACCCTGGAGTAAACAAATCCAGGAAATATGTAGTCATGCTATCAGAAATCTAGGGTTCATTAAAAGAATGCAATTAAAAAACACCTCGGCACGCTGAGTAATAGTCGAAATACATCCCGGCCACCGCACAAATGCTTTAAATGGATTTACATTAACAGCACTGGTCACCAGAAACATTAAACAAATTAGCGAAATTTTTCACCGATTAAATCCGAAACAGCAATACATTCCAGTTTTTGTGGCTTTCGCTAATACCATTACACTTCACTGACTGACTTTGGTAAGTTATCTTTAAGACTTTAGTAAATATTTATTTTACTTAATTAACACGGGAAAATACCCAGATGTTTCAACGTACGTTTCAGCCATTTAACACTCAGTATCCCTTACAATTTAACAGACTGAGGTTTTCAACGTCTAGGAACATTTGTAGAGAATAATCTCACAAAAACTGGTCGGGTATACAATTGGACCAATTCTTCCACCCGTAATTCATTGAGTAAGGTGTATGCGGGGCTCACGCTGCATTATTAGGCGAGTTGAAGTCTTCTCGGTCAGCGCTCCTACCCCTGCATCGCTTGCGGTCCCCCCCATGCGCCACACAACCGTCGACTGGACAATGATATGGCTGGTGGTGTGCCTCTGGTGGTGGTTGAACTTGAGACCTTAAGAGCATTTAGAGCTTCCAGGCCACGTGATACCAAATTATGCATTGAAATTCATAAAACTTAAAATTCACGCGCAATAAAGCCGAATCAAAGAAAAACGGCTAAATGCTTTCTATTAATGAGGAATTTCAGGGGCAGCAATAACAAAACAATACAAAGTAACTTGATATAAGCAAAGAAATAAAATTACGAAGTTTTAGTGTCTAAGAAACAGGTAAGAATTAAATACTCAATAAAAACAAACGAAACTATAATTTTCGCTGTGCACACCAAGGTAAGTAACTAAATAATTAATTAATTGTGTCATTTCAAACTCTTTTCCTTAGAATGCTGCATATTTACCGCGAATGATAAATTTAATGGTCACTTTCATCAGGATTTTTCATTGAAGCTCACGGCATTCTTATTGTAAATTGCGATCAAAAGTTGGAGAAAACGATTTCAAAAATCTAAGCGCAACATTCCAAAAGAAAAATGCGGCCCGGACCATTAACATTTACAGGGGAAAGCATTCTTCGAAGTGGAGAAATCAGACCGACCGAGAGAATGCAGACGATCTTTTGGGAATACCTGCGCTAACAAGCGCTAATTGAGTGGACCACCGTGGATCAAATACCGCTCTCTGAGATGTACACAACCCCAGGGCAAGTTAAATAGACAATATCGTCTCTCAAGTCAGTGTTGAGCAAATAGCAAGTCGGGAAAAATCGATCCCAATTAAGTCATTGCACAAATCATCTTATTCAATCTTATCGTTGCCTCATTTCTTCTGTCCGCACGGAAATCAACAAGACTTGCCGCAGCGACCTTGCTAGGACACCGTTGCGTGACGAAGACCGATTTAAGAAGGCGCGTCGAAATTCCTTGAAATTAAAATTTGTGAGCTATCGCATCGCGAAAAAAAATGAGAGCGCTCCTTACGGAAGCAATGACGAGCACCCTCGTCATAGGAGAAAATTAGGAGAGAAAATAAAAGAAAGTGCCAGACGCTGTGGCCAGATAGCAAACATGCTGGCCTAGCAACCCAAAAGTCACGGGTTCAAATCCCGTCACAGGTATGGATGTTGTGTTTGTCCAAGGATTGATTTATAAGATCAGACGACAAGGTATATAAACCTTGGGAATTTGAACATCCAAAAACCGAAGTCTATCTCCATGTGATCTCCATGAAACGTACTAAAGACCACAAGAAAAAAGGAGGAAGATCAAGAGGACCCGCATCCGAGGATCGAGGCTAGGGTAAATCGGACAAAAGAACTCCCGACGCAATTAATTCATTTTCAACACGCCACGGCACCAAAGCACTTAGGATTACTCAGGCAGCATAGTGACATAGACAGAAAACGATGGGGGAAGGGCATGGCTATTGGCGACGGTCTAGGAGCTACGCACTGCGGGTCGCGGATTCAAATCTAGAAGCCGCCTATAGACATCCAAAATTAAATGTAACCGGTGACACGTCGAGTAACTAGAATAGGGAAATAGCAGATAGCAAAACGGATGTGATTGGCTCGTTCATTGCCGGTGCTTCTATCACAAAGCGCCAGCTCGCTTCTAAAGCACACAAACAAATATTCGTCGCGATAAAGGTTTTACGCGAGGATTCACCGCGCTGTTTGCCGGGAACCTCAACAAAAAGTGCCGCCTGTTATAACTAGGCGCGCCTGCGCAATTTATAGAGAAAGTTGAAAATATTCATACTTCTGGTGCAGGGTAGAGAAAATGTTCCGTTCCACAAAGAAGCGAATCCGAGTCGAATTAAAGAGAAAAGCGAATGATTTATCCAACTTATTGCCGAGATAGGTGTTCGATAGAAAACACTGGACAACTGAAATTCTTAGAATAAAGCCGGCAACAACGCAAACCACTCATCAACTAATGTCGTAAGCGATATATATAACAATTAATTGCTGCACTAACCAAATGTATTGGTCATGATGCAGTAATCTTCCATTCTAGTTTCGACGAGTGCAGACTCCAGCGTAATTCCTGATAACACAGGAAAAATAGTGGTCATAAGGTATTCCATACCTCCCAGTAAGTAAAGTAGCAATCAGCCCCCTCAAACAACGACCTTAATTAGCCACTGATAGATGGGGATAAATATCGGAATGTATGAGCATGGTCTTACGCGATATTCCAGACGATGTCGGCCGAGTTTTTACAATTTTTAATAAATTAATGGACTCCTAGGCCAAATTTAATTGTATCATTTCTTTATAATTTTTTATTGGGACATGATACCCTTTATTAGCAAATTCGTTTTCATTGTGCCAATGGAATGTTTCATTTTAACTAGTCTGTGCGAAAACCAATATGGTCTTATGGAAGGCTATTCGGGTTTGCCACCGGGTCACCCCTCTCATCGCTGCCGACGCTTCGTAACTCGAGTCGAGATGCATCCTCAGGGCTGATGCTGAATGGGTGGGAATGGCCAGAACATAATCATAGCAGCAGTCATAATCAGGGCGTCAGTTCCTTCGTGATTGGTCAGTTGGTTCCCACCTTTCTTTGGCCAACCGAATTGTCCTCAGTGCCGGTTTCCATGCGTTACTGATTGTGAGTGCACACTCCGCGTCACGATTGAAGTTCTTCTCTGCAAGCCGGATCTCGATGGATTCCTTAGTCAATCGTTCCCAGAACTTCGTCTCGCGGCATAGGATCTTCACCCGATCCAAGCTGATGGCAAGATGGTCTAATGTTCAAATGGTCCAAGTTGATGGCATGTTCTGCCACCGCGGATTTTTCGGGTTGGCAGACCCTGAAGTTTCTCTGATGCTCTCCTCCATCCTCGTCGCGATGGTTCACCCGGTTTCGCCAACGTAAACCTGCCCACATTCACAGAGTACCTGGTAGACACGCCCGAGTTGCGAGGCCACAGGGATCCTTTGCTCTCACCAACTGGTCTTTAAGTTTGGGGCAGGGTCGAAAGAAAGTGTCAATTCCGTGTTAACTGAGGATCCTCGAGATGGTCTTTGTTGTCGACATACCAACAAAATAATTCTCTCACAACACGCGAGCGCTGAGGTCAAGGCCCATGGGCGGGACACATGGAACCCCTATTTCAGTCATACATCCACCAAGTCGTCCAAAACGTTTCCAGGCTTTCGGTAACGAATGATACTCGACCCTCTCTTTGAGCAGTAAGCAACTGCCGAGCGTCATTGAGCTCAGAACCCTGACAGGATCTCTCGGGGTATAATAACCAGGGATTTTTGAGAGGCACACGAAAGCATAGGCGTATCCAGGGAGGGAGGGTTTGGGGGTTATAACCCCCCCATTGATAAAAAAGTTAACATGGGGGGTATGGAATACTTTATCATGGAATACATAATACATGTAAACCCCCCCTTTAGTGGTGGTGACCCCCCCTTCAGAAGTTTCTAGATACGCCTATGCACAAAACACAGGTCTCACCGCCGGTGAATTTGGGAAATTGACCTGATTTGTGAAGGAAGGACAATGGGATGACTATCGCCACCATGGAGCAAGAAGACAAAAGTAAAAAGCTATGCTAAATACATAAGTAGAAAAATGGGTACTAGGATATTTAGGCACTAAGGTAAAATCACACGAATGAATATGAAATACAAACTCATCACTCATGCCCAAGGCAGAATTCGAACCTGCGATCTTAGGGGTACATGACTAGCAGCAAGGCAAATGGTAATTCCCAGTAGCATTGACCCTCCGCAGTGTTCAACGACACTATCGGTTGACACTTGAATTAGGAGTCTAATCCCAATGTTTCTTATCTGGATATTATATGAGGGCTTAGGAAATGTTACCAAAATTTTAGCAGAAACATTTGGGGGTATTGATGAAAGTATATCAGCCACAGAAATCAGAAAAAAATACAATTAAAATTGCCATACAATATATATAAGAATATAGCAAAAGAAGCTGGGGAGGTGGTGTGCTAACGAAAAAGGTATGGAGCCACTGACTAAGGGCACTAAGTTAGTACTTCACATGAAAGGAGGCAGAGTATGGTCTTGTACACATCACTCAGTGGTTCAACCTGAAGGTTGGTTTGGAGAGTTGAGGGTAGAGCTCACCCCGGATTATGCCACAGGCGTGTGTGTTTCACACATTCAGGGTAGGGGGCCAGTTCCTTTCCCTGGGCCACCTTGCACTCCGAGGATTTTTTTTTGTTTGGAGGCATCCAAAGGCTTCACCCGGATTTGAACCCGGGACCCTTCGATCAGTAGCCAAGCACTCTACCCGCTAGGCCACCACGCTCCCATACACATACTACTTATAATATTTAATTGACGTAGATTTACTACCATAAATAAAATTACAATATAAGTCCATAAAAAAACTATCCCTCATCTTTATGGACTTCAAACGCATTACCTTCCACTCTGCCTACCATGCATCCCTGACATTATGATGAGCAGGCTATGAGCAAAAATTTGAATTACTAATGATTCATAATGTTCACAATATGTCTACGATGTACCATTAAAACATAGCAGGTAGTGCTAAGTTGGATAAAAGATGGTCTAATGTTCAAATACAGAAGATACCTATTGTCATCATCATAAAAACGTTATCAGGGTAGCATTTTTGGTCAAAGGGATACCAATGAAAGCTATTAGTAACTCAAGATGAAAAGCTTCTATAAATATCCAGGCCATATTAATTACTTATGTTTTAGGTTTAGTACCATAGTACTAAAAACTACACCATGAGTTAAAGGCATGTGTGTTGTACCATCTTCGGGTTACTCTTCGTTGTAATGCACAGCTTGCCCAAACCTCACTCGATCACATTATATCCTAAGGCCGCGTTACTAGATACAAACCTGCACAGGCCCATGTGCAATTGCATGAATTAATGGAATTAGTACAGGGGCTACTTCCTGGCCACTCATTCACCCAAGTTGTTGTCGTTACACGATAAAGTTTGGATGGGACATGCATTCATGCATTTTGTAACAAGTCCTTTAGACCAGGACATTGCGCTAATGGCGATTTAGGATCAAAAAATGATCACACGCAGAGCACTGACCATTTCTTGTAATGAGAAAGGTGCTAAAAATGCTGATTACTTGGCAAAAACTAAATATGCAAACAACCACCTTACACCACCACAAAATCACAATGAAATAATTCAGAATGGAAGATGGGCCACATTTACTCCATGAAAACATCTATTAAATTAAGTTCTCGCTCATACTAGATAACCACCTGGCTGTCGTTGCTTTACAGTAAGTTTCATGAAACTAAAAGTAGCACTGCTAAGAAGGCCAGGTTTGAAAAGGATATGTTAATAAAAAAGTTTAAGGCACAAAAAATGAAATTAGAGAAAATACAATGAGTTAAGAATACATGGAAGCAGCGCTAACCTCTGTAAATTTATCCATTACAGGTAAAGGATCCATTCTGCACTTTTTCGTTGTAGTGTAGGTATGACCTTTCCTTGTAGCCCTACGGGACATACATGAGCCCATATATGCCCAATTTTAGAACACCTTCAGCTGCAAGAAAACATACAAATTTTTAGAAGCTTGAGGTTATATGGTTGATGGAGAAAATGTTCAATGCATACAAGGCGTTTGACTATAACATTGCCAATATTTATGGGAAACTACTGAAGTACTGGAGTACAATAACGAAATATCAAGAAATAACTGGTGTCGCACTATTTTTAAATGACATATGAAGTGAAAAATGTAAATACATAAACATAGAGGTAATAACAAGAAGAATTTGCTTCCCTGAGAAAAATCACGCGATTGACGCAACTTAATTGCTTCAAAAATGTCAAAAGTCAAAATTTATTTGCCAAATAACAAAGTAAATATCCCACTACCGAAGCACAGGAGTAAATTCCTTCCTGGATACCGCCGTATGGCTTAAATTTTGAATGCGGTTGACTGCTCGAATGCGGAGCAATAATGCGTCAACTAAAAATTCTGTGAATGAACTGCAGTGGTAATAGCTGAAAAATTTAATAACATCTCACCAAACACGTAATTTCTGCGGCTGTTGTGGATAATCAACTCATTTTTGACATAGTAAATCGTATTTTAAAATAATTCCAGCAGGAAATCGCACGATTCGCCCATAACGAAAAATATAACAAAAACAATTTTACAGAGAAATAAACAAATTTCCACCTGTGACGAATTACATGTCCACAACACAAATTGCATAACCAAAGCGTAAACAGAATGATTTTTACATAACTATGTAGGTTAACAAATATTTTAGTACTTTATAGATATAAAAAACATATAGTTACCTTGTTCAGTAAAATAATTCCTTATTATATCGAATGATCTTTCCCCGCAGGTGTTAATCATAGCTTTCCGCGTTAATATTCATAAATACTTTGCTAATATGTGCGACTGATCTAATTTCGGCTGTAATGCGTACCGCCTGCAGCGGACAGCTCGCACTTTGACTCCCTCTGCCGACGGTTCCGCCAAACATCAAAATTTTCGTTGCGATAAAATCCAGCCGTGATCCAGCCCTCTTTAATCAATAACTGATACTATATTTCCCAAATAATAAGGTATTATTTATCCCTGACGATATAAGAATCGCGATTAAATATTCATTTTTAATTAATTACTCTCTTAAAAATGTATCTTTTGGTTCATTTATCGGTCAACGACCAAGCAAGCTTTCCGTGCAAGCAATATTAAAAATTACTTCGTATGTTAATAGTAGAACCGCCTTTTTGAAATCGGTAGATACGCGCGACATGTGAAGCTATTGATTAGTTTTACTATTTAGAGTTTCGTGGATTTGTAGCCTCCCTTTGGTGAAGGTCAGACTGTTTCATAGGCCTTAGTAATTGAATTTGATTCGTCTCTCTTTTCAAAAGGTGCCGCACTACTGGGGGTTAACGGAGCTATTTCAAAGTCAGCAAAAGGACTAGTAAACTTTTAAGTGGCGTATTTCAATGCTTACATTGCGGAAAAAATAGAGGACTAACAGTTTTACCCGGCTTGATTTGGTCAGATAGTCATGAAGTATCTGTACCAATCTGTACTTACAGGGACGCCAGCTTATACTTTGGGACGTTTGTCATTTTTGAAAGAAGCTCATTAGCAATGTTAACAATTGATCTGGCACCAAGAAATTATTTCACGTAGAAAAGCAGCCTATCTTTTACCCATGGATTTTACCTCAAGCCATGGTACCAGACGAGGTATATGAGCCATCTCACACGTCTACCTCATCCCAAGACCAGAGCTTTGGGCTTGGGGTAAGGTAGACCCTAGGGTTTCGATCCTCTACCCCCAGCAGGAGTTGCACGCCTTATTTCCTAGAGTTTTGCTGACGTGGGTTTCAAACAACATATATTTGCTAGAAATTAATTGTTAGCAATAATCTAAACCCATATTTTGGCCATTTTGAGGCCATGAGTGTAGTGTTGGAGGTCCCCACCACTTATCACTGCTCCCCCCAAAGAACAGATGGTTTCAGTGATCTTCCTCGCGAGTAGTTTCCAGCTACGAGTGGCATATAAAGTTTGAATGGCATTCTTGGCTTTGGTTCCCGTGGCAATTTGGGCCCCCCTATAGGATATGAGCTCTTGCATCTTTTTTTCCCGAAAAGGTTAAATGTAAACTTTATACAGTGGTTGAGATTCAAGTTCAGCCAATTTTTAAATTCCTGGGAGTTCACTTTGGGGCCCTGGCCCTTTCTGGACGTATACTAAATCCTCGCCTGTGAAATACACACACAACAGAATGTCAGGAAAATCGGTTCAACAGTTGACTCATGATTAAGTAAAGAATAAACTTTTTCTGATTGATGTATTCACAGGATTTTGTTCATAGGCTCCTTTTTAATCTAAAACCATGATGTAGAGGGCATTCCTCCTGCTAAATGGATTACTGTTCTCAGCACAGAATGCTGTCCACAGGCAGTTGATGATGAAGCTGCTGTTGGCAATGGAGAAAGGGCCGGATGAGTCTACAATCCAGCCCCCTCTTCCCCTGGTCCAGATCGAAAGAAGCAATTAGAGGTAGAGGAGTCATATTTGAGGAAACCGGGACTAGCCACAGTAGTAACCTTTACGGAGTCACCCGCAAGTGCACATAAGTGCAATATTCCACAGGAGAAAAATCATTCGCCTTGACCAGGATTCGAATCCGGATCTCTCGATTTCGTGATGAGTGCTTTAACCAGTTAAGCTACCAAGGCGTACTTCTCCCCTGTGGATTATTTGGTGGCTTTTTAGGAGCATGGTGGTCAGGACTGCTAGACATATGATGTCATTAGCAGTTCAAGTCGTGCGCTAAGCACCACAGTCCGGGAGTATAAATCCATACATAGAACACAAGGAGGTGTTCGCTCTTGACCAAATTTGAGGAAACCGGGACTAGCCATGGTAGTAACCTTTACGGAGTCACCCGCAAGTGCACATAAGTGCTATATTCCACAGGAGAAAAATCATTTGCCTTGACCTGGATTCGAACCCGGATCCCTTGATTTCGTGCAAGTGCTTTAAACAGTTAAGCTATCGGTGCAAAATCGAGGAATCTGGGTTTGAATCCCGGTCAAGGCGAATGATTTTTCTCCTGTGGAATATCGTGCGCAGAGGAGTCATATCCTGAAACGGGAAAGGTGTGGTTTGGGATGGAGGATCGGTGGAAGGGAGTGGAGATACGGAGTCAAGGAGACCCTTGTTGAGCCTATGCTTAATGTCTTCCAGCCTTGCTCTGCATTTTGCCCCCCCCCCCCCCATATGAGTCATCAATTTTAAATCTGTTTCTTTAACTTTCCTGATAATTTTGAGCAACAATATGATTTTTGCCAAGTTTTTCAGTATCCTCCTTTTACACTCTTGCCTGATTAAATCTCTGGATCTTTGCTATTTTTCTCTGATCTTTTCCCTTACGAGGTAGTGATCACTATCACAATTAGGGCCTCAAAAGGCAGCTGCAGCTTCTGACATTTAGTACTGATGAGAAATGTCTTCTTGACAACAGTACATCATCAATTTGGTTTATTGGTATCGTCAGTTCCTTGAATGTGTCACATACCCAGATGGATTCTTTCATGGGAAAACCATATCCTTTCAACAAATAAATTGTTTCTTGTAGCAAATTCTACAAGCATTTTCCTATTGTTATTGTTCTTAGCGTTCCTAGCATGCAGTGAGTGTTGTCCAGCTGCCAATCTTTGCTCTTCAACTTTGCCAACTTTCACATTATAGTCACCAAGTATAAATGTTATAGCATACTTGCTGGTGGAGCTGCAGATTCGATCAAGTTCAAGATAGAAGCCCACAATCTCCTCTTTCACTTCACGTGGTGTAGGGCTGCCATATTTAAAATAAAAAAATGGGGGATTATCATATTTTACAATAAAAAACCATGGGATTATCACTAAAAGTTTAGTTTATTTTCTTTAATTGGAATTTTGCCGTAGAGAACCAGTTTTTGTGTTTATTATTAGCATATCGACTTTAAGTTGCATTCTTGTGGGAGCATGTGGTGTATATCCCAACCAATAAAGGGCACCTGACAACTAGTCAACATGTTTGAAGCGAGTTATTGAGCATTGTTTTATAAGCGGAGAGATAAAAAATATTATTTAGAAGTGATTGAATGAAGCAGACGTTCAGGGCGTGAGATATAGTATGGCAAACAGCATTAACATTGATATAATATTTATGATTCAAAGAAGGGTGGTTTAGTGTAAACTCAATGCGGGCTAAAATTTACAAATACATCAGATGAAACAACCTGAAGTTTCGAGTTAAACCTCAATCTATCTTTTATTTTATCATATTTTGGTGTGCATACAAAGATAAGGGGCATCATCTAATTTTTTTTTTAATATTACACTATGGAAGAAAAGCTACCGTTCTACTACTGGGGCTGGGCAGTGAACATAAAAACCGTTCCCTGTTTTCTGGACATTTGATCGGGGGCTGAAAAAGGACATTAAAAACCGGGTGGTACTCAGCTAAACCGGGTGATTAGGTAACCCAAACATGGAGGAGCATGTACTGACAATATGGTGATAACCCTAAATTTCCCTTTCACCTTTATTCTACATATTGTCATTTATGGCTTTGTACTCTGTAAGGCAGTATCTAATCTTTTTTTACATTTTGAATCATTTTCCAAATAATCCTGAAAATTATATTAGTCCTACAAAGGTTTTCCTTATATAGAACTCCATTGTGTTGCCTATATGTTAATTCTGAATTTTCTCATTTCACCAGTAATTTTTTTTTATTTTCCCCACTTTACTGATAGTTCTCCCATTCCTAGTTGTAATTACCATGTCAGTTTTCATCACAGGTTTTTTCAACAATCCATTACTCATGTCCTTACTTTGTTTCTGGTTCATTCCCCAAGATGTTCATCCATTCTATATGGCCCTTTTACTACAGCATTTTATATAGAGGTGTGGTGTTACAGTCATCTCTTTATAGTAAAACATCATATTCATAGCGGAAATTTTATGTAATGAAATAAGAAATGTTGGACCTGTCAATACAGGCATTTAGGAGCAATTCAACTATTCAAGTATGATGATTTTGACCACTTTATCACCCCCCATGTAAGACAACATAAGATTTCATGAACCACCCTCCCAATTGTAAAATTTGCTTTCAGAATGAAAATGAAATTATTGCCAAACTAGTATAGTTACTGCTGTACATATCCGAATCCGAGGCCCCCATTTTTGGTCAAATATTGGCTGTCAAAAGAGTGAGAGAGGCTTTTACCAGGCATTAACAGATAAAACCACTCAGAAACTCCAAGGTAAATGGTCTAAAAAAAAGGAAAAATGGGTTATAATGCACAGATATAACGTATTACTTTTTCAGAATATACAACACATTTTTCACCATTTATTAATCTTTCAATCCAAATAATCATGTCAATATACAGACGTAAAGAACATGGTGAAGTCATTATGCAACTGTAATGCAGCTGAGTCGAAGATATTTTCTTTCTCATGAGAATAATTGAGGACCCTGTCAAAATGACCAACATCTTTTCTTACGTAGGTATTCAAAAATATGCCCAAGAATTTGCTAACTAATTCTACCAATCAGCTGGTAGAATACTTAAATGAAAAAAAAAATTCATTTTCCATCACCAATGTTTTCTTACACCATAACAGTGAAAAAGACCTTATGCAACCCGCTACACAGTTTATTTATTTATTAAAAAAACACGAGCAGCTACCCAATAGTAAAAATAATTAAAAGGCATAATTGATCATTTCCTATCAGAAATTATCATATAAAAATACCCAATTATAAAATTTAAACACCAATAATTATCAATACGAAATAACAAATTGTAATATAAAATTATATTAAAAAATGACAGTGATCAACAAAATCATAATAAAGTTTTCTTTGAAGGTTTTTAAAGCCAGCTTGAAAAGCCAAATGAAAGAAATCTATGCACAAACAGACACATAGCCAGGGGGGGGCTTCAGTTCAAGTTTGAATTTCTTTTTAAACAGAGAAAGTGAGGTGCTATTTTTTATTTCATCAGGAATCTTATTGTATAGGATAGAGGCAGAGTGGATAGGACCTTTAAGACAGAGAGAGCTGGAGTACTGATTGGAGTGAATGTTATTTATTGAACGAGTGAAGTGATCATGGTAGGTAGAATTGGTAGGAAATTGAGAAAGGTTTGCTTTCACGAAGCAGGCACATGTAAAGATATACAGAGATGGAAGGGTGAGAATTCTAGATTTAGCAAAGAAAGTTTTACCTGGAGTGCGAATAGGGACTTGGTACATAGCTTTGATAGCTTGTTTTTTAGCTGAAAATGCTCTTTTAGCTGAAAATGCTCTTTAAAATGCTTGAATGCTGTGAAGGTGATGAATAGTCATACTAAGGCAAACACGTGAGAGTGAATGGGGCTTTGAGAGACTGGTTTGACATTAAATAGGATATAAAACAAGAATAGACATAAAGAACAAAAAGCGTAATCCCACTCTGGCTGTTCAATAATTTAATGGATAAATTTGTGAGAGATCCATGTGGTAGATACCATCGGTTTAATGGTTGTAGAAGTAAATGTGAGAGTTATATCATATGATGATGATGCTGTGCTACTGTCTGTGAGCCCACAGGGATTTCGGATGCTCCTGGATTATTTCCATGAAGCTACAGAGGGAATGGCATTGAATGCGTCCAAGACAAAAGTAGTGGTTTTTGAAAAGGGGAACAGGAAGAATAACTGTATTATGAGGGTGAATGGAGAAGTAATTGAACAAGTGCATGGTTTCATGTTCCTAGGCCAGGAGTTTGCGAAAGATTTAAGGATAGATGAGGACGTTAAACACATGTGAATGCTAGAAGGAAAGTCATCACTACTATGTGGAGCACATCAAGGAATGAATGTCTGTCAAGGTAGGAAAAACTGCAGCATAAAAAAGTGTACTCCTTCTCACTTTATCGTATGGTAGTGAAACTTGGATATGCTTGTATAAACATAGGAGTGGGCATGGAGTATCTAAAAATATTTGTGGCAAAAGCAGAAGGGTTAGGGTATGGAATGACAGGGTGATGAAAGAATGTTGAAAGGGTGCTCTGGTAAGAGACATGTATGAAAGGAACATGATTCATTGGTTTGGCCGTGTCGAAGGAAGGGATGAGAATCGAATTACAAAGCAGATTTAAGATAGAGGAGTGAATGGTGTGAGAGGAAGGGGTAAACTGAGAAAGTAAAAATGGGTGAATGTGGTTGAAGATACTCTTAAGACAAGGAATATCAGGGGTCTTGAGAACAGCAGAGCACGAATGAAGCAATGAATGAGGATAACTGAAGCAAAAGAGGGATCCCTCGATGCAAGCATAGTGCAGTATAGAGGAAATAATTAAACCAGAGACAACTTTACATGGCTATCAATGAGAATTTATCTTTTTTGTCTGAGCCTACTCCAAAAGGGAATGGCGTGATGGGTATGTATATAGGTAATAAAAATGAGTAATTTTTGCCTCATTAAGTCTCCAAACAAAACATAGCAAACACATCACATATATAGCAGACTCATTTATCATAGTTCTTAGTTAAGATATTGATTCAACCTGGGGTACAAGTACCCCAAAGAGGTACGCACTTGGCACTTATGAGTATGGGAGAAAAGCTGAAAAACAGTGAAAGTGTGGCAGGCATATCCCTCAACCGTGAAGGGCTCTACTGACAAGGGGTACCTACATCCAGAGGAAATGGGTCAATAAGGTGTATGTAAATTGAAGTGGGTTAGGAACCGCCTCTCTACAAAATTAACAAACTTGCTGGGAACCTGAAAATGCACACATTATCTCCACAAAAACCTAAAATAACTGTAAAAATAATCTATTAAAACATCATACCTTCATTAGTACAATAAAAATGGTCTAAGAAATGTATATGCATGCAAATTCTTCGGTGCACTACTAACGACATTTTTCCAAAGCTCAGTGCAATCATTGGATACATTTGATATGTTAATACCAGAGAGATTGTAATAGAGAATGACAGCGGAGGCATATGAAAGAGAAAGATAGTGGATTGGGGGATTTGGTTCTGCATATATTTAAAAATGGAGTGCTCCGCTGACTTGGTATTCATGAGAGAATGGATGGGTATGAAACCACCCGGAAAATACATGGGCGAGAGTGGCAAGAGGGTTTTGGGGTGATAATTAATGCCAAAAATATAATGCGGGAGGTAGCGATTCTTGAGAATGTAAAATCAAATATTATAAACGTATAATTTTCTCAGGAATGCCACTGAAGTACAACAGCAAAATATACGAATTCCCGATAAGGAATGAATAAAATGTGGGTATGTTCACCTTTGAGTGCACACATCATTTCTCAGTTTCTAAGTGTGGGTCAGACGTATATATACCCAAATAAGCCTCAATAATTAGTTGTTTGTGCTCTATATACACAAGTTGGACGTGATAATGCATTACCACAGAAGCTTCGGGATAAAATTCTTACTCAGGCGATTGATGGGGACCTCATTCTCTTAAGACGGCAAATGTACGGTCACAATAAAATTCGCTTATTTTCGACAAAATTTCTCATAAGCGCAATAGAGACTATTATATCTAAAGGTAGATAATCAAAGAAAACCGATTGCATAATTCACAGATAACATGAAACATTATATTAGTACGACAGCGTACCATATACTAACACAAATAAGGTTTTTTCCACGTTCCCGATTACTTCATCTGTTTTCAACTTCGCATTTCAATTCATTATCCAACATTTTCTAGTTACTACGCAAAGATTATATTTACTACGCGTCTGCAGTGTTTGCTCCAGCCATGAATAAAAAATTTCAGCTGACGTGGCTTGCCGTGCTGCCGTCTAGCAGATTTGGCGCTGGTGGTAAGCATCTGGGAAACAAAAGACTGCGAAGGAATTATTAGTGAAAATTACGGTGAGCGACGCCATTCCGCGATTGTGTCTTACTTTTGGTGGTAAACGTTGTGTTTTAGGCATGTGTTGTGTTTTCTGACTTGTGCTAACCTTTTGACTTCATTTGCTAACCCAGCAGTCACTTAAACACCATTAATTTTGCATCATGTCTTACTCTGGATCGAACTCGACACAGATAGGAAAGTTAAACATGTTGTCGTCAGTAAATAAAAAGTTAATGGGAGGTTCGTTGTTAAATCCCAGCTACATGCATGCAACCAACGGAAAGGAGTCTAGTAAACGCGAGCATGAAGAAACCAGAGAGGAACGGAGGCAGAGGAAGAAGAAATCTCGGTGGGGTGGGGATGAAAAGGAGAAAACATTCATTCCTGGGATGCCCACGGTGCTTCCGTCCAATCTTAGTAAAACTCAAGAGGAGTCATACTTAGTTCAGCTCCAAATCGAGGAAATCAGCAGGAAGCTTAGAAGTGGTGATCTAGGTATTCCTGCCAATCCAGAGGAACGGTCTCCATCTCCTGAACCGATATATAGCAGTGATGGAAAACGACTGAATACTCGTGAGTACCGTACGCGTAAAAAACTGGAAGAAGACCGTCACCATTTAATTCAGCAAATGATGTCTTTGGTGTCAGACTACAAGCCACCATCAGACTATAAACCCCCAGTTGTACGTGTCAGTGATAAAGTGATGATTCCGCAAGAGGAACATCCTGATATTAACTTTGTTGGTTTACTTATTGGCCCTCGAGGTAACACCCTTAAAGCAATGGAACGTGACACGGGAGCCAAAATTATCATTCGTGGTAAAGGTTCAGTGAAAGAAGGTAAAGTAGGTCGTAAGGATGGCCAACCTTTACCTGGAGAAGATGAGCCCCTTCATGCCTATGTTACAGCTAACAATCCAGAATCAGTTAAAAAAGCTGTGGAGAAAATCAAGGAGATTATTCGACAGGGAGTGGAAGTTCCAGAAGGGCAGAACGATCTTAGGCGCATGCAGCTAAGAGAGCTAGCTTTGTTAAATGGTACCCTGAGGGAGAATGATGGACCAAGATGTTCCAACTGTGGTGCATCAACCCATAAATCGTGGCAGTGTCCGGACAAACCCAATGTGACAATGAATGTGGTGTGCACCAATTGTGGTGGAGCTGGTCACATCGCCCGTGACTGCAGGCAGAAACTTGCCGGAGCTGGACCGACTTCGACTTGCCAAGACAGGACCAAGATAGACGAGGAGTACATGTCTCTAATGGCAGAGTTGGGAGAAGGACCACCCCCGCCAGCAAAGGACCCCAACGATCGAAGTAACGACACCAGGCGACCTGCGACCATCGACTTATTCGATCGACAAGCGAGACCCAGGGCAATCGGCGCTCCACCATCCAGGCCGGAGATTGCGACGACCACCAACAATAACACCTCCACGACGCCCACCATAGGACAGCCCATGAGACCGGGAATGATACCTGCCCGACCCCCTCCCCCGCCGTGGAACGAGCAGCAGATGCAAATGCCTCACATGCAGCCAGGGATGCCCCAAGGTGCCGGCGGCCACATTCCCAACATCAACCGGCCACCGCCTCCTGGCCCTCCCGGGACCAGCGCGGCTGGACTTCCGGTTCCCCCCTGGCAAATGGCAATGGGGGGACAGCCGGGTTACCCAGGAGCCCCTCCACCTCCCCCTGGCGTCCTCCGCGCGCCACCCCCGCCTCCCCCTCCCGGTGCTCAGGGCCCGGATCAGATGGCAGCATGGATGAGACCAGCGCGACAACCCGTGCCTCCTCCCCCGCATCTACCGCCGTGGCAGCAGGGTGGTGTCGTGCCTCCGCCGCCTGGGCCGGTACCCCCACCGGTTCCTAGGCCCCCGCCGCCGGGCATGTACCCTTGGCAGCAGCAGCCAGGAGGTTATGTGGGCGTTCCTCAACCAGTTCAACCTCCCCCGATGACTTCGCAGGCCGGAACTGGACAGAGTGGTGCGCCAGGGGTGGATCTGAACGCGCTGGCTGGTCTCCCGAGCCTGTTGGCTCCGCCTCCTCCCCCACCTCCCCCAAGTTAAACAATGACCAAATTTAATTAATGCAAAATCTTTACTAATTGGTCTCGAAATGGGTGGGGACCTTTTGAGTAAATGGGGAATTACACTGTGTGAGGTGGAGTTAAAATTTGGAATATTTTGCTTGAAAAAGAGTAAGTTGTAGTGATGTTCTTAACCGTAAAGTAAGATGCCCATGCTCCTATATATTTTTCCTTCCTTTTATAGCCTTGAATAGAATGACATACTACACTCTATATAAAGCTCCTATTTTTATTTTGAATGAGCTGCTGCTAATTTGATGAAATTGAAACAGATAAATTGATTGAACATTAATATGTTAACTTGCAGCCATTTAGTGAGAGAAATAGTACAAGCTTGATTAGGAGATTTTTAGGGGACTAAGCTTCCAAATTCCTTAATCTCATTATTGTGGCTTGGAATCCTTTCTTAGTTAAGGATGCGTTGTGTGCAGTTGTCATGTATCATCTTTCATGAGCAACAGTGCATTATATACTGATTAGATGTAGTAATCAATTGATTGGTAGATACATTATTTTCTTGGACCATCTCTGTTGCCTAGCTGAGCTAGGATCTAGTGGGTCATCATAGGTAAAGGTGAATTCGAAGCATTTCAAGTTGACTGATGTGACGCTATCAAAGCTTCTAAATTCTAAGACAAGTACACAGCAGAAATATTTTATTGAGAAGTTGTTATTGGTAACTTTAACATTAACCTTTCTAGTTTTGGTTGATTCATCATCCAATTCCTCAATCAGAAGTACTCGTAGAAATAATTGGAGATGTGTTCTTTCAATATTTGATGGCCAATGCTAAATTCATTCTAGGTAGCATAGAAGCATACTTGTCAATAGTATTTAACATTACCTGTTTTCCCACTGAAGATGATTCTTGTAAAGGCTAACTCTAGTTAAAAGGGTATGAACCCACAAAGTTCCTCTGTAAAAAATTTCACCTTGAGGTCAGTGACGTTAAGCAGTTAAGTTCTGTTTACAATGAACCAGTGTTTCCTGAGATTAGTCCCAATGTACAAAATTTTGGGATAACCTGTTATGAATCAGGGGACCGAAAAACTTCAGAAGCTCATGAGGTCTTATGTAGCTGTAGAATGTAGCCTTAGAACTGGTTGTTGACAACTTGTATTTTGAGGTAAATATATTAATGAGAAACAAGGAAAGTTTATATCAATAAAAATGTACAAATTATTACATTAGGCGTGGCTTCACCTCTTCATACAATGTCATCAGCTCACTTCCTACTTATCCTATCATCTGAAAGTGATATCGTTGGAGAGTCTCACGTTTTTTCCAACCTGGCAGAATAATAATTTGGGTTTTATCGATTTGAAATTTCACCCATAAGTGATTCATGGTCAGTTAGATCATTTCCGTTCTTTTGGAAAATCATTCACATCTAAGATTAAATTTAGGTATTTTTTTCTCAACTGTTTTGATTCGTGCATGATGGCACCATAAATACTATTTCTTCTAATGCTTGCATGTGAAATAACTCGAAATAAATCAGGTTTTTTTACCCTTGTCTCTATCATACCATTTGATTGCAGCATTAGCTATTGACTTCATCACCATTATGTGGGCCCAAGAGAAAGCAAGCTCATAATGATTGCTGATGTAATTTACTTTAAGGACCTGTAGCTATTACAGAATTGCTCTGACTTTGTGCTACTATTGCTTCATGGTATTTTAAAATGTTACCTTGATTGTTAGGTTTAATTATTATTAATGGCTATACTACTCTACAGGAGGTGTTAAAGTTATGATCCTGGCTGTGGAGGTAAATGAAAAGCACTTCATCATAGTTTCATTCTTTCCTTTTATCCAACCACTGTACGAAACTTGAGAAACCTTTGGAACCTGGAAAAATGGACATTTTTGAAATGGTTGGGGGTAATTGAGTGATTTATTAATTTCCTAATCTTTCCTGATGTTGGTCATTGTTGTTACGAATAAGTTATAAATATGTAAGCAAAAACGTGTCATTTTTGGTAAATTCAGGAAACTTGTAAACATTTCAAATTTCTTAATGTAATTTTGTCTAACTTCCTTGGGGATGATTTTTCTTATGCTGTAGGTCAGTGATGCTGTGTGATTAATTTTTGTCTCTGTATTTACTTTCACACTACTAAAGTAGGAATAAAGGTGGAACATAACTAATGGTTTCTCTTTTTAAGCAGTAGCACCAGTTCCAAATTCTTATGTAATTGTTAACCACAAGGTCTCTCATTTTCATTCTAATGTTTAATCAATGTAAAACAATGTTTACTTTATAAAGCTGAACTTTCATCAAGGTAAGGTGGTTGGAGTAATCAATGTGGCATTTTCAGTCTTGGAAAGATGGATTACATTGTGTTGATGTATATAATAAGGTTTTAGCACACAGTTATGGTGAGATATGCATTAGTAACAGCAACTTTGTTGACTTCAGATGTTGACAATCATTGACCTTATGGTGGTGTCAAAGAGTACCACTCTATAGATGTATTAAAAGTTATTCTGGCATTAAAGTGTACATGTTTTATGAAGAAAATGATATATGCAATGATTGATCATTGGTTTAATTATTTCTTTCCTTCAAAGTCTTTTAACTGATTGAAATAAATTGATTTGACAAGTATAATGGTATTTAGTGATTAAAATGAGATATGTTATTCTCATTAGTTTAACTTTTAATAAACGAACGTGCAACAGCTGTGTTATTTAATGCTTAATTTCATTTTTTTTGTTTAGTTTAATTTTCTTCTGCCAATCCATTAATTCATTACGTGCTGAAATTATCTACTAGAGTGGCCACAAAATTGTTCTTATGCTATAAATCATAGCTCTGTTAATTATTTCAATATGTTAGATTTATTTTTACAAACAAAGTTGTAATATCTAATTTGATTTTACAGGTTTTATGGTTTACATAAAATTCCTTAGACCTAAATAGTCCTCAGCATTTCATGATGAGCGAATACTTGAAATTTTATTGTTTTCTCATTGAGATTTTTGCTAATACAGTCATCACCCAACTGGTGTTGATATTTAAATTTTGGTACAGATAAGATTTTTAGTAAATATTTGTCTCTACAAATAAGGCAGAAAGATGTTGAGAATAACACTAGGAGCATTACTTTCACGTGTTGGGCTATATTTAGGTTCTGCCATTTAAAAAATATTTGTATTGGATGAACAATATGCTGGGGTGTTTAATTCAGTGACTAGTTTGCGCTATTATGCAAGTAAAGAATCCTGTTGATTATTCTCTTTAAATTTAATTAATTTCACATGTTAAAAACTATAGTATTTAATGTTTTTTGGCAATTATAATTCCCTGTTATTTTTTTGCTTGGCATAAATAAAAATATATAAAATAAATAGGATCTAGCTGATTATATTTTTGTTGTGAGAAATTATTTTTCTCTTCCAGCCCATTTGATGTGTCTTGAAAAACACAGTTTATCCTGAAAAGAGACAAAAAGTAATTTTTTATTGGTCACAAAATGTGTTCAAAACAAACAATTCTAAAATTCGTACACAGGGATAGGAGGAGCAGAGAACAAGAAGTGGAAATCCTGATTTAATTGCACATTCGAATTTGAAACTTTGTTTTAACTTTCACCTAGTTTTTTTCCTTTATAATTATGTTTTTCTTCCTCCTTTTGTATCTAGAAGAGTACTTTATACAATGTTCTTAAAATCCGTGATATGCAAAAACATTTTATATCAATTTTTGTCCTAGCAATACTGCAAGGAGGCTAAATATGCTGCAAAATGTCGATATGTGCAATTCTGTTAACTAATCATAGTGTAGAAGTGTGACATGAGACTTTCCAATTTTTTTCCACAAACACCGTATTTAAGGCAATTGAAACGTTTCATTCAGAACTTTACCTTGTTTAATCCTAATGGAATGCCTCCATGAATTCAAGAAAAATCTAGAACTCGCAGTGAAAATATAGTTTCTTGTAATAGCATTTTATTTTAGCTCATGGGGGAAAAGATTCACAAAAAAGCTGAGTGCAAACTTTTATCATACATTTTTCACACAGGATTTTGCAGAATTGTAATTGTTGTGTACCTTAAATTTCCCACAGCCATTTGATCATTGTCTCAGCGAGTATACTTTAGTGAATAATCCTTCCTTATAAAATTTCACTTGACAGAGTTAAATTTTTCAAGTGGCTCTCAGCCCTCTGATTAGTTACGTATACTCACACTAAGTTGGTGTTTCTATTGTGATACTAATGAAGAAGTGCATAATATTTTATTTTATTCTTGTTTTAGCTTAACCATTTTTTTCTTTGTAGCCTAATCAGGGAAGTGTAATTTTTGACTAAACTTTATAATCTCAGCTGCTTAATTTAGGATGTATATAATGAAATAGTTGTGTTGAAATTTGCTGGTGATGATATTTTGATTACTAATAATTGCTGTTTGTTAGTGCAGTTAACACATTTTCCTACAGTAGGTCTTTATTTGATGCCAGTCAAGTATTACAGTTGATTTTTTGCAGCAAATTGTTCTTAATCATTCTTTACACTAGGAGTTTGACACATTTCCCGATAAATTTTCGGATAAATTTGAAAAATCATTGGGACAAGTGATGACTTATTAAAGCCACAAGGAAAGGTGGTGTTTATTCAAGTGAAGGTAGTGCATTTAGAAGGAGTGGGAAAGGTCTGGTTAAGAGGAGACTATGAGTAAGCTTGTTATTTAGTTTTGGGATTATATGGACTGAAATTGTGCATTTTATAAAAAAAAGGCAACCCTCCATTGATGCCATCAAAGCAAATTAAATGCTTCCTGAATTATTCATTGATGTAAATTAATAGTTATTCATTTGAAAGGTTATATTCTTTTTCAACAGTAGTGTAGAAATTTAGTTCTGACTAAACATCACCTTTTCTCCATAATAGAGAATAAGGTAAGCATATTCTGTAAAGTCAAATCTGAGAATAAGTCATTACGCCTTCTGCAATCGTTTAGTCGCAATTTGATGAAAACTTGATAACAAGAGATAACACCTATATTGAGCCCAATGAAAGAGGAGTGCCTGATTGTAGAATGGAACAAAGACAAAACTATTCATGTTTGGGACGGTGTCATGGAAGGATTGTTTTGGTTGAACTTTCAGGGTTTAGTGGATTGGTTTATAAAGGAACTATCCAACATTAATATTTCTGTCTCTTATGTGTGCTCAAGTTTTTTTTCCAAGACATTCATATGCAACTATACTGTTGAATAAATTTAATTTCTTAGCGAGTGTGGTGACTTTGCAAAAAAAAAATTTAGGGTGAAGTCAGGCGTACTTTGTGAAAGAATGTCATGTACTGTCATATGATGAAGTATTCAAGCAAACTACTCTGTGTTTCATGCAGGTCTGTGCTCTGAAGTTCGAATATGTTGGCTATTAGAGCAGCAGCCTATGATGGCTTCCGTGATGTGATGTGTTCCATGATGAATTATTGGGTAAACTTCTTGATGAAATCCTTGTGAAGGCTTTTGTGATGTGATAAGTTTCAAGATACAGGCCTTCAAGGTTGTCCTCTGCATTTGTTTGTTTTGCTAGGGTGACAGTTTCACTTTACTGGCCTGAAGACGCTGACTGCAATGTCTGCGAAACTGTCATGATAGCCCAATGAAGAGAAACATAGGACAATCTGGAAGAACTGTATCTTCAAACTACTTGATATTCTATAAAAAATTGTCTCTTCAGTTAAGTGGAGACTTAAAGTGATGCTCTTGACTTATGGCTGTGTTAATGCTTGAATAGTACCAGGATAAATTTGAGGCTTGGAAAACTGTTAGGTTGTCCACTGACCTTTTTTGCACATTGTTCATGTGAGAGAGTGTATTTAAATGCAACCTAAGTGTAGAATACTGCCTAATAATTCTCCTACTTGGCTAATTCAGATGATGTCTATGGAATACTTAGGAATACCCTCTCATAGTCATCAGAGAGACCTGATATCTGTCTTATTTAGAGCCTTGAGCTCTGACCTGCATGAGCCACATGGTGTAGTTTGACATGGTTCTTTAAAAGTGACTGTATGAAGTTATAATTTTCCTAAGATTTGGAATTATTTTTTAACAAATTAGGACATTATTGGGGTACATGATGAGACAGGTACCTGATGATATCCTAATTCAGAAAAAGTTTGTTGCTCTGTGGAAAAGTAGAGTTTTGCAGTAAAAAGTTACTCTTGGGATATGGGGAAGTGATAATAAGTAATTTAACAGAAAGGCAATAATTGTAGTTTGCTCGGTCGGGTTCATTTGTGGATGATAATGATGATGCTTAAGTGAGTAATTATCTAATTGACTTCTGTACTCAATTTGACTTGTGAGTGGAGTATTTCTGTCCACCCTTCCTTTAACACTAAAAGTTCTTTTACATACATCAGGGTTTTTATAGGTTGAGTATATTATGAAAATTATGCTGAAAGATTGCCTGATCTGATGGGGCTGATGAATGAAAATGAGAATGCTGTGGATCTGAGGATATTCTTTAACATCTGCATGGACTCTAAGAAGAATAAGCCCTTTTAAGAACGAGTATTTTAAGGCTTGAACTCCTATAGGTAAGTTCAGTTGTTCCTTTTCCAAAAAAGGAATTATCAGATGCAAACTAATGACTCCAATGCAGAATAATTGGTTTCATAAGCACACCAGAGAGCTCCATAGACAAAATATCAGCTATCATGAACTTGAAATCAATGTGTACCCTTACCAGTAATTCACAGAATAATGATTAGAGTAATTAGCCTCTTTGAAGTTCAACACTTGGAAAGTGACAATGAAAGACCTGTTCTGTTTGGCATATATATTATGCATTGAACCCGGTAAAATTCTTTACATTAAATGCCTTCAAATTGTGTGACTCAAGATTTAGCACCTGTTGTTGTCTTTTGGTTGCAGTGGAGCTTGGTGTCAGAGTTAGAAGGTACCTACTTTGTTTCTGATGCATATATTAATAATGTTGTGATTGGCGGTTAACTTTGGCAATGTTTGGAAGGAAAAGTTATTTACAGGAGTCCATTTGGTTGAACTGGAAAGATTAGTGGACCTTTGGGCAGTTTTAGCTATGAACTTTTAAGTGCATTTACTACCAGGAGGAATGAACAGAAGAAATCAGCAGAGTAAATTTCAATATGAGAGATGTAAGGTGATGCTCATGAATTAGAATAATGTGAGATTTTGGCTGCAGTTACTTGATTTATACCATTTTCCAGTTCATATTGCTTTCATGGTCATTCATCTGCATTTGCTAACATTTGTTTTTCTCTCCTTCATTCTCTTATCCGTAAATAGTTATTTTTGAGTTGAGGAATATAGTTTTTTAATTAGGAAAGAATATTTCATTCTTGGGTAATTTGTAACAAATGATCCATAACTGATTTTCAACTAATACATTATTTTTAAGAAGCATCTCTAGATACTGGTAGAGAGCCTGATTTTTGTTCAGCCCTTAGATGTTAACTGTTTTGATGGTGTTTGGGAACTCAAATTAAAACTAATGATGGCGAGGAATACTCCTGAGACATTGCTTATTGAGCTCATCAAATTGATTACCATATTATTGTCATCAGTCTCTCATTTCTTAAGAAGATTAATAAAGATCAAGTCACATCTTTATGCAAGGCATATTTATGGGGAAAGGTGTGAGGTAACACTATCTCGTAATGAATTACTCTTTTTATTTCTAGATTTCCATTTGGAAAGGAATTAGCATGAGTAATTGTTGATAGCTTAAAGTTGGCCAGTGTAAGCTAAAAATAGCAATGGAGGAATTCTTTCCTGCTGCTCGTAATAGCTTTTTTTTTACTGCTTTCAGAGTCGGTTGAGTAGTACATCACTTTCCTCTTCCCCTCTTATGCCTCCATTGTTCCAGGGATTGGATTAGTAGGAGGGCTGGAGTGAGACTCACATGTCAATGAATCAAGTTAGCTTTCCTTGACGTTCGGCTCCTCATTTGATGGAAATCGGAGAGAGAGATACCTCCAGTACTATACATCAGCCGTTAGGAAATGCATTAAGCTGTAGAAAATCTGAAGATTTGTTGGTCATGCTGAAAAATCTTTGTTGCCGTCTTCTCTGCATTCTTTATCAGAATACCTGTTAAGTTTCTCTACTAAACTCATTTTTCAACATTCACTTGTAGTGTTGATGTGCTTCCTGTTTCCTGCTAGTAAAATGTATGGATCTTCCAAAACACTAAGCTAGGATAATTATTGAAATATCATCGCTGTAACTTGATGATTGAGTATTGAAATATCACTTCACGATTTTCAAGAGCCTTTAATCTAAGAAGAATGGTTTATTTAACCAATCGGAGAATTGATGACATTGAAAACAGGAATCATCTGGATTGTTCACCATTGGTATTGAGATAGCGTTGAGGATGAAGTCCAAGGAAAACTTTGCCATTTTTTGGTGTATCAGTAAACCTTCATTGCAGAATGGGTATTGTATTACTTAATAGCTGATAGCTCAATTGAGAAGTGTGATAATTGTGCTTTCTCAGATTTGTCTGGTTTCCAGCAGGAAAAAGTCATCAGATGTGTGCAGAAGGAAAGAAATCACTATACAGGTGAAAGTACAACCTGAAAACATATTAAGAAAAATTTATCAGCATAACAACACAATTGGTGAAACATCGGTGAAAAATGGAGTTGAATTTTAGATTCAATCTTGTATTGGCCACAAATAATGACAAGGCCAACTGTTTAAATCCACAGAGTATTTTATTGGTACAACTAGTTTCAACACTACGGCGTCATCATCAGGTACCTGATGATGGCACTGTAGCATTGAAACTAGTTGTACCATTAAAATACTCTGTGGATTTAAACATAGTTGGCCTTGTCATTATTTGAAAATGGACTTCCACAAAGTTACGCCAGAAAGAATTGAATTCATTTCTATTGGCCAATTTGTGGTCAATTTATTTCTGCCATTTAAAACAGTAGTTTTCCCAAAGGGTCATGTTTAGGTCAATTTTATCCTGAAATCCTTGTAATTTGTAAGCTCTCTCTCCATATCTTGATAAATGTCTGCTAATCAGCAAGTTTACAATGTGTGCATGTATTCAATTTCAGTGATGCTTAAGCAGTACCTATGTTTTAAATATTTAAGTAGCCCTATCTCTCTGGTGGAAGTACCTTTCCTCCTCAATGTAATCATGTACGTCATAAGTGTAGCATTAATGGGCATCCTTTTCCAATTGTTAACCTTTTTTTTTAAGACTAAAGATTTTAGAAATACCTTTTTTACTCCTTCATTATAAAACTAAGATGCCTATGTATTGTTGTAAAAAGTTAAGTGTAAAGTTCACAATATTTAAATGAGATTTAATACTAGCTTGTTTTTCTGAAGGGTAGTACATAACTCAGCTAGCATTGTGGAAAAAGGTTCAAATCCTGCGTATGAAATTAGTATTTCATTCGTTAAGGTAGTCTACCAGTCAAGGTAGGCTCAAATGGAAGTCAGTAAAAATCATCTAGATTTTTAAATGCAAAGGGTCCTATCTAACTATTATTTCTTTCTTCATCTCAGTCTTATACTTCTTCGTATTGTCTTATTCGCCCCTCATTACTCTTCTAACCACCTACTTTGCCTCCCCCTAATCTAAGTTTTATTACCACACCAACCATCCTCCCCATTATCTCATCCAAAAGTTTACTCTCCTCACCAACCATGTCAAGCACTTCCTCATTTGTCTTCCTTTCTGTCCACTGTACCTTCTCCATCGTCATACGCACCTACATCTTGAACACTTGGGGGCTATTCTCATATTCTTTTCTCAAAGTCCACATTTCCGCCCCATACAATGCTACACTCCATGTTAAACTTCACCAGCCTCTTCTTTGTGTCCTTACCCAAGGTCCCCATCATGAGCTCCCTTCTATTGCTGAATGCTTCTTTTGCTTGCACTATTGCACTCCACAGCTTGCATATGGGATCCGGTGCAGAAAGACTTAATCCAGGAACTTAATAAAATACAAAGGAAAGCTGCACGATTCGTCAAAAACTGCTACAGGCATACAGACAGCGTTACACAGATGTTAAACGAATTAGGCTGGGAGCCGCTAGAGACTCGGAGGCTGCGTGCTAGGCTTAGATTGCTTGAACAATTGAGAATAGATATCTTTCAGAGCGACACGGAGAACATCATATTAGAACCCCACTATATTTCCAGGTCCGACAGAAACGATAAATTTAAAGAGATATTTTGCCGAACGGGTAGGTATGGGAATTCGTTTTTCCCCCAAACAATTCATTCAAGTATTCTACCGCCACACACCTATTGAGGTGGCTTGCGGGGTTGTATGTAGATGTATTCTCCCTATGTCTTTGCTATTCTGCCCATTTTCTTCTAACATACTACCCAGGTAATTAAATTGCTCTGCTTGCTCCAGTTTGCGCCCTATTACTTTTGTGACTTGCTTTCTTAGTCTTGGAGGACCTCTTTACTTTTTTTGTTACAATTTATCTTCATTCCATATTTTTCATACAAAATTTCTAATGTATCTGCTAAAGCTTGCAACCCTTCAATGATCGACATGCCTATGCCTGGTCATCCACATGCATAATCGACTTTATTAGCTGACCTCTGACTTAGATTCCTACATCTAGCTCTTCCCATATGTCTCTTACCATCTGCTCAGCAAAAATGTTGGAAAGCAAAGGCAACAACATGCAGCCCTGCCTCGCCCCGCGACCTACAACTGCCCACCCTGATTCTCCGTCAGCCACCCTTACCTGTACACTCTGGGCCATATATATCATAATGTATCAAATTGAGTCTCCTGATATCTACCAAAGAAGCACATTTTTCATCCATGAATACATTGCATCCTTCATGAATTTATTATGTCAGGAAGCATTGGAATACTATGTAGTGAGCTTTCTTTGGGGATTCCTGTCCAGGTAATGTCCTCCATTTGTCACCTCTTACCAATGATAGACACACACTAAGAGGCATCGTCCTAAGGGCAATGACAGATTCACTCATTGGAAAGTCAAGAGAAACAAAGAAAATCTTTGAGATTGGAGCCAGAAAAAAGCTTACTGTAAAATTTGCCAGTAAGGCTCCAGGTTTTTCTTTGTTGGCATAATAGTTAAATTTCAGGGTAAGGATTTATGAGGTATTTGATCTGTTCCCAAAAGGAAACTCCTGCTAACAAGATGTGAAGTAGTCCATGAAGTGATGTGAATTTAACCTTTTCCTTTTATTTTGCATCTTTGTATTGCGTTAGATTTCTGCATGTAAATCTTCCAGCAATGCATACACCCTCCATACACCACCCAAGTGTTGCATGACTTAGATCAGACGTGGCTGTGCTTTATATGTTCTTTTGTGGTTTCTTCTTATCCATATATTTTTAATTGTGAGGTGTGTAGAAAGGAATTCTTATAATTGATTGATTCTGCATTATATTAATCCCAGTATTATCTCATCTTCCTGTGCAATGTAGCCTTTTTCCTTTCACCTCAAATTGAAATTCTTAATTGATGTGAGCTTCTGTCATTTATGCACAAAATATTGATGCTTCATGCACATTATCTTTGTCGTGTATTAGTTGTATTTGTTATAGTGTCCCAGATCACATTGTCTGCTGCTGCGAGTTTCAGCGCTCTCTTGTTTGTACGCCATCTTTTGGGCATCCCACTTCCGGGACGCCTGTTGGCATTACGATTTCCGGGATGTTGGACGCATCCCTGGCACATGTGCGAGTGTATGTTTTATCTAGCTAATACAGTGAAGTTAAAGATAAACGCCTATCCACTTATTTCTACCACTCAATCCACAACAATCTTCAAGACAGAGATTTCCTTTTAAGCTAAATTGGTAAAACCACTTGGTAAAGTCAAGGGGAGGGTGGGATCACTGATCCTTCCATTGCGTTGTCGTTAACTAAAACTCCGACCAAAACTCAAACTGCTCTTGAAGGGCAATGCTCACTGTTACTGTCCTAAGAAGATACTACAAAAATTAAACTAGTAATTTAAAGGACCTGAGAAAATTTGAAGAATGGCGATCACAAGTGATAACATGAGTGTAATTGAAAAATAACAATAACAAGAACATACGCGTTAAGGAGAACCATGATCGCACCCCTGGGTTTTAATACTAGCTTGGGCAAATGATTGTTTCACAGTGAATTTCAGAAATTTATATGAGCTAATGGGACATTCACTAGTGAGAGAGGGCTTAAGACTTTCAGTGATACAAACAGTATTAAGAAGTCAAATTAGATTTTGGTTCAAATCTGAGTCCCGGTTATTATTTTTCCCAGTGAATTTTTGTGAGCCTCCTTTAGTAAGTGGCTTCCACTCTGGTTATACTTCTTGACATTGCTTATATTGTTAGCAGAGCTCTTTAAATATCGTCCTTACTGTTCCTATCTTTGCGTGAAACACATCAGTTTATCATTCTACCTTCTCCAATTCCTCTATACTCCTGCTGAAATAATTATTTCCTTTGAGGAAAACTCATCAACTTTGTTTTCTTAGCATTAATCTTCAACAGTCATCTCAAGTATTTTTACTGTACAGCATTTTCATAACAGTGGAATCTTTTCTGTTTACTGTACTCAAAATGCATTTGGGGAAATTTATGGCGTGATAAAAATGGCTGTAAGTAGTCATAAATCAGTGAAGTGGCATGTCTTTGTTATTCAGACTCGAGTTATTCAGAGTATGACCTTGGAATTTTTTTTAAATTTCGTGCTATAAATACTTCCATCTACATTCTACACTGCAAGACCTCACAAGGGTGTGTGGCAGGAGGTATTAGAACACCTGCCATGAAGAAGAGAAGGAATGGGGAAAAGAAATGATCGGTATGAATGACGGAACAGTGAAATGATCTAAATTTTCAAGTAATCTAATATTTTTCCAGTGTGTCCCTAGCGTAGTCCTAGACTCATTAATGGATTAATGGGGATGGATCATCAACACTTTTGAGTGCTGGGCTTTGAATTGGAGGCACTCCAAGAAAAACTGACGATTTTTGAGTGCTTATACAATTTTTTTAAGATGACTCTTCAATCTAGGTTTAACAAGTCTCTTCAATTTTGGACTTTCTATGCCATTAGCGGATTATTTAGGCCCTGTGTGGCCATAGATTGTAGATTGTATAGGTGGGTAAGGGCCTTCTGGAGCCCTCCTGGCACTCAGACCTCTTGGTCCATTGTGCCGTCCCACATTTAACCTACCTGCCACTTACAGACAGGGGACAAGTGCTCCACGGTAGAGGTATGGAGGAGGGCCACCCCCTCCAGCCCCTGTCCAGGCCCAACATTGCTTAATTTTGGTGATCTGACAGGAACTGGTGTTTTAATGTGGCTAGGCCCTTACCCTCTGCGTGGACATTAGTACGTCTACCAGAAAGACTGCAGCTGTATCCTTACACCCAGCTGCCTTTCAATTGATGATAATTCATGGATATCTGAGTACATCCATTGTCCTTCTCGAAAAAAAATAGAGGACATACTTGTCCTTCCATAGCACTCAAAGTTTGTCTTCATATCAAATTTTTTTCCCTAAATTCAAAGATCTACTGGTTGTTTCAACCTGTTAACTGGCACCTTTTTGAATTAATCGAAATTGCAGTCTGATGTCACGGTTTTGAAAGTTGCTGAACCTAAGACTTTACTTGAAATTTTAAAGAATTTGTTTTAATGGGGTAGCCAGGGAGTTTTCTGCATAATGAAGTTCCCTTTTCCTCTCACCTAATCAAAAAATAATGATGAAATAAGGTTTTATGAGACATAAGATGCAAAACATAATAAAATGGTATTTACTAGAAAATAGTGTGTAGCTGATGAAAATTCCTAATTGTACTCCGATTCAAAAGTCCTGCAATTTATTCTATGGCTGAACCAGCTCAAATACTTAAATGTACTGCATTTGGTTTGTTTTGTCTTTCTCATTTACTAACAGGGTATATTGGCTCACTGCCGAGTATGGTTCTAGTTAAAATTTAGAGACTGGAATGATCCTTGAGATCTAATATTTATTTGAATAGCTCACGATGCAAGCATTACAGGTAATAGGAAAATGATACCAGAGTGTTGACTACAATCATTAATTTAAAGTAAAAGTTCCTTTACCATTGCAGATATCCCTACCAGTGGAATGACAAGTAAAGAGCGCAGCTGTATTTGTTCAAAAAAGAACTCTGGAAGAGTGTGATTCACTTTTTCACCATAAAAGTAACTATCACCTCAGTAGATTCATTTTCTAGCTCTTAACAGGCGCCAATTATACCACTAAAATAACTTTCTTACCAAACCTTGATGACTTGAAATGTTCTTCATGGTGGAAATTCATGGAAATGAAAATGGATTTTCAGATCAGTGTGGATGGTTACTCTTGGATGATAAGAGATGGGTTAAAAAAATTCTGAGTGAACTGATGTAAGCTTTCTCTCCCAAGAGTTTTATTTTTTAGAGGAGATAAAGGTATGTAATTATTACCTAGCACCCATTTTATTATATGATGCATTAATTAACATGAATTTGTTTCTTAAGACTGTTTTACACGGGGCACGAAATTGCACAACTTCATACTGCATGTTTTTCTCAATCGGGCGTGCAATCATTATCGAATTATAGCAGGGGCTATTTTGCCATCTTGCATTCACGCATGCATTCTTGCAATTGGGAATGCACATTTGTACATATATCAGATTAAATTCAACAGATTCAGGCGAGATATCGTGGAAGTTCTTCATAATGTTAGAGAAACAATTGCACTTTTCCACAAAATGGTTTATTGCGTACAACGCGTTTCGGCTCACAGAGCCATCATCAGGTACAAGACTGAAAGAGTCTTGTACCTGATGATGGCTCTGTGAGCCGAAACGCGTTGTACGCAATAAACCATTTTGTGGAAAAGTGCAATTGTTTCTCTTACATTATATATCAGATTGTCCAATTACGTGCCCCGTGTAAAACGGGCTTTAATGAAGACGAATAGGTGGATCCAGACTTGCCTTCTCTCCATGGGGTTTTTCCAGTAGCCTGAAATTTCCTTTTTCTGAGTTCACCTGAATAATTTGCCATCCCCAGATGAAAGTGGCTACTTATGAGCATTCAAAAAAATTAATGGGCGCTGAGAGTAAATGACCATTTGTGGCCACCTAGACTAAATGGCCACTCATAGCCATTCAATGCCACTTACGGCCATTCAATAATCCAATGACCATAAGTGATCATCCGAAGTCCTATTGCTTTCATAAGCATGTAGCTTAAAAGCATAAATATTTTTTAGAAAATCCACATTTCTGCACCTTTATTTACACATGGAATACACCATTGAAGTACTAATATTCAAACTCTCTCCAAATGCCATTGACATTACAATTTGAATACATGGAATACACCATTGAAGTACTAATTTTCAAATTCTCTCCAAATGCCATTGACAGTACAATTTGAATACGTGTTAAATAAAAAAGGTGATGTTTGTATTGTATAGTTAGATTGCAACTCAAAAATTATACATGCTACAATAGGTCTATGAATAGATTTCGCATATATACATTAACACGTTCAGGACCGAGGACGCACACGCTGCGTCCTGGCGTGCGCCCGCCAGGACCCGCGGACGCAGCGTGTGCGTCCTGAAGTGTGTTAAAGAAGTGTATTTAAATGCCGTATTAAATTTTTTCTTTTTTTTGGCCCCTGGGGATAGGTATCCATATTCAGGGCGGTCCTGAAAGTGTTAAGACCTGCTGCTAAAATGTCTGATTAACATTAATAATAGGATGAAATAGAATTTTCATTTATTGAGAGTTTGGGTTTCGTATATTACATCTGTCAGTTGAATTGAATTTTATTGATGGAAGAATGGATAAACTTAAGTTTCCATTCCTAGAAAAAAATTAACCAGAGATTATACAGCCTGGCCTAAATATTTCTTTGTGTTAGTTCAGCATTGATTTTTGTCCTAAGTTATTTAAATTTATATTATTATAATATATGCAAAAGTTGCTTACAGGCTCAGAACTTTTTTCCTGGTACTTAATTCTGGACAAACAAATGCCTGTAAAGGCAAACTGGCAAAACATTTTTGGTGAATGTATAATTTTGTTTTCTCCAAAAAAATTAAGCAAAGATACTCTATCTTCCAGCAAGATTCACTGGTAAAATAAAAACATTGGTGTTATCCTGTTTGTTTTCAGGTGAATCATGGCAAAAAAATGTGTGAATCACATTCCAGAGCAATAACCTGGTGTTGACATGACATCATCTTGATTTGTGTAATATGTAGTATAATTTCTTAATACATATTGTGGCATGGCCCTGAAACAGGTATGGCATTTCTTGATCTAACCAAGGGAAGGTATGGGTAAGGCCTGAGAATATAGAGTTCTTCAAGGGAAGGTATATTTAAAATGCATTGCTAATTAATTTTGAGCTATTTCACCCTGGAAATGATATGTCCACTAAATAGGTTAACTAAGAGTTCCAGTTCCATATATTGTTGTCGCAATGTATTGGGGAGAAAACTAAAGTAGACAAAAAATGTAACCTTACGTTGGGGTAAATGTGATCAAGCCTGTGTGGGCTCAGCTTGTTCATTCTTTATGCTTTTCAGTTTCAAGTCTTCTCTATTTCTTGGCAGGTGCACTTTCACCTTGACTTTCCCACCTGCTCCTACTCATTCAATGTATTCTCATACACTAAGTTAATGATGTTTTTTAAAATATCAAATGTATATTTCTGATAATTGGTAATTATCAGTCTCAAAGGCTACATTAGCTCTCAGTATTAGCTCATGAAGGAAGTATAGTGATGATCAAGTGCTGTCATGTATCCAAGTATTAATTATAATAAATAATTGTTATTTTTAGGATGGTCTAATTTTTGTTGCCTTAAATTATTACTGAAAGTGGTATAGCCATCAAGGAAGGTTTGAAGTACTGCCATCCAATGTCATATGGCAGAAGGAATATACTTGACTGCTGAAGGCTTTAATTCATAGAAGTTACTAGTACTCATAATTAACCTAGCTTAGTACTTTTCTACAACTTTTTATTATTGCATGATGCGTTTTGCCACTTTATGGCATCGTCAGGTTTACAAAGTATAATATGGTATGGTAAGTTGTAGAAAAGTACCTACTAAGCTAAGTTAATTATGAGTGGCAGAAGGAACATAATTTATATTATCTGCTTCTGTAGATTGGCATTTTTCTTCTTTTTCTCTCCTTTCTCCATTTACCCAACATCTTCCTCTCCATCACGACCTTAAGCACCCCATTACCCATTATTATCTGCTCTAATAACTAACGCTGGCTTTCCATTTCCTCTCCTCACTCACTCTGCTGAGCACTTCTTCTGTTAGTTGTTCTCTATATCCATGGCATCTCTCTTACCCACATCATAAACACCTCTAATCTATTCTTGTTTTCTTTCCTCAGTGTCCAGGTTTCTTCATTGTACAATACTGTGCTTCATATCAGAGATGTTCTAATCTCCAGATTAAGATGTTCTCATCAGTTCCAAGTCCAAATGCATACATATTGCTTTGAATATCATGCTTCAGGTTTCCAATTTATAGCAAGATTTAATTCAAGGAAAACTATTACCACACAAATTATAAGACAGCTATGGTTTAACAGAAATTGAAGAAGTCAGTGTTATTCATGATTTGTTGCTCACTGTTCTTTCAGGGTTGGATAGCGTGCATAACGTTCTTCTCTTTATAAATCGGAAAGCCTTCTCCAAATTGGAAAGAACAAATTGCTATAGAGCAAAGGTTCCCAGTGTACCTAGAAAAGCTGGCAAGGTTCAGGGTTACACTAGAAAAGCTGAATAGTGGCAGAGGAATAGCCCACACACATTGAAGGGTCCAACTGATTAGTGTATCATAAGGTACACCCAAAGGAAATGGGCAACCTAGGAGTATAAAATTCAAAAAAGGTTGGGAACTTCTGCAATAGATTTTTTTTTAATAATGAAGAATGTCAAAATGATGACTTTTAAGGAACTAAAGTTATTTTTAAAGAAATGAATGGAGAGCTGGAGCCAACAAATCTGATTGATGACTGCTGATGATGATAGATGGATAAAAGTTGAATGTAGTATAACTTGCCACAAAATGCTTGGTTTATAAATAGCACAGAACAACTCATGAATTTGCTTCTCTTGAACATGAATGTTATATTTTAGTTTGACATGGAAGATGGTTTTATTCATGATTTGTGAAATCACTAGGCTTTATATATTTTGGTCAATATATTCTATTTTTCTTTATTCCTGGTTTTTAAAAATCGTATTGTGTTAGTATTTCACAAGGGGGCCCAATTTTCTCTCAGTTTTCAGCAAAAAAATGTATAATAATGAACCACTTACCTGCACTAATCATGTCTCATTTTTCTCCTTGTTATATTTCACCTCAACTTTAACAGGTTATGCCTATGACCATCATTTATGCAATTCATGGCTGCTGCATCTGAAATTCTTTTGCATGTCAAAGCCAACTTTGGCAGATAAGGTACCGGTGGCAGCAGGGTGAAGTCCTTGCCTGCTTATCCAAGGGTCGTGGGTTGGGAGTCCCACCTGAGTGATTTTTCACCACCCAGGGCATGGGTGTTTGTGTAACAAGTTAATTGTAAGAGGGGACTGCATAGACCTAAATTCTCTCATTATAAATACAGAATATTATTATTGTTATTATAGGTGACTGAATTTGCGTTGAAATCATTACAAATTTTACTTAAAATTATAATAATAATGACAACTTTATACACCATGCAAGTACATAAAATAATGGTAAACCAAACATTTTCTATTCGACCGTATGTATCTTTGAATAGAAAAGCTGTGGTGGCAGTTATTGACATTCATTACTCCACTGTTTATAACAAATGCTCCAATTTGTAGCCAATCTCATTTTTTTCCTCAGTACTCAACTAAACAACAGGATGGCAAAAAATAAAATCTTGTGGAAGAGAGGACTAGCGGGCAGTTGAAGCAAATAGAGTTGAACTAATGAACCACTGATTATAATTTTTAGGTGGTGTCCTAAATTTATACTCAACTGTTTTTGAAATCAATGACTATCCAGGAGCAGAAGAAACAGCTGCGTGTATAAGTTTTAATTTCTTTGTTTAATCACAACAGGGGATGAGAAGAATTGTTAGTCATGCATTGTGCATAAAAGCCAATAGAAGTCATTCTTCATCCTTCACTGCCAAATAAATTATGCATGCCCTATGGGAACTCAGAATTCCCAAAACAGCCTTGGTTTAGGAGATGAATCATTTGAGCAGCTCCCAAGTTGAGTATTTTCTAGGTTGCCCACCGGGTTCACCCAGTGAGTGAGTTCATAACCTTCTTTCCTCAACAGCATTTATGTTGTCCTAACTTGGTCTTTACATCCTATAATGTCAATTCCACAGTACCTTCTATGGCTCATGTCATCCGTCCAAGTTTCTTTACATTTCATGTTGTGGACTGGCAGATAGGCTTTATGCCTTGTTCCATTCAATTTCAAAGACAAGGCATTAAAGAATCCATCGTGAAATATTTTTTCAATCCTTAAAAGCTACTGATTACCTTCATTCTATACAGGTGACAAATATCCTCAGCCAAGTTTCTATGAATTAATTCATTTGTATTTCACATGTAATAGTGTGAATTGATGCTAAAATGTAATTTGTAATTATAATAAAATAAAATGCTAAATACTTTTCTACAGTTATTTTTTTAATTAGATAATGCATTTAGCTGATTTACAACATCACCAGGTACTGATTGATTGTTTTTCAGATTGACTAAAATTTTGTGTTAACACTTTTACGGCATGCTAGCGACATTCTTTAATAAGAGAAAGAGTTCCCTCTTGTCACATGCCCAATGGCAACAGTATACACCATCAATTTTACCAGATGAAAGAAAATGTAGCCAAAACAATTCCTTTTAAAGTTGTTTATTACAAAATAACAGGTAAAATTCATTCACACTCAATCATTGCTATATTATTATACAATAATGCAAACAATATGGCAGACAACAAAAACTCAGAAGGTAGGGTGAGAAAAAATTTACAAAAGAAATATTAAAGTAAAAACTCATTCTGACTTATTATCTATTGTTTCAGAAGGTTCTTCTTTCATAGAAACCCCCCCACAATTGGTCCCATTTTCTTCTCGTTTAGCAGGTGAGTTTGCTTTCACCCCATACGTACATGCAGTAACTTTTTCATGAATTTCGTTGAGTGTAGTCAGGTACATATCTGATTTTGACTAGAAAAGAAGTGAGTTACAAATAAATTAAGTGAATCAACATCTCCAATGGATACCTAAAACATTCGATTCAATACTTACTTTGACAGTATGAAGCTGCAATTCAGTGCTCTTTAACTTCATTAAGGAGTCCTTCAGTTCAGCAGAAATCTTTTGTGTTTTACTCTCTACTGCACGAGAAGTCTCCTTTACCTCATCTTTAATGTAATAAGGAAAGCTTTAATTAATATTCCTTTCAAGTAAAATAGCTTGCATGTGTTTCTAGGAGAGTCACAGAGGACTCAAGACTTGAGGACTGCTATATATCACTTCTTTGGGTCTTGACCTGAAGCTTTAATTTTAAACTAAGAGCCAATTTCCAAGAACATCTTTCATTATTGTGAGAGAAAAACAGCCATAGTAAATAAGTGCCTCCAGCATGAAAGTTGGACTTCTAAATTTTGTTCTACAAGTTCATCCAATCATTTATCCAGGTATATAACCAAAATTTGATCAGAAAAATTATGTTAAAAATTGTGAACCGCATTATTATTATTAAATATTCAACATCTTTCCAAACAATGCCTTCTAGCTACCAGCTAAATGAATTTTTTTCATTGACATGATGTATCTAAAGTGATTAAAGTACCATTTTATTGAAGCCCAAGTATAGAGAAAATATTATAATTTAAAGTAATTTCCTGTATGTTACCTTCAAAAGTAGCCAGTTAGGCAGGAGAAAACCTCCATCAAACAATTTATCAGAACCATCTACTGCCCTAATACGACTATAAATAACTAAGTACAAATTACAGAAATGGTGGGCATAATTAACCATAACATATCAAAACACCATAAGCTTCAAACATAGATCACACCATGAAAACAGCTAACTTAATGTAACTACTGACAGAGGATTCTATTGTCAACAGATATTTCAAAATAACTCACTCTACCCTTCATGCTTTTTCACTCTAGGATTCAATGAGTATATTCAGGACATTTCCATGGTCAACTGATTCATTATGATTACTTTTAATTGGAATATTCTCCAGTTAGATACAAAACTACTACCTACTATGAATATACTCACTAGAGAACATGTACTATACTGAGTGAGAGCTATTCCGACCAAGGTTCAGAAATAAAATCTTGGAAATTCCCATCACAGCCTTCATTAAACAATGCAGAGCCGTACGCTTTATGGTTTACCCTCAGCTGCATATTGTAAAACTTTCATAATCCCTTCTCAGGAAGAAAGGCCGGGGCCTCCTCCTTGAGAGCCAGGGGAGCTGGGTGGCCGGGCGCCAGGCCACCCACCGAGCAACCGGCTCTCGATAAGGCACTTGGCGGCGAGAGAGTCATGTCAGTCGGGACACTTCGGAAGTAATCGTCAAAAACAGTTCTGTGCATTCGTGTTTCCGTTTCTCTCTATCTCTCACACACAGCCGGGCGAGGGACGACCGTATATCGTGCCCGGTTGCAGGTCTCTAATGAGCACTCCCTTGAGGGCTGGGATCAGCTGTTTGGAGAAGGGGAGGGTATGACCTTCTATGAGTGCGTTGTCTGTAATGCCAATATCAAAGTCTGCAGGTTGGTTGTTGGAACTTGTGACTACTAAAAATGAAGCTTTATTTATGGAGATAATTACGTAACAAATGAATAATAACTATTCCAAACACAATATTTCATCTTCCTAAATGTAATTGAAAAAGTTAGTGAATCTCATTCTCGCGTATTTGTATCAGTAGATTGATGTCAATAGATGACGTCTATGAACAGAAAGGAAGAAGAAACTGGGAAGACAAAGCAGAGCCCAAATATCCTCCAACATTCGCAAAAACAGTGGAAGTGATGGCGACAGTTCGTCAGCAGTCACCAAGTCGATGAAAGTGTGATGAATACTTAAATAAAAATGGACTGTACTATAGCTTGTTCCACGTTTAGTTGAAAGTATGGGGCTTATGGAGAATGCTATTGCCAAGCTTCTGCTCCATGGGCGGCATCCTCACAACATAAGCAACCACTAAACACTCCGCACCAAAATTATTTAGTTTCAAAGAAGTGTTTAATTTTGCACATATTAACACTTGTGGGGGTGATATTTTGCGAATTAAAGGTTACATGGATTACTGGAATATAAAGTAAACATTTTGTTTTCAAATTCTCATATTTTTTAAACGTAAGTTACGTATAGAAGCTGAATAATGAATTTGAAATCTTTTAATTCCTAACGCTTCATTATAAGGTTCATTCACCTCGCGTGTCGATAATTTGCAGCATTATTAATGCCATGGGTTTCGTTAGTACAGACGTTTACGTAAATTAGAAGGTTATGGCTTGATTTTTTCGAGAATGCCGAAGAAATGTGGGGCATTGCCATGCCTGAATAAGGAAGAACTTTCCAATGATGCCACGAGAGATTTGTGGGTGAGAAAAACTTATGTCAAAGGTCGCCAGTGTAGTCGACTCTCCCCTTTTTGCTTGAGGCACTACATGGTGGGAAGGGGTCATGGTGGGGGACTTCAAAGGTCAGCGCTTCTGGAGCCCTTGAGTAAGGGAAATAAGAAATAAATATCTCTTTTTGCGGCTTGTTCATCATATTTTGTAGAGTTATTTCGAACTTCTCATTTGAGCAAATCTTTTTTCCTGTTTTCTTATTACATATCATAAATTTTAATGTGATGATAAAATATACCACATCCCGTCAACTTCCCGTTCCCTTGCCACGACCGCTATGTCCGAATCACCCTTCATGGTTTATACAGACTGGATCACTGGATGCCGTCTCTCCCTCCTCCTTTCAAGGTTCCCCTTCTGCTTGCGCACTCCATAAGCATCTTGAGCCCTGTCTCCATCCCCGTTCATTGTCCCACGAGTATCCGGGCCTGATGCCAATTGCTAAGGTCCTTTTCCTTACCTTGCCTTAGGCTAAACCCTCCCATCTTCCAGAGTTTGAGACAGGAATCGGAGGAATGGATTCAACCGTATCTGGCGTTACGTGGTGGAACAGCATTTCAGTAATTAAATTAAACTACAGTTGTTGTACTGGCCACTAATATTTAATGTACAATAATACACGATGCGTGTTTCAACGCTTAGGGCGTCATCATCAGGTATAATGACAGGTTATTTCATCATACCTTATGATGACGCCCTAAGCGTTGAAACACGTGTTTTGTATTATTGTACATTAAATATTAGTGGACAGTACAACTACTGCAGTTTTATTTAATTACGGGGAATAGACGATGCGGGTGACCTGGAGCAGCAACTTAATCTCCCTAATCAATCCCTCCCAAACATTTGAGGGTGCCATAATTCAGGGAAGTAGGATAACACGCCAAGCAATCGAAATGAACAAGGAAATGCTTAAATATCACACTACCCACCTCCAAAATTCCATTTTTGAAAATGATTCCAGCATGAAACATTTTCGGGTTTGCTCAATTACCTATTAGATTGATTGTTTGTTTGTTATTGGGGGGGCCTTCGTCAGGAGCCAGGGCACTTAGACCTTTTTTGGTCCATTGTGCCAACCCCATGCCTGTCTGCCACTTGCAGGTCTGGGTATATCTCCCACCTGCCTCCCGGTGGTCTGGAGGGAGTATCGCCTCTCCATCCACGCCTGGTGCAGGTATGGAGGAGGGTCACCCATCCAACCACTATCCGGGCCCAACGTTGCTTAACTTCGGTGTTCTGATGGGAACCGGTGTTTCAACATGGCTAGGCCCTTGCCCCCTCAATTACCTATTACTAGAGATACGTGAAAATCGCATATGCGATATTTCCACGATGCACGTGAATAAATGCGACATAGGTGCGATGACTGGACTTTTTTGATATTTTTACACCAAATTTGCCTTTTCGATGGCAAAATTCGTAAATTTAGTGCCGAGCATTGCCGAAATTCAAGAGAGTATTCCACCCATAACTATTGTAATAATAACACTAATGACAGTATACTGTTAAGGGCTAATCATAAATTCTGGTGATATTGGGCTCTGTGATTATGAAAAGCCGAAGTCAGCTGTTTTCTGAGGCGATCTAACAGACGTTGAAGTCCTCTCCTTCATTTCTCAGCCCGGTGCTGGCGTGGAACAAAATCCCCATAGGTTATATCTTGGTCATTAAGTTATCTAGCATTTTTGCAAATTTCAATTAATAGATCTTTCTCCGAACCTTATATCCATTTTAATACACTTTTTAGAGAGGTAGGAGTCATGAAATTTTTTCTCGTTTCCAAAGTATTTGCCGTTGCATTGCTATTACAGTTGAGGACCTCAAATTCGTAATCCCAAAATTCGGAAAACCCAAAATCCGCAAAGATTTGAAGCTAAATTTTCGAACTCCCTCCACATGTTTTTTCGTTCTTCCGCCACGCAGCACCACTATCGCTTCCAGTCGAGGAACTATTGGAGACGATTGATGTTAGATTTACGTGATCTTATTGACGTAAATTTGCTTGTCAGGTGTTATACCTTAATTTAGACCTTTTAAGATGAATGAAATGCCTGGAACCAGCTACCACTTAATGAGGACCCAAAATACAGAACTCCAAAATCCAGAAATCACTCGGTCCCATGCTTTCCAGATTTGAGGTCCTGTACTGTACTTGCAGCCGCAACATATTTGATGCACCCAAAACATCGGGGCAATAACAATACAGCAATGCGCAGTACAGTACATGCGTCCTGAACTGTCAAAATTCGACGTTTAATATCCTAGTGTATGACATCTAAAATGGAATTTTATGTCATCGAAAGTGAATAAGATCATATGTAATTGAAGTGTTCGAAAATATGATTTTTAATAGCTATTTCAATAGAATGTTTTCGCCACTCACCAAAAATTCCATCTTCGGTATTAACGAGTTTTTTTATTTTTTTTTTTAAATCTTTCCTAACATGGAAAAATTTCACATAATTCTCCCTGAAACCGCAAATTTTCTTAACGAGAGTTCCATTTAGCGAGTGGTTTTTCAGATCCCGAGAGCTCTCGCTAAATAGGGCTTCTTACTGTATTTTCAATTCCAGAGTGGGGAAGGAGATGAAAAGAGGGGTGGGAGCAATTTTACCTGACAACCAAATTTACGGTAGACTGGAATCACACTAAATGAACATACGCTTAACAAGGTAAGGCAGTATGAATACAAAGTAATGAACTTGGAATTCTTTCATGAAGAGTTCAAAATGTACCTGCTACATATATCAGCATCCATGTTCTGCCACCATGGACTGTTTTTAACCATGCTCTAAAGGCAAAATCAT
The DNA here is from genome assembly GCA_963573305.1 of Pyrrhosoma nymphula. NCBI lineage: Eukaryota > Metazoa > Arthropoda > Insecta > Odonata > Coenagrionidae > Pyrrhosoma > Pyrrhosoma nymphula. The sequence continues at coordinate 137,884,301 of OY754333.1, read as the reverse complement.
TGCTCTTCAGGGAAAGCAAACTATAAGTATGTAACACTTTCTTGTACGGATTAAGTAAATAAGAAAATGGTTGTAGGCTTGATCTTGTAGAATTGATCCATTACGGAATAATTATAATAGCTTTGTTAACTCTACTAAATATTTTATTAACATGACCCGGGTTTCAACACTTGGTGTCATCTTCAGGTGAAGATGGCACCAAGTGTCGAGACCCGGGTCATATTTATTATAATTATTTGTCGTATCTTTATAATTCTATTTATTACAAAGTTATTATAATTATTCCGTAATAAATAAGAGCTTTATAAACATTTGGATCTCAGGTAGATCACAAGTAGAATAATAATCACAATTCAGATACTACTGTGTTACTTCACAACCTTTGCTTAGCCTAAAATCATAACGAAAAGTGGCATTTTATGCATGAGAAAAAATTTGCAATCATACAATATAGATTGCTGACATTTTTCAAATGAATACTGGATTAACTACACTTTTAAATAATTCAGAATAATTTTGTCTCCAGCATATGCAACATTTATGTTTAGAAGGCATTAGAAATTGTAATAAATATGCGGACTCACCCATTTCTTCCTGCAATGACTGTAACTTCAGCTCTGTCTCTGAGCGGGCACGCTCACTTCTCTGTAATTGATGAATGAGCTTTTCCACATCAAGTAAGCCTCCTTTATACGAAACAAACCCTAGAAATGGAAAATAATAATTCCATCACCTTCAAAAATGTCACACTCATGATTTTTACCACACAAGGGAAGGAATGTATTATGTAATTGATAAACCATAGCATACTGAAGAAAAATTAGATCTTCACATGGGACAGTCTACACTTAATATTGGAAATGAGAAAATAGCCTAAGTAGATACATAACCACATGCATTCACTTTTGAAATGTTTACCTTCAGCCAGAGGCTTCTCAGACGATTCTTTGGCTTCATTGCACTGCATCTGCATTTGTTTTAAAGGAGTAGGAGGTTCATTATGAAATACAGGCAACAGGCGCTTATTACCTGTAATTAATATAAAATTTAAGCAAAGAGGCAATAATATTAAGACGACGAAATAATGTACAAAAGCCATTTATTTTAGGCCACGCTCATGTCTCATTCTAAATAGAATTCACTCACCAAAAGCTAATTCCTCTAGGTTTGCTCCCAAGTCATACTCTTTAAGAGGCAGTTTTTCTTTTAGCTTAGTAACCTCCCTAGTCTCACCATCCTTCCCCGAATTGTCATCCTTCACCTTTGGTTTGTCTGTTAGTTTTCGATAATTTAAGGTATCACGGGTGACAACTTTTTGTACAAGTTTCTTTATCTAAATCCAAAGCAAAAAATATTTGTAATGATTACATGGAATTGGTACACTAATAGCATGACGAGTAACTCTGCAACAATTGTAAAATGCAAAGAAATAACTCTTCTTACTATGAAAGACCATTATTTCCATCACAAGATTCAAGAAACACTGAATAATATAACAATGAATATGATATATTGTATTTCAATGGCTCCACTACTTGATAAAATATTCCTCACTTTCAAATAAATTAGCCAACTAACATGGTCAAATGCTATACTTCAATAAATTTTTCTGATTTTGGTCATTTACACAAAAAATAGCAATACGAAAATAGTTTTAAACAAAAAACAGGAAATAGAGAATTTTCTTAGGAAAACCATAAAATGAGTGCTATGAAAAGAATTAATTAGTGAACAATACCTGTGCTCTGGACAGATTAAGGCCAAGGGTGAACAGTATTTCTTCCACATCCTTATCAAAAATATAACCACAGTGTGATTGGTCAAAGTAGACAAAGGACAGCAAAAGAGCTGGATCTTCTGTGTACATGCGCACTTTCTCCTTCTTACTTTTGTCTCCCTTACTGTCACTCTTATCACTGTTACCACGAGAGCTCTCTTTGTACTTTCCCCTGGCTTTACTATCCTTCTCTTTCCTGTCACGGCTATTCTCTTCTTCCTCCTGCAAACAGAAAAAATTCTACTCTTACAACAATAACCCTTTCAGCGTGGATGACTCACATTGTGCATCAAGCATCATACTCTTAAACAATGGCTTTCAAAAATCCCACCCAAAGAAAGAACTAGTGAACATGAAGTCTGCACTCAAATGGTTAAATTACAATGTCACTTTTGGGAAAATGAAAGTTTAGGATGTCTAATCAAAAAATCAACCACCAAGCACAGGTGACACCTATGATATTAAACCATTTCCATCAATGGTTTTCGTTTGAGTCATTCACGCTTATTCATTTAAAATGGCTATTGGGCAGCACCAAGCTTACCTCCTCTTCTTCCTCTTCCTCATCCTCTTCATCTTTCTCAACACTTTTCTCCTTTTCTTCCAGCTTCTCGTCATTTCTTTTTGCATCATCCTTCTTCTCATCATCTTTCCTCTCATCCCTTTCATCTTTCTTATCATCTCTCTTCTCCTTTTCTTTTCTTCTTTCCTAAAGGTTGCAAAAACAATATAATGAAATGAAAATAAGCTCTTCAATAAATCTGAATTTCATTAAGCATTGCAATAGGTACTGCCAAAAATATAGGAATATCTCCAGATCTATGTGGTCACTATGACACATAAACCAACTTAAACTACACACATGTGTACTAACTACACACACTATGTAAACTACACACATATGTGGTCATATATGTATGTAAAGCAAAATTGTTGGCATACGAGGAATTCAGCAGGGGCCCAGGGATTTAAGTCATCACAACTGCACAAAGAATTGTCACATATTGTTAAGTATGGTTCCTGTTCATAATTTAAGTCATAGTCTTTCAATTAATCTATTCCAAGCAACAACCTATTTGAAAACTACTGATCAATTATATAGCATTAATGGTATCAGGTCTTACATTGACTAAGTATGTCATAGGAATAAAAGTCTGTACTTTGTCATGCAGTACTGTATCAATACACTAATTGTAAATCAGAGTAAAGATCCTTTTCTCTGTTTAGTCTTTTATTGTGAACCAAAGAATAAGAAAGAATAATCTGACTCTGGTTATGCTGTTTCGGCTATGCATAATAAAAATGAAGTCATATTCGATACTTCTAAGCACTGAGGACATTGAAAAACTACTGTTGGACAAACAGAGATGGGAGGGAAGATCAGCTCACACTCGATTCTCCTCTGTGCTTGCAGGTAACACTAACCTTGTCATCCTTATCTTCTTTTGAACGATCGGGAATTGAACACAGGGCTCTGTATATACTGAATCCAAAATCCCTCATTATCATTTCATTGAAGAGTTCAGCAAATAAGGAAACTTCAAATGAGTGTTCCTGTAGTAAAAAATAGATAAAAATAAAAAAAATTCTGGCAATGTGGTTATTATTTTCATTTCACCTTCCCCTTAGCTATAGAGAGAGACACTATTACAGTTATCTCCAGAAATTTTAATTTTTTACACCACATAAAATGGCAATGCTTAAAGGGATATAGTTTCAATTTTTTAATTTGTGGAGTGATCCAATATACCAGAATAACATGATAAAATAAAATTCAAATGATGATCCACAAACTCAAAGAGAGTTTTCTCAATTATTCCAGCCCTTTCTGGTAAAGAGTAGTTTCAAAAGTTCAACATCAAGGAGAGAGTGAGCCTGCAATTCCTACCCTTGTATAAAATACTGCTGTAAAAATAACAACACTAGCATTGTAAAATGGCCTCACCCCAAGGAAAAAATTACACCACTTATTTTGGAAAAATACACAGGTGTTTAACAATGATGCCTATCTCACCTTTGTGTCTTCCTGCCTATAGTCAAGTAACAGTGACAGCGACATCACTGTGCAATCAAACTTCCCAGATTTGGCAGTCTTGGATGGATGGACCAGTACGTGAGGAGTGTCAGGCAGCATATATCTCCTCTCTAATGTGGCCTTCTCACGTTCATCTTGTTTCCGCTTTTCATCTTCCTGTAATCAAGAGGAAGCACGGTTCTGACCACAACTTTGATACCAACACATAGTCACTGTATCAAATAAAACTCAACCAGATTAAATCTGTACTATTTCGTCGAAGAGCTTTTAGAGCACATTAAATTAGTTGAGTTCCTATTATTCACTTACTGCACACATATAAATTGATTCTTCAGCAAAGGTATCTACTATAGAGAAATCCTGCTGCATTTGATCAATTAGAAGTTGGCTTCCTGAAAATTTCCAACAGTTTTAAGGAAAAATTAAAACTAGCGATGGGAAATTCAAATCCATGAATTCCATGAATATTGGACAATTATTGAGATTCCAAAACTTGAATCTTCACGATTTTCATATGAATTTAATTCTAACCTTAAACATGTTACACATTTTTACAAAAATTTAAAAATATGAGGCATGTCCGGAAAGTAAGTACCGTTTCGTTCTACCGCCGCCGCAACGCTAGTGTTGCAGTTCCACGCATGATTACTCGTCTCTATGGTTCATTGTCTTTCGACAGACGCAATTACAGCCGGATTGTGTTTTGTTTACATATGTTAGTGTCGTTTATAATTTTTAAAACAATAGCTGATCCCGCCGACTGTGAAGTGCGTTCTGTAATACGGTTTTCGAATGCAAAGAATGTTAAGCCAGCTGAAATTCACCGTCAACTTGTACAGATTTAATTAACCGGACCATTAATGCAGTACGATACTGTGAAACATTGAGAAAACTTAGGCGCGCGATTCAAAACAAAAGGCGCGGAATGCTCAGTCAAGGCATTGTGTTGCTCCATGACAACGCACGACCCCATTCTGCTGGTGTCACTCAAGACCTTATTCAGTAATTCGGTTGGGAGCAGTTCGATCACCCGCCGTATAGCCCTGATCTCACACCTTCTGACTATCATTTATTCTTGAATTTGAAGCGTGATTTTGGAGTAAAGCACTTTGAAAGCGATGACAATGCAAAGAACTGTGTTCAGCAATGGCTGTCTTCCCTGGCGACATGTTTCTACGAAGAGGGCATAGAAAAGTTGGTTTCCCGTTATGAAAAATGTCTAAAAAATGGTGGCAACTATATAGAGAAATAGTGTAAGATATACTCTTTCATGTAAAAATAAATCTTGCCTTGAAAAAAACTTTTTATTAGTTTTTTTCCCAAACGGTACTTACTTTCCGGACAAGCCTCGTATTTAATTTAGTGACGTCAAATTGCAATGTTAATTAAAAAAGAATGTGATTGTTGCGATTTCAGCTGTACCACCCTGAAGGAAATGGAAGGGTAGAGAGGGTTCATTCGACGATCACAGAAATATGCATTCATTATGTGAACAGCTAAAACAATGACTAGGATGAATGGCTGCATTATGCCATTACGGCGTACAGTAGTCTGGATTTTACCTTGGGACCCAAAATGCCAGAGTTACGTAAAATCAATACATTAGTGAATTTTGAAAAATGTGCTGAGATTTCACAACATATGAGAACACAATGACGTTGAAACTATTTTCACTACAAAGGGATCATTAATGCATATATACCACAGTAGAAAATCTAACTATTTTCATTATGGTGGGGAGATAATGATATTTTAAATCAAGATGTACAATAAAATTTCAGAACTTAATCATAGCTTTTTCGCTGTTCAGGGAAAAATATAGATATGTATAGCATTTAAGCATGTGGCTAAATCAAGTGTGTACATAATTAGAAAATCATGTCTGTGGGAGAGTTTGGATTGAACTGAGAGATTAAATTTGAAAATAAGACATTAAAACAGTTATCCAAGATAATTAAATAGAAAAGTATACCACTCGATGAAAGTTAAATAGCATTGCATTGCAAACTAATAAACTGCCTGGGCAAAGTGAAAATGAAGAAAACCCCCTCTGAAAGTACAATTTCATTTACAGAATTACGTCTTCTTAAAATATTGTGATATTTTTTGCACTTTTAACTGATCTATTTTTGAGTGGATTACTTTTTCAATTTTTCTCAAATTCTCTTTAAAATTAGGTGCAGCGGGCCCTGGACGTCTCAGGACTGATGCCGGAGCACAGGGCTAATGGTGAATCTGGATAAGACTGTTCTGGTGCTTTCTCGAAAAAGAGGAAAAGAGAGGGCCAAACGCTGCCCTCTCTGCGAGGGAAGACCCTTAGGCTCTCACCATCTGTGAAATACCTAAGTACAATTTTAGATTCTAAGTTGAACTGGAAGGAACACTTGGACTCAAAGAGTTAAAAAAGCATGTACAACGATTTGGACATGCCGGCGAGCCTGTGGCAAAACCTGGTGACTCAAACCCAACGTAATGCACTGGCTCTATACATCAGTGGTTAAACCCAGTCTCACATACTGTTCGATAGTGTATTGGATGAGAGCACAACAGTCAGGTGCTATTAAAGAACAACTCAACCACATCCAAAGAATGACCTATCTTGGCATCACTGGAGCCATGCGATCTACCCCAACTCTGGCACTGGGGACTCTGCTGAACCTCCCACCACTCCATGTAGTGATGGAAGGACAAGCTAGAACCACTGCCAACCACCTCATATACACCGGCCAATGGTGTGGTAAGGGAAGTCTCTCTGGCCACAGAAAAATATCAACTGAGCTGGGTGGGTCCAGCCTAATCTTTCAGATGGGCAGTGACTGGACAGTTGCAAGGTTTAATTTTAAGGACCCTCCCTTGAAAACAACCTTCCCCTCCAGGGAGCACAAGGAGGGAGGAGGAGAACAGCTGCATAGCGGAGCCTCAATATGGTATACAGATGGCTCCAAGAAAGATAACAAAGTGGGGGCGGGAATTTACGGCGGCTGCCCCTCAAGATCGTTTTATTTCTAATTGGGAAAATATGCGACAGTTTTCCAGGCTGAAATATTTGCTATTCTGACCTGTGCCTACATCATCATGGATCTGTCCCTTATTAGAGGATCTATTCACATATGCACTGACAGCCAAGCAGCCATAAAGGCACTTAGCTCATCCTGGCGCACATCAGGCCTAGTGCAGGAGTGTCAGAGGGCACTATCATAGCTTGCTAGGCATGGTAAAATCAGGCTTCCCTGGGTACCTGGACATAGAGGGGTACCCGGGAATGAAAAGGCAGATGAGCTAGCTAAGGCAGGCGCAAACCGTGGCCCAACCGGTCCGGAACCAATCCTACCAATCACCCCTGCTATAGGGAGCTTGAAGATCAGAGGGTGGATATCCAGCCAACACTCTTGAGATCTGGAACTCCACACAGGGACTCAGGCAAGCCAAACTCCACATTGCAAGACCAAGGCCTAGTATGATGAGGATACGTTTAACCTTGGACAGAAATCAACTTAGGATGATAGCTGGACTACTGACAGGTCATTACCGAGTCAATAGACACCTCAACCTCATGGGAATAATTGATTCACCTAGACGCCGATGGTGCGAAGAAGCGGATGAAACTACCTCACACATTCTCTGCGAATGCCCTTCAATTTCCATGACTCGTATGAGACACCTTGGGACTGTATTTATGGATCCCAGGGAAATCAGGGACATCCCCACAAGAGACATCCTGGCCTTCAGCGAGGCCATATGGGTGATGATGCGATATTGTGGATGGCACAATGGACCGACAGGTCTAAGTGCTTTGGGACTCCCATAGGGGCAGCCCACCACTAAGCTTAATCCATCTATCTATCACAGCACCCGTAGTCCGGCAAAATCCCTAATCTGGCATCACTTGAGTCCCGACGGTTGTAAACTACACTAATTTTTAAGATTGTATTCATATCAGCTTACTGACAACAGAACAATCATATAGAGCAAGTTCAGTGGCAAAACCAATGCAGGCTAAATAGTTTGCTAATATTCTACTTAAGAGACATTTTTATTCTTAGTGAAACATGAAATCTACAACTATCAACACATTACATAGGTAACCGGTTTGCTAATTATCAATCAAAATTAGACTTATTTTAGGCAACATTTTATGATATGCACCAATCCGTACACTGATTCTACCCAGTGGGCGAGAGTAAATATTTTCGCAACTTCAGTATGATGTAAATTCCAAACGAGTCAAAACACATAATCCAAATTTTTAGTACATTCATAATAGGATTATAGCTTATTATACTGAAAATTTGAAATTTTTATGAAGTCCCCCACCAGAGATACGGGCCCAAAATAGGTAAATTTTCAATTTTTCTTATTTTTCGAAACTTGTAACAACTAGAGGATTAACAAACACACAAAGTTTTTCTTACACACACTTACTATGATGCCAAAATACACTATAACAAAAATATAGACCTTGTGATCACAACCCTTCTATAAGAAAAAATAGCAAAAGTTGTTGTTGTGATTTGTATAAAAAGTTTGGACTAATTGTTCTCATATATATTTTACGGTGAAGTTATCGAAAACTATGTCAAATGAAAGCTCAATTTGTAATGATTAATCTGGTATTTGAAACATTCTCCTACAACTTGTAGTTTCCGAGTAACTCTGAATTACCGATACTAGCTGAAATTGTCATTTTTACAACGTGCTGCGACCTTCACGGGCCTGTAAGTCCTTGATGTCATGAAAAAAATAAACAAAAATTGGTTTTGTGCCTTACAGACATGTAGTAGTAAGTGTGTAAAATTTGATTTTTTTCTGAAATGGTGCTGCAACAAGTGTTCGGTGAATTGGCATGGAATGACCCATTTCAGCATTTTCTACAAAATCTTTTTCTGCTAAGGTACAGAATAACGAAATTTTTGAACCATGTGGTAGAAAAAAGTGATCATTCGATTAAGTCAGCAGTTTTTTATACCCATATTTTCCACTTGAAGGCTAGTAACTTTTCAATATGCACAAAATCTTTTACATTTGGGAACAGTGAACAATGAATAGATAAAATACTTTCAATTTCAGTCATGCTCGAGGGTTTAATTCAATATCACTAATTGTAAGTGTCCATGTAATTGCAATGTGACTGTATACATAAAACCAAATTCAATTTCATATATGATATTCACATCAAGATGAAGGCACACTCGGTGCTATAATTGAGGGTGTCCATCGAGTGACGTAATGTAGGTCAGCCTCCAGGCGACTTGCAAAATAACCATCTATACTCATCACACAAGGAGTCATGGAAAATAAGCAGAAAAAAAGGTAGCAGCTCTTCCTCACATAAATGAATGTGAACACCACAGAGGTCAGTAAAGCAACATTCATTTCACAACAGGTGGGGTAACATTTACCTCAACAAAGTTAAAGAAAATGTTACCTTGCCTGTAACTTTGTGATACTTTGTTGCTTTAACATGTGGAAGGCAAAGAGAAACCACCACATTACAAGGAGCTGCCTTTAACCAACATGTTTTCTTTAAACATTTTTATCAAGAAAATAGCTAATGGAACCTCCTAGAGTAAAGTATTCCGTTGAAAAAATAGTTCCCCAATCAGATAACCAGATGGGGAGTACATCAACCAAGCCCATGGGTGATACTAGGGGGGGTTAAGGGAATCAAAGGCAGGCGTTGCAGAGAATGGAGGCTGAGATCATGGAGGATGAGTCGAAGGCAGACGAAGTGGAGAGCGGATGCTGAGATCGCGGAGGAGTTCGAGGTAGGCTCCGTGGAGATCGGATGCTGAGATGCAGAGGAGTCGAAAGCAGATGTTGCGGAGAGCGGATGTTCAGCTCACAGAGGAGAGAGAACCAGTTTTTTTTTCTACAAGCAAGCCAATAAAGGCACATTGTTGGTGATTTTAGGAGCACCCGTTTTACTTCCAATCCCATCAATCCTTGCGAATCTGCCAAACGCGTAACAATAACATTGAGTGAGTGCTGTTTTACATATTAGTTCAACTAAGTTAATCATCCATCATTTCAAAATGGAAATCAACAATTGAAGAATTTTTCAAACAAAAACAATCCCTTCTCATACTGAGCTGTAGCTGTTTAGACCCAGGCCAAGGCTATGCTACTGAAAATAGTGACACCTCTCTTACACACCCTACATCAAGTTCCGGCCATGACATCGAAGTAGGTACATCTAGTTCTAAAATATTATTTCCAGCTGCCTGAATTGAGTCCAATGTGCACAACTGCAATACTCTCGATATAGGCCTTCATAATGACAAACTTATGTAAAATGAAGCCAAATTTGCTTAGTTAAAAATGCCTGGACTTCCCCGGAGCTGTACACATTTCCCCTTGGACAAAGAAACTTGAAATTCCAAAGTCAATGGTTTTCTGAATTTCCCTGGCTGTGCTATTCAGAATACAAGCAAGGAGCCTATTGCAAATACTGTTCTATTTTTTCAATTGAAAATAGTGAAGTAGGAAAGGGAAGTCATATGAAACTAGGGTATCTAGTAAGAAAACCCTTTGTTCAGTGGAAAAAAAACAAAAGAGTATTTTCGCTTTCACGAATCGGCTGATTATCATAAAAAGTTTTCTATAATGGATCAAAATTTCATGGCTGTTCATGAAAAAAAAGAAGCCTGATGTAGCATCTCAAATCAATTTTTGGAGAAAACTACAAATCACTGAGAATCGCAAAAAAACTGATCCCTATAATTAAAACAGTTATTTTATGTGGCCGAGAGGAACTTTCACTCAGAGGACATAGAGATCAATGACCATTGACTTTAGAAGAGCTAAGTGAGAATGACGGCAATTTTTCGGGCCCTTCTGCACTATCGTGTAGATCAGGGGTCTTCAACGAGCAAGGGCCGAATATATTTTGATTTGAGTTCAGCGGGCTACAACGTAAGGAAAACATACCCACATATTATTGTTTAATTATTACTTACATACTGCTAGTCACAATCTTTCCACTGTTGTTTTTCCAAGGTAAGAATTTCGACGACCATCTGACATTATACTGTCTCAAGACGTGTGGCAATATAGGATTATTTCATTATAAATTAAATTTATATATAGAATTAAAAAACAATAATTGCGGTTAATATATAATTTTAATAAGACTTAAACATGAAATTACAAAAATAAAATTTTATCAATGAGATGTTTGACATTGCTTACTCTTCACTAATTTGTCAATATCTGCCCCAATTGTGGTCGTTGCTATTCTCAAGCTGTTTTCAAGGTGAGCATCGATGATTCTAGTTCTTGTCTTGGATTTCACGATTTCCAATTGAAAAAATAATTGCTCGCACAGATATGTAGTCCCAAAAAGTGATGTCATTTTCAGTGCATGAGCTCTAACTTTGGGAAACTCCGTAATGGAGACATATTTTGAATAAAATTCCAGCAGACCCAAATTACCAAATTTCTCTTTCAAAATTGAATTGCACAGTAATTCTATCAATTCCATCTGAAATTCTCCAGGAAAAACTTTGACAGAAACACTGAATGGGTGAGCAAACAATTTCATGCACTTTCATTTTTCCAGAAATCAATAAAACAAGAGTCGAACTGCATTTTTAAGTCTTGAAGTGCAGAAACATATTTGTCCATGTTTGAAATATGGCAAGATGACAAATGAGGAAAATGAGCGGTAACATTTTTTTTAACTGATTGATCCACAAGTCCAGTTTCATATCAAACACTTTTAGAGCATCAGATAATTCATGAACCAAATTATCTTTCCCTTGTAGCTTCTTATTTAAATCGTTTAGATGTGATGAAATATCGGTAAGAAAACCCAAATAACTCAACCATATTTCATCGGCGAAATGTGGGAGAGCTTTATCCTTACTTTGCATGAATGTTGCAATTTTCTTCCGCAAATCAAACACAGGTTTCAACATTTTGCCTCTGCTGAGCCAACGAACATCACAGAAATATGTAATGCCGCCATACTCAGCATTTGTTTATTTCAAAAATTCTTGAAATTGTCTGTGATTTAGGCCCCAAGATTTGATGAAGTTAACAGTTTTTACCACAACACTCATGACATCTTGAATATTGACAGACTTTGCATATAAATTGTCCTGATGAATAATGCAATGGTACTGTATGAAGGAGACATCAGGACTGTTTTTCTTTAATAAAGCCACAAATCCTTTGTTGTTGCCAACCATAGCCGGTGCACAGTCTGTCAAGATCCCAGCCATATTTGATAACTTGAGGTTACACTTGTTTAACACAGTATTAAATGATTGTATTGCCTTTCATTGGAACTAGAGCAGCCATTTCTTCAGTAACAACAAAATTGCTGTCAATGCCGCGAATAAACACAGTCAGCTGAGCAGTATTAGTAAAATCTGTACTTTCATCGAGCGCAACGGAGTAGTAAACAAATTGCGATGAGTATTCAATTAATTTTCTTTCGATATCGCCTGCCAATTCTTCTATCCTCCTTGCAACTGTTACACCAGAAAGACTTATTTTGGAAAAAAGTTGCTTCTGTGAGGGACATAACACTTCTGCTGCTGCCTCCATACATTCTTTTATGAATTTTCCGTCAGTAAATGGTTTTGACTTACGTGCAATTTTCTCTGATATAATATAACTCACTTTTACACTTGCTTCACTGTCTTCATTCTGTTTGTCAAAAGAATGCTGCTGTTGTTTAAGTTGTTTTTTCAGAGCCTCCACCTTATCAATGCGTAATTGTCCTTGAAGATGCGCAAATTTAGAGGAATATTTGGAATCATAATGTCGTTTGACATTATACTCTTTGAACACAGAAACTGATTCGTTGCATACGAGGCAAATGCGTTTTTCTCCAACGCAAACTAATAAATACAAGTTCGTCCATTTATCTTGAAATGATCTGTGCTCATCTGTGAACTTGCATTTTCTACTTGTACTTGCTGCCATAACACACGTTCAATGTTTACAATGCATCTCCTCAAGATGTGACGTGTTTCCCGTTCAACTCTCGGTAACGTATTGAGCGAGTGAACCCCGCTCCACACTCACATTTCATGTAAGTCCTTGCTCCCTCCCCTTCGTTTCAACAACAAAAATGACAGAATGTCCACATCTTACTCCTCTTCAAGCATCAGATATCTGATCGCTTCACTCTTATTCATGACTTCGGTCATACAGGGTGTCCGGTGAATCTCAATTTCTTTTTTCCCTGAGTTTTCCAGGTTTTCCAGGCATATGTTTTGCAATTTCCAGGGTCTTGCTGCACATTGTTTCTAACATATTTTTAATGAATTTCTAATAAAATCGGCATAATTTTGCAAACATGAAAAAACGAAAAATTTCGGTCCCTACTTTGAGTTAAAAACGTAAGAGTATACAAGGAATGTGGAGTATTACGGGTTTTGTTTCAACCAACAAATAAACAAAAACGGTTAACTGACAACAAAATTCTGCATCAGGTGCAATTTGAACACAATAAAGTAGATTCAGACTAGTTTGATAAAGAACATGTAAATAAAAGAAACTGGTGTGACATTTTTCAATGAGTGCATTTCCGATTCAATTTCAGAAACAAATTTCTCGGCTTTTCAAGAAATTACGTTATTTTGGTTTGCAGCTCTTGAAACTTTTGCAGTATGTACCTCTTTCTTATTCTTTTTCTCTTGAGGCCATGGTACCTTTCCTATTCTCCCAAAAGGCTTCACTGTAGTTTACATGAACATTTCGGAAACTGTGAATTAATTGCTTTGTGATAGGTACGGATCTAACGCCCAAAAGCATTTAATTATGTATAACAAAATTGTATATTTTGGACAATACACGAAATTAAATTAGGTTGGATTGCCCCTGTACAGTGGCCCTGTCGACTACGAACCCGAGGGCCGTGATTTCCATATGTAGTGACCGCAAAATGTATTTCCGCTCCTTCAAAAACATTTCTGCAAACATTAAAACGAGGAGGGTGGAGATTATTTGGAAAGGATTATCAATAACATATATAACAATACCCAATTATCCATTTAGGTTGCCGGCCTAATGGTTTTCGTATAATGCAGGAAATGCCACTGCGCATGCTCAGACGTTTAGATTTCTCGTAAATTTGGCCACACCAAGAATTAATTCCATTCGTACGGCTCTTCGAACAGAATCTTGATTTCCGCGTGAAATTCTGTTTCCGGTGACAGATTTTGGCATCAATTCCGATTCCATTCGTAGCGGCCATTTTACATGGGAATTATTCCGTGTGGAATTTGCCTTGTTATGCAATCGGCCCCCTAGACTGCGCATAGGGAGAGTGGTGTGGGATGACGAAGCACAAGCTGCGAGCGGGCGCACAGCTATGAAAAGAGTATTAAATGAACAGGGAGCGTAAGGCTACGCTGAGCCGAGTATAATGCAAGCAAAGACGCAGGTTAAACCTCTTTCTTTGCCTTAATGGAAATCGGCTGCCATGCATTTTCCAGGGTTTTTCAGAAAAATAAAAAAATTCCCTGAGTATTCCCTGAGTTTTCCAGAACAAAATATTTCCCTGAGTTTTCCCGGTTTTCAAGGTTTTCCAGGTCGCCGGACACCCTGTCATAACAGTCCGCGGGAGCTTATGTAAGAGTGTATTGTGGCACGACTGATTGAGGAGTCGCGTTGCGTTCATAGGAATGGTACATTCGTGTGTACCACGTGACATTGTCGCGACGCGGCTGGTAGCGCAGCTCCAGCCGCAGCTTGGGAATCACACCTTTAGGGCGGCCTATAGGTCGGCGGCGGAGACGGGCAGCGATGCCGATCGCCGCCGACGGATCATGTACCCCTTCACAGCTCCGCGGCCAGAAAACAAATGAAAGGTGTTAGGCATCACAATAACATTGGCCCTGCAGTACTTGCATGTCATTGGAAAAAGCAAAATTATGTATTTAACTTTTGAGTTCAATTTCCGTGACCAAATGAATGAATTGGTTATACAATAAGTCGGTAATTATTTATTTAAGCTCATTTAATGGCAATAGTTTCGCTTTAACCATGTATGTTAAGCAAACGTGCAACGTCTCCATTATTATATATTGCTGCAAGCGTAATATTTGTGCGTATGAGATAATTCGGTGTTTATTTAACTAGCCAGACAAGGTTATATTAGCATTAACGCATGATCAGTTCCACTTGTTGAACATGCAGTAAATAGCAACGGCAATAGCCATGGCATGAAAACTTCCACAACGTAATTGTGGCATCAAGGTGGGATAACTATGGTCAAAATGAATGTGTTCAATGGCCGATTGAAGCTTTTCTCATGTTAACTCTAGTAAAATATCGTTTCAATAACCTTAGGAAGGGCTATTTTCGTTGAATACAAGAGCAGATTTTCTCACATAATCATAAATTAAACTCTAAACAACTATGATATATGTATTGTAGAAATAATAAGTGTCGTCAAAAAGAAGCCTTAACTAAACCAGAAGGTCTCACTAGCCACCGAAGGAGGTTTCACTTTTGAAAGGTAGTGCGCTTTCCCGCTTCTTGGCTTCGGCCGCCGCTGGGGATTTCAGTCGGGATCGTCGGTATGAATATTTCGAGGCGATCCAGCGCTAGTCAGCGGCTCTGAGGGGCCTGACGTCATGATTTCTAAAGGAGTGTTCTCATTGGCTGAGTTCTGCGCTATGCCTCCGCCACCGACCTATGAAGCCCCCCTTACGTCATCACGTTGTGGCGCTGTCGTGTTGTCATGAAACTGTGGGCGTGTGAGGAATGAAGATGGTAGGGGGAGGTGCGTACGCACATCGTCCTATGCTCTCAAGACAGTCAAGTCAACTCACTGTACCGCATACATCCAGTAGGTATGTGTAAAAGTAAAACAAAATCGATTCATAGGAATGGCGTGTGTTAGTAGTTAAGTATCTGATATATTTGTTAAATCTATGATGTCTAAAGTTCACGAAATTATAATATACAAAAATTTAATAAAGGCAAACTATTTGTGGGCCGCCAAAAAAGCTTACGTGGGCTGCTTGCGGCCCACGGGCCATAGGTTGAAGACCTTTGGCGTAGATGGTGGAGATGAAACATTAAAGATACATGTCACCACTTGTGGGTTAAATGGTTCATAATTAAGCTATAAAATACAAAATGACATAATAGAAGCATGTGGAGACATTATCCACACTCATTTTACAAGTGTGACTTACGAGTAGCATGTGAAATTCTGTTTTTCAAACGTACAAGTCTACTAATTACAAGTAACGAGTCCATTTCACAAGTTACAAGTGTTTACTCACAAGTGTTTTCATTGTTACGACACATTCTGTTTCTCAAACAGACTTGTGAGTAACAAGTTCTTGTAACTTGTAAGGAAATTTCTACAAGTCCTCCGAGGTGAGTAAATCGCAGTCAATCGGAAAGAATAACTGGGAAAACAAATGAAAACCGACTAGCGATCTCTTTTTCTCAACTGTTATGAAGGCGATAGCGATGAACAAGGTATCAGTAGATAGGATTTTTTTACCGACTTTTGACATAACATGCTCAGTTTACGTTAAAACACATTGTTTTTTTATAATTTAAAGTTAAAAGAAAAGTCTTTTAGACTAAGACGTAACGAGAAAAGAACACCCCCCGGAGACTTTGTGAATAAACAACGAAGAAGAAAGATTTATTTCCAACCGGGACAGGAATGTTGCTTTTAATAGTGCAATTTATAAATGATCTCATTTGATAAAGAATAAATTATTTTGGGGAGGTGGGAAAGGTTGAAAATGCGAAAGTTAAGCGCTAGTTTGCTAGTATTATTTATTACTAATTATCAATATATACCTACTTTTCATGTCACGTCATTATGTTTATACATTGAGAGGTAAAAATGCAGAGCATAAGTTCGCGTACTAAAATGATAAATCACCATGAGATATCAAGTTGCGAAAGTTCAATAGGAAACTCCATACGTAATTAAAGTCGACATTTTTATGTGACATCTCGCAAATGCTACGCTAATGTGCTGTGGTTTTTCCTAATACACCGTAGGCATGTGTCCGATACCCTTGATGTAACTTGGGGATCAAGAACAAGTGAAATTAAAAATAAATTGTGCATAAGTTCTAGAACGAAGTGACATAAATTGGTGGTAAAATATCTCCTTAGCCCATCAAAATGAAAGAGGAAAAAAAATTACCCCGGCGGGGATTGACCAACTGTCCTATACTCCGTGAATCTCACACGCTACCACTACACCAACTGGCTTCCTTCACAGCTTGAGATCCCTTTGGGTATTAATAATGAACATTCAAAATGGCTGAAATAGTCTTCGCTTGTCTGACGATAAAATGCTATTCCGCTATTTATTCGTACCTATGAAAGATAAACACTGCACAAGATGATGTCTTGACATGCTAGAATTGTGAATAACCTTCATTTAGAGTTTATCTTTCCCTTCCTGTGATGGAATAAACGATTTTTCCTCATGATGTTCAACTTTTGCAGAAGATTCCTCCTCGCTTGAGATATTTTAAGGTGAACTGTGAACTAAAAATTCCGTTTATCTTGTGTTCACGCATTTATTGACACCGAGCAACATAGCACTGACTCTTGGTTATAAAATATGCAGGAAAATGTACGTCCCGTACGTATCCCATCCTTGCCGTAATATTGTTATTATGTCTTACGAAAGTGGTTTGAAAGATAAACACAGGACAACAATATATCTTGGCGTTCAAGAATTATAACTTACTTTCATTACAAGATAAAATAGCAATTCATACATTGGAATAAACGATTCCAATCGTACGTATCCCATACTTGCCATACAATATTGTTATTATGTCGTACTTACGAAAGTGGTTTGAAAGATAAACACAGCACAACAATATATCTTGGCGTTCAAGAATTATTAATTACATTCATTACATGATAACAATGCAAACCATACGTTGGAATAACCGATTTTTCCTTATTATGTTCAAGTATTGCCGATGATTCGTCCTCGCTTGGGATATTTTAAGGTGAATTGTACACCAAAAATACCATTTATCATGTATTCACGTATTTATATAAACCGAGCAACGTTGCAGTGACTCTAGGTAATAGTAGATTGCTGGAAAAACTCTCGAAATATATTTAAAGCTCAAAAAAATAGCTAAATACGGACAGGATGACGACCGCCATTTTCACTTGTAAAATATTAGTTACAATTGTTGAGAATCCACAAGTCCTCCGTTTTCGTTTGAAACACTTGTAAGTCACACTTGTAAAATCCGACTTTTAATTGTGGACTTGTAGCTTTGAGAAACGGGCCCTAGATGAGTAGAGCACCTAGATGCAATCATACTGTTCAAAGATATGTTTGTAATTACATATATACAAGGCTTTGAGAGAAATTCAAGAACTTCCTGATTCAAATTCTGACACTTCAAGGAAACCTTATTCTTTGTTATCTGCTATTGAAAAATGCAGTTTTGTTGCAGCCATGACTATGGTGAGTTAAGTATTTTGTCTATCACACCACTTGTCAACATCATTGCAAAAAAACAATTGATCTTGTGCACTTTCTTAAACACGCTGACCATCTTAACAGGGAAGTCTCAGACATGAGAGCAAAAAGTGAAATTAAATTTCAATCAATCTTGACAAAGGTGATTGGGCTTTGTGAAGCCACTGAAATCAGCATTGAAGTGCCCAGGAAAACTTCAAGACAAATGCAAAGGATTGCAAATATTTGCATTTTCCAGGGTCTTGTTGCACTTCGTTTCTAACATATTTTAATGAATTTCTAATAAATCGGCATATTTTGCCAACATGAAAAATACAAGAATTGTCGGTACCTACTTTTGAGTTAAATAATAAGAGTATACAAAGAATATGGAGAATTAAGGGTTTTATTTCAACCAACAAATAAACAAAAACGTTCAACTGACAACAAAATTTAAGTCAGGAGCAATTTGAACACAATAAACTAGAGTCAGACTAGTTTGATTAAGAACTTGCAAATAAAATAAACTGGTGTAATTTTTTTCAACAAGTGCACTTCCGATTCAACTTCAGCTACAAATTTATCGGCTCTTGAAGAAATTATGTTTTTTTGGTTTGCAGCTCTTGAACATTTTCCAGTACCTCTTTCTTATTCTTTTTCTCTTGAGACCTTGGTACCTTTCCTCTCCTCCGCTAAGGCTTCACTGTACTTTGCTTGAGCATTTAGGAAACTGTGAATTAATTGCTTTGTGATAGGTACAGATCTAACACTCGAAATAATTCAATTAGAACGAAATTGTATTTGTTGGACAATACACGAATTATAATTAGCTTGGGTGTCCCCTGTACAATGGTCCTCTCGACTTCGAATCCGAGGGCTGTGATTTCAACACGTAGTGACCGCAAAATGTATTTCCACTCCTTCAAAAACATTTCTGCAAACATTAAAATGAGGAGGGTTGACATTAATGGGAGAGAATTATCAATTATATAACAATGCACCAATTATCCATTTAGGTTGCTGGCCAAAGTTTTCGTATAATTGCGGGAAATGCCACCATGCATGTGTAGGCATTTGGATTTCTTATAAATTTGGCAACACCAAGAATTCCAATTGTACGGCTCTTCGAATGGAATCAAGATTTCTGGGTGGAATTCTGTTTCCACTGATGGAGATATACAATCACATTTTGGCATCAATGCCGATTCCATTCGTAGTGGCCATTTTACATGGGAATTATTCCGTGTGGAATTTGCCTTGTTATGCAATCGGCCCCCTGGACTGCACGAAGAGAAAGGGAGGTGGGGTGACTAAGCACAAGCTGCAAGCGGGCGCACAGCTACGAAAAGAGAATGAAATGAACAGGAACAGGCTATGCTGATTGTGAGCCGAGCATAATGCAATCAAAGGTGCAGGTTAAACCTTTCTCTCTGCCTTTATGGAAATAGGCTACCATACAATTTCCAGGGTTTTTGGGAAAAAACAAAAATTCCCTGAGTTTTCCAGGTTTTCCAGGTCGCCAGACACCCTGTGTAGAGAGGTTTTACTGTACCTCTAATCAATTTAACTTTTTCAGGAAGTAATGAATCCCCTTCAATTTTAATCATTAACAATTTCTGCATTTCCTGTGTTCCTTGACCTCTCAATGAACGAATTTCTTCACTAGGTGAAATAAGGCTTTTGAAGATAAAATTATGCTTCCTCAGAAATTCAAAGACCTAATACTCCCGCAAAAAGGGAAATAAGGGCACTCAAGGGACCAGAGTTTCTGTTGCTCATTCCTTTTGATTTTACTCACTCATGCTGGATGTTATTATGAATAGGGAGTGGCTAGCAAGGAATTACCTGTACATACACAGTCTGAGGAGAAACAAATATTCCGTGTACAAAATAGGACCTGAAATTTCATTTTAGGTGCATAAAGTTATTGATAAAGACCAAATAAGAGCTCCAGTGCCTCATTTAGGCAAGGAATAAAAGCACTAAGCCAGCACATACAGAGAAATTGCCAGAAATGGTACAGCTCACTTAATGAAAACAAACAGATTTTGACTCAGTAAAGCAAATTTCCACGTAAGTTCTCTTTTTCTTGGACTTTTCCAGGTTTTACAGAGCTATTTAAATTTCCCTGACTTTTCAGGTCTGTAGCACCCTTCCTGGAGTCTCAACAAAACTCCCAATATTTATGGTCAGCTCTCACTTTCTGCCTTTTTCCAAGGTTTTCCTATTTCTGAGCAATGGACCACTCTGCAATCATTTCACCAAAATGGAGTGAGTACCTTACAACCAACACATCCAATCAAATGTCAGTAGTCAACATCAGGAAAAAGGAGATGAAAAGCACTCTCTATTTTTTAAAACAGACTCTTCATTTTGCCTTACCTGTATCATCCTTTGCAAGGAAAGGAATTTATATTACTTCCACCTCAAGGATTTGAAACAAAATATAAATGCGGTGACTTACTTCTTTTTTTCTCTTGTCTTCATCCCGTTCATCCACCTCTACCTTCGTGGGCTGTGAATCTGTCTCCATGCCGGCATCGCCCTTTCGGTCTTCTTTCATCCCATCCGCATCCATATCTCCATCCATCCCACACTGGCTTGCTTCACGGCTTCCTTCATCATCATCATCATCCTCCTCTTCCGCTTTCTGAGCTTCTGTCTTGATAGCCTTGCTGAGACGAGCAATCAGCTGGGACTTCAGCCCTTTTGGACTTAAAAGGCGGGCTTCTAATTCTTGGCGGAGCTCTGACACCTGAGCGAATTGATAAAATATTTCTCGCCATCAAAATTATGCTTACCAACGATTATATCCCTCAGAATGGAACCAGATCTCATTAGCCTGGACTGGCCAAAAAATACATAACGAGAACATATGATCAAAATCACTAGAAGAATTTAGAAATTATTACATTTTTATGCTATGGAAGATGAGCAGAGAGAGGACCAGTGTTGGCATTAGCTTCTATCAATGAAAGGTGCCAAGAGATCCACAATTTAACATCCAATCCAATGGACAGAGTAATACATGTGCTCTCTGCATCACACATGAGTAGGGATCAAGATTCAACTGAAAAATTTCAGTTGCTGACAAGATAGGAACCCAAGCCCTCAGACTAAGAAGTTAGCACTCTCGTCACCACCAGAACGAGATGTCCATAGTATTCACAAAATGCTTCTTCTTAATTTATATTAGAATAATGATGTGGGATGACGTACCATGTTTTATTTACCTTGGCAAATACACATTTTCACTCCACAGACAAGTTCATTAACTAACCTACACACTAAAAGCATTGATACAAGAAAAATGAAATAAATAGAAAATAAGAGGCACTTATTAAGTGCAGTGATTAGTCTCAGTGGTTAATACAGTTTGGAATTAAAATTTGAAAATCAGGAGCCCAAAACGATGCTACCAATTTCATGGAAAACTCTAAACAGCACATTACACCATTCATAAAATAAAAAAAAAAAGGATGGGGTAAAACTACACTGCCAATCCACCCATTACCTTTCCCACCGCACATTATTTGTCAATTTTCCAAGGCTCCCAAAACCTGTATCCACTTAAACTTCATTAAGAAGTTGCATTTCCAAACAGTTGTTCAAATACTCTAGTCAAAATTGAAAATAACACCCAACACCTCTTAAAAGAGTTTCATTGCAATGGGTTAACAATTCCCATGAATATCAATTTAAATGTTAAAAAACAAACATACCTTCAAAGCTTTAGGGTCCAATTCAGAGTAATGCGTTGGCTCTTTCTTGACGGAACCAATTTCATCAGTTTCTTCAACCTAAAATGAGCATGAAATGAAACAATATTCGGTTAAATTTAAAAAAATGCCAAACAGAATCTCCACTGAATTAAGAAGTGAGAACTAAACAAGGGGGCAATAAAAAATTGTAGAAAGTCAGGTTAGAAATTAGGTAAGAGTATTGGTTGGGTGAAACCATTACAAAATGGGAAATACACAAGAAAAAAGTATGGATCAAAGAGTTTTTATAAGACATAAAAAATAATGAGGGACAGCATTACCTCTTTTTTCTGTCACTGCCAATGAAATAAAAAGCATCTAGCCACACACAAATTGTCTTAGAAAGCAAACCACTCATCAACTACAGCACACACACACAGCCACACTCGCACACTCTGCTGCTCTCTGACAAATGGCAATCTGACTTCAGTCGTGATAAATCGTCTAAAATTTTTGGAGAGTTCGGACAAATTTTCATAAGTTGATGTTTATTTATTGTTAAGGAAAATAAGAGGAAGTACAGGGTTTGGGCAAATTTTTCATATTTCTGAGAAAATATTTGAAAGTTTCAATGCTAAGTCTGAAAAAAATATCATTTCTTTTGAAATAAAAACATCCACACTCTTCACATCAGGCACACTGCAAGTTTCTTGGTGCTGTTTGTCTTGCTCTTGCCTATAAGGAGATGGTTTTTACCGCTCAGGCAACAATACCTGCCAGCCAAGAGATGTCTCTTTCTTCTTTAAAACACCATAAAACCAGCTTCCAATGTCAGCCATCTAGTTGTACCTCACCCTTCAGGTTTCCTTGATCCTTGATTTTACATCCAACATCAGAAACAAAACAGCCACACATCTGCACACACATTCACACACATATGCAGACACAATTGGTTCACAAGAAAAGCAATGATAAAAAGGACCACTGAGTTATGTTTGATCATTTCCGTTGTTAGAAGAGTATATTTTTAGGGCCTACTAAAATCTTACTAGTAGTTGTGAGAAGCTATGAGAGAAAGAATTTAAAGCAAGATCCATGTGTCACGTAAGAAATGTTAATAGCACAATAACTCACAGAATTACAATTTCAAAATAACAGAAGCTTTATTTATGGCAAAACAGCAAAAAATGAAAAAAATAAAATGTTTATCTAAATAAGACGTGAGCATTCTCTATCATTACATGCAGTGAAATGAAAATGGACGAAAAAATGCCAACGAATCTAGTTTGATTTATTAAGCAAAGGGTATAAGAGAGAAATATTAAGTCTGTATTGAATTATATTGGATGAAATCCATTCCTGTAAAATGTTTCATGCAAATGATTGTTTCGCCAACAAACTAATTTTTATAAAAACAAAGTTGTAAACTTGATTTGAAGTCAAGAAAAGATCAACATAATAAGGTGATCATTAGATTCTAAAATGCCGAAACTTTTCGGTGATTTCTTTTACGTATAATTTGACTTTGATTAACGGGTCCTTGCTCTTTCGCAAACAACATAAGTTAATGGCATTAATAAAATGGAAATCCATTGTAAGTTTAAAACGTATTATTATGGTGATCAATGCTTTCCATGTGCCTCAGCACAATAAAAATTATTTTAAGAAAATTGCACAGCAAAAAAGTGCTTTTTTAGCATAAAGTGGATGCCTTTTCATCAAAACAGCTCTCATCTTTGACCCGATGCTGCTGCAGTTGAATCTGCTGAGGCTGAGAGTTCTGCAGATGCTGCTGGTTCTGCTGCTGCAAACGAGCAGCAAGCTGCCGCCGGTAGCCCTGGCGCAGTGCCTCCCACTCTAGGTGTGTCGGAACACAACTCCAAACATCTGGGAGAAATATGACCACTGTTTCAACTCGGGCAGGGACCGGTCGGCCCTTGTGACTTGTCTCTCCGCGCCGGTAGTATATCTCCACAAATCGGTACCTGGAGGCATGGGCAGGCAGGCCGAGGCGCCGAACGGGGAGAGGCGAAGGAGGGGAAAGAGAGAGACAGAGCCATTTTGGTTTTGCAGGTCCACTGGCACCTCCGCAGTATCAACGTGAGAACTGGTGATTGCAAAGGACTGAAGTTGGAATTGAGGTACAGGTGAGAGTGGCAGATGGTGATTTTTTAAAGGGGGTGACTGATATACATGGTGGCAGGTTTTCTCAATCCACACCTTAGTGGAGAGGGAGAGCATTGCAAGGTAAAGGGAACAAGCAAGTTAGGGTAAATGTTTGCTTTATAGACAAATTCTCACACAATCGTCCACACACACATTGGTCCCCCTTTAAAGAACTAAGGAAAAAAACTGCATACCCAAAAAAGTACATGCCCAGCAGACCTACATGTGATTAGCTGAGATGGGAAGCATAGACATTAATGGAATCACCAGCAAGACATTTAACAACTCCCAGAAGTGGGTCAAGGAAGTATTCTCACAGGGTGAGGAACCAAACTTTAAATGAAGGGAGAATTAAAATTAGGTAAGGTTAATCATGAGATTTTGCCAGAAATTCTGGAAAAGCTAGAGAAGTGTAAGGCATAGAGCACTATTAAAACAGAGTAATCTATACAGAACATAACATGCTAACTCATGCAAACATATCAGGAAAAATAAGGTAAAGGCATATTACACTCATTTCAGGTGATCATGCACTGCACTTCACAAAAATTAAGTATGCTTAGGACTACTATAAGGAAAATATTAAGAGTGAACATTGAACTGCATTAATTACAACAAATATAATACTTCCCAAAGAATAAATTCATAACATTATAGGCAAATTAAAAAAAAACATTTAACTAACCAAAAGAGAACATGAAAACATACCATGATGAGTACCGAATGGGATGAATGTAGGCCGAAGGCAGAAAACACACTAAGGTGTTCTCTCCACTAGTTTTCACATTTCATTACGTAAACAACAAGCTTATAATACCCAAAAACATAAAAAGCAAAAAAATGGAGAACATTCAGAAAGTTAACTACACAAGAACAAGTTTCCAAACCTATTAACTACTTAATTGGCCCCTCATTTAAAAAAAAAATGGATTCTATGCACAAATGTGGAAAGAAAATTGAAATATTTCAGACACCTTAAACTAGAACAGGAGACTAAAATTTGAGCTAAAGTAAATTTGAATCTTTTCATTGGAATAGTAGAAAATATATTGACACACTTTCAGCACTAAATTTTTTTTAATGGTTCAAGTATCTCATTGCATTACAATCTCAACTAATTAATTTGCCCGATTTCACGACCCTTTATAACATATTAAATTGCAGGACTATCTTAAGATAAGGCTTCAATGAATTAAGTGAGTTCTGAAATAACTACCACATGAAGTGACCCAATATTTTATCCATGTTGCAAACACTATTTCACTCCTCTTGTTTGACTGATTTGCAGTTAACTATTAAATACATTTACCTCAGTATTTGGAAGAAGATTAATCATATACTGGACACATAATGCAACTAGACAAAGCCATGGTTTGGAATGGATGGCTAGCTGTATTGCGTCTTTCATTGTGGCTAATACTAAGACATATATTCAATGTATTTCATATTTAGGGAGTTAAAATGATTTTTCAGTTTTTAAAAAAACCTTCCCCATTTCCTGTTGGCCAGATTTTGTCCACTTATGAACTTGACCAAGATTTTCCACCTTCATATTTTATGTATCAGTCTGAAAGTAATTTGTGCAAATTATGTTTTGGGGTCTACTGACCATGAAACGAAAAACTATGTAGAAATTTTCTGGAAGTCACACCACTTCTCACAGGAAGTTAACTTAAACTTTGAAATTTGGTGCTGTATCACCAAATGTGCACCCTCTCTAGAAGTTGGGCCCTCACCAATCTCTAGAAGTTGGGCAGCAATATCTCGTGCATTAACGCCGTAAGAAATTCTTTGATCTCATTTTAGTAGGGAGTTCAAAGTTTATTATGTATATCTTTCCACAAAAATGACTTTAAATTCATCCGATGCCATTCCTTTAGCTATGACCGTTAGTGTTTGTCTGAAATCTCCAGTCAGTATGCGTAGTATAAATTATTGTGCACGTAAGTACATGATAAAGTAAAACCTCTCTACAATGAACCTCCATATTTAGAAGTCATGTCCCAGTCCCGGGACCATTGCATATACAGTACATGTAAAATTACTTCCGCTAACGACCCTCTATAGTTACGAAACTGCTGTAGTACGAAGTCCGCGTGAGGCCCCAAGCATTGAAGTGGACCTCCCCTGAACGAATAAAAAAATACGACGCTCTCCGTGTTTCGTCGGCGTATTATCTACAGGGTCCGGCACAAAGGACGGACGGTTTTTAAAAAATCACAAAATCGGTAATTTTTACTCAAAAACAAATTTATTGACGCATTCGGGTTCACAATGAAAAAGCATTTGTCACAATTAAGTGTGGAAAATCACATCAGTCATGTGGTGACCGTTTTTGACGACGCATTGCTGGAGGTGTTCTTGAAAGTTCGCGTCGACTCTCTCCAACATCGTTCTCTGAACTTGGGCGACTTCTACGCGAATTGCCTCCTTCAAATCGTCCAGAGTTCGGGGCTTGTGCTCGTATACACGAGCCTTGAGGTGTCCCCATAGGAAAAAATCGCAGATGGATAAATCTGGGGACCGAGGAGGCCAATGAACATCACCAAACCTGGAAATAAGGCAACCACGGAAGAGAGGGCGAATAACATTCATCGTTGCTCTGGCTGTGTGGGCGGTTGCCTCATCCTGTTGGAACCACACACGTCGGAATGGAACACGTCGTCGTCGTAATTCAGGTGAAAAGAAGTTGGTGATCATTTTGACATAGCGCTCCGAGTTCACGGTAACAGCAATACCACGACCGTCTTCGAAGAAGTAAGGGCCGATGATGCAAGTTTGCGATACAGCGCACCAAACCGTCACTTTTGGGGCGTGCAGCAGTCTTTCATGTAACTGTCGCAGATTTTCATTAGTCCAATAACGGCAATTCTGCTGGTTAACCATGCCATTAAGAAGAAAGTGAGCTTCATCACTCATGAACAAAATGAGGTTCTCATTTTGCTCGATAAACCATCTCACGTGCGAAGTTCTTCGTTGTGCGTAATCTCCAGGCTGTAACTGTTGCACAATGGCCAATTTGTAGGGGTGAAAGTGGAGTTCCATATGCAAAATACGCCTTACCGAACGATCACAGAGGCGAAGTTCAGCAGCATCTTGCCGAGCAGATCGAGCCGGACTGCGAAGGAGGGCTTGTCGTACGCGTGCCACATTTTCAGGGGTTCGAACCGTTTGTGGAGCTCCTGGTGGGCCTTTGTTGATCAGTACATCACGTGTGCGAAGTGCTTGAACCCAACGAAGGATGGTGTTTCGAGGAGGAACACCTCGATTCCGATGAATATTGAAGTGGCAACGAAACTCATGCTGTACAGCCGTGATACTCATTATTTCGGACAAAACTGTCGTACGCGAAAACGCGGTGCTCAACCATCCACGGCTCCATAATGTCGACTGGTAAAAATGCTAGGATCGCACGACGCGAACGGCACTCTCCCCACCACTCTCGCCCGAATGGGCCCAAGTGTGCCCGAGTGCCCCCGTTGTGACAAATGCTATTTCATTGTGAACCCGAATCCGTCAATAAATTTGTTTTTGAGTCAAAATTACTGATTTTGTGATTTTTTTAAAACCGTCCATCCTTTGTGCCGGACCCTGTATATTGTGCTAATGAACAGCATTTCTACAGCTCCTGCAAGTTCCTTCTTTCTCAGTCGTTGACTCTATAAGCATTGAAAATAGAAGTAAATATCTGCGAACTTCGCCACAGTATGGGAAATTGCATCTTTGGAAAAGCAGATGTTTTCATTGTTAATGTGAGGTATCATTTCTTCATGACTGCGTGAGAGATGACTTAACGGTGTGCCACAGTTATAAAGTACTAGTGAATAGTTGCAAACGTTCATGGCGGCCGATTGGCTAGGGTCACTACAAGTGATTCCCTGGCAAACAAGGAACCTAAAGTAGCTGTTAGTAACCCTAGCGCTACGAGCACCATTTTAACTGGTCGAAGAATTTTTCCATGCATGCAGCCCAGTGCTGAATAGAAACAACATAAAATATTCCCTGCAAGAGAAAGAACACCATGATAACCTAATAGATAAATCTATTTTAGTTTTCCGCCTTAAAATAAAAACTCTGATTTTTTTGTCTCTCATTCAATTACTCAGGTGTACTTACAGGGAAAGAGTTCCGTTTACGAACGCATAATGAAACAAGGAATGCACATTCAAGCTTATATTATTCTACACATACTTTTTAAATTAATCCAATGTGTGAAGAACTAGCTGAGTGCGGACTAATTCCATGAAGGTGGTTGGCACAGAGGCAAGGGGTCGGGATTACCTCCACCCAGTGGTCGACCAAGCATCCTGCATCCAGTCCAAAGATGGACGGGAAGTCAACTCCTTCAACTCACTTTCTTCACATATCCTCTTTTGAAATCACTACTTATCTTTGTTTCCCTTTGAAAACCCTCCTTACCAAAGGAGTTGCTAAAACCCTACGATGAGTTTTCCATCTCTCGAAAAACCTATAACAGCCACCTCCTCCCATGCGTCAACGCTCGTTTCCCCTCACCCCCTGGTAAGATGACCTTGGAGTAGGATATATGAAGCGCATTTTGTGGACTTGCACCATTCCCGGAAACTGAGCCCAATGGGTTTGAAGTGTTGAAATAATTTCATCTGCATTTCATAAAAGACTTGCCCAGGTCAGTAATGAGAAGTTTCAATGAGTTCAATGAACCAAGCCGGGAATTAAGAGGCTGCTTCATGATCGGCAGGTGCGAACCTCCAGCAAGCGTCATATTATGTAGCTAAAATAGTTCATTTATTTTAATTTATCAAACTATCCTTGGCTGGCTTAGAAAATTATACCCTTCCTCTTCTTCATCCCCATCTTGCACTTTTAAATAGTCATAAATTTAGAGTACTTCTTATAATTGTTCCTTCCAAAGGAGTATTTTTACCGAGTGATCTTCTATCCAAATGTTCCTAAACTTTGAGACACATTTAACTGAACTGAATTCGGTTTCTTCGTTTTGAATTTTTTGAATTAATTTTACAGACATTTGAAGAACTGACTGTATTTTCCAGAAAGTAAGATTCACCTCGAATTTTTGCAAGTATTTCATCAGTTAAAGTACTTGCCACAAATACTTCGAAAAAAAAAAAAACAGGTGCGCACTGTAGATCTAATTGTGTTGCATTTGGGTTGAAATTTTCGCAAACCGATTACAGGTAGGACATAATTAACACTTGTTAATAAATTGGGTGCAAAGGTCAACACACTGCTTCAAATTATTTTCAGGACTTAGTGCATGAATACAATGAAAGTCGTCATAATTGTATTGATCATTTCCTCAGCATAACTTGCTCGCCGTTTATTTAATCACCCTGCGTCGCAAAGTAAGGCCCCGATCACGACGTAACCTAGAGATTCCCCTATGGTGACGCAAACCGCAAAAAATACCTCCATAACTACGAGCCTCCGTACAACGAACTTATTTTTCCCGTCCCGACAAATTCGATACATGGAGGTTTTACTGTAGTTATAAGAAAGACTTAAGCCATTATAAAAAAGCCCTAGGGCCTCAAGGACCGAAAAGTGGGCCCTCCAAGATTATTGACAAAATACAATTCCATTGGATACTTTTACCCACATTTCTTATCCTTAACTTTCATTAAAAAAGCATTGGAATCAGTGCTGATGTTAAGA
This sequence comes from Pyrrhosoma nymphula, assembly GCA_963573305.1. Lineage (NCBI taxonomy): Eukaryota > Metazoa > Arthropoda > Insecta > Odonata > Coenagrionidae > Pyrrhosoma > Pyrrhosoma nymphula. The sequence continues at coordinate 137,854,536 of OY754333.1, read as the reverse complement.
TTTACGAGACGATGAAATGGCTTATGGGTGGCTTGGATGTCATATTGGCTGGAGAGAGGCAAACACTACTGGTCATAACTTAAGGAATGTCATAGGATGAAATTAATGCTTCCCTTAAAGAGTCATATTTGTGTAACTAGTGTAGTGTAATAAAATTTAAACTCACTGCTAATATGAGAAATAGAGTTTTAACAACTTTAATGAAGGAGATTTTGCTGCCAAATTTCTAGAGATCAGCGATGGGTCCTTAAAATCTGTCGTGCAGCTTCCTGTGCAAAGCCATATCTCTCTGCTAAGGACATATGAAACGTTTCAGCACAAGGGCTTGTTTTAAAATTAGAAGTGCAGAAGCCAGTTACCTATCTTCTATACAAAAGCATGTGCCAATTAATTGGCACATGATTTCATATGGCTTCAATTTCAGCTTGAAATTTCTACTGACAGCAGAATATTGAAATTTTACAAAAGACACAAAAAAGCAATGAAAATCCTATTAAAAACATTGTATTCTGTAATGCTCCATAAGAATAAAGTGCCTTGTATAATTCCCTTTTGCCTGACTTTCAATCTCCCTTTAGCTTAGTGCGAATCAAATGAAAATTCTGTCTCATATGTCTACACAATATACCACGTCACACCTCACAGCTTTCCACTAATTCTGAAAGTTTGTTTCCTTAATAGCCTAAGAAAATCAATTTAAATTTTCTAAATTTCTATAAAGATTTAGAAAATAAAAAAAATAATTTTTCACAATGGAACACCACTGACAAATATCTAGCAGATACGGAAGGCAATATTTGACCAAGCATTAGTAATTATGAATAACAAACAACCCAACTTCCACGTATGTAATATGCAACGCATGACGCACGCTCAGGACACTGCTTGACATGAGACAGACAAAAAAATTAATGAAAATACCAAAGGATCTACAAACTAAGAATGTGATTTTCCATTTAGTAATCAGCAAACACTCTCCCCAGAATTAACAGGTACAAAAAATGGCAAAGTTAAAATTGTTCATAATCAACCTTAGTCAAATAGGCATAAATGGCATAAAGTGATTTTCTAGAATGAAATAAAGACCAAGAATTAGGTACCCCTTTAACTGTAAAGTGAACTCCACACTTCTCTAAAACGAGAAATTCAATTATATCAGACAAAAGTTATCATTCCATTACCATAAGCGAGACTGAATATTTGTCAGTGAAATTTACCAAACAAGCATGCCCCATAACTAGCACTTAAGGGAAAAAGATAATACTTTGGAATTCAACCTAAAATCATCACTAATCATGAGTAAGTAATAAGACAATTATTTATTCTCATCTTTTAGTGAGAAGTAAGACTTGACTCATTGCTTAAAAGAATACAGAAGGCTGCAGTCCTAAAAAAACAAGCAAGATGATGTGGATTTTTCAAGCATTTCAGAAGCATGACTAAAAAATATTTGATATTTCTTTAAAAAACTTTCATGAATCTAAATTCTGCAATACATAGGCAACCTAGTATGGTGATACAAAACCATCCATTCCCTTGTCACACTTATTGTATGGTTAACGATTATTATCCAGCCAGAAATAAAATATCAGTCTAGCCAAATAATGAAGTTGATATAATGCTGGATCACTACGCCATAAATTGCTTTATGCAAAAGGATAACTGGAAAAATAAAATGCAAACATTATGTGCCACCAAATAATGCATTCCAATTCCTAAACAATTATTTATTTCAACTTTCAATGCATTAAGTATCATAAAATATATTTTAAAACCAACATGCACAGCTGACACGGAAGCTCTTTAAGCATTGTCACTAAAAAATATTTATGAATGAGACAATTTAAGGTTACACACTTTCCGATTTTGCAAATATCAAGCATAACTTTGAACATAGATCAGAATCAATCACTATAAATGCGATTCCATTCCCTGCATTATTCTAATCACTATCCTATATCCAACTTTCTTGAAATTATTCATGAAAAGTGGAATATATTCCCCTTAAGTTTTAACTTGTTATTGAGGGTAATTAAGGTATTGTATATAAAGCAAAAAAAATTCCACTAACAGTACAAGAGAAAGCAAGCAATGTAAATCAGCTTAAGAATCCTCACCATTGAGTACAATGCCCAAGGTCAATTCCAGTTAGAGCTTTGCATGTTCTCACAGCTGTCCGCACCAATACAGATGGATCTCCAGCAGGATCAGCACCATCCAAAGAAGGACTCCAAGGTCCACCAATAGCCATTGTCTCATTCTTGCCACGCAATCCCACAAGGAAGTTGACCAGACGAGTAGGATGAACATAACCATCTTTTGGCATGTCACCACTGCCTCCTGCGCTGCTTGACCCACCCCCAGCACCACCAGAATTTGAACCACTGGTTGACCCAGATCCACCTTCCTCAGCCAAGGGACAAGTTTTGCGAAATAATTCTTCCCTGGGTGGTACACTTAGGAGCATCACCTATTAAGAAAATAAAATTATACCATGAAGCAGAACTAAATTTACAGATAGAAGGAATGAAGTTCACCTAGAAGGTGAAGCCTTTAACTGAGACTTAAAATTCCCTGCAATTTTCCAGTTTTTCCATTTGCCTTACTCAAAATTTCCCCTAATTTGTAAACACGCAATAAAGGTATACCTCAACTTACATTGTTTCGAATTCTACATCTACATATTACCCCGCAAGCCGCCTCAATAGGCGTGTGGCGGGGGGTGTTAGGACACCAGCCGTTTAAATATAAAATGGACACGCTCTAATGAAATTACGCCTAGCATTTATTATACTCCCTTATTGTTCGGGGGAAAAACGAATTCCCATACCTATCCGTTCGGCAAAATATCTCTCTTAATTTATCATTTCTGTCGGACCTGGAAATATAGTGGGGTTCTAATAGGATGTTCTCTGTGTCGCTCTGAAAGATATCTATCCTCAATTGTTCAAGTAATCTAAGCCTAGCGCGCAGCCTCCGAGTCTCTAGTGGCTCCCAGCCTAATTCGTTTAACATCTGTGTAACGCTGTCTGTATGCCCGTAGCTGTTTTTGACGAATCGTGCAGCTTTCCTTTGTATTTTATTAAGTCGGAATTACGTCGGTCCTGCAAATAAGTCTGTTTTTTTGGGATAATTAAAGGATGAAATAGGTCAAGATACATCGACATTACGGAGTTTGGACAAAAATTCTAAAATCGAAAATACACTTACTATAATAAAAATATAAGAAATCACATTGAAAAGAAGTAAAAAATCGTTTTAAAACAAATAATTCAAAGTAAGTTACGATAAAAATATCACAAAAAAATTAAAACAAGGAAGTTTACACAGATTAGAACACATCATTGACCATAAACAGCAATGTGGGCAGAAGAAATGTTCGGGAACCTGCCAGTAGGTAGAAGGTAGTATTCACTAAAGTCACAGCCGAATGTTTTGTGTATGGTTATCATATTCATTCAAATTGCATTTATTTTGAATGCAAGCTTTTTTCCACATAATAATAAAAAACTTTAAATTATAAATGTATGGTGCCTTCGCCATAAATCAGCAAAAAACCCTTGCAGATGTGATTATTGAAGTTCTTTGATTGTCCAGCGCTCATCAATACCACGTTTCTACAACAGCAGTACGGACCGAGGTAATTGTTATGCCAATAGGCCATAATAGCCATGGGAATGCACTTCTGTACAGCTGCAACACGTAGTTCCTAACATTGAATGTTCCAGTGAAAGTCAGCATTCTTTTGGAGAAGTTAGAAAGGTATGGGGTCCAAGGAGTTGCCTATTACTGGCTCAAATATTTCTTGGAAGATAGGAAACAGTATGTAGAAGTTATTGGAAAAGATGGTGTTCCCTATAGATCGACAATAAAAACTATTAAATATGGTGCTACACAAGGGTCCATACTCGGACTGCTACTATTCTTAGTGTACATAAATAACATTGAAAACGCAATACTCTCTCCAGAGATAGATAGCCATATGGTGCTCTATGCAGATGATATCTACCTAATAGAGGTGCCCACCCAAATTCACTTCAGTTGGAAATTGACATGCATACTATGAATGGTGAACACAGTATCTCAATGGCTGGTTGCCAACAATTGGCAACTAAACATAGGAAAAACAGTTTTTATGATATTTAGTAATAAAGATCACCGGACAAGCATCTTAGTCGAAGTAGAAGATAGTTTTATTTCCGAGGTGGAATACACAAACTTCTTAGGTCTAGCAAATGACAATAAGTTAAAAAAAATATCTGATGCTTTCCTGGCGTATGCTGGTAGTGAAGGCTGCTCGGGTGCTCCACCGGGTAATCTCCTCCATGGCTGCCGACATTTCGGGGTATGAGTCGTACTCCATCCTCAGGGCTGAATGTCGTGTCTCAGAAAGTGGTCGCCTTATATAGCGGTGCCGAGGCCTCAAGTTCCCTCTGATTGGTCCTTGGTTTTAGCCAATCGGATTCTTCGCAGGACGGGTTTCCAGATGTTGCTGAGGGAGTAACTGCCATCTCTATTGATGTTATTGTCCACTAGCCGGATCTCTATGGCCTCCTTCGTAATCCTTTCCCAGTATTTCTTCTCTCGAGAGATGATCTTCACATCTTCCCAATGGATAGAATTGTTTTCGCTGATGCTGTGTTCGGCCACTGCAGATTTTTCAGGTTGACATAGCCTGAAATGCCTTAGATGTTCCTTAATTCTCGTGGCAATTGTCCTACCAGTTTCTCCCAAGTAAACATCTCCACATTCACAGGGAATCTGGTATATTCCGGGAGTCGCGAGGCCACAGGGATCCTTCGCTCTAACTAATTGGTCCCTAAGCTTGGTACATGGCCGGAAGAAGGATTCAATTCCGCGTCTCTTCAAAATTCTGGAGATTTTGCCGGAAACCGTAGACACGTATGGTATTCCCGCCCTTGCCACCGGGTCCTGGCGTTCTTTATCCTCCGGGGCACCTTCTGAAGGTCGATCGCTGAAGACCCTTTTCAGGGCCCAAGATATCTCCTCCTTGCGGTAGCCATTCAGGCGGAAGGTTTTTTTGAGATGATTAATCTCCTGTGCTAGGCTCTCAGAGTCGGATATGGCCCTCGTTCGGTGGAAGAGCGTGGCTAAAACCGATCTCCTTTAGGAGGGAGGATGATGACTGCGTCCATTCAGGTAAAGGTCGGTGTGTGTAGGTTTCCGGTAGACGCTGTGTCCCAGTCTACCATCTTTCCGGCGGTGGATCAGGATGTCGAGGAAAGGTAACCGACCATTTTTCTCTATCTCCATGGTGAAGAGAATGTTGTGGTGCTGGCTGTTCATATGGTCTAGTAAGTGCTGTAGTTGGTCCGATCCATGTGGCCAAATGATGAAGGTATCGTCCACATAGCGGAAAAAACACTTCGGCCGAAGTGGAGCCGAAGAAAGTGCTTTTTCCTCAAAATCTTCCATGTAGAAGTTCGCGATCACGGGAGACAGCGGAGATCCCATGGCGACCCCATCTCGTTCCCCTCCCCTCTCGACCCCATCTCCACCAATCAGAGGGAACTTGAGGTGCCTCGGCACCGCTATATAAGGCGGCGGCAGCCATGGAGGAGATTACCCGGTGGAGCACCCGAGCAGCCTTCACTACCGACAATAAGTTAAATTGGAAGCCACATGTAAATAAATGTTGTAATAAGCTATGCTCAGCCATATTTCTTTTAAAAAATCTGGCGAATTACTGCCCCTCAGAAATTCTAATCCCTATATACAATAGTATATTTGAATCTGTGGCGAGGTACAGCATTGTCTGTTGGAGAAACTCAGTGCAGGAAAATATAAAAAAGGTACAACTTACCCTTCAAAAAAAGGCTCTAAGGGTTATTTTAAAATTAGAAGCTAGAGAGTCTTGCAGGAAATATTTTAAATTACATAAAATTATGACGATCCCTTGCTTATACATGTATAATGTGATTCTCTATGTATGCTACAAAAACATTTCTCTGACCAGAAATACAGATGTCCATCAATATAACAACTGAAGCAAATTCATTACTTTCAGTGATTATTGCAGGATATCAATGCTTCAATAAACCCCAGAATTTTCTGGGAAAATATTATTTAATAAACTTATTTCAGAAGTAAAAGCAGTGCATAGCCTAGAAAAAAAGTTCAAGAATATTTAAAATGATTTTTTTTGTAAAAAATGCCTTTTACAGCATTCAGGAGTGCATAGAGAGATAGAAAGTCATAACAACGTAAACAAATATTTTTTCTTCTCTTTTTGTAATACAACTTTGTGTGAAATAATCTGGTATAATTTTATTTTTTTAATGTGAATTTGTTTAAAAAATTTTATTTTTGAAATTTTTATATATGTACATACTTGACGAAACCAATACAAGTGTAATCTTGTCCTTTTATGGTGAATAAATCAATCATTCATTGCCAACACTACATTGGTTGGCCCTGGCATTGCTGGGGAAGCCCCGGAAATATGAAGCACGAAACTCAGAAAAGGAACACAAAATGGATAATGGTGTGATATTAATGTGTTGGATAAACGGAGAAATGTTTCATTTGCTTTTGAAATTGTTCAAAATATATCAAAAGGTGTCACAGATGTGGGAATTCTTATTTAGTACGAAATTAACAACATGTGTTTCACTTGTTCGCTGCAATTCCTGGAGAGGGCAGAATGGAGTAATAGCTTTTACCACAGAGAAATTCAAATTTTTTACTCTCATCATGTTTGATGCATTCGCTGAAAAGGAGCATGAAAAATATTGCGGATGTGATTATTTTGATGCGAAGGTCTTTTATTGTCTAGCACTCATCAAGTCTATTCCCAATCTGTTTTGAAGGGTGCTGCTTATAGCATCGAGAATGATGAAATGAAGCAAACACGCTGTTGTGTCGTGAAGTGAGCTGCACACTAGAGCAAATAAAAATGCATTTGCAATTTCTTGTATTGAATAGGATCGCAATTACACTATGTCATCTTTCTAGTTACTATTATTTTACTCATGCATACAAGTATGTTAATTTTTAAATAAAAAAAACTAAATCCCATATATATACAGTGAAACCTGCCTTAAGCGGAACCTGAGGTAAACGGAAACCTGTCTTATCCGGAAAAATATCTTGGTCCCGGTGGTCGTAATAGGGTTTTACATGCATTGGTACCCTGTGTTAAATGGAAACTGTCAAACGCGGAAACGGAATCAATTTCCAGGACGTGAACCTGGGTTGAGCGGGATTGCAAAAAACAATTTAATTATTAATTTTTAACAGAAGGAAAATTTTCCCCCTTTTCCTTTCTTGACCATTGCACCAACCCACGCTTGCACACTAACCTCCCCATAAACTTGCAGAACCCTTTCACCTCTCTACAAAGAGTACATAAACATTTTTTTGAAGCCTTGCTCGCAACCGAAATAGATGGAATAATTTTCCTACGTGCTGCTGACAGGGTAAGACCACACCAGAGATCACTAAGGACCTTAGGGGAACTGCTGATTGATTTCCACAATGCCACCATACGTAGTAATGCTGGAAAATAAACTGGAGTCGACCGAGTGCTTTGAAAGAGAAAAGATTTCCGTGTAGCTGATACAAGAGAGATTTAAGTGTGGAAAGACTCAAGTTTACGAAGCAATTAAGAAGAAGGACGAAATCAAGAATGAGTTTGAAAGAGGTAGGTCCTAAGAAACGTATTTCTTCATATCATTCATACAATAGTTTGCAAACCAACACACAACATAAAATAATTGTTGTTTCCATCTATTATTTTAGGAATAAGTTTACATTCAAATAGGAAAACTCCTCTCTAAAAATATGAAGAATTAAACAAATTAGTTTTGGAATGGATTGTGCAAGCAAGATCGAAGAATATTCCTTTGTCAGGTCCAATGGTGCAAGAAAAGTCAAAGGAGTTTGCAGTCTCTTAAGAAAACTAGATTATAAGGCCTCGAATGGTTGGGTAGAGAGCTTCAAAGCAAGGCACAATTTTTTTTTTGAGCAGTGTTTTCAGCGAGTCGAACAACGTGGATATGGAATCCATAGAGGACTGGAAAGGCATGGTTCAAGAAAAAATTAAAGACTATCAACCATGTGATGTCTATAACGGGGATCCTTAAGTCCTTTGAAACTGGATTGTTTTTTTAGGGCACTTCCGTCTAAAACATTGTGTGTTAAAGGACAGAACTGCAATGGTTTGTATGCATTTCCGAGTTCTGTTTCTTGAAATTAGTGCATTAATGGAAAAATTATTTGACATTTATTCTTATTCTTAATTCTGTAGGAGGGAAGCACTCAAAGGAGCGATTGACCATCTCATTGATGTTCTCATTTGTGGAAATATGGCAGGGGAGCTCCTAAAGCCTCTTGTCATCGGAAAATCAGCTCGACCAAGATGTTTCAAACATTTTGACATTGAGAAGCTACCGGTCACATGGAGACATAATAAAAAAGCATGGAACAAGGCTTTAATCATGGAAGAGTGACTGAAAAGTTTCAAAGCCGAAATGAAGAGGAAAAACAGGAAAGTCATACTTTTCCTCGATAACGCAACCTGCCACCGTAAAATTCGCCTTGCAAATGTGGAGCTAGCCTGGTTTCCGGCAAACACAACTAGCATCACCCAGCCAATGGATCAGGGGGTAATTAGATCGCTAAAAGCACAATATACAAAGTACATGATGCGATCGTTATTAGCTGCTGGAGATACTGCGAATACAGTGTCGGAGGTAATGAAAAAAATATCAGCGTTGGATGCCATTAATTGGATTAATTTGACATTTGAAAGATATTAAAACATCAACGGTTAAACAATGCTTCGCTAAAGCTGGATTAATGCCACTACTGGTCTCCTAGGCAGGTAAGGAAAACACATTCTATCAAATCATATCAACAATGTAAATGCATATTTACGCACTTAAAGGAATATAGATATAGACAGGACCTTTTCCATTTCACAACCAATGGACGATCTAAACTGTACTACATAATTCCTATACCAAAGAAGAGTAAGGCAAAAACGTGCGAAGACTATGGGACAATAAGCTTAATATCCCACGCGGCCAAAGAAGTTCTGAGAATTATAAAGAAAAGGCTAGAAAACGCAAATGAATACCTGGGTGACGACCAGTTCGGGTTTAGGAGAGGGACGGGAACGCGAGACGCTATAGCATTGATGAGGACGCTAGTAGAAAGAAACCTAGAGTATGGGAGGATGTTTTTGCATGATTTGTATATTTCGAGAAGGCATTTGATCGGGTGGAATGGACGAAATTAATGGGAGTGTTGAAGAAATTAGGGGTCGATTGGAGGGACTGGCGTCTGATTCGGAATTTGTATATGAACCAGACGGCGCAGGTTAAGGTAGCCAATGGAGAATCAGGATGGGCCACGATAGGACGGGGAGTGCGGCAGGGGTGCCCACTATCGCCTTTGCTTTTTAACGTGTATTCAGAAGAAATGGTAAGGGAGGCATGGGGAGAGGAAGAGGTAGGAATAAAGGTAGCAGGGGAGCTGATAAAATCAGTGAGATTTGCAGATGATCAAGCATTGGTTAGTCAGTCTGCCAAGGGGTTACAGTCAATGGTGAATGCATTAGAGGTGCAGTGCTAAAAGTATGGGTTGAAGATCAATCACAAGAAAATGAAAGAAATGAGATTTTATACAAGTAAGAAGGCGGGGCTGAATATAAGGGTGGGCGGGCAGATGATAGAGCAGGCCGAGCAGTTTACGTATCTGGGTAGTATTTTGGAGGAGAATGGGTTTAGTGGTAAGGGCATCAGATGCAGAATTGCGCTAGCTAAAGAAGAATTTTCGAAGAGAAGGGAATTGATGAGGGGGGATCTGAGATGAGACATAAAGAAGAGGCTGGTGAAAACTTTAATATGGAGCGTGGCACTATATGGGTTGGAAACTTGGTCATTGCGAAGGGAGGATGTGCGTAGACTTGAGGCGTTTTAGATGTGGGTTTGGAGAAGGATGGAGAAGGTTAGCTGGATGGCGAGAAAGACGAACGAGGAGGTATTGGATATGGTCGGAGAGGAGAGGAAGCTTGTGGCAGAGGTTCGGAGAAGGCAGAAGAGATGGATGGAGGAGGTTTTGAGAAAAGAGAGCATGTTGAAGAGAGTGATAGAGGGGAGAACCCTGGGGAAGCGTGGAAGAGGAAGGAAGAGGATAGGAATTCTGGACGAAATAAGAGGAGGTAGAAGATATGAAGAATTGAAGAGGGATCTAATAACGGGCCATCCTTAGGAGGGAAAACGAGACAATGTCTATGAGGTTGGGATGCAGAGTGGGGACTGTCCAAGAACCTACCAATCAGCCGGTAGAATAATTGAATGAAAATGGACGATCTAAGCGATTTACAGCAGACTATAGGCAATAACATGGATGCTGAGAGATTTGTAGACTTAGACAACGATCTTCTGACGAGCGATGAAGATGGCTCGCTGACAGACAGTATGAAAGAAGACAAAGCCTGTGAATCCGATGAAGAAGTAAATATAACCATAATAAGTGACGAAAACAAAAGGTCCTATAAAGAAATGGTTTCTTTAAAAGAATTAGCAGAATGTAGTCTTACCAAAGGTAACACTGATTTATTTAATACCTTAAGCAGGGCTATCGGCAACGTAGAGAATTGTATTAAACAGGGAAAAAAGGAAAAACAGACAAAAAAGACGGATTATATGCGTATTTTATAGATCATTTTTTATGTTAACTAGTGAACAGTTAAACAAATTTAACCACAATGTGATACTGTTCTTTCATGATTTCATAATAATTTCATCTACATGTAAAATTAGAGTGAAACCAACCTTTTAGGCGACGCAAGTTATGGGCGTGAAATGCTTTTCAAGGTCTTTTTCGAAATGTGAGACCCTGGGTTAAGCGGAAAACTGTCTTATCCGGAAAAAAATGATGGCCCCGAGAGATTCCGCTTGAGACAGGTTTCACTGTACTACAGCACATTATTATAAATATTCATATCATGTAAAATAAGTGAATATCTTAGCAGTTTTTAGGACAGCTGGATCGATTTACATCAAAATTCGACTTTCATCGCACCTCACGGAACCAATTAACGACGTATAACGAGGTATACCTGTATACTTAAGGGATATCCTATTTTTCTTTACTTCTGACCATCATTTAACTACATTCAGCATATCAGCTATAATAATCAGGTAAAACGTAATCTCTCATTAACACAGAATAGAATACCAGGAAATGGCCACAATCAGAATCACACCTCCCAATAATAATAAAAAAAAACTTGTTCAATTGTCTTGTAGGCTTCGGCAGTGCTGTAAAAGATGAAAACCAATTATTAACACAAACCTTCCACGAAGGCACCACATGATATATTATGCTATGTTGAATATGTTTGTGTACTAAGATCCCTAGATAAAATAAAAGGGCATTTGCAAGAAAAAGCCCTTGCAAATGAACAAGTAGTCAACAAAAATTTCAGTAAAGGACATCAAAACAAGGTAATAAGTAATACAAAAATGCTTGACACAGAAAGTTGACAGGTAGTTTGTTTTTGCGCAGATAATCTCTCTCATAATCCTGGACTGATTTATAATCATCAGCTTTGACATTCTACTATTTGTGCATTTTCATGCATTTTGTTTTTGGCATGCAATTTCTGTAAGTAAGCTCTCTCCAGAAAGGAGGATTCAACAATGGTGGCTTTCCATTTAGTAAGGCAAAACCTGTCTATTGGTGATATAGTGTGCACCGATCACCAGGAGTTCAAAAGAAATCACTCAAAATGACTTCCTCTCACATTACATAGCCTCCGTCACCTTTACAGACACTCTGCCCTGGACAGATGTGAAAAAATACAGATTTTATATTAACTTAATTAGTATGCCAGCCAAGTAGCAGTAAGTTATTTGTTGAAAGAAAAAATACTTCCCAGGAGGATGGGATTAAAATACATTCATTGCTGCACCATCAGCAATCTTCGCCTGAATTCGGTGACATGATGAGATATGCGTGGTATGCATCCAAACTGGTTAAAGATAGAACAGTATTCAGAAATGTTCGAGAAATGTGTTTCCCACAAGATCTGTGTTCACGCAAATGTAATTTCTCAGGTGGGAGCTTTAGAAAAAGTGCTTGGTGTAGAATTATTCTTTGTTTTAACTGTTTTTACGATGCATATAATCCAAAAGTATGCAACTCAACGCCATATTTGAAACATTACATTTCATCAATTAAATTAACATGACGTAGAAAAAGAAATACTGTGTTATATGTATGTGATATTTATTAAAATTGAAATCAATCATAAGGGCTAACCCCTTCCCAGAGCCACGACCAATCGAAGCCCATTCTATTCACGGAAGTATCCTTGTATTTTCAAAATCTAAACATATTATGCCAGTCGGCATGTGAAGTCTCTTCTGGGTCAAAGTAGAATCCCGAAATTAGCTTCGAAAGTCTCCCAAGCGGGTTGATTGAAAAACCAGCAAATAGGCAGAAAATAAAAAAAAATTGTTGTTACTGCCGTAAATGTAGTCGATTGGGCAATTTACAGTGATTCCGGAAAATATTTGAAAGAAAAAAATTTGACCTGACTGGGACTCAAACCCATGCCCTAACATGGCTATTACCAGCCCAGCACCTCTAACCGCTCGGCCACGGCTTCTGTTGGTGCACAAAAGCACTGGAAAGGATTTATACGGAGGTAAATTCTTTAGCTGTGTTTTTCTCGTGGACCCCGGTCTAAATGGAAGAAAGCTGTGACACTTTTCCCACATTCTGTTTCAGAAAATAATTGCCTCATTTGGATCCTGAACATCAGTCACACGATGTCTCCTTGTTAGAAGATGCAAGTTTCCACAGATAAAAATAAAAATTGGAATGTGGAAAAATGTGGAAAATTTCATCTTCTAAGTTCTTATTATGTTGAATTCCACAATATCATGCCTGATACCTCCCTTTTTGTCATAGGACCAATTAACTGTGTACCTGCTATCTTTTGCACAATCGGATGTCTCATCATAGGCCATACTTTTAATAATGCAGTAGGACTGTAATAAGCAAATATAAAGAGTAATTTGCACTAGATGAGGAAACTAGGCTAACTTAATAATGAAGTAGGACTGTAATAAGCAAATATAAAGAGTAATTTGCACTAGATGAGGAAACTAGGCTAACAAGGGACTCAATTGTCTGATGTAATAACAATAGAAATGCCATTCATTAGAAAAGTAAAAAGATTTTCGGCATAGATGGAAAAACTCTTTACCAGGTGTACAGAAAGGATTTTGCATATTCAAACATTAAAATTGAAAACTAGCATTGCAGCTAGCATTTGCAAATTCTCTCTGTAAGATATTAAATTGATGATAATTCAATGGACAAGTCACAAATACCAATTCCTACTGATTTTCAGCATGAAACCTTTTTACATCTATTGCCCTTCAGCACAGATAAAAAAACTCGACCTGGAATACGTATTGCATATTTAACCAAAACGTAGCAGTTTGATTTATCCTTTTGATACATTTAAGAGCTGTTGCTTCAGTAAAAACTCGATATGACGAAGCACAAAAATACGAGGTTTCGATTTTACAAAGCAAAACTGTTGGTCACGAACAAAAGCCTATACTAAATATATGGCTCTATTAGAAATATAAGAAGTTTAGAAAATACAAAATCAAGAAAATTATGAACTTCGGGTCATTCCCAGGAAAAAATGGAAATAGTTTTTATGAACCATGGTGAAAAACTGCACCAGCAAAACTCTTATTTTTGCAAATGTAGATACCTAACACATCAGCATTGTTAAATATGATAGATCAAAAGCGTAAAATGAGTGAAGGATAGTGCATTATTCTCTAACATATGCCTGAGTCACCCATTCATGTTCCACATATGTCTTCGTACCATTTGACTTCAAGTGATGGGGAAAATGGTCGCTTACGCCATTACTTCTCCAGTCACACAGTTAATTTTGGTTTTCCTGTTAGCAGCATTTCCATAGTGAAAACATTTCTCTTTTGGTTAAACTCACGTGTGGCACCACATACCATACTTAATGTCCAGTGCTCAGATTGGCATGAGTTCAAATTCTTACATATGCTAAAGGATGGAAAAATGACATGAAAAAATAATAGGAAATAGGACAGGGACATCTGTCATAGCCACTGTCCCTGAAAATAGTCGCGTCCCTAAAAGCCTGGTTTCACAGTGCATGAACCTATGCAAATTTATGTTTGAATGCATAGATGACTGAATGAACAGAATTAGTGGTGAGATTTTAAATTTATGATATAAAGAGATTTTTTAAGAATGCTTTAACAAATAACGACCCCAAATCATTTTAAAATGTTGCCAAAAACCACAAAAGTTAGGGGACACAAACAAGTATTTTTCTGCAATTTGTCAAAACGTTCGTAAGTACGAAACTCGAAATTACAAAGTGCCGATTTTTGGTCCCGCTGACTTTGTATTATCAAGTCTCTACTGCATTATAGAACATTAGAGTGAATACACAACAAAGTCACAATTCTTCTAGGTTGCCAACAAATATCCTATACTCATCTGGCATAGGGATCATCATAGTGCCACAGCTGACATCACCCGGAAAATTCACTCATAAGGCATCATAGAATGTTGCTTCAGTATATTTAGGCACCATTAAAATCTTGATCACAAAATTGACCATTGTAAATAATTATTTTAAAGTTTTATTTACCTTGGCAGAATATATATAATCAGCATCTGGAGGTTCCAGGACACTAGGTGTAGCACATCCATTGCTTCCACGACATACTACATCCTCCAGCTCATCAACTTCTTTGTGCATCACATGAAAAGAGCATGGATAGTGCTCTTCTGTTTCTGGAGACAAGAGGAACAGAAAAGGTCTGTGTGGTGGGAATGCATCAACCCACCGGAAATTACTTTGGAAGAAATCTGAAGGTATGTACAAGTTGGTATAACGTCGCCGCAATTCCAACACATTCGCTTCAGCCCTGAAAATTTGCAAGCACATTCAATTTGAGACTTATTAACAATTCATTGCAGTTAATGAATGCTACACATTTTTCAGAAGTTTGACAAATAAAATGTTAGCATCCAAATGCTAAACAAGGTAAAATACTTCTTTACCAAATAGTCCCTCTTTCAATTAAGTAATTAATCTCAGGACACCCATTACCTTGCGAAATATAGTAGTCAACTCCTGATTATCCGTGATAATGGATGCACAACGAGGCACGGATAATCGAAAAACACGGATAACCGAAAATCAGGGAAAATGTAGTCGTGATTTTGAAATTTCACTTCGTAGGATGGAAACTATTTCTCATACTGCAGCGGTTACCGCAAGACAACTAATGAATGAAAACTAAATATTGCTATTATTTCAAAATATAACAACATCGTTAACTTCTATAAATTTATAGCTTCTAATACTTGAAACACAACATAACGGGTTACTTACTTAGCATGACCACGTAGATAATAAAAAACTGACATCTGGCTTATTTTAAGTAAATTTATGACATCAAAGTGATTATATCATACAAAACGTAGTTATATTGTGAGCCTCTGAAAAATATGTGATATAATATATATAGATTCGGCATTAGTAGGATTGAAAATATTTTGCATTACAATTGACTGCAGGTGTTACGCCAAGAAAACAAGTGAATAAAGAAATGCTAATTTTCCTGTTTTTTTATTTCGAATATCATGAAATCTTCAACATTCATCCATAAATATTTTCTAATTTAATAAATAGTTTCTAATGCTTAAAACGAATGATAATGTGCGCTTAACCTGACCATATAGATAATTTAAAAAAGCAATAGCATATCTTGCGTATTTGAAGTAAATGTAAAAATCATTATCGAAGTGAATATCAGAATAGAGCACATTCTTTTATTGTAAATCTCGGAAATAACAAGTTATTTTTTGCTATTTACTTGATTTCTTCATGTTTTCTTTAATTACTGTTCTTATTTTCTAGCTGAGATTACGTCGCAATAGTTGAAATCATTTTGTCGCATGTAATCCAGCAAAGTTTCAACACTCGCCAGAGCTTCTGTGCGGGTGTTCTTCCTTTACGTACTTTGTGAACTCCAAGCGAAAAGCATCAGTGGCTGAAACATTGCCACTCAATCGCTCTCCGTGAATAGTAATTTCACGAATTCCATGTCGCTGCTTGAATCTCGTCAACCACCCAGAAGAAGCTTTACTACCCCCTGCTATCCCTAGAGACTCGTGGAAAGGTTTAGCCTGCTGTGCGCATATGGGGCCTGAGACGGGTATACCAATTGACCGTTTTTGATTGAACCAAAGAAGCATGGCGGAGTCTACGTCTTGAAAGGTTGATCGTTTCATAGTCTTATGCTTTGAGGGCCCCAAACCACTGTCCGAGGTCGCAGCGAACTTCTTCAGCTTACTTTTATTTTTAATTATATCCCAAACTGTTTGTAATCCCACATCATATTCTTTGGCCAGTTTAAGCGGAGTCTCTCCTTTTTCATTTCTTGTAATCAATTCTAGTTTTTCAGCGATGGAAAGGACAATTTCTTCTGTTTTTCTGCTATTTGCATCAGTTTTGTGGCGGCACAACATTAACAAATGCAACTTTGAAGTTATTGAGATTTCCACATGAATGAGCTGGCACAATCGTATCTGGGTAAAAGCAAATGACTGTTCAACGGCGACTAATGACCAGGGAGCACTAATACTGTTTCATATTTATTAATTCCGGCCGAAAAGTAAGAACATACGGAACAATAAGTAGTTATTTTTAAGTATAATGCAGTCAAACCTCTTTACAATGAACCTCTATAGAAGACAAGTTCTCTATAAAACGAAAAAAAGTTGCGGTCCCGATTTTCTTCCCATAAGTTATGTGTATTTTCATCCTCTGTACAACGAACCTCTGTACAGTGAAAATTCTCTCTATAACGAAATAAATATTTGGCCCCGAGTCAATTTTTTACCTCTTTAGAACGAAATAATGAAGTTTGTGATTTCCTATCCTCCATTTCCTTGATATCATTTGCGCTCGAAATAGATGCTTTCAATTTTTTTAAAAGGGAGTACAGTAGAACCTCGGATATACGACCCTCTTATATACGACAACCTCATTTATACACTGTTTTTTTTTGGTTCGGTAAATAACCCCATAAGACCCCATGTATTTCCAACCTCCCTTATGAAACTTTTCATTTATACGACGAACTCCGTTATAAACCATTTTTTTCCGGTCCGATGGTAGGAAATTCCTCACTTATACGACTTATCAGCGAGTTAACTCACCTACGGAGCTTCATAAATTCTGACTTTGAGGGACTGTTGTGAGTTTATCGTGAGAGTAAGGAAAATGCGAAAGGTATCAATCTTTAGGCAATTTTAATGGTAGCAAAAGGAATTCATCAGAATGGAAAAATAACCGACCGTTTGGAAGCAACGGACGGAAAACCAGAGTCCTGTGCAACCACTGGACGAAAAATCTGCTATTTTTAATTTTTTAGGTGGTTTTTGAAAAATAAATTGCGTTTTCGCAACGTAAAACCACAGGCCTGCGCGACCACTGGACGAAGAATGAGCAATTTTTAATTTTTTAGGTGGCTTTAGGATAAGAAGTCCGGGTTTTCGCTACTTATTCCTGAAGTGCATGTCATTGTGCTTACGCGTGTCAACTTTTAATGTCATATCTCCATTAGTAGAAATGAATGAGTACTGTTTCATTCCATGAGGGAATGAAACAGTTGAGAATCTTACGAAAGGCACCATTTTGCTAGATAACTATGAGGGTTAGAAAAAAACGGAAAGCAAGAAGTTGTAGACCTCATGAAGGGATGAAAATCTCTGCTAGTCAAAATTGAGGTCGAACTCTTAGTTTAGGAGCTAGTCAAAAAACCACAAAAAACGGGAAATTTTTTGCCAAATTTCGAGTATGAGGCCCTCTGGTGAGGAAACTACGAGGCGTAGAAAGACCAAAAGGTGGACTTTTCGTCCGGCGCCGGTGCAGGCCTGTGGTTTTCTGTCGCGAAAACGCGATTTTTTTCAAAAAACCACCGAAAAAAAATAATTAAAAATGGCCGATTTTTCGTCCAGCGGTCGCACAGGCCTCTGGTTTTCCGTCCGTTGCTTTCGAACGGGCGGTTCTTTTTCCATTCGGACGAATTCCTTTTGCTACCATTAAAGGCTGGTGGGTGGCATCTTGTAGGAAATTCAATTATCTGCTCTGAATGTTTTGTCAGATTCCAGATCTGACGCACCGTTCAAAAATTACGGCACGGGAACCCGAGGTCGCTTTTTGAAAAGTCAAAAATCCACAATTTAAAATCATTTTTTGGGGGTTTGCACTCTTTAGATGACGAAAAATCATATTAAATTTATAATTTCAAAATAGCTGAATGAATACGATATGTATATAACTTCTAATGCCAATTGCTTTCTGATATTTAATAGAATCTAAAAACTATTTTCAGTTAGATCTGTTCATGTCTAGTGATATTCTATTTAAGAAGAAAACTGTTTGGTAAACGAAAAAATTACCTATTAATCACACCAGATGTTTTAGTAAGCAATACTCCTGCATTAGTTGGTGCTTGTTTGTAGAACATGAACAGGCAATAAACATCAATACAAAATGTGCCAAGCATTAATTGAAACTAATTGTAAGCCCTTCTGGTAAAGTGCCAAGAATGCTGACTATTAGACCAAGAAAACTTTGGTAATATATCTTACCAAATTTCAGGAATGCAAATGCACATTGTTTCTTTCTTAGTAACATGAACATGCTTACATTTGTAGAGTTATTTGTAAGTATGATAAATTATTAGGTTTCATTTGCCTGTATCCAAACATGTAATTGCAACCATAAAACAAAGCAGACCAAATTAAACAGTTGAAAAAGGGTTTCTTGTTCCCTAACTATGAAACCTCTGCCATATCAAAATTTTACATTCTTACAGTAAATTTGACAAAATTTACCATATATATATATATGTGGGTAACATATCTTATTTAAGTGAATTCATAAATAGATATCAGTCCTTTATTTGCTAAAGAGCTTTTTAGTGCTTTAAAATTGGGTCGTAACTTCTGTAAAAGGGAAATCTCTGTATAACAAAAACCTCTATACAACAAAAAATTTTTTGGTCCCTGGAATTTCGTTCTAAAGAGGTTTGACTGTAAAGTTAGTTTAGTTATAAGTAGTTTATTTGAAATTATCTCCATTGTATATTTACTATTCTGTTTGTTTTAGGAAGATAAACTATTCAGTGGCAAAGGGTAATGGGAAAGAACGGATAAAATAATTTCAGAAGCAGATGCGGCTGAGTTTTCATCATTCTTAAACGTAGCAAACAATTTCCATAATATTGTGATTAAATTAAAACTTAAACCTAAAAAGAGACATTTACAAACTTGCAATTCTATTTAGATACATCGAACTTTCAAAGAATTTACATAATTTTACCATTGGAATATTTTTCAAACTTTTAAGTGGAGGGATGAGAAAATAGCACGGATAATCCGCAAACCGGATAATCGGAAGCCGGATAATCGAGAGTTGACTGTACTTCAAAATCTTTAAAAAAACTAACAAGAACTTCAGTTATCATCTAATATGAATTTACTAATATATGACAAAATACCTCCCCACAATAAACAGCATTAAAGTGCAACAACCATAGGTATAGATGATAAAGATGTAATGAAGTCCACAATTTATAACTAGTCCTACAAAATAATATTAGAAATAAATAAGTGCTTACAAGTCTAGTGAAATCTTTGGGATTTGCGCCACGTATCGAGGAACAATGCGGGCCCGTCGACGGGGAGGTGACCGACTCCTTGCTCGGGGACTTCTGCTACGTTTGCGAGATGAGGGACTCCTTTTTTCACGCTCTCTCTCCCTATGAGAAAAATACAGTTAATAAAGAAATAGAATAGAAAATAAAGCTGGAACAATAATGACTAGAGAAAATAGAATTAATTTCCCCCTAACATGAATATGGAGTTAAGAAAGCCTTATCATCACAAAATGAACATCATGATCTTCCACCTATCTCACTAATACTTAAGGATATTATTTTTTATGAATATGACTTTATTCAGGGACAGTATCAATATCAGCACCCTTTAGTAGAAATAATGCATGGTAGAAAATAAGCGTTCTACACTTTAAAAATAATCATATTTAACACTATAAACAAATGTCAAATTGTCTATGTGCAGCAAAAGAAAAACTTCAGGGGACAAGTCAATTATTACCACTTTAAAAAAATTCAAGATATAACTCATGTGGGATACTTAGAAATGAAAAATCCAAAAGAATATAGAAATAACCCACCTGGTCCTATCATCACGCCTCCTATCACGCTCAGGCTCCCTGTCTCTCTCCGCGCGATCCTTCTCTCGACTAGTCACTACATTGTTTGCACTGCTGTTTCTTTGGCTCGGAGATATCCTCGGCCTCCCTCCAATCTGACTCCCACGAATGTAACTTCCACTGCCAGGCACACTAGTTTGCTGCTCCACTTTAACAGACAGGAAAAATGCAATAATTAAAAAGCAAAAAAACAAGCAAATAACATATTAAATGATCAACTTCATAAAATACAAGATCAAGAATTGGTAGATTATCTAAAAATATAATACACAAAAATTACTATGATGAGAAAACCACCTTTGTAAATTCCACAAACTTTCTTACGCTGGCACGACGCACGTTTCACCACACTGTGGCATACTCATCAACAAAGTTTTAAATTCAATGGTGGAAAAAATGCAGAAATTAAGAGTAACACCATGTTTCAATCCCACAAATAAAATGCTGCCAAGTTACCATTATTCTCCAAATATCTTCATTCTTTTTGCCAAAAATAAATTCCTAAGATATGTGGGGAAAGGAGTAAGTGAGATTTAAAAGAAACACTCTGGAACATCAACCAGAGTATAGGCAATTACCACTGTCGAGGCTTCAACTAAACATTACTTTTCGTTCATTATTGTATATTCACACAAAATTTCCAACTCAAGCTTTTTATTTTAGAAATTATTGGGCCAAGACCTAGAATCTACCACACAGTCAAATTAACATAGCTTCAACACTTGATACTTAAGAATTTCAGGAATGCAAATACTTTTCATTCACTTGCATTGAGCCATCTGAATTTCATGACACTACAAGTCTCTAACATGATGTTATTGAAAAGTTTTCAGAGCCATAACTTTTAACTAATAACCTATAAGTTATTTCTTTACCAAGTATCTAGAAAGTTTCAGCGGCCTCAAAACAACACTTCAAAATTACATATTCTGTAGTGTTGGTGCTAAAACACACAATGTGGTAACAAAATATGCCCAAAACTTAAGTCTAAATAGATTAGTTTTAACAGGTGTAGGCTATTTGCCATTCTAAATTCCATAACAACACCAAACAAAGCCACAGCTACCAAATTAGCAACAGATTAGGACAGCATATTGCTCAAATTCCTAGATTTTTAAGAACAGAAATCTATATGACATTAACTTAGATATACTAACCAGGAGGTGGTACAGCATTATAACTATTAGCAGACTGGTAGCCTTGCGCTATAGGAGGCATCATGGTTTGTGGCCTCTGCATAATAGGTGGTCCAACACCCACTCCAGGTACAACATTGGTCATAGCCACAGCTGTCCCCATGGTGTTCTGATTTGGCAACACTTGAATGCGAGTGGCATTCCATTTGAATGGCATGTTGACATTATAGGATGCTTCAACAAGAACACGATCCCCAACTTTGGGCATTGCACCTTTCACACAACTGAAAGAAAGACAATATTAAATGAATAATCATTATATTCGGGAAATACACCCTACCAACTTGATAGAACAAATCAACTGGAACCAAACAATTTGATTTTAAATAGTGGAACAAAGTTATTAACCCATCAATGATGAGTGACGTAGTCACTACGTCAGGCACGAACTTCACATGCCATCGAGCGACGTAGTGACTACGTCGCAGCGATTTCATTTAAATCAGCGGAAAACCAGTGATTCCATTTAAATCTCCTCCAACCTACGAGATAGGATTCATTTAAACCTCCTCTGGGCTTGAGGGGCTAAGAGAGGCAATCAACATGTCATTTGCATCGTGAAGAATAGGCGGATACCTTGATGTATGAATGATTGGGGGATGGAGGTCAGGTGAGGAGACACCCACTCATTGCCCAACTCTTAATGTGGTTGGAGCCATTTTTATGTACAGATTTGCATGAAGCTTTGTATACGTGTTAGACAGACATGCTTTGCATACATTAGTGACATATATAGATCAGAATGAAAAAAGATGCACCACACTGATTTGGTTATTTCACAAATCAATGCTAATTTAACACACAACCTTACACGACCAAGATTTCAACACATATTACAGTCATTATCAAGGTTTGTTCAATGTATTACTTTGACGAAATGACAATGTGTTGAAACTTTGGTTGGCAAATAAAATAATTACCCAAGCTTTTTTATTAATGTCCAAAGGACAGGTTGACTTTGCTTGTCATAGCCTTTCAAAGCCCTCGGGTTTTCAGAATGGTATACAATCATTGGCTTCAACTTAAAGTCTCCGGCAGCGTTTCCACCAAGCAATAACGTCAACCGATCCTTCGAAACTTTGAATCCAGGCATTAGTTTCTCCTGCTTAGAAATATAAGTATTGGCTGGCATTCTTTTCCAGAATAACCCAGTCTCATCGACATTAAAAATTTGGTGAGGTGAGTATCCATTCATTTCTATAATAGCAGCAAATTCATCGATATAAGCCACTGCTGCACTATCATCTGCACTGGCCGACTCACCACGAAAAATATGTTGTGCAAGTTATATCGTGCTCTAAAGCGTTCAAACCATCCTCGACTTGCAGCGAATGTTTCGACAGTAGAACTAATAGAACTTCCTGGGAGATCTTTAACCAAATTTGCAAATAGACTTTTTGCCTTTGCTTGGATCATCAGCAAACTCACGGGCATACGCTTTTGAATTATTAAGTCCTCCATCCAAATACTTAATTACCTCTCCATTTACACCATAGTCTTTGATCTGTTCGTTGTTCCTATCCTCACAGAAGTTAATGGAGTCGCAGTCTTTCCATATTCTTTAATTTTTTCTGCATCTCTGATGACAGTCCTTACTGTGGAACCAGCCAGAGATTCACCCTGTAGACTTTGTGTTGTCGCTGCCCAGCATCTAGTCGTCGCAAAACATCCAATTTCACTTCAAGTGTTATGCTTTTCCTTTTTTCTTATCTGACTGTGGCTTATCACTCATGACTTTAATATTTGAAATAAAATGGATTATTAAGAATATTATTTTGTAACTAGCAAAACTATCGGATGTACTGCGGTAAGAAGGGTGTAGCTGAAAGGAAATAAAGTCGTTCAGTAATACATGTAATAAAAACAAAAACGTGAATGAATAAATAACAGGAATACTGACTTTTAATTTTGCTCACTTTACAGACATTTTTATTAGATTTGCCCAAATATTTTGTAATTTTAAACGTTCGTAATAGTGATGGGAAAAGTCGGTCTTTTGAGAGATTTCGGTCACGTCAATCAATCCCACTTGTGATTTGATCTTCTATATTCGATCGGAGTGACCGATTTTCCAGCTAGTGAGTAGTCCCAGTTGCCTATGATCAATGATCTCTCAGGAAAGTCGTGATAGATAAAAAATCTGGTTGTTCGTGAGTCATATACTGAGTGAAAGATATACTGCAAGCATGACCGATGTGTACAGCTTAAATGCTCTTGATAGCTTTAGTACAGCTACCTCGTTCAGTTCCGGTTTCCGTGGAGTTGTGGGTAATTCTTCGAAAACAATTGAAGGCACAAATGTGTAATACGTTCGAAGGTTTGTTTTGTTTTTATACAATGTTCTTGGTTTGTGATTTTAAGTATAGTTACACAAAGAATATTAGAAATATCCCACTTGATTACAAAACTATTGAAGGGTGACATATTTTATGGACCACAAATTATTAAAAACTCATTATAAAAACCAATGATAAATAGTAGATACCATAGGACGCTGCGAAATTTTATTTTGGTATGTAGTTCGAACCGATCAACGTTTTTTTTTGCTGCAAGAATTTAAAGCTAATTATCCGACTGTAGCACAAATTCAATTTTCAATTACAGTCGGTATCACTTGTTCACGAGACGTAATATTTGTCGAGAATATTGAAACGATGGTTTATCGTGTGTTTACGTGACAATGCAATTATGGAAATTCAGTGATTACAAATGCTATATGTGCTGTGATGTATTGCGTGTGTTCTTGTGGAGATATTTTTATATTTAAAGGTAATTTGTGTTAGGTAGACTTATGCTCCTAATGGATGTTGTGACAGGAAATACGCCGTGGAGGTTATACACGTTTCTGTGCTTCTGAAATGGCATAATATTGCGTTGTGTTTCTGGACGTGAGTTACACGAAGAAAGTGTATGTTCAACTTGTGCTTAAGTTATAGTTTATGTCGTATGTAAATTTACCAAGAGTAAGTGCTTCAAAAATGGCCTTTATAGTGAAGTTAATGGTGGGTTTTTGTTTGTTTACGTCGTAGATTTTTAAGTTACAGTGCCCCCTGAAATAATCTCATAGTTTGCTGCTGTGTGTTATTCTAAGAGTGAATTGCATGTAAAAAAGCGAACGTTCAACTTTGGTAAAAGTTTGTTTACATCGTAATATATATCTATAATTTAGTTACTGTGCTTCTGAAATACTGTCTCGTGATAGTCGAGTGCTTACAATGTTAATAAATGCCAAAATCGAAGATTTGTTCATAGGTTAACGTAATATTTGTCGTTTATTGTTCACATCGTAAAGGTAAAGCATAACTTCCGAGTATTAGTGCAAATACAGGAGCCCAAGACATTCTGTGTAGATACCTACATTGGTTTGGGTTTTTGTCTCACGTATTGAATATTCCATAGAAGTATAGAATCATGGAGTATAGAAAATGTATCTTCTAATATCTGTTATTCTAATAATAACAATCAGTCCTACGATGTTTGCTTTTTTGTGAAGTTGCTTCTGTCGTGGTGTTGTTTTCTTCTCGTGAAACACTTCTTGTGCCAAAGTGAACTGAATAGGACTTCACGGTTTACCATTCTCAATATTTGTTGAAATATATGAATTTTTACAGCCACTTGAGTGATTTATATCTAATTAAAAACGCTCCTTACCAAACATGTTTCGTTTGTTGACGCCTATTAAAATCGTTGTCGTTTCACCACGCACTTCGTCACTTAGTTAACTAATAAAACTAGTAAATTATATTGATATTCAGTAAATATGTTTTTCGCAATACCACATACATTCTAAATGTTTAAAAAGCATATTATTAAATGATGGTTTGTATATGTACCTGCGTACCTTTCAATAAATTGTATATTCAGTAAAAATGCAAGTTCTTATAATAATGATTCTTTAGTGCTATTTTAATTCCCCCTCACAAAATGCTTTTGCCCGTACATTGGAAATGATAATTGGTTACGAACACGATTTGATTATTATAGTTATGTCTTACAGGGTATTCAACATTTATACATATCAAATGCTTATCAGTAAGTGTTAACATATATTGCTTCTAAGCTATAAGAAATGCCTAATACACACAAAATATTTGTTATAATGATGTGTATGAGTAGGGATTTAAAAACTGATTGCAGGATGTGATGACTTTTCTTAAATTGTTTGGCACTTACAGTGCTAATTTTAAATTCACTACATTCGTTCTTCGTCTAGATGATATTGCTGCTAAGAAGAAGGAGCACCAATAAAATAAAATATGAAAGCGTCAGTGAGTTTCTCTGCTATCTGATTGCTACTAGTTGCCATTTACTAGACTATGTCATGTAACAGGCAGGGAATACTATATCTAGGCAAAATTATAACTACATAGTTTACTCTGTAGATGTTATGAAATGCATGGAACAATCAGGTAATAAGAATATTTACTAAATATCTGACCTCAATATATATGTTTATTATCTTTGCAAGGAATAGTCTCTGATCAACTATTAATTTACAGAATGGTTTAGAGTTTATCAATGGTTATAGCCAGCAATAACTTTAGACCAATATCCACTGTGCCAGTGCTCTCTATATTATAGAACTGTAATCAGAAAACAGTAGTTTACATATCATATGAGTGATAACAGTTGTAAGTCATATCTAGTTTTGATTCAAAGAAGAAAAATCAGCTGTGCATACTGTGACAAATGTTTATTTCCCCCATGCAGTCATTGAATTTGCTAGAAAAATATACATACCATCTTGGATTATTAAGAGTAAAGATTCTGAGTGTGTTTCATGTTGATTTTTGCTTGATATACATATTGCACACTTATGGAAACTAAAGCTAATATCTTTTTATTAATTTTATTTTGACATTTTGAAATTTATTTCTTCCTCCATGCTACCGTAATGGACTTTATGAAAGGATTATTCTCTGTGGGTTTGGCAATGTTTAAATAATAGATTAGAGTTGAGTAGTGGAACAGGATTGTGATTGAGGAGTGAATAGCGTAAGAGGAAGATGGAAAAAATTGTGGGTTCATGATGTGGTGGAAGAGAGATTAAAAAAGGAAGATTAGGAGTCTTAAGAATAGGAGAGTGTGAATGAAGCAATGTATGAATGCAATAGAGGCAAAGGATATATGCCAAGATAGGGTATTATGGAGTAAATTATTAGAAGAGAGCCAGTTTCCAAATCCAAACAGACATCACTAACAACAGAGTCCAAACAATATCATGTGATAAGTTGTGTGCCTCAAGTTACCCAGGTACTCAATTACTTAGCAGTCAACTTAAGTTTACAGATATCGTTCCTGTGTGACTTAAAGTTAACTTTGTCAGAATAAAATTATTTTTTATGCTCTCATTGAAATTAAATATCTGTCACAATTTAAGTCAAGTATGCACTCATAGTTTTTGTAACACCCTTTTATAAGTTGAAGAAGTTAATGGAGAAGAGAGTCATGGATGTATAATAAGGCAATGGTAATCAATGATTTTTCACAAATATCAAAATTTAAGTGCAAAATGGATTTGGTCTGTAATGCTTCATGCTTAATGAATGCTGTTACATAATATTAATATTATTTATTTCACTGATATGAGGAACCTAAGGGTTGGTGAAGCTTTCTCGGGTTTCCAACCGGGTGATGGTCTCCATGTAGGCCGACGTTTTGATATCTGACTCAGTCATCGTCATCAGGGCTGATGAAACCTAAGGGTTGTGCAACTATTCATAGATCCATTTATTTTATAATAATCCATAAGTCAAATAAATGTTTGTGTAAGTTTTTTACAGTTACTACTTGGCTTATTTTGAATATCTTCCTTGAAACCCCTTTATGATTAAGTCTTAAGTCGACTCATATTGCCATGATCTTTGGTCAATTTATGAATATTAATCAACTGTTATCAAAGGACATGCTATGATGTCTTGTTTACCTGTAGTAGAAATAAGCAAGGGTAATTATAGCTGTTTAGCTCACATATGCCAGATTGGACAAAGAGCAGGAACGAAGGGAAGATAGTCCACTCAGCATCTGTGGATATTTTTCCTCATGGTAAGTGGCTTGCCAGCTCACTCCAGAGTATAGATTGAGAATGGACATTGAGTAGAAACCAATAGAGGCTTAAGGCAACTAGCAAAAAATATAAATAGTGGAATGAAGTTGTAACTGGGCAGAAATTTAGTTGAACGAGGTGTCCTACTCAAGATATTAAATGTCTTGTATCAGCAATATTCAAGAATTTAAGTATGGGGGATATGTAATGCCTCAAGTCCTGATATAGGATGCAAACAAAAGGTTGGTTTGGAAGGCTTTATAAAGAGTTTGATATGGGTTGTAGCCTTTGGTGGATCTAAACCATTGGCTAATGTTAAGAGGGTGAGAATAGACAAGTTATATGAGTAGTGGGTATCGAGAAGGATAATGAAAGTAAGATAGATGAGAAGTAAAGAGATACTTGACTAGGCATTGAAGTTAAATATGACAGTGAAGGAAATTTAGGAGTCCACTTCATGTCAGATAGTAGGTAATTAGAGAAAATGAGGTCCTGAAAGGCACTTCTGAAGGGAAAGGTTTGCTAAGTTGGGAGAGGTAGGAAAAGTATAGGAAAGTGAAATGAATGGATGTGATGCACAGAATTAAATTGAAACATTTAAACGAAAGAAATTTTTGAAGCGGGAAGGGTGGAGTGGTAACTGACCACTGAAATATATATGGCTGTTAAGCTATTTGTAATGGTGGTAAAATGTCATGGTCAGGTAAATATAAGAATTAAAGTGAGGGTCATGTGGAATGAATGGACGTTGATAACACTCCAATGCTATAATTGCATTACTCCACCAATGTTTAAGATAGGCATCAGTTTTTAAACTAATATAAGATTGTCTTTGCCACTATAGATTTCTGATTATCCTTATGAATGTTCTGCTAACTTCCTGCTGGTTCCTTATAAATTTTCCTGCTAAATATTTACAAGGGATTTTGGATCTGTAATGAGTAATTAGTAGTATCAGAAATTTTAATTTGTCCTTGCCAAGGAATTAAATTTTAAATGAATATGGTCTAAGCTCCTGTGTACAAGCCATGTTGGAATACACACTTTGATGGATGATAACAAATTTCCAGTGCTATTTTATAATAGATGATGCTGTCTATTGCATGCAGAAATACAGTATCGGTGGTATGAAGTCATATATTGCCTTACTAAACATGTTAGTACATTTTGATTTAAATAACTCCTTGCCGATTTCAATGGGATGCCTAAGGCTGATGTAATGACCCACTCATGTAATTCATTTTTTGCTTACAACCAATTACAGTATTAGGATATTTAAATTGTACCGTTTATTGAAGCTGCACTCTGTGCAAATGCAAACGAAATTCCGGAAACTCATGGTGATATTTACTGATCAAGCCTGTACATTCTTTTAACTTACTAGGTACATATTCACTACAAAAGTATAATGATGGAAGTATGAATCAAATTACCTGTGGGTAATCATAATTTGCAGTTATCATGTCTCGAACGGTGTTTTGATCTAACCTATATATTAACCGGAATCACGCTATTGTTCCCCAAATAAACTTCTTCAAATACCATTCCTCTAAATAAAAAGGAGACTTATTGGCAAATACAAAATTTTATTCTCCGAAATTAGGATTAGCTGGTGAGGTTACAGTTAAAAATATGTGCAAGAACACCAAAATCAAACTGCATTCCAAAAACAATTCGGCGAAAATACAATGCTGGATGAATACACCGGTGATTTTAACACGCCAGTACTTTAAAAGACATATGGGAAGAAAATTCAGACGAAGGGAAAACCAACGGACATCCAATTAAGCACTGGAAACATTCTTGATTGACAGCAACACCATCAAAGTCTAGAAAAAGTGATTGAAGAGAGAGGAGCGGAGTTGAATTTTTAAAATGCATTGGCAATATGAAGCACAGTTGTTTCGATCAGGTTTGATTTCTAAGCGATCACGTCATAGACTCAGATATTTAATTATCACACAATTTACGACTAGTCGTGGCAAATGAAAACAATTCATATGAAATAGTATTGTACTCTACTACTTACAGGTGACGATTAACCTATTTCACGTAATAAATAACAGAACTACATAGCTAACGCAGAAACAAATTATGCATCGCTCGGCGAATTAACAAACGGATAATTACCTGGATCATGTTTACTTTCCATTGCATTCCTCTTGTATCATAACCCAGCAATCTCTTTGCCGACAGTGTAACGGATTCGGTCTTAATTTTTAATGATGTTATTATTCTACTAAAAAGCGAGTAAGCAAAACTGGTAAAACTCTCTCAATGCAAGATATTTATGTCGTGATGTAAATTGTTGACTGTTATTAGGCTGCGTCTTTGTTAGCGCAACCAAGCGGAGCATCGATTAACTGCCTACATCTCACGAAAGAGCAAGTAACTCTCGAATCTCTCGTCAGAAAACTCAATCAAGATTTTTTTGGTCGGTCTCAAGTCTCGTGATCGATATTTGATGTCATACAATCATTCCTGTCGCGATCGGTGAAGATGAACGCCTCGGTCATTGGAGAGAAGTCGTTCGTCGATCTTTCTTTTAAGAGAACTTGCTCTCGGGATTCGATCACTCACGACCGACCCATCACTAGTTCGTAAGTGGTCAAACGTGGTACAACACGGATCTAACAACTTCAGTTTCTAAATGGTACCTTCCGTATCAGATTTTAAAGTATCAGGCGAAAGTTTATGGAAAATTGTCACAGATTGCATCGTAGCAGAAAACACTTTGTAAATATTTCCACACCAATTATTATTCTACCGACCTAGGTTTCGGCAAACCATGATAATGGCAATGTTTGCCGAAACCTAGGTCGGTAGGATAAAAATTGGTGTGCAAATATTTACAGTGTTTTCTGTTACAATGCATACCGTATCAGGCTCAGCGATCGCGGTGAAATTTTCAAATGCGGCAGTAGTTATGGAGAGCACTAATGCGGAGCGAGAGCGTTAATAATAACGAAATGGTATTAAATTTTTGACAGCGTTTATGCAAAACAGTACTAATTGAGTCAGCGTTATTCGAGGACTGGGTGTACTGTGCGGCTTATATTCGGAGAAATACGGTATTATTGTTTTTATGTTGAATTTTAAATAAATTTTTCCGTTAATACCGAATAATAATAATATAATAATAAATTCTATTGTCCTTCGGCTAAAATTAGCAATAGACAAATCATCCAAATATATAGGCTACATCATCCAAATATATAGAGTAAGGAAAATGTGCGCTGTTATCTATATAATAGCACTCGTTCAGTTTCAATTATCCTTCAATAAAACTTAGGAACAAATCATTGAAAATAGCATTAGTCCTTATGGAGTTTTATGCTTCGAATAGCAGTTTCAATTAGCGCTCGAATTTCCTGGAACGAATTAAGAGCGCTAATCGAGGACAGGGTGTACTGCCATGTTCCCTATTACTCCCTGATGAAAAGCCTCATAATTCAGTGGGTTAAAAGTGGTACACCATGCCATGATGCATACCTTGTTTGAAAAAAGACATCTTCATCGACAAATCCAAAGTTGTCGTGGAGCTTTGTCACTGCCCCAGTAAAAACTCGCTGCTTGGGAGTGTGCTGCTGCTGCTGTTGTTGTTGCTGCTGTTGTTGTTGCTGTTGTTGCTGCTGCTGCTGTTGTTGTTGCTGTTGTTGTTGCTGCTGCTGTTGTTGTTGTTGCTGCTGTAGTTGCTGCTGCAGCTGCTGTAACTGAGAAGCTGCAGCCACAGCAGGGGCCTGTTGCTGCTGTAGCGGCCCCTGCTGTCCCCCGCCACCTGCTCCAGCCCCTTGCTGCTGCTGGGATTGTGGTCCGACCAACGGTGGTGGCTGTGCCACCGGACCCTGCTGAAATGCAGATGGCTGCAAGGCTCGGGGTGTCGGGTAGCTCACAGTTGCCACTTGAGGAAACACCAAGGTGGCCACCTGCTGCTGAGCAATTGCACATTGTTAGATTTTCACATCACAGTAGGACACTGAGGCTCCTTCCATTAAACCAATAGTATCTTCAATATACAAAAATGGCCAAACCGGAATAGTTTGAAAATTGACTTACAATAAGTAGAATTTTACAGATTAACCAGTTTCAACCCATTCATGTCCTTTCCAAGAAGGAATACATTTATCCTAATGGTAAGTTCTTATTTATACCCTGTCGAACACATGAAAGTGGGGAATAAAATAAGTTTATTCTTATAAGAATATCAACAAAAATAAGAGTTTGTCTTATGACCAATGCCCCCAGCCCCCAATTATTATACCCCTAGCAATCCAATTTTTGAGAAACTCAAATCTACCACCAGTGCATTTACATTTTAACTGCATTGATGTTCATACACAATAGTATCAATAGTTTCATTAAGAGCTGTGATGTATACATAAATCATCATTTAAACAGAAGTCTCAATGACTTATAATCTATTCAGTGATTTATATAGATCCAAGAGATATCATCTTAGCCCTCAGATGGGTCAGGAAGGGTTGAGCATTATAAAGTCGATTTAAAGAAGAAAATTTCCAAGTCTTTGACTCATAAAGTAGTCTTGATTTTACGTAACACCTTCAGACCCAAAAATGGGGTGTTATGTACAGTCAAATTATGCAAAATCAAGATATTAGCGGATATTGAAAAATGAGCTGAGATTTAACAAGATATCAGAACACATTTATGTTGAAACTATTTTCACTACAAAGAGATCGTTATATATTATATTCTGCTGTAGAAAATAAAACTTTTAATTGTGTTGGAGATATAATTATATTTTAAACCAAAATGTACAACAGAATTTCATAACATAATCATAGCTTTTTGGCTGCTAAGGCTAAAGTATAGGTAAAGCATTTAAACGTGGCTAAATCAAGTGTGTGCATAACTAGACAATCATGCCTGTGGGAGAGTGTTAATTGTACTGAGAGATAAAATTTGAAAATAAGACATTTTAAAAAAGTTATCAAAGACATTAATTAGAAAAGTATATCACACAATGAGAGTTAAATAACATTGCATTGCAAACTAATAAACTGCCTGGGAAAAATGAAAATGAAGAAATTTAATTTACAGAACTACATCTTTTTAAAACATTATGCGGTTTTTTGCTCTTTTAATTGTTCCATTTTTGAGTGGATTAGTTTTTCAATTTTTCTCACATTCTCTTTAAAATCATCAACTTCATGAAGCGTTGAAAAATGATGCAGGTAATTTAATTCATGGAGGATATCTTCTTTTTTGGGTTCAGGGATGACCTTATCACTTTTATCTACTTCACTGTCAGTCAACATTTCATGGATACAGCCATCTCCTTCATTTGTTTGTCCATGAGAACTTTTAAGGGTGTCATCATCCAGCCCTATGTACTCTAGACTTGAAGTCTGTGGTGCTCCCAAACAATTAAAATAGTCAGCAAAATCACTGGCTATAAGCCCAGTCTTTGAGATGTAGTGGTTTCCGTTTCGATGAGGAAGATTCACTATTCTCATATTAAATTTCGTCCAAGAGAATGAATAACAAATAAATCCAAGCGACATTATGAATGGTAAAATTTCATATTCCACCCTTTTGCTACGAAGTTAACGTAGCTCACATGTAGATTTTCAAAGGAGGCATAAGAATGCCATTTATAAACGGTGTAAATCTTTCTAAGCAAGAGAGCGAATGGCATGCCAACACGGCTCTGCGAGATGCAAGCAAGCAAAAAAAAGTCCCAGGGGTAATTAAGGGATTTGGTCCGAGTGTTGGCTGCGGAAGTCCCCAAAAAGAGGCCCAACTCCTCCCCCACTAGTGGAAGCCACCTGTGTCTGAGCAAAGCTGGGCGGGGGTAGACAAAAACAGATAAGGCGAAGGAGCGATCTTCTTAGGTTACTCCCTTCTCTTTTTCACTGAATGAGTCACACGCAGATGAATTTCGTCGTGCCGTGAGCAAGAGGAATCTTATGGGGAAAACCGGTTTAGAAGCGTCAATTATGTAGACCCAACTGAGGGATCGACCATAAAAATGAAAACTCATGATTGTTACAAAATCTGAATTTTTAAATTCCCTGACTTTTACAGGTTTTCCAGGTGTTTGGCAACTATTTCCCTGACCTTTTAATAGTTATAAAAATTAATAGCAATAGTAAAACACCAAAATTAGGTAGCAGTAATTATCCTGTGGGGACAAGATGTGTTTTTGATACAAGACACTACCTTCCTCCATATATATATATATATATATATATATATATAATCTTTGGAAGTTTTCGCCAATTGGCCACAAATATATAAATTCAAACTTACAGGAGGTAGGAGAAATAGGAAAAGATAAAGAATTCGTTCTTACGGAACGTTTCGAACCAGTTGGTCCTTCGTCAGCTCTAGAAGTGAGCAGTTAGTACTGCCCTGGGGAAGGGGAAGGTAGGGGAGGAAATGAAGGAGGGGAGGGGAACTAGGAGGGGAGGGGAACTAAGAGGGAACAATGTTGCACCTGGCTGTTTTCGGATGAGAGAAGTTTCAAGCAGGGAGAATTATAACAATGTTGCAATACTGAGGGCACTAAATATTGAGGGTCAGTGACTA
This sequence comes from Pyrrhosoma nymphula, assembly GCA_963573305.1. Lineage (NCBI taxonomy): Eukaryota > Metazoa > Arthropoda > Insecta > Odonata > Coenagrionidae > Pyrrhosoma > Pyrrhosoma nymphula. Next base: position 137,820,377 of record OY754333.1, on the reverse strand, counting down.
AGGGGGGGGGGGGGAGAAATGGAGTGTGGGGAGGGGAACTGGAAGGGGTATTCAATGTGACAATGTTGTGTCAGCTAATCAAAGGAAAATTTTTGAAGTAGGGAGGAGTTCTTGAAGAGTGAGTAATGCAACAGTGTTGCAAGGCAGAGGAAAATTATAATTGTGACAATAGGGGGCAGAGGTATTCATGGGATTAATGCAATACATTGATTCCGGGTGGGGAAAAAGCTTTACAAAACCAGATCACGGACATCTCAGTATTTCTCAGCTGTGTGTTCGAAGTATTGGCGGGAAGGGTATTGAGGACGGAAAGAGAAAAGCATGAGTCGAATTGGAGTCCATGTTTTGAGGCGTGCCTAGGGACAGGGAAGTGGGGAGGAGAAGCTCGGTGGCCGTTCATACGGATAGATAGGGGCGTGGATGTTTCACCGATGTAGAAGGCGGGGCACTTATTACACTGCAAAAGGTAAACTACATTGGAGGATATGCAGCTGCCATGGGAGGAAATGGGAAACGGGATTGGGGTATTGGGACTTTGGAACACTGAAATATTTCGAATTAAAGGGCAAGTTTTGCACCTGGGTCTATGGCAGGGAAATGAACCGGGATCTTTGGGAGGAATCAAAGTGGTAGTGGGTTTGGAGGGACGTAGAATACATTTTAGGTTTGCTGGTCTTTTGAAAGTGATAGTGGGACATTTGGGAATTAAGTCAGCAGTAAGGGGACTGTCGTGCAGAATGGGGAAAAGCGACTTAAGGACAAGGTTTGCCTTATGAAGTCCCGGAACGAAGGTAGTGCAAAGGTTCAAGGGCGATTTAGTGGTAGTTTTAGGGGGTGGAGCATAGGGCGTGGTGGAAGGTAAGATGCGTCGCTCAAGGAGAGAGGAGGGATATCCACGTTTACGGAGGGCAGTTTTAATATTGGCTAGGTGATGGTCAAGGGAGTTTTGGGAGTTACAGATGCGGTGCACGCGAATAGACAGGGAAAATGGAATGGCACTTTTAGTATGATAGGGATGGCAGCTGTCGAAATGGAGATATTGTTGATTATTGGTTGGTTTAATGTGCAAGGACGTCAAAAACTTGTTATTAGACAGGGAAATTTCAGTATCTAGGAAAGTTATGTGGGTGCAGGAGGAGGTAGAAGTGAAAGAAATAGAGGATGTGGAATTTAGGTCGGAAATGAAGGAAGAGAGGGATTCGGGTCCGTGAGTCCAAATTAGGAAGATATCATCAATGAATCGGACCCAGAATATCGGTTTGAGGGGTTGTGAGGAGAGAAATCTTTCCTCCAACTGGCCCATGAACAAATTAGCGTATGAAGGAGCCATTCTTGTGCCCATAGCTGTACCCTGGATTTGCAAAAAGATTTGATCTCTGAAGGAGAAGGCATTTTTTTCAAGGACAAATCGGGCAAGGTTTGTGAGGAAATCCGTAGAGGGGGCATGGGGCATGGGACGGAGGGAGAGGAAATGTTGCAATGCACTGAGGCCTTCACAGTGTGGAATTGAGGTATAAAGGGAGGTGGCATCAATAGTGACCATTAAAATATTACTTTGCGGGGGGATCTGGAGGGCACGAAGGCGATCTAAAAAGTGATAGCTGTCACGGATGAAAGATGGAAGTGACGAGACGATGGGTTGCAGATAGGAGTCTATTAAGGCCGATATCCTTTCAGTGGGCGAGTTAACATTACTCACTATGGGCCGGCCGGGATTATTTGCCTTGTGTACTTTGGGGAGGAGATAAAATCTGGGGGTGCTAGGATTGGGAGGAGAAATAATGGCAATGTCTTTCGATGATAGTCCTTCCTTGGGGCCGTGAGTTTTTAGGAAGGACAAGATGATTTTTTGATAGTTGGGATTAGGGTCGCGGGAGAGAGGTTTATAGAAATTGGCATCGTTGAGTTGGCGGTAGGCCTCCACGTTGTAGTCAGAGGTATTCATGACAACAATGCATGAGCCCTTGTCTGCTGGGGAAATGATGATACTGGGATCAGACCGGAGTTTGCGGATGGCGGCTAGTTCACTGTGAGAAAGATTATTTTTGGGTGTGATGGAGTTCAGGAAGTTGGGATCCGAAATTTTATTCATAAATTGTTTTATGAAAATTTCAACGGGATGGGTTTTGTGGAGTGTTTTGGGCTCAAGGTCGGAAGGTGGGCGAAATTTTAGAATGGCCGGATGCATAGGGGCTTGAGAGGGTGAGTGAGTTTTCCAGAAAGCGCGCCATCTTAGGTTCCGGCAAAGATTAAGAGAGTCAGCAAGAAAGGACAAGGGATTGAATTTGGGGGTGGGTGAGAAGGAAAGGCCCTTGGATAATACAGACAATTGGTCACTATTTAAGACGGTGGATGAGAGGTTGATGACCTCGTTGGACATAGGGGAAGGAGGAGGGTCAATTTGAGGCTGGCGCTTGGGAAGTTTGGGTGTGGATTTAGAGGGTGGGGGAAGGTTGAAGAGACTAGCGAGATCAGGTTTGTCAGATATTAGAGGAATTTTGGGGGGAGGTGGTGTGAATTTAAGGGGTAAGCTAAGACCGCACGAGAGATGGCTCTTGTACAAGGAGGACAGTTTTTTGAGGAGTTGAAAACGACGAACACACAGCTTATTGTAGGATTTTGACATTATCTCATTGACAAGGGGAAAATGTTTAGGAGAGTATAAATGAACCATTTGAATGAAAAAGGCGAGGTTTTGTTGGTGAGAGTTGAGTAAAAAAGCGTACTGAGATAATACAAGGCGAGAGAATTCTATTGAAAAATTTCGGCGGAGGCAATGGAAAGGCTGATGAAGAGGATGAGGAATGGCAAACAGCGGAAGATTAATGGTGAGGCCATTGGGCAAAACTCCTGCCGAGAGACAATTCGTTAGGAATTCAGTATGTGCAGTAAACTGTGCAGTTTTACCTGCGAAAAATCGAATTTTTTTCAGCCAGGCTTCAACATATGGAGGCGTAGGCATTCTGGTAGGGGTAATAGGGTATGCAATGTAGGGATAGAAAGGTGAGGAAATAAACAAGGGAGAAGAAGGAAAAGCAAGGATGACAGGTGGTAAAGGAACAGGACAGTACACTTACTCGTGCAGCAAATCGGTGAAGAGATATTCTCCGATGAAAACCCGAAGGCGTTGAAGAGGAGGACAGCAGGGCTGCAGTATAATCTTTGGAAGTTTTCGCCAATTGGCCACAAATATATAAATTCAAACTTACAGGAGGTAGGAGAAATAGGAAAAGATAAAGAATTCGTTCTTACGGAACGTTTCGAACCAGTTGGTCCTTCGTCAGCTCTAGAAGTGAGCAGTTAGTACTGCCCTGGGGAAGGGGAAGGTAGGGGAGGAAATGAAGGAGGGGAGGGGAACTAGGAGGGGAGGGGAACTAAGAGGGAACAATGTTGCACCTGGCTGTTTTCGGATGAGAGAAGTTTCAAGCAGGGAGAATTATAACAATGTTGCAATACTGAGGGCACTAAATATTGAGGGTCAGTGACTAAGGGGGGGGGGGGGAGAAATGGAGTGTGGGGAGGGGAACTGGAAGGGGTATTCAATGTGACAATGTTGTGTCAGCTAATCAAAGGAAAATTTTTGAAGTAGGGAGGAGTTCTTGAAGAGTGAGTAATGCAACAGTGTTGCAAGGCAGAGGAAAATTATAATTGTGACAATAGGGGGCAGAGGTATTCATGGGATTAATGCAATACATTGATTCCGGGTGGGGAAAAAGCTTTACAAAACCAGATCACGGACATCTCAGTATTTCTCAGCTGTGTGTTCGAAGTATTGGCGGGAAGGGTATTGAGGACGGAAAGAGAAAAGCATGAGTCGAATTGGAGTCCATGTTTTGAGGCGTGCCTAGGGACAGGGAAGTGGGGAGGAGAAGCTCGGTGGCCGTTCATACGGATAGATAGGGGCGTGGATGTTTCACCGATGTAGAAGGCGGGGCACTTATTACACTGCAAAAGGTAAACTACATTGGAGGATATGCAGCTGCCATGGGAGGAAATGGGAAACGGGATTGGGGTATTGGGACTTTGGAACACTGAAATATTTCGAATTAAAGGGCAAGTTTTGCACCTGGGTCTATGGCAGGGAAATGAACCGGGATCTTTGGGAGGAATCAAAGTGGTAGTGGGTTTGGAGGGACGTAGAATACATTTTAGGTTTGCTGGTCTTTTGAAAGTGATAGTGGGACATTTGGGAATTAAGTCAGCAGTAAGGGGACTGTCGTGCAGAATGGGGAAAAGCGACTTAAGGACAAGGTTTGCCTTATGAAGTCCCGAAATATATATATATATATATATATATATCTAATGTTTCCTTATGCCTTTATCACTGCTTAGTATTTAAAGGAAAATTTAAGCGAAAAGTAATTCTTGATAACTGGTAATAGATATATTTAGAGTTTGAAATGGAGCACAGCAATTCTAAAGCAGAAATAATTGACATAACCCACATCAACTCCTTGACCAAAATAATGATAATAAACCTGAGCAAAGGAATTAAAATTTAGTAAAGATTTTTCATGTAAATTTCTAAACTATGTATGTATGTATGTATGTGAGTACTTACTTGAGTGGTAGCAAGAGAAGTGGGAAGGGCAACTCCAGGGTTTCCTAATGCTGACCCCAAAGATGATGGTAATGCCATTCCAGGCTATGAAATAAATGTAAGTTTATGTTATAACCACATAGCACACAACTGACGAAGTAACATTTTAAAAAATTTGAACATCATAAGGGGAAGTCTGATGAAAATTAACTTATCAGCATACCTGAGAAAGCATTGCTCCTTGTTGAAGGGCAGCATTCTGAAATTAAGATAATTTACCTCATTAATTCAGTTCCACCACAAAAAAATTAAGGAACAATTAAGAAATTATAAAAAAATTCATTTAAAACGTGGTATTTCAACTTGCGCAATAAAAGAAAGAACAAACTAATACATATATATTGATCAGGCATTATACTTTCACACACAGGTAACTTGTTTTTGGACATTTGTTTCATGTACTTAAGCTTTAACACAACCTCTGTATAATGTTAATTTTAGACTAACCCATTCATAGCAGTTTTATGAATTTACCTAATGTAGAGTGTTTTTAGAATTTCTAAATTAGTCTATTTGATCTTAACACAATCTTAAGACATAAAAGTTGTGTTCGATGTGCACCAATTCTAACATTCCCATGCGTGTGACCATACTTTTGGCTAAGTACCCATCTATATCCTCCAAAGAATCCTTTCCCAAGAGATAAATCTCTTAAAAAAGAGCATAGTACTCAGGACTTGGGTGAACACTTCTTCGAGCTCTAGATGGAAAACCAAACTTGACTTTTGCCAGACTTTCCATTAAAATTATTGCAAAATAAGGGCAGTTTTATTGTGAAGGAAGTGTGCCACCCTAGGCAAGACAATTTACACAACAGTACCTTGATGATCATTAACTCAGGGATCTCATATTTAAATTTTTTAATTGGGTAAAATATTGTAATGCCATTTAATATTTACGATGTTGCTATATTTTGGCTCTATTGATCATTATGCCTAACCTCAAAGTTTTAAGTGTCTGTTGCTGTGTGATGTTCATGAGGAAGCCTACAGACGAGTAATTTTCCATCTTTAGCTTCGGCTCAAAATAGAATTCGGATGGATTCAATATTCTACAGTAGACTCCCATTTTAAGACGTTAATCCATTCCACAGCACCGTTTGTTATGTGAATTTGATCGTAAAGTGAACCAGCATATAACCAGATGAGGGATCGGTTTAACTATGTCAACGCCAGTACATTCAGTCATACACAATATAGTATAGATAAAAAATATGCTGGAATCAAATTATTAAAAATATTATTTGACCAATATTTAACCTTACATAAGATATAGTAAATTGTCAATACAATGAATTTCCTTGCATGAATACGCAACATGGGCTAGAAATTATTTAACTCTCATTATACCTCTGCTTACTACTTAGTGTCGGCAATTTGGATTTTTTCTTTTGGTCTCACGCCATCATCTCTGCTTCACAATTACCTTAAAGATACCTGTATAAAAGTAGGAAGTGACGTTGCGAGCTTATTAAAATTATGAACACAAAATTAATGAATTGAGTTAGGAGAGATATAGGCTAAATATAATTGAGAATTGGCCTACAGTAATACATAGACAACAGATAGAGGGATAGTCAGTAACCTTTCCACAAATAATAATTTATGTGCGCATGTGAAATATGTAGGAGTTACAATAACTTTGAACCTATCGTGGGGAACACATATAAGAAATATTTGTGGTAGAGCTCTGAAGAAGCTAGGATTCGTCAAGCGTATTGTGGGAAGATTTTCGGATGAAAAAGTAGAAGAGAGGTGCTATTTTACACTCCTCCGGCCACACCTTGAATATGCAGCGGGCATATGGGATCCGGTGCAGAAAGACTTAATCCGGGAACTTAATAAAATACAAAGGAAAGCTGCGCGATTCGTGAAAAACTGCTACGGGCGTACAGACAGCGTTACACAGATGTTAAACGAATTAGGTTGGGAGCCGCTAGAGACTCGGAGGCTGGGCGCTAGGCTTAGATTACTTGAGCAATTAAGAATAGATATCTTTAAGAGCGACACGGAGAATATCATATTAGAACCCCAGTATAATTCCAGGTCCGACAGAAACGATTAATTAGAGAGATATTTTGCCGAACGGATAGGTATGGGAATTCGTTTTCCCCCGAACAATAAGGGAATTTAATAAATGCTAGGCGTAATTTCATTAGAGCGTTTCCTTTTTTATATGTAAACGGCTGGTGTCATAACACCCCCCGCCACATGCCTATTGAGGCGGCTTGCGGGGTAGTATGTAGATGTAGATGTCTGTCGTTGCTTGCCTGTCTTCTGCTTCCGAAGATCTTCCTTCTCCTTGTGCCAAGCCAGCAGCATTGATATTGTTCTCCCCTTGGAGAACCTTGTACCCCTTGGAGATTAAATAGCTGAATAACAATGGAGATAGCAGCAAAGAGGAGAACCTTCACTCAAACCCCTTTCTCGGAACAGATGACCTGACTTTTCAGGGTTGGGAAAGTTATCCGGGGTTGGCTGTTTACAAGATTGATTTACACGATGCCAGTGGCTGGCATGCCAGTTTGGATATTGACTGGAATGTCACTGGCAAGCGGCAACTGGAATGCCAGCTTACTAGCGCTACCCTGTTTACAGGTTGCCAGCTACTGGAACAAGTTGCGACGACTGTAGCCGTTTACACAGTGCCTGTCGGCTGGCACCACTGAGGTTGCGTGGCAGAGGGGGAAGCTGGCGCGCCAGTAAAACAAAAATATTTGTTCTGCTGGAACTGCCAGCTGTTGGCGCGTCCAAGGCTTGGTGGCTTCTCCAGTTACTGGCGTGAGGCGTTTACACAGTGCCAGTCGTTGGCATCCAGTGACTGGCTACCTTAACTGGCACGCCGACTGGCACAGTGTAAATCAGCCTTAAGGGACCCACAACCTTCTAAGAGGCATCCATACATCAAGTGCCAGAACAAGAAACACATAATAAGAACACTGAGGACATAATTATTTTATGGAAGCTTTGCTATGAACAATTTGAACTTTCAATGCGAAACAATTATAACCTCTCTTGCAACAATGATGCTGGCACATTACAAGGTAAATAAGCAATTATTAGCTAATCAATTAACAATATGTGTAAGCTAATTACTTTATCCTCAGAGTCGCAATTTAAAAGTTCAGTTCTCTCTTTGTAAGGATTTTTCTTTACAATCCTTTTAACTGTGTCCCAAGCAGCGAGTAATTCTTTAATGCCTTCAGACATCATAGTATTTCCATTGTTAGTAGTATCCTACTTGCAGGTACTTCCTTCATCCATTTTTTCCAAATATTGGAGTTCTCCTGGGTTTAGCTTAATCCTATGGTCATCAATGAGCTCCTTGGTATCATTTCTGCCAACCTCAAGCCCTAATGTTAGACTGACGTTAATAATTTCATCTATAGCATGTTCTTCATCAAACCCTTGAAATTCGTGAACAACTTCCATCCAAATATTTTTCCAAGTGGAATTGAGGTATCTGGCGGAAACTTCATTCCAGGAGTCCAGATTTAAGCGAATACCTACTTCTCTAAAATGCTGAGTGCAACTTCCAGAAATCACTCAGTGACATGAAATTTGGACTGCTGGTCTCCTTTAAGCATTACGACACTTTTTTTAATTCAATTTTTTTAAATTAGCATTTACTTTATGATCCATTGGTTGGAGCAAAGAAATGGCATTTGGAGGCAGGAATTGCACTTTAACGAAGCTGAATTCCACCTCGATGGATGCGGCAAGATCTGGATCATGACCTGGGGCATTATCCAATACCAATACTGCTTTTAGTGGCCAGTTTATTCCCTGAAGGTAACTTTTGTCCCCTGAAATGATCGAACCAACCTCTGCTTGCTTTGAAGTCTTCATGGCGTGCAGAACTTGCGGAAGGTGCCTTAGATCTTATATCTTCAAAAATCTGCTTGGCTTTCTCACATACAAATTGTCTAGGAACAGTGTCACCTTTCAACTCCTTCCCTATGATTCACTATAACAGGAATCTCTTCATTTTGGAAATTAACTCTCTCCCTTTTTGCAAATTGTTGGATCCATCAGACACTTTAATTTCTCTCAGATGCTCTTTCTGTGTGATTACTGATGATATAGTGGACTGTGAATAACCCCACTCACGTGATAAAGTGCAAACTCAAGCACCCTCATCGTGCTTCTTCACTATCTCCTGCTTACTTTTAATTGTTTTTTTTGCTTGAGTTGAACTTCAGGGAGCATGCACAGACACTTCCCACAATAAATCACCAACTTCTGGCAAGTTTAGTTATTGAATGGTTAATGCAGTTTAAAAAGATGCTGTTCACAGCACAAACTACGCCCTTCGGGACAATAATACTTTGTATGGAAGACACCCGAAGACTGATATTCACACTATGGTATAGTGTATTAGCGACCCAGATGGCAGCGCAAAGCAGATTCTCTCGGGATATCGGAGTGAAGTCACAGGATATGAATTTCGATAGAAATTTAGATAAGACATTACATTACATCCATATCATTCACCAAGAAATGTTCCAATATTATTCAACTCATTTAATTGATAATTTATTATCTCGTGACAGCTGCATCCATTAAGGAATCATATCACTTCGTTGGTAGGTTATGCGCTCTTAAAGTAAGTTACTCTTTGCCAGAAGTGGTCATATTTTTTTAAGTTGGTAAAAAAATGATGTCTCTGTAATGGCTAATGAAAGCTTTAATCTGAATTATCGTAGATGTGATCCTGACTACGTAAGGAATGTTGCGTTATTTAATTGGAGCTGATTAGTGGTAGCACTAATCATCGAAAGATTTGCTCTCCTCGCACGAACAGCTCATAATTGCACATATCATTAAATATGTAAATGTTGCTATGGTAAAAAATGCACCCCATTTACAAATAAGGCTTAGATTGCTGAATTAATAACATGTATTATGGGTGCAAAAGGTAGTCCTGATGGGAAATGTTAGTGGGCACATGCAAAATCAGCACCCTTTAAAATTCCTGGCATACAGATCGTATTTTTATTTAAGAACTGTTTCTCAGGAACATAACCTGCTCATAAATCAAGAGTTACCTGTACGCTCAATTATGGAACACAAATGTATTTTTATCATGCAAAATTACTGTATATCTTTGACTATAAGTTGGAATGAAGAAGTGCTCCTAGTTTTGCTTTTAATGAAAGTGAACCATCAGAGACGCGAGGATAAATATTGAAACAAAGAGCGACATATGTAGAAATTAAATAGATAAACTTCTCATATATTTATCAATCAGGTACCTGAAGATGACACCGGTACGTCAAAACTAGTCGTACTGTAAAATAAATTGGTGGAATAAGACAAACAGGGTTGTTACAATATTTGAGAAAAGGATTCCCTGACATTTTCCAAAAATTTAAGTGCAAATGAAAGTTGAGAAAACAAACCAATGTTAATTTTACTCATCAAATTTATTGACAAATTTATGAAACAAAGACAAAATCAGAAGATAGAACATCAAGTCCGGCAACAGCAAACGAACGTATAGTTGGGGTGTGTCGGCCACTGACCAATTCAGCGACCTTTGCCCTCATCCAATTTTTCCCTGATAGCTCGACGATTTTCCCTGACATTTACTTGATTTCCCTGACAGTTTTCCTTTTCATTTATAAAATGAACTTAAGTTGAGCCTGAGAAGATTGAGAGAAGCTACCACTATTGGTGCAATAGCAAAAAGAGCTTTTCTAAGAGCATGCATTATTAGTGCTAGTTGACCCAAATAAAACGTTCATGATAACACTAAAAATGTGATGAAAATGCCAATTAAAATTCCATTTTAATGTATTTCACACCTAATAATGGGAGAAGACCTTCTATTCACTGTCCAGAAGTAAATGCTCAACTCATACTCCGATTCTAAGGCCTGATTTTATAATCTCTGGTTAAATATTTTCTTGGTACGAAAACTGAAGTTAACACGTTCTCCAGCTGATAATGTTCATATCAACTACCTGACAGCCTAACATAACAAACAAAACCCCAACTCTTAGTTGTCATCAAGTTCACGAAAATGCTATGTCATCCTGTGATAAACAGAAACCAGACATTTTAAAACCAGGTCTAATTGTGATTAAGTTACCTGCTGAATGCTGATAGTCGGTTGAAACACTTGCTGTGGCTGTTGGTATGACACCACAGTAGGTGGGTTCCCAAGGCCAGGTGCCAGTGAATTCTGCCCCATTATTTGAGGAGTGAGCTGGGTTGGTTGGCTCACTGGAACTAATGTCTGGGCTGAAAAAAACACATAAGGGAAGCAAATTTAAGCAATGATAAGAAATTAATCCTTCAATTATGTTCTTTATGATAGGCATGTAAGAGGAAAACAGTATGATTTTCCTTACATTCTTGTCCCAAGGGGGGGAAATAACGGGGAAGGAGGGGAGGGGGTGGAGTGAGAGTCAAAGGTGAAAGGCTTTTTAGGGTGAGGAGGACATGGGTATTTTTTCTCTCCTTTAATCCTTCCCACCAATCTTCTCCTGTAACTGACGTAAATATCAAATTCTTACTCTACAATAATGTAAAGCATCAAAACTGGTCATAATGAAGTAATTATTTTACAGTGGAAAACTGCCAATAAGGCCCCGCTATGTGTAAGTTTCACTACATCCATCCTGAAAAAAAAACATTGCCAGCCAATGAAGTCGAGTCTGACCAATGACTACGCATCCCAGGTACAAATTTGGATGGGGTCTCACTGAACATGTCAAGCTAACCCTAACTATAAAAATTTCTAGGGGACAATATTTCTGAATAATCATACTTGGCACAGAGAAATGACTAACATTCTCCTCATGACGAGTGAAGTTTAATATGCTGTTAGGCTAGGTGGACTCCAACATCATCAATTAACGTGACCACTTCATTGAAGGAATGGGTAGGGAATCGAGCGTTTCAACTACGAACACTGATTTCCTTACAAAAGTTTCATTATTTAATTTCAAATACCTAGCTATAGCTAAATTCACAGACTTAAATGAAGGATAAAGTCACCGACAGTTATTTTGCCAGGCATGCCATTATTTATCCATCATTGACTGTCCAGGAAGAATTTATAATATGTATATTTAAAATGTCTAGAATGTTGACAATTATACGTACTTTGAAAACCATCTGTATCATTATAGTTGAGAGCATTAAGCTGATGGAATTGCTATAGGGCCTCTCCAAACATTTGGGTGAAATGCAGTGCTCAGGAAGAGACGTCTACAATTTTAATGAAAAAAATCATCGCTCATTGCAGTGAAATAAGTTTGGAATTCTGAAGTAAAACTTGTTATCAAGGTGAAAGTCGGAAATACAAGTAAGGCCATGTCAAGAAAAAATCATGAAAATCATTCAATCCACCAAAGGATCTTTTTATACTCTTATCTAAGTTGAGTCAAATCTAGGAAAGAAGACAGCTAATTAATGAGGCTTATCATACTCAACGTCTTCCATGGCTCAATAGTTTTCCAGGGACTACCCTTGTAGCTATCACATCAAAATTAGAATAAGAAAACCAGAGACCTTTTTAAAAAAAAGTTGAAGGAAAATCAAAATATTAAAAGAAAATTTCTTTATGATTCCTGATATTTTGAGCACCCTTTAACAGTTTGCAACACCAATAAATGATCACTCTTGGTCTGAATGAGTCTACTTCTATAAATGTTTCTGGAGGAAGGTAGCCATGAGTTTTTCACTACTTTTAGATATATTTTGGAACAAAAGCCTTCACTGCCACTGCCTTGAGGATCGCACATGAATTACAACTCAATACCCAGTATTTTTGGAGAAAAAAATAGCATTTGCTATTTCCAAGTGCCCACTTTCTCATTTTATGCCCATACAATGGTATTTATTTAAGCAAAAGTGATAAATTTACATTTTTCTCACAGAGATGGTTTTGTTTGTGGACAAGGGGGAAGGATGAGAAAATGATGGACAGGAAGGAAGGAGAGAAATGAAACTATTATTATATTATTATTATAATGCGAGGGGAAACCGAGGGGAACAAAACAGTGGATTCTGTATTTAGCAGTATCTCTTGGGACTACCATATTTTCCCAGGAATGGCAGAGTTCATCAAACTTGGGCTCAAGGCATACTATAAAAAAGGTATTTGAAGTCGATTAATGTATCAAGTCCATAAGAAGTGATGCCTGCATTGCTAGGAAGGAAGTCCCAAGATAGATGGAATACTTAAGAAATAACGCAAGAGTAGTGTCAATAAAATAAAAATATAATTCATTAACAAACCGTTCACATACCTCTCACCTTTTACATGTTTTTTTTTCTTTTCCATGTAATGTCAGCTTCAACATTGTAGATTGCCCCATTTAACAAGTTAAATGATCAGAATAACAAGTTAAAAGATCCCAATCACCTCACCTCAGACTACAGCATGTCAAAACTTTTCAAGTCTACAACATTTCTCAATATATTTTTTGATCTACAAGCCTAAGATAAACTTTCCCCATTTATATTGTTTGAGCAATTCTGTTCAACCCAGGATCACATGTCAGAGAATAGATACTGTTTTCCTCTTTAACAGTTTCCTTTTACCCATAGGTAATAATGTATGAAAACTATAACCTCTACCAGAACTTAAAAAAATTTCTGCCTACGATAGGTTTCTGTTTAGCTAATGTTCTGCTTTAGACAGGTTTACCTTAGTATAGCATATACAGTGATTTGTGACAGGATTGGATCAGGCTGAGCCTATGGAAAGCATCAAATCTTTTATCACCAAGAGGCTTTTCGCATGGCTTCTAGGAAGGATATGTCGATAAATTAAGGTAGTGACTGCTTGTTAAGTACAGACACTAGGAGTCAAAAAGTGTACAGACACTGGGAGTTTCACAAGTCTAGGTTTTAATGAATATCAGTAACTCCATATTTATACTCAAGCCAACCCTTATGAGACAAAAGTTTTGAACCAAAAGGGATTTCTAGAGAGATCACCAAAACATATGCAAGTGCTTACGTGCCTCCAGTGTCTCATTTCTGTGGCTTTCCAGTCAGAACTTAGGATTTCAAACTTGTACCTCAGAAGTTTAGTATTATATCCCAATGGTATCAGGAGCCTGCATGAAGAACTACTCATTGAATATTGCCTACATGCCTTTCAATGCCTTTCATACCTTGGAAATACAAAGAGTAGCATGTTATTACCTGTGTTTCGGACCCATGGTGGGTTCTTGTTGCTGGCTCCAAACTGAGACATGGCAAAGTCTTCCGCAGGTCACAATCCAGCAGGACTGAAAATAAATTTAGGTTGTGAATAATAGGAAAATAATGTCAAAAGGCAAAATATGCAAACTATGCGAGACAATCAAAAGCAAGACAAATAAAACTTTTCCATTCCATCACCACTCATTCCACAAAATGTTGATTCAGCATTGGAACTGATTTAATCTGAACAGCTGAAGTAAGGTAATGTAGTAATAATAAAACTAAAACAACCTGTTTTTGTCAACTGGATTAAATTTACACATGACTCAACCAAGTGATTTGAGTTAGACTATCAAGAAGCTCTTCTGCAAAGTTACACCGAATACTATGTATTAGCTATTTTTATTTGGCACAAATTAATCTTTTAAGATTAGAGTAAATGAGACATTTGAGTTTGTGTGCGGAGGAGAGCAGGGAAAAGAAAAACAAGGAGATTTACGCGGTGGGTGAGGAAACTACTGGAGGATATTAAGAGGAGGCAGAGTATTAAAGGTGGAGGGGATGCTGAAAGTCATTTATAAGGGGAAGATGTTGGGTGGACGGGAAGAAGATGAAAGAGAACAGGCTTCACGAATGAAATGATGAGAGGTGAGGTGTATTCTGGGCTGAAGAAAGAAGTTTCGTGAAGAGGCATGAGCTAGTAGTTGTTAAAGATAAGTAATCCTCTCCCCAACTAAGTCTACCTTAATCACAAGATTGCCTCAAGTAATAAAGCTAACATTACTTCCACTTCTAGTCAACAAATATCTTACTGGAGATAAACTTTCAAATGACTGACAAATTAACTAATAGCAAAATTAATGATCTAGAAGCTGAGTTGGCTAACCATTTATATTTACAGCACCAACTCTTAGTAGTAGTTCCGATAGCATGTACAAAAATGCTCTCCTGTACTGATCTTCCTCATGAGAAAAACTTCTATACTTTCAGGCATCCCATAGGTAAGGGAATCCCAACCCAGAGAGGAAAAAAATCCTTTATAGACCCAAGTCTGTGAAAATATAAACCAAAACGGACTCATAATACGCATGAAAATCAAGGCAAATCGGACCAAATCTGCATTATTATGCAAAATTATGCCTTTTATTCTTAAAACCTTCGGCTGGTTTGTGTGGTAGAGGTTATAGTACCATTGAAAATTGAGAGACACAACAAATGGTAGTAGCAAATATGAACAATTTTATTCATAAAGTATATATGAAATTGAATAATATACAAGATGAGAAAATTCTAATCAACAGTCCAGCTTTTTCTGGCTGCAGATTCCAGCTGGCAGATGACTTGGGTTTTTCTTGTCGACGGACTTAGATTGTTATTGGGGGGGCCTTCGTCAGGAGCCCGGGCACTTAGACCTTTCTTGGTCCATTGTGCCAACCCCATGCCTGTCTGCCACTTGCAGACAGGGGACAAGAGCACCACGGTAGAGGTATGGAGGATTGGCCTCCCCCTGCCCCACCCCAGTACCAGGGATGGAGGGTGTACTCCCTCTAACTCTCCTGGTCTGGGTATATCTCCCACCGGCCTCCCGGTGGTCTGGAGGGAGTATTTTCCTCTCCATCCACGCCTGGTGCAGGTATGGAGGAGGGTCACCCATCCAACCACTGTCCGGGCCCAACGTTGCTTAACTTCGGTGTTATGACGGGAACCGGTGTTTCAACATGGCTAGGCCCTTGCCCGTCGACGGACTTCCTTAAAGAGTCGGCTTCTTTGTTTTTCTCTTCTGATTTTATCAACAGTTTATCGGCGGCCTCCAGAATGGCTTGCAATGCCAAGATTTCAGTTAAATTTTGGGCCTTTAATGCTTTTGACAAGCATTTCTTGGCATCACTGCGAAGAATATCAGCAGGGAGGGGGGAAGACGCAGCCAGGCAAGCGTGCTGCCGGGCAGAGACGAGTGCCAAGCACCACAGCCACATCATCGGAGCACAAAGCCAGACAAAGCAGCAGTGCCTGTCCGCGGTGTGCATATTCAAACTTTGCAGTCCTGTGCCGGCTGCTTCAGTGTAAATTGTAGCTTACCTTTGGCCAAAATATACACCGATTTGGACCAAAATTTGGAATATCGACCAATATTGACCATAAGCAAAAATATCAACATTCTATATACACCATATGGGATGCCTGACACCTTTAATGACATTAAAATTTTCAATCCATATCTAGTTCACTGGGCTTCTTCACAGATAGGCACAGCTAAAATGCACAGCCTAAAACTATCACTGGTCATGTGACAAAAGACAAAGGGACAAATGGAATATATGCTAATTCATGGTTTGGACCTGAATACATTGTGATGGGAATGTGAATTTTTCATAAAGACTCCAGGTCCATTTTTCACAGACAGGACATTTCTTACACCACCTAAGAGCAAGAGATTGCTCCAAACATGTACAATTATCCACTTGCTTCACAAAATATGTTTTGAAGTGTGAATGGCTTAATGTTTAAAAATCGATTCCTACCATGACACAACCATACATTAAAGTAACTACTGGTAAAAGGTAGGTTTTATTGAAAGTCAGAGTAAATCCTCCAGATTTTTACATGTGCAGAGCCCTATCTACCTCTAGTATTTCTAGAGTTCAGGGAATAAACACAGAGTAATACCCTGCCTGTATAAGATATTCTATTGGTAAAACACAATTGACATCTTACACACTTCTAAGCCCCGAATTGACGACGATGTGACGTGACCGAACCAACCCCCCCCCGAGCAGGAGGACAATAACCTCTCCAAGCGGAACGAGAACCCTTCCTCCCAGTAGCTGGGCGAGTTGAAAGACCCACAGAAGGAAAATTTTGACCTGCGAAAGGGATTATTTCCGAGGGGATGGGTATGGTTTCTTTTCTTGTGATGTGTAAGAAGTAAAGGGATATCTGCAAAGTTCAGATGCGCCAAGATCCCTCGCACACGACAGATGCAAGCAGCCACGGAAAACAAAAGCCTATCTTAGGTCTCAATCCCCAGAGTTCCTTTCGTTTCTTATGAGTATTTTAATTTATACGCGTATTCTTTAACGTAAATTTTTTTCAAATATTTGACACAATTTCGTTATCTGGAAGTCCTTGTGATATCGCAATCCATATAATATTTGAAATGTGCATCATGTTCAAAGCCATTTGGTTCATTTCAGACTTAGGCACACTTTATTTACTTTCCTAATCACACACCTAGTTACTGTTTCTGAATTAGTTATAAAAGTAACCCCCTTGCTGGTATCTCTATCTTGTCGCGATGAAGGGGCTTGCGTGCCTAAGCGAACCGGAGAGCTATGCCGACGGGAGCGAAAGCTCCTGGTAGGGCCACCCAAGCCGGACAGGTCAAGGGGGATAGGCCAGACAAAAAGAGGTACCCTGGTCCTCCAGGTTGGGGGTTGGGCGTGGAGCTAACAACCCCAAATCGTAAAAAAATGTGCTGTTACAAAACCAATAAAGAAACCTAGGAATACGGACGGATTTACAGATGATGAAATTGGCAAACCATCAGGAACTCGAAAACTGAATGCAACACAGACCTTAGCTAAATGGAACGTCAGGACTATGCTGAAAACTGGAAAAATGGTAGAGATTGCTGAGGAAGTTCTGAGATATGGGATGGATTTAGTGGCATTACAAGAAGTAAGATGGAAAGGAAATGGAAGAGTGGATAAAAAAGACTACTCAATGTTCTATAGCGGGCCTAAACTGAGAACTGGACAATGTGGAACAGGGTTTATCCTTAATACCAAAATGAAGCAAAGCTGGTTAGGGATTGAACCTTTGGGGGATAGAATGTGTAAGATAAGGCTCGAAGGACGATTTAGAAACTTATCTATCATCTCAGCTTATGCACCCACAGAAGATGCTAATGATGATGAGAAGAAAGCTTTCTATGATGGACTAAATAGAGAATGCAGCAAGATACCTAAATATGATGTGTTGATTCTCCTAGGAGATTTCAATGCAAAAATAGGAAGAGAGAACTTCTTGGAGCATGTAGCTGGAAAACTCTTTACATACCGAAACAAATGAAAACGGAAAGATGCTAAGCCAGCTGGCAGAAGCTAAAGGGCTAATAATCGAAAGTACCTGTTTTGCACACAAAGATAAGGGAACATGGAAAATGGCAGTTACAGGAGTGGTCAACCAAATTGATCACGTTCTGGTTTCCAGGAGTCATGCATCATCAGTCATTGACATAAGGTCTGCAAGAGGCCCGAACTGTGATTCAGACCATTATTTGGTAAAGGCCAAGCTCAGGGAAAGAATTGCAAATGTGGGACGTATTAAAGGACCCAAGAGAATACAGTGGAGTGTGGAAAAGTTCAGGTAATCAGCAGCTGTAGCCCAATACCAGGAAACCCTGGGTAAGAAACTGGAAGAAGGAGCCGAGAACCTGAGTGTAACTGACTCAGTAGAGAGAAAATGGCTTAATATAAAAAAAGCTATGGAAGAGGCTGCAAAGGAGACTATAGGAGAAAGAAAGAGAGCAAAGAATGAAGAATGGTTTGATAATGAGTGCAGAAAAGCTATAGAAAGGAAGAATATAGATCGAAAGAACACTATCTAGAAAGAGACAAGACAAAATGTCGAAAGATATAAAGAAAGCAGAAGACAAGCAAATAGAATACTACGAAAAAAGAAAAAACATTTCTTAAGGGGGTATATGGAAAAGATTGATGAACTGAACACACAAAATGAAAGTAGAAAGTTATACCAGGCAAAAAAACGGATGACAAACAAATTTCAACCAAGAACACACATGTAAGGACAAGAATGGGAGGTTGGTTGGAACAGAGGAAGAAGTACTGGAAAGGTGGGCCGAGTACTTTAAGGAATTGCTGAATGTGATGAGGAGGATAGAGGAATGTTGGACATGAGGGTGGACACCAAGATTGGCAGGCCATCAATAGAGGAGGTGGAGGAGTCGGTAAAGTGGCAGCGGAATGGGAGAGCTCCAGGGGAAGATCAAATTGTACCGGAGTTAATCAAGTATGGAGGGAAAGATTTAATAAAGAACCTCCACAGACATGTGAAATCTGGGAGAAAGAAGAGATGCCTGAGGAATGGAAGATTGGTTTTATTTGCCCTATCTTCAAGAAGGGTGAAAGGTTGCAAAGCAGCAACTATAGGGGAATCACATTACTAAATGTCACTTATAAGATATTCTCTTGTATACTGCAGAGGAGACTTAACATGTATGCTGAAGAAATCCTTGGTGAATACCAATGTGGCTTCAGGCTAGGAAGAGGAACAACCGACCAAATCTTTGTAATGAGACAATGCTTGGAGAAATGTTATGAGTACAACATTGACGTACATACGCTTCTCATTGATTTCCAGCAAGCTTTTGATAGTGTCAATAGAAGAAAAATGTTGAATGCATTGGAGGGATTTGGAATACCAAAAAAAACTAATCAAGTTGGTAAATATGACTATGGAAGGATCTCAAGCTAAGGCTTATATCAGGGGCAAGACTAGTGAAGCCTTTGAGATAACAACTGGAGTGAGACAAGGAGATTCTCTATCTGCAGTACTGTTTAATGTATCTACATGAACCCATGAAAGAACTGAGGTTAGAGGGAACAATTGTGCATAAATCTACTCAGGCCTTCACCTATGCCGACGACATAGTTCTAGTGGCACGGAGTATGGGTTCTCTGAAAGAAATATTCAAAATTTTAGTACAGAAGAGTAAGAATATAGGGTTTAGAATCAATGAGAGAAAAACAAAATACATGAAAATATCGGCCATGGAAGACAGAAGATGGGACTCAAAACGTTACATTTGGGCAGTACAAATTTGAAAATGTAAAATATTTCAGTTACCTCCGTACTAATTTAAACTGTAAGAACTCAATGACAGAAGGGAACAACAAGAGGATAATGGCTGGAAATAGGGCTTAATATTAAGCTCCTGAAGTCAACTCTGCTATCTAAGGAGATGAAAGTCAAGATCTATAAGACACTTATCAGACCAGTCGTGACAAACGGAGCAGAAACGTGGACAATCTCTGCTGGAAATGAGCAAGATCTGCGGATATTTGAACGGAAGGTTTGGGGAAGGATATATGGCCCCGTGACAGACGGGGTAACATGGGAGGATAAGAACAAATAGGGAAATAGAAAATATTATCAGATGCGAAGACATAGTGAGATTTGTGATGACCCAATGGTTAGCTTGGCTAGGTCATGTAGAAAGAATGAGTGAAGAAAGGATACCTAAGAAGCTGCTACATGGCAATATGGATGGAAAGAGAAAAAGAGGAAGACCAAGGAAAAGATGGATGCAGGATTTGGAAGAAGACATAAAGGCTATGAGGATCGTAAGATGGTGGGAGAAAGTGCAGAACAGAAGAGAATGGACAGGTGTCTTGAGGGAGGCCAAAGCCCACACCGGGCTGTAGTGCCGAGGAAGGAAAGAAGTTATAAAAGTAAACCATGAAAAGCATTTTAGGAAGTGCTTTTACAAGTTTTTATTTAATCTCATAAGGTGCATAGATAAACCTGGCATAGGTGGAATTACTATTCACGTTGAGCTACATGTATGTGCGATATTCACTACGAAAAAAACAATCACCTGGATGGGATTTGAAACTGGATCACTCTATTACGCTCTGTAGTAACCAATAATGTCAGGCTCGAATTTAAGCGCACAACTGTCCTCGCAAAGTATTTTTATTAGTTTATTTATTTATAAAAATTGTCCACATACAGCATGCTTGCCAATTTACAGTGGCATAATGTAACAACAACAAAACAAGAAAAAGATATACGAATGCATTCAAACAAAAACAATCAGCTCAGTAACAATGAATGAAAATAAACACATAAAAAGAAAGAAGCAATTAAAAATTGCCAGGGAGATACGAAAGAGCTCGGCTGTTAAAGGTGTAGGAAGAAAGAGAAAACGGGTCAATATTGTCTGGAAGTGAGTTTATCAGGGAAGAGAGGCAGAAGAGGAGGGAGTGCTTGGTCAAGGATAATCTGGGGATGAGCATGTGGAATAACGAATGTGTGCGAGTAGGTCTACATGGAACTTTAATGTTGATACTGCCAATCAGTTCTGGACAGTCAATGGCAGAGTTGAGGATGCTGTGGATGAGTATTTCAGGTCAGATTTGAGAAATTGTTTAGGGAGATTAAGAATGGATAGTGTAGGCATAACAGTTTCAGTTAGCATATTTTGAAAATGAGATACAGTAAGTCCTCGACTTACGCGGATCCGAGTTACACGGATCCGGAGTTACGCGGATGTTCAGTTAAGCGGGGTACACATGGACGGAAAACGTCGCAAAAACGCGGATACGGAAAAATGGAAAGCACGAGTTGGCCGAGATAAAAGGGGTGGAGCTAAAGCCTGCAGCTGGATTCTAATGTACGGAAAACGACACGGAAAGCGGAATACGGTAAAGCGGATAGCCAATCATAGGTCGCCGGAATGCGAAGAGGCGGAGCTTGGGCCCGCGGATCGGGCGGATAGAATTTTTTTATATTTTCCACGTTCCGCGCGCGGAATGTGACGTCAAAACAAATGAACTGCGACAGCCGCCGTGGTTGCGGGAGAACAATTCAAAATCTCGGAACCAAGAAGTCTATTATATACAAACTCTTTGCATATTATATGCACTTTTAGTGACGTAAATTATAATTTAATTTTCATTCATGCATAGTAACCCTATTACTTATTACCACACACTTCTACTCATTTAACTTTGTCTCCGTCGAGTAATTTCACACCGAAGTAAATCAATTAATTGGTCCCGAAAATACGAACGACCCATTGCTGTATAACCTTTGTTACAGAGAATGATATACATTCTTGAATATTTTTTTCATCGACTTTACTCTTAATCGCTTCAGATTCAGGCATTATTCAGTAAATGCTTCTAGATGAGAATTGGAACACCCACCATGTTTACTTTCCCTTTTGCGCCGTTCTGTGTGCATATGATTCCCAATTTCTCATCCTTCTTCCCACTTCCTACTCCTTCCTCCCCATTCCTCTATTCAGCTCGTCCACTTTCTGTCTCCGCAGTCAGCTTTCCGTCCTCGTGTCAATTCGCCCGTTCCGCCGGCCGAAGCTCCGTGCCTTCCATTGCCGCAGATCTGTGATTGGCTTTCCGCTTTTCCATTGCCGCGACCTTTTCCGCCCCATGTGAACCCAGCTTTAGACCAGTGGCAAGCTTGCGTTTTCTCCGCGTCTCTGTTGCCGCGACAGATACACCGGGTGACGACCCGCGGCTCAGTGTCAAGCGCGCAAGAGTTGATGCCAAATCACGGGCGTTCGGAACGCCCACTCTACTAACACGGTCCGATAAGCAGCCACAGGTCCGCCAGTCCTCGGTAAGGGGAGTGTACTTCGGCTATTTGTCGTGTTGCGCCATAAACACAACATTCAGCGCTTTCAAATCTGTCGTAGGTCGCAAGCACGGCCGCAATGGCTCCATAAAAATGTATGTTTGACCTTTTACGAGCTGTCGCCACATATCTGTCGCGGCGAAAGAAACGCGAAGAGAACGTGAGCCTGTCACTGGCCTTACACGGCATCAACGTCTTTTTTCGGCGTAGTTTGACCTTCCCGCGTAGTTAATTATCTACTCCATAGATTACGCCTGTTGTCCATCACAGCAAAAAAGGAACACATTCGTGCAGCAGACAGACTAACTTGTGTTTCCGTTGTGATTTGATCATTGGGATTGTTATTTACCAAGTCAAAAGATGGCGTTTTCTATTATCGTCGCTGATTGCCGCTAATCACAGTAAAAGCGGCAGTAATGGTTAAAAAATGGACAGGTAAGGTGTTGTGTTTCGACTTACGCGGATTTCAACTTCCGCGGAAATTTTTGGGACGAATTAACCGCGTAAGTCGAGGACTTACTGTACACTGTATTTAACTATCTTGCCGAAGAAAGAAGTAACAGGCTGAAGGGTCTGAATGTTAGAAGGAGCTGATATGGACCAGATGGGGGAGCAATACGTGATTATTGGGATGACAATAGTCGAAAAATATGACTGTAAGGCTAGTGGATTTGCAATTTGTGTGAAGCGGTAGAGGAGGCCAACCATAGACATTGCTTTATTTATACCTTAAAGGAAATGGTCAGAGCAGTTCAGTTTGTGGTCCATCAAAATGCCAAGGTCTTAAATGGAGGAGACACGATTGAGATTTAGTGAGTTTATATTGCAACTGAAATCAATGGGGGATTTTTTTAGGGAAACAGGTACAACATTGCATTTTCTAGGGTTTAATTTGAGTTTCCAAGTATTGCACTACCCCAGTCCACGAAATTGTGGATTTGGTCATGGGTACTGTATTGTGGAAGTGTCCGTCCTTATTTGGTAAATTACAGCAAAAGGATTAATATTACAAATCATCCAAAATAGAAGTAGTACTACTTGACATAAATGCACAATAACAAATATTCAGATCTCATACCATGCGGCTGCGTACATTACTGTTGATAAAAAGCTTGAAGCATTTAGGGGGAAATGTAGCTTTAGACAGTACATTCCCACAAAACCCGTTAAATATGGGGTGAAAATATTTTCCACTGTAGATTCATGCACCTATTACACATCTAAGTTAGACATCTACAGAGGGAAACAACTGGAAGGGCCTTATTCTACCGATTTCAGACCAGCTGAAGTTGTAAAAAGAGTCGTTAGTCACCTGTGGGTTTCAAAAGAAGACAACAATTTTATCGTACATTCCGAAAGCAAATATAAGTGTTTTATTGATACCACCGATGCATCACACAGATGAGATAAATGTTGGGGAGAGGAAAATTCCAGTGGTAATTTCATATTACAATTCCACAAAGGGTGCCTCAGACACAACAGACCAGTTATGCGGAAGTTACAATGTGGCAAGTAATTGTCGGAGATGGCCTTTTGTGATCTTCTATTCTTTCATAAATGTCACCATAATTAATGCTCTCATTATTTTACTGCCAACAAGCAACCCACCACTACAACATAGAGTTTGAAAGATTTTCCTAAAGGACTTGTCTGTTTCTCTAATGCAGCCACTAATTGATAGGCACAATATGATTTCTACATTGTCATGTGAAATCCAATATACTCTACATAAATTTCCCAAATAAGGGAAAATCAACCTGAAGTGCAACAAAAGCAAACGGGTATCCGGTCACGTTGTCAGCTATGCAAATCAGCAAAGACAGAAAACCAAAAAATTTGTGTTTCAAATGTAATCGCTTTATTTGCCAAGAACATGCCAAGTCTATTTGTGTAGAACGTAGTGATTGTGATCCTTCACTTGACATTGAAGTGACTGAGTAGAATGATGAGAACTAAGATATAACAGATCTATTTAGCAAATAAAACTAAAGGCGTATTGCTATAATAAAATTAACGTTACATCTCACTTTGTTTCAATGTTATTCATTGGCAAAGCAAAAAACCATTCCTAAAGACATAGTAAAATGAGGAAATATTTTGCGAGTAAAGCTAAATAGTGCGAAAATAAATTTAGGCAAAATATCTCCAATTTTTTTGAGAAAACAATTACTACAACATACTCTTAACATGAACTATAAATCCAAAAAATTAAAATCAGTTTAAAACCATCGTGAATGACTAAAACAACCATCATCGTTTGGATGGGTCCAATAGACCCAGCGTGAGTACTCACGTTAGAAAAATGGCGCGAGTACTACAGGGTTAATAACGCTAATTTATACGATCAGGAAACTAATAAAAAACGAAATTAGCTGTGGGGATGTAAACCAAAGAAATGGGCATTGCGTTTCCATGCTTTCTAGCAGCTGTGAATGAGAGATCATCTATTTCCATGTATGGGCCGCTTCCACATCTCCACATAATGTGCAGAAACAGCTCGACGGACTAGAATTACAATAGTTACTATTTCTGAATGAGTTATGGGTTACTCTGCTTCCGCTGAATAAGAAGCCGCTGCCCCCCCCTCCATTGTCACTTTTTGGCAGAGTAGGGTCTTTCCTCAAGCAAGAGTGATGGAAGGGGCTTCGTTTGGTTTGGAATGTTTATTGCTCTCCCGGGAAAAATTGTAAGTGTGGTTGCCTCTATGCCATGATGCTCGCTAATATAGTTAACTCACTAACTGACTAGATTGAAAGA
Source organism: Pyrrhosoma nymphula (assembly GCA_963573305.1). Lineage (NCBI taxonomy): Eukaryota > Metazoa > Arthropoda > Insecta > Odonata > Coenagrionidae > Pyrrhosoma > Pyrrhosoma nymphula. The sequence goes on along the minus strand of OY754333.1, from coordinate 137,795,456 downwards.
GGTATTTAAGAGACTGGAAAAGTGAAATTATGGGCATCAGGTTATTTTTATGGCATTAAAGACATTTATTCTAACTTCCACTGCGAAACAATAATTGAGAACTGATTGAAAATTATGATTGAGTGGATCGAAAGTGTTTTCCTAAACATTCCAATATTAGAATGAAATAGCATCGAGCTACTTCAATCTGAAGATATTTGATGTGAATATCGTTCCTTGTTCATCAAAAAACAAAATTTAAAATCAAAGAAGCGCAGTCGTATAGTTAAAACCATTTCGAAAGAACTTGATATGACATTGGATACTATAGAAAGCTCACTATTATATAGTGAAACCATTAATTAGTGACCGTTTGTGCATAAATACATTGCCCCTGAAAAATTCTATTCCCGAATACCTTGCAATTATAGGTGCGCGCTAAAATTCGAGCTTGAGATTATGGGTTACTACAGAGCGAAACAGAGTGATCCAGTTTTAAATCTCATCCCAACTATTGTTTTTTTATTGTGAATATCGCACATTTTTGTAGCTAATTGTGCATTGTAATTCCACCTCCACTATATATATCTACACACCTAATTAGATTGAAGAAAAACTTGTAAGCACACTTCCTAAAATGTGCTTCCTGGTTTACTTTTATAAATCACTTTTAGAAAGAGTAAGCTGCCATATGAAGAAATTAAATGGAATTCCGAAACAAACTAAACGGCTAAGAACAATTTCAAATATATTTCAAATGTATTTCAAATATAAGCGTCGGCCCCGGTGGCGACGGGGTAAAGTCCTCGCCTGCTAAACTGAGGGTCGCAGGTTCGAGGCCCGCCTGAGTGGATTTTTCACCACTCAGGACATGGGTGTTTGTGTTTGTCCAATGTTACATGTTTATACACCCGATGTAAAAGGCCGTTCATGCTGTTTTCGGGGATGTGGAAATAAATAAATAAATAAATAGGGAAGAGGCGTTTGGAATTATAATGAGCTCAGAGACAAAACTCAGCCAATCATGGATATCGACTAAACTTAGTTTAAACAGCCAAGATTTAAGGTGCTTTCCTCGAAAATGTATGAATATTGTTGCATTGAGACGTAGACTTAGACTTGGAGAGAATTGGGGAAAATGATAGCGTAATGAGATCTCGATGTTATTGAGCAAAGTGATCTTTATTTTGGATTCGTTAACTCTTTGGTTATTCTTCAGCTCCCTTACGTGAACAAATAAAAGGTCTCCCTCCCAGGAGCTCCTTTAGCTTCTTATAATTATTTCATTTTGAATGCGTATTTATTGGCGTAGAAACTAGTCAAAACTTTAAAGTATTTTCACAATCGCTATGTCTGAAATTATACGTTTGCGCTTCTTTGATTTTCATTTTTTCTGTCAATAAACAAGAATCCATATGATTATTTTATTTTATATGTGTATTCATTGACGTAGAAACTTGTCAAAATTTTGACATATTTTCGCAATCGCTGTCTGGAATAAAAGGCTGTGCTTCTTTGGTTTTAATTTTTTCCATTGATAAACAAGAATCAGTATGCACATCAATTTTCTTAGGATGCAAATAGGCCAATGTTATTTAATTATAATGCTGGAATGCCGTAGAAACCAGCTAGAAAATAAACTCAAAGCCTCCCTTCATTCAACTATTATTTAACGAATAAAAATGACTTGGTTGCTAGGCAATGACGAATTGTCATAAGGATTCAGGATTTACTTGATTGGTTTGCGGCAGTTTTATCCACCTTTCCAATTCAACTAACTGCTTTCTGCAGTAAAAAGGCCACTACTTAAAAAAAATAAAACATCCTAAACCTTAAAGTCCCCCGAGCACCTCCATATCCAACCACCGTTAACCAGCATCAGCTGAGAAGACATAAGAAGATGCGCACCCGCACAGAGAAATGTGCCTGCCTGCCTTCACAATTACTCATTTCCTTGCAGCATATGCAATTTTTATAGAACAATACATCGAATAATCACAACTAATAGCATGAAATAAGTTAAAAAAAGCAAAAAATGCACCAAAGAATGAATACTAACACTGCCTGAGTGTTCACGAACGTGAAAGAGTCTTCTGAGTCCTGTATTCTCACGAAAATATTCACTGTAAGAACGTGAAGTTCCAATGCCCTTCCAAAATTTAAACTGTGAGCCATGTCATTCAATACATGCCAAAGTCCTTTACATGGACAAATCAGACGAACAAAGATAATTCAGCTGCGTTACTTAAAGGATCTAGTTAAGGCTTAAATTCACACCTTTTCCCTAGAGTTAGGTGTTGAAAAATGGAGCAATAAAGGAATAAACTATATATAAAAATAAAATATTTATAAGTGTTGTGAGTACACATGAAAATGTTGACAATAGGTAAGAACATATTTACAGATCTACTTTCGCTACTTTGACTATTTTAAACTTCTTTTCCTTTCTCTTTCAATAAATTAGCTCTTGTGCAGCAAAACAACTTATTATGCCGTCAAAATGCTTTCATTGATGGCTGCATTATGCGTTTTATATTTTATAAATCTATCTTATACGTAGGGATAGGAAAATTTCGCGATCACCAATTTTGCGAATTTAGACGAAAATGTCCTAGGAGTGGTAATTAGTTACAACATACTCCATATTGACTGGGGAAATGACTTTTGAACTCGCGAAATGTCGCGAATTGTGCCTCAAAACGCGAATTTTCATTTTTTTATGAGAAAATGGTTGGAAGTACTTTTCAATCGCAAGAAAAATATTAAAATTGCAAGCAAATGTTCTCAATTCGATTTAAACGCACTCGCGTGCAAATACTCCTGAGGTATGCGGAAGTTTGCAGTTCATCGTAGCATAACCGGTGTGACGATAACAATCGCGGGAGGATGACATCGGCTGCTTTCGATTTATGGCGATAACCGGCAATGTACAGCTCGTCACGCCGCGGTGCTTTCTATTTACAATTAGTGGAATAACCACCTATCGGCATCTATAATCTGTGGCTCTCCGCTCCGAGGTGAGTTGAACAAAGGAAAAGCAATATGTGCATTTATTCTAAGTAATCTGCTACAGCAGGGTTTCCCAAACTTTTCCTGCGATGGAACACTTCGTAAATCCTGAAATTTTAACGGAACACCTTGTGGACTTCGCATATATTAAACCATTGAGTTTAGGTAGCAGAATATAAAGCCATTATTGGTTACTCGGAACACCCATTAGCCTTCCGCGGAACATAGTTTGGGAATCCCTGTGCTACAGATTTGAAGACGAGACGGTCTGTGCATGCGTGAATAGCCGCTTTGAGTTGTTTCATTTCAATGGGATCGTTCACAAAGAGATTTTTAATGCCAATTATAGTTTGAAAACTAAAGAGACACGTATTTTTCCAATTTTTTATTTTGGTCTGATTTGTTCATAACACTACTATGGATTTGAAGATGAGACGGACTGCGCATGCGTGAATAGCCGCTTTGAGTTGTTTCATTTCAATGGGATAGTTCACCAAGAGATTTTAAATGCTAATTATAGTTTGAAAACTAAAGAGACGTATTTTTCCTATTTTTTTCTGATTTGTTCATTAGACTCTACTACAGATTTGAAGATGTGACCGACTGCGCAGGCGTGAATAGCCGCTTTGAGTTGTTTCATTTCAATGGGCTTGATCGCCAAGAGTTTTTTAAATGCCAATTCTGATAGAGTTTGAAAAATAAAGAGAGACGTATTTTTCTGTTTTTTTGATCTGTCGCCTGCTTTTCGAATTATCGGCGGCGAAAAATCGGGGTTCCTAACCCTTTCATGTAAAAGAACCAACATGAAAAGTTTTGAAGTCACTCGCTGCTCCGTCCAATCACGATGGGCGCTATGCAGCATTCCACTTTCCTCGCTTTCCAGCGAGCGAATTAGAAACTGAACCGGATCTCTGATGACGTCACGAACTTTTTGAGTGGGCGGCAAGTTTCGTGAATTTTTGTTTTTGATTTAAGAGGGAGTGGCTGAATATAGAAGAATTTTGTCTCCACCGAAAATCTATTTTCCAATCCATCTACCGAATTCGTGAATTAAATTGCTATTTCGCATCATGGTGAACGACATTATTGCAATGGTTGCGTAGCTGGCTTTAAAGCACCAATCAAGGCCAACTATGACATCAATATAATTGTCAATATATTTATTTATTGCGTGGCACCAAGATTTGTTTTATTGTTTTTGAATCTCTAGTTTATGGCCATTTCCGTCAAATGACTGTTTGTTTTCCAGTGACAATTGTTAAGTATCCTAGTTTTATTCCTGGTTTCTGTGCTTGCAAGTGATTGTGACGAGTTATTGAAATGCCAAACGCAAAATTAAGTGCAAGAGACCGAGCTTTCCAGTATCAAAAAGATGGATTTTATTGTATCAATAAAAGTGCGGTCATGTACACATTCTCCAATTGTCAGGTTGCTTGGGAAAGACTCAATTGGAAAAATTTAAAATCTTCGAAGAACGTAACTGCAGCAAACTTTCACAAGGATGGAAATTCTCTAAAGTTCCATGTCAATACACGAAATGTATTAAATTTTATTTTTAAATTTAGTGCCACTTTTCCAAGTTCCGCCACCGAGGTGATTGTCTTCAGTCACAACATGGCTAGAAGGGGAAGTGTTGCATAATAACCCAGATCATATTGGGTTAAACTATAGTACAAGTGATCCTTTTCTAGACTTTGAGATAATCGGAATTTTATGTGTATATATATAAAATTGTGGTCACTGTGAAAACACCGAAATGTCTTGTTGAAAGTGCCGAATTCCTAATTTCAAAGTACTGCTTTTCTCCCTCTCAAACCACCGAAAAATTCCTATCCCTACTTATACGTCATAGATGTGCCTTGTAACATACATATATAAGCATGTCAAAACAAGTAGAAATACTAAGTAACTCATAATGTTTTCAAGTAATTGAATTATTAAAGAAAATCTAAATGTAGTAATTCATATATTCTCTTCAACACGATTCAATCACCTGGAGCGACTATTCGCGGAAATTGACTTTCTAGAAAAAAAATAATGGAAGATATGTCATTTTCAGTGGTGGTATTCCCCGTACTCTGATGGAGACTTCCGATGGATATTTGAGTCCTGGCTTCGACACAGTCCCTTTAGATTACGAGAGGGATTGGGTGACTGGCCGACAGACCGATCGTTCATCTACTCATTTTCGCTCACGCATAACCAAACGGGAGTCCAAAATCCAACACATCTTCTCAGAAATCCCTTAGCAGGTCAAAATCGTCCTTTGGGTGGAGGTTTCCTCTCGGCAAGTGAGTTCGGAAGGAGGCCTGTTGTTCCGCTCGGAGTTTATTGCTCCCCCACTCAGGGAGGCGCGGTGCGGCCGCATTGTCACATCGTCGTCAACACGGGACGGGAACCAAAGTGGCACGATTTTTTTAACACAACGGTACATTGGTTTTGCTAAACAGGAGTATGTAATGTAAGATCCAGTTTATCCATACTTATTATGTTAATTAAACTATGTCCTCTGCCTTAAGCATTAAACTTCATCAGTTTTTCAGTCAGGAGAAACTTACCTTTGCATGGACAACATACATGCATAGGAAATTTTCTTTAGTAGGTATTTATTCAAAACTAAACATGAAGATAGAAGATTTGATAAAACTTAAATTCTCAAGGCATGATATAAGTTTTTAAAAAGTATGGAATAATGAATGGAATATCAAGTAGTTGGTATGTTTAGAGAGATGCTGGCAGTTGAAACCATGATCCATAAAAGAAAGTAAAAATAAAAAAATACTGAGAATCTTTAAATAAACTGAAAGGCATTTAACCTTCATCAGCTGGATTTAAATCCCAGTGTATCCGCCAGGCTGCCGGATTTAAATCGACACATACCCGGAGCCGGAATGTTTTGGTCACTCACCGTATGCAGCGAAAAAATTTAAATGGACTTTTCAGGCATGCTAGACATTTAAAGGTTAATGCCACTTCAAGGAAATTAAACGTTAATTCACAATGAATAATGTTAGATAAAAGAATGGGGAAGAGGATAAAGAAGAAGAATGCAAGTTAAATTAAAAGCAATGAATAGTGCACATCAGAGATGATGTATCAATCATCATAAGAGCACCTGAAGAAACTTGACAGTGGAAAAACATTGAGTACTAAGGTATTTGAGAATGAAGACACTGTGGACGAAAATGACAAATTTACCCAGAATACAGGTGAACCTCGACTTTCGTACAATGCGCACTTTCATACGCTCCAAATTGATACCTTTGACTTTTGGACACCAAATTCAGACTTTCGGACATTTGTCAAACAATATTTTTGAATTTCCCGCGATGGTGCATGGCACATCCCGGCATTCAACTGTTTCCTCTGGCATTCTCGCTCACTAGTATACGTGACTGTGGGCAGTGTTAACTTAGAGCAAGGTATAACTTGTTTATTTACTGAATTTAATTCATGTTGTATGATAAGAATGAGTAGAAAACGTAAATATGATGTGACTGAGACCAACGAAAATACGCATAGGTCGCATAAACTTAATACTGTCGAGCAAAAGTTTGGAATTATTTGACGTGCTCTACTGGGAGGATCTTTTGCTGCAATCGACAATCATTGAACTTAAGCCATTCAACTGTGTGTTCAATAGTAAAGGGGAAAGATAAAATTATAGACCATGTACGAAATGCTGGGAAGTGCAATGCGAAATTCACTAAGTTGTGTATGGCATGTACTATCACTTTCAAAAGTCGGTCCACGCGGTGAGCGCGGCCAACTTTGCATTTTGCTGAATTCGAACTTCGGGTATTGGCAATGCATTCAGCGACTACTAAGGGCCAACTTGACTCATTTATACTCAACTATGGAGACCCTCGTATGACCTTCTCCCACTATCGCTGACCAGCGAACTCCCCCGACTCCAAGTGGTAGGCAATGGTAGGCGGAGAATGCAAAAGGGAAAGGCGTTAGGTGTTTTTCACTCTTACGAGTAGCGGGCTTAATTGTATTCTTGATAAATCGAGGAAGTAGATCGACGAACCGATCAATACAAAGCAATTTTTTAGGATAATTCTCGACTTTGCGTTTTACCCTGAACAGCTAACTCCCCGGACCTTTCTCCTATTGAGAATGCGTAGGGTAACATTGTGAATGAGTGGCATTACGACGGAGAAAGAACCGAGTAAAACTTTATTAGTCTATATACGGGATGTTTGGAATTCTTTAAGCCAACGTCCCTGTGTAATAGAACATTTGGTTGGGTCTATGCAGTCACGATTACGATCTGGAACTGAAAATAATGGCGATATTACAAAATATTAAAGTTGTTATCCGATGAATGAACATTTTGTATTAGATTTCTGTTACCATAGGTAGTATGCTGAAAATGACTATCCCTAATTATCTAGAACACTTTTCTTCCTAACCTTATCAAATCTTGACTCATTCCCATTAATTTTCACTGCAAAATGAATGCCAACTTTAAGTTTAAACCACAACTTCTATTTCGTTCGAATCTATTCTAAATAATGAGAACATTTTTCATGTTGCTTATTTGAAAATCTTATCTTTTATATATGAGCAGTTTTTCATCGTAGGCATTTTTAAATGGAGTGCATGTCTTCTCTGAGAGCGAGAAATCAATTAAGTTATATCTCCACTGAAGGAAAACTCATTCATGGCCGCATTCATTTAGGATAAATTACAATCCACTTTTTGTAGCTTCATTCGCCATAGTTATGCATTTATTTTATCCTACTTAGGGTTTTCTCCTTTTTTAGGTAATATCGTAAAGTATAATTTTCAGTGATGATATGTGTTGGATGAAATAGGTATGACTTCGCTTTGCATATTTAGAAATCAGCTTCGAGTGGCATTACACCGAAGGCATGTTTCAATGTTAATTTCGCTCTATTAGGCTGTAATTTGTCTTACGTTGTTTTTATTGGACTGTTAAATGCACTGCGAGTGTGTTTAGAAAGTTAATACAAAACAAAAAGATTCATTCACTGCAAGTATATCCATCACTCAGCTTTCCGTTCCTGAACGAACCTCTGATTTCTAGAAGCTATGTTCACCATGGTGGCAATATATTCTGGAGATGTCTGTCAAACTCTACTGACTATGGAATCTATCAGTCACGCAATGGGGGATACTAGCTAAAGAAATTTTTGTGAAATCCAAGGTTACAAACGCACGACGTAAATTTAATTAGGTAGCTATTTTTATGCTCCTTTGGACGAGATTGTTTCACTGCACAGCGCAAAACCTACACTTTCACACGCACTGACGAAAAATGAGCTGCTGAGGAGATATCAGGGACTCTAAACTGTTTAAATCTGTCAATCCTTTAGCATAATTAGATTGGTTTGATAAATAAATGTATCCAATCGCAAGGCAATCAAATTACTAAGTACCGATTCTTTAATTCACACTCTGATGCCAATAGCCTGAATAAGGATATTTAAATTTAAAATAATTTCTATGATTGACTAATGGACAAAATCATTTATGAGTGCTTAATACAAGGACAAAATTATTTGTTTAATCATTTACATGTTTTTGTTAGAGAGCTATTAATAGTAGAATTTCATTTAAAAGCTGTAAAGAGACTGTAAAACTAAAAGATTTCATATTCTATTTTCACATATTGAGGCTGTAGCAACAATTATTTTGGCCAAACCATCGTATAGAAAAATAGTTGACCGTGTACCATAATGGGCTATCCTGGTGGAAAGGGGCTAGGATTATCTCCACCTGGTGGCGGAGAAAAGGTTCGGCACCCCACTGGGCTCGCTCCCAAGTTGAGGAAACATATACCTGAGCAAGAACTAGCTGACATGAGTGAAAGCTCTGTACTGGGAATGCAAAGAAATTTTATAGGTATTCGTGAGGGAAGTAGCATTTTTCAACTTGTGGCCCCATCGCATAAAGGTTAAAAGGATGTATATTATGTATATTGCATTAGCATGCACACAGATCCAGATATAAATTTTCAAAGTTCAGTGGCACATCATTTTGACGCTAACAGTAGGGGGTGGTATCCCATAGTTGCCAGGATAGGGTGTCCAGTGAATCTCAATTTCTTTTTTCCCTGAGTTTTCCAGGCAAATTTTTTTCATTTTCTAGGGTCTTGCTGCACTTTGTTTCTAACATATTTTTAATGAATTTCTAATAAAATTGGCATAATTTTGCCAACATGAAAAAACAAGAAATTTCGGTCCCTACTTTGAGTTAAAAACGTAAGAGTATGCAAGGAATGTGGAGTATTACGGGTTTTATTTCAACCAACAAATAAACAAAAATGGTTAACTGACAACAAAATTCTGAGTCAGGTGCAATTTGAACACAATAAAGTAGATTCAGACTAGTTTGATAAAGAACATGTATAAAAAGAAACTGGTGAGACATTTTTCAGTGAGTGCATTTCCGATTCAATTTCAGCAACAAATTTCTCGCCTTATCAAGAAATTATGTTATTTTGGTTTGCAGCTCTTGAAACTTTTGCAGTATGTACCTCTTTCTTATACTTTTCCTCTTGAGGCCTTGGTACCTTTCCTCTTCTCCCAAAAGGCTTCACTGTACTTTACATGAACATTTCGGAAACTGAATTAATTGCTTTGTGATAGGTACGGATCTAACGCCCAAAAGCATTCAATTATGTAAAACAAAATTGTATTTGTTGGACAATTCACGAATTTTAATTAGGTTGGTTTGCCCCTGCACAGTGGCCCTGTCGACTACGAACCCGAGGGCCGTGATTTCCATACGCAGTGACTGCAAAATGTATTTCCGCTCCTTCAAAAACATTTCTGCAAACATTAAAACGAGGAGGGTGGAGATTATTTGGAAAGGATTATCAATTACATATATAACAATACCCAATTATCCATTTAGGTTGCCGGCCGAATGGTTTTCGTATAATGCGGGAAATGCCACTGCGCATGCTCAGACGTTTAGATTTCTCGTAAATTTGGCCACACCAAGAATTAATTCCATTCGTACGGCTCTTCGAACAGAATCTTGATTTCCGCGTGAAATTCTGTTTCCGGTGACAGATTTTGGCATCAATTCCGATTCCATTCGTAGCGGCCATTTTACATGGGAATTATTCCGTGTGGAATTTGCCTTGTTATGCAATCGGCCCCTTAGACTGCGCATAGGGAGAGTGGGGTGGGGTGACGAAGCACAAGCTGAGAGCGGGCGCACAGCTATGAAAAGAGTATTCAATGAACAGGGAGCGCAAGGCTACGCTGAGCCGAGTATAATGCAAGCAAAGGCGCAGGTGAAACCTCTCTCTCTGCCTTAATGGAAATAGGCTGCCATGCATTTTCCAGGGTTTTTCGGAAAAATACAAAAATTCCCTGAGTTTTCCAGAACAAAATATTTCCCTGAGTTTTCCCGGTTTTCAAGGTTTTCCAGGTCGCCGGACACTCTGCAGGAATCAATTCTGTGATTGAATTTCACGTTAAGGTTAATTGATAGCTGGAGGGCTTCCCAATCACTGCTCCCCAATGATATTTTTAATGTTAAACCATCAATTGAAACTACTTTTCGTCTGACTCCCACCTTTCAACCAATCTGGCATGGGTGGCTCTACCAGGAGCTATTATTATTGCTCCCACCAGTCCAGCTTTAGAGGTCATTGCTCTTCCCATGAGCCCTCCCACCGCATCAAGAGGGGAATGGAAGAGTTGGAACATATGATATGGATGAAGACCAATGCAGTTAATAAAAAGGATAGGAACAAGATAAGGATTCTTAGCTTAGTGATTTCTCAAAGCAAAGACGATGCAAAAACAACAGCCCACACACCTTATACTCATAAACCCAGAGAAAGCATTTCATGCTGTGGATTGGAACAGAATACTGACTGCAATTAAGGGCAGAGGAGTAAGAGTTACATGTAATATGTAGACAACATGAGGAACAATGGATAAATTGCAACAGGAAAAAATCGAAAATCAAACCACGGGCCGGGCCAATGCGCAGACCACTATGCTACCCAGGCTTCCTAATTCGGGTGGCAATTATTCATTATTCCATCGCCGTGTTTAGTGGCAGTCATGCATATCTTCAACATGAAGAACAGTTGGAAGTGATTAAATGTAGCTGAAAACAGGAAGAAGTGAAAGTGGGGAAAGAATTGATTTGTCACCAATGATCTTCAAAATGTGCATTGAAAAGGCATTAAAATTAAATAAAAGAAAAATTAAGAACATGGATATAGGTACAAGGACAAAAATATACAGTCGTATGTACACTTTTTGATGACTTGGCCAGTCTGGCAGAAAAGAAAGATATAACGAGAATTCAGAACAGCAAGGACAAATGCTCATAAATACAAATTAAAGATAGATGTAACTAAAAACAGAATTATGGTTTGAGGGTGAAATGAAGACAACAAAGTTACCATCAGAATAGGTCAGCAAAAACTAGTTCAAGGGGAAGAATTGTGCTCTCTGCAAAGTAGGATCACCAACTGAGCACAGAAGATATTATGAGAATAGCAGCAACAAGAGAATATGGAATTGTACCAGAAGAAGTTCTCATTGACAGCTAGCAACGTAAGCGTGAAAGTGCAGCAAAACAACTTTTTATGCCATCAAAATGCTTTTGTAGACAGCAGCATTATGAGCTTTAAGCGTGGAAGTAAGAAAGCTTGCACAATAACAGCAGTTGGCTAATATTTCATTTCTAATTATTAGCTTCAAGATAAACATTGGAAGCCAGATCTTTTATCATCGCAAGTTAACAATGTTCTTTAGGTATGAAGGTTAAAAAAATATTAGCTCATTTTCCAATAGGCTGGATTTGATTACTTACTCTACATCTACACTGTACGAATCCACAAAAAAAACAACACACCCTGCCAAAGATTAATGGCACATGACTTCCATGCATTCATACATCTCTACAGTATGGTGATTAAGACATCACCTTCCACAATAAATGAGTAGCGTTTCTTAAAACATCAACAACATTGGCATATTTAAAGAGTTTTGCAATTCAAAAGCCACACCTTCCTCCTTTCCATTTAACATAAGTCCAATGAGAGGAAGATTTAGGATAATGCTCATTCGGCAGACATCATAAACTCCAAGGAGAGCTTGATATTTACGACACTCTATACAAGCCATTATTTTGCGTTATACGATTAAAACGTTTAGTAGAATCGCCACTCATGAGCATTCACATGTAGCTGGGTGAACCCATTACTATTTGAGAATGAATAAAACCAGAATAACCTTACTTTTCACCATTTAGACTAATAATGTATTGCGTGTGTTTATAGCAAGAATGGCTTCTCCAACAAAATAGTTGGACCCGCGGTTCTAAATAATACTTCCATTAACTTTCGATTATGACCAAAGATTCTAATATCCAATGCACGAAAGGAGAAAGAATTTGAGATTTGGGAGAAACAGAAAAATTTCTCCCCGGAACAATTAACTGGAAATTACTTCACATTCCATTTCTCTCACTGGATTCGACATCACACCGGAAATTTCTGCTTAACTGTACACAACTAACTCACGAATAGTGATTTCTACCCGTGGGCCACAAGACCGATCAAAAACACGTTACTGGACTCTCTTCACTTTCGTCCCCCGTGTCAATGAGTCTACGACTAACATTCTTAAATACACCACTTATGCCAAGTTTCAATACGTAATCAAATGGTTTCCGCCAAGGACTCTCAACAGTTAACCGAATTAATAGATCAGAAATAACGTAAAATAATGCAGTAACACTCTACGACAACCCACAGCCAAGAGAACAACAATAGTTAAGCTAATTATTAACACACCTCGTAAGTTCCCAACTACGCTCTTGGGTATCCATTTCTCTGAAACGAAAGGAAATGTATTAATATTAATTGTCCCGAAATAACTCCTATTAACTAGGCGTTAATCCCCCATAAAACGAAGTACAACAAAGGCAAGGACGACAGCTATAACAACCTCATTAGCCACATTCACGCGCAGGAGGTAAAGTTACTCTAGCAAGACGCTCAAGCCACGCTAACATACTAAATAAGGAGTTGAATTAAAGACTACACATTTTACGCTAATTCATTATATTAACATTTACATTCACTCTTTCATTAATAAGAAGCAAATACCTACCATTGTAGGCACATTTTCTTTGTAAATATGGTCTGGAAGCGTCAAAACACTAGCATGACTTGATAGTTCATGCAGTTCTAATAAAAAATTAATTATTGTTAAATGATAAACTGTAGTTCCTAAATAAAGCGGTTAAATTATTAAACAATTCTGAAAAGTAACTTCGCAAAACAATTATTTTTCGCGTAGGCGTTATTATTATTAATACTGCCCTCTGACGGGTCACAACGCTGACCTCAGGGGCCGCAAGGGTTTCAAGTTCCTTCCGCAGCATAAAATAACAACCTAAAAATTGTCGAATACCTATCTTATGAGGCGATAATACGAAAATTTGTTAAATCACTGTCCAATTTTTATTTTAAAAAAGATTTTAAACGGGAGAACTGAGTGCTTGAACTTTGTAGTTGAGTCAGTACTTTTCCGCCGCACGACCTTATCCGGGGAACATGGCTTTTGTGGTTGCTAGACTTTGCCGCCAATCGTTCTCTTTGCAGGGATCTGCAAGCAAGTGTCGGCTGTGGGCGAGTGTTGTTCCAGTAATTCGCAACTTAGCTACCGAAATGACTCTGCCACGGGTATATTTTGACATGACTGCCGATGATCAGCCAGTCGGTAGGATTGTAATGGAGGTAAGTTTCTTTAATATAAATTATTTTCTTCGTGAAAGTCTGAAAATAGGTGACATGCCGACGCCCCGGTAGGTGTCCGAATTTAGAAACGGTTATGTAGCTAAAATCCTGCTAAATACGTATATCCTGGTATTTAACAATTTATGATTAGGTTTAGGAATTCTATTGCTAGCATATGAATTATTTTAAATAGCTCGGAAGGATGTATTGAATTTCCACTTGCACGAGGTTTAAATTTGAAGTCAAAATGGCTGTTCTTCCTTATCTCATTCATTAAAGTCATCCAATTACGGAATTTCGCCTTATAATGTGTACGTTGGGTACTAATTTAGGGTTAATACTTAGGAACTCATCTTTGAGTGTGCCCTTAATAGGAATTCGCCCACGTGTTCTAGTAGTTGGTCTAACCTTCATCTCATGCTTATTTACTGGTCTACCAGGTTTTTTAAAACCGTAATTTGCATCTTTCACTTGACTTTAAAGCGGTGTTCCTCTAGCACGTGTACATTTTAAGCTTCACTTTATTCGATAGTTCTGATTTTATTTCTATGTTGAGCCAGGCTTTAATTGTCATTTTAATTACATTATAGTTGAGGAGTGATGTTGTCCCGAAAACTGCTGAAAATTTCCGACAACTTTGTACTGGAGAGAAAGGATTTGGTTATGAGAACAGCTTCTTCCACCGTGTTATCCCCAATTTCATGTGCCAAGGTGGCGATTTTACCAACCATAATGGCACTGGAGGAAAGTCTATTTATGGAAACAAATTTGAGGATGAGAATTTTACACTGAAGCATACCGGGCCAGGTTTGTGATGAGGAAACGCAATTTGTGATTAAGATGTTCCCATTTAGCGGTACTTATTTTGGTGTCTTTCATGCAGGTATCCTTTCTATGGCCAATGCTGGGGCCAATACAAACGGAAGCCAGTTTTTCATTACCACCGTGAAAACTAGCTGGCTTGACAGTCGACACGTTGTATTTGGGAGTGTTGTTGAGGGGATGGATATCGTGAAGAAGGTATGGAAAGGTGACGCACATCTAAATTTAGTGTAGTGTAATTTGATTGTTAACTTATACAAGTTTTTATTTTGTAGCTCGAATCTTATGGATCTCAAAGCGGGAAGACCTCGAAGAAGATTAGGGTTGCTAAAAGTGGTCAGCTTTAAATTGTCTTATTTCTTATGCTGGTGGTCGAGATGGTAATTTTTAAATACTGGTACCAGCACAAATCCGTGAACCCAATTGTGTGTAAGCCATCTCATCATTCCGATTGTCAGGGTGGTGGTAATCGAGGTTGCATTTGCCCTTGGATAAATGACTTCTACTTAATAACAGAGTTCAACTGGTTATGGCATTTTGATAAATTTTACTTAAGCCATTTACAAGCTTATTTGTAGTTTCATGGGCACTTTGAAATAACATCCGGTCAGTTTGTGTCCTTAAGCATTTCATCGTAAGCATTTAACTAATGCAGAATAAATTCACCTGTAGACCACTTAATGTGGGTAATGAAGCTACCTATGTGTTTGTGATCTGTAAGTAACTTATTGTTCTAGTTCAAGCTTGAATGTGTAATATTTATCCATTCCCAGTGTTTAACTGAAGTATTTTTATTGGCCAAGGGCATATGTATATCATCACTCTGTATTTTCCTTTTTTCTTTATCTCAAGTGGAGCTAGCTTGGAAAGTTTTCAATTATCTGCATTTTAACAGTTGGAAGGTTAATCAATAAATGAATAAAGCATTAATTAGTACTAAAACTTTTTTATTATGTTCAATTTTGAGTTTTGAATGGGGATTTTTTGCTTTTCTTATTTTTATTGCCTTCACAATGGAATTGCAGTCTTAAAATGCTATTTTCTGTTATTCCACACTCTGCTAATGTAGGTGTACTTTGTGCATCTAGGATACTGTCATTCCACACCGTAAGGGGCTTTGATGGATACCCAACGAGCAATCTTGCATTTTCTCCATTTGCTAGTTGTCTCAAAAGATACCCAACCTTAGTCTCTGTTGATGATAGTTGAAGAGTACATGCTTTGTCTCCTAATAGGAAATAGATAGGGTAATTTGTATTATGCTGTTGATATCCATTTTAAGAATTGAAAAATAAAACTTACCATTGTGTGATAGAATCTTGATAGTAATTTCATTTTTTCCACTGGGAAATTTATGTTGCAGCGATTGGAACTCCTCAGAAACCTGAAAGTAGTAAATAGAATTAGGTGGATCTAGTGGCTCTTGTTATGAAAGATTTAACTGTGGGAGAGAGTATGAGAGACATGGAAATTAGTTAATCAACCATTTGGTCATAGCTGGTGAATTGTTTGAAATTTTCTATTAAAATGTTACTTTCCTCATGACAGTACTCAAAGGAGCAGGTTTGCATTTATTTGGCGATAAAACTTCTTAATTGAGTTAACATTGCTAAGGTTGTGACAGGTTTTTTCTGGGATGCTTGAGGTACTTCCTGGAGAAAGTATTTTGCAAAATCAGTAGCAGTCAATCAGAAATGTTATTCATTGCCCTACTCTACCTCATACTGGAAGAAGTGAGGCAAGGTAGGCCAAGATTTTGAAACTAAGAGGAAAGGGATTTAAATGTTATGTACTTCCTGATGTGATAGTGTGGTCACGTATTTCAATATTAAGTTTGATCTTTGTCTCCTGTGACAGGAATGTTTATAAATGCACATAGGTAGTGTTGAAACATTTTCCAGTTTGTGTTAGTCTGGTGGCTTACTTTTTCTGTGCCATTCTCTTTGTGATGTATCATTGCTGGTTCTTGGAGGTTTTTTGAAATTTCCATTTCTCTCCAAGGCTTAGGTCTTTCTCCGCTCAGTTTGTTTCTTTTGTCTATAACCTGTGATAAAAAATTAATTTCTTAATAAGCATTGGAGAAAATCAGTGTGCTGGAATTGAAATAAATCTAACCGTGGGGCATGTGACACCACCTGAAAGATGACTCCCTCTGGGTGTTGGTGCTGCAATTCTGCAGGGAAGAAGCCATCCATTATATCTCTTAAAAAGCTTTTTGTTCCATTGCCTGAGTACGGCCTTAGCCTCCCATCAGATACAACTAATCCGTCTGCGTATAGTGTTAATGGGATGTGCTCGACCAACTGAAAATGAAAAATATAAATTAAGTGTTTCTCAAGAATCAAAGTGGTTTGAGGATTTTGGGTAAGTAATTATGTTGGTTGTCAGTGCCACTGGATCTAGGGTTACTGGAGACTTAAGAAAGGAGGCAAACTGATTGCAAAAACTAGGACAACTTGAACCAAATTTATATGGGACAGTCATGACCTACTGTGTGTGCATGTATTGCCACATAGGTTTTCAATCCACATCAATTGTGTACATTGTGAAAGGTTATATTTTTTTTATAAAAATGATAGGGAGTGATCTTAAAAAGTTTCTTATGTATTGTCTCAGTGTATTTCTGGGATGGTACAATGACCTATATATGAATCTATGTACGAAATGCAGTAATTCGTGGAAAAATTATACGGGAACCTTATTTAGGTACACTGCTGCTAGCTGATTTGTCCGTGGTCCATTATGGCTATAATAATGAAAACATTCTCTACCTCAGCATTGATGTAGGGTTCCAGAGATACAAAAGATAGGTACATCTTGACACATTGCCAATTAATCAAAAGATGTGTGGGCTATGTGACCATTGAGTTTTCTGCGAGCAATTGTGGGAGGTTGTGTCATTTGGTTAGGAACACGAAATGGGGAGAGCTGGTTATCACAAAAACCTGTATGGCTCTGAACTGCAGGTCAAAACCTAGGCTGTCAAGGGTTACTCAAACATCTGGTGACCTCACTGGATATCTGAATGAGACAGTGATGTTATAGTGAAGAGGGTAGTTCTTCAATTACTCGACTAAAGCATGAGTCATGTCCAAAGCAGATTTAATTTCGTAAATTGGTTTAGTCACGGAAGAGGAATGAAATTAACACTCTTGATGTTTGGTATTGGTCCTTGCCCATTGTGTAAAGTGCTGAAAAATTATATGCTAGGTGGTGTATGTTGCAGAGATAGGTTGAAAGTGAAAAGTCATTTTATAAGAATTATTGTTATTTAATCCTTTTTGTGGATTATGATGTTGGAACAGTAAGATCATATTTAAACAAGAATTTTGTTGAGTAAGATTTGTATGTGGATTTTTTTAGTAAACTTGTTAACAAGGACCCGCTGTTCCCAGAGCCTTGCTTACAAATGAAAGGGTTAACATTTATTGTTGTCAAAAGAATCTTATTTGCTCTGCTATTGTTTAGTTCTGTTGATAGGTTGTAGTGATGCAGCAACAAAATCAATAGCTTATATCATGCCTATTAATGAGTCATTCTGTAATGAGTAATCAGTTGAATCTGGATTATAATCGAGAGTGTGAATAAGAGCTTTCCTACAGATGTTAGTGTATAGTCTTAGATATGCAATATCTTAAGGACTGCAGCTGGCCTAGTATGGATAAGTGATCAATGCAATTAGACTGCTAGTATCCCTTGTTGACAGAGGTTAAGACTAGCCTGACATTAATTAGGTGCCAACCATTCTAGATGACAAGCTTCATCAAATGGAGTGTTGAGGTGAGTTAAGAAGTAGCTTTCCCCATTCACTCATTGGTGTAAGGTTTGGTGCTTTATTTGAATGTTCTGGTATCACCCCACCAACATACTGGACTTTCCAGCAATTACTGCACATTTGATTTTTTAAATGTCAATGTGTTTTAGCCAAAAGTGTCTTTAGATTGTCACCCCTGGAAGACAATCATTATTAGTTAGCTGGTTTTGACATATGGTGGAAAGATTTAACTAGTAATGGCAATGGTTTTCCTTTGCTAGTATTCACCTTGAATGATGCTCCAGTTGAAGTGTGTTGAATATGGTGTTCATCAAATCTGGCAAGCAGGTTCAATTCTTCAATATTTTTAATGAGTTTTTCAAAGTCAATTTGAGAGTTGCTGATAGATGCGTCTGGAATCCACTTTTCTCTCTTTTTTTTAGAATTCTTTGCAAAATCCTTAAGTAAAAAGTACATACAATTTGTCATCTATTTAAAAGTATGTATGTTATCTCATATTAGATGAATAGGTCTATTTGGAATTTTGCTAGAAGGTAGTAAATTTAGGTTTCTTGGGTGTTACACCTGGTTTAATGATCTGTGTGTGTCGAAGTGTCAAAGCTTCTGCCCTGATGATGAAAAGCAAGATGATCTTTGAAATGCATCTAACCCTGTGGAACACATGGGAAACCTTCCTTCACAGGATTCGTTGGGAGAACGGCAGATTATTCAGGTAGATAGTAACACTGGGAAGGACATAGGTGTTTTTTTTTTAATTTTGTGACCATTCGCTATTTAGGGTAGGGGAATATTGGTTTCATGGGGATCATGCCCCCTTTCCATTTCTTTGGCATTTGTGCTTCATTTTTCAATGCCACACTAATGAAGGCAATTGCTATCAAACTTCCACTTGGAGTAGAGGAATATCAGTCTTCTGGGGTCTTGTTTCCTAGCCAACTGTACAGCTCTTGTGAAAGCTTATGGCATATGGATGTGTGGCATTTGTGTTGTACACGTCATACAAATTCCATTTTTTGAAATACACTCTTGCATGGCACAAATGTCATGTCTTCACTTTCCCCTGCGTCGTTATTCCAAACCTCTTCCACCAAACTTAACCCTTCCACGACGTAGTCTTCTGTGCATCCGAACGCCATAAGCTTTCGCGAGATCTGTACTAAGAGCTCTGTTGTGAGGATCGGAATTTTTTTTGTTAACACTGATGTTATACACCATTAGAGATATGACATGGATTTGTTGCATGGAGTAAGTGCCATTCTCCTGTGGAGGCATTAACAAGTGAGATGAGCCGATATACATTCCCTAGTACTCCACCAATTAAAAAACTTAAAAGCTATTTTCAGACTGATCATCATGGAGACTCATCACTTGCGAGAATGAACTATGGCTGTTCCTAAATATGCCTGTCCATAGTTAGATGATATTCCTGATGAAAACATGTAAGGTCATCGTCTCAGGCTCAACTTTGTGGAAGTTCATTATATATTAAATGAAAGGAAAACTTTGTTATATTCCACCAATTTATTCTCTGGTACTACTAGTTTCGACGCAGCGGCGTCATCTTCAGGTACAAAGTCTTTGACCCTCGTGAAGTAGCTTTATTAGAGAAAGGTCTCAAGTATGTACCTGTTACTCCAGTGGGAACTAAGGATGTAGAGAATTTAGTTGTGGACTGTGAAGTGGCCTTGGATAAACGTGACATTGGTTTGAAAACTATAATCGCACAGAAACTACCAGGTTTAGTTAAATCCCAAGCTAATGACAAATCAGGTCTTTATAGCTAAAATCAATAAATTCTATTCGAAGGCGACAGAGAGAACAATTTAATCATTGAAAAGGCAGACAAAGGAAACACGGTGGTGGTGATGAATAAGGAAGACTACATTGATAAGTGCTACGACTTTAATAAGAGTAACCAAATAAAACTTTCAGTGGATCCAACCAAAAAGTTTCAGGAAATTGTGAAAAAATCCCTTAACTCCACCCCTAGCTTTCTCAAGTCCTGCGAAATTTATAAATTGACAACAATAAATCCAAGAGCACCCAGTTTTTTCGGCCTCCCCAAAATTCATAAAGTGAATATTCCAGTTCGACCAGTCGTCTCCAGTGTCAAAGCTCCTTCCAGAAAACTTGCTGCCTTATTAAATTCTCGATTTAGGGAGTTAACTAATTTTCAGTCGAGGTTTGGAGTGAGAAACACGATAGACTTTTGTGACCGGCTATCCAAGAAAACTCCTCCCCCCTCTAAATACATATTAGTGTCATTTGTTGTGGAAAACCTTTTCACCAATATTCCAGCTTTGGAAGCAGTCGAAGTGGCGAGAAAAGTTCTATCAAGTACGGGGACGGAAGCAGCCGTCATCAGTGATCTTGTGACTCTATTAAAAGTGTGCGTAGAGCAAAATTACTTTAAATTCAATGGGGAATACTACAGACAAATGGAAGGATTAGCAATGGGGTCGCCGTTGTCACCGCTCCTAGCCGACCTATTTATGGACGATTTTGAACAAAAACTATTCAGTGGTGGTTTAGTGAACACTAAGAATATCTATTGCTGGTTCCGATATGTTGATGACGTTTTTGCAATCTGGACTGGCACTGAAAGGCAATTGGACATTTTTTAAGACATTTAAATACCCAGTGTGACAGTATCAAATTTACGTGTGAGAAGGAAAAAAATGAAAAATTGAATTTTCTGGATGTGACGGTATCTAAAAGTGTTATAAATTTTGAATTTGATATTTTTCGGAAAACCACCACCACCGACCATATAATCCCCTCCATCCCGCCATCACATATCCCAGAAGTTATCGACATTCCATTTCTTACTGAATAGACTGCTGAATATCCCCCTCTCCAAAGAAAATTTTAATGAGGAATTGGAAACGATAAAATCAATAGCAACGACAAACGGTTACAACAAAACCCTTGTAGATAAAATGCTCCTCAAAAAACGCTCCATAAGAGCACAAAATATGCTATTTCATCCGATTGAGATAAAAAAGGATAAAATTAAATGGGGTAAACTACCGTAGAGTTCTTTCACAAAAAATAAGCAACCTGTTCCCTAAAGACCATTTTAAAATAGCTTTTTACAACCATTACAATTTAAAAAAAAATTTAAATAAAACAAAAGAAAAAATTGATCCGTTAGACAACAGTGGATTATATTTATTAGAATGCAACGAGTGCCCTGCGGCCTATGTTGGACAGATGGGCCGCACTTTCCGGATGAGAGCAGAAGAACACAAGAGGTGCTTCCGGACATGTAACCTCTCCCAGTCCCACTTTGCAAAACCTGTGGGAGGAGAACCACAGCAGTGATTTCACTCCAAAGATTCTACACCGGGAGGAAAAAGGGAAGAAAATGGGCAAGAAGAAAGAGCTGGAGATTAAGAGACAAATGAAGAAACGTCCTCTCCTTAATGACATATTATTTGAAAACCTTTCCCCCCTCCTTGAAGCCTCCGTGACCCTCACGGAAAAGACAGTAGCCCGTAATCCTTCCCCTCCCCCCACTCCCACGGACACATCACCATAGTCACCAACAACCCCTTCAAAACTCAAACCTGCCAACGGTCATCCTCCCCCCCCCCTTTCCGACCCACCACCCGCCACTACATTGTATCCACCCGCTAAACATTCACTACTTTGTATCCTTGAGGTTTTTCCACCCCCTTCCACTACCGTCTTCCTCCCCCACCCCAACGCCTACCCTGGATGATATATAAAGATCACATGTTGCTTTCCACTTTGTACCTGAAGATGACGCCGCTACGTCGAAACTAGTAGTACCAGAGAATAAATTGGTGGAATATAACAAAGTTTTCCTTTCATTTAATATGTAAGGTCATATTGTTGTTAAGGAAAAATTAATTTCTCTCTCCACTCTAAAAAGCGATTGGTACATCTGTAATATTTATAGGAAATGCTAATGCCTCTCTTCATTATCTTATCAAATAGTACGCTTTATTTTACTGAGAGTACAATGTACAGTCAAGTGTTCCATTTAAATATTTTGAATATATAGGGCTGGCTTTAGGTGATGCAATAACTTAAGTGAGAATTTAGCTTTTAAAGTTCAAAATGTCCAAATAAAGGCAGGTTCTTTGACCTAGAAATAAGTAGTTATAAGAAGAGAAGGCTTTCTGTGTGAAGCCAGTTACTTGTCCTATTCTTGATTATTATTAGTTGGGACAAAAGAAATACGTGGTTTGGTTGCTGACAAATTCTTTTCAAAGGGTGCAGTTAGGAAGTTCACATTGTTGTACAGAAAGGATACAGTATTTTCATAGAGACAACTATTGTTTTCTTTCCCATGGAATGCAAACTAGACGAGGGCTTGCTCATTCTAATGATCCTTGTTGAGTGATAGTGTTAAATCGCAAAAACTGTTGAATGCAACAGGAAACCACCTTACACTGGTGTGCATGAATAAAATTCTTCTGTTACAAGTAAAAGAAAGAAACTAGTTGAAATTTTAGCAGAATATGATTATATTTTCCGAATTTTGCCTTCGGAGTTTATTCAACTTATTTTAAAATTGTAATATTGGTCATTCACTCAGTGATTCAACCTGAAGATTGGCTTGGATAGTTGAGAGGAAGGCTCACCACAGGCATGTGAATTCCACACGTTTAGGGTAGGGGGCCAGTTCCTTTCCCTGGGCCACCTCGCAGTGATTTTTTTTCGTTCAGGGGTGTCCAAAGGCTTCTCCGGGATTTGAACCGGGGACCCTTCAATCAGTAGCCAAGCACTACCAACTAGGCCACCACACCTCTAAATACCCCTTATCTATTGATATACATATTTTGACTCTGAGATTGCTCTCTCTCTACCTGATCTAGCAGTGGTATACCAGCATACTTTCCTAATGGTGATGATTACTTTATTTCAGTTTGGGTTTAAGTAGCAATAAATATGTATCAACTACCATGTCACCATGGTTTTCATGATGTTTGAACAAGTGTGGATGATCTTAATGTCATGTCTTTCAGAAGGAACTAAGTGTATGTTTAAGTAATGCACTAGATGACCTTAGTTGATGCTCAAATTAAAAATAAAAGTTGCTCAATCCACTTAAGTTTGATGGTAAAATTCTAAATACATTTTAATTCTGATTGTGAGACTACTATTATTACTGTGCTGTCTTCTTTAGTAAAAAATATCATGCACACTGGTGTTAAATCCAGAGTGTATACTGGATGCACATAATTGAGAATATAATTCATGGCAACTGCAGAACTAGATCCACTGGATTGGGTGTTGTGCCTAGCAGTGGGGGTCAAGGCCTCCATAGTCACCCAGTGCTATGCTTTAAACTAGCTGATGCATGGAAAAAGGAAGGAAAACTCGCAGGAGAGCAATGGTAAAAGTAGAAAAATGTAATGTCAAAATGATATCACAAAGTTGGGGAAAAAATGGGAGGTTGAGAAGTGAATTCAGTTTGAAGCAAGGTTAGAGCAGTGGGGACTCTTGGAGTAACACTCTTGAGAATGTTATTTTGAGGTGTGATCCAATGTTAGTGATCAAACCTGCATAACATGCAACGTTTTGGAAAAAATGTTGTTTCAGGGCAGATGTTTTGGAATCACGAATGAAAGCATTCTTTAAAAAAAGTGGGAAACTGCAAGAATTCTTTAATTCAGGAAAAAGTTGGCTAGGTGCTGGTGAGCAAAAGGATATAATGCACGGGGTCATGCATAAACTACGTTACCGTTTTTGGTGATTTTTTTTACCCCCCTCCCCTTCTTTGACAACCTTGGTATTTATCCCAACCCGACATGTTACATATTATCACGTCATGATAACAACGTCTCTACAAATGAAACTTTAAACTCGATATTTTCTCAATTATTGAGTGAGTTTTTTTTTAGGGATAGCTTGGAATAAGACAAATGAAGTAGCCAAACTAGATGTAATAGAAATATCTAATCTCAATATAATAGAAACAAGTAGTACCCATTTTTAAATTCTAAAAGTCAACCATGAATCACTGCAAAAGGTGCTTTGCTCATCTACTTAGTTCTCTCTCCTCCCCACATTTCTGACTGCTGCCTTGAAGTGTTGTCATGAGGTCTCTATTTAATTTGCTAGAAGGTTAAAATGTAAGCAATTTGATGGTATGAAGACTTGCATCATTGTGGAAGCATGGTTCAGTAATATTGAGTTAAAGTAGAAGCTGGGGGTGTAAGAAATACCTCATGTTAAACACTGTAGCATTGTTGACGAGTAAGAAACTTTAACAGGTGCATTGTTACAGCTATGTTACTTTGAGTGAACTCCCCCTTGCTACCCGCTATAACTTTTTAGATGACCCCCTCCCCCAAGTTGGTAACAGTTTATGCATAACCCCTATGTAGTAGTATGTGCTTTAATGTGGGAGAAGATTTGCCAAGCTATTTGTTGGCTCAAGGTTTCCTAGATAAAATGTGAGGAAAATGTAGATGGCTTGTAAGAAGAATTGGAAGTAGTGATTAGGGGAGTCCTGGGTGAGAAAAAATGGTAATGCGTAGTAGGGGAAGGGATGGATTGAAGTGTGGGCTAGGAACAAAATGTGACCGTGATGGTAAGGAAGTTGAAATTTTCAGGAGAAATTCCTTATTAAAAACAATCCCTTGATTCAAATGTCATCACTGACTTAGGCATGAGCAGAAAAGACCAGAAGGCAGTATCAATTGAATTAGATCATGGTTTTCAAATTTAAGCTGAGGTTTTGAATCTTAAAAAATTCACCCAGCTTATGAGGAGATTAGCCATACATATGAAGTGCAAGTTAAGATTGACCAGGATGAGAGCAAAGAAGTGGAGTGAAGGAGCTTAAGGTGGGGACATCTGGAGTTAGTAGACTTGAGTCTCGATTTAATAGAGGAACAATTAAGGAAAAATGAATAGTATAAAATTTAAGTGTGGTTAAAGCAGGAGGAAAGTGAATGGGATCTTTAGACATGGAATGGATTACAAAGCCTTGGGTAACAGAAATTAATGAAGTAGAGTATGGAGGTGGTGAGAATGATGTTTTAGGAAATAATAAGAAAACTAGCGGGAAACAAATTATGAAATGGAAGCAAGGTGGGGCTAGTACAAAGAAATGAAGGTATTACTGTGAGACTAGAAAATTGGTACACTACACTCCAAGGTGAAAGTATTATCTGGTGGTAAGAGAGCATTAGCAATACCAACTATGTATACAGGACTACACTGAGGTTATGAATTGAACCGGAAAAGATTCATAGGGGGAGAAAATACATCGAAAAGGAATGCACAATAGATAAGGATAAACTTAGTCAAGGTTAATGGTACATACATAGCCAGATAGAGAAGGCACTGCAAGAAATGAAGGTGAGAAAAGTTGTAATATGTCTTGTTAAAGCGTAACAGCATTATTGAAAAGTTAAGGAATAACTGGAAGGCCGAGAACTTTCAAATTAAATCATAGTATGAAAGATCTAAGTCTTTCCTGGCAGCGATTTTGGTGGTTGTTTTGGTTTCCAACCAGGTCATACTCTCCATTTCTGTTGACTCTCCATTTCTGTTGTGTCAGCAGAAATTGAGTTTGACCCGGTCGGAAACCCGAACAACCACCAATTCATAGTATCTTCGCAGATCCCTATCCATTCTTATATCATTAATGGTTCTAATGCATATAAACCTTTCCACAAACACCGGTATCCAAGCCATATCAACGTAGTGCTCCATATTAGAGTTGAGATCCATAATGACCTACCTAACCTTAATGTCTTAGATTAGTCTCTTGCTCATAAATTCCTATCTCTTAGTTAATGATTTCTTGGCCAATACGATTCTACTCCTTATGCCCTTGCTACTGAATCCCTTCTGATCCAGAATACTACTAATTTAGAATAATGTATTAAGATTTTTGACTCTTTTAGGTAAAAGCCAGTCTCGAGTCTTTGAGAAATACCCTAACATGAGTACGTAAAGCATGTATCGTTTAGATTCTGGGCTTTTTATCTATAATTTGATACTAGAAGTTTCAGTCATTTCACCTCCAATTGCATATTGATCCTCTTCATTAGTTCCAGAAGCAAGTTGACTTTATTATCCAAATTATCCACTTGCTCTCCTAGCACTGATACTTTGTCATAAAATGATGATAGCAGAGCCATATCTGATAATTGGGCTGGGATGAAGAAGGCATTCAGTACATGTTAGCCGTTACTAATTTTAAAATACATTTTAATATAATTCTGGGGCATGCTTGAACAATTAATTAATTGAAAAGAAGCAGACTCACGCATTTGGGATTTTCTCCAAGACATCACTTAGGACTTGCCCTTTGAACTTGGAATATTGAAAACTGTGAATATTGAAGAATATAAATGAAGATATTACCTTAATAGATTGCTGCTGCATTAAATCTACTTTACGGGCATGTGTATGGGCAGTAATCTGAGAATAGTATAAGAGGTCACATTCAGCTCTTCCCTTATACGCTAGGGAAGGAAATGCAAAGGCATCGATGCAATGGTGTGGTTTTTGCATTGAAAAGGGATACATACTAAACATATTTCCAGTCGTTAAGCTTAATTGATTTCGTTGTGCATTCTTTAACAAATGGTCATGTGATTAATTTCTATGTGACATGACTTTAAATAACAGCCTTGTGCTCGCATGCAGACGCTATTCTGTACATGAAATAATACCTGCCTCTTTATACCGCCGCAGCAAATTTCATCGAACGTCCGCGGGGAGGACCACTCACGTATGTATGTTCAAATTCTCGCGTTGCCATGGGAGCCGTGCGGCTTCACGTTGGGTTTAAGGTGGTCGGATACGGTAAGAGAATTCGTATTAATCGAGTCGCTGATAGTTTAGGGAATCAGTTCACGTTAAAATATAATGCTGGCGTGTTAAAAATACCGTAAGTTCCGTTATTGCCTTCCGCCTAGGGAGATTGCATACTTTTAATAGACAGTATGGTGATATTCTGCAGCAAATACATGTTACCGCAATATAATTTTTTCCGCTCAAAATTCAGTTTATACACTAGAAAATGACTCCCAAAAATCTTCCGAGTTTCGCGGGCTAAAAAATACCGCCCCCACTAATCTTACGCCGTGACGTCACAATTCAGTAGAAGTCGTAGATCCTAGCCTGTCCTAGCCCCACAACCTCGTAGCTCCAAGTTTGGAAGAACCACGTTGCGTTTTAAAGGAGAAAATGACTGAAAAAAGGAAAAATTACAAGTGGTGCATTGTTCCGATGTGCAAAAACACGTCTATTTGTACCCCAGACAAAATTTTCGTTAGCGTTCCGAAGGAGGAAAAAAGTAGAGAAGCTTATGTATGCCCTTCGTCGAGATGAGCGTCACGGAAAAATAAGCCATAAATCCGTGTGCTATGTGTGCAAAGATCACTTTAATGTAAGTAATATTTCCATATTTCCACACTTTTTCACCTGCACATAACCCACTGCCGAGCCACCATAAAATTCTCTACCGGACCTACAAAAATAATACACATCTCACATAAATATACGCTTTCATAAATACGAGCTGATTATATGCAAATTAAACATTGTTATGAACTAGAAAACATTTCAGAAGCACATCAGCTACTCAATATATTACCTTTCCATTTTTCGGCGCCGACGAAGTCTTCAGTTTCACTGAAATACCTTGCAATCATGAGGGAATCAGGCCCCGTTTCCACTACTGACATTTCTACGACGGTAACTCTCTACTCACGCAATGCTAGTAATGGAAACGCTCGAAAACGCCTACCATGGTAGATGGTCCTACTAGCGTTGAGTTACCCTCGTAAGATCAGGGAATAGTGGTTAGGTTACCGTCGTGTCTTCTTGTAATGGGAACGCAATGTTAGTCAAAATCCCGGTAAGAATCATAGGAAAACAGTTGAATCACGGAAAGCGTGGAGGGATCACGGGTTCACTGTCTGCACACAATTTTAAAAGAATAAATATTTTTATACTACCGATATGGTTAAAAGTGATAAGACGTTGCCATGCGCAGTTAAAGAGAGGATAGATTGTATTAAGGGTAGGTTACACTATTCCAGTATATCGATAATAATTTGAAATGAAGGAAATTTTGTCTTGTCTACAATACATACTTTGTTTCACTGCCTGTCCAAGAATTCGGCCTACGAAGACATTATCGAGGCCTTAATTTGTATTATTTTAAGCGAAGTAAAGCGAAGCGAAGTATTTATTTAAGCGAAGTAAAAAATAATTATTATTTTAATTATTATTTTTTACTTCGCTTGTCAACCAATGTTTCAACTTATGTCGTCAATGCTTTAAAAATGATAAGCGTTGCGGGATCACCATTAGGTATCCATATATATTTCACTCACCATTCAACATTTATAACTTACATATATATAACTACGACCTATCGTCAATGGTTAGACATATCGCCTTCATTTTTCAAAGGGGGGACATTTTAATATTTGGGACGTGGACCCTTTAATCAAGTATCTATACATGATCGATAATAATATGAAATTTGTGAAATGTTGTGTAACTCAATACCAAGCCCTTGAAAATGACTTAACTAACAAGTCGAAACCTTTATAGTCGGCAAGCGAAATGAAAATTTTTGTGGAATAATCAAAGGTTCCTTCATTTCCTTACATTAAACTTATTCCGTCATTTTTACGCAATATATGGTTTCAATGGAGGAAAATAAAGATCAAATACTAGCCCTGCAGCGGTATGCTGCTTCCGCGTACTGAATTATTACGTCACTTTGCCACCAGCCAATCATCGGGCGTTTTCGATTCTCACTTGTGTTTGAAAATTCTCTTGAACTTTAATGAATTAAATATCGCTAACAACGTCAAAAAATAATAAAAAAAACTTCACCGTGAAACGCAAACATATATTTCTATTGAGTTTTGGGGCTCATGATTATATCTGATATATATGCAAGTTCCCTATTCCTTGATGGAAGGAATCTCAATTTTTTTCGAATTTTATTCTCAAGAAAATCTTTCGCAATGAAAAAGTGAAAAGCCCGTAGTGTCATGCTCCCAGTCATGGTGCTACAAATTCAAGGAAAGCCGTTTCGCATCTTAAAAGCCCAGTGATCAGAATTTAGTTTCTCACTTCTGATGGTCCAGCCAGGGAAGTAGAACTACTAATAGAAGTAGTAATATTATTTGTTATAACTTTCCTTTTTCCATTTCCGAAGAAACTTATTGCGCTAAAAATTAAAATTCTGACGAGAAACATATGTATCCCTCAGCGTATTATATCGTAGTTCATTATCCACGAGTAATACTGAGTTACGCCAGCGAGATTTTTTCAATGCTACACGTACGTCCTACGTGGTTGAAAGATGGCATTGACTCATTGCTTTCTTATCGTTTTCACTTTAACATATACCGCGATTAGTCGCTGGATGAAAAAATAGTTTAGTATAAATTGAGCAATGATTTTTGTTTCGTAATGAATAATGTTTAATATCCCCCGCATATCTCTCAACATTTTATCTGTATGTGAATAGTAGGTAAACGCGGTAGGCGTTTCTTGGACTAATATATGGTGCAATTGCACCATAAGTCCAAGAAACAGATAAAAAAGTAGTGATTTCAGGGATGTAACTGAGGAATGGATGGGACCTGGTTTACGTTGTAGGGGGGGATGAAAGAAGATCCCCTAATATGCTTGCAACTCGAGATTCGCTGTCTTTTCGGAGCTACGTGCGTCCTTAAGTTGGCCAAACACGCTTTTTATTACAAGCCACTTAAGATTTGTAGAGAATTAAAAGCATAAGATACTTGTAGGTAATTAAAAGACCATTAATTTGAGCCGTGGTAAGTTCGATTTGATTAATTTGTTATTGCAAAATTCGAAACCCGTTTAAAACGGCTGTTTTTTAATAAATTATTTATCACAAGAGCAATTTTTTTTAAATGTTATGATCATTTTAAAAGGGAGCTTTTCCAATTCCAAATCTATCGAGATTTTGTAAAAGTCAATCGGTTAATTTGTTGCTGAGATATCTTAATTTGTTTATCACAAGACGCTAAATGTTGAAAGCCATAACGTTTTCGTGTATCGCAACTTTTCGGGTCAATTTAAAATGGATTCTCTTCTGGAAGAGTTATAATTTCAATTATTTATAAAAATCAATTAAAAAAATAATGATTAACTTCTTATTGCTATGAAGCACATAAATATGTACCATGCCATGAGATATGCCATATTGTAAAAAATAAAAAAATTACAATAAATATTTAATTAATTAAATTCAAATTAATATTCTTTAGAAGATTTTATTTTATACCTATCCTTTATTAAAATAACTTTCCACTTTTAAATGCTAAACAAAACTAAATATGAAAAAATCGATGAACGCTGTGAATATTAGTCATTTTTTAAAGCTTGTACTTATTTGTAAAAGCAAAACTGAAAAACTTGATAATATAAATACGCATTATAATTAAAAACCAATAATGTTATTGTTAATAATTTTTCCCGGTACCTCTGATTAAATAAAAAATGTCGAAAACGTTTGAGTTCTCACGGAGATGTGGCGAATTTTTCCGCGCGCCGATTTGAAGTTGCTTTTTCAGTTTTTCTCTCTCGTCGGCTATCCCCACCACCACTCCCGCTACGGTCGCACTGATTGTGAGTGCGCTCAACTTTATACGCTATTTATAGTAACTAAAAAGCTTTTATGAAAAACAAATGATGTCTTTTGAAAATATGTCCTTGACTATCTAATTCCGTTTGGATTCGTTTCTTCATTGTTATAAACAAAGTGGAAGCGAATTTTTAAAAACAAATTCCTATCTCGGGCCCTATGGGTTGAAGGGCACTTTTTTTAAAATCTTTGTTTTTTAGCCAGCTTTCGACTTACCTAAGTTAGAAACTCGTACGAGCGATGCTGTGGCTCCAAATGTTTATAAAAAAAGCTCCCCCTTTTCGAAGCAATATATAAGAAGTTGATATTTAATTTTTTCATTGATTTTTATCAACAATTGAAAATATAACTTTCATAAGAGAATCCATTTTGAATTGACCCGAAAGTATTAGAGAAGGAGATAGATGTAGCAGAAATGAGGATGCTGAGATGGGTTAGACAAGGAAGGATAGAATTAGAAATGACACATTCTGGGAGATGGCTGGAGTGGAGGAGGCATCAGAGAAGGCTCAGGAAAGTCGGCTACGCTGGTATGGGCATTTGATGAGAAGGGAGGAGAGCCATGGTGCAAAATGATTGCTCGCCCTGGAGGTGGAGGGCAGGAGGCCCAGAGGAAGACCAAGGGGAAGGTGGAAGGATTGTATAGCTGAATACATGAGGGAGAGGAGACTTGAGTGCGGAGGATACGAGGGACAGAAAGGAGTGGAAAAAGAAAATAAGGAACAGCGATCCCTGAACAAGGGGAAAGCTAAAGAGAGAGAAGAATGGCGCTCGATTTTGTGATGATAGTTTATAAGCGTTCGCTGTTTCAAAGTTGATTTTGGATGTTACTTTCGACTCCTCTGTCAATTCAATATAATTCTGGGTGAATTGATCACCTCCTTTGGACGTGGGAACCTGCAAGCGTCACGATACGCCGTAAAAACCACGTCAAACAAACTTTAAAGGGCTCTGACATCGGCCCAAGTAATATAAGTGAAATATTTGGGGGTTCGCTCCTTTGCCTAGAGATTTTTTCACTGACAATGAGATCTGAGCCTAGTAGCGTGTAGCATCCGAGTCTCTCCGGTTCCTAACCTAATCCTTCCAGCAGCTGCTTGACACTTTCCGTTCGCTCGCAGCAGTGTTTTAACGAATCATTTATTTCCTTTATATTTTATTTATTTCGAGAATTAAATCTTTCTCTGCAGGTTCCTAAATTTTCGGTGTATTCGAGATGGCGCGGCTTATAGCCAAAGCAAAATAGCATCTCCATTTCATCGGAGAACCGTATCTTCGATGAACCACTATTCGTTTGATGAATCCTAGTTTCTTTAAAGCAGCGTCACAAATGTTTCGTATGCGTTTCCCCCAAGTTAGGTCTGAATTCAAGGGGTGGGTGGGTATCTTTGGGTGAAACAAATTTTTTTGTTTATTTTTGCCATCACTTTTTTATTTATTGTGTCAAAAACTTTACATAGGCATATTTATCCAATTTTTCATGAACTTAAGTACTCTTATGAGTTAAAGTTTCGTTTTTTGTACTCATTAGTACTCATGCCTTGATGGTTGCTCCCTACGGGAATTCCATTCAAGCTCACATGTTTAATTCGTGTCAATGTAGACATGGGAAAAAATCAACCTGGACCAGGAATCAATGGCCCAATGCCCGGACCACTATTCTATCCAGACTTCCTGTAAACTTCAGAACCGGGAATCTCCAGATTTGCCGATGACCAAGTTTTACATCTACATACTACCCCGCAAGCCGCCTCAATAGGCGTGTGGCGGGGGGTGTTAGGACACCAGCCGTTTACATATAAAAATGAAACGCTCTAATGAAATTACGCCTTGCATTTATTAAAGTCCCTTATTGTTTGGGGGAAAAACTAATTCCCATACCTATCTGTTCGGCAAAATATCTCTCTTAATTTATCGTTTCTGTCGGACCTGGAAATATAGTGGGGTTCTAATATGATGTTCTCCGTGTCGCTCTTACAGATATCTATTCTTAATTGCTCAAGTAATCTAAGCCTAGCGCGCAGCCTCCGAGTCTAGCGGCTCCCAGCCTAATCTGTGTAACGCTGTCTGTACGCCCGTAGCACTTTTTGACGAATCGCGCAGCTTTCCTTTGTATTTTATTAAGTTCCCGGATTAAGTCTTTCTGCACCGGATCCCATATGCTCGCTGCATATTCAAGGTGTGGCCGGACGAGTGCGAAATAGCACCTCTCTTTTACTTTTTCATCTGAAAATCTACCCACAATACGCTTGACGAATCCTAGCTTCTTCAGAGCTCTGCCACAAATATTTCTTATATGTGTTCCCCACAATAGGCTCTAAATTATCGTAACTCCTAGATACTTCATCTGTCGCCTTTATGTTAACACCATCCACAGCATATATATGGGGATAGTTGGACGACCTCCGCAAGAAATGTGCTGCCGTGCATTTCCTCAGATTAAGTTTGAGTCCCCACTCTTGGCTCCACACATGAACTTTGTTTAAATCCGATGATAGAATTTAAAAGTCAGAGTGATCACTAATTTTGCGATAGATGACAGCGTCGTCAGCAAATAAAATTCTAGTTGGGCAGTAAGCCGTGGTAAGCCAATGGAGTGCTCTCAATTATGAGAGCACGAGAATTGGGATAAAGGTGGCGAAGGTAAAGGGCAATGAAATTCTCCCGGAATTAGAAAAGGTAGGTATTAATATAATCGTAGGATTGAATAAAAAAAGAGCACCAGAGTATGTACATCTTCGAGTAGTGAAAGTCTTCAGCTGAAATTATCGACTACAATCTGTGACTCTAGTATGAGTCGTGATGGAAAATCTGACAAATGTCCTTGTTTCGCAATTTAAAAACGGAACCATAAAAGGCACAAGAATTAACATTAAAACAAGTACGACACACATTTTTAAAAAGCGAGAAAAACTATCAATAAATATTTGCATTGTATATATATATATAAATTACATTTTTATGTCCCACAATTTAAACAAAGGTACAAGCGAGCCTTAACTTTATTCCGTTTACTAAAACCAAATATTGTCGTAACTCACCACTTATACGAATGTGTAAAGAATACAATGCTATATGTGAACACTTAGATCTATCATGGAATAAAAATGTATTTACCGCCAAGACAAATTTGATCATGAACATGTTATGATAATTTGCATTGTATAGGTGTATAAAGCATTTATATTTTGTGTTTATTATTTGAATATTTTGTGTGGAAGAATTGAATTGATTATTGGAATTGTACATAAATGTATTAACAATTTATTACAGCGAGGAAACTTTTACAAACCACATAAAAAATATAAACTCAACCACGACCCGGGTTTCAACGGCTAAGCGTCATCATCAGGTGAACAAAAGTGTACAGCAATCCCTTATATACCTTCAGTCAGTTGGGGGTGGGGAGGAGGACGGGAATGGATTTTCTCGCTGTAATAAATTGTTGTGAAGGAATACCACAAAGTTTCTGAAGACTACGTTTTATTCATAAATGTATTGTAAAATTGTTTTCCCTTGGTTTATTGGGAAAACATTAAATAAATAAAATAAATGCATCAATATATTTAGCTGCTGCAGAATCGACAGTGTATATGTCTACAGTGCCCTTTGACACGATTGTCAGCTTTATTGCGAGATACGGCAGTTCTTCCTCGTCGTCATCTTGGGTGATGAAGGTTCCCTTACTAAACAACCGCTGACTTCCCTTCCTTGACATCTTATTGTTAGTCCATCGGAGGCAGGATGTCCGACTCGGGGCGGGTTCCTAAATTTGCTGGCAGTGCTGCCAAACCGTTCCGTAATCAACTGGCAGCACTGCACAGTGACCAATGACGTCAGCCAATTGATGATGTTTCTCACTGTGAACTCTACTGCCGCTACTGCAGCCCAAGAGCAGCAGTAGCGGCAGTAAAGCAGACAGCCATCGAACAAATGGCGGAAAAATCAAATCTGCAACGTCAATAAATAAAATCAGAAGAGTTTAGAGAAACTGCTTCAAACATTTTAATGTTTATATCGGCGAGAGAGAAAAGTCCCGATGCACTTAAATAGCTAACAGCATCTGATTAGCGTATAATGATTTAGGTTGGGGGCATGATGAGGGGCGTTGGAGCTGGAGTGGCGACTGGCGGAGAGGCTGCTCCACGATCGGTGCTTACAATTTAGGTATCACAGGAGAGAGGGAGAGGAGGATGAGAGGATAGAGTGAAGAAAGGTAGGAGAGAAGGTTTTAGGAGGATGGTAGTATAAAAAGTAAAAATGTAGAAAAGGTGCGTATTGATCCAAGCAAGGTGTGAAAAGAGATACCAATAGCTTCGGCGGTGGTGGATCGGATGGAAATTTGAGTGTGCTTAAGGGAGTTTTTAACAAGAATGGCTACTCCATCTCCGATTTTTGCTTGGACGGGATTATTCGAGGTACGGTCTTTACGGTAGATGGAATAGCCTGGGGCGAAAAGAGATATATTGGGTTGAAGGTGGGTTTTTGTTAGGGCAATGACGTCAGGAGAACAGTGAGAAATTAGTAAGTGGAGGTCATGAATAAGGTTTGAAATGGAGTTGCAGTTCCACAGAAGGGTCTTAAGATGAGAAATGCGGTTATTACTGTTTGACATCAAGGACTAGGTGACAAAGGGTAGAGAAGGAAGATAGGAAAGTTTTAAGGGCGGTCAGGAATAGGAGCGGCAATTAGTCGGGCGAGAAGTTCAATGGCTGAGTTGTCTATGGCTGCCCAATTTATTTGGGCTGACGGGGATGGCCAATGAGGGAGGGGAAGTGAGAACCGCGGGGGTTGGAAAGGGAGAATTTGGTTGTGAGCAAGTAGTGCGTACTGTGGAATTGGCCATCGGCGTGGGTATAATTAACGAAAAGTTAGAATCGGAATGGTTTAGTGGCAAAGGGATCGCAGGGGAGGAAGATGGGGGAAGGGGGAGTGAGGGGGGAAGGGGGTATGAGAGCAGTGGCGTAGCCAGGAGGGGGCACGTGCCCCCCCCCCCAACCAATTCATTTTAGCAGAAAAATATTAACATTGTAAACAAATAAATACTGTATTGACTTCTTCCATAAAGTAAGAGTGATTTACTTTTATTCCATTATTCTTTTCTTTTAGTAAAAGTTGAGTTTGTTCTTCGAGTAAAAGTTATTGATTATAGTGATTAGATTTCTAAAAAAGCTCATTTTCGCTAAATGTATTTTATAGCCAAGTATGTTTTATCAAAACAGCTTCCCAACGACCCATCAATTGTGTAATTTTAAGAGCCAAAATAGCATAAAATGTGATTTCTAGAGATAAAAATGTTCACATTTTCCCCAGAGGGGGGTTCCACCCCCCTGACCTCCCAGGTCGTGCCCCCCCAACACATCGTCCTGGCTACGCCCCTGTATGAGGGGGTTGTCTATGAGCAGAGGTTGAAGAGAAAGAATCGGGCAATGGTGGCATAGACGGAGGGGGGGGGGATAAATCAAGAAGAGAGGGAATTGGAGTGGAGAGGGAGGGGAATTTTTCAGCTGTAGCATGATGGTGTTTATGTCTGATGTCCCAGGGGGAGGGGCAGGGACATAGGTGGGAGGAGTGAGGGTTTCAAGATGGACGTTAAGTTTTTTAGCTTTCGCGATTAAGAAGGTAGGGGATTGGCGGTACGTTGCGACATGATTGCCCCTGCAGTTACAACCGTGTGAGGATCGTTAGGGGTAAGGGGACAGGATGAACGTGAGTGGTTGTTGCCGCAACGGCGTCATCGCAGAGGGAGATGGCAAAAGTTTCAGGTGTGCCCGAAACGTTGGCAGTTTATGCATTGAGCGGGATTATCAGAGGGAGTGAATAGGGAAATGGAGATAACAATGCCACAGGAGGATTTCATGAGGAGCCGGTCTTTTAATTGATCTGTGAGGGAGAATTTAAAGAAAGAAAAGGGTCTAAGATGATTGGGGTCAGAGGCAAACTGGACCAACCCGGTTGTCTTGAACCCGGCGTCGGCTAGATCATGGGAGATGGTATCGGTGGGGGTGACGGGAGGAATGCCCTTGATGATGTAGGAGCTGCGCTTTTCGGATAATAGGGGGTTAGTAAAAAAGTCAATATTGTTAGTTTCACAAAATTTACGGGCTCTACGATGGTCATCAGGTGTTTTAGGGTGAAGGTAAAGGAAGTTCTGAGAGTGGGTAGTAAAGGGATGGTAGTTAAGGAGGCGGCAAAGGTTTTGGATGTGACTGGAGTATCGGGTGGAGGCCATGATTCGGAGGGGAGGGATTTTAGTTGAGGAAGGACCAGAGGAATGGGTGATAGGGGAGGGAGGGTTATAGAAAAGCGGGAGCGCGACTCTACGGTAGTCCAACCAGTTAAGGTAGGAGGTAGGACAGTAGACGGGCCAGGGATAGCTTCGGAAACAGAGGTAGAGGAGAAGCTGTTGGGGGCTGGGATTTTTGGAATAGCACCGAGAGAGGTGTCGATGTTTGCAGGATGATAGGAAACGTCAGGAGGAGGGGTGACAGTGGCTGAGGTAGGAGTCAGGGAAGAGGCATTATTAGCAGTTGCAGAAGCAGTGCCTTGAGAGGCTCAGGAGGCATAGGCTTTAGGGGTGGTTGAACTATAGGGGAAAACGGTTATTTTACGGGAGGAGCTAATCTTGCTTTTGGGGCCCTGTTCGGAGGAGCTGGAGGCAGTGAATTTATTTTTTCGGATCTTAAGGAAGCAGGGAGAGGTAGGAGCTTCCTTATGGGGGAGAGCACAAGCAGAGGAGAGGGGATGAGAAGGAGATGGCAGTCGTGAGGGAGCAGAGGTAGAGCCGGATTTGGAAGGATTTTTCATTAATGTAAGGTTTTGAACAATTTTGATGATGTTAAAAGTAGAATTATATTTTTTTTAAACACTAGAATTTTACCAGGAAGCACTCAGATTTACCCTCAGGCAACACTTAAGGGTAGGAGGGACAGTGGGAATGATAACACCCTAGCAAGGGGACCCCCCCTTCCAGCTTTCCCGAGAGTACAGTGAAGGTGCAAGCCCTCTTCTCGGGGTTACTGGAAGAGACAACCGGAGTGGGGCACGACTCAGGCGCCACCCGAGGGAGATAAGGAGGAGCTGGTTATCCTCCTGACGCCCTGGTCGTTTGGTGGTTGCCTGAGTTTGTTTCCAATTAGAGATTTACGTGGTCCTTATAAGCGCCGATAAGCAAATTCCAAATGTAGAGTAGGAGTCCGGACAAATGCTGAAACTTGAGGTGTGGAGCGGATCCTGGGGGGGGGGCGTGAAGAGATGAGGTAGGTGATGAGATGAGGCGCAGAGTGGTTCCGGGAGTCCTGAAAAGCAATCCAGGAGGTGAGTTGAAGGAATCCAGTAGTTACGAACGAAAAGATGGTCGATCCACGCAAAGCGGCCAAGCCGCCGTCACCAAGCACGTATTGAACCAGACCCGGAGATCAATCAGCGACTAAGCTTTCATCATCATTAGATTAATCTACCGGTTAGAGGTAGGTTATGATGGAAGTTAGAGAATATCCAACGGACTCTTACACGTGCCATGCCCTATCTACCTCTAGTATTTCTTTCTTCATCTCAGCATAAGTCCTACCTTTCTTCATCCCGTCCATAAAACATAAAATCTTTCTTCCCCTTCCCTGCCTCCCCTACACCCTTCCCTCTATCACGGCCTCAGCAAACCATCGTCCCTCATTACCGCTTCCAGCCACCTACCCTGTCTTTCCCTAATCTCATCTATAAGTTTCCTCTCCTCGCCCACCATGTCAAGCTCTTCCTCATTTGTCTTCCTTTCCGTCCAACGTACCTTCTCCATCCTCCTCCACCAGGGGCGGATTAAGGTCGTTGTTTGGGGGGGGGGGCTGTTCACCACTTCCCGCGGCGCCTGGGGGGTATGCAATACATCTCAACTAAATAGATGTCCGGGTGGACTTCCCTCGGGAAATTAAAAGAAATGAAGCGCTTGGAACGTGGCTATATTATATATAAGAAATGTGATAAATTATTGAGTAAATCTATCTAATCAAATTTGAAAAACGTAAAAAACCGATGTAAAGAATGCCATTCTTGTGAAGAAGTGAAGTGTCTTCGGGTTTTACACCGCGTTGGTCCATGTTTCTTCGGATGACAGTTTCGGCGGCGTTTCAGTCGGCTTTTCAGGTCGGTGAAGTGAAGGTGCAGCCATTTGTCGTCTTATATATCTCACCCGTTGGAGTCAGGTCTAACGCTTGAGATATATAAGACGACGAATTGCTAGCTAACCGACGAGAAAAGTCGCGGCCATTCTAGTGATCTCGATACGTTATGCTGTCTGGCATTTGTTCGAGAAAAGTCGCGAATATTCTACTTTTTGTAATTGTTCACACTCCTTAAAAGTCTGGAAGCGAACATTCTGGCACCGAATGTTCTCTAAACAACCGAGCTACATATATAAGGGAAGCAGAGTCGCTGCCAGGCAGTCAGTTTGAAAGCTACAATCGTCACGATAACTTGCGCCCCCCCTTGAGTTTTTTCTGTATCCGCCACTGCGATGACCTCTGAATGGTATTGTCATGCACGACTGCCCTTAAGGGATGGATGGTATTTATGTCTGGTGTATGGTATGTCATGGTGAAACCGCCACCCAGCCACCCACGTGACATACGAAATTTATGTCTGAGGGTTCGCATGTCGCAAGTCGGCTGTTCTGTGTATCTTAAAACCGACCATTAGGTGATAGAAAATGTGGGATGACCCTAAACTATTTATGTCTAGACTGTTTTGAAGGGTCATATCTGTGAAATGGAAAGGGGAGGATCTTTCTCACCCCACCAGGAAACCCTCCTCCATCCTTATCCTCACCCCACCTCCCCCTGAACCTCAGAAAGGGTATATATGCTCAAAGCTTTTTGTAAGAGGCGGACAATTCTGAAGACTGTAGCCGGAGGCGCTGATCGTCTTCCGGCGGCTGTAAATAAAATATCTTATCCACTGCATTTGCGTTTGAGTTTTAACTCTTCAAAGCCTAAAACCCCCTACGATAGCAATCTAGCCGCTCAGATTGTTTTTCGTCAGCGTTGAGTTCCGCCATTTGGGACACGACAGTATGTTCTGACGGCCAAGAAAAATCACATTTTTAAGTATCAGCTTCAGATTCTCTCTATTTTCCTTGATTTTCTTCCTTCTGTAGCCGTCCAGTTGGCTTGTGTTTTTATTTTCAGGTTTTTTGTATTTTCCAGAAAATTTAGGGCCAACTGGGCACTGCACCTTTGTGATAGACTGTGTGTTTGTGGTTTTCCAGATCATCTAGTTTCCCTATCAGTTTTGAAAACTTTAACGGCTCTGTAACGAGGGATTTTAACTGCAAATTTGTACCGCAAGCTGCTGTCGATTGGGAAAAAAAGGGAAATACCTACGAAAACGTCCTTTCATTGAGGGAGAAACCACAAGTCAAGGGTACTTTTCAAGATATTCTATCCTCTTCAACGCTCTTCCGCGGTTCCCTTCCTATGAGTTGAAAAGGGATACTTGTAGTCGCTTGTGGATGTCCAAGGGCTTTCCAAAATTTCTGGTATTTTCCTATCATCAGGTCTTTCCTTTCCTGGTACAATGAAGATACCTACGTCACAGTTGAAATTTTCAGCCAAAGGAAGTGAAGAAATTGAAGCTTCAGTCGATGTTTCGTGGCTACGTGGAGGGGATTGTAAAAGGACCATGGACTCAGCTTGAGTCTCATTGTCAGTTGTGCAGCATGAAGGCATGGTGTTAGCAAATTGTGTATTTCCCCCTGTTGCTTCTGGCGTCTTTTGTTTTTGGACGCGAGAGAAAAAGCTTCGAAGGTCCGTAGAGGCACTATTAGTTTTCCGCTTTGTACCAGGCCTACTAGAAGAAGACGCCTGTAAACAAAAGTAAACCTTAGCTATTCCTTCTGTGACGAGTTGCAAAAACATTATAAGCATAAATTATTCTCACCCTATAGCGTAATACTTGAAAATTATTTTGCTTTACTTAGAGAGTCCTCAATTTTACTGCTATCAAAAGGAGAGGGGACAAAACTACGGTGGGTGGACCTCTTACAGCATTTCTATGATAACACAATGAAAATGAAAGTCCAGTAAATAGGTGGGTGTTCAATTCCTTGATCAAAAAGCTGATAAATAGCAATGGAGGCTAATGTGGGCCCGAGCTTGAAGCCGGCCGTCCGACCCTAATGGCGAGCGCGAGAAAGCGCAAATAAGTTATGTCGTTGTAATTAATCGACTGTACTGTGGCGGCAGCGCTTGCCAGCGTTGTTTTTTTTTATTTATTTAAGTGAAGGTTTATTTCCATTTGAAAGAGGACGGAGTTTCCTCTCCCGTATTTTCTTTTTTTTAAAGTGTGTTCATTATTTGTTTTCATTAACTGTAAGTGTTATGTGTTTCAAAAGTGCGCGCCAACCGCGCGAAGATGACGTACAAGTGATATAGGTGGCACTGAAGTGCCAAAATACTAATGTAAAATAGGTGGCGCCGTGAGGAAACCACGTGTTCTCCCCCCCCCCCCCTCCCCCTTCCCGGGACTGTACAGTGGCAAAAAGCACGAGAAGCAAGCGAGAGCTTGGCGGTGGCTGAAGCGAGCTAGATCCTGGCGGTGACACAAGCAGTTGACCCCAGAAGGCGTCGGGTGGAACCCCGAGCCAGATCGAAGGACGGGTCCGAGCAGACAGTCGCCCAGCAGAGGGGTGATAAGCGGCCGGGTCTTCCGCTCATACACCAGCCTAAAACCTGGGCTGCCAAGGATCGCCGAAGGAGGCAGGCCAAGATATCGGCCTACCAAATGCAAGTCTTCTCAGCCACGAAGCCCTTAGCCTGCAGCACTAACGTGTCGACAATAAAGTAAGACCGGAGGTGTTACTTCCTCCGACGAATCCCCCCGAGTCCCCCCCCTTTTTCCCTATCATCGAATCAACTCTGACAGAGCAACCAAGAAAGACTGAACTTTCGTGCCGCCCCCGTTGAGAGTGTCATTATGTTTATAGCGAGTGAAATTTAATTTTTTTATTGATGACTTGTTTTTTTTCTTAGTGTTTTTTACAGTCATGTATTCATTTAGTGTTAAGTTTTTTTTAAATAAATTTGCCACCCCTACTAACCTTAAGTGAAATAAACCTGCCACCCCTACTAACCTTAAGTGAAATAAACCTTGCTCATTTAATTGTAAATGTGCCAGTATTTTGCATTTGTGAAGACAGGTTTCCTCATTCCATACCACCGAGTCGTTAATCCTATTCAACCCGCTTGTTTCCCTACATCGCCCCGCCCTGTGATTCCGTGTGAAAGCCGCCCGTCATAGTACCTACCATCTCTAGCTGAAAGGTTGATCTGTGCGTCAGGTATATCACAGAATAAAGGACGCAGGGTCCTAAACATGTGAAGAACTCTTGAACTTGTCACTCACTACAACTAAAACAATACACTCGCTAGAGCCGGGCAAGTGACATGTCGCGACGAGCACGAGAGCGGAGGGTGTCGCATAGTAGGCAATGCTGAAGGAGGGCGTGAAGACTGTTTTCCCCTCTCGCAGACACACTACGTCTCAACTGCCCAAACTCGCGGAAAGATTCTCTGCATGCATAGTATATAGGTCTGCATACATAGTATAATATTTTATAACTATTCCGTTACGGCACCGAAGCTTTCACAACACTGTTCATCAAAAGGCCTACAAAAGTACAATTGCGAACATCGAGGATACTGTGTCTGTTTAGACAAGTGGCTTTTAGATATTTTCCAATTATCTTTAAACATTGTGTATTGAGCTGGTGAAATAAAAACTTGCATTGGAGAACCACCTTAATGCGGGCGATACATCTATCCATCTTTTCTAATTTCCCGGGAATTAAGGGGGGGGGGCGGCCGCCCCCCCCCCCTTAATCCGCCCCTGTCCTCCACACCCACATCTCAAAAGCCTTCAGCCTATTTTCGTCTTCATTTCTCAAGGTCCACGTTTCTGCCCCATACAACGCCACACTCCATATCAAGCTCTTCACTAGCCTCTTTTTTACATCCTTACTGAAGGTCCCCGTCATCAGCTCCCTTCTATTATTGAACGCTTCCTTCGCTAGCGCTATTCTCCTCCTAATGTCTTTGCTACTATGTCCTCTTTCTTCTAGCGTACTACCCAAGTAATTTAGTAAAGATAAAGTTTGCAGTCCTTTCGATGACCAACTGACCAACGCCTGGTCGTCCGCGAATCTAACCGACTTTATCCGTTGTCCTCCTACTTTCATTCCCACATCTAGCTCATCCCATGCCTCTCTTACCATTTCCTCAGCATAGATGAAACAAAGGCGACAACGGGCAACCTTGCCGCACCCCGCGACCCATATATAACTTTCGGATGAGTCTCCTTTCACGCCAATCTATTCCTATTTTCCCGATGTATATGTTTCGGATGGGTCTCCTTTCCCGCCAATCTATTCCTATTTTCCCCAATATCTTCATTAGTTTCTCCCAGTTTACTCTGTCAAACGCCTTTTCGAAATCCGCAAAGCAAGCGAAAACATCCTGATTATACTCCATGTTTCTTTCTTTAAGTGTGCTCATTAACGCAATCGCGTCTCTGTTGGCCCTTCCCTTCCTGAACCCAAATTGATCATCGCCTAAATAGTAGTTTTCTCTGCTCGCCAAACTTCTATTTATTATTCTGAGTAAAACAATTACCGCGTGCGAAATTAATATGATTGTTCTATACTCCTCGCATTCTGACGCTATCTTCTTCTTCGGGATAGGTATTAATACTGATTTCACGAAATTCTCTGGCCATACTCCTTCCTCGTAGATCCTGCGAATAAGTTCGCATAAGGATTCTTTCCCCTTACAACCTAGATTCTTCAGTAGCTCCGAAGGTAGGTTATCGGTTCCCACGGCTTTTCTTCCCTTCATCTATCTTAATGCCCTCTCTATTTCGCGGTCAAGTATTTCTGGTTCGAGGTTATCCTTATCTATTGATCCTTCATCCTCTAGATCTAGGCTCAACGGTCTATTCTCGCTGTCATATAGCTCCTCTACG
Organism: Pyrrhosoma nymphula; assembly: GCA_963573305.1. Lineage (NCBI taxonomy): Eukaryota > Metazoa > Arthropoda > Insecta > Odonata > Coenagrionidae > Pyrrhosoma > Pyrrhosoma nymphula. The sequence continues at coordinate 137,751,482 of OY754333.1, read as the reverse complement.
TATTCTCTCCACCTTTCTTGGATATCTTCCTGTTCTATTATTATCTTCCCTGTTTTGTCCTTAACCTTTGGTATCGTTTGCCCTCTCTTACCACCCCATAAGATTTTCACCTTTGTGTACAAAGCGCCCACTCACCCCCCCTCCTACAGCTTTTCCATTTCCTCGCATTGTCCCTTCCACTAGTTTTCTTTTGGCCGTTTGGTCACTCGCTGGAGTTTTTTATTCAATTCCTTGTACTTCTTCTTGCCTACGTCGGTGTTGACGTTCATCTATATCCTTCTCTCCTCCGTTTTCTTAATCATTTCTTCCGTAACCCACTGCTTCTTAACTCTCTCCTTTTCCACCGTTACTATTGTTTTCTCTGCCCCTCCTGCGATGCCTGTTTTTATGATCTCCCATCTTCTCTCTATTGTTCCCATCCGCTTTGCTTCACCTATATTCTTTTCTACCAGCTCTTGGTATTCCCTCCTTTTCAATCCTTTCAATGCTTCAAGGTTCCACGTCCTTATCGGCCTACCTTTACAATGCCTTTTGAATCTAACTTCACACTTCATCATCACCAAGTTATGATCGGAGTCCGCATCCACCCCTGGATAGCTACGCGAGTTCTTTACGCTGTTCCTAAATCTCTGCCTTACCATTATATAATCAATTTGGTATCCTCCAGTATCACTCGGCATTTTCCATGCCTGGGGTGATATTTAAACCAAGTGTTTGTCACTACTAATTCATTTCTTCTCCAAAATTCAACTGCCTCTTCACCGCGGTAATTTCTTCTTCATAGCCCAAACTTAACTGTTATTTAAACCCAACAAAACGAAACGATCTCCTCCACTATGTGTCTGTGAAATCAGTATCCGTTATGCGTTACTAAAGCAACCGACCCTAACGGCATTGTATCTATGTCGTAACTACTAACCCGGCCACCTTGGAACCGGATGTGAGATAACAGACCCAGATACCGCCCTAATCAGTTATCCTAGGCCACGCCCCTTTTTTTGGGTCACTTGAGAACCGGATGCCCCCTCTCCTCCCCTAATTTGGTTACCCTCCCCTTGTTGGGAGACATTTTTAGAACCGGATGCCCCTCTCCTCCCCTAATTCCTCCCTTGTTGCGGTGTACTTCAGGTCTTTTCCCCCAGCGGACCGCTGATTAGGGAGAGAGCGTCTCTTTCTCAATGGCCGCTATCATTTATTAACATATATATATATTACTGAATGATAATTCTTAGGATCAAATTGAAATACAATGGAAAATTAAGGATTCAAGGTGGATGACGTCTTACGTGGATGTAGGACAATGAAACAAGGACACAGATGTATTTAAATTGAGCATTCATTTTATTACAAGTAATATAATTACAGTAACCTTGATATGACAATCACCATAGTGAAAGAAAGCACAATACAGTCATCTGGAACTCAACATGTGTTGGTTATTACTGGCAGCAACTTGTATCAGAGTTTAATTAGGAACATTAAGGATTCAATTGCTCTTCGCACTGCACAATTTCTGTATAATTTAAAATTATTTCACGGAAGGCAGTGTTCATACATTTATCACACGTTACACAGCTGCACGTATCAGAAGCTAGAATACTAGTGTTATTTTGCCCGTTCTCATCCGAATGATCTATATTACTTAAAACTTCTTTCATGATGTCATTAATGCACTTTTCACACGAGATACACTGGCAATAGTCGGTGGACACAGGAATGGAGAGCTGAGAAGAGATCAGAAGACTGGATTGGCTATCGGCGCTTATATCCATGAACATATTTTCATAGACTTCGCTTGAGATTTCTCCGACGATTAAAGTTTCCGCTGAGCTGTCTATGTATTCAGTGCCGGTCACATTCGCGAGCGCTTTCCGATTGGGGGACCAGAAGCCGTCAGGGAATTCTTTGTCTGCTAAAGAGGGCGTAGAAGAGCGGCACTCGTTAGAGGATGCATCATCTTCAAATTCCGAATAATCGGAATCCCAGGAGTACAGTTGGACGGCCCGTATCTGAAATAAGGTTTCATTAATTTCTTATTCCATAATTTTACGAAGAATTAGAGCATCGGAAGAGAACGGTGGAAGTGACAACTTACGTACCTCACGTTCGATTTCCACATCGATGAGATTCTGCGACACTTCGCTGCACATTTCAATAATGCTGATAGTCGTAAGTCACGGGTGGATTTTGCTTATCGAGTGAACGAGCGACCAGTGGCACGCGTCCCAAGAGGTGTCCTTTCAGCCGGGGTTGGAGACAATGAAGTCCAGGCCGCTTAGTCGCAAGACAAGGGTAAATGTTGCTTATCGAACGAACGAACGACTAGTGACACTCAGAGCGGATGTCCTTTCAGCCGAGGTTGGAGACAATGACGGACAGGGCGCTTACGGCGTTTCTTTCCAAGTATGTTGTTCCTCACCCCTTTCGAAACCGCGTTAATCTCCGAAGGTGGCGGGAGCTTGAGGGCATTTCCTCTGTTGGAGGTGACGGGAGTTGAGGACGTTTCCTTTGACGCTTAGCGATAATGTTGACTATACGTGGGAAAGAGAGGCCCACTCGAACAAACGGTCTTTAACATGTCATTTAAGTGCTGATAGTGTTCAAAATTATTATCGTACGTCGGAAAGTCCGGTGTCGCATCGATTCTCTTCGCCTTTTAGGGGCGAGAACTGGCGCGTGGGAAAGACTACAAAAACAATATGCGTGCCTTCGATTACTTGTGTTCTGTCAAAATCATTATCTTTCGTACGTCGGAAATTTCGAGTGTCGCGTCGATTCTGTTCGCCTTTTAGGGGCGAGAACTGGCGCGTGGGAAAGACTACAAAAACAATATGCGTGCCTTCGATTACTTGCTTTCTGTCAAAATCATTATCTTTCGTGCGTCGGAAATTTCGAGTGTCGCTTCGATTCTGTTCGTCTTTTAGGGGTGAGAGCATACGCGTGGGAAAGACTACAAAAACAATATGCGTGCCTTCGATTACTTGCTTTCTGTCAAAATCATTATCTTTCGTGCGTCGGAAATTTCGAGTGTCGCTTCGATTCTGTTCGTCTTTTAGGGGTGAGAGCATACGCGTGGGAAAGACTACAAAAACAATATGCGTGCCTTCGATTACTTGCGTTCTGTCAAAATCATTATCTTTCGTGCGTCGGAAATTTCGAGTGTCGCGTCGATTCTGTTCGCCTTTTAGGGGCGAGAGCATACGCGTGGGAAAGACTGCAAAACAATATACGTACCATTGATTACTTGCGTTCTGTGGCAAGCGTTCTTCACCCCTGGATGAGTTGGAGAGAAATATGGATATGTTGAAAAGTCGAATATAGAATTTGTTTTCTCCTTGCTTCTCGAGGATATCACTCACCCCCCTCTTTTGAACGTAAGATACGCCAGCGCTATCCTTTAAAAGGCCCGAGAGTTCTGCTTGCATGTCACTTGTTGGTCTTGTGTCGACGTCTTGACATCTGAGTGTTACGTGTGGTGGTTTTCTTACTGCTAACTTCCCTGTTCGAGCGGTTGCATCAGTTTCCCTAGTTGAAAGTGGTTCCGATTTTCTGAAGAGCGGCAGGACCCTAGTTCATCCCCACGCGTGAATCATCCGACGACCATCCCTACAATCTGTGGAGTTTCGTGCGGAAGATACATCTACGCGGTGCCAGTCTCCCTGTGGAGCCACGCTGCCAAGAGGGATCCAACATCTCTGGACAAACGTAGTGAGTCGTTTTATACACGTAAATTAACGTTTTCCGGAGTGAATAAGACAGTTTTTCACGTCTTCTATTTTAAAATGGATAAAATTTTTGCGTTCGTGCCGGCCAGTGAGATAATTCGCGCCCACCGTTCGGGAGCCTATGACAACGCTTCTCTTTTAAAGGCTGCATTGGACGGGGTCTAGTTTATCGCATGACGGAGATCGGAGAGAATGTGGACATGAACGATTTTATTAAATTACGTGAAGATTCTAAGAATGCTCGAGACGCGCTTGCTTTGGAAACTCAACGCTGCGCGATACAAGAGTACCTTCAAACTCCGCCTAACATTCGCTCCTCATTACCTCCTTCTGACTCCAACTTACCGCTTATTACCTTCGACCCTATTCCGTGTGAAAATGATAGAATTTCAATTGATGTAGCACCGGGAACTTCTCGTGGCGTTCGGTGCCCCCCACCCGGGTTCGAGGAATTAAATTCTGCATTTCCGAGATATTTTAATTCCACTTACGAGCAAGGTGGGCAATTAGACTGTACCCCATTTAGCATCCCACAAACTTTTGAGGAAACTGATCTTTTATGCAATTCTCAACCACTGGAGAATTTTGAAAGTGCATTCCTTCAAGATAGAAGAGAGGTTATTCCTTCGCTTACTGGAGAACTTAGAGCTGAATCATCAACGGCTGGAGAAGTGCATCGCGACGAGATCAGCCCACTTGCCGATCTCATACAGTTCGAAAGCCAAGATTTGGAAAATTTTAATTTCTTTTCTGTGGAAGACGGCGTGGGAAGTAATATGGACCTGTTAGATCGTCCTGTCGAGGATGAGGGGTTAATGGATCCGCTATTGGAGCTACCCGAGAATAGGCAGTGGGGAGGGCGACGTGAAAATGAATATTTTGTTGTACTCTCCGAAAACCGCAGCCATCTGAGAAACTTCCGTCTAAGAGGGCTCGAAATTGTCTGTGTGTTACGGCCAGCGCCGCCTAATGAAGACCCCTTAGTATGGTTCCAGTCCGCTTTAGACGCTCTCATTTCGGAACTTCGGAACGGAATCCCTGAGGATTGCAAGGCGGGATTATCCATATACAATTCTGAAAACCCAGGAAATCCCATCTACATCTCGTATCGGAGGGTGGATCAATTTTCTGCGGAGGTGATCTGTAACAGAATCGAAAAAGTTGTCCAGTCAAATGAGAATTTTCTAATAAATGGAGTGTTACATGTCACCTTTACGTACGTAGAGCAGCCGATAGGTGGCCGGCGAAACAAGAATCTTTTATGTACGTTCCGCGAGTTCTGCAGCACCAAGAAATCAATAGTGGTAATTTCCAACCGTGATAACCTGTGTCTTGCAAGAGCTATTTGCGTGAGTATTTCACATCATGAGGACACCGCTCTGATTTTTAAGGCTGTAAAGCGCGGAAGGGGACTACAGACCGCTAGAGCTGAGGCTATTTGCGATGAGTACGCGATTGATATGCAGAATGGCGGGGGACTGGAGCATCTCAACGCATACCAAGACCGCCTAGAAAACTATAAAATCACAGTGTACGGTGACCGCAAAGGCCGAGAAGTCCTCTTCGAAGGTCCCTCAACGCCGGCCCCCGATGGAAGTGCGCGTAAGCACATAGATTTAATTTACGGGGAGCGACACTTCAACTATATAGCGTCACTCACGGGAGCTTTCAGCTGCCAGTATTATTGTAGGCCCTGTAAAATAGGTTATAAAAATCAATACGAGCATAAATGCAGGTCGGAATGCTCTAGGTGTACGATATCTCCTGCGTGTGATGTCAGCCTGCCGTCCGTTTCCTGTGATGCGTGCAAAAGAAAATTTTACGGAGACGCCTGCTACGTAAACCATCTGCAGCGGAGGGGCAATGGAAAATCTCCCTGCAAGGTAATCAAATACTGCACTCTCTGTGAGAGGGTCTACAGCCTGTCAAATGTTAAAGGAAAACATGTATGCGGAGAAATATATTGTCACGTGTGCAAGCGCAGACACGAGACAGGGAATAAGTGTTTCATGTCGCCCATAGTGGAGAAAAATAAGTCCAAGTCATCAAAATTCGTCCTCGTATTTTACGACATCGAGTGTAGACAGGACACCCCCATGCCTAGAAAACCAGGGCATTTTCTGCACACCCCAAATTTCTTAGTTGCCCAGAAGAGCTGTGAGACCTGTGTTGAGAAGGAGTCTCTTGAGATATGCACAGCATGTGGAGAGAGACAACTAGTATTCAGCGACTCGGATCCAGTTCTTGACTTTATGAAGAGTATTTCGGCGCTGCGTAAGAAGGGGTTTACGGAGATAATTTGCATAGCTCATTATGCAAAGGGTTATGACAGCCATTTCATCATTAAGACGATGGTGGAGAAGATGAATTGGCTGCCAAAAATAATTAGTAATGGGGCCAAGCTGATGTCCATAGAGTATGAGGGAGTAAAGTTCATAGACTCTTTAAACTTTCTCCCCATGCCTTTGTCTAAGCTTCCTTCGACCCTTGGGCTGGACGACTCCCTGACGAAAGGCTACTTCCCGCATCTCTTCAATACTTATGATAATAGGGAGTATGAAGGGCCGATGCCTCCTGCTGGCGACTACGGAGTTGAGGGGATGACACGACTGGATCTTGTTAAATTTAACAAGTGGCACGAGGAGATGGTTGCCGCGGGATACGTTTTCAAAATGGCCGATGAAATTAGAAAGTACTGTATTCAGGATGTGAATATCCTACGGATGGCCTGTGCCAAGTTCCGAAGGGATTTTCTCAATCTGAATGACACGGATCCCTTCCGAGAGGCCCTAACAATAGCCAGCGCTTGCATGCGGGTTTTCATAAAGAAATACCTGAGGGCCGAGGAGATTGCCATTATTCCTCCTGTTGGATACCGTTGGGGAGACAATCAGTCCCAGAGAGCGATTACGTGGCTTCTCACAGAGGAGAGAAAGAGAGGGATATCTATCCGCCACGCAGCAAATGGGAGGGAGGTAAAGGTGCTGAAAAGGAAGGTCGATGGATATCGAAAAACACCTGCCGGTGAGGAAATTTTTGAATTTCACGGGTGTTTTTATCACGGATGTCCCAAGTGCTACAAAAATAGAGAAGAGCCCTTAAGCAACAAGCCCTCAGAAACTATGAATTCACGATTTGAAACGACCGAGAGAAAAATGAAGTTTTTCGAGGATCGTGGATATAAAGTGACGCAGAAATGGGAATGCGAGTTTCTGAGGGAACTAGAGCGTGATTCAGAAATGAACAGCTTTGTAAGGGACAATCCGGTAATTAAAAACGCACCTCTTAACCCGCGTGATGCCTTTTACGGAGGGAGAACCAATGCGGTGAAGCTGTATCATAAGGCAAACGAGGCAGAGGGAGAGGAGATAAAATATATAGATATCTGCTCACTCTACCCATTTGTCAATAAATACAAAGCGTATCCTGTAGGCCATCCAACAGTGTACGTGGGTGATGAGTGTCCTCCTCTAGACGAAATTGAGGGGCTTGTGAAGTGCGACATTCTTCCTCCTAGTGAACTCTATTTACCCGTTCTTCCCATGAAGGCCAACGGGAAACTATTTTTCCCTCTTTGTCGCTCGTGTGCACTGAGCGAAAATAAAGAACCATGCGAGCACTGTGAAGACGACAGAGCTCTAAAGGGTACGTGGGTAACTAGTGAGCTGAAAAAGGCTGTCGCTCTAGGGTACAGGGTGTTGCAAATACACGAGGCGTGGCACTATGCGGTCACAGAGTATTCACGGGAAACGGGAGAAGGGGGACTTTTCTCCGGATACACGTAAACACGTTCCTTAAAATCAAGCAGGAAGCGAGTGGATGGCCGAGTTGGTGCACGTCAGATGAGAAGAAGGAGCAGTACCTAAGTCTATTTCTCGAGAGAGAAGGCATTGCCCTGGAACGAGACAACATTGAGTATAATGCTGGAAAGCGCTCATTAGCTAAGCTGATGCTGAATAGCTTTTGGGGGAAGTTTGGGCAGCGGGATAATCTTTCTCGCACGAGTGTCGTAAGAAAGCTTGACGACTTATACTCACTGCTGTCAAGTCCTAATACAGAGGTGCTAAGACTTATAGAGATAAATGACGAGCTCCTCTACGCCCAATGGGAAGAGATCGACGAAGTCGTCACCCCCTCTCCAAGCAGCAACATAGTACTAGCGTGCTACACTACGGCACATGCAAGACTGGAGCTGTATAGATACTTAGAGAAATTAAATCGGCGTGTAATTTATCACGACACGGATTCTTGCGTGTTCACGCAGCGTCCCGGAGAATGGATGCCTCCTGTAGGGGACTACTTGGGTGACATGACCGATGAGACTTCTCCTCTTGGAGAGGGGTGCTACATTTCTGAGTTAGTCTCCGGAGGGCCCAAGAACTACGCATACGTGGTCAAGTCGAAATGCGATCCAGCGTTCGAGAAGAGGGTTTGTAAAGTTCGAGGAATCACAATAAACTCGTCCAACGACGGAGTGGTGTGTTTTGATACCCTCAAAGAAATGGTCCTCGAAGACGCTCCCGGACGGAAGATAACTTACAAAAACCGAATTTATAGGACTAACAAGCACGATGTTGTGACAAGGACAGAGACAAAACTCTTTCGAGTGGTTTATACAAAGAGGAAGAGAGAGAAGTACTACGAAACCCTGCCATATGGGTTTAAAAAGCGGAGAACCGAGAGAGAATAGGAAGAGCGACTTTATTTTTGTTAGTCATTTTCAATATTTTTTTTATTTATTTTTTCCTCATTATTTTTGTTTTATTTTTTATTTTTCATAATTTTTCATTTATTTTATAATTTCATTTTTGTTTTATTTTCATCATTTTTGTTTTATTTTTCATTATTTTTGTTTTATTTTTTAATTTCATTTTCAACAGTTATTCTTTACTTCAGTTTATTATTTTTTCCGGTATTTAACGTATTTTTTTTTCGTTTGACATTTATTTCTTTAACATTTTTTTATTTTGTTCTTTATTTCTGTATATTATTTTTTATTTTCACAAATTTTTCCCTCCGAAGGACTACCACCTTGACGCGGTGGACGGGCTTAAGAACTCCTAGCAAGGGAGTTCAACTAAGAGTAGTCCACTTTTTATTACATATATTTAAAGAGTACGCGCAGCGGTTGATGGTTTGATATCCGATAAAAGCTTAAACCCGGCCATGAGCCGCTTAATCGTTAAGATGGATCTGCGATTGAAGCATCCGTTCTGCGCGTTAGTTGCCGGACCGAGCTCATGCGGCAAAACATGTTTCACAAGTAGACTTATAAAATTTCAAAAGGAAATTTTCGATGTATCGTTTTCCGACATAATCTGGTGTTATGCGGAATGGCAGCATTCTTACGAGTCTTTAAAACCTTTAGGTGTCTCCTTTCATGAAGGACTGCCAGACATGAAGAGTATTCCACCGTCAAACGGCGCTAAATTAATGATCCTAGACGATCTAATGATGGAAAGTAACGATAGAGTCGTGGTAGATTTATTCTCGAGGGGAAGTCACCATAGAAATATAAGTATTATCCATCTGACGCAGAACCTGTTTCACCAGGGAAAGGGAGCTAGAGATATTTCACTCAACACCCACTACGTAGTATATTTTAAAAATCCTAGAGACAGAAGTCAGATTTTGACTCTAGCGCGGCAGATTTATCCTAGAGATATCAGATTTTTGCAAGATGCGTATGACGATGCGACGGAAGAAGCTCATGGTTATTTATTCATCGATTTAAAACAGTCCACACCGGACGCTTTTCGCTTTCATGCCAAAATATTCCCGGACGATGCGCTTCATTATTTCTACCAACCAAGGAAATGAAATTAAGCGACTCGACGCACGATTGGTAATAAATAGAAACTAGCGTTAGGTAAATCTTTTAGTCATCATGAGGCAGAGGATAGCTAAGCACGTCGATATTCTGAACTTCATTGCACGCTGTAAACCTTCGATACGCACGGCAGTTCTCAAAACGGCGGACCCAGGGCTCACTAGAACCATTTGCGAAATTGTTGATAACACGTTGAAAGGGAGAGTGGATTTAACTGCTGCGCAGAAAAAGCGTTTAGCGAGACATAAAGCTCTACTACGCAAGCTCGCAACGGGAAAAGGTTGTTGGAAGAAAAAGAGGAAATTAATAGTGCAAACGGGAGGTTTCATTTTACCCTTACTATTACCAGTGATAAGTGGTGTCATTTCTAGCATTATAAGTAATGGATCACGCTAAGAAAATGGTGCTTGTTCCTCACGAAATTATGCATCGCATGAATAACCCACCCGTTCCGATGACTAGCAACGGTCAAGTACTCTCGGCCTTGGATAGCGAGATGGAAAGAATTTTACGCGCACCCATGAAATCCGATAGTGAAAAATGGAACCTATACAAACAGTGCCTTCATCGCTTTCTGCATTTTGCGGGAGAGGAAAGGAAGCCGATAGTTCTACCTGTGGCGGAAAAAGAACGCAGTGCCGACGATGGGAGCTCCACCATTGCCGGGGAGGAGAGACGCGTTCCCCTTCGGTCCGAAATTCTTAATTCTGTACCGTTGAAATACAGGAAGCGGGCAGAACTGCTGGTGAACAGAATTTCGCTGTCGCAATATTTGGAAAGCACTGTCAAGCGTGCACGATGGATTATCCCCTATTCCGCGTGCAAACCGGGAAGGCCGCGTCATCAACCACGGCATACAACCTCTTGAAAGCACATTCATACGGCAACCGCGGGCTGTCATCTCTACCTCCCCCTTCCTTCTGCTTCCCCTCATTTCCCCTCCAGGGAGAACTAAGGCGTCCTGTTGCCTGAGAGGGCAGTCAGTACCCACACTACACCATGGAACCACCTAGAGCTTCCTTCCGGCCCCCCCGGAGACCTGGCGTTTCACGCCGCGGGGCGTCCCGACCTTACTCTCCTCGTCCGCCAAGCAGTGGACTATACAGGCCACCGTCGTACGAGCCGTCTGTCCTCCCCGAGATAGAGGAGGATCAACAAGTCACCCCGGAATCGCAGCCTTCACCATCTCGACGCCCAGAGCATCTCGGACTACTCGAATGTGGATTCAAAATCAATTACAGTGATACAAAACGAGTGACCATTGGCCTAGATGTAAAGAACAAGTGTGCCCCGTTCATAACGCTAGGCAAAGTTGGAGGCTTTTCCGTGACCTTGGACTACTCGGGTTGGTGTGATCTAATGCAAAACGAGAAACTGATAAATTCCTATTTTTATAGTGACGTAGTGCCTCACAGTATTCCCATTGGTAATTGTGTGTTAAAATTTAAGTGCATATATGGTACCAAATCCATTATAGTAGAGAACACGAACAGAAATAATGAGCAAGTCAGTGTGTACCTCGCAAAGTCATCATGGCACGGACTTTTGGCCTTTGCCGAGTGTGTTAAATTGCGATGGGAAGAGCGGAATGCTTGGTCCACGTACGTCCAAAAACTGTTAAATGCATACCTCGATGCCATATTTCAAACATGCCGCAGTGAACGTGACAACAAACTGGAGAGAGCTCCTTGGGAATGCATCGCAAGTGCTCAGATTAATGTAACGGAACTAGACATTCCCCCAAATTCTATAAATGTTGAAGCCCTTTCAAGGGAAATATGTGCTATTTTATCAACACGTGAGGGAAGTGACTTTCTATCTGACGTTGTCGATGAGTGCCAATCAAACTGTGATTGACTGACTGACTCACACGTATTTTTGTGTCTCAGCATTTACATTCTTATTACTGTTCTGTCATCGAAAAGAGTAAGATGTAATTAAACTCTGATACAAATTGCTGCCAGTAATAACCAACACATGTTGAGTTCCAGATGACTGTATTGTGCTTTCTTTCACTATGGTGATTGTCATATCAAGGTTACTGTAATTATATTACTTGTAATAAAATGAATGCTCAATTTAAATACATCTGTGTCCTTGTTTCATTGTCCTACATCCACGTAAGACGTCATCCACCTTGAATCCTTAATTTTCCATTGTATTTCAATTTGATCCTAAGAATTATCATTCAGTAATATATATAAATGTTAATAAATGATAGCGGCCATTGAGAAAGAGACGCTCTCTCCCTAATCAGCGGTCCGCTGGGGGAAAAGACCTGAAGTACACCGCAACAAGGGAGGAATTAGGGGAGGAGAGGGGCATCCGGTTCTAAAAATGTCTCCCAACAAGGGGAGGGTAACCAAATTAGGGGAGGAGAGGGGGCATCCGGTTCTCAAGTGACCCAAAAAAAGGGGCGTGGCCTAGGATAACTGATTAGGGCGGTATCTGGGTCTGTTATCTCACATCCGGTTCCAAGGTGGCCGGGTTAGTAGTGTCGTATTGTTACAGATCCTACGGCTCTTAGCGCATATATCCTCGCATCCGAAATTTAAAACACTCGTCGTGAAAGTCTCATACATATGGCCACTCTCGTGGATTAGAGTAACTTCAAGAACTAATTTTTAAATTGCAATTACGTGACAGTTTGAGGAAATACCCTCCAATCACGATAACAGTTATCAGGCATTAATTAACTGAAACCTATGTTGCCACATAGTATGAATATAAATGCAATATTACTGAGAATAAACAAGATTGTTTCCAATTCTCGCATGTTTATATTCACGTTCAGAAGCAGACAACCAACTGGTAAAATAAATTATTCAAACCATTAAATATATATTTATACGTGAAGACAATGTTCATGTGAATGAATCCTAAGAGCCGCAGTTTGGGGCTGTCCATAAATGATGTCACACAATTTTTGACCAAACTAGACCCCCTCCCCCCCTGTCACAGGTGGTCAAAAATAGTGTCAACCCCCCCTTTTAATGATGTCACAAAATTAAAATAAACTTCTACCCGCCCTGCACAGTCAGAGTAAAAATAAGACTGGTAAGTAATAAGAATATTATGGACTGGTAAAGTGTGACGTCACATCCCTCGGTTGCCATGGTGATCGCCATCTTTCTTTCCAAACAAATCTGCGTTACAGCAGTTTCTCCCGTAAGGAAAGAATTAATGGATTATTTCTGTTTACTATGATTGTGTTAATCACTCTATTCACAGTAGATAGTTGCTTTGAGGTGTCAACTACTCTCCTAATTTTTTTTTATTTACCTCGTGACCAATGTTGATTCATAAAACGCATTCGTATTACCGTAGCAGACGACGTCGTTGGCAGCGGTCCTACGAATTACGATAGTTTCAGAAGTGGGCATACAAATACAAAATGCGGATTTAATTTAGTTATAATGGCTTAAAGAATAATCGGTCACAGGGCAAACTGCTTTCCATGGAACAGCTATCACTCTTGGATATCCGAGAATACTGAAAACAATTAAAAATAATCAATTACCCCCATTGCGTATAGCTAATGACACAATACCTTAATATGAAGCAGTTAAAAACCTAGGAGTAATTATGGATGAATGTTTGTCCCGGTTATCTCATGTAACTAAGATATGCAAAGCAGTAAATAAGTCATTATTCCCTCTTCTCAGACACGTCATTCCTGCCTCCTTTAAGAAACAACTAATTTCCGCATTAATATTACCCCACTTTGACTACGCTGATGTGGCTTTTCAAGATATATTTCAGGAACTGTCAATAAAACTTCAACGGTCTTTCAACGCCTGCATTAGATTCATATTCAATCTGCAAATATCTGATCACACTACTTGTTTCATAAATAATCTCTCCTGATTAAAACCTAGTTCCCGACGTCTGTTTCATACACTACCTCTACTCTATCAACTCCTTAACACAAATACGCCGAAGTACCTTACAGACGATTTTCAAAAACTCAACAAAGTGCATGGAACAAACACACTAGGGAATAAGAAACTTACAATACCTCACCACCGAACCGTCATATTCAATAAATCATTTACTGTAACCGCTTGCCGCGAGTGGAATAATCTTGCCGTTACACTCTTATGGTTTTAGGCTTTAATTTCTAGGCTAGCTCAGCTACAATGCTGTCTTCTCCATTGGAGCGGTTATTCTTCATTTTCCTGAGAGTTTCCTCCTCCTCCTCTCTAGAGGGTTCGTAGGTCATTTCGTTCGTAAGAGCATTTCCTCATTTATTGCTTCTTGTCCCTCTAGATCATAATTCTCAGTCCCCTCATCCTTGCTGAGGAGTTCCTGGAAATGCTCAGCCCATCTCTCAATCATTTTCTTCTCTTCATTAATAATATTTCCAGCCTTATCTTTACATCCTCCAAAGTCTGCGGACGTATTCAGTTTATTTACCGCTATGTAACATTGTATTACTTTATTTTGTTCACGCAGCTCCTTTTTTTTCAATATTTCTTTTTAGCATTTGTTTCTTTTTCATAACCTTTTCAGCCTTCTTTCTTAGCTCCTTGTACTCAATATAAATTTTTCTAGTTCTCCTTTGATTCATCCTTTTCCAAGCAGTATTTTTCTCCTCCAAAGCCATCTTACATTACTCATCAAACCAATATTTGCTCCTTGTCTCCCTTTCCTCTCCTAGCACCTTGTCTGCAGACTCCTTAATAGCTTGCTCGATTTCATTTCACTCATCCTCCACATCTACAGACTCTTTGCCCTTGGCCAAGTTTCTCTTAATTTCATTTTGAAACTGGGTTATTCCTTCTTTGTCTTTCAATAAATCTAGCCTCATCTTTTTTCTTTTCGGGGTTTCTGCCCTTTTTAGAGCGACTACCCTTTCCCTCACTGTGACTTTAACTAGAAAAGGATCAGAATCGCAATTTGGCCCTCTGCAGCTGTGGACATCTATGATTGATGATGCATGTCTGCCTTTTGTCAAAACATGGTCTATCTGTATGACAGTTCCTGAGCCCAGGGCTGTCCATGTGCCCAGATAGATTATTTTGTGCGGGAAACAGGTACTCTTAATTACTAAGTTATTTCCTGAGACAAACTTTTCTAGGAGAACACCATTTTCATTGCTAGTCTGGTGTAGTGAGTAGCGTCCCGAGTTTTTGGAGCTGGCAGAATCCTGCCCTACTTGCGCATTAAAATCTACAGCAAATATAAGCATATCATGATTTTATATCCTTGACAGAAGTATCTGCAATTCATCATAGAATTCGTCTTTCTCAAGTTCATCATTGTCTTCCGATGGAGCATGGGCTGATATGAGGGTAATATTTCTAAATCTACCTTTAAATCTTACCTAGCAAAGTCTTGCATTGATGGGTTCAAAGTTCAACAAGCTTTTCCGCATTTTGGCATTCATTATTATTCCGGTTCCATGCTGACCTGTCTTTCTCTCAGGCCCACTGTAGAGGAGTCTAAAATCAGGGTTGTGTATACGCCCCTGTCCTTACCCCCATACCTACTTCCTGGAGTGCAACCACATCAATTCTAAATTAATTTAATTCCTTGGCAATTTTTTTCATTCTCCCAGGCTTTATCATCGTCCTAACATTCCAAGTTGCAAATATGATATTCTTATTCATGTTTCTATTCGGTTGCCATTGTCGTAATCCTTTATTCCTGTCCAGTATCCGACACTTTTGTGCAGTTTCTGAAGCGTTATGTTTTTTTCCGAAGTGAGGTTGTTGGCCTCACGCTCAACTCCCGCTACATTTGAGGACCTTGGATTTTTTCTTGGGTTTTACTACCTTAGCCAATTTGATCCGGTTTAAAAGCACCGGACACTCGCCTTCCACCCTTCCACGATTAGTGTTACCCAGGGGATGCGACGAAGACGCTGTGGTTGCATTCGCTGGCAGAGCCTATAAGAGACGGACGGCATTTCTCAGCATTTAAGGGCTTGGCACCCTCAAAGTCACCGAGACCGCATTAGCAGTAATACCTCCCTTTTTATTTACTTTCATTTACACAGAATACTTTTATTAACACAGAGATATTGGATAATAACAAATTTTTTCAAAGCGAGGTAACGATCTGAAAACCCCTGCGCTACCGAACAAGAGCAAATATATATTGGTGATTTAAAGCTACTGCTTAACTGACAATAAAGCTGATTTTTTATTTTAAACCTTAGATCTCCATCATTCTCATAGACAGATACTTTTATTTATAAATAGATATACAATCATAACATATGCTTTCAAAGCGAAGTGTCGATCTGAAAAACCGCTGCTTAACCGAAGAAGTGCATATTTAGATTAGTGCATTAATGCTACTGATTAACTGATTATGAAGCGGATTTTGACTTTTAAACATGTATCAATATCCTCTGTATGAATGAATACTTTTATTTACACAGATATATTGAATCATTACATATTTTGTATGTAGAACTAATATCTAAGGACAACAATGCCGATAGCAGAAAAGGGCATTTTCGCATTCGTTGCTAGGGTTACTAGTTAGTTCATTGCCGAATGTGGATAGTTGCAAGACGCTTCCTCAAACGCTTTGAGAATTTCTTCGAAAAAAGATGGGTGGACTTTGTTGTAAGTACCTCCTCATTTCCTAAGAAACTTAAGATGAGCTTTAAAGAAAATTAATCGATTATTACCATAACTAATATTATTACTAAAAGATTTTGATACATCATGCAAAATTTATACAGTTGCCAAGGCTTACTTTAAAGCAAACGTAATGTATGGGGAAGATTTTTAGTTGAAGCTTAGAGTTTAAAGTCACTTCTTGCGTAAATCAAAAATAAATAAGAAAGTTTTTACTTAGCTTAATCGAAAGAACCGTGTGTCTTAAATATCCCCACGAGTCAAACTAAACGCGTATACCTCTAAGAAGAATGTGAGGTGTGGTGGTACGGAAAAATAATTAGAATATTTCGGAGATCGGGAGCAGGTCATAAAGAGATTAATGAGCAGATGACAGCACATCCGTAATAGTCCTAATGTATCTCGAGCTGCTGACGTTCAAACTTGTATCTCTCTAATGATAATAACCAAGGGCTCTCAGTTCTTGATTATAACAATATATCGCGCCCGCATGGCATTCGGGTGTACCACTGCGTGTGCTGGCTTTCTTGACAAGAGTTTCGCTGGCATTCCAGAGAGCATCTTCAGGTCAAAGGTGAGAGATAGGTTTTTTGGTCACCTTCTATATGCCAGACCGTGTTGATGCTGTTCTATTATTGGCCGTTTTGTTTAGGGCTCTTTTCCAGGTGCTGAGTAAAAAATTGCCGTCTTCTCAGTTGATATTTTGTGGTGTCTTGAAACTTTCTATGGCTTACCTTACTAATCCAGCGGAGTGACGGTTCTCTCTTTGGAAATTACTTCGAAGTAAATTTCGTGTGTCTTGATCACGTGTCACGCATATTCCACGATAGCCGACTGTTGGAATAGCTTAATACTTCCTTGTGCCTCTGTCGTGTTCCTGTAGGCGGACTTTTTAATGTTCTGCAGGTCTCCAGGATGTATACTTTGCCGTACGAACATGTCACCGGGTATACATTCTCCTTCGTACTACATGTTATGTGGGATTTTGTACAAGATGTTACAAGACACCACAAAAAATCAACGGAGACCACGGCTGCTTTTTACTCAGCACCTGGAAAAGTGATCTAAACAAAAACGGCTAATCACTGAACAGCGTCAAAACGGACTTATAAAAGGCGGCTAAAAAACCACTGTCCCTCACCATAGACCTAAAGACGCTGACTGGATGTCAGATCTTGAATCAAGCCAACGAACGCAGTGGAGAAACTGGAAGACATTCAGAAGCCTACTGATCGAAATCTTCGTGCTAACGATAAAAACATTAATTAAAACTCAATTAGGGACCTTTCTTGGCTTTTTTATGAAAGTATATGATTTTTGGGTGTTGGTCGAAGAAAATCTAATTTTTCTTTTTTTTTGGCTACTGCAGAACGACTGGTAGACGGTTCCATGCTATTAATGTGTATCTTTGGTCAATTGTGTAGCCCTGAGGATGCTAATAAATTTGGCGAATCAATAATGTTGAAAATTTTAATTTAATTTGACCAACACTAAATAACCATCTGCTATTATAGTAATTAAAACATTTGCGTTCCAAGTGGCTGTCATTCCAAACCCTAGTCCTTAAATGGATACATACGGATGGATGGATATGTTGACCACACAGTGCTCCCGGAGTGATGTCAGGAACGCGTGCAGTGATTATTATAGCTTTGTTTTTTTCACTCTAGGCTCGAATAAAATGTGATCGTCAGTGTGGGCGAGGAGTTAAACATTTCTCTTGCGTTGCAGGTTGTGCCCGTAAAACGAATGAAGAGGAGGAGAAGTATAGCCCCCCCGACCCCCAACCTCCGCCGTCGCCCACGACACCTCCGCAGTCCCCGCCCCGGCCAGTCACCGGACACATCGATGAGCATGGAATTGATCTGACTGGAGCTTACCACGGCGACTCAGATCTACACCTGGAACGAATTAATGTGTTTTACATCAAAAGGAGAGGTAAGACAAACTTTCTTGCTTTCATATATTTGGTTATGCACAGAAGAAAAGTAAATCCAATTTTTTACAATATGAAATAGTCTTTGTATCTTCTGTCGGAATTAGGTTTTCAAAGCTCAATTAAGCTCCAAGTAACCTTGTTAAGGGTTATAATTTGTTAAAGTGCATTTCATTCATTCCTGAAGTGGCAAAGGTGAGCTTACGTCTCGCCAGCAAAATTTCATTCTGCTAAAATCCCCGTATCTCCGAATAGCCATCCAAATCAGAGGATTGTTTTCAAATATACCTTGAAACATCATTTTGAATTTCAAAAGACATCCGGGACAGAATAACAGCTTAGTTTAAATTTTTCTTTAAAATTTACTTGCTATGAACATCGAAAGTAGAGATCTACACATTTATCTTTTT
Source organism: Pyrrhosoma nymphula (assembly GCA_963573305.1). NCBI lineage: Eukaryota > Metazoa > Arthropoda > Insecta > Odonata > Coenagrionidae > Pyrrhosoma > Pyrrhosoma nymphula. Next base: position 137,732,988 of record OY754333.1, on the reverse strand, counting down.
GTAAAATCTGAGGTTAATGTATAACATTCCGTTGTATCTAACACAAGAAGCCTAATGATTTCGTTGTTTTGAAATACTTGTGAGTGGGTTATCTGCATTCTGGATATTTTCTTTGCTCGACACTACTAGCCTTTAATCAATGCATAAATGCATATAACAAACTTGTGTATAATCTGTGCGTTTCCTTATTTCAACATTCTATGATTTAATTAACTGTTTGTACTCGTGATTACCTTAGATTATTTCCAACGCAATGTGAATTAAGGGGGAGAATGAAAGTGGAAGCCAGTGAAAGCAACCGATGCCGAAGCTAACGATTTTCAAGTACCGTAAGGTATCAACGGTATCGATAATAGACCGAGGGCAGGCTGGAAGATTTGTAGTCGATATAGAAAACGATTGATGGAGCAACAGGGAACTATTTTTACCGCTTGATGAGTGGAATAATGAATATAAAAGATTTTCTTAATTGTAGGGAAAGAAGTTACCGTGAAGTATGTTACAGGTAGCTCACAAAAGGAGTGGATTTTGGAAGCTAGAACACACTTTCAGATGCCGCGTATACCTCATCAAAATGAACACCTCAGATTGCAATTACTAGTAGTAGTAAGTACTACGAAAGTTATTGCAATTTGACCATTTAGTGCAAAATAATTAGGATTAAATAATACACAGGCCGGTTTTTTCCCATGGATATTCTCGTAGGGTGGAATGATATTACAGCCAAGCAAATGAGAAGATACCGCGTAATATGTATTACCCAGTGTGAAATATACGACTATACCTCATTTGAGGCAGCACAAGGGCGTGTAGCAGGGGTTTCAGGTCGCCAGCCGTTTCTATGAATGAGAAAGTGTTCGATGCATATTTTACCATACCGTATTGAAATCAATGGGAGTTTTTCCTTCATTCTGTTTAGGTCATGTATTGTATGAGAGAAATGTATTAATATACTCTCGACCTCTCCTGTAAAATACCTCCTATTTTATACGAGAGATCGAATCTACCGAGGCACCGAGGAAACTTAATATACCGCTCAATGCCATAATTAAACGGGGGTCCCCAACACATTTCAATCTTGAGTAAAGTAAAAGTAAGTTTAAATACCTCAGGTTACCTACTTTCTTCTTGTTGAGATGGACTTCATCCTAATAATAGGTCTTCGTTAGTTTTTCCAGGCTTTCCTTTTTGTTTTTCCTTTTTGCCATTATTACCTGTTTAAAAATCTGGCGGCTCTTGTTTTAAAGTCATATACAATTCTTAAAACAAATCATTCTCTGGTAAGTCCCAAATAGTTTCTGCATGTTCTAAATGTGGCTATGCTAATGTAAAAAAAGATGCCTTCCTCTGTCTCATTTCCTTTTCACAACACACGTTTTATGAACCCAAGTTTTATCCATGCTTACCCGTAAATGTCTTCGACGCAAACTGGAGCAGGTAGAACAATTTAATTGCTTGGGTTAGTATGTTGAAGGAAATGGCATAGGGTTAAATATATTAGAAGAAATGTGTTAGCGAAGCAGGCGTTCACTAATAAAAGGATCTGATGAAGAAGACCCGGGTAAAATGTGAAGACTACTAGTCTTCACCAGTGGCGTAGCCTGGTTTTGGGTCTAGGGGGCGACAAACTTTTTAGAGGGCGCCGACTTATAAATTCGCCAGTTTACTAAACTTAACATACTCTTATATACTTTTACTGTAGGTATTATTTTGTTCGTAATATACTATGATCCAAAGTTGTAGACCTTGTAGAATTAATTGTTGATAATTAAGATACGACATTGAATCACGTACGTATTTGGAACTTTAGAAGGGATACATTCTCAGGCTTTGGGGCGCCAGAACACAAGGGGCGGGGAGGACATCGCCCCCCTGCTTCCCTGGTTACGCTACTGGTCTTCACATTTTACGCGACTCCTCGCGTGACTATTCACGCGACTTTCGCCAGCTGGCGACTCCTCGCGTATGGAGTGTAGCGTGTGTATGGTAGAAGCCTGGTCGCTGAGGAAATACGAGACTACTAGGAGGCGTTTGAGATGTGGGTGTGGAGGAGAATTGAGAAAGTGCGATTGATGAAAGGGAAGAGGAACGAGAGAGTGTTTGACATGGTGGGTGAAGAGATTAGAAGGCAGAGTCGGCGGTTGGAATTGGTCAGAGGTCAGCAAACTCGACACAAATAGCTATTCTCTAAATATGAAAATATGTGACGAGCTAGCGAAGATAGAATGAAAGTTGATTGAAAAACCCGTTGGATTCGTTAAAAAGAACAGGACAGTAAAGCTAGCCTTGCGCTAGCTACCGACAACATCCACGAGAGCTACCGCGGCAGCTCCTGAACGACGGTTTTCCGGCCTTAGAATAGGTAACGAGGAGCGAGGGGATGCTAAAAGCCATGATTGAGGGAAGGATGATGGGTAAGCGGGGAAGTGGGAGAATTCCCGATTAGACATCGAAGTTAAGCGTCATTGGGCTCGGATCGAATCTGGATGGGTGATCCACTGATTCGTCCGAGTTCTGTTGCCCTTGTCTGCACGTGGCAGGCAGTATGTGCGAAATGACCTTAGCCGTCGAAACACGTTTAGCAAAAATACTTTTAGTACCCGTTTCTATTTAATCTTTCCACCTAACAAGTAGATCTCGGTAAATTTTGATTATGTGAAATGGATTTGCCCCCATACGCTTACAAGATACGCAGAAAGATTTAACTAGCAAAATAAATGAAATACAAATGAATTCCACATGCTTCGTTATATAATGCTACGAGCAAACAGTGTGATAAGGGTAATGGAGAGACTAGGTTGTAACCCGCTAAAGACTCTGAGGCTACACGCTAGGCATAAATTACGTTAGCAATTCAGAACATGCGAGTTTCAGTACGACAAGGAAGATATATGTATAGAACTGATAGAAGCTCAAAAATTAGAAAGATGCATACTTCCGTATAGATATAAACGTTTCCTTTTTGCAGGCACTATTAGCCACTATAACAACAAACACAGAGCGTGACTTTGCGACACGCCGTTTTCATGCAATTCATCTTTGTCCTTTCCCTCTTCCTATTCCCTCCTCTTTGCCATTGGCGGCCCCAAAGGAGTTAGGGCAATTGTTCCCCGCCCCCCCTACCAAAACGCGGCGAATTTGTCGTAAACATTAAATTAAAAGCCTAAATTATTTTGTCGCAAATTTGCTATTGAAGTTTTGGTTATTTTCCTTTTATCCACTTAAATTTTATGTAAACCAAAACTGTTTTTAAAACCACAAGCTAAATGCGAATGTAAATTAAATAATTTTGGAATCAGTCGAAACTTGGTGGTAATCTAAAAGGGAAATATGCATGTAGTAAATAACTATCAAGGCAAACTTTTGCTTCGAAACCACTAATAACTTGTCATTTTGCACATAGTTTGTTACGAATTTCCAGGACGAAACTCACGAACTGCCTTTTTCCTGGGTATTCCATACCCCCTAGAGCCGCTGGTGCCCCGCACCCGAACCTCTGGTCTTGAGCCGCCCCTGCTCTGAACATTACTGTTGTCCTAATACCTCCTGTCCCACGTCTCGCAGGGTAGTAAGTAGACGTAGAATTGGCGGGTTGGTCAACAAAACTATCCGGGCGTCGAACAAATCCAATAGGTCCGAGGAGCAACCTTGTTTCAATGCCATTGTTGGGGTTCAGCTGTGGACGAAATGAAGAGCCGCAAATTTCTCCTCACCCTCCTCCAGCTGGATTGCCGGTCAGTCTACTTGCCTTCAACGATTCAGCGTGGCTGCGTCAATGTATTATAATGCGTAGAAGTTTTAATTCAGTAGTATCGCCCAACGTGCCCGATAAGTCCCTTTAAATGTTTTCGCTGCATGCCATGAGTGCCAACATCCCGGCTCCGGGTATGCGTCCATTTAAATCCGGCGGATAAAGGTTAAATTTACCTGGAAGGCGTAAGAGGTGGCTGTTTGGAAATAAAGGACGAGAGTATTAATCCTCAACCCTTAGCTCCTTATCCTTAAATACGATTAGAAAACGATAAAATCTGAGCAATAATAGGAATGTATAAGCGTTTTTTTTACTTTTGGCAGGAGAAAAAACTTTATGTTCCCTGATGTTCGCGTCCTTTTAGGGTCAGGCTGCGGGGAAATGGTGGGCGGGATATCCGCTTTTAATGGGCAAATACAATGCTTACCTCCAAAAGTTGAGTTTTTAATATTGTAAGGCGTTGATAATTCATTTTGAAGCTTTAGCCTACGCTGTCGTAAAATTAATCTTAAAAAAACTAAGGTCAATTGTAGGGCTCCCACAAAATTTTCACTTTAACTTGGGACATAGGTAAATTTTTCCTCGATAACCGTTACAAAAACGGCTAACGTTCAAAAGTTAAGAAATCTACGAATACGTATTTTCTAAATTCTTCCATTTTAGATTAATGCTGCTATACAAATGCATTAATATTGAACCAACTTAAGGACTATTAATGGCAAACACATGTAATTATAAAATTCTTCATGAGACTTATGGATCTGTTCAACGTTGTAATATAAATACTAGATAAAATTGGTTTATCCACTTTACCTAGGTAACTTAAATTTTGAGGGTCGAAAGCTGACACAATTGTGTCAGCTTTCAACCGTCAAAATCAAGCTCCATAACAGCCAAAGAAATCAGAAAAAATACCAGTATTCCTTGAACTTACTGAAGGGATTACATAACCTCAACAAATGGGAGCCGAGAACGTCACTCGATAATTTGCAAGGGACATCAGGGGTATGCATGCATTGAAGAACTAACTTTATTAGGGGTATGGGAACCAAGGGTGCGGGGGAGCATGCATGCGTTGAAGAATAACAATTTTTTCCATTTCCTTAGGAATTAGGTGGGGAGGGGGGGGAGGGGGGTTGACACCTTTCCTCACCCTATAGGGTGCAGGTTCGAAAGCATCTTAGTATAGGGGTACATTAAAGGTATACCTTTAATATACCCCTATACTAAGATGCTTTCGAACCTGTAATAGATTGTATGGACTGACGTCACATTTCATCCAGGCAGTTGTTCTTAAAACTTCTAATACCTACCCCTCACAAAAGTCTCTTCTACCACATTCACCCATAACTTTCTAACTATACCCCTTCCTCTCACACAATTCACTCCTCAATCAAATCTGTTTCATTAATTGACCCTAATCCATTCTCTATTCCGTGACTAAACCAAAAAATCACACTCCTTTTACATATCTATGTCATTTAGGGGCTATCCATAATCCACGTAGACACCAAAAAGGGGTGGGGGGGTACAAGATTTGTCAACGAAGGTCCACATTGGGGGGTGGGGTGGTTGGAGGGATGTCTACGAAGACAATAGTCGATATGACGTGGCGAGAGTGACATTACCACGGCACAATCAGTGTTGTGAAAGGTTGCAAGGATGTTGTATCGGTGGCCGGTTTCCTTAAAATCAGCCTTAAATTGCAGATAGTCCATGACAATTAATTAATAACCCATTTCACAGCTTTTTCCACAAAAAAAAGAAAAGCCTTCGTGGACAAATGGGAGAGCCGATGGGGGGTGGGGGGTCCGGATGAAGTCTACGAGTGTCCACGATGGGAGGTGGGGGGGTAAATAAGTGGCCTATTTTTGTCTACGTGGATTATGGAGAGTCCCTTACCAGAGCTCAAGACAGATTGCACAGTGCTCAAAAGACAATGGGTAAATGATGAAATACAACAGATGCCATGCCTCCTTTAAAAATTGGTAATTTTTCTGTAAAAGTAATGATGATCCACATGTCAAACACTCCTATAATGATCAGATACTTAATAAAGCAGAAAAAAAATCCTAAGATACATGGGAAATACTGAATTAGAATAAAGCACAGAATAGGCAAATACTCTTTCAAATATTGAATCTATCTGGAAACATTATTACGATTTTTCAATGTTAGCATCCAAATTTCTGGATTTTAACTCAAAATCTGAATCATCTTTACACTAAATCAATACAAACTTCTTTACTTTCGCAAATTGCATTTATCTGCATTGGCTTCACTAATTGTTAAATATAAAGTTTAAATGAAGCTTGATCCCATATTTTAACCCATTCACTGCTACGCACGCATTTATTTGTTTGGCCGGAGCAGTGCCGCCAGCACTACACATGCATGTACGCCTTTGGGTGGAGCATTGAAATCAGTGCTACGTATGCATATATGTGCATTTTACATGCAAACGAGTTTGAATACCGAAAAAATTATGCGCACTGGGGTATTTAAATGCCAAGTACTGTTGCGTACTACAGTTCAGTTAGCAGTGAATAGGCTAAGAAATTAATATATTATTTAAACATTTTTAATATCTATGATATTAACTAAGCTTCCAAGTATTCCTGCTTGCAAATAAATATTGAGTATATTGTTGTATTACGGTGGAATATGAAGTAGTTATCAAAAGTGTACTCTTGAGAACTGTTTGGCTAGTACAATAAGATAATAAATGCAACTTCTTATTTTCAGGAGAAAAATATGTTCCAAGAGCAATACTTATTGATTTAGAGCCAGGAACTATGGACTCAGTAAGGGCAGGGCCATTTGGGCCAGGCCAAGATAATTCTGTGTTTGGTCAGAGTGGGGCTGGAAATAACTGGGCCAAAGGACACTACACAGAAGGAGCGGAGTTGGTGGATTCAGTGCTGGATATCCTGAGGAAGGAAGCTGAGAACTGTGACTTCCTCCAAGGATTTCAGTTGACACACTCACTTGGAGGGGGGACAGGATCTGGCATGGGAACTCTACTTATCTCCAAAATAAGGGAAGAGTACCCAGAGAGGATCATGAACACCTTCAGCGTTGTCTCTTCACCAAAGGTAAATTTACTCTTACTTGAAGTAATAATGGCTAACCTTAAAATAGCTCCTTCATCTTTAGGATTGAACACTGATCATCATATTATTGCAGGAGTCAGATGCTGTAGTACAACCTTACAATGCCACCTTATCTGTACACCAGCTCATTGAAAACACAGATTGCATTGATAATGAAGGTCTTTATGACATCTGCTTCCGAACTCTGAAGCTCACCACTCCAACGTATGGAGAACTCAATCATCTTGTGTCTGCAACAATGTCTGGGGTTACTACGTGTTTCAGATTTCCTGGACAACTTAATGCTGACCTTCGCAAGCTTGCAGTAAACATGTTCTGAACTGCAGAACTGTTCAAGAGAATATCTGAACAATTTACAGCTGTGTTCAGGAGGAAGGCTTTCCTTCACTGGTACACCGGAGAGGGGATGGATGAATATCATGTGATGGGAAATGGTACAAGCATTATTAATCCAAATTCAACTACCAAATGTAAACCTTTGAAAAAATTCAATATATCAGCAGAGTAAAATGATGCATTGGATATTAAAAATTTTAAGTATTACCATGGCACTATAAACTATACAAAATAAACTGGCTAATAACAAAAAATATAATAAAATAAATTAAATAAAATAAAAAGGATTATAATAAATAAAACTGGCTTAGTACACCCGACCTGGAATTTACTTGCAGTGCAGGGGTCAACTGGATGATTTGTGAAATACATTCTCTGTTCCACTGTAAAATGTAATGTCTACAGCTAAAGAAGATACACAAGTGGCACTTAAAATTGTAGATACAATTGACAACTTTCCAATCATTGTGACTGCACAAATGATGTGGTACGCAGTCACACGCACGGGTGTAAAGATACACACCAAAGAGAGTGAAATTTTCTATGAAAAAATCATTTCACTTGAACGGGATTCGAACCCGGATCTCTCCATTGCCGGTTAGGTGTGTTGAGCAACAATGTTGTGTTTACTCTCTGCGACCATGGCATATCATGCACAACAAAGTCTCCTTTGCTACAATGTGGACTGGGGACAAGAACAATTTGTTCGTTTAAACCCCCGCTGAAATTTGTCTTGAATCAAGATGGCTTGGTTGTGTACCTGGCTAACACACCTGACCGGCAATAGGGAGATCTGCGTTCAAATCCTGGTCAAGTCATATGATATTTTCATGGCAAATTTCACTCTCTTTGGCATAGTATACAATGCAACTGAAACTAGGAAAAAAGTACCCACTTAGTCTAACTCACACAATGCATTTTTCTCTAAATGGTTAGCTGATGAGATTTAGTATGTGCCGCTCCACAGCCTGTCGGTTGTTCAATTTGCTGACAGACAGGCAGCAGGTAACCAAATTCAGTGAGGTGTTTAAAGCAGAGGAATTGAAATTTGAAATACAACTACGGTTTCACTGGCACCCCATCTGAAAATATATTATAGGGTTGGTGCACTTCTTCTCCAAATTATACCTGAAGGAGTGTAATGCCTAACAGGTTAAATCTTTTGCGCAACGTCGAAGCAGAAAATACTTTGCCGGATGTTCAACACATATTGCTAGAGCCAACGTACAGCACTCGCGAAAGCTTATGGCGTTTGGATGCCCAGAAGAAAACGTCGGGGAGTGGTAATGTTTGGTGGAAAGGGACTTAGGGGTGAGCGAAAACATGGCATTTGTGCCATGCATGAGTGCATTTCAAAAAATGGAATTTGTATGACACGGACAACACAAACGCCGTGCTTCCCAATGCCATAATCTTTTGCGAGAGCTGTACTGCGGTTGAAGCGATCACAGGAATAATATAAAGGAAATTGACTGCAGAACCGATAGATTTAAAATTTCATTTTCTCCACGTAAAATAAGGGATCATAATAGTTGCGATAGATCAATCATACGAAAGCCCACCCTCAATTGGTATAGTAGAATTTTCACTTGTGTTTCATAACATAGTATCATTACTAACACTTCACACCACTTGATTTGTCCGGCATTGTTTTATTTTGTTCTCTGCTTGTAGTAGTATCTCGTAGCATTCATACATTAACAGTATTAGTAATATTAATTGCTAGATGTGTCTTTAGAATTGTAATGCATGTTTGCATGATCATTTACGTAGCACTCTCCCAGTTTCTAGTTTGACTGCGCACTGTTCTCCTGCCTGCCTTTTATGGCCTGCGCTTAGCGGCAGGGGGAACGTGCGAGGTCCCAATTTGTGCTGGGACGAGTGCAGCATGCTTGGTGTGGAATTACCCCGTGCCACACGTGGCTTGCAGGGTACTTCGTAGATGTAGATTTAGATGAAACTTTTACTAAAGACTTAAGTATATCTAAGTGGATCTAGAACTTGGACCATTGGAAAAGCTGACAAGAAGAGATTAGGAGCTTTCGAAACCTGGTGTTTGAGGAAGATGCTGAAGATCAAATGGACAGATGGTTTAAGAAAAAAGTATAATGCAGAATCTAGTAGAGGATAGGACCATATGGAACACTATACACAAAAAAAAGAATCAGATTGATTAGATAGATACTAAGGCACGATTACGTTTTCAGGAATATAATAGAAGAGAATATCCCAAGAGAAAGGCAAAGGAATAAATTCATAGGGATTTAGTGATGCAGTCTACCACTCCTAGGATTGAACAACCAAAGAGTGGTTGAAAGATAGATCAAAGGTCAAATGATAGCACACGGTATAGGTTTGTCGAAAATTTGATTTAGTTGTTACTCATACGAGAATATTTATTCACCAGCACCCTTGGAAAATAATAAAATTAAAAAAATTATATTTAAAAATAAATTTTAATCCCTGGACAAAATGTTTACAGGTTCGAGCATCAATTATTTTCGAAATGGTACGTTCGAATAGGAAAACATATGTTCACCACTTATTCCAATTCAACAGTATGTAAAAGAAACCCTAGAAATAGTAGTCTAGTAGTAGAAATAGAAAGAAAACCCTAGAAAAAGTTTCTAAGACAAAATGGATAACATTTCCTAGACACCGAATGTACATTGCAAGTTAAAAGGAAAAAAACCAAATTAAAAAAGAAACCTATTCATGCATGAAGACATGAGCAAAATATTTATTTCCACCTAAATACCAGCGGTGCAATTGTCGATAAAATTACTACAAGGTTCCCTTAAAAGGTAACACATTTAAAAGGAGCTTATGATGTAAAAAATATTTCGGAGAATTGTTTAAAAAAATACTTTTGCTTAAGTGGGCATATTTACATATACATTGCAGAAATTGGCATAGAAGCATGTCTCAAAATTTTTTTAAAAATTCGATTAACGTGATAATATTTAAGAAAATCGTTTAAAACTTGTATTTAATTGAATATAGGTACTCAAATAATACTGAGGAAACTATACATTCTGCACTTGTGCCTATATGAAGATGTTTAAAATCTTCAAGGGGCTCCGAGTGTATAATAGGATGTATCAAAGTTGTGTTCCTTCATCATCTTATCGATCCAGTCCCTGAATTGGGCTACATTGGTGTAGACACCTAGTAGCATGTTAAACTTGCTGCAAACTTGTCGTGTCAAACCTGCTACAAACTTGTCATGTCAAACCTGCTGCAAACTTGTCGTGTCATACCTGCCGGGTCATATCATGCACAACTCATACTTGCCATATTACACCTGCTGCAAACAGGTCTCATCATGTGCAGAAAGAGCTAGTTTCACACTTACCATTTCTGTAGTGACACTTGCTTAGGTAAACACAGGCTTAAATTGTCTCCTACTTTATTAATGACGGAGAATAACCTCAATTTACAAGAACCAAAACTGAAAAATTCTCCGCAGGATTATTTTTTCTATAATAGTTTCTAGCATCACGAGCAAGAATTTCTCTGCCTACATACATGTCTTACATACCGTTATGAGAGAATGAAATCATATCTATGATACCGCCCAGGTAGCATTCCAATGTCGGGCCGACATAGGCATATGTCGGCTGTAGGTCGACCTGACATCGGCAGCTGATGTCACCCGACATCGTAATAATAACGTTTAGCCGGGCTACAGCCGACATTACCATCCGAAGTAGGCCCGACATCAGGCCTACAAGCCTATACAGGCCCGACATAGGCCCAACACAAGCCGACACAGGTCCAACATCAAGCTGACATAGGCCCGGCATAAAATCAACCTAGATGCAGCACATGAAAATTATATTAAATCCACATGCCAACAAACTCAAATATATTTTCTGAAATTATTCTATCACATGAGATCGAATTCAGTGCACCAATGAATACTAGAATCGTGACAAAATATAAGGAATTAGGCTTAAATAATTATTGTAATACTATTGAGAACATAATTCAGAGAGAATTGAATTACATGGATAAAAGTTAACCAATTGTAAATAATGGTATAAAATCCTCACTGTAACTTAAAGCAGGTGATTAAACATGAACAATAATAAGGAACTCATTGTAAATTTGTTCATTCTTCAGCTAATTATCAGAGAAGCTTGTTCTGCAAGACCCAATGCAGCAGTCAAATCATTCAAACAAGCTAGTTATACTAGAAATTCCTAATCCTACGGTGAAACCTCTCATAAAAAGAACTGTATTATTACAAGTTCACTTTATCCTCTAACCTAGTGTTAAGGCCGTTTTACACGGTACATTTGTTTGTACAAACTCTTCCGTGAACTCTTGTATGAGGCAAAATGTATCGTGTAAAGCGGGAAATTGTATGAACGCTTGTGCGAATGTCTCAATGCCTGCACGGGAAATAGAACCTGTTCTAATTTCGTTGAGACAAACGTACAATCTCACGTACATTCGTTTGTACAAAATCTTTCATCGTGTAAAGCGGTCTTTAGAAAAAAAATATCACAGGAATAAAATATATGTAATTAAAATGCTAGGGTACAGTAATAATATAACTTTTATTAAAGTAAAAAAGTTATTAATTCATTACATACATTCCTATGAAGATGTTTTGGACTGAATAGCAAATAAACACTGTGCAGAAAGGCACTAGGCGAAGCCCTGAGTGATTATTATTTGTGTATAATGAAAAAATAAGAATCTTGCACATTTTTTGATTGGACTGCATCTAAATTGAGACTATTAATGAGAGAGTTAATAAACCAAATCTCCAAACGTTTACTTCTCTTATTCCCTCTATTGTCCTTACATCACACACACATTTTGCTGCAGAGATCTTCCTCCCTCACGGTCATGGGCCTGTGCCAAACTTACACGCACTTCGATATTCACTTCAGCTTCTGTTGGAGTAGGACATGCTGCCGGATCCCAGCTAGAAATACAAGTTATAACCACTGTGTAATATAAGAAATAATTTTAAATAATTTATTTTAGTATACAACACTCAAATAGATTTTGTATTGGAATACAATACCCAAATCAACAGAGCATATAAGTTAGCTTATATAAAACACTTTCTGATCAACACATATTCTTAAGCAATGATTCTCACTACACCACTATGCACTAACTGTAAGTAGCCCTTATAGTTCATCACAGGTTATGTGAACCAAACAGGCGAAATGTTATTTTCAGGTACCAACTGCAAGGAACACCTCTCAAAACTTTTGATAAGTTGTTTACCTCAGAAAAAAATGAGGTATAGGTGAGCTTTCGTCCCGCCAGCGTTTTCGCAAATTTCACCCACTTACAATAGAGATATCCGAACCAAATTTCAACACAACAATGAATCAACTACTTGAGGAATGGGAAACTTTCAAACCTGAGAAGTGCGTTTTTTCCTCTCCGCCATCTTGTGAAAAAATGCCGTTTCCTCTTATCCACTGTACGTGGCGCAGCGATCGAGCAGTTGGTTCTCTAGCATATGCACACGCACACCTCTCCTACACTATTTCTTCCCGCCTTCCACTCAAACTCGCACCGCAACAGCCATTTACTACAATGCAATTCCATTCATTCCACCGCAGTAAACATTGCACATTTCACTTCAAATGAAGGATTTACACTTCCTTTTCACTGGCATTCATTCCACTGCACTAATAACATTTCACGTATCACTTTAAAGGGAAGATTGCGAGTTCCCGCAGCGAGCCTGACTCAGCCGAAACGAAAGTCTGGATCGCAGACATTGGTGTGTGCGTACACGATTGACAACTCATGGCGACCGTGCACCACACATGCAAGAAAATGATTAACGCCAACAAGCTTCTCAACTCTCGTTGGCGAATGAATACCGGTTGACTTTTCAACAATCAACTTCCAATTATTGACAGTTAATTTCCCCCTTCCACACTACCTGAGAGAACTCCGTCAACAATACTATTTACTTAGCCTCTAACAAAAGCCCACTTATAATAACCTTGTCATCTGACGAATTTTATACCAGAAACCTTACGCAGAATAACATTTTAGCCTTCTACCAATGCCCACGAATTTTTACCAATAAGCGTGAGGGATTCTATTCTTAAAATAATACGCAGAAACACATTTTAGCCTTCTACTAATGCCCACGAATAATCACCAATGAACGAGAGGGATTCTATTCTTAAAATAATACGCAGAATGACATTTTAGCCTTCTATCTATGCGCACCGAAAATCACCAATAAGCGTGAGGGATTCTATTCATAAAATAATACGCAGAATAACATTTTAGCCTTCTACCAATGCCCACCAATAATCACCAATGAGTGAGAGGGATTCTATTCTTAAAATAATACGCCCCCCAAGTATATTGGAGGGGTGGGTTCAGGGCAAAGGAATGGAAGGGAAATTCGTTTTTCGGTTTGACAAAACACGGAAATGCAGTACAAATCAGCATTTTGAAATTTCCTCCACTCCCAGAAATGCCCATTTCTACTTTACCATTCCCGCGAAAACTGTGTTTTTCGCTGTATTAATTCACGAAAATGCGTTTTTCACTTTTGAAAATGGCCAAATCGGGCCCACGTACCGTCCCACCCTAGCACCCGTTTCACTCCATAGGCCCGTAAGCTTGTTGGGGGGGTGGGGTATAGGAATATAATAGAAGTGAAATTAGTCTTATCCCTCTACCGGTTGTTCGTGAAAACCTCCAAATATGGCGTCGAAAACGGACGAAAAAGTCGGAAAATTGGTCATTTTCAAACATCTATATCTCAAAATCTACTAGTCACACGAGTATGATTCTCACATTTTTACAAATGCGCAACCTTCCTCTACTCATAGGTGTCACATTCAATATCGTAAGTTTCCTAGGTTTTTCAAAAAAAAAATGTTGACCGTGCGGGACGAAAGCTCACCTTTACCAAAAATGAAATTAGGTAGGTACATGGCATAGGACTAATAACTTATTATTCCAGTTAACTGAGAATTGTGTTTCCCGAGTAAAAATGGATTTTAGAATATTACCCAATATGCATTCAAGAAGCTAAAGCTGAAAGAAATCACGAGTGCACCACACTTAAAAAGGCAGAAGCCAACGTTACATTTGGAAATTACAAATAAATTCTCAAGTTGTAACAGCCGATAAAAACGGAAAAGAGAGTTAACTTAAGAGGCCTCGATGTAGACGAACCCCAATCGTAAATAGTTCACTATGTTATTGCTTTTTATTGAAAATACACCGGTAAATACAATAAAAGGTAACTGTTGGTACAGAGAAAGAATAACACACAACAACTCACATGGTGAACTTAATCTAAATAGGGGCCGGATTTCTTAAAGAGCGATGGAGAGACGGGCTATCGTGTTCAGCGTAATAAAAATAAGTAAATAAGAAAAACAACTTACCTCGCTTCTATAGTTTGGCGAAGTGATTTCAATCTGTCCTCGTTGAAATTCTGGAGGGCACATCAGTAACAGGCACTTCTGATCCCAACTCACGTAAATGCCAAAATGGACGAGTAAAACTTTCATGCATAGTGTCTAAAAACTTTTTTGACGTATATCTAGTATCCATGGTCATATGAGTTACAGGTGAGAGCCAGAAACTCAGTTAACTAGGAAAATTCTATTCTGTACGGCATCCCTGCCAGACCCGCCAACACACAGAAAGATAATGTTCTTCGTTTGTTCGGCTCTGCGATCCGGGCCCGCATTTTTCAAAGCCGTCTTGATTTTCAGAATGTATGTTTTAAATTCCTTAACATTTTTTGGTCGTCATTTAGGATTCACTGGGTGTACGTGTACTTAAGGGATGTTCGCTCGATATGTAGCGGCAACCGCCACGATTATTCGAATGATTATTATTACGTATATCCGTGACTCGGCTGTAGATTGGCCCGAAATGCTGTAAACCAATGTCGGCCCAATGTCGTATACGTCGGCCGACTTTGCCGACATGAAAACGATGTCGGACTGACGTATGATGCTACTGGGCATGGTATTACTAATACTGGGGCACTTGAGGGGATGAATAACGAGTGCAAAAACTGTGAGGGCAACCTGTCGTTATCTTCTTCGATAGTATCTCCATAGAGTAATTATTTACTGTAATGGATTATAAGTAAAATTGACAATTTGATAAATAATTGATATTTTAGGAGAATAAAATTGATATTTACTACCCTGCATGATCTGCATTGATGAGAAACACCGCTCCATTCCTCCTCCCCTGTTTAACCGTCACTCATCACCTTCTCCTCTGTTCACTATAGTTTACTCTTCTTGTTGAGAAATGTCGCTGTGGCCATCGAAATATCTGACAGAGACGAGTGTTTATACTTTTCTTTGTATATCCATATATAGTGTGCTGTTTGCAGCAGGTGTGATATGGCAAGTTTGCAGCAGGTATGATATGACAAGTCTGCTGCAGGTTTGATATGACAAGTTTGCAGCAAGTATGCCATGACAAGTCTGCTGCAGGTGTGATATGACAAGTTTGCAGCAAGTATGATATGACAAATTTGCTAAAAGGTACGATATGGCATGTCTTCTGCAGGTGTGATGTATAAGTCTACAGCTAGTATGTGTTCATATAACTAGCAAGCTTTATTCAAGCTTGCAGATAGCTTCCAAGCTAGAATTAGTTTGCCACGGCAAGTTTGCTGCAAACTTGCCACGACAAGCTTTGTCGTCACAAGCCAATGGCAAGCCTATGACAAGTTTGTCGCAAGTTTGCATGCTATCTGGACTTGGATTCCCTGCTGATGGCAGCCAATTTCCCAAGCCACGATGCCAGAGTGTATGTAGCGCTCTGGGTGCTTCAGATAAGGGCAAACTAGAGGAATACCACCGTCACCCTGGGACAAAAATACATTTCGTGCATTAGGTATAAAAAGGGTGGCTTTCATCACGTACAATTGGTAGAGCAAAAGCTAAATGGAGAGGCCATTCGGAATGGGGAACATGCCCTATTTTCATACTATCTGTATTTGAAGTAGGTACGTATTCTTCAACTTACAGTGCATGCATTTTATCAGAATACAATGTTGTATTATTGTAACATTTCTTCTTAAAAAAATAATCACGCTGGGTGGCATGGAAAAATGCGTCATTGAGAACCCAAGGGATGTCATGGAATGGTATCATTAACAGCAATATGACATGAAATTCCACATGAAGCTCGCGATTATTTTCGTAATTTGACGAAAATATAGTTTTTATTCCATTTGCAATGAGCAAGTATAATTTTGTCATTCGCGTTTAAATAAATTCAAATAAGATAGGTAATACCGTGCGGAGTCTTCAAGCCACTGAGATGCCGTTTTGGAACTTTTTCAAATGTTTTTGCACCTTTTAAATGCAATTATTAATGGTTCAAAAGGAATTTTGCAAAATAAGATATCTGTAGAAACTTACCAGAACTTTTCATTTTGAATCATCCCATCTTGTTCCACCTGATACCATTGAATTTATCAATAGCAATTATTAATGCTTGCAATTGACGTATACTTACTTACACACATGGATTTTATATTTGAGTTACTGAGGAAATATCTTTAGTTACGTTACTTAAATATTAGGAATAAATTTCAATCATGCTCCCCATTATGAGGGACATGCAGTAAATGTAATCTTTCAGAAAATATCTGGTCGTAACTGTAATGGAAGTAAAGTTTTTTTTATAAATACGATGACATCGTACAGGCTTCGTATATCTTTTGAGGATTTTATGCCGGGTAATGCAAGCATGATGTCATTCATATACATTGCGCACACGTAAGTGAGGGTGTTTGCCAAAAAAAATCCATTTGAGTTTGCCTGATTTAAATCGTGATCCAAAGCGGGACTCCGTCTTGCCAGTCAGTACGTGAGCCACCGAGCCATTTTAATTCAAGGCGAGTCTCCGGAATATATTAAAGTTTTCACCCTCTTCTTCACGTCTCTTCTCAGACCACCCCTCATCAGTTCCCTTCTCTTCGAAAATGCTTCTTTAGCGAGTGCAATTCTACAAATAATTTCTTTACCACTAAACCCATTCTCCTCTAAATTAATACCCAGATACGTAAACTGCTCGACCTACTCTTTCTTTTACCCTCCCGCCCTTATGTTCAGCACCACCATCATTCTTCTAGAAAATCTCATAATTTTCATTTTCTTGAAGTTGATCTTCATCCCATGCCTTTCACACTGCACCTCTAACGCATTCATCATTGATTTTATCAGCTCCAACCTTTATTTCTACCTCGTTATCCCCCCATGCCTCCCATACCATTTCTTCTGAATACGCGTTAAAAAGCAACGGCGAAAGTGAGCTCCTTTGCCGCACTCCCCTTCCTATTGTGGCCCATCCCGATTCTCCATAGGCTACCCTAACCTGCGCCGTCTGGTTCATATACATATTCCGAATCAGACGCCTGACCTCCAATCGACCCCTAACTTCTTCAACACTCCCATTCATTTCGTCCATTCCACCCGATCAAACGTCTTCTCGAAATCTACGAAGCATGCAAAAACATCCTGCCCATACTCTAAGTTTCTTTCTACTAGCGTCCTTATCACCGCTATAACGTCTCGCGTTCCCGCCCCTCTCCTAAACCCGAACTGGTTGTCACTAAGGTATTCATTTGTCTTCTTCTCTAGCCTTCTGTTTATAATTCTCAGAACTACTTTGGCCGCGTGGGATATAAAGCCTATTGTCCTATAGTCCTCGCACGTTTTTTCCTTACTCTTCTTTGGTATAGGAATTAGTACACTCTTCGCGAAGTCTTCCGGCCACATTCCATCCTCATAAATCCTACGAATAAGCGCAAAACGTTCTCCTCTTCCGTTCTTCCACATGCTCTTTAAAAACTCTGCAGGTATGTCATCTACTCCCACCGCCTTATTCCTTTTCATGCCTCGTCAAGCTCTTTCGATTTCACTATCTAGGACACTTGGTCCGATGGCATCTCTGTCGATATCGTTTTCTCTTTATATATCTAACCTATTTGGCCTTATTTCTTTACCATACAGCTCTTCAACATACTCCTTCCACCTCTCCTGGATCTCTTTCGGCTCTACGATCACCTTTCCCGTCTTTTTTTTATTGTTGTAATTCCCCTTCCATATTACCCCGCGTCAGTTCCTTTACTTTCCTATATAATGCATCTGCTCTTCCCTCTTTTTGATATTTCTCAAACGAGTCGATCTGTTCTCTCCACCACGCCTCTCTTGCTTTTTTCGTTTTTCTTCTAAGCCTGTTCTTTAATTCTCAGTCTTTTCTCTTACCTAGCTCTGAGTTTACGCTCTTCCATTTCCTTCTCTCCTGCATCTTCATTATCATCTCCTTCGTGATCCACAGTTTTCTAATTATAGTTGCGCTGACTACGCCTACCGTTGCTTTCGCCGCTTCTACAATTCCATTTTTCAACTTCCTCATTCATCTTCCACTGATCTAATTCCAAGATCCTCACCCATTATCTCATCAACCTTCTCTCTGTACTTCTTCGTTTCCCTACTTAATAACTCCATATTCCAATTTCGCACCCTTCTTTCCATTTTTTTTCAGTTTTACGCGAAATTTCATGATTAATAAGTTGTGGTCTGTGTCTGCATCAGCTATTGGATAAGTATGCGAGTTTTTAACACTATTCCTGTATCTGTGACAAACCATTATATAATCTATCTGGAACCTATCAGTGTCTCCCGGCTTCTTCCAAGTGTACCCACGTCGAGGATGATGTCTGAACTATCTACTTGTAATCACTAGGTTATTTCTACGGCAAAACTCCACAGCTTTCTCGCCCAGGTCGTTTCTCCTTCCTAGCCCGTAATCGCCCACCTCCCGCCCATCTCTTCCTTCACCCACCACCTCGTTCCAATACCATTATTACCAAGTGCTTACTCCCAGGTTTCCTACCAGTTTTTTCCTCTAGCTGAACGTATACACTATCTATCTCCTCCTCTCTATGATTCGAGGTAGGCATATAAACATGGATTATAACTAAATTCATTGGAACTGCCATTAGTTCCACGACTATGATCCTATCCCTCTCCTGTTTTGCATACACTACTTTTCTACCAAGTTTCCTATTCATTACGAATGCAACCGCGATGACTTTCATTCCCTCCACTATATATTATACTCCATAGCCATCGCTTCAGTAGTCCCCGCCATCCTTCCATCACTTCCATCTTACTTCACAATCCAGGGAACAATTTGGGTGGGGGAGGGAATTTGGAAATTTTGCGTGAGGGTATGGGTCAGTGCGTGCGCGCACGTTCCTACGCCCGCGCGCTTATGTGAATCTCATGTCATACATCTTGTATTTACTGATTACTATGCCTGTATATTTCCCTATGCCAAATGGAAATTTATTTAACATCATTAACTTTTGGTTTAACAACTCCTCTCCGCCAATTCTATCCGCGATCTGGTGATACATATATATGGTACAGGGAACGCCAGAATGGAAAAGAAGTAACATTGAACGAATTTTTAATCTACGTACGTCTTTCATCATCCTCCCATACCCGTCACCCACTTACGCTCAAGCCAATTACTACGGACACTACTCTACAACATTCTTTGCCTGCATTCCACTTTCATATAATTGTAACGGACAATAGAATTGTTACGGGATACATTACTTTTACATCAGATCTCGGAAGCTGTGGAAAAGTTAACACACCAGGTTCACAACTGATTCAAAAGCGGCCTAAGTACATGTAGATGAATTTAGAGAGATGTTACACTAGTTTATTCCGTTTTACGATATTGTTAAAAAGTATAGAAATGATCTTTGAAAATAATTTTGAACTAAATCCAAAGGTGTTATATCTCCCAATTTCGCTAGAGAAGCCAAGAACTTTTTACCTCAACAAGGATTGTTTTACACTTTACATGAAAAACAAGGTAAAATACTTTCTGATTAAGCACTGATCAAAATAAGGGCTTTTAAATATATATTTCAGTTGTGATCGGAAAAATACCGAGAGTAGGATTTAAAAGCGTATGGGGAAGTTGAAATAATTATCATGTGAAAGAGACTTGCTTTGCAAACATACAAGAAATACGTAAAAACTTAAATGATCTGTTTCTATCATCGGTTTCCATCTGCGTTTATCCATTTTTGATGGACAATATTTCGCCAGCGTTCCAGCTGGCTTCCTCAGATATGTTGCCATGCTTGATATTCGTAGTGAATATTGGGAACTTAATTGGCTGTGTTTGAATGTAATGGCATAGATACATGGGACTCCGGTAGACTAGTGCACCCTAGGCACTGTTGTCATGGATATTAGTCTTCTTATGAAATGGTTCTGAATATCTTATAGTTAGAGGTGGAGCGTGTGATTTCATCACCAGCAAAGAAAGCGGAGCTGTTTTTTTGCTTTTAAAATGTTTTTTAAAAACTAAGGTCACCGTGGTCAATGACTGTTTTGTGCTCCAAGATATGAATCAAAGTTTCATTGGAATGACAGCCCAGCCACTATATAACCATGGGCAAGTGACAGGTACAAAACGTTTGGAATAATGCCGTTGAATTACCAATTTCTCATGTTCTATCCCTCCAAAAATACTCCTATTCGAAAAAAAACATGGTACGCTTATAAGGCCATGTCTATATATATATATAGTTATATCTGTATTATCTTTAAAATAATACCTTACTGCTAGCTAAACCAATTAATACTATATTAGCAAGGTTAGCAAGGTAATTAGGTCAATGGATGATACCGTGTCGCATTCATAGAAGAAAATAGTTATGAAAGAATTATTCAGCTCCTTAAAAGGACTTAAAATAAACATCTTTGGCACCTCGTTTAACTAGGGAGGTGAAAAAATGCAAGCATATCGACCGGGAATGATGATAAATATTAATGTGTTCGTATATATTTTAAGTGTAAAAATATAAGCTTATTAATAATGAGATTCTAGGTGGTTCAACATCCATATTGCGAGAGCAAATTTTGTGATTCGTCCACATGAAAACATCGCTCCAACAGTATTTTTGCGATTTAGCAGCTTATAATTATTTGTTATTAGCTCAACTTCAGTCCACAGAATTGATATGTGATTGGTGTTTTTTCTCGCCGATATTAATCCAAAGTTCCTCAAGCCTAGGATGCCGCCAAACTTAAAAAGCGAACATGCGAACGCACATAAATTATTTTTTCCCATAAGAAGTTACCATTACACAACTTGAAGGATGAATAGATAAGATATTTTGCTACCAAATATATAATATAGCAAGATTAAAGGGGAATATATTTGGAGAAAAATCGCGTTTGAAGTTTTCAAAATAAGAATTGATGGAGAAATCGAGAAACCGACCTTCCGTTCCAACAACAGAGGAAGTCGTCCTGATATCCTTGATTTTGCCCTTTTCGTCAACCTTCCCCATCAACTCTCTCCTTAAGTTATCCATTCCTACTAGTGGGGACGTTAATGTCCTATTTCAGAGGGTACCTTGCATTTTGTGATTAAAGAATGCGACAGTGCACACGTGTTCCTGGGGCCACATAGGACCATTTAAGATGTGTAGCCACTGCCGGCAACCATGCAGGGTCCGTGTATCGCGGGTTGCATATATCACCGGGAAAATACTGTTTTTTTGTCATACACGACTATGTTGCATGATTTGCACGCAGAAAGGATGGTTTCCGCGTGTATCTGTCGCGCGTATGACGAATATGAATGCACTAATTAAGTGTTCTGTCGCTCAAAGTATACATTTTATATATACTTAAGACACGTAACAAAACTCAAGAAGACGGCGCCCTTGTCGTACGCTCATGGCTTGCCGGACGCTTGCGCTGTAGTAGCGCCGATGCAAGTCACATAGTTTCCAGTCGTGTATTGAGTGAGAAAAGTGGTGTTGACGGATAATTAGCTGTAAGTTCAGCGTGTGCAGTAGTGTGCGTTTGTAAGTTAGGTGTTTGTATGGATATTCCGCTATAGTGTTGTGTATGTGTTGTTAAGCTCTACTTCGTACATGTAAGTAATAACGATCATTATTCTTCCTATTCAAAGAGGTTTTCAGTGTGGCGTTTGCATGGTATTAGTTGTTGATGGTGACAGTTACGAATCATGCCTTCTTTTTTCCTTTAGTTTAAGGTGGAGGATACTTTAAGTTTGAAGGGGGTTGGGTGTTATTTGCATTCTTGTATCATGTCAGGCATCGAGTGGGAACGCTGCATGCTGTGTCAAATCAACACAAATGAAAGGCTGATTAATCCTACAAAAAATACACAATCCACAATAGATGAAGGTTAAGATTCACTAGCAAAAAATCTACTTGCTCTCTACGAGATAGGAGAACTTTCTTTAGATATGGACATACCTGCCCTGAACAGCGACGTAGGTTTAAAGAAAACTTATATTGAAAACAAGGCATCGTGGCACAAATCATGTGACTTAAAGCGCAACAGCACAAAGCTTCAGAGAGCTCATGAGAGAGCTAACAAGACGAGACAAGAGGCAGGTCCTTCTCATGCGTCACCAGTCAAATCTCGAAGGTGCCACTCTACGAAGTACAAACAAGGAACCTGCCTCTTTTGTGATTTGCCGTGCTCCAGATCAAATAACCTGAGTAACAAGAGGACGACATCTTGCTGTCAAACTATTACTGACTGAGCCCTTGCACTCAAATATTCGAAGGTTTTAGCAAACATTTCTGAACGCTGTTATTTAATATCATTAGAGGCACAATAAATGTCTTTCTGAGTACAAAAACAGGAGAAGAGCCAGTGAAAAGAATGACTCAAGTGCTAACAACTCACGGCGCCAGATTCGCAGCATCACTTTCGCGGATATCGTGGCATAGATCAATGAAACTCGCGAAACGGCCGGAGATAATGCAGTCTTCAGCATGGCAGATCTTGCGAAGCTGCAGGCAGGTGCTATGAAAGAGCTCGGGTGCCACTTTGAGTGAAGCTGCGAAGATAGTGAGATCTGACATGTTCGGCGGGAATACTGAAGACGGTAGCTGCAACGGCGGTGTACATGCGTCTCTCGTAGCTTTGCTGAGAATGATTATCAACGGCCCTTCCTCTGCATCAAAGTCTGCCCACAGTGATCACGATGAGGCAAAACGTATAGCAGAGCTCATATTCTACTATTCAGTCAAGAGTACCAAGATGGGCGAGGTAAAGTGACACAACAGAAGCCAAGAGAATGCTACCCCTGTTTACCTAGCGACGAAACTTAATGCAGAAACTCGAAAGAAGGGACTTATCCACATCACGTATCGGCTAAGTATGGGCATTTCCTATCACCGACTGCAGTCTATCATTACTGAAAGATCTAATGAGGTGTGCGCGACTTACCATCGGGATGATGTGGTCTAGTGTCCCCCAAAAATCAAGAAAGGCCTATTCACAACTCCGGCTGTCGATAATGTCGACCACAATACGTCATCGGTCACAGCGCAAACTGCTTTCCATGGAACAGCTATCACTCTTGGATATCCGAGAATACTGAAAACAATTAAAAATAATCAATTACCCCCATTGCGTATATCTAATGACACAATACCTTAATATGAAGCAGTTAAAAACCTAGGAGTAATTATGGATAAATGTTTGTCCCGGTTATCTCATGTAACTAAGATATGCAAAGCAGTAAATAAGTCATTATTCCCTCTTCTCAGACACGTCATTCCTGCCTCCCTTAAGAAACAACTAATTTCCGCATTAATATTACCCCACTTTGACTACGCTGATGTGGCTTTTCAAGATATATTTCAGGAACTGTCAATAAAACTTCAACGGTCTTTCAACGCCTGCATTAGATTCATATTCAATCTGCAAATATCTGATCACACTACTTGTTTCATAAATATTCTCTCCTGATTAAAACCTAGTTCCCGACGTCTGTTTCATACACTACCTCTACTCTATCAACTCCTTAACACAAATACGCCGAAGTACCTTGCAGACGATTTTCAAAAACTCAACAAAGTGCATGGAACAAACACACTAGGGAATAAGAAACTTACAATACCTCACCACCGAACCGTCATATTCAATAAATCATTTACTGTAACCGCTTGCCGCGAGTGGAATAATCTTGCCGTTACACTCTTATGGTTTTAGGCTTTAATTTCTAGGCTAGCTCAGCTACAATGCTGTCTTCTCCATGGGAGCGGTTATTCTTCATTTTCCTGAGGGTTTCCTCTTCCTCCTCTCTAGAGGGTTCGTAGGTCATTTCGTTCGTAAGAGCATTTCCTCATTTATTGCTTCTTGTCCCTCTAGATCATAATTCTCAGTCCCCTCATCCTTGCTGAGGAGTTCCTGGAAATGCTCAGCCCATCTCTCAATCATTTTCTGCTCTTCATTAATAATATTTCCAGCCTTCTCTTTACATACTCCAAAGTCTGCGGACGTATTCAGTTTTCAGTTTATTTACCGCTATTTAACATTGTCTTACTTTATTTTGTTCACGCAGCTCCTTTTTTTTCAATATTTAATTTTAGCATTTGTTTCTTTTTTATAATCTTTTCAGCCTTCTTTCTTAGCTCCTTGTACTCAATATAAATTTTTCTAGTTCTCCTTTGATTCATCCTTTTCCAAGCAGTATTTTTCTCCTCCAAAGCCATCTTACATTACTCATCAAACCAATATTTGCTCCTTGTCTTCCTTTCCTCTCCTAGCACCTTGTCTGCAGACTCCTTAATAGCTTGCTCGATTTCATTTCACTCATCCTCCACATCTACAGACTCTTTGCCCTTGGCCAAGTTTCTCTTAATTTCATTTTGAAACTGGGTTATTCCTTCTTTGTCTTTCAATAAATCTAGCCTCATCTTTTTTCTTTTCGGGGTTTCTGCCCTTTTTAGAGCGACTACTCTTTCCCTCACTGTGACTTTAACTAGAAAATGATCAGAATCGCAATTTGGCCCTCTGCAGCTGCGGACATCTATGATTGATGATGCATGTCTGCCTTTTGTCAAAACATGGTCTATCTGTATGACAGTTCCTGAGCCCAGGGCTGTCCATGTGCCCAGATAGATTATTTTGTGCGGGAAACAGGTACTCTTAATTACTAAGTTATTTCCTGAGACAAACTGTTCTAGCAGAACACCATTTTCATTGCTAGTCTGGTGTAGTGAGTAGCGTCCCGAGTTTTTGGAGCTGGCAGAATCCTGCCCTACTTGCGCATTAAAATCCACAGCAAATATAAGCATATCATGATTTTATATCCTTGACAGAAGTATCTGCAATTCATCATAGAATTCGTCTTTCTCAAGTTCATCATTGTCTTCCGATGGAGCATGGGCTGATATAAGGGTAATATTTCTAAATTTACCTTTAAATCTTACCTAGCAAAGTCTTGCATTGATGGGTTCAAAGTTCAACAAGCTTTTCCGCATTTTGGCATTCATTATTATTCCGGTTCCATGCTGACCTGTCTTTCTCTCAGGCCCACTGTAGAGGAGTCTAAAATCAGGGTTGTGTATACGCCCCTGTCCTTACCCCCATACCTACTTCCTGGAGTGCAACCACATCAATTCTAAATTAATTTAATTCCTTGGCAATTTTTTTCATTCTCCCAGGCTTTATCATCGTCCTAACATTCCAAGTTGCAAATATGATATTCTTATTCATGTTTCTATTCGGTTGCCATTGTCGTAATCCTTTATTCCTGTCCAGTATCCGAGACTTTTGTGCAGTTTCTGAAGCGTTATGTTTTTTCCGAAGTGAGGTTGTTGGCCTCACGCTCAACTCCCGCTACATTTGAGGACCTTGGATTTTTTCTTGGGTTTTACTACCTTAGCCAATTTGATCCGGTTTAAAAGCACCGGACACTCGCCTTCCACCCTTCCACGATTAGTGTTACCCAGGGGATGCGACGAAGACGCTGTGGTTGCATTCGCTGGCAGAGCCTATAAGAGACGGACGGCATTTCTCAGCATTTAAGGGCTTGGCACCCTCAAAGTCACCGAGACCGCATTAGCAGTAATACCTCCCTTTTTATTTACTTTCATTTACACAGAATACTTTTATTAACACAGAGATATTGGATAATAACAAATTTTTTCAAAGCGAGGTAACGATCTGAAAACCCCTGCGCTACCGAACAAGAGCAAATATATATTGGTGATTTAAAGCTACTGCTTAACTGACAATAAAGCTGATTTTTTATTTTAAACCTTAGATCTCCATCATTCTCATAGACAGATACTTTTATTTATAAATAGATATACAATCATAACATATGCTTTCAAAGCGAAGTGTCGATCTGAAAAACCGCTGCTTAACCGAAGAAGTGCATATTTAGATTAGTGCATTAATGCTACTGATTAACTGATTATGAAGCGGATTTTGACTTTTAAACATGTATCAATATCCTCTGTATGAATGAATACTTTTATTTACACAGATATATTGAATCATTACATATTTTGTATGTAGAACTAATATCTAAGGACAACAATGCCGATAGCAGAAAAGGGCATTTTCGCATTCGTTGCTAGGGTTACTAGTTAGTTCATTGCCGAATGTGGATAGTTGCAAGACGCTTCCTCAAACGCTTTGAGAATTTCTTCGAAAAAAGATGGGTGGACTTTGTTGTAAGTACCTCCTCATTTCCTAAGAAACTTAAGATGAGCTTTAAAGAAAATTAATCGATTATTAC
The DNA here is from genome assembly GCA_963573305.1 of Pyrrhosoma nymphula. Taxonomy (NCBI): domain Eukaryota; kingdom Metazoa; phylum Arthropoda; class Insecta; order Odonata; family Coenagrionidae; genus Pyrrhosoma; species Pyrrhosoma nymphula. Next base: position 137,706,180 of record OY754333.1, on the reverse strand, counting down.
CATAACTAATATTATTACTAAAAGATTTTGATACATCATGCAAAATTTATACAGTTGCCAAGGCTTACTTTAAAGCAAACGTAATGTATGGGGAAGATTTTTAGTTGAAGCTTAGAGTTTAAAGTCACTTCTTGCGTAAATCAAAAATAAATAAGAAAGTTTTTACTTAGCTTAATCGAAAGAACCGTGTGTCTTAAATATCCCCACGAGTCAAACTAAACGCGTATACCTCTAAGAAGAATGTGAGGTGTGGTGGTACGGAAAAATTATTAGAATATTTCGGAGATCGGGAGCAGGTCATAAAGAGATTAATGAGCAGATGACAGCACATCCGTAATAGTCCTAATGTATCTCGAGCTGCTGACGTTCAAACTTGTATCTCTCTAATGATAATAACCAAGGGCTCTCAGTTCTTGATTATAACAATATATCGCGCCCGCATGGCATTCGGGTGTACCACTGCGTGTGCTGGCTTTCTTGACAAGAGTTTCGCTGGCATTCCAGAGAGCATCTTCAGGTCAAAGGTGAGAGATAGGTTTTTTGGTCACCTTCTATATGCCAGACCGTGTTGATGCTGCTCTATTATTGGCCGTTTTGTTTAGGGCTCTTTTCCAGGTGCTGAGTAAAAAATTTCCGTCTTCTCAGTTGATATTTTGTGGTGTCTTGAAACTTTCTATGGCTTACCTTACTAACCCAGCGGAGTGACGGTTCTCTCTTTGGAAATTACTTCGAAGTAAATTTCGTGTGTCTTGATCACGTGTCACGCATATTCCACGATAGCCGACTGTTGGAATAGCTTAATACTTCCTTGTGCCTCTGTCGTGTTCCTGTAGGCGGACTTTTTAATGTTCTGCAGGTCTCCAGGATGTATACTTTGCCGTACGAACATGTCACCGGGTATACATTCTCCTTCGTACTACATGTTATGTGGGATTTTGTACAAGATGTTACAAGACACCACAAAAAATCAACGGAGACCACGGCTGCTTTTTACTCAGCACCTGGAAAAGTGATCTAAACAAAAACGGCTAATCACTGAACAGCGTCAAAACGGACTTATAAAAGGCGGCTAAAAAACCACTGTCCCTCACCATAGACCTAAAGACGCTGACTGGATGTCAGATCTTGAATCAAGCCAGCGAACGCAGTGGAGAAACTGGAAGACATTCAGAAGCCTACTGATCGAAATCTTCGCGCTAACGATAAAAACATTAATTAAAACTCAATTAGGGACCTTTCTTGGCTTTTTTATGAAAGTATATGATTTTTGGGTGTTGGTCGAAGAAAATCTAATTTTTCTTTTTTTTTTTGGCTACTGCAGAACGACTGGTAGACGGTTCAATGCTATTAATGTGTATCTTTGGTCAATTGTGTAGCCCTGAGGATGCTAATAAATTTGGCGAATCAATAATGTTGAAAAATTTAATTTAATTTGACCAACACTAAATAACCATCTGCTATTATAGTAATTAAAACATTTGCGTTCCAAGTGGCTGTCATTCCAAACCCTAGTCCTTAAATGGATACATACGGATGGATGGATATGTTGACCACACAGTGCTCCCGGAGTGATGTCAGGAACGCGTGCAGTGATTATTATAGCTTTGTTTTTTACACTCTAGGCTCGAATAAAATGTGATCGTCAGTGTGGGCGAGGAGTTAAACATTTCTCTTGCGTTGCAGGTTGTGCCCGTAAAATGAATGAAGAGGAGGAGAAGTATAGCCCCCCCGACCTCCAACCTCCGCCGTCGCCCACGACACCGCAGTCCCCGCCCCGGCCAGTCACCGGACACATCGATGAGCATGGAATTGATCTGACTGGAGCTTACCACGGCGACTCAGATCTACACCTGGAACGAATTAATGTGTTTTACATCAAAGGGAGAGGTAAGACAAACTTTCTTGCTTTCATATATTTGGTTATGCACAGAAGAAAAGTAAATCCAATTTTTTACAATATGAAATAGTCTTTGTATCTTCTGTCGGAATTAGGTTTTCAAAGCTCAATTAAGCTCCAAGTAACCTTGTTAAGGGTTATAATTTGTTAAAGTGCATTTCATTCATTCCTGAAGTGGCAAAGGTGTGCTTACGTCTCGCCAGCAAAATTTCATTCTGCTAAAATCCCCGTATCTCCGAATAGCCATCCAAATCAGAGGATTGTTTTCAAATATACCTTGAAACATCATTTTGAATTTCAAAAGACATCCGGGACAGAATAACAGCTTAGTTTAAATTTTTCTTTAAAATTTACTTGCTATGAACATCGAAAGTAGAGATCTACACATTTATCTTTTTGTAAAATCTGAGGTTAATGTATAACATTCCGTTGTATCTAACACAAGAAGCGCGAATCATTTCGTTGTTTTGAAATACTTGTGAGTGGGTTATCTGCATTCTGGATATTTTCTTTGCTCGACACTACTAGCCTTTAATCAATGCATAAATGCATATAACAAACTTGTGTATAATCTGTGCGTTTCCTTATTTCAACATTCTATGATTTAATTAACTGTTTGTACTCGTGATTACCTTAGATTATTTCCAACGCAATGTGAATTAAGGGGGAGAATGAAAGTGGAAGCCAGTGAAAGCAACCGATGCCGAAGCTAACGATTTTCAAGTACCGTAAGGTATCAACGGTATCGATAATAGACCGAGGGCAGGCTGGAAGATTTGTAGTCGATATAGAAAACGATTGATGGAGCAACAGGGAACTATTTTTACCGCTTGATGAGTGGAATAATGAATATAAAATATTTTCTTAATTGTAGGGAAAGAAGTTACCGTGAAGTATGTTACAGGTAGCTCACAAAAGGAGTGGATTTTGGAAGCTAGAACACACTTTCAGATGCCGCGTATACCTCATCAAAATGAACACCTCAGATTGCAATTACTAGTAGTAGTAAGTACTACGAAAGTTATTGCAATTTGACCATTAAGTGCAAAATAATTAGGATTAAATAATACACAGGCCGGTTTTTTCCCATGGATATTCTCGTAGGGTGGAATGATATTACAGCCAAGCAAATGAGAAGATACCGCGTAATATGTATTACCCAGTGTGAAATATACGACTATACCTCATTTGAGGCAGCATAAGGGCGTGTAGCAGGGGTTTCAGGTCGCCAGCCGTTTCTATGAATGAGAAAGTGTTCGATGCATATTTAACCATACGGTATTGAAATCAATGGGATTTTTTCCTTCATTCTGTTAAGGTCATGTATTGTATGAGAGAAATGTATTAATATACTCTCGACCTCTCCTGTAAAATAACTCCTATTTTATACGAGAGATCGAATCTACCGAGGCACCGAGGAAACTTAATATACCGCTCAATGCCATAATTAAACGGGGGTCCCCAACACATTTCAATCTTGAGTAAAGTAAAAGTAAGTTTAAATACCTCAGGTTACCTACTTTCTTCTTGTTGAGATGGACTTCATCCTAATAATAGGTCTTCGTTAGTTTTTCCAGGCTTTCCTTTTTGTTTTTCCTTTTTGCCATTGTTACCTGTTTAAAAATCTGGCGGCTCTTGTTTTAAAGTCATATACAATTCTTAAAACAAATCATTCTCTGGTAAGTCCCAAATAGTTTCTGCATGTTCTAAATGTGGCTATGCTAATGTAAAAAAAGATGCCTTCCTCTGTCTCATTTCCTTTTCACAACACACGTTTTATGAACCCAAGTTTTATCCATGCTTACCCGTAAATGTCTTCGACGCAAACTGGAGCAGGTAGAACAATTTAATTGCTTGGGTTAGTATGTTGAAGGAAATGGCATAGGGTTAAATATATTAGAAGAAATGTGTTAGCGAAGCAGGCGTTCACTAATAAAAGGATCTGATGAAGAAGACCCGGGTAAAATGTGAAGACTACTAGTCTTCACCAGTGGCGTAGCCTGGTTTTGGGTCTAGGGGGCGCTGGGGGGCGACAAACTTTTTAGAGGGCGCCGACTTATAAATTCGCCAGTTTACTAAACTTAACATACTCTTATATACTTTTACTGTAGGTATTATTTTGTTCGTAATATACTATGATCCAAAGTTGTAGACCTTGTAGAATTAATTGTTGATAATTAAGATACGACATTGAATCACGTACGTATTTGGAACTTTAGAAGGGATACATTCTCAGGCTTTGGGGCGCCAGAACACAAGGGGCGGGGAGGACATCGCCCCCCTGCTTCCCTGGTTACGCTACTGGTCTTCACATTTTACGCGACTCCTCGCGTGACTATTCACGCGACTTTCGCCAGCTGGCGACTCCTCGCGTATGGAGTGTAGCGTGTGTATGGTAGAAGCCTGGTCGCTGAGGAAATACGAGACTACTAGGAGGCGTTTGAGATGTGGGTGTGGAGGAGAATTGAGAAAGTGCGATTGATGAAAGGGAAGAGGAACGAGAGAGTGTTTGACATGGTGGGTGAAGAGATTAGAAGGCAGAGTCGGCGGTTGGAATTGGTCAGAGGTCAGCAAACTCGACACAAATAGCTATTCTCTAAATATGAAAATATGTGACGAGCTAGCGAAGATAGAATGAAAGTTGATTGAAAAACCCGTTGGATTCGTTAAAAAGAACAGGACAGTAAAGCTAGCCTTGCGCGAGCTACCGACAACATCCACGAGAGCTACCGCGGCAGCTCCTGAACGACGGTTTTCCGGCCTTAGAATAGGTAACGAGGAGCGAGGGGATGCTAAAAGCCATGATTGAGGGAAGGATGATGGGTAAGCGGGGAAGTGGGAGAATTCCCGATTAGACATCGAAGTTAAGCGTCATTGGGCTCGGATCGAATCTGGATGGGTGATCCACTGATTCGTCCGAGTTCTGTTGCCCTTGTCTGCACGTGGCAGGCAGTATGTGCGAAATGACCTTAGCCGTCGAAACACGTTTAGCAAAAATACTTTTAGTACCCGTTTCTATTTAATCTTTCCACCTAACAAGTAGATCTCGGTAAATTTTGATTATGTGAAATGGATTTGCCCCCATACGCTTACAAGATACGCAGAAAGATTTAACTAGCAAAATAAATGAAATACAAATGAAATCCACATGCTTCGTTATATAATGCTACGAGCAAACTGTGATAAAGGTAATGGAAAGACTAGGTTGTATCCCGCTAAAGACTCGGAGGCTACACGCTAGGCATAAATTACGTTAGCAATTCAGAACATGCGAGTTTCAGTACGACAAGGAAGATATATGTATAGAACTGATAGAAGCTCAAAAATTAGAAAGATGCATACTTCCGTATAGATATAAACGTTTCCTTTTTGCAGGCACTATTAGCCACTATAACAACAAACACAGAGCGTGACTTTGCGACACGCCGTTTTCATGCAATTCATCTTTGTCCTTTCCCTCTTCCTATTCCCTCTTCTTTGCCATTGGCGGCCCCAAAGGAGTTAGGGCAATTGTTCCCCGCCCCCCCTACCAAAACGCGGCGAATTTGTCGTAAACATTAAATTAAAAGCCTAAATTATTTTGTCGCATATTTGCTATCGAAGTTTTAGTTATTTTCCTTTTATCCACTTAAATTTTATGTAAACCAAAACTGTTTTTAAAACCACAAGCTAAATGCGAATGTAAATTAAATAATTTTGGAATCAGTCGAAACTTGGTGGTAATCTAAAAGGGAAATATGCATTTAGTAAATAACTATCAAGGCAAACTTTTGCTTCGAAACCACTAATAACTTGTCATTTTGCACATAGTTTGTTACGAATTTCCAGGACGAAACTCACGAACTGCCTTTTCCCTGGGTATTCCATACCCCCTAGAGCCGCTGGTGCCCCGCACCCGAACCTCTGGTCTGGAGCCGCCCCTGCTCTGAACATTACTGTTGTCCTAATACCTCCTGTCCCACGTCTCGCAGGGTAGTAAGTAGACGTAGAATTGGCGGGTTGGTCAACAAAACTATCCGGGCGTCGAACAAATCCAATAGGTCCGAGGAGCAACCTTGTTTCAATGCCATTGTTGGGGTTCAGCTGTGGACGAAATGAAGAGCCGCAAATTTCCCCTCACCCTCCTCCAGCTGGATTGCCGGTCAGTCTACTTGCCTTCAACGATTCAGCGTGGCTGCGTCAATGTATTATAATGCGTAGAAGTTTTAATTCAGTAGTATCGCCCAACGTGCCCGATAAGTCCCTTTAAATGTTTTCGCTGCATGCCATGAGTGCCAACATCCCGGCTCCGGGTATGCGTCCATTTAAATCCGGCGGATAAAGGTTAAATTTACCTGGAAGGCGTAAGAGGTGGCTGTTTGGAAATAAAGGACGAGAGTATTAATCCTCAACCCTTAGCTCCTTATCCTTAAATACGATTAGAAAACGATAAAATCTGAGCAATAATAGGAATGTATAAGCGTTTTTTTTACTTTTGGCAGGAGAAAAAAACTTTATGTTCCCTGATGTTCGCGTCCTTTTAGGGTCAGGCTGCGGGGAAATGGTGGGCGGGATATCCGCTTTTAATGGGCAAATACAATGCTTACCTCCAAAAGTTGAGTTTTTAAAATTGTAAGGCGTTGATAATTCATTTTGAAGCTTTAGCCTACGCTGTCGTAAAATTAATCTTAAAAAAACTAAGGTCAATTGTAGGGCTCCCACAAAATTTTCACTTTAACTTGGGACATAGATAAATTTTTCCTCGATAACCGTTACAAAAACGGCTAACGTTCAAAAGTTAAGAAATCTACGAATACGTATTTTCTAAATTCTTCCATTTTAGATTAATGCTGCTATACAAATGCATTAATATTGAACCAACTTAAGGACTATTAATGGCAAACACATGTAATTATAAAATTCTTCATGAGACTTATGGATCTGTTCAACGTTGTAATATAAATACTAGATAAAATTGGTTTATCCACTTTACCTAGGTAACTTAAATTTTGAGGGTCGAATGCTGACACAATTGTGTCAGCTTTCAACCGTCAAAATCAAGCTCCATAACAGCCAAAGAAATCAGAAAAAATACCAGTATTCCTTGAACTTACTGAAGGGATTACATAACCTCAACAAATGGGAGCCAAGAACGTCACTCGATAATTTGCAAGGGACATCAGGGGTATGCATGCATTGAAGAACTAACTTTATTAGGGGTATGGGAACCAAGGGTGCGGGGGAGCATGCATGCGTTGAAGAATAACAATTTTTTCCATTCCCTTAGGAATTAGGTGGGGAGGGGGGTTGACACCTTTCCTAACCCTATAGGGTGCAGGTTCGAAAGCATCTTAGTATAGGGGTACATTAAAGGTATACCTTTAATATACCCCTATACTAAGATGCTTTCGAACCTGTAATAGATTGTATGGACTGACGTCACATTTCATCCAGGCAGTTGTTCTTAAAACTTCTAATACCTACCCCTCACCAAAGTCTCTTCTACTACATTCACCCATAACTTTCTAACTATACCCCTTCCTCTCACACAATTCACTCCTCAATCAAATCTGTTTCATTAATTGACCCTAATCCATTCTCTATTCCGTGACTAAACCAAAAAATCACACTCCTTTTACATATCTATGTCATTTAGGGGCTATCCATAATCCACGTAGACACCAAAAAGGGGTGGAGGGGTACAAGATTTGTCAACGAAGGTCCACATTGGGGGGTGGGGTGGTTGGAGGGATGTCTACGATGACAATAGTCGATATGACGTGGCGAGAGTGACATTACCACGGCACAATCAGTGTTGTGAAAGGTTGCAAGGATGTTGTATCGGTGGCCGGTTTCCTTAAAATCAGCCTTAAATTGCAGATAGTCCATGACAATTAATTAATAACCCATTTCACAGCTTTTTCCACAAAAAAAAAGAAAAGCCTTCGTGGACAAATGGGAGAGCCGATGGGGGGTGGGGGGTCCGGATGAAGTCTACGAGTGCCCACGATGGGAGGTGGGGGGGTAAATAAGTGGCCTATTTTGGTCTACGTGGATTATGGAGAGTCCCTTACCAGAGCTCAAGACAGATTGCACAGTGCTCAAAAGACAATGGGTAAATGATGAAATACAACAGATGCCATGCCTCCTTTAAAAATTGGTAATTTTTCTGTAAAAGTAATGATGATCCACACGACAAACGCTCCTATAATGATCAGATACTTAATAGAGCAGAAAAAAAATCCTAAGATACATGGGAAATACTGAATTAGAATAAAGCACAGAATAGGCAAATACTCTTTCAAATATTGAATCTATCTGGAAACATTATTACGATTTTTCAATGTTAGCATCCAATTTTCTGGATTTTAACTCAAAATCTGAATCATCTTTACACTAAATCAATACAAACTTCTTTACTTTCGCAAATTGCATTTATCTGCATTGGCTTCACTAATTGTTAAATATAAAGTTTAAATGAAGCTTGATCCCATATTTTAACCCATTCACTGCTACGCACGCATTTATTTGTTTGGCCGGAGCAGTGCCGCCAGCACTACACATGCATGTACGCCTTTGGGTGGAGCATTGAAATCAGTGCTACGTATGCATATATGTGCATTTTACAAGCAAACGAGTTTGAATACCGAAAAAATTATGCGCACTGGGGTATTTAAATGCCAAGTACTGTTGCGTACTACAGTTCAGTTAGCAGTGAATAGGCTAAGAAATTAATATATTATTTAAACATTTTTAATATCTATGATATTAACTAAGCTTCCAAGTATTCCTGCTTGCAAATAAATATTGAGTATATTGTTGTATTACGGTGGAATATGAAGTAGTTATCAAAAGTGTACTCTTGAGAACTGTTTGGCTAGTACAATAAGATAATAAATGCAACTTCTTATTTTCAGGAGAAAAATATGTTCCAAGAGCAATACTTATTGATTTAGAGCCAGGAACTATGGACTCAGTAAGGGCAGGGCCATTTGGGCCAGACCAAGATAATTCTGTGTTTGGTCAGAGTGGGGCTGGAAATAACTGGGCCAAAGGACACTACACAGAAGGAGCGGAGTTGGTGGATTCAGTGCTGGATATCCTGAGGAAGGAAGCTGAGAACTGTGACTTCCTCCAAGGATTTCAGTTGACACACTCACTTGGAGGGGGGACAGGATCTGGCATGGGAACTCTACTTATCTCCAAAATAAGGGAAGAGTACCCAGAGAGGATCATGAACACCTTCAGCGTTGTCTCTTCACCAAAGGTAAATTTACTCTTACTTGAAGTAATAATGGCTAACCTTAAAATAGTTCCTTCATCTTTAGGATTGAACACTGATCATCATATTATTGCAGGAGTCAGATGCTGTAGTACAACCTTACAATGCCACCTTATCTGTACACCAGCTCATTGAAAACACAGATTGCATTGATAATGAAGGTCTTTATGACATCTGCTTCCGAACTCTGAAGCTGACCACTCCTACGTATGGAGAACTCAATCATCTTGTGTCTGCAACAATGTCTGGGGTTACTACGTGTTTCAGATTTCCTGGACAACTTAATGCTGACCTTCGCAAGCTTGCAGTAAACATGTTCTGAACTGCAGAACTGTTCAAGAGAATATCTGAACAATTTACAGCTGTGTTCAGGAGGAAGGCTTTCCTTCACTGGTACACCGGAGAGGGGATGGATGAATATCATGTGATGGGAAATGGTACATGCATTATTAATCCAAATTCAACTACCAAATGTAAACCTTTGAAAAAATTCAATATATCAGCAGAGTAAAATGATGCATTGGATATTAAAAATTATAAGTATTACCATGGCACTATAAACTATACAAAATAAACTGGCTAATAACAAAAAATATAATAAAATAAATTAAATAAAATAAAAAGGATTATAATAAATAAAACTGGCTTAGTACACCCGACCTGGAATTTACTTGCAGTGCAGGGGTCAACTGGATGATTTGTGAAATACATTCTCTGTTCCACTGTAAAATGTAATGTCTACAGCTAAAGAAGATACACAAGTGGCACTTAAAATTGTAGATACAATTGACAACTTTCCAATCATTGTGACTGCACAAATGATGTGGTACGCAGTCACACGCACGGGTGTAAAGATACACACCAAAGAGAGTGAAATTTTCTATGAAAAAATAATTTCACTTGAACGGGATTCGAACCCGGATCTCTCCATTGCCGGTTAGGTGTGTTGAGCAACAATGTTGTGTTTACTCTCTGCGACCATGGCATATCATGCACAACAAAGTCTCCTTTGCTACAATGTGGACTGGGGACAAGAACAATTTGTTCGTTTAAACCCCCACTGAAATTTGTCTTGAATCAAGATGGCTTGGTTGTGTACCTGGCTAACACACCTGACCGGCAATAGGGAGATCTGCGTTCAAATCCTGGTCAAGTCATATGATATTTTCATGGCAAATTTCACTCTCTTTGGCATAGTATACAATGCAACTGAAACTAGGAAAAAAGTACCCACTTAGTCTAACTCACACAATGCATTTTTCTCTAAATGGTTAGCTGATGAGATTTAGTATGTGCCGCTCCACAGCCTGTCGGTTGTTCAATTTGCTGACAGACAGGCAGCAGGTAACCAAATTCAGTGAGGTGTTTAAAGCAGAGGAATTGAAATTTGAAATACAACTACGGTTTCACTGGCACCCCATCTGAAAATATATTATAGGGTTGGTGCACTTCTTCTCCAAATTATACCTGAAGGAGTGTAATGCCTAACAGGTTAAATCTTTTGTGCAACGTCGAAGCAGAAAATACTTTGCCGGACGTTCAACACATATTGCTAGAGCCAATGTACAGCACTCGCGAAAGCTTATGGCGTTTGGATGCCCAGAAGAAAACGTCGGGGAGTGGTAATGTTTGGTGGAAAGGGACTTAGGGGTGAGCGAAAACATGGCATTTGTGCCATGCATGAGTGCATTTCAAAAAATGGAATTTGTATGACACGGACAACACAAACGCCGCGCATCCCAATGCCATAATCTTTTGCGAGAGCTGTACTGCGGTTGAAGCGATCACAGGAATAATATAAAGGAAATTGACTGCAGAACCGATAGATTTAAAATTTCATTTTCTCCACGTAAAATAAGGGATCATAATAGTTGCGATAGATCAATCATACGAAAGCCCACCCTCAATTGGTATAGTAGAATTTTCACTTGTGTTTCATAACATAGTATCATTACTAACACTTCACACCACTTGATTTGTCCGGCATTGTTTTATTTTGTTCTCTGCTTGTAGTAGTATCTCGTAGCATTCATACATTAACAGTATTAGTAATATTAATTGCTAGATGTGTCTTTAGAATTGTAATGCATGTTTGCATGATCATTTACGTAGCACTCTCCCAGTTTCTAGTTTGACTGCGCACTGTTCTCCTGGCTGCCTTTTATGGCCTGCGCTTAGCGGCAGGGGGAACGTGCGAGGTCCCAATTTGTGCTGGGACGAGTGCAGCATGCCTGGTGTGGAATTACCCCGTGCCACACGTGGCTTGCAGGGTACTTCGTAGATGTAGATTTAGATGAAACTTTTACTAAAGACTTAAGTATATCTAAGTGGATCTAGAACTTGGACCATTGGAAAAGCTGACAAGAAGAGATTAGGAGCTTTCGAAACCTGGTGTTTGAGGAAGATGCTGAAGATCAAATGGACAGATGAAATAAGAAAAAAGTATAATGCAGAATCTAGTAGAGGATAGGACCATATGGAACACTATACACAAAAAAAAGAACCAGATTGATTAGATAGATACTAAGGCACGATTACGTTTTCAGGAATATAATAGAAGAGAATATCCCAAGAGAAAGGCAAAGGAATAAATTCATAGGGATGTAGAGATGCAGTCTACCACTCCTAGGATTGAACAACCAAAGAGTGGTTGAAAGATAGATCCAAGGTCAAATGATAGCACACGGTATAGGTTTGTCGAAAATTTGATTTAGTTGTTACTCATACGAGAATATTTATTCACCAGCACCCTTGGAATCCGCTCCCTTAACCCACCACCTAACCTCACTCCCTCTGAGTCCGCGGCCATCAAGAAACTCCGTGAAAACCCAAACTTAGTCATTACCTCGGCGGACAAAGGCTCGACGGTCGTTGTACTCGACACCTGCGACTACACCGCTGAGTGCAACAGACTCTTAAAAGATTCCTCCTCCTACTCCCCTCAGACCCCAACTCCGATTTCCGCGAGGAACTGAGCGCCCTACTCAAAACAAAAGGTCCCGCCAAGGGTCTAAGCCAGTCGGATATTTCCCTTCTTTCACCGTCTCACACCACTTCGCCATCTTTCTATATTATTCCCAAAATTCATAAAGAAAATAACCCAGGCCGTCCCATCGTATCTTCCCAAAACTCTCCTACGGAACGCATCTCTGCATTCGTAGATTTCTATCTCCAACCTTTTGTTCAGTCCATTCCATCATATATCAAAGATTCCCACGACTTCCTTTCTAAACTCAACTCTATTTCCCTCCCTCCCAATCAACCCATTATCATGGCCACTATCGATGTAACCTCACTTTATACCTCTATCCCTCATTCTGAGGGACTCGATGCTCTCCGCCACTACCTTTCCCTACGACCTACCCCACAAATCCCTAGCACTGACTTTCTTCTTGATCTCTCCCATTTTATTCTCACCCACAATGCCTTTTCTTTTAATAATCACTACTACCTGCAAATGTCCGGCTTGCGCAATGGGAAGTAGGTTCAGTCCTTCCTATGCAAATCTTTTTCTTGGCTTTTTCGAAGAAATCTTTCTAAAAAATTACCCTCAAAAACCTCTTCTTAGGCTTAGATACATAAACGATATCTTCCTTCTCTGGCCTCACGACTTAAACTCTCTAAATGCCTTTGTCTCTTCACTCAACTCATCTGCCTCTGTATCTTTCACATCTTCCATCTCCAGCACTAACATCACCTTCTTAGACATTGACATACACCTTTCCAACAACAAATTTAAAACCTCTGTTCACATCAAAGCCACAAACAAACAGCAATACCTCCACTACAACAGCTGCCACCCACCTCACACCAAACGCTCCATCCCTTATTCCCTTTCCGTCCGAGGACACAGGATCTGCAATAACCCTGATGATCTTCAGAATTTCCTTTCGCAATTACACACCTCTCTTCTTCGCCGCGGATACCCCGAAAAAATTTTAAAAAATAAAATCAGAAAAAACCTTATGTTCCGAATAAACCCCGCTCAGAAAAACATGCTCCCCTTCTCTTCTCACTACCTACTTCCCAGGCGCTCATGCATTGCAGGATATCCTAAAGGACCTGTACCCCATTCTTTCTAACCACAAATCCACCTCACAGATTTTTCCTAATATTCCACGGATCACATACAAAAGTCCACCAAATTTTAGCACCATTTTTAAAGCCACCCGCCCACTTCAAAAATCCCTGCGAGTCACCGCCACTCCACCTTCGCCTTGCAATCGTCCCAGATGCAAGACCTGCATGATTTTTTCTCCACCCCCAGCCTCTTTTCTCCCCAAACTTAAATCCCTCCCGATGTTTCCCTCCACCACCTGTACGTCCACCAACATAATTTACCTTTTACAGTGCAACTTCTGCCCAGCTTTCTATGTAGGCCAATGTACCACCCCCCTTAACCTCAGAATGAATAATCATCGTGCCTCCTGCTGCCCGTCATCCCCCCATGCTTCCCTCCCAGTGGCCACGCATTCTTTGTCCCACGACGCGGTCTTCAATTCTTGTTTCAAGGTGTCCATTATTGCTTCCATCCCCCCCCAGACTCCGCCCTCAACCTCCACACGCTTGAATTAGCGTGCATTTGGCGCCTAAACACTTGCAGCGCCCCTGGACTGAATGTATCCTGCTAACCCCCTCCCCCATCACCCCTTCTCCCCCTCCCGTTCGCTCGTCCTACAATATTCCTTGTTCCTGCGGCATTATGACCCAGTCAGTCGACATCTCCTCGTTGAGAAAGAAGCCTTCGGCTTCGAAAGCTCCGGAAAAAACTTTTCTCGTGAGTGTTCTTTCTAAGTGTTTTACTTTATTAAGTGCGTCACAGCTAGTGACACTGGTGTATTATATATATATATATATATATATATATATATATATATATATATATATATTGTGACGGAACGTGTTAGGGGGTTTGACCATAAACCCCTTTTTATTTCGTCCGCCCCAGAATCTTACGGCCGGGCTTTTCCCTCCTTCCCTCGTCCCTCTTCCCCTTCCCTATCCTTATCAAATTGGAAAAGAAAGTCTCTCGTGGAGGAAGGAAGGAAGTCTTACTTCAATCGTGAAGTAAAAGGGAGCCACACAAGACCGCGGTCAAGCTACTCTGTCGGTAGATATTAGAGGAAAATACTTTCTCGGGGGGGGAACTTGACAGGTGGGACACTATACCCTAGGGTGGCCCAAAAAAATACTTTTTATGAAAGTTTGTGGGGCGACTGCACTTTATGGTGCAATTTCATGTACAAACGACCTACAAAAAAATTCGGCTCGATTGCACATTATTTGACCCTGCCGAAACGCGTTTAAACATTTTCGGCTCGGATGTAGAAAATTTGCCTTCTTTACAGGGGTTATTTTCCGTTTTCTCCGGTATTCTACTGCAGAAATTGTTATTAAAAAGAATAAATACAATACTTGTTGATAAAAACTATTATTTCAAATGAGTTATTTTATTATTAATTTGTTAAAAATGGTTTACATAAAATTTACATGTACCTAGACCTTTTCTTTTCCATACTTATCAAACATTCTTCTATGATTCTGCACCTCTAGTAGCAAATGCTGTCTCTCACGTTCATTACAGGTAAGATTTTTCTTTAAGAGATAATGTTTGATAGGGGACACAACCCTTTCGGTGGTGTCATTGACGAATTTAATATGTTTTACAATATTAAAGCCTTTCAGATACCTTTCATCGCAAAGCCAATCTTCAGGGTCTCTTGACAAAAAGCCTTCTACGGCATGATAGATTTCGCTTATTCTCGTTATAATTGGATAAAAAGTTAATCAAGAAAGCGTTCAAAGCGGCACGGTAACAACGATGCAAGACAGCAACGCCTCTTCATGATCACGGCTATATTGTTGCGCGACTCTCCCGCCCCTGAAGACTCCAGTGACAAGGCAAGAGGTAGCATTCGTGAAAGCAGTTCATGTTTTCAGAGGTGAAACCGTGTTTCTCTGAGTTATTTTTCTAGGAGTTTTTGTGATTTTACTTCGAAATGGCTGAAAAGAGTTATAGGCGTATCACTTGGAGGAATACCAATGTTTGCTCAATGCCCGTAATGTCGAAGAAACGTCGAGAATTAGAGGAAACGAAATCGCTCAATTCCAAATCCTTAATGCCACGATTGGGAGGAAGTTGCGCTCGCTGACCATCGCCCTCTTACAAGACAATGAAACATTAGGATCAAACAAAGATAAGCAAACTAATGTCTCTGATAAATACCACAAATGGTTGCAAAATGTTTTTAATGCTGCTTGGTAGTGTTTCTCTTTGCTACTGGCCAACGTTTTCAGAAGTTCGAGATCACGTTCTGGCGCACTAAATGCCACTGGACATGTGTACCAGGACTTCATGTTCACGGAAGCTACAAAACAACATATTTGAAACACGTTGTCACTCTCTTCGGTTGACAGGCTCAATTGCTTTCCAAACATCCATACTTTGAATGATTAGATTGCCTTTGCCATCCACCGCGACTTGCTGATGGAGCCAGGCTTCTTAAACAGATATGCTGTGGTTCCTGGAACTGAACCACCCAAGAAAACCCCTTCTCCAGATACCAAAATTGGCAACCGATCAGCATTGTCTTCTGCATCTAAAAGAAGGAACGAAACCGCAATAAATGGCCTGATGTGCCTACAGACTATGCAAGATATTGAAAATAAATAATGGAAAGGACAAATAAATTACGATAAATACCTTCACTGCTGGGCAGTAGCTTTCCATCCCAATGTACGACCAAAGAAACATCCGGAGTGAACTCTTGTTTTATCATAATTGCCATTTCCTCTCTACATTCCGACCTTTTTCGCTGTAATTGTGAGCAGGAAGCAACTATATGCACCTCCTCCTCAGCAAAACCCAAAGATTTCGCTGTGGCCTGAGCAACCGCTTATATTAGCATGAATCCCCCACCGGAAGACGTTAGAGTTTGATCTAACGCAGCAGATACCATCGAGTCATTTACAATGTGAATCTTGCGCTTCTTAGGCTTGTTCGCTATAAACTCTGTAAAATGTGTAGTGCAACAAAAATTATGTGACATACATAAATAAAATTATTCATAAATTTTAGCTTGATAATTCATACATACAAGCATCATCGGCGTCTTTAGCCGTGCTCGTATCGGAAGCCTCGGAAGAAACATGGTTTTTAAAGAGCTCATTCGTCTCCTTTGTACTTCGTTCTTTCGCCTTCTCCGCTGCAAGTTCCTTCTGATGATTCCTTTTACGATTGTTTTCCTGCATGGGGCACCATTCCTTATCGATGCCGCCCATATACCCAATGCGGTCACTTTGCATGTACACGTAAAATTAGCGGTCATCATCTATTTTAATGATCTCCATAGCTTTCTTATGGCCAATGTCGAACAACCTGTCCAGCTTGGATGTAAATAATTGTCTCTTCATACCACTCTTCTTGCATTTGAGGCCCTTATCTTTTCCGTAATAATTACGTTTAATAGTTTCTTAATAACATCACGTGCGTTTTGAGTTGGGATGTTTGCTTCTGTCCAAAACTCCAGCAATGCGCTCACCGTGTGTCTGGCGACGTCTTTGGATTTAGCAGTGCTCGGCGTGGAGTGCAGTCTAGCAAAGAAACTTCAAAACTTCTCGCAATGTGGGAAGTGTCCCATTTCTCGGCAAGTTTTCATCGAAACAGTCACCAACGAGCCAAACATTGGTATTCCTCCTAGTGATACGCCTATAACTCTTTTCAGCCATTTCGAAGTAAAATCACAAAAACTCCTAGAAAAATAACTCAGAGAAACACGGTTTCACCTCTGAAAACATGAACTGCTTTCACGAATGCTACCTCTTGCCTTGTCACTGGAGTCTTCAGGGGCGGGAGAGTCGCGCAACAATATAGCCGTGATCATGAAGAGGCGTTGCTGTCTTGCATCGTTGTTACCGTGCCGCTTTGAACGCTTTCTTGATTAACTTTTTATCCAATTATAACGAGAATAAGCGAAATCTATCATGCCGTAGAAGGCTTTTTGTCAAGAGACCCTGAAGATTGGCTTTGCGATGAAAGGTATCTGAAAGGCTTTAATATTGTAAAACATATTAAATTCGTCAATGACACCACCGAAAGGGTTGTGTCCCCTATCAAACATTATCTCTTAAAGAAAAATCTTACCTGTAATGAACGTGAGAGACAGCATTTGCTACTAGAGGTGCAGAATCATAGAAGAATGTTTGATAAGTATGGAAAAGAAAAGGTCTAGGTACATGTAAATTTTATGTAAACCATTTTTAACAAATTAATAATAAAATAACTCATTTGAAATAATAGTTTTTATCAACAAGTATTGTATTTATTCTTTTTAATAACAATTTCTGCAGTAGAATACCGGAGAAAACGGAAAATAACCCCTGTAAAGAAGGCAAATTTTCTACATCCGAGCCGAAAATGTTTAAACGCGTTTCGGCAGGGTCAAATATTGTGCAATCGAGCCGAATTTTTTTGTGGGTCGTTTGTACATGAAATTGCACCATAAAGTGCAGTCGCCCCACAAACTTTCAAAAAAAAGTATTTTTTTGGGCCACCCTAACTAGGTATACCCCCATGATCGCGACGGTGAACGGAACCGGACGGACAGGACAACCGGGCACCGCGTCTAAGGAGTGAAAGACTCGCAGTTACAATGAACCATTGAACCCTTTTATTTAACCTTTTATCGACATATGACACCTTGACAAATATAAATTACCCTCTTACTCGCTAATGGGAGATGAGTGGGTGAGTGTCTGGTGAAACATTGATGAAACAAATTTTACAAACAAAATAGTCCACAACGTGACATGATTTGTACAAAATTAGATGAGATGAAATGAAATTAAACCCTTATTTAACAAGTTCCTCGTCCCTTCCTTTTTAGACAAGGCAATAACGTTCATCGGACGGGAAATTAGTGATACAAGGATTAACTTTGAACCAAGAAAACATCTTTCATTTCTCGTTAGTTCACAGGCCAAAGATGCATGAAAACTTCGGATGAGGAAATCGTACCTTCCACGCTTAATGCACATGGGTTGGGCTTAGTGAGGAGGTGAATCCGGGAACACTTAAGGGGCTAGGTGGCAAATACTTAGACGAGTCGAAGGGGCCCGCGGATCCTAGTCGAGGACACGTGGCTTCTCTCCGCATCGGGATGAGGCGTGTCAACTTCGATGTCCGGATCGGCGGCTGGGAATCTGCTGGTGAGACGAATGTCCGGCAAGCTGTGGTATCTCATCACCCACCCACGCGACAGGTTCGCGAGGTTGCCTCAAACGTCCACGGCAGCTCTTCTTCCTCCCTTCTTTGTCTGGCCACTTTCTTTCCCTCTCGTTCGTTCCCACTCTCCACGCGAGTCGGATTGCTTCTCTCACGAGTGCTGGATTCCTTCTCTCCGTGTGTGAGCTTGCTTCTGCCCACATACCCTCGTAGTCATATGACCACCCATAATACATTTCACAAAAACAATTGATATGTGATATTTGGGGCGGCAGGTTCGAATTGTCGTGCGAGGCGTTCCCTCCCTGTCCGCTAACCTTGGAAAATCCTCATCGACGCGTCAATAAGGGGAATCACGCCTACACGAGCGGACTGTTACATCATATATATATTGTGACGGAACATGCTGGGCGTTTGACCAAAACCCCTTTCTTTCGTCCGCCGCAGAATCTTACGGCCGGGGCGTCCCCCACTTCCCTCGTCCCTCTCAATTAGTTAAAGAAAGCCTCCCAATGGAAGGAAGGAAGTCTTACTTCGCTTGTGAAGTAAAAAAGGGTGCCACACAAGACCGCGGTCAAGCTACTCGAATGGTAGAAGAGAGTGGAAATAACTTTCTCAGGGGGAGATCTTGATAGGTAGGGACGCCTTACCCCCACGATCGCGACGGCGTACGATGCCACACGAACAGGAATACCGCGCTCTCGTTCAGAAAGAAAAAGATGCGCAGTAGCTATGAGAAATTGAACCCTTTTATTTGAAGACTCAGGAAAAAATACACTCTTAAATCCTAATGAGGGTTTGAATGCACTGGTGATTTGCGGAACATTAATGAAAAATACCCAGCAATGACTGGCTTAACTATGAACTAATGATGTAAGAGACAAAAGTTGAACAAATTGACAAAACTGAATGAAACCCTTCAAATGAGATTTACAAGCTCCTCGTCCTTTCGTTCGAAGTATGATTTTGGATCTTTTGGACGGGAGAAGATGATACAAAATTAATCAGATCAAACTGATTATAAAATCTGTGGTGAGCCCTTTTCGACTTCTCAAAAAGTTCACGTGGGTGAAACGGTGGAGTTGACACGGGCGTTGGCAATTTCGTCTTCGCCACGGTTCACTGCGGGTCGACGGCGGGGAAGGGATTCACTTGACCGTTGACCGGTCGGGGTCAGGGGGTGGATGTGATCAGTACTTAGGCTTTGTAGAGGTGCTTGGTGCACGTCCGGAGAAGCGTGGGTTTCCCGGCCCTGGGGTGAGAAGGTATCGGCACCTGGCTCGGCCCGACCTTCGTCGTCCTCTTAGAGCCAACGGGGAAATTATTCTTCCGCCGCGGGGTCGTTCGTTGGATGGGATGTCTTTCCTCCCATGCGACGACTTTTCCGCAGACTCTCCTCTCCGGTTCCACACCTTATGGCTGCCTCGATTAAGCACCACTGTCCTTCCGCCTGCCTCGAGCTGTCATGCCCGTGTGTCTCCCTCGAGCTCTCTTGTCCGTGTGCCTTGACGGCTGCCTGTCGTCGTTCTCCCTCTTTCTACCTAGTCATGTTTTTACCCATCATACCCTTATACCAAAAAACAATTGATACTTGATATTTACAAAACCTTGGGCGGCAGGTTCAAATTGCCGAGCGAGCCGTATCCTCCCTGATCGCCAGCCAAGGATCTCCTCAGCGACGCGTCATTAAAAAAAAGAGAATCACGCCAACACGAGCGGACTGTTACAATATATATATATATATATATATATATATATATATATATTGTGACGGCTCGAGTCCGTCACAGATTTACGTCCCAACCACACCCTATTTACCCAGTCACCGCCCCCCACCCCACCCCTTGGCTCTGGAGTGTAGCACTTCGCCGCGCAGTTAAGTACATCGGCTATGAGTGGTTTGGAGGGATTCATTTGACCATGTATCGGGATATGGCGTGCCTTACGCCATACCCCCCCCCCCTTTTCATCATGTGATCCCGGCGCCGACAAGGATATAAAGACCGCGCAGGTGTCGCGGAAGCGCTTCTTCGTTTTGTTTTCCTCAATGAGGAGTGTTCGCCAGAGTGGTGACCAGTGGGCCGAAGAGGAGACGTTCTTCGTGCTTCGGGGCCAGGAGCAGGCACGGTAGATTGGTCCGATATAGATATTGGTCAATCCCTACAAGTATTTCCCGATCTACGAGGAAGCAAACCTATTGAAGTGCCGGAAAGTGCACTTCTTTGCAGTTCCTCTTCAGGTCTACGCAGTCACGAATGCCGCACACCAGTCGATGAAAGAAGAAGGCCGGGACCAGTGTATCCTAGTTTCGGGTGAGTGCTACCCGGGAGCCAAATAATTCCGAACTCCCCCCATGACCTTCCCTTTTTTCCCCCTCATGTGTTAATACCCAATCATCCAGCCCACCAACCCCGTTTTTTTTCGCGAGACCTTATTATTTTAAAACTAATTTTCATATGTGGACGTTTGTCCCGGCTTTTATTTGGCCACAGCTTGCGGGTAAGAGTCGGGAACCGTCACATTTTGGCGCTGCGGACAGGATCGCGAAGGGGTAATCTTGGGTTGGTACGAGTTAACTTATTCCATTATTGTTTCGAGTTTAATTTTGATTCGTATTCGTTCATTTCTTTCGTTTTTACTATTTGCCGGGAAAGTGTTTTTTTTAGTGTCGCCCGGTAGACAGTGCTTGTTTTTTTAGCCTATTTAGCTCGGTGCGTGGCGGGTCTAGTGCTGTGCTTAATGGTTGAACTTTGTGTTTTTTGGTATCTGTTGGCAAAAAGCGGCGGTATCTGTGGGGCGGTCGCATTGCGCGCGCGAGTCACCGCTTGAAGCCTAGTTGGGAGATTACCTTTTGTTTTTTTTCGAAGGCATTCGGGTAACCACGTACAGCCATGCCTAAGGGAGAGGGGAAGTCAGACCCGTACATGGAGTATCGGGAGTCAACGGGGGCCATCACACTTGACGACTCGTCGAGTGAAGGAATTGAGGATATAGAACCGTCCCGGCCAGAGGCTAGGCGGCTCGAGTCAAATATTTCCCAGTCAGACCCGATGAATGTAATGTTGGCGTGGATGAAGGAGTGGGAGAAAAAAGAGGAGGAAAGACGACGTAAAGAGGAGGAGAAGGAGAAGAAAGAGGAGGAAAGTCGACGTAAAGAGGAGGAGAAGGAGAAGAAAGAGGAGGAAAGACGACGTAGGGAGGAGGAGAAGGAGAGAAGGGATAAAGAATGGACGGCGGCTTTAATGCTTAGGTTAGAAGCCTTAAACGGACGTGTGGGACCATGTGAAGAGCGCATAACCACGCTCGAGGTGTCTACACGAGAGCAATTCGAGGGGGTGGAAGGTCGGATTTCGGAAATCCAGCGTTCGCTAGCGCAGGAGAAGCAGGAGACGCGTGTCGCGGTGGAAATACTTGGTGGTGAAATGGGTAGATTAGAGGGACTTGCCGGTCAAGTGGATCGGAGGAACTCGTGGGAAGCCGGGTATATTTCGCCCGCTCCAATCAGCCCGCCTACCTTTTCCGGGAACGGGACTTTCAATCCCCTCGCATTTTTAAGGGAGGTCGAGAGATATTTTAGAATAAATGCTATCCCGGAGAGTTATAAAGTGGTTT
This sequence comes from Pyrrhosoma nymphula, assembly GCA_963573305.1. Lineage (NCBI taxonomy): Eukaryota > Metazoa > Arthropoda > Insecta > Odonata > Coenagrionidae > Pyrrhosoma > Pyrrhosoma nymphula. The sequence continues at coordinate 137,684,187 of OY754333.1, read as the reverse complement.
CTTTAAGGCAAATGTTAAAAGACAAAGCCAACATTTGGGCAGAAGCTTGCGGGAAATATTTTGAATCTCTTGATTTTGAAACTTTGAAGGGAAAGTTCCTGAGTATGTTTTGGGACGCGGGGACTAGAGATGTGTATAGGGAGAAAGTATGCACGGGAACTTATTCCGAGGAAAGCGCCGGTAGGATGCTTGACTATGCTTTAAAAAAGGTAGCAGCTGCGGAGAATTGTGATCCGCCCATTGAAGGGGGGCATCTAGTGCGAATGATCGCACGACAATTACCTATTTCCACGCAAACCCATCTTTTCTCAGCTGGGGAGTTGACGTTGGATAGGTTGTACGAGTTGTTGAAGATATATGATCAGATAAACGAACAGAGCCGAAGACGGGAGAAAGACGGTAGGGGTTTTTTCTCTCGCGGTAATGTCAACTCCATAGAGGTAAAATGTGGCAGATTCCCGCCGCAAGTCGACAGGCCGGCGAAGGCGCAAGACAAGGGTGCGGTTCCAAAACAAGGTCCGCCACGAGTGGGATGCGCGAGTATTGAGAGGGGAGGCATACGCGAGAGGGAAGTGGAAGCTACCCAAAGACGATCGGGAAAACCCTATAATTATTCGCAGCAACCAGCGGATGCTTCTCGTCCGCCTTGGTTGGACGAAGGGCAGGCTTGTCACGGCGAGGTCAAATCTCCGGCGGGTATCCCAGGGGACGAGTGGGTACAGGGCGCCCAGGGAAACTTCATGCTTCCGAGTCGCACGATTCCCGCGCCTCGGAAGTGGGAGAGTTAGTATGCACGCCAATTATGGCGGCATACTACCTAGAGGGGAATCCAATAAAAGATTTGATGCACGAACAGGAGGGTGTGGAAATAGGCAAACGTTTGTGCCCAGAGATCGAAGTGACGTGTGGCGGAATATCTTTTCGGGCATTAGTCGACACGGGAAGTGAGGCGTCTGCCATAAGCGAGGAGTCGTTTGAACGGATTTTGAATAAAAGGGCCGATATACCAGTACTACCTATGAGGAAGTCACACCTGATTTGTGCGAATAAGAAGAAATCTCAACCCATACCCAAACAGGCATTCATTCCTTTCGCTATACTCGGTCAAGAGGTTGCTGTAACATGTCTGGTCGTGCGAAACCTCGTGAGGGAGATAATATTAGGCGCGGATTGGCTACAAAAGCACGAAGTCATTATAAATTTCAATAAAGGGGAAATAAGTTTCAACATACCCCAGCATGGGGATCCCAATCGGAGAAATTATTGCATGGGCGCGACCTTGGTTGAGAGTGAGGGCGCAGACGATTCCCTAGCTGCCGCTATGAGGGAAGCGGTCACGGCATCAACTCATTTAAATCCCGCGGAAAGGGCCGACCTAGTGAAAACTCTGACGAAACATCAACAGGTATTCTCCGCGAAACCCGGTTTAGCAAAAAAACTTTATACATCGTATTAGACTCAGTGATTACACCCCGTTTCGACAACGGTCATATCCCATTCCACATGCTTACGAAGTCGCAGTTGAGGAGACAATCCAAAGTATGTTGGCGGAGGGAATCATAGAAAAGGCGGCGAGCCCTTATGTCAATCCCCTTGTAGTGATAAGAAAAAAAGACGGACGTCCTCGATTATGTATTGACGCTCGTAAGTTGAATAGTGTTACAATTCCCGAGAGGGAGGAGCCGCCGCGTATGGATAATTTATTTCATAAATTTCGCGGGACAAGTCAGTTCTCAATTATTGACCTGACATCAGCATATTGGCAGCTTAAGTTGCATAAAGACGACAGGAAGTATACGGCATTCATTTATAAATCCATTACATATGTTTTTAAAAGGGTGCCTTATGGGTTGAGGAATAGCGGGTCTGCACTAACTAGATGTTTAGACAGGGTTCTTGGGCAGGAATCGGCAAGTTTTACCACATGCTATGTGGACGATGTCCTAATTGCGTCCGCTGACTTTGAAAGTCATCTGAGACACTTACGGACCATTTTCGAGAGGCTTATAGTCGCCAATATGACATTAAATATGTCAAAGTGCAGATTCTGCCTGAAGGAGGTCCACTATTTGGGCCACATTTTAAGCCCCCTCGGCCTGTAACCGGACCCGGAAAGAATTAGGGCTATTCAGGAGTTAAAACCTCCTCGGAATGTGAAACAATTACGAGGTCTTCTTGGTGTGTTTAATTTTTATTCGCGATTTTGCAGGAGATATTCGCACATGATTTTTCCTTTATTATCCTTGCTAAAAAAGGGGGTCCGTTGGCAATGGACGGATGAACTCCAAAGCGCTTTTGATGGGATAAAGGAAGCCTTTTTAAAGACTGTTGTTTTACAATATCCTGATTTTAGTCGCCCTATGTATTTGCAGACGGACAGTTCAGGTTACGGCATTGGTGCCGTCCTATTTCAAAGAGATAAGGATGAGGGGGACGCAGTGCTCGCGCTTGTGTCAAGAACCCTCAAAGGGGCCGAATTAACTTACACTACGACAGAAAAGGAGGCCCTCGCAATTGTATGGGCCTTGCAAAAATTGCGAACGTTAGTATTAGGCTATAAACTGACGATTATTTCCGATCACAAGGCTTTAACCTTCCTGAAGCAGTGTCATTTAAATAATAGCCGGCTATCAAGGTGGGTGTTGGCGCTCCAGGAATTTTGTTTGGACATCCAACATCTATCGGGAAAGGGAAATACGGTCCCTGACTGGCTCAGCAGGGTCGTAGACGACCCGTCGTCTGAAGTAACACCCCCGCCGGACCATTTTGTATCAGCTGTTTTGGATTTGAATATTGCGGAGTTCCCCGAGGGAGCTATCGAGAGACTGGGCGCATTACAGCGTAACGACCCGACATTGAGTGGGGTATACCGATATTTGAGCGGAGAGCTCCTAAATGAGGGCGTAGAATATCATGAGGCGGCTAACCAAGCCAGAAAGTATAAGATGCATGGAAGTATCTTGCTTGCACAGGTCGGTAGGAATCGAGACGTTTTCCGCGTTGTCGTTCCTGAAAGCCTTGGGGTCAAATTGATCTGGCATGTGTATACCAGTTATGGGCATTGTGGAGGTAATAAAGTACTGGAGTGGCTGCGGGAAAAGTATTATTGGAAAAATATGGGCCGTATGGTCAGAACTTAAGGTCATGTGACTTGTGCCAGAGGACGAAATACCCCACTACGAAGTCTGAGGGGCCCATGGAAAACATAATTCCGCGTAAACCACGGGAATTGTATGCGGTTGACGTCTACGGACCTCTCCCGAGGGGGGAAAATCAAAAATATATACGTCTTCGTTGTGATTGACGTGTTTTCGAAATTCTTGCAGGTATATCCCTTGAACAAGCCTACTGCCAGGCTTTGCTTAAGAATCTTGAAAGACAAACATTTTCCGCTATGCGGGGTGCCTCGACGGATTTTATCCGATCACGGGACCCAATTTACAAGTTATCGGTGGAAACAGGAACTCCAGGAGTTGGGCATCGTGCCCGTATATTTATCTATTAGGCACCCGCAATCCAACCCTAGTGAAAGGGTCATGAGGAAGTTATCTCGTTGGTTTCGCACTTACTGTTCAGATAATCATGTAGGATGGGTCGAATTGTTGCCTTGGGTTAATCGGTGGTTTAACGCACTCACCCACGATAGTACGGGGTTCACCCCGACAGAAGTTCATTTCGGTCACAAGGCCAGGCGAGAGTTGGATGACGGTATAAGCATTCCCGACCAGAGAGATAAGCCTCAAGATGAGGTTATTCACCTTTGCCTAAAGAGATTGGAGAGTGAAGGACGCAAACGTAAAGGTAATCAAAAAGGGAAGATAATTAAGTTTCGAGTTGGAGACCGCGTGCTTTTGAGAACGCCTCGCGTGTCCGATGCGCGCCTCAATCTGTTTCACAAGTTCTTCCATTTGTACACCGGACCCTTTACGATTTCAAAATTATCTGGCCCTAATGCTTGCTATCTGGAGGATGCCAGCAACAAGGAGCTCGGGATATATAATTTTGGCAATTTAAAACTTTACCACGAACCAATATTGGAATAGGTTTCGCGGTATTGGTGTTTTTTTTTAATTTGATTCGTTTTGTTTTATTTTGGGTTTACGCGGGTCACGCATATTTTCATTTTGGTGCACCCGTTTTCTCAAGGCGGGCTTTATTTATTTTTTATTTTGGTAAACTGTGGAGCCCTCTTTTCAGGCAAAGATCGCCTCCACAGTTTAGGGAGGGGCTATGTGACGGCTCGAGTCCGTCACAGATTTACGTCCCAACCACACCCTATTTACCCAGTCACCGCCCCCCACCCCACTCCTTGGCTATGGAGTGTAGCACTTCGCCGCGCAGTTAAGTGCATCGGCTATGAGTGGTTTGGAGGGATTCATTTGACCATGTATCGGGATATGGCGTGCCTTACGCCATACCCCCCCCCTTTTCATCATGTGATCCCGGCGCCGACAAGGATATAAAGACCGCGCAGGTGTCGCGGAAGCGCTTCTTCGTTTTTTTTTCCTCAATGAGGAGTGTTCGCCAGAGTGGTGACCAGTGGGCCGAAGAGGAGACGTTCTTCGTGCTTCGGGGCCAGGAGCAGGCACGGTAGATTGGTCCGATATAGATATCGGTCAATCCGCACAAGTATTTCCCGAACTACGAGGATCGAGGAGAAGGCCGGGACCAGTGCATCCTAGTTTCGGGTGAGTGCTACCCGGGAGCCAAATAATTCCGAACTCCCCCCATGAACTTCCCTTTTTTCCCCCTCATGTGTTAATACCCAATCATCCAGCCCACCAACCCCGTTTTTTTTCGCGAGACCTTATTATTTTAAAACTAATTTTCATATGTGTACGTTTGTCCCGGCTTTTAATTGGCCACAGCTTGCGGGTAAGAGTCGGGAACCGTCACAATATATATATATATATATATATATATATATATATATATATATATGCAAGTACAGGTTGAAACAAGTTGATACGAGATACACATCGGAAGAGGTGAATCGAGTTAATACGAGAAGCCTGGGGTACTATAGAACTACATGATACGAGATCCACATCCGACGAGGCGAATCAAGTAAAAACGAGACGCGTGAGATACGAGGTAAGACCACTTGATACGAAACCCAGATCGGACAAGGTGAATCAAATAAAAATGAGAACCCTAAGGAAAACGCCGAGTCAAAACGAGGTAAATCCAATTACATTTGAATTCGGATCACCGCGTAGGTACGAGCTGTTACCTCGTTTTACATCGTTTTCACTCTCAAGCCCCGCAAACACATACAACACGCATGACAAGCAGTCCAGGTGAAAAATCGAAATACCTTGTTTCAAATCGTTCGATGTGGAATTCGTTTCAGGAGGTTTCAACTTGTAGAAGAGATAACTTGTCTAAACTCGGTTCACCTCGTTCGAGGTGGATCTCATAGCAACTGGTTTTACTTCGTATCCCACGCTTCTCGTTTTTACTTGATTCATCTAGTCCGATCTGGATCTCGTATCAACTAGTTTTACCTCGTATGCAACGCTTCTCGTTTTTAATTGATTCACCTCGTCTGATGTGGATATCGTACCAACTGGTTTTAACTCGTATCCCACGATTCTTATTTTTACTTGATTTACCTCGTCCGATCTGGATCTCGTATCAAGTGGTTTTACTTGTACCTCACGATTCTCGTTTTTTATTCTTTCACCTGGTCTGATCTGGATCTCGTATCAATTGGTTTTACATCGTATCCCACGCTTCTCGTTTTTACTTGATTCGCCTCGTCCGATCTGGATCTCGTATCAATTGGTTTTACCTCGTATCCACCGCTTCTCGGAATAACTTGATTCACCTCGTCCGATGTGGATCTCGTATCGAGTGGTTTTACCTCGTATCCCACGCTTTTCGTTTTTACTTGATTCACCTCGTCCGATCTGGATCTCGTATCAACTGGTTTTACCTCGTATCCCACACTTCTCGTTTTTACTTAAATCACTTCGTCCGATCTGGATCTCGTGTCTAGTGGTTTTACCTCGTATCTCACGATTCTCGTTTTTTATTATTTCACCTGGTCTGATCTGGATCTCGTATCAACTGGTTTTATATCGTATCCCACGCTTATCGTTTTAACTTGATTCACCTCATCCGATCTGGATCTCGTATCAAGTGGTTTTACCTCGTATCTCAAGCTTCTCTTTTTTGCGTGATTTGCCTCGTCCGATCTGGATCTCGTATCAACTGGTTTTACCTCGTATCCACCGCTTCTCGGTGTAACTTGATTCACCTCGTCCGATGTAGATCTCGGATCAAGTTGTTTTTTTACCTCGTATCTCACGCTTCTCGTCTTTACTTGATTCGCCTCGTCTGATCTTGATCTCGTATCAAAAGGTTTTACCTCGTATCTCACGCTCCTCGTTTTTACTTGATTCGCCTTGTCTGATCTGGATCTCGTATCAAAAGGTTTTACCTCGTATTTCATGCTTCTTGGAATAACTTGATTCACCTCGTCCGATGTGGATCCTGTATCAAGTGATTTTACCTCGTATCTTACGATTCTCGTTTTTACTTGATTCGCCACGTCCAATCTGGATCTTGTATCAACTGGTTTTACCTCGTATCTCTCGCTTCTCGTTTTTCTTGATTCACCTCGACTGATCTGGATCTCGTATCAACTGGTTTTACCTCGTATCTCATGCTTCTCGGAATAACTTGATTCACCTCGTCCGATGTGGATCTCGTATCAAGTGGTTTTACCTCGTATCTCACGCTTCTCGTTTTTACTTGATTCACCTCGTCCGATCTGGATCTCGTATCAAGTAGTTTTACCTCGTATCTCAAAATTCTCGTTTTTACTTCTGGATCTGGATCTCGTATCAAGTGGTTCCCGTATCAAGTGGCTTTACCTCGTATCTCACGCTTTTCGTTTTTGCTCGATTCGCCTCGTCCGATCTGGATCTCGTATCAACTGGTTTTACCTCGTATCTCACGCTTCTCGTTTTTCTTGATTCGCCTCGACTGATCTGGATCTCGTATCAACTGGTTTTACCTCGTATCTCATGCTTCTCGGAATAACTTGATTCACCTCGTCCGATGCGGATCTCGTATCAAGTGGTTTTACCTCGTATCTCACGCTTCTCGTTTTTACTTTATTCACCTCGTCCGATCTGGATCTCGTATCAAGTTGTTTTACCTCGTATGTAACGCTTCTCGTTTTTACTTGATTAATCTCGTCCGATCTGGATCTCGTATCAAGTGGTTTTACCTCTTTTCCCACGCTTCTCATTTCTACTTGATTCGCCTCGTCCGATCTGGATTTCGTATCAAGTGGTTTTACCTCGTACCCACCGCTACTCGTATTAACTTGAATCACCTCGTCCGATGTGGATCTCGTATCAAGTGTATATATGGAGAACTGATCCACAAATGAGTGACATAAAAGTTTTTGAGTAAAATATTACACCTTAGGAGGTAACACTGGTGAAAATGTTTTGCTTCCTCGACTGGTCACGAAGGGTACACGAAGCGATAATTCGCTTAAAGAAGCAAATCAACGTTTGGTGTACGGTTCTTAGACTGTTTAAGTAGAGTGCACGAAACGTACGGAAACCTTGCTCTTCGCTACCGCTTGTTGCCGCTTTGTGTACGGTTCATTGACTGTTAAAGTAGCGTTCACGATACGTACGGAAGCGGTGCTCTCCGCTTCCTGCCGCTTTGTGTACGGTTCTTTGTCAGTTGAAGTAGCGTGCACGATGCACCCCGCGATATTACTCTACCTACTGCCCTCGTTCTCCTATATTACGCCATTATACGAGTTGATTCTTGCGCATTTGAAACGAGTTAATACAATGTGAAACGAGGTAGCGTGTTACCTACTAGCTGAAACCATGCTATACGAGATGAAACAACCTATTCCTCTCTAGGTAAGACAAGGAGATTCAAGAAGAATCTAGCTGCCCAGAAACGACAGTTACTGGTTGATACCACATAAATCGAGGTAATATTACCTCGATTTATGCCCCGCAGGCTGTGGGTCTGCAAAGTGCGTCCTCTGAGGATTGCGCCCCTGTCAGCCGCCCGCCTGGCCAGCCCCTACCTACGACGCTGAAGCTAACGTGAGAGAATCGGAAAAATCTTGTTTATTCACAGTAATATTGCAATTATATTCATACTATGTGGCAACATAGGATAACAGTTATCTGACATTAATTATTGACAAATAAATGTTACCAAGATTTTATGGCTCGTGAACGTTTTCTTCCGCTAGGTTTCCGGCTCGGGAACGCTTCCATACGCTAGGATTCCGGATCGTGAACGCTTCGTTTGTACGCTTCCTTGTCTCATTTCGCTTCGGAGACAGTTTAGTTACGGTTCGTTCACATTCCGATTCGCTTCTTGTACGCTTAAATCTCCGCCTCGTCGACGGTTCGTATCCGCTTCCCTCTACAATATTTTCGCCAGGGTGCTTTAATGCCGGGGACTACTAGCTCGAGGATAGTATTTAAGTGTCAATAAATATCCAAATCAAATTGTGTCTTAAGTTATATACCAAGGTGTCATATTTGTCTGAGCGTAGGTATGGTTAATGACCTTAGAAGTGATAGGATTGAGTATGGGTCACCGTTAAACAAGTATTATATCCTATATCTGTACCTATACATTTTATATACTTTTTTTCTACACCGATTTAGCGGTAAAGGTGAGCTTTCGTCCCGCCAGCGTTTTCGCGAATTTCACCCACTTACAATAGAGATATCGGAACCAAATTCACATCACTTATTAAGCAAACCTTGCGCATTTGTATAATACTTTCAACACAACAGGCATATTATAGAAGTGAAATTAGTCTTATCCCTCTACCGGTTGTTCGTGAAAACCTCCAAATATGGCGTCGAAAACGGACGAAAAAATCGAAAGATTGGTCATTTTCAAACGTCTATATCTCAAAAACTATTAGTCACACGGGTATGATTCTTTCATTTTTACAAATGCGCATTGTTCCTCTACTAATAGGTATCACATTCAATATCGTTAGTTTCCTAGGTTTTTCAAAAATAAAATGTTGACCGTGCTGGACGAAAGCTCACCTTTACCGACATTTGATAAATATTTCTAAGGATTTTATCCAGTTATTTTCTATATGCCATGTATACAAGAATCTGTGTTTTATGCAGATTTAATCCTTTTTGTTTTACTAGGGATATGTCGAATCGAAAGACGCATAATAGTCATGCACTTGGTTAGAATGAGAATGATGCATTGGCCGACAACGATATTAATGAATAAAACGGATTATTACTTACACACTTTCCAAAACACCTCTTCTGGCATTCCGATTGTGATACATTACATCTTTTGTGTTATACATGAATTCGTTCATTTGCATTTGCTCGATGAGCGTAACGACTGCCTCAGGCGCCCAACCTTTGCTCATTTCGATTTTTTCTCCTAATACTATAAAAATAATTACAACGAATACAACACACGAACCTGTCTACCGCAATTGCAAATCGTGAAGTGAACAACGCGTTAGAATGCATAGCGATGCTTCTTTTTCTTTAGCCTTCTGATTGGCTGGTTTCATACATATGGATGGAAATTTAGAACCGTTTGGACGGTTAGGACCGTTTGAAATTTCCGAAATTTCTATCCGTTTGGACCAAACGGAATTGGATGAAACGGATTGGACGAAAACGTAATTGGATACAAATTCGCCGTGAGTCACAGCGCACTCCACTTTTATCTTAATTGGATACAAAAATGGGATCCAAATTGGACCGTGGGACACCGGCTGTACATATCTGAGCGCCCTTGTTGAATCTGCTTTGCTGCAGCGGGAAAGGATTTGAAATTTTGGACGCACTCTTCCAACCACTATAGGTCGAGATAGTATGCTGACATGGGCTCGGGTTCTTTATCGAGTTGGGGACGCATGCCGAAAAAAAAAGAATTGAGTTGTCCCGATAGGACTGATAGGACCTAATAAATGCGCGGGCAATGTATTCGCCCAGAAGGCCAAGCTGGACCAAGGTTAGTGCTTCTTTCATTTCATCATGAACGTTGTTGCTTGAATAACTGGCGTCACTGAAAACATTGTTGCCTAAAATTCGGGTAAATTAGCTCGTGAGACCTTTTTATAAAAATGTTGAGATCTTATCCTGCTATTATAGGCCTTCAGGGTCAGATATAAATAGATTTTGAAGATGTTGAAAGATTGGTTTCGGTTGAATGAAAATTCTGATTGTTTCGATTTTGAGGCGGAAATCAAGTAATGTATTATTAAAATACGGCTCTCGGATTATTTTTAAATGATGGATACGAGTACTTCTTTAAAGTGAGGTGGCACTATTTTATGGCAATTTTGAATTATTTGGCGGGACTCGTGGAGTTGATCTTTAAAATGGCTCGAAGTATAAAAGGTTAACGTGAAGCGTGAGAAAGTTGTTGCAGCTACACTCGTTACCAAATGCCAAACGGATACATGTTAGTCGCAAGCGGACTCTTTTCTTTTGGTATCTTCCTTGAATTCAGGCATACCTATTTGCCAAGTGAATTAATGTTTGATCTCTGCATTTTTCGGGTTTTCTTCCGCGTCAGTTGGCTTGTGGACAACAGTTAGGCAGTTGGCTTGTGGACAACAGAAAAAATGCAGAGATCAAACCATCACCGTGGAAACCTTCGCTCTAAAATTAATATTTGTCTGTAAAACGTTTCTACTTTCGTGCCTTATTAATCAGTCTTGAAGTATCCATCCTGTGGAGTTTCCAGGTCGTAGCTCAAAATTTAGTAGTTTGTTGGATTATTCTTGTGATGTTCACACACCTCCTATTACCATTGGTGTAGATACAAGGGACTCAAGGGAATTGTCACATAGCTGAATATATGAGACTCATGCTAATACTCTCTCTTGACCGAGGGATTGAGGGGCCCTGTGAAAACAAATGTCGGGGCCCCCTAACTTAACATTCCCTTTTTGATATTGTAGCATCTTTTAAGTACATCTCATGGAAAGAAGAAATTAACGTACAAAATGGCTAATGATTTCAAGAAATTTACATATGTACTGAGTAGTGGGCAATTTCGGGAAATGGGTGGGTGTCACCGCACCATCTGAAAAAGGCAAGCCCGTGTGGGACCCAGTGCAGCGGCACCTGTTGCACTATCCTAGGGACAGCACTGCTATTGACCGCTAGTTCTTATGGCTGTGTAGACCCCCTCACAGGTTTCAACTTCAATTTTCATGTCCACTATTGGTCTACTAATATTTTTATGCAATGATTTATGAATAAGCATGCATGTGAAGAGAAAACTAGTGAAGTGGTAACTGTGTTGCAAAGGTGGGATGTTCTCCTTATTGGTGTCAGTACTATAAAAATGTTTGTGCTAAAGATAAATCCAATAAAATAGCTGTTTGGAGGCATAATGGAGGGTGTGGTGAAGGAATTACTGTGGGTTAATTAACATCGTAAGGAAAACGTCACTTAACGGAGTGCAGGGTACATATTTAAATTAATTTTTTTTACATTTCTTTGCTATATAGAAATCTCAAGGTCAGCATTTGGGACATGGCACTTAGCATAAGGTGTTTAGTGCTTATGTTCGTGGCATGTTTGCTTAGCAATGTGGTGTCTGAGGTCAATATTACTACCTCAACTACTGGTCAGCTGCCTACTACACCCATTGGTAGCAATGGAACATCTGTTCTTCCTGAGGTGGAGTCTACCACCAAACCTATCAGGATAATTACTACTGAAGAGCCTAAGAGTTTAACAAACCAAAGAAAACTTGATGATCATAGTTTATACCTCTTACAAAGGATAAGTGACCGGCTAACTGCTCTGATGGCATTGGATGAGCAACAGTTGAGGCGATTGGAAGCACTGGAATACAGGTTAGTTTTCATGACTCTTTGATTTCCATATCACTCATTCTAGTAGACTAAATCATGGACAGCAAATGGCCTCGGAAATTGATTCAGCTTGAATCCATGTGGATGTGGAGGCCTTGAAGCAAGTCTATATAATCAGCTGACAAAGATTATGAAGTTGTTTATTTATTGCTCATAAAGGAATGACATACCTACCTGCAAATATGGGCAGTTACCCAATTATATGATCAGTAAATACATACTATCAAAACACAATTATGTTACATAATATGTATTTTAAAAGAAATATGATAGAAAAATTGACAAACAATCATATAGTTTAAAAATATTAATACAAACAGGACTAATAGGTTGTGAATTTCAGTCATATGTTTATGACTGAAAGCAAAACAGGTGTATTCAAAAGAAATGTACTTCAGTTTCTGCATGGTAAAATGTTTTACTCTGTGAATGAGTTCTTTAATCAATAATCATTGTACAATTCCCTATTATTTTATTCTTTGATTGTATGACGTGTCCCATATTTGAGCAAAATTGGATCAAATCACAGGACAAATAAAATATTATTTTTATTACACGTCATTAAATACTTATTCAGCTAAGTCTAATATTTACATTAAATAAATCAATCATAGTCACATTATGGCCTTCATTCATGGTCTTCTGGCCAAGATTCAAGATACCAGGCTGATTGAATTGTTATTTTCAAAATTTGCTAAATTTCAATGGAACCATGGTAATCCTTATTTAAAGAAATTTTCTCTCACTCCTTGTCCCTTAAGGGGAAAGCATAGAAAATTCAAGCAGTTATTTTTCAACCAAATCTAGTGAGACATTGGAAACTAATAGTCTATGCTGACTAAAGTGACTGCCTATCCAGTTACTTTTTTTTTACCTTCTTTGACATTTTAAAGATACTTTATTTTGATGATAATATAGTCGATTTGTGTTGTGTTAGCTCCACACTGCAATATGTGATAAACTGTTGTTTTTTTCTTAAAAAATAGTGTTGCAAATGGGCTGATCATATGCTGTTGCAAGAGACACCAGTGATTTCCCTTCCTCATTTCTCGTTCTGTGTCCATACCTTATCCTTTCGTCTCCTTCTGTGCCTGTTCCTACATGCCTGTTAAAGTTTCCTTCAACTATGATTTCTTCTTCAATAGGTTTATCTTGTCTCACCATGTCAATCCCATCTCTGTATGCTTTTTTACTGTTTCTTCCAGTCCTTGTGTGGAACGTACACTGAAGTTATATTTTAAAAAATTTTCCTCTACTATTAATTTGACTGTCATGATTCTATCTGAGGCTCGTTTTACTCCCACAATATTATCTGTAAGTTCAATAGCTGTTACTGCTGCCACTCTGTTCCTTATTTGTCATCTATTACAGGGTACAATAAAATATATCCTTCACATGAATACCATTTTATCAGCATAAATGTTTTCAAGGAAAGGTGACCAAAGGTAACCTTGCTTTTCCCTGCGACCTCTAATTGCCCTACCTTTGTGGCTGTGGCTGATGGTTATCCATCAGCCACACTCACTTGTGCTGTTTGGGCCTGTAACAATTTAAGTTTTGTATGAGCCTTCTATCTTTTCAATCCACTCCAGTTTTTTTAGTACATATATCTTTAGCAGTTTTTCCTTATTTACTCTGTCAAATGCTTTGTTGAAATCAAGGAAACAAGCAAAAGCATCCTGATTTTACTCCAGGTTCCTTCCTGTAAGTGTTCTAATCCCTGCAATGGCTCCCTGAGTTGTATTTGTTCTTGTCTCCAATCTTTTGTTCGTGATTCTAAGTATGTACAGCCTTTGCCTCATGTGAAATTTATAAAATTGTCCCAGAGTCACCATATTTTGATACTTTCTTCTTTTCCAGAATGAGGGTCAAAACTGTTTTCACGCAGTCATCTAGCCATGTTCCATCCTCATAAATCATGTAATTTAGTTAGAAAAATTGCTGTCTTCCTTTATTTCTTTGGTTCTTCAATAACTCTGATGGTATGTCATCTGCTCCCATGGCTTTTCTTACCTCTATTTCTCTTTAGTGTACTTTCTATTTCACTGGTACATACTGCAATATTTAATATTAACACATATATCCAGCCAGAGGGCTGTGGTTTAATCCACAGTTCAGATGGATTTTTTTTCGTTTGGCAATGTCTGCATATTTCTTCACTGTGATAATAACTGCTCCTAGCAGACCATACCCATACATGATATGTTGGTATTTAGGGGTCAGGCAAAAGGTGGTACATGTATGCAGCATCTGCATCTCAGTGTAGGGGATGCAAAAGGGCTCTTGACTCCATTGGGAAGGCCTTCTTTGTTGTGGTGTCTCTTTTAAATACAATATTGAGGAACGCTGTGGGAAAGCACCTCATTTATAATTTCTTTTAATATTTATCATGGGCATTGGAGGACTCATCCCATTTGGGTGACTGTCATTTACAGTAGCAAGGGAGGCCAGGCCTCCATGGTCATCAACATATACGATCCTTGTGCAGATGCCGTAAAACGTACAGAAGAAGACTCACTATCAGAAAAGGACCTCAGCAGTTAGAATGGGGCCATGGAGCTTATCTTCAACATTTTGCTCCACTCCCACATCTCAAGAGTCACATATCAATTGCATGATCATCCTAACTCTGCAATCAGAAATTTTCTGTACCATGTAACGGTATGTTTTCTCTCTAATATTTAACAAAGTACTTCAATACTAATTTAATTAAAACTAACTAAGTGATTTAATACTGAAACCATTCACCTCCAAATGCTCTGATGGATACATGAACAGTTCCACCAGCCCTCCCTTTTTATTCTCGTTCATTGTGGATTCCATATAGGTTTTAAAGGAGTGAAATTTTCTCCTTAGGTACTGAGCATAAGATGCCAGGAAGTACTCGCATTTATGAATTTTGCACATTCATGGGTTTCCTCAGTGAGTGACATCCACTAAAGTTTAACTGCAGTGAATTTCTTCTAGGGTGTACACCTATGAATTTGAAAGTGGCTTTAACCTTGTGGACTGTGGTGCCTTGTGCTTCTAATGATATTATTTTCAAATATATGTGAACTTATGTAGGAATTCCAGATTAAATTATGGTACTTTTAACTAACATAGGATGACTCGCCTTGAGTCTCAAAACTTGGATCGAGTGGAAGGGATTAGGACCATTGTTGCAGACATGAATCGCAGAATGCAGGATATGGAGAGGGAATTTGAGAGCACAAAGACAGTTCTAGATCTGCTGCATCAGGATGCTGTTGGTCTCAGGCGTGGTCAAGCTCAACTTCGCCGGGAAATATTGAAAGTTAATGGAATGCGTGCTAGAGCTGAGGCATCTGAGAGTGAAAGAGGTAGTTAATGTCATGTCTTGTTGTTGATCTTTAATTAGGTTACATTATAGTACATAGTGGTGAATGGTGTAAATATGCTTGCAAATATTTTGAAAAAATAACATTGCTTAAAAATATTCTACATACAAAATACTATTTGTGTACCAAGGAAAATATGCATTCTAATCTAAATCGAAAATATGTAGTATTTTAATAGTACCTACTATTTTGAATTAATTTTACTGGTTAATATTTTGGCTGACTGTTTTAGCAATAATAATAATATATGCTAATTTACGGGAATAACCCATTACATATTCAAATATAATTTAAATATTATAAGATATTACATATCTTATTATATAAGTCTGCCATCAGATCATATTTTTTACATGTCGTATTATATAAAGAGGGAATAAAATATATAATATGTAGAATAAAATAATATGTTAATTGCTGATACTGTATATTTCAAGGCATGCAAGCCACCATTCAGTGGTAATATGTATATTGTGGATTTATCAAGTAGTTTATACCACATGAAACCAATTGAGAACCTAATTTCTTGATAAATCTATAAGTAAAATATATACATAAAATATATAGTGAGTGAACAAAGAAATACTTAGCCCTTCTACTGCAATATCATTCCTGGATAGGTGAGATAAGATTACCTGTGCCATTTTCATGTAGTTTTGAATGTCATAGTTTTTTGCTAAAAAATGTCAGTTGGTATATTAAATTATTCTGCTTAGGTTAATTTTTCTAAAATTTAGTATAATTGAATGTGAAAAATATTTCTTTCAGATTACATATTTATGGATATGAAAATTACCAATTTATGATTATGCTTTATTTTTTGTCATTTAGATGATGCACGTTTTTACTATATTTTATGTGTTATTTTTGCCGTGTCCTGTATTTGTTGTATTTTTACAATTCTTTGGACAATAAACATTTAGCAGTCTTTGAATGCCAGCCAATACACAGGCTGGTGGAAATTTCTGTACAGAAACTTAAGGCAAATAGAATAGTCCTCTGCCAGCAAAAGGGCTTAAGTGAATATACATGTACATATGTATGTATATTAGAGATGAAATACATTTGAAATAATTCTTCCTTTTGCAATTAAAAAATCCATTGGTATCTTGATCAATCCTCTTGATTTATAGCTGCATTGGTTTTAAATGTGAGAGTATAGTGGAGAAAAACTGGAGATGGTAGAACAGTGCAGCTATCTATGGAGCATCTTGGAAAAAATGGATGTACGAGGGAGGGTATTTGGAGGAGAATTGCGTTAGCAAAAGAAACATTGAATAATGGGTAAGATACAATGATGGGGACCATGCATAAGGATGTAAAGAAAAGGTTGATTAGGAGCCTAAAATGGAGTGTTGTATTACATGGTGCAGGACCTTGGTGGTGTATGGTGTGGCAAAGAAGGAAAAAGTTGTGATGAAAAGGAGGACAAATGAGGAAGTGCTTGAAATAGTGGGTGAGAAGAGGAGGTTGCTGTAGGTAGGAGGTTACAAGGTGGCAGAATATATAGATGTAGTGGGTAATAGAGGAAGAGGGGATACTGGAGATGGTTGAGGGGTGGCAGTTGGGTAGGCAAGGAGGGGGACTATGGAGAATGTGCTCAATGGATAGGATATGGAGAATTAGGGCGTGTGCGACTGAAGAAGAAAATCATGTAAGGAGTGTATCATGTATTGGAAAGATTAGTGGAAAATTAATCTTATCTCCATGTAAACCTACCTAAACACCTTCCACTCTATGCCTGAGCAGTGCTCAAGAAGGCTCATTCTTACATTGTATCGTTCGTGTTGTCTATTTTGCGACAATTTTTTCAGTATTCAATTGTTTTCCGGGTACTATGCATTAGCATTTCGTTCAATAGATCCCAAATCTGTGGTAGCACTATTCATATACCACTTCATTGCTAGTTTTTTCCCTTGTTACCTCAGAGTCATCGCCAGACGTTTAAATTTAGCTAAAAAAGCCCAGTAGACTAGATTAAGGAGCATATACGTCCCACGGAGTGGAAAGTGTTAACTTTTTGAGTGTAGACGTAATACTCTCTAGTTATTCCCTGGGGTGGGATTTTCGAAGACCATTGTTTACCAGTATATGTGCTTAACACACAGGGTGAGTCATCCTCCCCTGGGAAGGATGGATCCATGATGAACATTTGAGAGTCATCCACACTGAATAGGTTAAATGGTGGTCTCCCTCAAATAAAATTCTTTTCTAGTGTGGCTCATGCTCAGACACATCCTCATAATTGTTCATTGAAGCTTTTGTGGCTCATGGTGATCAAAAGGTTTTTCGGGTGTGCCGCGTGATGATCAGGTTTAGCCTGACATTTCCTGACCTCTACTGGTCACTTCTTCAAGAGGGAATTGATGTCCCCGTTGCCGGTGAGGGATATATATATATCTCAGAAGGGTGAGTTGTGGGGGAAGAGGGATGAGGGGTGGAGGAAGAGGTACGTGAAAAATATTTATCAAGTATGGGCATCCAAGTGTGGCTTATTTGGAGGCCACCATCTCTATTGAAATTTTCTTTGTTCTTCTTTATCTCAATGGCCTCACGATACAGCCTGGGTTTGAACCTGTTGACCTTGGCGATTACTTTTGTTTTCCCGAAGTCGATCTCATGTCCCAAGGCTGCATGTTCTGCCACTGCCGACTTCGACGTCTGTCCCAGTCAAATGGCCCGTTGATGTTCTTCCAGCCGGGTTTTGATGCTAAGTCCCGTCTCCCCGATGTATTTTTTCTCACACGTTCCACAGGGGATTTCATAGACTCCCTCAATTTGCAGGGGAGTCCTATCTTTCATACCTCGTAAGAGTGCCTTCAACTGTTGGTGTGGTCTAAAGGCAGTCTTAATTTCATATCTCCGGAGAAGATTCCCTATCTTATCCGTCACGCCCTTTATGTAAGGAAGGCAGGCTCTCTTCGGGGTAGTGGTGTCGTTGTTTATCGAAGTCACTAATTCAGACGAATTTCGGTTGGCCTTGTCCTTGATTTTTCTAAAAGCTTGGGAGATAGCTCCGTCGTCATATCCGTTCTGGCGTAAAATGGCTTCAAGATTTCGTTTCTCAGCTGGAAAACTGTACTGTACCAGGCTGTATTGTGAGGCCATTGAGATAAAGAAGAACAAAGAAAATTTCAATAGAGATTGGTGGCCTCCAAATAAGCCACACTTGGATGCCCATACTTAATAAATATTTTTCACGTACCTCTCCCTCCACCCCTCATCCCTCTTCCCCCTCCAACTCACCCTTCTGAGATATATATATTCCTCACTGGCAACGGGGACATAAATTCCCTCTTGAAGAAGTGACCAGTAGAGGTCAGGAAACGTCAGGCTAAACCTGATCATCACGCCGCACACCCGAAAAACCTTTTGATCACATCCTCATAAATCTTCGAGCCACAGCTGACTTGAAATATACGGTGTCGGAATTAGATTATTTGACACACATACGTGATATTGACCATAGTCTGGGGCCTCATCCAGTAAGGATTTAAAATTTTCAACCCTCGGCAGTTTCGGAACTTAGATGTCACTACTACATAAAGCCCCATCAATTAATTACATGTTAAAGTTTAGTTTTTAAGGCTATGAAATAATAATGCAAACATAATATGTATCTAAAAAATATACAATTGCGAATAGCTGGACTTGCCCTCAGGCTTCTTACAGAATTAATTCAGCCTCCAGTCACAAGCATAACACACCACCCACTTAATTCTTGTGCTGCTTTTTAAACTAATTAGTGTTGAGATACCTTGATGAAGCTTATTATTATCTTTTTTGTCATGATAGGTTGATCATATTGAGTCATCTTTTTCAATCCAATGAAATCAATTAGCTAACATTTTATAATATTTTTGCCTATATGTACTCGAAATAAAGAAAGTGCTGCAGCTCAAGGAGAGATAGGAAACTCTGATTTGCTGAGCAAGATTCAGCTGATCATTCCAACAGTTTATGGTATTCTTGGTTCCATTGGATCCCTCCAAGTTGAAATGAATGCACTGCGCCAAAATCTCTCTCAAATTGCCAACATGACCAGGTAAGTAAGTGCTAAATACACATTAAGTAATGAAGATTTGGGTGCCATTTCTTTTTTTGGTGTGTAAGTGTACATAACCTTTAAGCCAACCTCTTATGTATATGTCTCTCCAATATCATTATGTACTTATTTGGATGCTTACAAGGACATAACTCGTTATATTCTCAATTTCTTCAACAGTGAAAATTGTATGTAAATGTTATTCAATGATGTAAGAACGAAGGTTTTCGTGGTGGTCTGCGATGAACTTCTTCATTTTTTTGGGTTCTACCACGTAAGTTGCTGTGGTGATGACAACAGTTTTGCTGGCACTACTGCCTGCGTCTTCAGGTTGAAGATGATCATGTCGAAGATCAGGTCATCTTCAACCTGTAGATGCTGGCAGTAGTGCGAGTGAGACTGTTGTCATCACCACAGCAGCTTACGTGGTAGAACCCAAAAAAATGAAGAAGTTCATCGTTATTCAATGATGATTGAAATGCTCACTATGCATGATAAGAAAGATTAATTAGATAGTTCAGATTTTATCTCCATTATTAGCATTCTGTTTATTTCTATTTTTTCCCAAGTTGTGGAAAATGTGTAATAATGTATTGAAATTGTTTCTTATACATACATCAAATTATTCTAGATGGATCAAAACATTGATTTTATTTTATATTTGACCTTTAATGAAAATGAATAACTTGTTTTTTTTATTCCCAGGTATGTGAGTGGAGTGACTAGAAATTTAGTTACAAAAGATTATTTAAGTATTTTACTTGCTGATGCAAAGCAAGAATCTGCATCACCGGCAAAGTCCTTGTTGTTACCTCAGCAGCAGCTTTTTATGATGTCAGCTGATGTTTTCTCTAAAGCGACCCTGGGTATGTTAGCATTTGACTTGCATATAAACATTGGTACCTACCTTATAATATGCCTTAGTTTGATTTTCTTGTCCATGTATTTGAATATAGGTATAATTAATGTATTTTGTTATCATTGTTTCATTAATATCTCTCTTCGGATAATTTCATCAAAGAAGGGAAAGTGGATTTTCTATGACCCAATTTTTGATTGAACTCCACTAGAATTCCAGATCGTATATCATTCTCTCAATCCCTGTATGAATTGCATTGCCAATGCATATTGTAATTTTTTAAACAAATATTTGAGCTGAATGCATATTTGCTCAATATGTGTATGTATACTATTTGCATGCCATGGGAGAAAGAAACTTAAGAGGCTTTTAATGTGTAACTGTGCACTGTGCAGTCTTCACAACTTCTGACTGACGTAGATTTGACCATCAAGTGGTCATATTTCAGTGATGTAGATTTAGGCAGTTAAGTGGTCACTATCAACATTAATAAGTGTGGAATGCTGAAACATATGTAGGCATGTGATTCTTCATTTTTCCATTTTGATAATCACTATGTGCAAGTCACTATCAAAACCTCAATTGGTTATTAAGTGGCATACATTAAAAAGCCATGACACATTGGTATTTCTCACATTTAGGTTCCTCAAGTGATATATGTGATGAAACGGTGAAATACTCTGAAAGGGGAATATTCAAGTAGTCTACATCCAGGGCTCAATTTCTAAATTTATAAGTACTGGAGCTCTGAAGCACTGAGGGGTATGGAAGACCCCTTAGCTGTATTGAATAAGCTGATAAACGGTTCTAGAGCTCTGTTATAGTATTGCGTAAATTACCATAGCACCTTTTCAGATTTAAAGTGAATTGGTGAGTTTAGAAGAGCATCCAGTTAATGATACTAATTTTCAGGATCCTCCTAGGAAGTTATAATGAATAATAATAATAATTTATTTATTTGGCCAAAGTTCACATTTTCACATGATATGTATAATTTGATATGATGATATTTGGTCAGATTGAATGACGCCTTGCTTAATTCCTGTAAATTTAGCCATGTTTCCAGATTATGATGATGGATTTTGTAATATTAATGAATTGCAACATGTAATGGAAAAAATTGAGAAATTATTTTATTTACCAGATGAGAAATTACCTGCTGACTGTACAGAGGCTTTCTTCATGCTGCCGCAAAAAAATCTAACTGATAAGAAAGGGAAGGCTAAGGATGAGAAGAGGTCTGGAGTGTACCTGATTCAACCCAAGTGGTCTTCTCGCCCATTTTTAGCCTACTGTGATATGGAAACCAGGGGAGGGGGATGGACAGTAAGTGTCATGGATGTGTCAAATGTGGATTGCCATATCTGAGATGCATTTTTTTCACATCCAATCATGTGCAATTCTACTTTGCATTATTTGAGTAATAATGGATGAGAATGAATAAATGAAAGGCCAAGGTTGCGAATCCTTATGTCATTATAAATGTTCAATTTATTATTGTTATTTTGATTTGAGCCACATTTTATGCTCATTCCAAACAATTGAATATGTTAATACAGACATGCACAACCATGTCCTGGGTGGTGAAAAACCACACAATTGGAAGTGGGACCCATGAACTATGGTTATGACTTGCAGGCAAGGGATTTACCCCAATCCTCCGAGGCCAATGAAGTACTAATTGCATTTATACTTATTACCAATTCTTAAGGGCTTCCTGTTAAATTTGTTGTATGTATGTAGTTTAAGCTGCTGAATTCATGGGATTTCTTCTGCGGATGTTCATGTCTGGGCAGTGGCTGTTTCTCTAGCCATCCTGTTGGCATCTTCAAATTTGAAGTAGTGGTGCTGAGAGCTTATACATACTTATTTAGAAGTCCCGCTATTTGGCCAGCCGTCACCCGTCACCTGACAAGTCGTGCGCTCACTGTACCCCCCTCTGCTCCCTTGTCTTGCACCTCTCCCACTCTTTCCCTCGCTCCTTCCCTGCAGCGATCCGGCCAAAGCGATGCACCGGCAAGAATCGCACCCTGTTTACATCAAGTTTTAAGTTGTGATTGTGCTGTTGCTGTCTTTCTTTAAAGGTAAGCTAATTTCTATTGTATGTGCTGTTGGGTGAAGGGAGGGGTGATGCGAAGATGCGTACGTGTGCTTCACATTGTCTGCCAATACAACGGCAATGGCAGACGTCCTTGTATATTATAAGCTCATAGTACACTAGTGCAGTGCTTGCCAGCTTTGCATCGTAAAATGAATGACCAAAATCTAACTTCCAGGAAAAAGCCATTGATTGATACTGGGTCTTTTAATTTACACACCAGTCTTTCGTCGTGGGCTAGATTCCTTTGGAGCAGACGTCGTATCAGAGCATGGCTTCTCAACTTCTGGATGCATTGTGACTGAATATTGGGGTTCTCTCTCTGAGAGAACCCTTTATGCTCTTTTGATCATGAAATACGGTTTGAAACATTTCAACAACCTGCCACACAATGTTCCAATTGGAAAGGAATTGCTTGAGTTGACGAGATGTGCGTGCCAAAATTATAGAACTTACTTAGATGAGGAGAGACGAAAGAAGGAACGGATGCAGGAGGCACTAAAACAGGATAATCTACGGAAGGAGCAAGAAAAAAGGGCTTTGCAAGATATGGAAGATTCTAGAAAGAAGCTTGTAGTTGAAGAAAAAAATCTTATAGATATGAAGAAGAGAAAACAAAACAGGCTGACACAGTTCTTAAGGAAGCAAATGAAAGATTAAAAAAGGGAATCAAGTCCAACAATATGGAAGAAGTTGAACTAGCCCAAGCTATGCTAGCTGGTGTGTCTCAATTGAGGCAGGATGCCGAGACTAAGAGAGGAGAATTTAAAAAAGTGGAAAAACATGTAGACAAAAGAAAGGGTACTATTATGGATTTCTTTTCAAGAAAGAAGCCCAAACCCACCTAGTTCTAAAGGGAAACTTGCTAATGGACAAGTTGGTATTTAATTTATATTTTGCTTGTTTTGTTTTCATGTGCCATTTATTTTGAAGTGATTTTATATTTTGGTGTAGTGTTTTTATTTTTCGTAGTGTGGTTTACGAGATTGTCGTGCAGTCGAAAGACATTTATGTCTCTAAAGAAGTTATTTTCGTTTTAAAATAAAATATTCAAGACACCTATTGCTGTTTATTCTTTTATTTGTTGATTTATCTTTCCTGATATGTGCGTGCAGAAATATCACACATTCATTACACTCAGGGCGTGATGAAAAATTTCTTTGAGCATTACTGTAATGTGGAAATGGTTCAACTGTTTTCACTTTTTTCTTGGAAAAAACTTAACTTTTTTCTTTAAAAAACATCACTTTTTTAAAAACTTTTTGGGATGTGGCATCCAACTTTTTTCACTTTTTCTATCAGTTTAATGTAGTGGCAGCCCTGATTTTATGTAGTAGATGGGAAACAGTTTTTTAAACTGAATTTTGGTTTTCATTCCCCATGCAATCATACACTCTAGGGTACAATATTTTGTCATTTCTATTTATGTTTTCTGATATATTAAGACATGCATGAAGTAAAATGGTGATCATTCATTGAGTTTTATTTGTGCTCATGGTGAAGATAAACTTTTAATTTCACTGTGCTTCAGTTGGTTTGAATAATTGTAATGGAATTTTGTAGTTGGCAAGGAAAAAATACAACTGTGAGAACCTTTGTGGTCTCACATGTAGACTACTTTACTCTCCCAAGCAGAGTGAGTTTGTAGGCAATGGATCATTCCAATGAAAAGGATCTTCTGTGCAACTGCCACTGTTTCACTACTACTATAACTGCCCTCTCTATATTGTAATTCATAGTGTGTTTTACAATTCCTCTTGCCTCCTGGATGAGTCTGGGGTAGTATGATCGTTTCTCCTTCTTGATAACTTTTACTTTGTCAAAGTCTACTGTAAGACTTCTATGTACATGTTTAGCAATAGTGTATTGATGAAAATGTAGTTTTTGAGCCTCGTGAGAATGATTGTGTATCCTACAGTCAATTGACCTTCCTTTTGGGCCAATTTGTATGCTTTCCCAGGAGAAATTCTAATCTGTACACCCCCATGGGAAAACACTATGGCTGCAGTAAAAGTTATGGCATGGAGTCCTTGTGAAGTCATAAATATTGGTTATATTGAAACTGACCTCGGACCCAAACTAATCTATTTATGTCATTGTGTAACTTGGCTGTTTTTATATAGCTATAGACATGATTATGCTCTTGACCATCTATGCCATCTATTTGTGGTAATTAATTGCTAAGAAATGCATCTAGAATAAATGGGGTCCTCTGTATACCCTAAATATTTCCCATAGTGGTCTAAAATATATTTATGTTAAATATTCAGTGGTTTGTGGCAATCATTACTTTTGCTCTAATTGCAGGTCTTTCAAAACAGATATGAGGGAACGGTTGACTTTTTTAGAAACTGGCAAGATTACAAGAATGGATTTGGTAATTTGGCTGGTGAATTTTGGCTGGGATTGGAGAAGTTGCATCTTCTTACAAACTTTAGGGTATGCTTTTGAAGCAGTTATTGAAATAAAGTTAGAATTTCCAAGCAAGTAATGTTGATAATATTTTTCAGGTAAATGAGCTTCTAATTGAGTTAGAAGATTTTGATCATGAGATGACCTATGCAAAGTTTTCTTCATTTGCCATAGGCTCTGAAGCTGAAGGGTATCATATTGCATTACTTGGAGACTATGAAGGCGATGCAGGTATGAAAAAGCAAACTCTCCTTTTTTCATTAGGTACCGTTTAATTCCGCAGATAAGACGACCTTTAGTTAAGACGAGGTGTAAATTTTTGTCAAATTGTTATAGTTTTAGCATATATCTGCCTTATTTTTTGGTGTCTGTCCTATAAGACGACCCCGGATTTTGGGGGCCTTTTATATTGATTCAACTATAGTCTTATCTGCCAAAATAGATGGTATTTTAAAATATTTATTTTAAACATTGCCACCAACCAAATGTCTCAATGCCTTGACAATTCTGTAGAAGGATTGTGCCCACTTCTAAACCTGGGATGAAATCTTGGGATCTTGATTCATAGACAACAATAATAAATATATATATAGTACCTACTATTTCATTTTTCATTTCATTCAAAATGAAAAAGTAGATATTATACGTAGAGTAATTATTTTTTAGCGTTACCATTTACTCACATTAAATAATTGCCGTTGGTTTGGTCCCAGACCATTAAATCAAGTTGAAGAACATATGCGCATGTTTAATTAAGTTACTTTGCATAAGGTTTTTAATAAAAGTTTCCCTAGTTGTCTATCATTTTAGAAAATACGGCCGTTTAATTTCATATTTAGCAGCAAATTGTATGTGATTTACGTCTCGTAGTTATGTCGTTGTTCACTCTTCCCCTGTGTGAAAATGTTCCCTGGTTAGAAAGCATGTGATCAGTTGGTCGTAAAGTTATAGTGAGTGGTTATGATGGTGAGACCATTAAGGGTGAGTGATTTTAATTGTAAAAGGGTAAATAATTTTATCTGCTCTCGGTACTGCATTTGTGGCCAGATCATGGGCGCCCATACAATATTATCCAGGGGGGGTCCAAGACATAGGTTTAAGAATGGGGGGTCCGAGGAGCCCTCTCCCGGAAAGTTTAGTAAATTTGTGGTCTCAGGAGTACACTTTTGGAACATCTTAGGTGAATGACAATTTTATAAATTTATTACTCAAATATTAATATAATCCTGCAAAAACAATAAATAAATAAAATTTTCCCTTCCCTTTCTTATTTTTCCCGGGAGGACAGGGGGGGCCACGGCCCCCCTGGCCTCCCAGCCGTGTATGCCCTCCCATGGGCCTGATACCAGCGTAATTATAACGCTGGTATCAAGCCACAAATGTGATGAAACGTCATTATTATACTCGCATAGAATCAGGAGAAAAACGTTTTATACCATCGGGGAAACCGCTTTAAAACAGAAATATACGTTTTCCACTCGGCTGATAACGTTTTAAAAACAGTTTCACACATTTCTAATCTTGATGGAACCTGAGAGGAAATGCTAGGAAAACATGTCCTGAACCATCAAAGAAACATTTTAGAGACATAAAGTTGCCAAAGAGTGGCGGAAATTTGCACCATTCCAGCACCATTTCAAAATGTGAATGGGCCAGTAGAAAATGTCTCCGGAAAGCAGAATAAAAACGTTCATGAAGCAGTTTGTGCTCTGTGGGAAGCTACCTACATCAGGTTTAACACTCACTCACTAATTGACACATGTAATAAATGTTTGGGGAAATCTAGTTGGCTAACAAGATTTAAATTAGATCAGTAGAATATTTTGGTCATTTGGTAGGCACCTAGAAATTTCCAGAAAAGTGGACAGAGGTTGAGTCCAGAACAGATATTTGGTCCCAAACTGGAATAAAATTGGTATAATTGAATATTCACTTGAGACTTGGACTGAAATATGGCTGAAAGATTACATTCTCATTTTCTTGTGACCAATTTTCATGTAATGGTCTATAAATTACCAGGGCCGGCAACAAGGGGGGGCAGAGGGGGCAAATGCCCAGGGGCCCTGGCCCGCAGGGTCCCCTGTGGTCCTGGGGGTGGAGTGTTCCGGGATTAAGGGGCCTGGACCTCTCAATTGCCCAGGGGTCCGAGAATCCTGTCACTGGGCCTGTAAATTACCATACATTAGTAATGGTCGAAGGCAAGATTTAAGTGCTTTTTATCATCAAAGGTTTAAACTATGGCAATTTCCATTATTGGCATCAAATATGTCTATGGATATGTTGGCAAATGCAGATGTTGCATGCTGTGGATCACAATGCGTATGTGCCGAGATGATGGATGAATGTTTTTGATGTGGAAACCATTATTTGTAGCTATAAATATATCATGGGATTTAATGAAATACAATAACCAACACATTCGATTTAGTAAACATTTATGGTAGTTAATTGGAGGGGTATTAAAACTAATTTCAAATACATACCTACAGAGAAGGAAGACTTCAATATGTAAGAGGAAACCTTTGAATGAATTCTTTTATAAAACTTAAGATTAACTTTTAGCCTATTGACAAATTTTGAGGGTATCGTGAACATCTTGTTCCTTAAAAAGCCCACTAAAATTCAATGGGGAGGAGGATGCCTGGGTAGTTTGACTGGCTAAATCACTCGGTGCAATTTCAATAGATCTGGGATCGAGTCCCAGTCAGGGCGAATGATTTTCCCTTAGAATTTTGCACTTTTAGTCAAATGTTGCATTCAACTGCTAAACAAATATAGGTTTGTAGATGAAACATCTAAGATGTTTATTGATTTGGCATGATTATCTTATTTTAAGGTAAATCTGTGCTTAAGGTGCTCTAGCAGGCTTAGTTTTCACTTGATGTTCATGAGAGTTTTCAGGGATACTCTCCTTATACACTAGGATGGGAGCCATTTGACCCTTTTCTGGAATGCAAGTGAATATTTTAGAATTTAATTTTCATTTGATTCCTTAGAAATTTTGTGACTTCATTACTACTCATACTTTAATGAAGTAGAAATATGGTTACGTTATCTTAATTGTGAAAATTTTTACAATAAGTTATACCTAAAAGGATGGCTAGGGGTCATTTGACCCCTCCATACATTTGGTGGCATTGTTGTATTTTCTAGACAATTCCTTCTTTTTTAGGTACTTATTATACATTAATGACAATTCGTAACTTTTATATCTTGGTGTGCATGTCGATACATGCATATTCATGTACCTCATAATTGAGCTTTGGCACAGTTACTAAAAAGAATGATAACTATGGATATATCCATCTTTCTACATCACATTCCATGAATTACTTGTAAACGATTGGAAAAGAATATATATCAAGCAAATTTCTTTCTATGGTTGCAAGTTTATGTATTTTTATGCATATATACACACACATATATTGCTGTATTACAAATGTAAAGAATAAGCCCTACCATTGTGTACCTCATTGTTGTGCACTTCAGCCAGGATTACAATTACAAAATCCAACCATTTTGTAGCCAGGATGTCCAGCCTCAGCCATTCATCATCCTTCAGGATAGTGTACTAGACCAGAGCTCAGAATTACCTTAATCTAAATTTCCTTGCCCCTATGTGACGGAAAATCTCTCCTTTGCAGACAAAAGATGGGGAGAAATTACCATCCATCCCTCCCCCACCCCAAATGAATGAGTTTGTGAAAGAGTTGAATCTGTGCCTGTCCCTATGAGGCATCGGGTGGGAGGCTAATATTTTCACATTGTGAAAATACTCTTCTGAACCACCTGTTTTCATTTAGATTCTTAGTCAATCAATCAAAATAAATCAATAAAATGTCAATAGGATTCTAAAATCTGCAATGAAAGTGAAAGGTTAAAGTTCTTGGTTTTGGATGAAGTCCAAACAAAATATTCCCTGATTGCATTTCCTTGTTCAGTGCCTACTATACAAAAATAGGCTATGAGAAATACATTTTATTGCATTTAATTGAGTCTTTTGCATTTGATTGAGACTAGATTTCAGGTGATGCCACTTAAAATATTTACTTCTCAGCTATTAATCTACTAGAAATTTTGGATAAGAATATAATTTCTCTTCTTAGAAATATGAGAAAATATTGGCAAAACAATGCCTTATCATGTAAACACTGAAATCTATGCAACTGAAATGAAACAGAACAAACATGGTCACTTCCTTATTGATGTAGAGGGAAAGATATGAAAATGTGCTTTCACTGAGCCTGATGAACACACAGGTCATTATTTCAACTGTGGAAAGTAAAACTGGCAGAGGACAGTCTTATTTGTGAGGAAAATAAAGTTTAGTGAAGATAATGACATCGAAGTGAAGATAGTGGCATGTGCAGAAAATATTCTTCTCAGTCATTGAAGATAATATACCCCTTTCAAGTTTTATTCAATGAATCTCCTGTGGAAGTAGAGCCCCTCAAATGATAAACCGACTGCACTAGCCATGATGGCAACATAACGACCTCACTGCCTCTGATCTAATGGTCCCTGGTTCGAATGCCACCTGGGCAAATGAATGATGTGCCAGTCTCAGGATAAGGTATGTGAATCGATGGGATAAAATCATAGCTGCCAAAGCCTGTAAAAAAACCCATGTCAAATACTGCACAAATGATAAGAAAACATTAGGGGTCAAATGACACCCAGCCGTACTTCTAAGTAGTAAAAAAAACCTGTTCTTGTAGTGTTAAAATGACACACATTTCCATGTTGAAAATATTCAGAAGATTTTTATACTTACTGCATGTTGTGTTCATTTTGTTTTTCATGAAATCCTGATCATATTCAGTCATCTTGTTGAAAGTCGAAAAGCACTTGGAAAGTAGAACAGCAATTTAATCATATTTATGCTGTTCAATATTATTCGTCAATACGCAAATGAAACCCTTTAGTGAATATAATATCAGTGATAAAAATATTATATTGTTGAGAATATTTAAAACCATTGTTTGTTATAGTAAGGCTATAATTTGGTGTCCTCCCTTATTTGGCTCCCTGGGTGGTCGTCAGGGCCCTAAGCAGCCCCTGTTCATTTATTTCTATCCTCACTTTATGGAAAGTCATGCCTAATGAAATAAGAACACTAGGTATGTCTTAGAAGTAAAAGCTATACTTTGTGCCTGATGATGCTGCAGATGCATCAAAACTGCTAGTGCCTGTATACAATGTTGTGGTTGTATATATGGTGTTCTTATTTCATTGAACATTTAATTGATAATAATTTTTTACTTTTAAATTTTACATTTATGTATTACTGATATTACCCGGTAACCTGCTGCAGGGTCGTGTGGCAGGGGTGTTAGGACACAAGCCATGAAAAGGGAGGGAATAGAAAAAAGAATTGGGACACGGAATGGATGAAATGAGTGTTATGTTAATGGAGTGTTGTCCTTTTTCTTTCTGTTTTTAAGAAGTTAAAGTCAATTGTTTTTAAGAAATCTATCATGCTTTTAACATAATGTTTTGCACTGTGTTTCAGGGATTAGTGTTAATCTCTATTATTTCTAATTCAGGTGATTCATTCTCATATCATGTTGGAATGAAATTTTCTACCCATGACATTGACAAGGATCAGTGGGGTGATGGCAGCTGTGCAACATCACATTCAGGTGCTTGGTGGTACAGGGGTTGTGAGTCATCCAATCTTAATGGACGATACCTCAATGGCTACTTACCTCCGGAATATGAACACCAAGGCATTTACTGGCAAGACTGGCATGGCCCTCAGTATTCCCTCATGAAAACACGAATGGCCATTCGACCAAGTGATTTGGAAATGCAGAAACTTATGAGGGAGCATTGAAGAAGAAACAGTTCCTTTATCAAATTAAGAAAATGGTGGACTCAAGCATTTTGTCAACTTTATTTTACCATCTACCCTTGAGCTCTGCATCTAAAAGAAGGTGATCATCTGTGAAGTTTTCATTTAAAAGGTGTGGTCACATTTTTTAATAAAAGACTTATTTTTCTACTAACCCTCATGCTAGTTCATTATATTGAAGCATTTATTGTACTATTATGGTTCCAGTAATATTTTACATGGTATTTTTACTTCCATTTTTTGCACTCGTATTCAAATTTATTTTTGTTAGTTTTTGTAGTAGTGCAATTGTTATGTAAAAAATGAATAAATTGTTATTTTATTTTCATCGTATTTTCTACTAACCTGTTGGATCATTCGTATAAATTTTTACCATTAATAACCATCTTCATTTTTCCTTGATTCTTTCATTTTTCCTTGATTTTTCATGCGGTTGAAGTGTAGGGAAAATGTTGTTGGTGGTAGGATTGACGGAATGGAGTGGTAAAAGGTTCTTGAGTCTTTGAGGGACGGGACAGCTGGGAAGTAAGTGGTATGGAGGGAGAAGTTATGGTGATTTTTATTTGTTGATGGTTTTGGCTCTTCCTTGAACTACAACCATGACGTGGTGGAAGGGCTTGTGCATTCCAATGACCCCTTGAGCTGGACTGGCAGGAGCAATTACTATTGCTCCTGGTAGTGCCACCCATGCCAGACGAAAGGTAGTTCATACGGATACAAGAGATAGAAGGGAGAGGAAGAAGAGAAACAGGAGGTGGAAAACCGGTAAAAATAGGAACTGGGAACGTAAGGAACATGCTGAGGGCCGGAAAGCTTGAAAATATTAAACAGGAAATGAAAAAAATAAAAATAGATGCTTTGGGATTGTGCGAAGTGAGATGGAAGGATAGCGGGAACTATTGAAGTGATAGCTACAGGGTAATCTATAGTGGGGGAGATGAGAGTCAACGTGGGGTAGGTATGGTACTGAATACATAATTGGGGCTGAGGGTGGTAACTATTGAACAGGTGAGCGACAGGATACTAGTGGTAGAAATAAAAGCACGCCCGACGAATTTCGTACTGGTCCAGGTTTACATGCCAACAAGCAACCATAGGGTGGATGAGGTGTACGAAAAAGTGGAAGAAATAATTAGAGAAGTGCCGGGAAAGAAAAACCTGATAGTGATGTGTGACTGGAATGCAGTGGTGCGGGAAGGGAAGGACGAATTAAGAGTGGGAGGGTTTGGGCTAGGAATAAGAAATGATCGCGGTGAAAAGGCAGTTGAATTTTGAGGAAGAACTAAACCAGCAGCGACAAACACTTGGTTTAAACATCACCCCAGGCGTAGGTACACATGGAAAATGCCGGGCGATACTGGGCGATACCAAATTCATTATATAATGGTAATGCAGAGATTTAGGAACAGTGTAAAATATTCGCGTAGCTATCCAGGGGTGGATGCGGGCTCAGATCATAACTTGGTTATGATGAAGTGTGAAGTTAGATTCAAAAGGCTTTGTAAAGGTAGGAAGATAAAGAGGTGGAAACTTAAAGCATTGAAAGGGTTGAAAAGGAGGGAATACCAAGAGCTGGTAGAGAAGAACATAGGTGAAGAGAAGCGGATGGGGACAATAGAGAGAAGATGGGAGGTTATAAAAACAGGCATCGCAGGAGCGGCAGAGAAAACAATACGAACGGTGGAAAAGAAGAGGGTTAAGAAGCAGTGGGTTACGGAAGAAATGATAAAGAAAATGGAGGAGCGAAGGATTTGGAAAAACGTCAACACCGACGTAGGAAAGATGAAGTACAAGGAATTGAATAATAAACTCCGGCGAGTGACCAATCGGGCAAAATAAAACTGTTGGAATGGACAATGTGAGGAAATGGAAAAGCTGTAGGAGGAGGGGGGAGTGGGCGCTTTGCACGCCAAGTTGAAAATGTTATGGGGTGGTAAGAGAGGTCAAACGATACCACAGGTTAAGGAAAAAACAGGGAAGATATTAATCGAACAGGAAGATATCCAGGAAAGGTAAAGAGAATACGTAGAGGAGCTATATGACAGCGAGAATAGACAATTTAGCCTAGATCTAGAGGATGAAGGAACTATAGATAAGTATAACCTAGCACCAGAGTTACTTGACAGCGAAATAGAGAGGGGATGAAGAGAGATTAAGGGTAGAAAAGCCGTGGGAACCGATAACCTATCTTCGGAGCTACTGAAGAATCTAGGTAGTAACGGGAGAGAATCATTTTTCGAACTTATTCGCTGGATCTACGAGGTAGGAGAATGGCCAGAGGATTTCGTGAAAACAGTATTAATACCTATTCCGAAGGAGAAGAAAGCGTCAGAATAGGCGGAGTATAGAACAATCAGTTTAATTTCGCACGCAGCAGAAGTGTTGCTTAGAATACTAAATAGAAGGTTGGAGAGCAGAGCAAACTACTATTTAGGCGATGACCATTTTGGGTTTAGGAAGGGGAGGACCACCAGAGACGCGATTACGGTAATGAGGGCACCTATAGAAAGAAACAGAGTATAATCAGGATGTTTTCGCTTGCTTTGTAGATTTCGAAAAGGCGTTTGACAGAGTAAACTGGGAGAAACTAATGTAGATATTGGGGAAATTAGGAATAGATTGACGTGAAAGAAGACTCATCCGGAACTTATGTATGGGTCAGAGGGTTCAGGTGAGGGTAGCTGAGGGTGAATCAGGGTGGGCAGTTATAGGTAGCGGAGTAAGGCAATGTTGGAATGAAAGTAGGAGGCCAGCGGATAAAGTTAGATAGTTTCTCAGACGACCAGACGTTGGTCAGTCGGCCATTGAAAGGATTGCAAAATTTAGTAGATGCATTGGAAAAGCAGTGCGAGAAATACGGGATGAAGATTAATAATAAGAAAACAAAAGTAATGAGACTCTCTAGGACAAAGAAAGCGAGGCTGGTGATAAGAGCAGTAAGTCACAAACTGGAGCAAGTAGAACAATTTAATTACTTGAGTAGTTCGCTAGAAGAAACAGGACATATTAGCAATGACATTAGGAGGAGAATAGCGCTAGCGAAGGACGCGTTCAATAATAGAAGGGAGCTGATGACGCGGACCTTAAGTAAGGATATAAAAAAGAGGCTGGTGAAGACCTTGATATGGAGTGTGGCGTTGTATGGGGCAGAAACGTGGACCTTGAGAAAGGAAGACGAAAATAGGCTAAAGGCTTTCGAGATGTGGGTGTGGAGGGGGATGGAGAATGTGCGTTGGATGGAAAGGAAGACAAATGAGGAAGTGCTTGACATGGTGGGTGAGGAGAGGAAACTTATAGATGAGATTAGGGGAAGGCAGGGTAGGTGTCTGGAAGCGGTAATGAGGGGCAATGGTTTTCTGAAGGCCGTGATAGAGGGAAGGATGCTGGGTAAGCGAGGAAGGGGAAGAAAGAGATTAGGTTTTATGGACGGGATGAAGAAAGGTAGGACTTACGCTGAGATGAAGAAATAAATATTAGAGGTAGATAGGGCACGGAACGTGTTTGAGTCATTTGTATATTCTCTGACTTTCATCATAACCTACCTCTAACCGGTAGAATACTCTAATGAATGATTTATGGTTTTCCCACATTGAGCAACTAGTTGAAACTATGCATGTTCGTCAATTCCTTAAGAAAATGGGTCTATTACCCATGAATAAAGTTAATTATAAAAAAATATTGTTACTGTCCCTTCCAAGTCTATTAATAAACCCCTTCCATTTCGTATTATACTATTATTGGTGAAATGACCTACGCAAGACATTTATAAATAAAGTCTGTACTATTTTATTAAATTTTGCATGAATGGCTATTATGACCGTCATTTTGACGGGTTATCAATCACTACTACTATAATAATCTACATATTTGCGAGACGTTGAAATTATGTGAGGCTGAGGGTTATACCAGTCATTAAAAGAAAAGTATAGCTGAATAGGGAAATCTGCTATTATTTTACTTTGTCATTAGTAACCCGTAGAGAAAACCGTTCGTCCATCTATTTGTTCGACAGTCTATCTATTAAAAAAAACATTGAAAAAAATACCATAGTTGTTCTTATAACCCCGAAAAAGCCAGCAGCATATCACGGCGAAACTGTTGCGCAAGATATTTATTAATACTCGCAGAACCAAAAGCCTTATAGCAAGTCTATCTCTGTTATTATTGGGATTTTGTCCGGCCCACAGAGGCAGTAAGGCGTAAGAAAAATATCACCTGAGTATGCCTGATACTCGTGCGAATTGTTTTTCTTTCTTACAAATGAAGTCAAGGGTGTAACCTGAGAGTTTGCTACGGCTCCCATCCAAGACACTCCAGTAGCTGCGCGGAGGATGAATTTGAGTTCGCATTGAGACGCTACGCACGGAATAACGTGGTGCAGGAGTGCTAATAATTTTTGACCACGAGAAGATGATTCACCAATTGAAGCGTGTCACATCATCATCAGTGATGGTTAATTGTGTTAGTTTTTGTGTAGAAAATGGAGAAAGCAGCGTAGAGGGAGACTTTTATTAAAGTGTTGGTCTTGGTTGAAGAAGAAGGAAGTCCCTCTGGCTCTGCCAGATTTGCACATTGTACTCAAGAGGTTATTACGGGGAATGTTTTCGGAAACATTTTAGCGCAAGGGCAACTCGAGTACGTAATTCGTCTTTGCAGGCGTGATACGGGAAGCATATGCTTTCGTTGAGCGAATGGTCCAGTCGTAAAAGTATACTTCGCCAGGTGGACATTGCCGTAACAACTTCACTGAAAGGAGTAAAATGCTCGCTGAGAATAGTTTCCCCATCTCTGGCTCAATGCCTCACGCTACGAGGGCCCTTGAGCCATCCCGGAAGGAATTAGTACTTATTATTATTTGTATTCTTCCGTTGAAGGTAGGCTTTGATGGACCGTTTCCACTTTGCTTTTACACCATAAAAAGTCTCTTTCATTACTATATGCTACCCCCTCTTTCGGACCTTCGGGTCTCACTAAAAATCGAGAACCATAGATCCCCGGGAGAGGTGCTGAAAATGGGAGAAAAAAGGCCGATTGTGTAGGAGAAAAAGAGCGAAAAATACGTGGGTTTTTCATTTAGTAGAGAAACCTTCATTGCGAACGATGGGAAAGAATTGGAAATCACTTTTATTGTTGAAGTCTTGAGTATATACTTTGGGATTCTTGCGGGTAGAAAGAGTTTCGAAAGTGTATGAAATAATCTTTCGAAAATCCATCCAGTTTGTTCTATAATGACCTACCATTCGCTTGTGCTTCATGGGTGTCGTCAACTCGCTGACATATAAAAAAATGAATGAGTTTATATTACAATAGGTTGGGGAGATATATGTTCAAGCACAAAATTCCGCCGGTGGATTTTGTCCTAATATTTGTATTTATGCAAATTAATGGCAAATTTTCTTTTTCAATTTTTAATTTTTTTTTCAGAATTTTGACATCCCGCGTGTAAAAATATCTTGAATTCTATGACTTTACTCAGTATCCGTTGGATCGATCGTAAATGGGAAAGTTAAAATGCTAGTAAGGAAATATAACCTAGTATCCCCTAGATAGCTCTGGGTATGGAAGTAGATATTAGAATAGCTGTGCTTGTGGCTTGTTATACACGAGTGGATGGGGTGGGTGAAAGTGTGAGGGATAAGTTTTGGGAAAAACTGACAGAGGTTTTGAATGAATGTGACCCGGGTGAGAGAATAATTGTACTAGGTGACATGAATGGCTGGGTTGGTTTTAGAAGGGTGTATCTGATGGTGACCTTGGGTGTGGAAGAGGACGGAAAGGGAGGAAGACAAATGAGGAAGTGCTTGACATGGTGGGTGAGGAGAGGAAACTTGTGGATGAGATTAGGGGAAGGCAGGGTAGGTGGCTGGAAGGGGTAATGAAGGGTGATGGCTTGCTGAAGGCCGTGATAGAGGGAAGGATGCTGGGCAAGCGGGGAAGGGGGAGAAGGGAATAGGTTTTATGGACGGGATGAAGAAAGGTAGGACTTACGCTGAGATGAAGAAAGAAATACTAGAGGTAGATAAGTCCCTGCACGTTTAAAATCTGTTTGATATTCTCTGACTTTCATCAAAGCCTACCTTTACGGGCAGATTACTCAGATGAATATGAATGATAATGGTGACAATTTGGCGTGTGCTTGGAAAAAGGATCGTTTTCCTCGAATGCATGGTTTAAACATGAAAATTAATATGAATACCTTGAAATGGGGCGATTGTGAAGAAAGAATGGTTGATTTCATTGCATATGATGAGACGAGGTATAGGTAACACTGCAGTTCCACACAAATATATTTAATCTCTTCCGACCATGGTGCCAATGCTGTGCATCATCATCAGGTGGGGTCTCCAGGTCACCTGATTATGAAGCTAAGCATCGAAACCATGCTCGGAAGAGATGAAATATATTTTTGTGGAATTGCAATGTTTCCTTGATGCTCTCACCATAAAAGAATTCCACCTGGTTAAGCATGAGAATATCATCTTCATTCATAATGAAAGATTGAGAGTTAGTAATAGATACAAGATTGATGAGGGGTACCTACAGAATGAGGGTCGGACCACTATTTGGTGGTCTCCTAAGTGAATCTGGGTAGGAAATGGGTTCCAAGGAAGAGTAGTGCGTGTAAGGATATGGGAGTAAAAGTGGA
Organism: Pyrrhosoma nymphula; assembly: GCA_963573305.1. Taxonomy (NCBI): domain Eukaryota; kingdom Metazoa; phylum Arthropoda; class Insecta; order Odonata; family Coenagrionidae; genus Pyrrhosoma; species Pyrrhosoma nymphula. The sequence goes on along the minus strand of OY754333.1, from coordinate 137,647,030 downwards.
AAGGTCGTTAGACAATGAGGTAATAATGCGGTGTGGATCCATGCTTGAGGATATGCAATCCTCGAAACAGAGGATGGGACCAATATATCGCCAAAGGGTGTGAGAGTTTGAAAGAAATGATTGTAGGATGTGTTGTAAGCATGTGAAAAAGTGCTGTAGGGGAAAGGATAGGCGATGCTTATGGGAACGAAGGCGTGAAGATGGCGATGAGTATCAAGAAAAGGTGTATAAGAGATTGATTTCAGCCAAATCTGAGGAAGAGCGAGAGAAGGCATGCTAATTAATAATAGAGAAAAGATGATGTGAGAATGATGAAAAAAAATGTTGTGAAAGAGAGCAGGAGAAGAAGGCGTGTGCATGAGGCAGAGAAAATGCAGAGTGATTTTGAAGGCTATGAAAAACTATTTTGGAAATGGGTAAAAAGGGCAAAGCAAGGAGAGGACAGGAGAATGAATGCAATAAAGAACTAAAGTGGCGAGATTTTGTGGGATGAATGCTATTCCAGGAAGGAGAGAGTACTTCGAAGATTTATTCAATAATGGTGCAGTTGATGAGGATGAGCCTTGTGAATTAGCATGCGGAAATGTCAGTATGGAAAAGGAAATAAGTGAGAACTAGATCGTAATGGATGTGAGAATATTGAAAAATGGGAAGGCTCCAGGCGTAGATGTGATGTCCGATTAACTGTTGAAGTGTGGGTGTAAGATGCTTATTATAAATTTGTGTAAATTTTACGATTTATGCTTTAAAATGTTTATTGTTCCAATGGATTAGAAACATGAGGTCAACAATTCTAAGGGAAGGGTGTAAGGGCCGAATGTAAAAATTATAGAGCAATTAGTGTATTGAATTTTCTGGGAAAAGTTTTAAGTAAAGTATTGATCGAAATATTGAGGTAGATAGTAATATATGATAGAATCTGTGGTGTGTAGTGTGGGTTTGTGCTCAGGAAGGGATATAAAATTTCATTTGAGTATTCGACCTGCTGACTGGTAGGTTTTTGAATAGTCCTTATCCTACATCCCACTTTCTGAAACATTGTGTCGTTTTCCCTCCTATAAATATTCCGCCATTAGATCGCTCTTAAATTCCACATATATTCTATCTTTTATTATCCCTTCAGCCTTCTGCGAACCTCTGCCATCAGCTTCCTCCCCTATCCAACCGTATCCAATACCTCCTCGTTCGTCTTCCTCGCCACCCAGCTCACCCTCTCCATCCCTCTCCAAACCCACATTTAAAACGTTTCATGTCAACGTATATCCTCTCTTCGCAATGACCAAGTTTCCGACCCATATGGTGCCAAGCTCCATATTAAAGTTTTCACCAGCCTATTCTTTACGTATCTTCTCAGACCCCCCCCCCCCTCATTCATTCCCTTCTCTTTGGAAATTCTTCTTTAGCTAGGGCAATTCTACATCTTACGTCCCTACCACTAAAGCCATTCTCCTCCAAAATACTACCCAGATACGTTAACTGCTCGACCTGCTCTATCTTCTGCCCTCCCACCCTTATATTCAGCCCCACAGTCTTTCTCCAGGAAATATAATCACTTTCGTCTTTTTATGATTAATCTTCATCCCATACCTTACCTCTAACCAATCATCATTGATTTTACCTCTAACGCATTTATCATTGATTTTAACCCATTGGCTAACTGAAAAACCAACGTGTGTCCATCTGCAAATCTCACTGATTTTATCAGATCCCCTCCTACCTCCATCTCCCCCATGCCTCCCTTACAATTTCTTCTGAATACACGTTAAAAAGCAACGGCGATAATGGGCACCCCTTCCGCACTCCCCGTCCTATCACGGCTTATTCTGATTCTCTCCGAAGAATGATTGGTAATTGATGAAATAATTGATGTTTTGAGTGAATGTGGTGGAAGTCTTAAGAATAGGAGAGCAAATATGAAGAAATGCATTGATGTGATAGAAGCGAAAGAGGTAGACTAGGATTAGGAATCGTGGAGAAAATTAAAGAGCTATTTTCCTTGGCCAAACAGTAATAACATAGCTCTTTGACTGTGCCTTCCCGGTAAGTGAATGGTAGGATGCAGTGACGTTGCCAGGGCGGGGGTAATCCATGGGGTCCGAAACATCCCCCCCCCCCGATATTTTGGATTACGCAGCTAAAAATCTTTAAAACCAGCTTTTACACCGTGGCCGAAATTGCACTCTAAATTGCCTAAAAACACAAAAATACTTCTAATTTAAAAATATTTTCAACTCTCCTCCCACTTATACTCAACCCCCCGAAACAAAATTATGTCGTGTCAGTAATAGAAGAAGTAAGGTCAGTAATCATCCCTTGTACTACAATAATGTTACGAATGATATGTGGGAAGTGCCTGAACGCTCCAATAACTCGTTAAGCTTGACTGGTAGGAGCAATTTTATTGTTCCTGGTAATGTCACAGATGGCGAGGGGCGTTACAGACCTGGAAAGTCAGGGAAAATGAGAACTTCATGGAAATTTGCTTTTCCGAGTCAAAATCTGTTTGTTTTCAATAAGTGAGCAGTACCATTTTAGGCACTTTCTGTGTGTGTTGGCTCAGCGCTTTTAGTACATACATTGCCTTAACAAGGCCCTGGAGCTGTTATTTGGTCTTTATCAGTTAATTATATGCACCTAAAATTAAATTTCAGGTCCCAATCCACCTGGTTCTTCTTTTTTGTATGGTGTTCCACACGTTCTTTACTTCTTATACTCTTCTGTAAACTTCTTCGTTTCTTATTTTATACGTCCATTTGATCTTCAGCATCCTCCTCCAACACCAGGTTTCGAATGATGCTGAATCTTTTCTGATCTGCTTTTCCAATGGTCCATGCTTACTATCCATAGTGTGCCACGCTCCACACGAATGTTTTTACGTGCCGTTTCCTTGTTTCTATTCTTATTGTTTTTTAACACAGTTGTTGCCTTTTCATCATGAACGCTTTCTTAGCTTGGGCTATTCTGCAAAGTAAAGGAAAGCAGCATGTAAATGCAATATTACTGAGAATAAGCAAGCTTTTTAGTAACTAATACTAACAAGTGGTAGTCTGGCTGTTTAGAAGGTTGATTTTATATCCCTGTAAAGTTATTTACTGTAGTTATAAGAAGTAGAGTAGAGTTTCAGTTGATTAATTCTACTGAAACTATCTACGAAACATATGTAAACTCATGCTCCGCATAAATCCTTAGAAAAGGAGCTCGTTCTTCGGAAAGCACGACGATTTCCGTAGAATTCCTTACGTTCTACAGATCAGGTTGTACGGAACTAGTTTGCAGCGGTGTACATTTTATTCTACCGAAATTATTTCTTCGGAACATGAGCCCTTGTTCCATACAATTCCTTAGAAAAGGAACTCTTTCTACGGAAAGAACGACGATATCGGTAGAATTCCTTACGTTCTACAGAACAGTTTGTACGGAAATTTTTATCAGGGAGAGTAATCGGTAAAACACTAATCAACATACTAAATAAAGTTGGAGTTGAATGGGGGGATAGAAGACATACATAACTTCTAGATGGCTCAAGTGAGGGTAGTTGACGGTGGATCACGTGGTTAGCTGCAGGCCGGGGACTAATATTAGGTTGCGGCCTTTGCTCTTTTACTACTAAGCCGAGGAAATGGTAAGTGAGGAATGGGAAGAGGTTATATTAGGAATTAAATTAGGAGGAAAGCCTATATAGTCTATTAGATTCATTGGTGACCAGGTATTCAATGGATTGAAGGCGTTGGTAGATGCATGAGAAAATTAGCTCGAGAAAAATAATACAGATTAATCACTTAATCAATTATGTATATATATATATATATATATATATATATATATATATATATATATATATATATATATCATTGGAAGCTTTCACGAGCGTGAACACAAATATATAAAAACTTTGTCACAAGTGTGACTAAAATGAAAACATTTCCTCTTCATTCTTCCTATACCTTTCGCTGAAGAAGGTGGCGGCGATCCACCGAAAAATTTACAACCCGTGTGAGTGTCTTTTTTATGTGTTTTCATTTTAGTCACACTTGTGACAAAGTTTTTATATATATATATATTGCGTTGGAGGATAATGGGGATAGTAGTGAGAAAATTTGCAATAGAATCGCGTTTGCAAAAGAGCGTTCAGCAATAGGAGGGAGCTGATGACTGGAATCTTGTGTAAGAATGTGAAGAAAAGACTGGCGAAAAGTATAACATGGACTGAAGTATTATATGGCCCAAAGACTATTGAGGAGAGAGGATGAGAATAGGCTGCAGACATTTGAGATGTGGGTGCGTAGAAAAATGGAGAAAGTGCGATGAACTGAAAGAAAGACGAACGAGAAAGTGCTCGGCATGGTGACTGAGGAGAGGACACTTCTTGAGGTAATTAGGGGGTGAGGCAGAGTAGGTAGTTGGAAGAGGTTTTGAGGGGCAAAGGGATGCTGAAGGCTGAAATAGAGGAGAGGATGTGGGGTAAGAGGGGAAGGAAGGGAACAGAGGCGGGCCCAGTACCATATCTCTTTCAGCACTTGCAATGGGATTTCCATATCCCATTTCCCTTATCTGCTAACCATAACCATTTCCCATATCTGCTAATATGCCATATTACCGAGGGGGAATGGAATATCCCCCAATGGAGGGGGGGATTCTCCTCCGGAAAATTGTAAAACTATGAAAAACAAAATGGTGAATTTGCATGCAAATTTTCTGTTTTTCAACATATTTTAAATTTTAAATGAATTTTGGTAAAGTTGAGCTTAATGCTTTGTGATACTAACTAAAACACAGCATAACAATATTATGAGAATACTATGTAGTTAATAAGAACTTAAGACAAAGGTTCTGACACAGTAAATAATCCTAACCTATAACGATTATAATCTATAAAAATAATATAAAAAATAATGTTTGTCTGAATGTTGGTCTTTTATACAAATCTACAGTTTTACTCAGATGGTGCTAAAATTTTACAGATTAATAGTTCAAGACAGGAAGAAAATTGTAGGCTATTTTAAAAAGATATCAGGGCCCCAAAAGGTCCCAAAAAGGCTACCTTTGGTGATCTACGCCTTCGTAACCTTCTTTTTCTTCCTATAGAGTAACTTTCAAGCACTTTTTCAACATTTAACTCAATATCTCTGTGGATAAATAAAAGACATAAGCCATTCAATCTTTCCTCAACCATTCGGGTTCTTAGCCATGGCTTAACAAGATTAAGGCTGCTGAATGTCCTTTCAGCACTTGCAACACTGATGAGAATTTGCAATAAATTTCTTGGGAATACGTTTTATGGACGGGATGAAAGGTATACTGAGAGAGAGACGTATGACTGAGATGAAAAAAGAAATCGAGTGTGGAGAAACGGGCCTGGGTCATTAAAAGTGTAGAAGGGTTTTATACTTCCGTCTATCTGCTTCTACCCGGTAGATCACAATAATTAAAATAATGTGGCGCTTTCCGTCGCTCTGGTATTTTCGGTCTCGAGTGAAACCTAAATTCACGTCACTTTTGGCGATTGAAAAAAGAGAGGCGGAATTTGGAAACTCAAATTTATGTCGCCACTCTAACCTTTTAATGGATTTCATAATTCGAGGAGCTCATTTTCTCCCACGCCAACCTGCATTTGTGTAAAAAGTAGCGATTTTTGAAAATCTGAATGGATAGTTTATAACTTTCGCGTCTATTGTTTGAAACAAGCAGAAAAACATCCTCATGAATATTATCTCGTTTCATAATGTAATTTAAAATCATAGCTATGTAATAAATTAACATAAATGACCCTATTTAATACATTATTCAATTTTTTATTTCCTGAATTACGAGTAGAATAAGTACTATGCTCATTTATAACGCTGTCCTTAACTATGCTCAACTTGCTAACTATAATAGATAAGTTATGTAAAAAGATACTAATTGTTAATTTTTCTTGCTTCTGCACACTTTATGCCGTGCATGAATACGTGAGAGTAAATTTGAATGGTGGACATGCTAGGTTTCAATGGCCGTTCCTTATTACATATATTTAGTGGAGTCAGTGGAGTTTGCTTTATATCAAATGTAGCCAAGATTGGGAGATTGGTGTGGACATAAGTTTTTAATTTTCAAAAGGAACCGCGTTTCCCCATTTTATTTCTTTGCTACTCCTTTATAACAAGAGTTATTTAAGTATTGATGAAAAAATCGACGTAATATTTTTTATTCATAAATCAGAATCTTCAATGCTACGAGAAGCCTATCAGCAATCCAAACTTATGATCTTTACTAAAATTTGGTGGCTGGATATAAAAAAATAATGATATTGATAACTTTAAAATAAGGTCCAATAACTTTTTAAAAATTTAAATGCATATTATTAAGTATCCATAGTCTGTTTTGTTAAAACAAAACATACTAGGAATTTGTACCTGATGATGACGTAGATCGGCGAAACGCGTCGTACCGTTAATAATTTCTGTGGAAAAGTACGTACAGTATATTTAATTTAGTATGAATACTATATTTCAAAACATTCAATTATCATATACTGACTACCACGTTCAGACAGGGACAACAGCACTCGGACGAATCGGAGGATCACCCCTCCAAACTCGAGCAGAGCCCAACGATGCTTCACTTCGGTCATGGTACTAACACAGTACTGTACTGTAACACAATGTATTAGTACCATGACTTCGGTGACTGATCGGGAACCGGTCGTGGCACGCCGTTGCCGGAAAAATACTTCCTCTAAGTAAAGCCTGAAACCATATAGTATATTATTAAGAATCGAGAAAATATTATCGGTTTAATATTTTTTGCAAACTTTCAGAGCAGCTTTGATTTTTGATACCATTTGCATATTCAACATCGACTTCTGCTCTGCCGATTGATTGTGAAACTGAGTCCTTGTGGTAATCTCAGGCCAGAATATTTAAATACCTGTCTCGCGCTGTTTGCTTTAACACGTGCATTTACTCAATTTTCCTTGTTTTAAGTAAACTATAATAGGTGGAATTTCTACGAAGCTCAGTCAGCATTTCGGTGTACATGGAAGTATTATTACTACCTACTTCTAATAAAATAATTTTCCCAGAGGGGAAATTGAAAATCTGATATTTCTGGAATTTTATAAATTATTTCTTTCCCATAAAACGGGTAAAACAACTCAAAAATTATGAGCTTGGATGTAATTACACTCGCTATGAAATGTCTTTACGATGTAAATGATAGACTCTCTTCTAAAGTTCTTACAATGCTCGTTTTTACATTTTTACTCATATCGGCGCTATTCTTTTGCAGCTTGCATGAATAGACATTTCAGGACTGGAATATCGTCCGTCCTCAGCGGGTTGTGAGACGTTTCCGGAGGAGGACATTAATTACTGCGAGTCTCGTGGATCAAGAGGGGAGACAAGATCAAGGATTGTTGAGTGGTGTCACAGGTGAACCCAAGATCTCTCTTCTTCCGCCCCCTCATACCCCTCCCCGTCTTCTCTTCCCCATCCAATACCATCGACCGCACCTGCGGTCGGTTTATCGCTGTGGCTGGAGCACTGGCTTTCCACGTGGAGTTTGAATATCGCGGCTTTGATGGAAACGTTTTCTGGGGAATCATGATCCCTAATGGTCCCTCATCATGAGGCTGGCATGAGTTGGAATAGTTCAACGGATATCAATCGTAGAATGGCACAAGCCAAGATGGCTTTCAGGACCAAAAAAGCCACTCTTGTGTTGCAGGAAAAAACAATTCCCAATAAGGAAGCGTTACCGAATAATTTTCGTGTGGAGTGCTGCACTTAACGATTCAGAAACTTGGACCATTGGGAAAATGGATTGGAAGAGAATAGTAGATTTCGAAGCCTGGCGTTGGTGACCAATGCTGAAGATTAAATCCTTTAATGTGAAATAAAATGAAATCGCTTGGAGCATGATGGAAGGGCTAGTCTCGCAAGGTTGACCGAGGGATACACATTTTTGACTGATGAAACGGGACTAGAAAGGGGGATCCGGGGATAAAGCAGTCGGCATGGGACAGGGAAGAGCTACAGTGGGGAAGGGAAGAGTCGGGCTACAGTCAGTCAAACTTAAGATTGGATGAATGACGATAAGGTTAGCACTTCAAGTAAAGTACTACAGCCGTCTGATGGGAAGTTAAACAATGTCCCCTCGGCGTCTCTTCTAAATGCCGGCGCCTCCTGCCTATTATACAACTCACTATAATCATTATCCCTCATCTCCCTGGCAGAGTTACCATTTCGTGCGGAACATAGCAACACCTTGATATGCACCTCCGACACGGAATTAGCGTGTACTAGCCTCTAAGGCGGCGTAACCGGGCTCGAATTTCGACAGTGGTGGAAATTTCCACTGGCTATCCTGTTCTTCCTTAGGTGCAATGAGGAGGGGATTTAAAGTACAGCAGTCAGTTCGTCGGATGGTATGTCAAGCCGTGATTTCCTTGCCGCTCTGTCATTATGAGCATTTTAACGACCAACGTAAGTTGGATTTCTTCCTCTTCAAGTAGAGATGCAGTCATTAATGGCTATTTTTACATTATAGGGTGATCTACGGGTTTAGGTAGGTTTTAATGAAAGAGAGGTAGGATATGCTACACTTATCGGTACACCCAGCTATCTCCTTGCACAATTTCTTTCTACCTCTCTGCAACCCGCACGTTTTGGCCTATTATTTTTCTTCCCTTCCTCGCTTACCCAACATTCTCCCCTCTATCACGGCCTTCGGCATCCCCTCGCCCACTTTTACCTGTTCCAACCATCTACTCTACTTCCTCATTTTCTCCAGACGTTTCCTCACCTACCGTACCAAGCACTTCATTGTTTTCCTTCCTTTCCGTCCAACACGCCTCGCCGCGCCCCGTCTCCATTCTCCTCCACCCCGGAACTCAAATGCTTACGGACTATTCTAGCCTTCTTTCCTTTGAGTCCTTGCTTATGCTCCATGAAACCCTGCACTGCTTACTAAATTCTTTACCAACCCTTTCTTTATATTCTTACACGAGAACCCTTTCATCAGCTCCCTCCTATTGCTGAACGCTTCTATTTATAGCGCAATTCTCCTTTTCAATGTACTTACTACTACACCCATTTTCCTCTTGTGTAATGCCTAACAATAAGAAATGTTGCATTATTTTCTGCAGTTTTTTCCCTCCTATGTTTACGACCAGCATCGCTTTCCTTGTTCTGTAAATCTCATTATTTTTTTCTGATGACTAATCTTCAGGATTAGGGGGTGGTAGAGGGATGTTAGCGCCATCGGAAAAATTCTTGAAATTTCATTTCCAATTTTTATCACTGCGTAGCTACTGAATTCAACATTCATTATGTTTTTAGGAGTAAAATTACGTGTGCTGTCGGAGATGGAAAAAGCAAGCATGGCACGGCTGGCAGTATAGATTCCCGCTACCCCCGTCACCCGTCATGCGCGCAGCCGTGAGACGCCCGGTGCTCCCCTCTCGCGTCCTCGAGCCAAACCACTTCGATCCCTCCCACCACCGTCAATACGCGGCCGTCCACCGTCGGCGTCGGTTGCGTTCGCTCTGCCGGAGGAGCAGTGTGGCGGACGCGTTTATCGGGCGCGGAGTGATTGTTTCATTCGAGTGTGTCGTGACGTGTTTTAACCACGATCCCTTCTCTCCCATTTCACGAGAGAAGTCTGGTGTGTTGTTGTTGTCATAATAGCCGTGTGTTCGAACGGTGCAAGTGAGGGAAAACAAGTGTCAGCGTGCTCAACGGATTCCCATTGAATTATAGTCTTCGATAACTCGGCGTGTGTCAGGACACCGTCGGCGCCTAAGAGGAGAAGTTTAAAAAGTTTTTATTTAGGCAAAATCACCGTACCAAAGTTCATTCCCACCCTTTTATCTTGTCCCCGTTCTGTAATACCCCCCTTCCCCTTGAAAGTCGTGCAGGAGTGTGAATTCTTGAGAAAAATAACGAAGGGAAACGTCGAGGAAGGTCGTCGGACGAGGGGAAAGCCCTAAAGGCCGGCGGGGCGGGTGATGCATCTCGCCTCGCCGCCGGAGTCGACTACGCCGCGATCACGTGCCTCCAGGCCCCCACTGGGCCCACCAGGGGCCCGTCCATCGGGGGCGGCCCCCTGTTCTTCCCGCCGTCGCCGGCGAATTGCTGCCCGCAGAGCGTCGGCGGATCGGAAGCCGGCGTCGACAGCGGCTACGAGTCCGCTCCCGGAAGATCGCACTCAAAGGAAGAGGAGCTTGTTTATTCCTCCGCCGTCGTCATGTCGACCACCGCAAGCAACATCGTGGCCGAATGGCTGCGGTCCCTCCAGCTCGGACGCTACGCCGAGTCTTTCCTCGACAATGGCTACGACGACCTCGAGATATGCAAGCAGGTGGGTGACCCGGACCTGGACGCCATCGGAGTGTTCGAACCCTCGCACCGGAGTAGGCTCCTTCACTCGGTGAGGGCCTTGCGGGAAGAAGGAGCGGCCTCAGTGTACTTTACCCTCGAGGAGGCTGCGGCTGCCGCGGCCGCGGGCGAAGAGGACCTGTCTCCCGCGGGCGGCGGGGTCGGCGACCCGTGCGATGGCATGGCCGGTTCCGCGGCGGCGGGGGCGGGGCCTTCGGACCCGCCGTCCCCTGCGGTCGCCAGCGGCGGGGCCTCGATGGTGGTGACCCCCCTCTCGGCCGACGGCATGGTGGTCGCCGGTAGGTACCGGGACGAGTACGAGGAGGGAAAGGCGGAGTTGGTGAGGATCCCGAGGCCCCAGCTGAGGATGCTGCTGAGGGACAGTCTGGACCGAGAAGGGATACGACTCAGCTGCAGGCCATATTCAACTTCGGTGAGTACGGATTTTGCGCCATGATCGCATCTTTTTTATCACTGACCTATGGTATCTTGTTAATATAGGCAGTGGTCGGCAAGACGACTACTTCGCCCATTAATCTATGAAGGGCTCCTCCAAGAGTAAAGTAGCACCTTTACTATTCAATTTGACATTAGAGGAACCATGTTAGACAATTAGTATTCTCTTCGAGACAATGACTTAATGTTGTGTCTAAGGCAACCAGGAGCCTATTAAGAGTCACGTTACCTCAGCAAGTGAATGATGTTAGCTATCTTCCGACACCAACCTTCGCTATAAATTTGGATTTAACTGTCGGACTATTCCGTAAAAATCACATTTATTGCTTTCCGCAGTATTTCCGACGTCTGTCATATTCACCAGACCCTCTATATTTGCTATCTACGGTTTGAATGACAACAAACGAAATAAATTTAGGAAATCGCAGCGAAAAAATCTTTCGCATTAGCTGTGATATGAACTCCAACATTCCGAATTCACGTCGAGTACTTTAACCTGTTCAACCATCTAGGCGACGGATACTTCCGTAGTGCTTGCATTTTTGACTGGAGTAAGATTTTAGTGTTTTTTTTTAATGTTTGCCGTCACTCATCATCAACAGCTATCAATCCGAAACTCAAGTGTTGAATCTTTTCGCTCTTTTCTCTCAGGGGCTGAGGGCACCACTGCATCGTAATTCATCATGAATATAAAAATTTGCACAGATTTATTTCTTTGGCACGACGCGTATCACCACACTGTAGCTCATGATTATGCCACAGTGTGGTGAAACGCATCGTGCCAAAGAAAGAAATCTGTGGACGATAACCAAGTGTTTTTATTAATTATGATCATTAGGCCCACTTCTGTTCCTTTTGTACATAAACGACATCGGTGAAACAGTTGACAGTAAGCTTAGATTATTTGCAGACGACGCAGTGGTGTATAGAGAAATTTGTAGCCTTAATGATAAGCAAGCGCTAACTAAGGACCTCGAGGCAATATAGGAGTGGTGCGATGCGTGACGGCTAGAATTAAACATGAAAAAATGCGTTGTTATGAATTATTGGAAACGGAAAAATGCTCCTTGTAACAGCTATTGCATAAAAAACAGCAAATTAGAGACTGTAGAATCGGTTAAATACCTCGGAGGTAAACTGACTAATGATCTCTCGTGGAGTAAACATATTCGAGAAATTACCGGTCAAGCTAATCGTAAATTGGGATTTGTTAAAAGAGTACTTGGCAAGTGCAACGATAAAGTTAGGGAAATCAGCTACTTCTCTCTCGTTAGACCCCACATGGAATATGCTGCCAGTATCTAGGATCCTTATGAGATAGGCTTGGAAACTGAGTTAGAACGCGTGCAGCAAAGATCGGCAAGATACGTTAAAGGCCTTATTCCTCTGCATCTTTCATAGTTTGCTTGAGATATCTTATTCTTGGCCCCTGAGTAATTCCTCCTGTGCATTCTATTTACCTTGATTGTTTTGAGGTGGTTGTAGATTATAATGTTGGTTCTGTCTGTCTCAATTTCTTATTGGCGTTTTCTTTGATCATTATCTTCCCATTCATAATTGGCCGTATGTACGAATAACTTACTCTACATGTTAGGATGATTCTAGCCAATTGCCAAATCATACTCTCCTCTTCTCGATTCATAATGTCACTTCATTGGACTGCAATAGCGATCCGCTACTATGTCAATTAAGTATTTTCAAATGAGAGAAAGGTTCTTCTCATTCATCACCCTATTTCATCATGAAATGGTAATTTACAAACATAATATATGTCACTATGGTAGTTTCAATATTTCGTCTTATGAACAAAATAAGTCGATACAGCTGTGAATAGTATTTACAGCAAATGTCATAATTTCTTGAACAATAATATTAACTCAACGTTTGTAAGTGTACTACTCTAATACAAGTCGTCTTGGTTTATTCATTGGGCTAGGAACATTTGCAAGGTCGATTGAAAATAGCAACAAGCGAAAGATTTCTGTCGCCTTTCCGGTCCATCTGTCCCACCGCCGCGCCGTTTTGTTTTAGTTTCTGTCTTAGCGACCTTCCTCCCGGTTGTATCGTTCCAAATATGGCATGTCCGATGGTGCTTAATGTCCTCCCGCGCGCCAGTGGGCAAGAGCTCTCGTTCTCTTTCAGCGTGGCTGGCTCCCTGGCCGGTCATATGATGGGAAGCTGGGCTGCGGTATCGAAACAAGAATAAAAGACGGTAAGCATAATCACCAAAAGACGACCTTTCGGTTCTCTCGACGGTTACCGAAGTATCTAACGCGACCGCCTGTGTGTTCCATTGTGGCGTTCCATAATTCTTAACGGATTTTTGTCAATGCTATCGTCCAGTTTTAACATTGCTGCTAACAGTGTTGTAAGTAAGTTCTTTAGTTTACTACTAGGATAAATTGATCAGGCAAATAGCAAAACTGTCATAAACTCCTCTTGGTAGTTACGAAACACATTCAATCACGGGTATTTAAGGAAGCAGAAATATAATTAATATTAGAATAATCATTCTAGGGGGGTATTAATTGATTAAAATGCACAGCACCTCTTAAATACGTGAGAAAAAGCCAATTTTGAGCTACTCAAAGGTATCTTCAACCCTTAATTATGAAGCGGTAGCAAAAGAATAGAACTGAAACCAGCCATCATACGAGAGCAATACAATTCGCACGAAGCCATCGTAGATTGGGTATCTTGGACCGGTAACCGATCGGTATTTCGCCGGTGTGTTACGTCATAATATCGCTTCGTACCGCAGAAAACTCACCACTAACGGGAAATAGGGCGGCGTCCATCGGATGCCGGCATGGGAATTTTTCCTCAACCTTTAGCCGGCGAAGCATCGGCGGGGAGGCCGCGGTTGCATTTTCTTCGACGAAAACTGGTGTGCTTTTTTGACGTCTCCAATCGGGATAGTAAGTCGTGCTCGTTGCGTGTTTAGCGGGAGATATATATTGAGAGAAAGCGAGTTGAGTTTTGGAGGGGGAGACGGAGGGTAGGGGAAGTAGGCGGGAGTAGGAGGACGGAAGGGGGTAAGGAGAGTGAAGTAGGGGTGGGTGGGAGCAAGGAGGAATGAGAAGGTGGTGGTGTCGGCCGTTCCCCTTTCGGTTGCATTCCATTGTGGTGGAGGGAGTTTTTTTTCGCGTTTCCGTCAGTGCTCCTACGACGTCGTGTTTTTTGCTTCTCCCTCCATTGGTGCCGACGACCAACTCAGAATTTAGCCCCTGAGGTGGTTCCTCCGTCAGATGACTTAAATGTCATTCAATTCATACTCTGGGTTATTCTAGAAAAACGTCCCCGTAGCTTCGACCATCATATTCGTACCTTAACACACAATTATTTTCCTCAGGAGATGGACAAAAATATTGGATGTTATTAAATGCGATAATGCGTGAAACATAGGAGAAATGGTATCATTTATATCCAATATAGGTAATTGACATTTCGCGATAAAAGGACCATGAGAAGCGAATCCTCCCAGGGAATCGAATGATAGTAAAATTTAGGCACTTGCCCATCTTGGTTTTCAGTTATCAGTCAATGACAGCGATAATTTAAGTCAAAATGGGTTAATTTATTAGAAATGGTGCTGCATTCGACTAATCAACGACGACTACTTGCTGTGTTCATCAAAAAGTATATTCGTGCAATAAATAATCAGAATTTTCGAACCGTAATTTTATTCGCTAATAACTAAGACGTCATTTGTGGAAGCAGTATTTTTTATAGAATACAAACAGAAAGGTGGAATTCATGACTTGTTTTGACCCACACAGTTGTTGTGGAACCTCCTCAAAATGACGTGTGTGTGAAGGTCTATTCCTATCATTTTTTTTAAATTACAGGGCCATCTGCCGGTTAGGACAGATTTTTAGTAAGTCCTTGCCGCTCTCTTACATGCAATTACTACAAAACATTGTAAGATGCAATCTATTCTGTCTTAATAGTGACAGTAATGTTGCACCCTAGAATAAATGAATGGAGGAAGAATGTATTATTTACTTCGTGATAGTGTCATTATCTTCCATTACTCTTCCCAGGATAGGACAATTTCCGCTCACGGTCTCCCCCTTTAGTTCAGCTAATTTATCCCTCTCCTCTTCCCGTCCAATATATGTGAATAGTATGCTATGTTAGCATAGTTAAATTTTTATCAGTAGTTATTCCTACGGTCAGGGTAGGTTTCAATGATAATTGCTACTCTCCTACTTCCCTTGCCAGTGCCACACAATTCCTCACGCGATGCCTTTCTTCATTTCTGCATACCCTACTCTCCGATTCATATTCAGATTGTGTAACCTTCTCCCTCTTCTGCAGAAATCTTCCTTCCAAAATGGCCTATAAAATCCCTTCCCTTTTTATTTGTTACTTGGATTATGAACTTGTTTGGCCTCATTTTTATTTCCCCAATCAATTTCTTTTCACGATGACCAGTTTGGGTTCCAGAAGGGGAGGGCAACTCGCGATGCGATTGCAGTAATGAGGACACTTGTAGGTAGAAACATAAGGGCTTAATAAGGATATTTTTGATTGCTTTGTGGATTTCGAAAAGGCTTTCGACATAGTATACTGGGAAAAACTAATGCAGATACTCGAGAAAATAGGAATAGATTGTGGCGTGATAGAAGACTCATCCGAAACTTATATATGGGCCAGAGGGCACAGGTGAGAGTAGCTGACAGTGAATCAGGGTGGCAGTTATAGGTCGCGGAGTAAGACAAGAGTGCCCGTTGACGCCTTTGCTTTTTAAAATCTATGCTGATGAAATGGCAAGAGAGGCATGGGAAGAGCTAGATTTGGGAATCAAATACATACTCGTGATGGAGAAAAAATATTATTAAGTGATATTTTTAATAAAATTAATGGATATAACCATTTTTTAATATTGGTATTAGAGGAAATTATTACTTTTAATATTTTTCTCCATCACGAGTAATGTCTTTTGAGAAAATAACAAGTTCTTGTAAGCATCACGAAATAAAGGTGAAAAACGAACTGATTTTCAAGTTTAAATAAATCCACCCCGCGCGCATAATCATCTACCATGTCGCTCAATACAGTGATATGACCAGCAATCAACCATAGTAATTACCACAGAAATTCTTAAAGCGTCGTGATTTTTCTCATGCGTGAACTTCATTCAACGAAATCAAGGAGTACATAGGTGGTTATGAAGAAACGATTTCCTTTAAGGTTAAAACTAAATATTTTTTGTTCTTTTGTAAATGCTATTAACTATTAGTTACTTATTTATTTTTACGTTAATAGTTATTAAGTTCTTATTACGTCATTAGTTATTACGCTCGTCTTAAGTTATAAAAATTAGTTGTGATGCACAAAATTTGCAGCAAATTACCGTAAAGTTTCTGATGAAAAACAAAGTTACCACTGTTACGTGTGAACTGATCCATTCCCTCAATTCAACATCCTCACAATATCTTCAGTATAGCATCTTTGGAACTCTGTGACAACATGCGTAGGTTGAAAACGTCAAATTCGAGGAGCTATGATCCACACAAATTGAACAATCGAACGAAGTCGCGGTATTCCCTGGTCCCGCTGCTCGGAGCCGGGCAGCGTCGCGCGATCGAAAAATCGAATTTATTTTCGGCGTGGCAAAAATTTTCCAAAGATTTTCCCTGATTAGCCTTAAAAAGTCTTCATTCAATACTCTGATTAAATATATCGGTGTCCATATTTTTTAAACGAATTATAATGACTACTTAATAGAAAATTTTGCCCGAAATTAGCATCCGCCACTTGTGACGGTATAGAACACAAATATCGACAATGACCCCTGAAACTTGTGCATAGAACGGGGAAAGTATCATTTTGACCGAATGTAGTGTTTTTTATTTCATAGAAATCCTTCCAAAACGCCACCATTTGCTTAACTTTGAAGATTTTCGAAGAAAAATGGAAACGGGCGTTTTCTTAGCAAATTGGTCATGTTTGAGCCTACGTATCTAATTGTAAGTAGCGGTTAAGAATTATGAAAAATTAGTTACCATTCCATAATCAGCAATTATGTTTGTACATACATGCCAAGTTTCAAGTCTTTATCCAAAAAAAAAGCATTTTTGGACTTTTGTCCGGCTTTTTTCGATTTCCGACCACTGTGCGATGGTTTGCTGAAGGCCGTGATAAAGGGAAGGATGTTGGGCAAGCGGGTAAGGTGAAGGGAGAGAAAAGGCTTTATAGACGGGTTGAGGGAGGGTAAAACGTACGCTAAGATCGATAAAGAAATACTAGCGGTAGATAGGACCCTGCACGAGTACAATCTGGAGGATTTTTTTTCTGGCTTCCATTAAAACCTACATGTAACTGTGAGATTACTGTAATGAATGAATTAATTTATTTTCCTCACCTACCATGCCCAGAACTTCCGTGATTCCCTTTCTTTCAGTCCGCCTTGCTTTGCTAATTTTTTCTGGTCGAAGCCCGTAAGGTTGTGATAGCGAGATAAAACTTAATGAATTTGGCCTCATTTTGAAGAAAAATTCTCATTATTATAATGGTACTAAAATATTTGTAACTTTTCCCGCTACATTTCGTGATAAGTCCAGAAATATTGAAAAAATAAAACTGACGCACAACTCAAGTTAAAACCTAAAATATATAGGTAAATTTGGTTAATAAGGTTAGTAAAGTTCAGTCGTAAAAATCGAAGGTTTTGCGTCATTATTCATATCAAAATTACCGAATGCTTCTTACTACTGCTTACTTTTTATAAAGAAAATCTGAAATGGTTATTTAATTCGAAAATGTTCTCTGAATTGCATTTGTATTAGTAGTTGTTCCAGTAGGTGTACACGCACGCATAAACTCTCCGCGTATCATTGCTAGGGTTGTACATTTCTCTCATCACCCACTCACCCTCAAAATTCCTCTCCTCATTCCTCTTCATCTCTGTCCCAGAGTACTCTCATCCAAAACACATTTAGTATCCCATTCGCATTCATCACCTACTCCATCCACCTACTTTACCTCCTCTTGAATTCCTCGAGCAAAACTCACTTTCCTCCTTCACTACGCCTAGAACTCTGTTTTCCTCTCTGTCCGTCCATTTGCTTTCTACGTTTGTCCTTGTCAAGATTCTTTAACAAAGCTAGTGGAACGCGATGCTCTTTTTTGTGGTGAATAGCTGGGATTTAATCTACCTAATCGTGGTGGAACACCAACGATAATGATGGCCAGGATATCCAGGTTGTTGACGCGCCGGCTAGACGACCAAGAGATCTTGGGCTGTTTTGCAGTCGAATACTATGGACGTTTCGTTTGTCTCAGGATAGAGGTAACACATTAAACTGAAATAATCCTAGCAGCCGGAGAACCAAAAATCCGATCCTACGATATTAATATTTCCATTTTGTTTTACCCAATCAGTGGTCTTGTTTGCTGTTCGAGGTGAGATTGAGGGATAGCGGGGGCTAATGCAGTGATAGTTACGGGATAATCTATAGTGAGGGCGATGAGAGTCAACGTTGGGTAGCTTTGGCACTTTATGCAAAACTGGGGAAGAGGGTAGCAAGCATTGAACAGGTGAGCGACAGGATATGAGTGGTTAAAATAAAGGCCCGCCCGACGAATTTCGTATTGGTCTAGGTTTACATGCCTGAAAGCAACCTTTGGGAGGAAGAGGTGGATGGGGCGTATGAGCAACTGGAAGAAATAATTTGAGAAGTCGTGAGCAAGAAAAGCCTAATAGTGATGGACGACTGCAATGCTAAGGTGTGGAAAGTGAGTAATGGATTTGAATTGGGAAATTATGGGATAGGAAGAAGAAATGACCACGGTGAGAAAACAGTCAAATTTCATAGGAGAAACAAATAAGTAGTCACAAAAACTTGGTTATAACATCACCCCAGGCGTATGTGCATAAGAAAATAATAGAACTAAGACGATGCAATTTTCCACAGATAAAAATTTTTAATTGACCCGGGTTTCGATGCACTGCATCATCATCAGGTTGATGATCAACCTGATGATGATGCAGTGCATCGAAACCCGGGTCGATTAAAATTTTTTATCTGTGGAAAATTGCTTTGTCTTAGTTCTTATTATGTTCATATTCCACAATATCTCTCCTGATTCCTCCCTTTTTGTGCATAAGAAAATGCCGGGTGGTACCGGGAGATATCAAATTGGTAACATCATGTTGAGACCGAGGTTTAGGAACAGTGTCAAAAAATCACGCAGCTATCCGGGGGCGGATGCGGACTCAGATCATAATTTATTCATAATGAAATATGATGTTAGATTCAAAAGGTTTTGTAAAACTTGGAAAATGAAGAGGTAAAATGTGGAAGCATTAAAGGGTTGAAATGGAGGGAATACCAAGAGTTAGTGGAAAGGAACATGACGAAGCAAAGTAAATGGGAACAATAGAAAAAAAAATGGGAAAGTATAAAAATAGGCATGATGAGTGCAGCAGAGAAAACCATAGAATCAATGGAAACCGGTAGGATAAAGAAGCAATGGGCCTCAGAATAAATGATTAGGAAAATAGAAGAAGGAAGGATGTGGAAAACTTCTGCACCGACTTAGGCAAGAAGAGTTACAAGAAATTAAATAATAAACTTCGGCAAGTAACCAATCGGGCGAAGGAAATTTGGTGGAAAGGACGATTCGAGGAAATAGAAAAGCTACAGGAAGTGGGTGCGCAATACGCTGTAGTGGGAATGTTATCGGGAGCTAAGAGATGACAGACGATACCAAAGGTTAAGAACAATAAAGGGAAGATATTAATCGAACAGGAAGATATCCAAGCTAGGTGGAGAGAATACACGGAAGAGCTATATGACGGCGGTATTACACCTGTGAAACTATATGTAGAGAATGAGAGAACAGTAAATTAGGATAACCTCGGACCGGCAGTTTGTCGTTAATCGCTGAATATTTTTGGTGTCGTCAGAAAAAATAAAGAATATCCCTCAATGGTAACTGCGCCTGTAGAGAATGTTTAGCGGTATGATGTAGATGCTGACACAATGGTCTATTTTCTTTTTTTTCGGCGCGATCTCTTGCATTTTTATCTCCATTTGTTTTACCCACTTGCATTATTTTTTGCCCAAAACGCTACTGGTATACCTTTTGCTGTTAGCGAATAATCCTTATATTAATTCGTGGTATTCGGTAACTATGTATGTTTGCAGCGCTCGGGGTTGGTCCAAGTTGGTCGGGGTTGGTTGAAGTAATCTCCGAAGATACCGGTCGAATCGCAGCGAGAGTGGAATCGTTCAAAAGAGGAATGATGGGCGCATTGCTTAGGCGTATTTTTATTTTCGTCGATCGGTCGGGAAGTGTAAAATTTTAAGCATGAAAAAACGCTATTTTCCCTATCTGTTAACGTGGGGAACGAGTTGCTAAGCAAATTGACGGAGTAGAAGAAGTTGAAGAAAGTGGAATTAGTTTTTTTTATTGCTTAAAATAATGAAACATATCATTCGTGTATAGACGCTATTGGTTGTGTACTGATTGAAAATATATGAACATTGTTTTTATTTTACAGAAATTTTGATAGCAGTTTTCAATTAGTATTGCTGGTTGATTTGTTGTTGTTCCGTAAGTATAAAATTTAAATGTTATAAATACATAATTGATAACATGTTAAATACATAAATTTTATTAATTTTTGGCTGATGAACGTACGTCGGGAGGATGAGATTAAGTTTCCAGTGAAACTCAACGAAAAGGAACGAAAATGGAACGTCAAAATCCAGAACAGGAGTTTTCACAAAATATTCTAAATTCGAGCAACGTCGATAAGCCGGGTAACAGTATTAAAACATCAGTTTTTGAATGTTTTAATCGCCCATGGAACGTCCAAAGATATAATTGTTTGCACATGTAAACCTACGAAACGTATAAATAATTTTTCTAGGACCAAAACCCCCGAGCAATTACGACAATGTTTAGATAAAGTGGCCGAACGTTCTGGAAAAAGTCGTTTATTTGAATTAGAAGAAGACAGAAAAGAACGTCTTAGGAATATATCAGAATATGTTAGATTACGTCGTGACGAAGAGTCTGAGTAATATAAGAGAAACAATTGCACTTTTAAACAAATTGCTTTAATGCGTACAACGCGTTTCGGCTCACAGAGCCATCATCAGGTACAAGACATGTACCTGATGATGGCTCTGTGAGCCGAAACGCGTTGTTCGCATTGAAGCAATTTGTGGAAAAATGCAATTGTTTCTCTTATATTATGAAGAACTTCCACGATATCTCGCCTGAATCTGTTGAATTTATGAAGAGTCTGAGGTTGAGCGACAGGAGCGTCTTAGTATGTCGTCTCATAGGGATCAAGAACGACGGGACAATAAGACGGATATTGAGCGTGCCGAACGGCTCAGCAATAGTCAAGAAGTGTTTAATCATTGCGTGACAATAAAACACCTATGGAATGTGAAAAACGCTGGCTACGTGATAGAATTCGACATGCGGATCAACGACCACAGGAAAGCGAGACCGCTCGCACCGAATGAGTTGAGTAGGCGGCTGGAAGATAATCTAATTAGACATTGGCAGTTGACTAATTTTGACAACTAAATTTGTTTGTTTTTATTATTCAATTTTGATTTGTGTTAATTTTTTGTTTCCGTTGTTATTAACTGAATATAGTTAATGCCTATCATTCGAGGTTCATATTTGGATATTAATTTATTTTCGGTAATGTATTTATGTTTGTTGCTATATCATCACATTATTTTGAAAATAAATAATACAAACCTATCCACACCCACCATTATAAAATTGACAATTGCTATCCTACCCCCATTTGATTCCGGTTTTCATCAATTTCAATTAAAACGTTCACTTGTATCCCCACGTAAAATATTTCCAAAAGCTCAAAGGACCAATTCTGTTTTTAAACCACCCAGACGATTCCAGAAAAATATTACACCAACCTACCTACACCGTTCCGTTCCGTTTTGCGATACAGTCTTATTTTTTTATAAGACTTTATATTCCCTTTTTAACATTTGTACTCCCTGGACGGGAAAGTTTTTAAGGGCGGGGCTACACCAAAACCATTCGATCGATTATACTAAAACCTCCCGGACATCTAGTATAAGGAATTACTATAGTAACAAATAGTAAATGAAATTTTAGCGGAATCAACCCCAGAACCAGCAAACGCTAGTTGAAATTTCGTCCCATCTAGACGATCTTCTCCGTACTGACTACTCTCATCAGTGGCAAGACCGAATGTGTGCAGTTTTTTTCAGCGCTAGGTTCATTTCAACTGGCCAAGTTTTGCTTCAGCTAAATTTATTAATTTTGTCGTGCAATTTTATTTCGTGTGAATAGCTTCGATTCTTCAACTTTTTCACCCGTTATTTTCAAGTGATAAATGAGCAATTGGCCGTCAAATGTCGCAAATTCATCCCCCCCACAAGCAATGTGACCCAATCACCTAGTTACTCGCATTTGAATGGATTTTATGAGTTGGTGGAATTAGATACGTTTATCATTGTTCAAATTTCGTTATTTTCTCTCATGAGAATGGCGGAAAGCTTTGCAAGTGGTTGAGGATACGCCCGAAGAATGGGAAAATTAGGTTTTATTAATGAATTCATTCGGAAAGCGGAGATCCGATTATGAAGGTTTCCATTCCATTGCGATCATGCACAATGAAATCGACGCCCAAGGAGAGGGCCTAACTATCCGAACGTCTCCTGTTCGAACCTCGATTCCGGCACGGGCGTTGTGTTTGTTTTAGAGTAAAGGCCTGAGGCTAGACGATGCGACATGGCTCTATTACCAGGATCACCCAAAACCCAATTTTGCGATTTAACCCTCTTTATTTTGTCAAGTTTGCACTCGGTGCAGGTATTAAGAAACAGAGGTATGGTGCAAAAACATCATTCCAGGAATATTCTATTCATCCATTCTGGGAACCGACTGCATAGCCATTTGTTTTGAAATAAAGCATTTTGACTTTCATTAATGCAGACATTTTCTAATAACACGAAAAATATGGTTGGCAGGTGCCTACATTTTATTTACCACGCATACAATTCCCAGGGAAAATTCTCTTTTTAAAGTAGTTTTTCGCGAAAATGGCAGTTTTATTAAAAATAAAAATAATTTATTCCCCATTTGTCACCCACCCTTGCAATCAACACCATGCTCACAATTTCAAGTTCAATTTGCGGAAAAAACAGCTTGGAAAGCTATTTTTATGCTGCTCAATTCAAACTGCGGGCATTCTTATATCAGTAGCCAGAGTATTAATGAAATGACATTTGACTCATTTTACGTTCGGACCACATAATAGAGTGCTGTAACTGCTTAGATTGTGCGCCGTATCATATATACTGACTCTTTAATCCTAATTAGTGAAGGATATTGGGCCATGGGCGAACTTCGACCGTCTGCCAGGCCGTCGTGTTGTCTACCCATCTACCGCGGTCGTTTCCGTCGGAACATGTGAGACACAGGAGGCGTGAATCACTTTTCCCTCGAGTTACCGCTTTACTTGTTTTGACCGATATTTCGCAAGTTAACCGTTCGACGGCGAAGCACCCCGAGCCCCTTCGGCATTATTGACCTAGACCCCCAATCGTCGCCGTCCGAGAGTTGACCCTTTTTAATTTCCCCGCCGTCCGATGAAAAGTCTTTCCTAACCCTCCCCATTGTCATCTGAGAGGAGGGGGGAGAAGGAGTCGGCGCTTGCCGCCTTATAGCAGCTCGTCTTCGAAGTGGAGGAGAAGGTGGGGACCTCGGTTGTAGGAGCTCTCCAGTGCGGCTGCCGCACTCGTGGATTCTGGGCAGGAGGGGCAGAACGAGGAGGTATTGGGGGGGGGTTGTGAGCTGAAATACGGGTGGGGGGGCTTGTAGGAGAGGGCGGCGGTGCCAAGTGTATATTATGTTGTACCGGGACGGCATCAACGCCCTCTCTCTCTCTCTCATACCTCGTGCCGGGGAGAGACTCGCCTTGGCCGCGGGGTCGGGGAGTAGTGGGTAGGGAGAGAGTCTCTTGCTCGGTGGTCCTGCGTGGCCTCCCATAACGAGAGGCGGGAATGCCCGTCGGGGCGGAGCCGAGCGCCTCCTTAACCGGGGATTAAAGTTCGCGCGCTGCTCCACGCGGGTTGAGAATTTCTCGCGAGAAAATTGTCGACAATTGGTGTAACTGGAGGATTGCGACAGTGGACTGGTGGGATCGAGTCGAGTGACCTCGCGGATTGTGGAAAACGGCGGCGAGCTACAGTTCTTGGATGTTGGAGTACATACATGCATATGAGATTATTTAAGTGTTGAAATTATCGTGTTTAAAAATTCATATTTAAGGTAATATGGGCAGCAGCCTGCCTTGGTGGAAACACCGAACTTCTCGCTCGGTCACCGAAATTGTAAGCATCGTTGGACTCGGCTCGTATTCGGAGGGAAGATCATCCGATTCGTCCTCTAGTGCTGTTGCCTTCTGCCAGTGGCAGACAGTAAGTGCGAGATCACCTTTGACGTCGAAGCACGTTTGAGTGAAATTCAAAACCTAAAGGTTATCTTTACTATGGAGCGTGGCGCTATATGGGTCGGAAACTTGGTCATTGCGAAGGGAGGATGTGCGTAGACTTGAGGCGTTTGAGATGTGGGTTTGGAGAATGATGGAGAAGGTTAGCTGGATGGCGAGAAAAACGAACGAGGAGGTATTGGATATGGTCGGAGAGGAGAGGAAGCTTGTGGCAGAGGTTCGGAGAAGGCAGAAGAGATGGATGGAGGAGGTTTTGAGAGCAGAGGGCATGTTGAAAAGAGTGATAGAGGGGAGAACACTGGGGAAGCGTGGAAGAGGAAGGAGGAGGATAGGAATTCTGGAGGAAATAAGAGTAGGTAGAAGATATGAAGAATTGAAGAGGGATCTAATAACGGGCCATCCTTAGGAGGGAAAGCGAGACAATTTCTATGAGGTTGGGTAACAGAATGGGGACTGTCCAAGAACCTACCAATCAGCTGGTAGAATACTTGAATGAAATGAATATTATGGCGAAGTTGGAAACTTGAGGAGGCGACCGACAGCAGCTGTTGTCATTTTTGCCATGGATGATAGGTGGGTAGGTTAGCGAGGGAATTATTATGCGTGGAATGGTTGAAGTGTGGAGAGAAACTCGGAGTCGGCATTGGTCTACTCTTAACTTCTCATGCCAAGAGACTTACAGTTAACGTCCCATCCGGCGGACGGAGTACTACATTTGAAGTGCTCTCCACAAAGCCCGGAAGTAAAGATAGGGGTTTCGCAGAAAAATCTCTGCTAACGCGGGGAATCGAATCCTCATCCCCGGGGCGGGAAGCCAGTACTCTGGCATCCACACCATCCGATCCCTTCCAGAAATGCCTCAAATCGTGTTTCCTTCAGTTCAGCAGCTGGCGAGGGAATTGCACCCCATTGTAGGAAAATAACCAAAATGCACTGAATTTCTCCGTCGCTTTGTCTATGTTCGCCGAGATAACTTGCTATAATAGTTGTCCAAGGAATTGTATCCCTAACGGAACAGAGTCAAAATGTGGCTATTTTTCGGGCTGAAGTCTCTTCGTCATATTGTGTGACTGGTAAATTTTTCTAAATCTATCTATATATATAAAAATGGATGTTTGTATATTTGTTTGTCTGTCCGAGATTAATAGACTTCGACACCGTTTCAATGATCACCATGAAAGTTGGCGCATATATGTATTTTTTCAAGGAGAAGGTTTTTATGCTATCTAAAAATACCTCAGGGCCCCAAAAGGTTCCAAAATGGGGCCTTTTGGTGGTTAACGCTACGTATTGGATTTTTTGCAGTGGTTTCATTTTTTGCTTTTAAAAAATACTTTCACTCAAGATAGAGGGCTGAAATTTTTTTATCGGATGGCTGAATAAATGAAGTTTCTAATTCTATCAATCGATTTTCTTTTACGCTTCGTTTTTGTCTTAAAATCATGTTGTTTGTTGAAAAATCTCACGTTTGTATCTTAAATCAACAATAGCATATTTCCCTGACAACCAGAGATTTGATTTTCAAAGGATATTCAAACCTCTAGCATTTAAGTTTTCCTGCAGGCCCATGATAGCACGTAGAAAGAAAATCTGTAAAAGAATGGCCCAGAGTTCCAAGGGCCCCATGATAGATTGTTTCGGGGGGTAATCAATAAATTCAACGCATATTTGCAACAAGTATACTCTTCAATGTCTATTCTCAAATTAGCTCTCATAGGAGCACTGCATATAAAAGAACACTTACGTAGTAAACGATACACACAAAGGAATTAAACGTGCAAGAATATTTACGTGCAGGGAATAGTAATGGTAATAATGCCTCTGTTGCTACAACAAACACGGCGTTGTTTATTATCGTTAATACTCAGATGTATTACACGTAGTGGAACCGTCTGCCTCTCATTACGATTGCGAACTGTTTTTTAGACCAATTCCCACATCATCAACTTTACAATTTATTTATATATGTTTAAAAGTGTAAAAGTGCAGTAAACTTACATTCACTCAATCATCGAATTGCCTATTCAACACTCTCACTCGCCGCTGTTTCCCCTCCTTGGACTTAAAAATATATCCATCAACATGCCAAATAGAAAAGAGAGTAACCTTTCGAAAAAATGTTCTAAAGCAAGAGGAATGTCTTATTTGCGAAAAAATGAGTCCATGCGAGAAAAACGATAAAGATTAGACTTGCTATTAGGCTTTTGGTTCTGCAAGTAATTATTAAATATTTTGCGCAACAGTTTCGCCGTGCTATGCTGCCGGCTTCGCCGGGGTTAGAAGACTAAGGTCGGGATTGGATGCTTAAAGACATGCCTACCAGTGATCTCATGAGCATCTCCCCACGGTGTTTCTCGGGTTACGCTAAGAACCGCACAAATTTCATCCTAACCCAACCTACGGACGGGTAACCAACTATAAATCTGGTTCAAATATAGACCCATCTGCTTCGAAAATTCAATCGGTTTTGAGAAGGCGGAAATTATAATAACGTATTTTCATGCTTATTACCCGAAAGAAGAACGGAAATTCTGCACAATGAACGATATCCTTGCATGAATATCGGCAAGTGCACTAAGAATCACCATAGATGTTTTATTTAGCAACCGAAACCAATGATTATGGTTACCCTTTATGCCGAAGGCGCAGTCCGGGTAACGGAGGATTCATTGGACAAATAAACATGGCTGCTGCTGGAAATGCTCCTTTTTACGTTGTCAACCGCTGGATTGTACCCTACTCTCCAATCCTGATTATGATACTCAACGCACATATCAACGTTGAATTGTGCAACTATATTTAGTCATTGAATGCAAATATATTTATGTACATTAGGGAAGCCATCAAGTTTTTAATCACTCAGAAAACGGCTCAAGAGAACCGGAGGGACTAGGTGACCATCTACCAACCTGGGTACTATTTAAGTAGTAATGAGCCTGCGTGGCCCACTTTTGGGTTTCCCGTGCATGAAAGTGGACCAACAGTCACTCATCTCTCCGTGCACCTGGAAAACGGTCAACGTGTCTACCACAACGAACACAACATACAAGATAGGTTACGACCTCCTCAAATAATCACGCTGACAGCATTCTTCAGGATTTGTAGTTTTCTTATAAAATAAGTTCAATGTTTATCACACCCGTTGAATTTCAACTGGTACCTTCCTATAGTTGTGTATTAAATGGCTCACCAACAATGGGAAAAAATACAAGATAAATCTGCTGCACTCAAGATCGAATGATAACATAGACTTATGAAGTGCAATCAAATTCAACGAAATCGACACGATGACGTTGATTCAACTATAGCTACATAAATTAAGGCTGAATTTATTTCAAAATATTCCAATATGAGTCTTCAAGTAGTACCTACCATTACACTTCGATATTCTATCGTATTGAAATTTGAAGTTTGTTAAAACTATGACATTTTGGCTTGAATATCATTTAAATATGCTTCATAATTCTTTTAAACTCTTGTCCAACTCAGATCATGACCCATGCAAACGATTCATGCGGTCTGCTATAGTTATATGCGCTGTAATGAATTGGTGGGCGTTTGCAATCTCGGGAAAGGCCTTTTTCAGAGGCGCTATCGAATAATTCTGTTGAGTGCGCGTTTGAACTGTCTTATATTTTAGGAGTAGGTCGGGAAATGCGTGGTTACCGTTCTCCATATTTTACTCCAATCTGCAAATTTCCTGTCTCGCATTTTCGGGTGAGTAGGTGGAACGGTGATTGCCAGCAGTTCGCTTCTCAACAAACTCGACCAATGGATGAAGATTGAGAAATCAAGAGACAGCCGCAACCACAGTCCTGGTATGTTTATAGAGCCCTCTATGATGAACAGTTTTTTCCGAAATGTTTCCCACTCTCCGAAGAATAAAATCGCCGACTTCGAGAATCAAGCACCGACCGACGGTTGGCAGTATATTCTAGCCCCCGTCATTACCTGAACTTAAATTGGTCAATCTACTCTTAATCTATCAAGCCCATGTATTTAAATATCATCCTCGGTAGAGCAATGAAGGAGGGAGTGTTAATTCATCATAGAAATAATGTGCGCGGTTTAGAATTTTGTCAGAAAAGAGTGGCTGTGTTTGCTACTTTTGTGGAAATCCAATCCAATTTGAGTCCTTGTAAATTCACAATGATCGGCTGATGTTCATAGATTCATCTCAATACATCTATCAAACCTAATAGATAAAGAATTCCCTTTGTTGAGAAATTAAAATCTCGGGTCTTTCTAGCTGATAGCAAGCTTTTGATTTTCCTGGGAAATTATCGTATTTTTATTGGAAGACTGAGAATATGATTGCGGATCCGTAAGCTCTAGTTTTCCTCTTTATGTCATGATCTGGAGAGGAAGATGACCTAAAAATAAATATTGGGGAAATATATGTATAATAATATTGAATTATTGTTTTGAATCGTATAGGGTGCTCTGATATACATTCTGGGGCTCTCACCTTTTATCCTCCACTGGGAATACCAGTGTGTCCACATGACACCTATGAACTAATGGTAGTAATATTTCGTTTGGAGAATATTATTTTTGTCTGAGTTTAGGTGTGGATTAAAGTGTGCTAGTTATTACATTATTCAAATGAAACCCCGAGGGCCATATGGAGTCCTCGGGATTTCTTAATGACCGGTGGAGCGCGGAGTTTCGATATTCAAAAGTTAAGGGCTGTGACCATTCTGCTATGCGATATATACATATATTCAGGAACTTATGATACCAACAGCGTCAGTCGCAGCAGATGATACCTGTAGTTAAGGTGGTTCCACCGTAAAATGACTTAAATGTTATTTTATTAATATTCTGTCTACTTTTAGAAAATATTATCCTCTCTCTGATATTAGCAACAAAATAATACCTTTCCACGCTATATCACTCTCTAATTGAACTTGAAATTACATGGTGTTCAATGGGAGTATGAGAGAAACACGGGGAAAAATAGTGTTTTAAAAAAATATAAATGCTATTTTTGCGGAAAACTATTTATGAGAAGGAAATAATCCAGAGAAATTGAATATAAATAAAATATAGGCATCTTACCACCTTATTTTTTTTTAGTTATTAGGGAATTACTGCCGTAATTGTGGTCAAAATGCGGTAATTCGTAGGAAATGGCGCTGCAGTCGGCTCCTATGGCTGGAAAAAATAGCTCATTTAAAATACATTCGTGGAATAATCTGCAAATTTTGTTCCTAACTTTTGGGTTTCTATAAGGTAACGCATTTCATCAGCGAAAGCAGGATTTTTTTGGACAAAATATAAAAAATGTGGAATTTAGTATTTTTTTTACTCTCACAGTCGCGGCGCGGCGGAACCTCCTTAAATACAACAATGAAACTTATTCCGGCATCTTCTTATTTACCTATCCGTGCTTGTAGTAGAAGTTTCTTGGAAGCATCTGCACGACGAGCGTGTATGCACTTGTGCAAGTTATCCTTTCGCACAAAAAGAGATCGAGAGGCGAACCGAAGGAGGAGGAAATCAATCTCCGTCTTGTCAAGTTGAGATGCATGCGCGCGCTTGTGTGGACGTCGACTGTTCCTTCGATCGTTTCCATCACTGCTTGTCAGTCGCCCTCCGAATCCTTTCCATCTTCCACGGATTCTCTCCTCGAGTGGCCGGACTTATGCGACATTCGATCGAAGATCGTGAGAGAGGAACGCGTAAACAAGTTATTTTGGTTTGTAGAAATGACCGAGAGAAAGAAATCATTCAGGAGCGGGAATCGAAACACGGTCCTTAGAATTTCTGGGCCAACACGCTGGCCACCACAAGTTCGCTTGAATTCTCCGAACATTGCCACGAGGATTAAGAAGCCATGGTGGCGTAGTGGTCCGCGCATTGGACTGAAAAGCTCTTGCTCGGCGCTTATATTCCGTGTACAAGTGAATTACCTATTTCTCGTTGTATTTTATCGCTGTAATTCGGCAAGGGTGAAAATCATAGTGCAAATAATATAAAGTTGACGATGATTCACGGAGAGAGTGGATTATGAGCAGCATGAATGCATGTATACGAATCTACGCCGTTCCCTTTCGGGGTTGGTAGAATCAAAAGAACCTTAATTTTGATGTTAATAGTAGGAAACTGGCTCTTTTTCAATAAATTCTCCCGTCTGGTCCATTCTCAGTTAATGAAATACCCAAGTATGTCCATTTTCGCAAGATCAACTTAACAACCGGTTTCGTCGCATTGTGATGTATGCGATTGAATGCGAACCGTCTATTCGACCAAAATAGTCGTGAGTTTAATTAATCGTGTGGTAATATGCCTAGTTATTTTTGTTTAAAATGACCTTAGATTTTTAGAAACTAGAGCCTGTGACCAGTGACGTATCCAGGATTTTGGTTGGGGGATTTAATCTGAAGCCTGGGGGGGGGGGGGGGTCCTCTCTTGGTTCAATTTTATTCGTTATTAAGGCCGTTTTACACGGTACATTTGTTGGTACAAACTCTTCCGTGAACTCTTGCATGAGGCAAAATGTATCGTGTAAAGCGGCAATTGTATGAACGCTTGTGCGAATGTCTCAATTCCTGAACGGAAAATAGAACCTGTTCTAATTTCGTTGCGGCAAACGTGCAATCTCACGTGCGTTCCTTTGTGTACAAAATCTTTCATCGTGTAAAACGGCCTTTAGAGTTTATTTATGGCTTCCTTTTTTACAGAAAACTGTTTTTTGTTACCTTTTCCCCCTCTCGAACCCTTGTAATTTTCAGCCAATATATTACATGTTAAAACTAAGCTAATAATATGATTTGAAATTTCGGGGCGGGGGGGGAGGAGGGTGGGGGCTGAAGCCCCTCAACCCCTTCCCCTCCTGGCTACGTGCCTGCTTGTGACCTATCCTCCCGTTATTCCCTTTACTTAATGTTGTATTCTTGCATTTCGTAATCCACGCACTCGAGAACTTAAGGCCGTTTTACTCGAGGCACTTAATTGAGCAGGTTGATGTGCAGAAATTACGAGAACGCGGGCAGGGAATTAGAGCGGGGGATATTTTTCTGTCTTTCGTTCATGCATTCGCGCAGTCATTCTAGTAAGTCCCCGCTATAATTGACGTAATTTTCAATACGTATCCATCCCTGCATTAGCCTGTGCAGTAAACCTAGGCCTAGTGTAAAACGGCCTTTTAAACTCCTTGTATACCTCTTACTCCAGAGATTCTCTTCAGCCATATCCGTCCGTGACTTTCTGGGTTCCCCCCTTCCTATCACACATTAACTTTTGTTTCACTATTCCCCTCTCATGCATTCCCTCAAAATGGCTAAACCAACGAAGCGCGCTCCTTTCGAATGAGTCCGATTCTCGAGCGAGGAAAGAGGGGTGATGATGTCGTCGCAAGGTGACGGACGGTGGTGGGCGGCATGGAGAAGAGTGAAGAATCCTTTGGAGCGCGGAGTCTTTCCGCCGTATTTCTCTCGCGTAGAGGTTTCCGTCGTTAATGGCCGGGAACCGATCTCCGACCGAGCAGAAAGGAAAGCCTGCCCGCTCCCCTGTTGAGCGAACGCGTCGGAGCTTCGTTAATGTGCGATGTTCGATTTTCAACATCGCATTGCGATATAAGCATTGCATCGCATGCATATAGCAATTTGTAATCCAATTTCCCAATGTATTTACCGATTCATGCAATTCTCTATGTGACTAGAAGTGATTGCTGGAGAATTTACTTGGAAGAATTGAAATATTATTAAAAGAATTGTACTTCGTATATTTTACTCTTTGAGTAGGTATCCTCGAAAATATGAGTTTTTAAAATAATTAATTGTACACAGTGTCGAAGTTACTCAAATGAAGTGTAGAATATGCGTTAGTATAATTCCTTTTATTACTCTTTGACGAAGGACTAACCAATGCTGCGGAGTTAGTCACCTAGAAGAGGGATTTGGTAGATGCCTTAGAAAAGTAGTGCGTGGAATACGGAATGAAGGTCAGTCATTAGTAAACTAGAGTCATTCGACTTTCTGAGACAAAAAAGGTGAGGCTGACCAGAAAAGTAGGGGGGCACAATCTAGAGCAGGCGGAACAATTATATTATCTGGGATGTTGGATGGAGGAAAATAGAGTTAAAGGAATAGTAGATAAAAGATCTTGCTAGTCAAAGAGACATTCATAAATAGGAGAGATCTTAAGACATGGACGTTGTGTAAGAATGTAAAAGAAAGACTACCAAATAGTCTAATATGGAATACTTCTGTGTAATATGGCACAATGACGTGGACCATAGGAGAGCGGATGAGAATAGGCTGCAGGCGTTGGAGATTTGTCTGTGGAAAAATGGAGAAAGTGCGATGGACGGAAAGGAAGACGAACGAGGAAGTTCTAGGCATGATGGCTTAGGAGAGATAGCTGCTAAGGAGGAGATTCGGAGGTAGAGTAGGTGTTTGGAAGAGGAAATAAGAGACGAAGGGGTGCTGAAGACATTGTTAGAGGAGAGGATGTTGGGTAAGCGGGGGAGGGTAAGAGAGAAAATAGGCTTTATTGATGGGATGAGTAGAGGTAGGATGTAAGCCCAGCTGAAGAATTAAATCGTGTATGGAGACAAGGACCTTCAGTAGTAGAAGATTAAGTAGTCTAACTATTCCTACTTCCATTCAAACCATTGGTCTTCATACTTTTTCGGTTCACGGAACCTCTATGAGTGGTAAAATAATTTATGGAAGCTTTCGTCGTAAAAAAAATATTCACAGAAATTTCAGAGTACCTACACATGAAAAAAATATTTTAATTTCAATATTCTTGTTAAATGTTTAAATAGTGACTAATCCAAATTATACAAACAGTTCAAACAATTCCTGGAACCCCAATTTTTCCGTGGAACGCAGTTTGAATACCGCTGATATAAACCTATCTTAAGCAGTAGATCACCCCTAAGAATAATAATATGTCGCATTAAATTGTTAATCGAATCCTTGTATCACCTTACAGCGATTTGATATCTAATTTTTTCTTCGTAAAAGACGCGTTGTATCACATTTCATTTCGTAATTATATCGCATTGCATCGCCAGTTCACATTGCGTCATATTACGTAGCATATATCGAATTACTTCGCTCGGCCCATTGTATCTCATATATATCATTTTGCATCACGTTACATCGTATATCACGTTGGATCTTAGGTATCACATTCTATCGTCTTACATCACATATCGCATTGCATCATTTTTTATAGCCTTGCATGGCAAAAGCGTTCACAGTTCCGGGAGTAACTTACAGATAATGGTAGTTTTCCAAAATATGGGGGAATATTCAAAACTTAAGTTAAACTCGGAGGGAGTGCGATTAAAATATTCATTTGTTGTTACATGACGTAGTTGTTTAAGTATAAATTGTAGTGAGCACGGTTGATTTTGGCAAGGGAGCCTCCCGCTGTGTGGGTCGAGGAGAGAGGCCGGCGTTGGGTCTCCGAGCTGGGGAAAGGGTTGCGGATTAGGACCCTCGCGAGCTTGGGCCCCACCCAACTTGCGACTACCTGATACTTGGCCCCAGAAAATCGTGTTTTATCAAACTTAAGTCTAATTTTAAATTCGACTGAATTAAAAAAAAGTTTATTCCCGGTTTTCTACTTAGCCAGAAGATAACAGGAATTAATTAAAACCCGTGTCCAAAGAATTTTTGTGGAATTTACGAAGCGATTGAAGTTTTTTCCTACATATTATCCTATGCCATTACATCGCATCACGTCACATATCGCATTGCTGCGTAACACATTGTCAGGGCGATTGTTATCGAATTGCGATATCTCCGACACGTTGCTTATCGCTGTCAAGGCATCGCGGCATCGCACAGACCGGTCTGAGTGGCGAAACATTCTAAGAGGGAGGAATGCCTACCTGCGGATCGAGCGAAATCTGCCGGCGTGAACTGGACCATGTGCGCAATTATCCAACCTTAGCGATGATTAAATGCGCGAATTTCACGCTGAACTTAAGCGATTTAGCGATTATTAATTTGATGTGGGAGTTATTCAAAAAGAAAAATAAATGCTGGAAATATGAGGTGGAAGGAATGGAGATAATTGTAATAAGAGAGGAATATCGAGGTAAAAGATAAAATAACAAACCGGTCGTTCAAAATGTTTGTATTTCTTCCTCTCTGATATTCTTTATTGTTGAAATTTGTGCTTAAGTTGAGTTGGGGTTAGATGTATAGTAGATGAGAAGAATGATCTCTTAATGAAAGTAAGTATAATAAAGATCTTGTGATATTGAGAGTGAGGTATTCTGGTTTCGGAACTTTGGCCACAATGATCTTCAAGTTTTCAGCGTGAATATGGATGAAAAGATTTAATAACAAAATCAAACGAAGTAGTAAATATCAGTTCCCTATATTGGCGAAATAATTATAGTTAAGGGAAATTTAATTACCGCTGGAATACGTCATCCATCGCCTGACTTTCGCATATCGTCATCTTTCTACACGCCTTGTTAACATCTGGCCTTGCGTATCTCTCTTTCGTATTTCTTCCATTTTGGCCCTATATAAACTGCCATACCTGGGAGTGAATATAGTTATGCATGTATTTTTTATCTTCTGCCACTGTATCTCATTAATGGAAGTTTTCTCGTCACCCACTTGTGGAAGACCTTCATTCATAAGCTACGATGCATATCGTATTTTTTCCTGGTTGCTACGTACTTTTTAACTGGAGTAGAAAAAGCTAACGTGTATCGATTGCATTGCGTGACTTTGTTCTGCTTGATTAGAATTAATTGTTAGACAAAAGTGATTATTGGCTCTCCTAGTTGTAAAATTCATTAATTCATTCGAGTAATCTACCGGTTAGAGGTAGGTTATGATGAAAGTCAGATAATATCCAACGAACTCTTACACGTGCCGTGCCCTTTCTACCTCTAGTATTTCATTCTTCATCTCAGCATAAGTCCTACCTTTCTTCATCCCGTCCAAAAAACCTATTCTCTTCCTTCCCCTTCCCTGCTTACCCAACATCCTTCCCTCAATCACGGCCTTCAGTAAACCATCGCCCCTCATTACCGCTTCCAGCCACCTACCCTGCCTTCACCTATTCTCATCTACTTTTTTTTAGTAAGTATAAGTTTCCTCTCCTCGCCCACCATGTGAAGCACTTCCTCATTTGTCTTCCTTTCCGTCCAACGCACTTTCTCCATCCTCCTCCAAACCCACATCTCGAAAGTCTTCAGCCTATTTTCGTCTTCCTTTCTCAAGGTCCACGTTTCTGCCCCATACAACGCCAAACTCAATATCAAGATCTTACTTAGGGTTCCCGTCATCAGCTACCTTCTATTGTCGCACGCTTCCTTCGCTAGCGCTCTTCTCCTCCTAATGTCTTTGCTACAATGTCCTGTTTCTTCTAGGGTACTACCCAAATAATTAAATTGTTCTACTTGCTTCAGTTTGTGACTTCCTAATCTTATCACCAGCATCGCTTTCTTTGTCCTAGAGGAACTCATTTATTTTGTTTTCTTATTTTTAATCTTCATCCCGTATTTCTCACATAGCATTTGCAATGCATCTACTAAAGTTTGCAATCCTTTCGAATACTAACTGACCAATGCCTGGTCGTCTGCGAATCTAACCGACTTTATCCGCTGGCCTCCTACTTTCATATCCACATCTAGCTGATCCCATGCCTCTCTTACCATTTCCTCAGCATAGATGCTCAAAAGTAAAGGCGGTAACGGGCACCCTTGCCGCACCCCGCGACCTATAACTACCCACCCTGATTCACCCTCAGCTACCCTCACCTGAGCCCTCTGACCCATATCCTATTTTTCCCTCTGACCCGTTTCGGATGAGTCTCCTATCACACCAATCTATTCCGATTTTCCACAATATCTGCATTAAATTCTCCCAGTTTACTCTGTCAAACGCCTTTACGAAATCCACAAAGCAATCGAAAACTTCCTGATTATAGTCTGTTTCTTTCTATAAGTGTCCTCATTATCGTAATCGCGTCTCTGGTGGTCCTCCCCTTCCTGAACCCAAATTGGTCATCGCCTAAATAGTAGTTCTCTGCTCTCCAACCTTCTATTTATTATTCTAAGTAAAACTTTAACCGCGTGCGAAATTAAACTGGTTGTTCTATACTCCTCGCATTCTGACGCTTTCTTCTTCTTCGGAATAGGTATTAAAACTGTTTTCACGAAATCCTCTGGCCATACTCCTTCCTCGTAGATCCTGCGAATAAGTTCGAAAAACGATTTTATCCCCTTACTACCTAGATTCTTCAGTAGCTCCGAAGGTAGGTCATCGGTTCCCACGGCTTTTCTACCCTTCATCTCTCTTCATGCCCCCTCTATTTCGCTGTCAACTAACTCTGGTCCGTGGTTATCCTTATCTATTGATCCATCATCCTCTAGATCTAGGCTAAAGGGTCTAATCTCGCTGTCATATAGCTCCTCTATTTATTCTCTCCATCTTTCTTGGATATCTTCCTGTTCGATTAATATCTTCCCTGTTTATTCCTTAACCTTTGGTATCGTTTGATCTCTCTTACCACCCGATAACATTTTCACCTTTGCGTACAAAGCACCCACTTCCCCCTCCTCCTGGATCTTTTCCATTTCCTCGCATTGTCCTTTCCACCAGTTTTCTTTTGCCTGATTGGTCACTCGTCGGAGTTTATTATTCAATTCCTTGTACCTCTTCTTGCCTACGTCGGTGTTGACGTTTTTTCATATTTCTCTCTCCTCCATTTTCTCTATCATTTCTTCTGTAACCCACTGCTTCTTAACCCTTTTCTTTTCCACCGTTAATTTTGTTTTCTCTGCCATTCCAGGAAGAGGAAACAAGGATTTGCCAGTAAAATTGGATATCAAATGAGTTAAATTATCTTTGCTTTTAGAGTAAAAACCACGAAATAACTAAACATACAGATTGATTCGGGCGTAACAGCAGATCATGATAGGAGCACCAACTTATTTAAATTACTTTACGTATGCACATCTCTCAGGGTCGCCGAAAGGTGAGCGAGGTGAAAAAGCACGCCCTTCGCGCTTGATGACAAGTTACTGAAGTAGAAAGCATTCGCTTAAAGTGTTCGTCCGCAAATGAAGCGATATCAACTGTGAGGACACCTAACGAGTCATTCGCCCGGGCATTACTCATAGTGAATCATACCCGGAAAGTTGACTTGATAAATATTGGCGAAGCTTTAACCTGATCGCCCACGCAGAGGTTGACGAGTAGCAGATAAAGAGCCCTTCGCCAAGTGCCACCCCAGAAAATTTACCGGTGAAAAATGGGCGCCGCATTATAATCAGTTGAGCGGTATATTTGGAC
This sequence comes from Pyrrhosoma nymphula, assembly GCA_963573305.1. NCBI lineage: Eukaryota > Metazoa > Arthropoda > Insecta > Odonata > Coenagrionidae > Pyrrhosoma > Pyrrhosoma nymphula. The sequence goes on along the minus strand of OY754333.1, from coordinate 137,609,453 downwards.
CCGAGTGGAAAATGATCAAGTTTTTATTTTAGTACGCCAAGAGTATCAATTACATCTATCTCAACAAAGAATTTGAGAGTCTACACTAACGATAATGTAATTTTCTGAATTTTCGAAAATTCATAGAGAAAAATCATATTTACAATAAAGGCATTGGTAAGATTTCACAGAATAACGGAAGTTGCCTCGCGGAAACAGTAGAAATTGAATCAGGGAATTCTTTTACGTGCGTAAGTATTTCATCACACAGATTCCGAACTTGAAATCTAATGGCAATTGCTTGGCTCCCATTTACGCTGTTTATAGAAAAGGAAACAACTTTTCTTCGCAATTTTCAAGAGGCGACCAATCACTTCGTGATTTTCAAGGAATAAAAATCGGCCGCCTCTCGCGATAAGAGTAAATAACTTGAAGAATGTCTCTCGGATTACCATCTAAATTAATGGCTGCATGGCTGACGTTTCGACAGCTTGCTGCGCATTAGTCCTCAGGGTGATGAGTCGCATTACCCTGCGGATGGCAGCAGAGTAAGCGTCGAAACTTTCGTCAGGGAGGCACTAACCCGTTTGGAAACCCAAGAGACCTTCATAAAATCTATTGACTGGGAAAGCTTTGAAGTAATGGAAATTACATTCCACAGAACCTATAGCATCCTACCCACTCTTGCAAAGCATAGCTAGACCATTAAGAGCATATATTAACATAATTAATTATGTTGTCGCAGGACTGATGCTGTGAAATTTGTGCATGACGAAAGAACAATTTGCAGATTTCCACTGGTGAATGTTTTTTTTAAGTGATTGGTTCCGATGTTTTACAAAGAGCTGGACAATTATTTCATACATCGCAACCAGTCGCATAAAACATTTATCAGCGGAAAACTGCAAATAGTTCCTCTTTCGATAAGTGCTATCAGTTGTTCATCTCATGACAGATAATGCAGATAAAAAATTGAATCAATAAATCAACAACGCTTTTTTATCACATCGAGCTCTTCCTTGAAATACAACCTTGACGTAATGGAAGGGCTTGTACGTTCCAATGACCCCTAGAGCTGGACTAGCAGGAGCAAGTACTATTGATCCTGGTAGGACCACCCATGCGAGATAGGTCGAAGGGTAGGAGCCAGGCAAAAGGTAGTTCCGTGATGGTGTCACGTTAAATATACAGTTGCGTGGCTTGGGAATACCTCCCAACTATCACTTCCTAGAATATGAAAGTCATTCACAGAGAATTGATTCCTGGCAACTACGGGACGCCGCCCACTAGGGCGGGTGTCCTGCCCGGCAGCGGAGTAGGCAAGGCCTCCGCGGTCGACATCACACGAAATCCTTGCACAGCATCATCATCGGTATCAGCATCATCATCAAGGTATGCCTTGTAATTTTTGCACTAGCATGAAATCGACCCTTACTTAATTGAAAGACATATGTTTTATAATTTTTGTGATAGGGTGAAGTAGACCTTTAATTTAATGAAAGGCCCCAATCATTACTTGCACTTATCAGTGCTTCATTACTGTCTCAAGATATAATCCTGCTGTCGCAATGTTGTGGCGTATTCTATTATCGGCAGTGGAATCGCTGGGGCGTTTTTCATTCAGTATGCGTCCTCTCGCTGTATTTTAAATATTAATGTTTAATTTAAAACTTCAATTTTCTTCTGGGAGAGCGCAAAATGCAAAAATCCATCGAAATCTGGCATTGAACAGAGAAAATTCATGTAGTTTTTGTGTTGGAAAGGAGAGTGACGCGAGTCAAAGTGTGTTGGCTTTAGTTCTCATTTGCTCTGGAAAATTTAGAATTGAATGCAATTATTTTCAAGGAACTAAGATTATTGATTGTTGAGTGTACAAAATTTTGGCTTGAGTATCGTAACTGGAGACTCAAACGCCTGCATATTGTGTGGCAGAGGCTCGCTTATAGGTAGGGGCTTTGTCGGTATAGTTTTCTTGGAATACTTATATCCTCTCCATTTGAACTCTGAATAACGCATTATGACAAGTTACGATCGTTTTACGATCTGATCGTAATTTATGGTGGAAATGAGTTTTTCTTGATTGAGTCGTCTTCTGATCGTCTTATGCTGTGTGTCTCTCGCATTGATATAATAATCCAACAGCATATGAACAATTATTCCGTAGTTCTTGGTTGATTTTCAGCATTGTAACGGAGTTAGGTTTATGAACGACTTTGAAGGTGTTTTTTCATCGATAGATGAGAACCTCGGTGAATACTCATGAAAATTGGTCCAATGGATGGAATAATTTTGAAAAATGTTTTTGCTAATACGTTGGTTCGAAGGCTTCCGCGGTGAGTTGAAGTTGAAGGCTGAATTATTTCGGGTGTTTCACCTCGTTGTTTTTAAGACAACAGTTTCGCCTGCGTTCCAGCAGGCGTCTTCAGGTCGAAGTAATGATGCCGGTAATTGACGATCTTACATAGGCCCGTTGTTAAGTCCTGATTGGTGGCGTCATTTTTACCCGTTGGTGGCAATTTCCCCCTGTTGGAGTTTTGCGCGGAAAACAAGAGTGTTTCCGGTGGTGGTGAAACGGTGGTCTTGGACAATTCTCGGGGCCAACGGGGGAAAATGGCACCACCAATCAGGACTTAGCAACGGGCCTATATAAGGTGTCAATTTCCGGCATCGTTGATTCGACCTGAAGACGCCTGCTGGAACGCAGGCGAAACTGCGAAACACCCGAAAGAATGCAGCCTTAAACTTTGCTAATTACTTAGGACCAGTCTTAAACTTTGCTTACTCAGGACCTGTCTTGGGGGAAACACGTTCGGGAAATATGCGGACAGGCTAGTCGCAAATTGGGATTTATCAAGAGAATATTAGGAAAATGCGACGAGAAAGTTAAAGAGCGATGTTATTTTTCACTCGTGAGACCTCACTTGGAGTACGCCGCTAGCATAAGGGACCCTTACGAAGTAGGACTAATCTCTGAAATACATAGAATACAACGGACAGCAGCAAGATTTGTGAAAGGTTGTTACGATAAACTTAGCAGTGTTACCGCATTGTTGAAGGAATTAGGGTGGGAATCTCTAACTGATCGAAGGGAGAAATACAGGTTAAATCTTTTGCGCAAACTCGGAGCAGACAGTTTTTTGCTGGACGTTCAACACATACTGCTAGAGCCAACGTACTACGGTAGAAGCGATCACAGGAATAAAATAAAGGAAATTGACTGCAGAATCGATAGATTTAAAATGTCATTTTTCCCACGTACAATAAGGGATCATAATAGTTGCGATAGATCAATCACTTGAAACTCCCACCCTCAATAGGTAGAGTAGAATTTTCACTTGTGCTTAATAACACAACATCATTACTAACTCTTCACACCGGTCGATTAGTCCGGCATTATTTTATTTTGTTCTTTGCATGAGGTAGCATCTCGTAGTATTCATAAATTAACAGTATCAGTAATAGTAACCACTAGATGTGTCTATAGCATTTTTCTGCATGTTTGTATGTTCTTTTACGTATCACTCTCCCAGTTTCCGGTTGGACTGCGCACTGTTCTCCTGACTGCTTTTGGCCTGCGCCTAGAGCCAGGGGGAGCGTGCGAGGTTCGGATTTGTTCTGGGATGAGTGCTGCATGCCTGGTGTGGAATCACCCCGTGCCACACGCCCCAGTGGTGGCTTGCACGGTACATCGTAGATGTAGATGTAATAGGATTTTGTTATCCATTATCACCCTGGCTTTCCTCGTAGTCAATTACGTTCTACGAGTTACATGCATGAGGACCGGCCACCAATCAGCATGAAAAGACTGACATAAATGTGGACATTCGTGTTGATGGTCAGCGTCGTTAAGTTACGAATGGTTTATTAAAACCGGCCTATTTCGTGATGCTTTAAGTTTTCAGAGATCGTGGCGACCTCGTTTTTTCCATTAACAGGGGTACAGGTGTGGCAAAAGTGGGTGGCAGACGGATTCGCTGAATGATACTCAACGGAGGGAGTTTGTGTACTACATATCAGGGGAAATGAGAAGGGGCAGACGGGAAGGCAAGGAGTGATAGTGACGAGGTCTTTGCCTCTGAAAGTTTTATTTTCCGTATAGTTAGAATTTCATGTAGAATTGTAGCCGCATTGAACTCGGGGAAAAGGTAAACGAAGGAACACAACTACTACCCACTCACCTGCAGTGATCATTGGCTAGGAAATAGAACCAGTCTCAAAATCACCCACTGCCCATTTGCCACGAATGTTTGCGATGGCTATGGGCTATTGCTTGTATGGTGGAGCCCCTTCATTATGATTCAAATAAAATATATTTATTACTCCAAACATATATATTTATTCATCCTCAGAAGGTGATGCATTACGGAAACCAGTATTTGATTAAATATTTGTGGAAGAAGAGAAGATTTTCATTTGTCTGTGTAGCCGGGTTCCATTCCAATGTCCTGTTAGTTCATGTTGATAAATATAAACGCATTGGTGTGTAATCAGAATATTCAGCGCGGGTTTTCATAACGGACGCTCACTGAATACGCAGTTCGGGGAGTTGCGGTGTTGAGATAGGGCGGCCAACTTGGAACGACTCGTAGCAACGAGGTATCCACGGTGACTGCATCGGCGCGCGTGATTCACGTCGTAATTCCAGAGTTCGCACAGCCTTGAACTTTTGTCTTATTGTTTTTCTCTTTCTTTCGAGCCTCTTAAAAGTTGGGGAAGCGTGACTACCTCGGAATCATGTTCAGGTGCTGAACGAAAGACACTTTTTTTTCTTCAAATGAGCGGAGCTCTGGCAAGGAGCGGAAAAAAGCTGGTACGTCTTCGTCCATCATGGTGTCTGGAATCGAGGAATTCTAACTAGGTTGTTCAAAGAAGTTCTCATTTTTATCTTTTTAAGAATAAATTTGAAATTGTCGTGGGCATGGATTCGCATTTTCTTTTTCTAAATTATTCTCAGTAGTCACGTAGTGTCGCTTTTCAACTTTTCCTTAACCCAGTATTTGAAATAAAACAGTCAACTATCTTTGTCTGTTTTATTTCAGTTGAAACTCCCCCTTTAAGTTTTTGGGAAACATCGGGAAGTTAAGGGGAGAAAAAAATTTTAGATTGTTTTTCGAGGAGCTAATTCAGTTGAAGAAGAGCCTACAACTTCCTGCAATGTTGTAATCCAACTCCCACCGTAAAATTCAAAATGGTTTTCCTTTCCAATCAAATCTGTATTTTAAATTCAGTCCAAATAGTGTTTTCATTTCAACGTTTTGGAGACGGTGGTTAGTGTGACACATGGGTGGGTATGAAAACCCCGCATATCAAAATTGTGGCAGCGCTCTTGACTTATTTGACGTACCTCTATGTAAATCATGACGTAGGTAACCTGTCTTAAAATTACGCAGGCATCCAATACTATTTTATATAACTAACTCCCCGCGGGTGTCGAACTGTGGATGATTCGTGAATGGGGAAATATGCTTATGTAATACTCGTATAACTGTTTGACCAACACGTCCGTCTCTTGAATCTCAGGTGTCTCGTAGAGAATTCCTGTATCTCCTACTTGGAGTATTCGAGTTTTACCTCTCTTGCTGTAATACCTATCTTGCGTTTATCGAATGCCTTCACCCATTATACTATCCTTGGGCTCTTTAAGAGTCGCGATGTGATATGTGGGGAAGGTGTAGGTATAAGTATACTAATAAGAAATAAGTTTAAGAGTTGTTAGACTCTTAACTACTTAATGCCTTATTTTTTCGAAAAAGCAACTAACTATCATTACTTTGAGATGGATGGAATGCTTTTTATTACTGACACTTTGCAGCTGCTGATGAAATCTCGCGGAAAGAATGATTCTAAACTAAGTTCAGCGGCGGAAGGGTCTTTTTCCTTAAGTACTAGTAATAAAATTAAAATGATTTTGCATTTCCATTGTCTTTTATTTATAAACTCAAAACTTACTTGGGTACCTAATCAATTCTATTCCATGATTATCGAGCATGAATTTATTCTTGTTTGTAGGTAAATTTAAGATTTTAAGGATAACCGACAGATTATGGTTATTTCGTGCGGGTCATTTATAAGCGTCCTAAATAAATAAATTCCGTTAGATTCGCATTGTTAAAGTATCTGCTCGAAAATGTGGCTTGGTCAAATTAACGGGATATGTTGGGAAAGACCAGTTTGCTCTAATAGATTTATTCCTCAGAGAATACTATCAGAGTCGTTCTCTGATACGTATTCTTGGTCTGCATTTATTCAGACCTTTTTTTAGCATGAGGAAGAAGTATGAGCGTAGATTGAAAGCAGTTGAGCCTTGGGAAAGAAGACGGATAGAGAGAAGGACGAATGGAAAACCGTAGAAGTGCTAAATTAGATGCGATTGAGAGAGACAGGAAGTTGTGGAAGGAATTTCAACGGTGCAGAATAGACTGGGGGAGGTGACATTGTAAGCTGTGAGATTTTGAAGACCGTGAGAGAAGGAATGATGCCTGTCAAGTTAAGAGGATGGTGGAAAAGGATGGAATGACGGGACCGGGGAAGGTTGAACCTTTTGGAATATAAAGAAGGGAATAGCTTTCGGAAAAAGGTGTTAATGTTGCACAGCTGTGTGTCGGAAGTTACTGGTTATACGCAAATTCTAGCAGGGACCCTCCAAAACTCAGCTTTTTGTGATCGACTAAAATATTTAAAATTAAAAATGCGTTAGACTATCCCTCCATGTGTGAAGCGAAGGCATATTGTTTCCCCTTTTTGTACGCTGGCCAGCAAATGCACCTATCGGCGAAGTGAAATATTTCAGCAGTCTCTGTTGACCAGTACCTTTCATGTTTGCAGTGTCAGGTGTTTGATTATCGGAAGAAATTACGATGCCATCACCTGTCTGTGAGTAAAATGGAGGTATTTGTGTTTTTTTTTGGAATTTGCATGGAAATGTATTGGTAGCACGGCCTAGTATCTATTGGCACGGTGTTCGAGGGTGCACCTCATACTCACTTGACAGTTCAGCTGAGGAAAGAGGAATTAGTTAGCCAGATATGACAAACTATCTCAAAGGATAACGGTAAATAAGATGTTTACCAATTCATCCTTTTCTGGGAACTCTCGATAGCGATGGCGGTCTTATCATAAACGTCAAATAACTACGTTCCCTCTCCATACTTTTTATCTTTTTTTATTAAGTCTGGAACACTTCCACTGAGTCATTACGTACGCTAAAATATTTAGAGTTGAATTTATTTCCTCTATAGTATATTTAGAACATTACAATCATAAAGTTCGGCGAATAAAATCGTTTAGTAGCTGTTCGTGTTTTTGACATATTACGAGCGAATGTGGAAGTCATTTGCTCACTTCAGGTTTGTATTTGTATTTTGAGTCGAAAGCATCATGATGAGCTATATAAGGCACTTCTTGCGTTAAAGTAGACACACTAACTGGATTAATATTGAACTCTTGTTCGATTTTCAGTGACTACTTTATTATAGATACATTGGAGTACGGAGTTGTATGAGCGCCATGTGTTGCTTTGATACAGATTCCAAAATTTGTATTACCTGCAACCCATTATGTCAACGATGATAATATTCGCATGTGTAGGTGTCTCCCCGATTTTCGATTCGTCATTTCACTCGAGAGAAAAACGTTAGCGTATAAATTAAAAATGTTCCCTTATTTTTTCCATCGTTGTCAGGCTGTTATTACTTGCAGATTTCACAGTAAAATTGAATAGATACTTAATTTTCCTGATATTCACTGATTTTCTCAACTAAGAGAGAAAAACTTTGGTGAAAATCACATGAAGACAGAGACTAATCGTGACGAAATTGATAATGGTGATTTGTCACTGTTTTGCAAGTGGTAAGTAAGTAGTAAGATGAATTTCGGGAGAGGAAATTAATAAGCTAGTTGGAATACATATTATGGATTTCACATTAAGAGGAGCTGAAAGGGGCAATTTTTTCGGTAAAAAAAGTTAAACATGTGCTCTATGCTTCCCCGAATAACCATGGAATTATCAAGCTGTTTTCAAGACGTTTGCCTGTATAAAATAGAGCAGGTGGAACTGTTTACGTGTAAAATAAGTGTTTTGGAGGATGGGTTTAGCAGTAGGGACATCAGATGTAGAATAGCGCCGGCCAAGGAAAAAGTTTCAAGAACTGGGGAATCGTTCTGGTGTGCTCTGTATAGGGATGTAAATAGAAGATGGGTAAAAATAATATGAAGCATGGCACTAAATGGATCAGAATCTTGGTCTTTGCAGAAAGTCGCTGCTGAAGAAAGGCAGCATGCAGTCTTCGCTGTGAACTGGAGGCCTTTGAGATGTGGTTGTTTAGAAGAATGGAGGTGATAGGTTGGGTAGCGAGGAAGGCAAACGATGGAGTGTCGGAGATGGTGGTGGAGGAAAATCGTGGCGGAAATTCGGAGAAGGCAGCTAAAGTAGGCAAAGGACGAGGATAGGAATTTTGGACGACATTAGGTGAGGCCCAAGGGTATAGGGAACTTGATAGATGTCCGCAAAGTAATGTGTAGGGAAGTGAGAAGTTGATCCCGGAGATGGAAAGTCAGAGTAGGGATAGTCCAACAACCTGCTAATCCACTAGTGGAATACCCAGGGATAGTGTCCAGAAATTTGTTTTCTTGGTTTGATGGTAATATTGCGCCACTTTTGTCGGGCTCAGTACCCTCATAGTATAATGCAATGCTTTGATCTTCTGTTTTATATATGTACGTGAATAACAGCGTACGCTCTTCGTCTCCAGCTTTATACTCAAGGCTTATTGCGGGATGCTGATTTATGCATTTAAGCGTACAAGGTGAAAGTCGTTGACCCAGTCAACGGAACACCGTTGGAGTGGAAGCTAAAGGCTTTGTCAGCCGTAGAAGGCGATGGAAAAACGGAAAAGGCTATGCAAAGCTTGCCGCCGGTATATACGCTTTCCTTCGTTGTTTTGTATTAGTAATCATGTGCGTTATAAATAAAGTCCTGGCACGAAGTCTTGAACTGAAAAAATGAATTAATTTGAAAACGAGTCCGCAAAGTATCGGTATCTTGAATATTTACTATTATTTGGTATTTTATCGTTCAGTTTAGGTTATGGAGTATTGCTGCTACTCTCCCATTAACTTTTCTAGGTTTACTTTATTTCTTCTCGCCATTTATTTTTTCAGTTCTGCGTACTTCCCACGTCTCTTCATTACACCCTTAAAGCCTATCCTTCCGCTCCCTCTTTCCCATAATGCCTCTTTCGTAAACATCTTTCAGTATCCGATACCCCTTTATCACATGCTCCATACATTTACTTCGCCATTGATACTTGATACTCATGATATTCTCAAGCAATCCTCTTTCCACCGTCACCAGACATCGTTCCTGAATAATAATGACTTGTGGTTTTAGTTTTATTGACGTTATACATCGTGGGATGGTTTCGTTGGACGCGTTAGATGCCTCACATGGTTTTATTTCCTGCACGAATTAATATCTCGTTGCATCCATGAATCAAAAGTATTAGTAGTTCTAATCAGTAGTGGTATGTTAACCCTTATGCTGCACGTTAGCATGTTTGTCAACGTAGCACTACTTTGGTTTCTGGGTTGGCCTTTCATTGTTCTCCTGACTGCTTTCTGGTCCTCGCCGATCGGCCCGGGGGAGCGTGCGATGTTCTGATTTGAACTGGGATTAGCACTGCATGCCTATGGGGAATCACCCCGTGCCACACACCCTGGAGGTGGCTTGCATGGTATTTCGTAGATGGAGATTAGTCCTTATCTATTGAAAGGGTTTTCAATTAAAGTTTGAACTTTGGTATGAAGATTCTCGTAGCCTCTTTTATCAATAAAAATGATGCTTTCAGGATTTGCTGCGAATTGTCCATTTCTAAAGAACCCGTTTTGCTCGTGCTATAAGTGTCGTCAGGAGAATGACGCTCCTGACGACGCCTAACAGCACGAGCAAAACGGGTTCTTTAGAAATGCACAATACGAAGCAAATCCGAAAAGCATTATTTTTTATTATTGATTGCTTTTTTCTGGAGCTTTGGTCTACAATTCTATTAAAAAACTACCACTTCCAGCTCCAGAAAAAAACAGTCAATCATATTTAAAGTGGTCAAGATTATCTATATGCAAGTTATTGTTTATTGATATAGTTTGAGCTGTTACAGGAATTGAAACAATGGCTATAGTTAATTTCGGAATAACTGGTTTGTAATGTATCGACTGGGGAATTAGCATAACTCGTTGGTCATCAGGCTAGCAGTCTGTTAACAACTTGACCCGTTGCGATCGGTTTACAGTTTACCTACTAGTTGATACTTATCAAATGTCGACCTACTACTATTTCATCTACCATGAGCAAACTTTATTTATAAGACACTGATTCAGGCCTAAATTTGTGGAACCAAATAATATAAATAATGTATAGAAAAATATACGCTGTAAAATATCTGAAAAAATAAAATATTTTAATAAAAATTTATGGAAAAAATATAGCTTAGTATTATCTACGCTTAAATCTTTATCCAATCTTGAATGCAGCAATTCATTGGTGATGGCCATCAGTTGCTGAAACAATGGTCGGTGATAACTTTTAGTACTGATAATACTAAGTTATCGTTTTTACGAACTAAATGATTTGGATGTGATGATTCAGGGAAATTTAAAGTCGCTAGTTAGAAGTTGAACCGTCTCTCCTGTCGGTAGATCACTTGTCATATCTAGTGAAATAAATTTACTATTTCGTTGTGCCGGTTTGTACCTACAGTTTTTTTTTTACCGTCAAAATATCTACCGGCTGCTAGGCCTAACTTCATGGTCATATTTAATGTTCAATTTTATTAATTGTTGATTTTCTAGTGAAATAAATTTACTATTTCGTTGTGCCGGTTTGTACCTACAGTTTTTTTTTTACCGTCAAAATATCTACCGGCTGCTAGGCCTAACTTCATGGTCATATTTAATGTTCAATTTTATTAATTGTTGATTTTCCATTGAAATGTCCGCGGAAAGCTACAACATTTCCATCATGTTGTCTGTAAGATAAGTGAAAGAAGATGGCTTCCTACAAGAAAGAAGTTATTCGACTCCAACTATTACTAAGCGAATACAGTTCCAGGTCCTTCAATGCGGACCATGGGAGGCATATCGGGGAGAGGTTTTATTGCTTAAAGTCCCCAAAAAATTCAAATATGAGATTATGTGCTCTACCGTCTTGAAAACGGAAATAAATGAAAATGTGATGGCATTTTATATTCAATCAGTACGCGAGTAAATATTTTCCACGCCCCTTGCTAGTCATGCAGTATTCTTGATCCGCAGTTTTTTCTCTGCCCGCTCGCAGAGCGAAGAAAATGATGCAGTATATCGTGTATTCTCTCATTATAATTTATGGCCAATAGAATTAAATTGTGTATTTGCACGCCCTCGTAACTGACAAAGAATTGAGTTGTTGGGTGCATTCCTTGTCTATTTTCTATTAGGGCTATCTAGTAGGGCTATCCTCTTGCTCGTCAATTACCCTCTTCAACTCTTCACCCTTCTGCCTACCTATCTTCCCGACAAATAGTCGATTCTAGAGGCCGATACTTTGTAGAATTCCATTCTTGAAAGTAATCTGATATAATCAGACTGTATTCTTCAGGTAAGTCGATTATTGTAGAAATATGACGATTGTACAAAGGAAACACCGGTTCTCGCTTGATCAATGAAGTTAAGCATCTTTGGCTCGACTCAAATTCGGAGGGTCGATCCTCCTTTTTCGTCCTAGTGCAGTGACTCAAATTCGGAGGGTCGATCCTCCTTATTCGTCCTAGTGCAGTGACTCAAATTCGGAGGGTCGATCCTCCTTATTCGTCCTAGTGCAGTGACTCAAATTCGGAGGGTCGATCCTCCTTATTCGTCCTAGTGCAGTTGCCCGTCTGTACACCATGCGCGAAATGACCGTAGAAGCACACTAAATGGAAAGATTACTTTTATATGACTATGGTTTCGCTAACATTCTAGTATCTTCAATTGTGACACAATGCATAATACAGACAGCATTGTGTACGTACGAGAGAGGAGTAATTGGTTAGGACGGCAGGCTGGAGTAGAAGGGGTTGGAGGAAGAACTGGTAGTCAATGAGGAAGGCGAAGGATAGCTGCTGAGGGTTGAGATGTTGGGGGGGTGGATGACATGAATTATTGTTCCACAGCTGAAGTGTTTGTGAAACCGTGGCATATATATTCAATAAATACATATTTGTGATATACAGTCTAGTTTTAAACCCTTTGACTACACGGCGTTCAAAACGTCTTTTTTATTCTTCCCCCTCTTCGTCTTAAAACTATCAGTCATTCTCACCTTTGTCACCGCAACAGTATCATCGGTCTCTTTAACAAGTTATTCGGTCTCCTTTACTTTCTCCTTCGAATAGCCAATGCCGACGATTTCCTTCTTTCCTCCTCAATATATCACCTCATTGGCCATATTGGCTCTTAGAAGTATATTTTTTTACTGTAAGTGATGCGCATACCATTAATATTACGTCAGGAGTCGTCCGGTTTTATGCCACGAAGACTTCAGGAAAGATTTTCAAACTCGTTTTGTGCCTGACAGGTTACTCCGCTTGCTTTGAGACTCCAATTGTATAGCATGATTAATATTTATACCGAGTGGCTTTTTAATTAATTGATCCCAATAAAATATCCTCCTCAATTTTAGGCTTCAGTTGTACTTGAAATTGTTTGAACATAGAAGTGGCACTTCAAAAGTGGGCATGCTGGGAAAGATTTCAAGAATAGGGCCTCACATCTCCTGCTGGCCGCGCCAACCTTGGATTGTCTAATTTTATATCGTAATTAAATGTTTATTCATCATATGACGCCGTACTTGAATCCTCTCCGTTCATCCTCTTCATCATTTTTGTTAGTGGTGCAACTGGAAATCATCAGACTAGTGAAACTAGCACTGCATAGCCTGCCTAGCATAGACAGACTAGCACTGCACTGCGTAGTGGATTAAACTGTTCTAACAATCCTATCTTCTATATGTCATCGTCAGAAGTCATTGCAATCCTAGTTCTGGTTCGAAGTAGTCCTCGGCTCTTCCTTGTCTACAGCTAGTTCCTTCATGTCCCGGTAGCTACTCTGTTTCATTTCCCGTTTTTTCTGTCTTATTAATTCATCCTTCGGTCTTCCTCGCGGGTCCGCTCCTTAACAAGGTCTTTGTGCATTAATTTATAAACACTTACAATTACGTTTGCTAAGAGTCCTAATTTTAAGCGTTTTCCATGGTTCAGAATAATTTCCTGCATGCGTTTCCTACACCCTCGGTATCTTTCGTAATTTTAGGTATCGGTGGTGGTCCTTGAAGTCATCCGAACATGATAGGTGTATTTCGAAAGAAAATTCTGTTGCATCTATCTAATATTTTCTTTTTCACACTTAAGCTTTTACTTCCGTAGTCCATAGTACGGCATCGATTCCATGCCTTATGTAAACGCGTCCTTCGCCGGAGTAATTCTTCCCCTCGTGTCCTTAATAGTGTGTGCCCTGTAAAGAGATATTTGCATACCCTCTCGGATGCACTGTCAGGTTGAGTATGTGGAGAGTGCTCTTGTCTTTGGCGGGAGGCTTGATCGAGGGGATTGCGTTTGAGATTGCATTGGGAAACGGGGAGCGTCGTGTCTGAGAAGATGGTGACTATTGATGGGTGAATGAAGTTTCTTGCTCAATTGATATATTATTTTTCCCCAGAAAAGAGTTTTATGTCAAAAGAACATTAATTCGTATTTTTTCGTTGTATTTTCATGAGAATCAACCAAAGGGAATGAGAAAAAGAGAAGAAAGAAGTTTTGTACCACTTTAATTTTACATCTAAAAAGGTTGATAGGTTGATAAAAATAATCTGTCTTATCTTGAAGTACCCCTCACGAGGAATTCCACTAAAAATATCTCCACCATTGCCGGGATTCGTGTCTGGGCCCTCGCGGTTGGAAGCCAGTACTCTAAGCTCTACATCAACAGGATACTCTCGACAATTTGAGAATGGATGGTTTTGAGAGTGCGATTATAAGCAGAACAATTCTTTGACCAATTTCTTTGGTAGAATACCCTTATTGATGAGGAAAAATGTTCATACGGGCCATGAGCGCGATGATTGCGCAAATTTCATCTCTCATATGAGTCATGACAACCTCAAGAGCTGACGAGCAGAGCAAGAGAGGCCAGTGCTCGCATTTTTTCGCAGAAAATTAATATTTTGAAACTAGCACTACATTTTATACTCGTTGACTTACTTTTTCTAAAATAAAATAAGTTCTATGGAAATATTTTTCCGGATTTCGCCTAATTTTCGGCAACTTTTCGACATTCAGTCGTGTGTAGGTAAGGTAGGGAAATATTTTTTATTTTGGTAACATTTGACATGGCAAGCTAAAAGCACAAATTTCAACTTTCTGTCGTTTTCAAATTGCATGTGAAGTGAAAAATTGATCCTCCCGACCTAGAGTACTGCCCTCTATATGAAAAGGGAGAGAATGACAGAGGTGAAGATAGATGCCACTTCGCTCTGGTTAGGCCACATCTCGTATGCGTCGCGCGAATTTGGAACCCTGCACAGACAGTGGTGTCATTCGCGAAATAAATAAAAACGAAGGAAAAAAACTGTGACGATCGAACAGAGTGCGTAACACAGCTGATGGACCAAAGAGAAAGTTTCAAAATGAGAGAGATGTCTGGCCGAACTGATGGGTTCCTTCTTTCCACGCACCATTAGTGTTTGAACAAAAAGAAAGCAAGACAGTAAGACACTCCTCTCCCTCTTCTTATTTCCTTCCCCTACCTTTTTCATCTCGGGTGTCCCGACACCCCCTGCCACACGCCCCTCCGGCTACTCGCAGGGTAGTGTATAGGTGCATGAGAATAGAGAGAGATTTGAAATCTTCCCTGATTCGCCCACAAGGTTGCATTCGCCCTCTCGGCGTCGTCGTGTGTTCCGCGTTCGGATCGAGAGCAATCTGCACTCGCATTTTCTTCCACTCTCCCGGGCGCGGAATCCGACGTTGCCAGACGTGGCGCGGGGCTTCGCGCGCTCGTCGCAACCCGCTTTTTATCCATAACCCGGCCTGCCATCGTCCTTGCTCCTCCCCTTCTTCTCTCTTTCATATCAGGGGGGGCGGCGGATGGAATGGGGGTTGTAGAAGGGTGTTGGGAAGGGTGGGTTGGTTTGACTTGACAGAGCACGCGGCGGGGGAGCCAATAATGCGGCACTGGAAGGGTGTGTGTTGTGTTGGGTGGTTCAAAGGGGGCACACGGGAGGGGTGGGTTGAGGGTAATGTGGCTTGGGTGGGGGTGTGTGTGGAGGAGGGTTGTGTACACGCACGTGGAGAGTACGCATTGCCAACTCCTGAAGACTTGATTCCAGGAATTGTCCGTTCCAAGAGTTGGAAATTCGGGGAGATTTCAGTTTCAAGCATGGTTACAACCACCGTGGAATGTGCACTCCCCATTACTGAGTAAGGTAAATTCATAATTATGATCACGATTGAATTAACTCTAGTTGAGATGTGGGAGTGGAGGAGGATGGAGAAGGTGCGTTGGACGGAAAGGAAGACAAACGAGGAAGTGCTTGACATGGTGGGCGAGGAGAGGAAACTTATCGATGAGATTAGGGGAAGACAGGGTAGGTGGCTGGAAGGGGTAATGAGGGACGGTGGTTTGCTGAAGGCCGTGATAGAGGGTAGGATGTTGGGTAAGCGAGGAAGGGGAAGGAAGAGAATCGGTTTTATGGACGGGATGAAGAAAGGTAGGACTTATGCTGAGATGAAGAAAGAAATACTAGAGGTAGAAAGGGCACGGCAAGTGTAAGAGTTCGTTGGATATTCTCTGACTTTCATCACAACCTACCTCTAACCGGTAGATTACCGTAATGAATGAATGAATGGTTGACCATGTTGAGGACACGGCCGTAAAATATGACCATTTGCCTCCTTTAGGATAGGCGGGTCATCTGGCACGATATGGATTACCCTACTGTTATTGAATGAATGGAGCCATCCGACGGACGGAGTATAATTCATTGAAGTACGATCCACATAGCTCCCAAACTAGGAACGGAGGTTGCATTGTAAAATCCTCGCCACTTCCAAAATTCGAACCCGGGCCCTGGGAGGCCAGCACTCAAGCCACCATACCTAACCAATCCCCAATAAGCGCATATAACTTTGGATAGTTTAACTCGACTTCTTCTACAGACTTTAGATATTAGCTAAATCAAATTACGGACACTATGTTCAGAGGATCTATCATAACCCCTGAATGTATCTCTCTCCCGTATTCCTTCCGTGAACAACTTTTTAACGACTTTAATTCCATTATCGGGTGATTATTGCGCGTGTCTCAAGTAAAATAAACCTCTCTTCAAGTGAAATAAACTTCGACCTGAGGACGCTTCCTAGATGGAGGGGTTGTTAACATTGATGTCTTCCTGACGTTGTGTACGAAATAAAAAAACGTGGTGGAATGACTCGATAATAGAATGAAGCAAATTAACAGATCTCGCGGAAACCTCAAGAATAACTGTATTTGCTACTTCTGTGTCTCTAGCAGCGTTTGGACTGTTTTACGGTGCTTTAACGTGAATAATTTTTTTGCTCTCCGACGATTCTGGTGGTGCGTATACCCCTGCGATCCCGATAAGCCATTGGCTTGTCTTCAGGTTTCTCAGGGGCCGAACCACCAGAACTTAACAAACACCCATGCCCTGGGGAAGTGAAAAACCGACCCAGGCGGGACTCGAACCCGCGACCCTCGGGTTAGCAGGCGAGGACTTGACCCCACCGCCATCCACCGGGGACGGCATTTAATACCTGTCTTGCTGATTAACAGTCAGATATACATCTAGGAAGCTGATTTTCATGTTGAATAAAGGCGGGAAGCTTCCTTTTCGCCGAACTCTTCAATCCGTAGATTTGAAAAAAAATATTGTCCAATTCCGGGAGTGTTGGCTACCCTTGGTATGTGTCTGTGCGTCGGAGGGTGGAGGAGAGGTTGGTGGTGGTAGTCTTACGGCGCTCGAGGGCAGCACTTCACCATCCTGTCATTCTTCCCCCATGCCTTGTCAGCCTTCTCCGGCCACCCACCCTATGTACAGTTTTTCTTCGCTCCACCACGTTCCCACCCTTCAAGAGCCGAGTTTTTATTTGCGCTCACGCGGTGGGTCGCGGGACCACTGCTGCGGGTAACGCAAGTATTGTTTTCGTGCACGTGGCCGACGCGTGCGCTGTTTACTCGTAGGTAGGAAATCATCTCCAAACATTCAAGGGGCATACATTGAAGCAGGTTGAGCAATTTACGTTTACAACTCACCATCGTCATCATTTGGTCACCGTCTTCCAATTGGTTGTCAGGTTTAATAGACTTCTCTACGTCAGCTACCCAATTGCAGGGTTATGCTTAAGCATTGTTGCCATGGCTGCCTGCTACATATGGCCTGCTAAGTTTTTCTTTGAGGCTGTTTTCCACGACCCTTTATTTAATACTGAAAGTGGAACTCAATGCAGAATACTCAGAATTGGATACTAATAGTTTCGGATGAAGCCTTTTTATTTCTGACCGACGCGGCGTATGTGAATAATCTATTGGTTTTTTATGTTGTTTATACGTATGTAATTAACGCTGTTTGCTCTCCCAGCTTTACATTTAGCCCTATGGTTCTAGGTATGAGAGACGGGTTAAGGATATGCAATATAGTGTATGGTATAATGTGTATTATAATATATATTCCTCACTCTTTGTTACCGAGTAGTAGCATTTTGGACTAAACTGGAATTTTCAATAATGGCCATGTATCTCTGGCCAAATAAGTGTTTACTGAAATAGGGTAATTCATGAGTCAGTGGACATGCGAATACCATTTAAGACCTATATGGAATTTGGTGTTGAATGGTGTCGAACCTTTTTTTCGAAATGGAATAATTAGCACAGATTGGAGGTTTTCAAGATGTATTTATTAAGAAGGGCAGTGAGTGCCACAGGGTTATGGATGGGAGAGTGTTATGTGATAGGGGATGAGGTAGGAAAATAATAAGAATTTTTGACGGAATGAGTGAGGGGAGGAGTTATGAAGAGTATTGAAAAGGGATACTCGATATAGGACATATTGTTATTCGTGGCAGGACTGTCTTAGGATAATTCGATGATTTATTGCTAGGCAGCTAAATATGGATTGCTCTAGAACATATAGCTGTGTCCCCTGAACGCTTATTATGTTTACTCGTTTAGATGGTCCTCTGCTTATTTCGCTGCAGTAATGGACCACATTTTTCAAGTTTTTTTTTTCAATTATGGTGGAATTTGGTTCAAAAGCTTTTTTTTTATTTGATAACAAACGGGGCAAGAGTGCACTTGATTGCAATTTTCTGTCGCAAGAGATTCCTCAATAATTGATTACACAATAAACCACTTCTTTCGTAATTAGTTGAGTACTTCGATCGCATATTCCACTTGTAATCTATTATCTTCATCGCGTGTGGTCTATCGAATTTTTTCAGAGCTTAGACAATTCACGAAAAAACTCATCGTCCTGGGTAATAAATTCCTTTCTGAGACTACGTGGCTTACATGTTTTTTACTTCTGCTCTTCATAATATCTGCCCCTGCTCAAGCCAGTGGAAACTTCTATTCTTTTTCCTTTCTCTCCCTTACGCAACTAGTCCTCTATTCCTAACTTAGAGTACAACAACCCACAACCTCTGAATATCTCCATCACCTCTCCGTCTCTTTCAAATATTCTTTCGTTCTCTTCAGCGTCTTGTACTTTCTCGTTTATTATCTTGCATTTTTTGTTCATCGATCTTTCCTCCTACACCATAATAGCCTTTCATCTTCGCTGTCCCTTTTTCCTCTTATTTCAGCTTTCGCTATCTAAAAGCGCCACAATTCAAATTAAATTTTAATTAGCCTCTTATTTACGTCCATCCTTAGCCTCTCTCTTTCTGTGGGAATTATCTACTTCTTTAGGTCGATTCTCGTCGTATCACATAAAATTCCCATTTTCACCCTAATTATATATTGCAAAGGAATGACTTATACTGTTGTAGTTTATGGCCTGAATATTTCAGCTACTTTAATGTAGATATTATGTGGAAATATAATACTATATGTAGAAATGTAGGCTTATGACAAACCTAATGTTTTTTCCTTTGTTTGTTTTCTTCCATCTAATATTCAACCGAAATCGGTACAAATGATTTTTCATATTTTCTTTGCTATCTATACTTATTGCGGATCTTAATTCTAGTAAAAAACTCGTCGCCTGCGCGTGACTAAATAGGGTGTATTTTGAGGTGTTTTGTGGTTTCCACCGCGTCAAATGACTTTTAACGCGGAGAAAGCGCGGGGTATGATCCTGTAACCATTTATAGAAACGTGGCAAAGATAGTTAATAGCTTGGAAAAATAGTAAAAATCATTTCCAACATTTGTATTTTCTCATTATTAATTTTGCCGGATCTGATAAAATTCGGTTTTCCCAACTCCTAAGCGAATAGTTACATTTTTTATCATGATGATAATATCGCATGTACGCTGAGTGGGCATTGAACACTGCTACCGGAAGATTCTTGGTTGCAAAGTCGGAAACTTCTCCCAGACCCAGGCAGGGTGAATTCTCTTCGTAAAATACCTACCAGATTTATATAGGGTCAAACCGCGTTGTTTCTCTCTTACTGAAATGTTTGAGTTCACTCCTCTCTGTACGCGCTGAACTAAATTATGCGCTCTCTTGCCAATGAAGTTTATGCTAAGGAATATATCCCTAATTGAAGCGAAAGTTCATTCCCGTTATTCCACTGCTTCCATCTCAAACGATGTCGAGAAATCGTGATTAAAATAGCAGTGCGATGACGTATGTATGGGTACAGGTTATTAAACTTTAAACAAAGAGCCGAAAGTCGGAAAGGTCAGAGGAATTAATGTGAAAGCTTGCGCTTCGAGAAAAATGACCCCGCTTGTATTTAATCTCCCAAAAGATAAAATCAGTTGTTAAAAATAATTCACCGACTACACGAAAATTATATTACTCAAGGAAAGGTTAAACCATAGATTTAATTGCTGTACTTCGTGATTAAGACTGTTTCACACGCATATTTATTTTCAAATTGAAACTGATTGAAATGATTGCCGGTTTTTTGTCGTTGAGCAATTTTGCCTAACCAGTAGGGTAACAGGAGTCATTGATCTTCAACAAGTCTCTAAATGTAAGCATCCCACAATTAGTCTAATTTAACAATGATTTTTCAGTCGAAATATGTTCTTGTTTTACATTTGTACTGAGTACTGTACTTAACTGTGGCTACAATGTTGGATCTTAATTTTTCATCCCTTGGGTTATCACAGCCTATTATTTCCCTTGCTATCATATTTTCCGAATTATTTGGACTTCTATTACCATTGACACAAATATTATGGTATACGAAGCGAAATATTTAGGGTTGACTCAACGCTCGATTGGTGTAACCGAATAATTGTATATGTATACCGTATATATTTTCTTTATTTTAGTCCTCGCCTTCTAAGGTCGCGGGATCAAGTCCCGCCTGGGTGGGTTTTCTTCCACTCAGAGCATGGGTGTTGATGTTTGAGGGTTAAATGGAAGAGAGGGCTGAATATCCTTAATTTCCACCCGAACAAATATTATTGTTATATTTGTTTGTACATTTCCGCTACACGAAAAAAAAGCTAGGTGAATTAGTGAGGGACGGATTAGAAGTGGAAGGGTTTGGGCTAGGAAGAAGAAATGATCGCGGTGAAAAGGCAGTTGAGTTTTGTAGAAGAAATAAATTAGTAGTGACAAACACTTGGTTTAAACATCACCCCAGGCGTTGGTACACATGGAAAATGCCGGGTGATAATGGGAGATACCAAATTGATTATATAATGGTAAGGCCGAGATTTAGGAACAGTACATAAAACTCGCGTAGCTATCCAGGGGCGGATGCGGACTCAGATCATAACTTGGTGATGATGAAGTGTGAAGTTAGATTCAAAAAGCTTTGTAAAGGTAGGAAGATAAAGAGGTGGAATCTTGAAGCATTGAAAAGGTTGAAAAGGAGGGAATACCAACAGCTGGTAGAAAAGAACATAGGTGAAGTAAAGCGGATGGGAACAATAGAGAGAAGATGGGAGATAGTAAAAACAGGCGTCGCAGGAGCGGCAGAGAAAACAAACGAACTGTGGAATAGAAGAGGGTTAAGAAGCAGTGGGTTACGGAAGAAATGATAAAGAAAATGGAGGAGAGAAGGATATGGAAATACGTCAGCACCGACGTAGGGAAGAGGAAGTACAAGGAATTGAATAATAAACTCCGGCGAGTGACCAATCGGGCAAAAGAAAACTGGTGGTAGGGACAATGCGAGGAAATGGAAAAGCTGTAGGGGGAAGAGGGCGCTTTGTACGCCAAGGTGAAAATGTTATGGGGTGGTAAGAGAGGTCAAACGATACTAAAGGTTAAGGACTAAACAGGGAAGATATTAATCGAATACAAAGATATCCAAGAAGGATGGAGAGAATACGTAGAGGAGCTATATGACAGCGAGAATAGATCATTTAGCCTAGATCTAGAGGATGAAGGATCAATAGATAAGGATAACCTCGGACCAAAGTTACTTGACAGCGAAATAGAGAGGGCATTAAGAGAGATGAAGGGTAGAAAAGCCGTGGGAACCGAAAACCTACCCTCGGAGCTACTGATGAATCTAGGTAGTAAGGGGAGAAAATCGTTTTTCGAACTTATTCGCAGGATGTATGAGGAAGGAATATGGCCAGAGGATTTAGTGAAAACAGTATTAATACCTATTCCGAAGAAGAAGAAAGCGTCAGAATGCGAGGAGTATAGAACAACCAGTTTAATTTCGCACGCGGCAAAAGTTGTACTGACAATGAGAGTTATTAATAGAAGGTTGGAGAGCAGAGCAAACTACTATTTAGGCGATGACCAATTTGGGTTCAGGAAGGGGAGGGCAACCAGAGACGCGATTTCGGTAATGAGGTCACTTATAGATAGAAACATAGAGCATAATCAGGATGTTTTCGCTTGTTTTGTGTATTTCGAAAAGGCGTTTTACAGAGTAAACTGGGAGAAACAAATGCAGGTACTGGGAAAAATAGGAATAAATTGGCGTGGATGGAGACTCATCCGAAACTTATACATTGGGCAGAGGGCTCAGGTAAGGGTAGCTGGGGGTGAATCAGGGTGGGCAGTTATAGGTCGTGGTCGTCTTTACTTTTTAACATATATGCTGAGGAAATGGTAAGAGTGGCATGGGATGAGCTAGATGTGGGAATGAATGTAGGAGGCCAGCGGTTAAAGTCGGTTAGATTCGCTGACGACCAGGTGTTGGTCAGTAGGTCATCGAAAGGATTGCCAACTTTAGTATATGCACTGGAAATACAGTGCGAGAAATACGGGATGAAGATTAATAATAAGAATACAAAAGTAATGAGATTCTCTAGGACAAAGAAAGCGAGGCTGGTGATAAGAGAAGGAAGTCACAAACTGGAGCAAGTAGAACAATTTAATTACTTGGGTAGTACGCTAGAAGATACAGGACATAGTAGCAAGGACATTGGGAGGAGAATAGCGCTAGCGAAGGAAGTGTTGAATAATAGAAGGGAGCTGATGACGGGAACGCTAAGTAAAGATGTAAAAAATAGGCTGGTGAAGAGTCTGATATGGAGTGTGGCGTTGGATGGGGCAGAAACGTGAGTTTGAGAAAGGAAGGCGAAAATAGGCTGAAGTCTTTCGAGATGTGGGTGTGGAGGAGGATGGAGGTGCGTTGGACGGAATAAATACAAACGAGGAAGTGCTTGACATGGTGGGCGAGGAGAGGAAACATATAGATGAGATTAGGGGAAGGCAGGGTAGGTGGCTGGAAGCGGTAATGAGGGGCGATGGTTTGCTGAAGGCCGTGATAGAGGGAAGGATGTTGGGTAAGCGGGGAAGGGGAAGGAAGAGAATCGGTTTTATGGACGGGATGAAGAAAGGTAGGACTTATGCTGCGATGAAGAATAAAATACTTGAGGTAGAAAGGGCACGGCACGTGTAAGAGTTCGTTGGATATTCTCTGACTTTCATCACAACCTACCTCTAACCGGTAGATTACTGTAATGAGAATGATGCATCATTGTAGTTATTATTTATTTCTCTCAGCTAAATAGAAGCTGAGTAACATTTGCACTCTTATGCATGTTAGAACTTTGCCTCGCTCAGGCGTAGGGTTTAATCCCTGTTGTATATTTTTTAATTAAATGTTATGCAAAAATAGGTTTTCTTTCACCCAATATGCTTTTTGTCGTTGCTTCTTAATTTGGAATAAAAAAAAACCTTCATCCGAGAAAATTTATCTAATTTCAAGTATAACCCAATTAATTTCCTTGCTACATTTCAAGCCCTAATACAGTCCCGTTAATTTTTTTAAATGAATGTCGGAGATATTTTTGTAAAAAAATCAACGATAATCCATTTTGGACATGCTACTGCGTCGGATTAAGCTTTGCCGAAATAAGTGCATCTGGCGAATTAAACGTAATCAGCGAAAATCTAGGATGCAATTTTCCCTATCGCTCAATTTTTGAGGCCGAGCTTGCGGATGGAGGATGAAAAGTGTTTCTACTCGTGTTATATAAAAATAAAATTCAGCTGTGGTTGGGATTAATCGCATTATTCACGTTCTCCATTGAATGCGTCGAAAGCGTCCAGCGTGAAGATTTCGAGACCACCTGAAATGAAGAAATTAGTTGCGGCGGACCTCCCGGCTACTATCCCTGGTAATGGGTCGTGGAATACCCTTGTGTGCTCATGTTGGGAAGAGTTAGCTAGAGTAGTACTATAAACTCAGAGATGAAACTATAACTGCCACTGTGAACTCAGGTTGTCTTGTTAGTTCCGAATTATAATATCCTTATCATTTTTTTGACCAAATTTGATTTTAGAGCATTTTTCTGCTGTTGATAGGGTAGCAGGAGTTGGAAGACTAATGAATGCTATTATATAAAAATACAGGGAGATTTATAATTATCTCCGGGATTACTGAGGTTTTTTTAATTTAATGACTCAATCAATGAGAACGTTGTAATTTTCACTAAGGTTTTATTTCAATACGACCGGTTTCATAGCATAGGTGACATCCTCATGTGGACCCAAGGATGTCACCTATGCGATGTAACCGGTTGCATTGAAGTAAAACCTTAGTGAAAATTACAACGTAATCATTGCTTCAATCATAATTTATTTTCGCAAAGTTACGTCTTTTCGGTTCATTTTTATTTAATTACTATTGAAAATTAAAAAAAAGTCGCATATCTGAATATTGGGCTTCTCAGAACTTGGAAGCAAAGCGAGCCAACGTAAGGAATTTCTTTATCTACTGATATTCTCCTTTTTACTGTATCTGCTATAGTTATTAATAATGGGCAACGGCCTGCAACGATGGAAACACCGGTTCCCAATCAGTCACCGAAGTTAAGCATCGTTGGGCTCGGCTCGAGTTTGGAGGGGTGATCCTCCGATTCGTCCGAGTGCTGTTGCCCCTGTCTGCACGTGGCAGACGGTATGTGCGAAATGACCTTAGCCGTCGAAGCACGTTAAAACAAAAATACTACTACTAGTTATTAATAACAAACCTTCGAAACCCCGGAGGTAATTATGAATCACCATGTACTTGGAACAGCACACTTCCTTCCGTGTAATTTAACTTCGCTTTGTACCGAGTGTCACTCAGATCGGTTGGAAAGGTATTTGGGTAGAAGTGGAAGACAGGGTGGAAAGGGGTAGAAAGCAGGATAGAATCAAGGTACTAGAATCAGCCAGATGCAAAGACACCTTCACAAAGACAAAAGACTACTTGGGGACCACGTTTGGACGTTTCATTCGACGGGTGAGGCAGTCTACTAAGTCTACTAAGTGATATCTTCATTGCACCCAAGTGGGCGTCGGAATGCTTATGAAACATTTTCGCTCTCCTTCAGGATTTGAACCAGGGTCCCTCGCGAGGAAATCTATTACTCTAGCCAACATAATGTTAATGGAATAATGAGACACTCCCCTATGATGCAGATTGACTGATCCTAGGGGAACTCAAATCAAACTACTTGAACTAAAATGGTCTGTAACTGATTATTGGATTTAAATCCTAGCTATTCTATTTTATTAATTTTAATACAGTTAATTGCACTTATTAATGGATGAATGAGGAACGATTTTTGATACATGCTCGGTTGTTTTCCATGTGATTCATATTGGATAGGAAAAATCTAAATTTTGAGTCTTGTTTCCGTAAATTAACGTTTATTTTTGGGGTTTTCAAATCTGAGAGCTCATTTGGCTCCTTTAAAAGAATGAATTTGACCAATCTATGGCTGTCTCTGAATCCACCGCTGATGGTCGTTTTTAAAGCTTGAATTAGGGCTCACTTATGCCTTTGAAACATTTGTTTATCATTAGAGAAATAGCTAATCTTCCTCAAACCTGAAAATTCATAATAATCGCTAGTTCGTAATTCAACATGAAATGATAATGAGGTAGAATGTTTGCATTGTATTTTGCAGCATATAAAAGCTCTCAATCATCACTTCAGAATGATGTATCGGTTAAATGATTTATATATAAATTCTCGGGTGTCATTAATTCATAAACGAACAGCACGTTGAAATCCTGACTAGCTCTCAAAATATTACGTGAGTTATACGGAACCCAAATTTCAATAATACAAGGACGTGGACTTTTATAGAATGTGAGAATTATTCATTACTCAGTGAAGGCAAATGACATGCAACGGTGTCAATGTGAGGAGGAAACCGCAGCAAGTACCCCATAGGGCTGTGCAAAAATCATAATGGCCCATCCTAGATCATATACCTACGTGGAGATTCGCTCCCAAAGCCGTCAATGGGTGGCAAGCGAATCCGGGGTCATAACCGATTCATTGCATGCATGATCTCGTCAGAGAAATAAAACGAAAACCGGCGTACTAGAATTTTCCAGACTTTCGTCATTTCCGGGCAAAAGGGCGCGCGCAATAAAGCTTTATACAGGACGGAATGCAGTTTAAAACTCATCACAAATTTAAACGGTCTATGACCGCAGAGCGTTGGCGTCTCATAAAAAAATGCTCCTTCTTCCTTGCTCGATTCTTTTTCGTTTGCACGCGAAGATATAGGCACGTAAGGTATTTTTTTTATTACAACACATGCGTCCCCTTTCCCGTGAGTCAGTTCCGTGCAAATTCAATGAGTGTGTGGACCTGCCGTAAATTGCATCGCATAAAGGAGTGCGCGCGGGACTCAATAAAAGGGACGGAGAAAGGAGGAAATTACGTGCATGATAAACCATAACGTTCGCTGGAAAATTTATTAGGGAGCATCACTCCCGTACTCTCTGGGCCATTGGATGATGGATTCCCGTATTACCTTCCTCTGAATCACGTCAAAAATGCCATTACCGGCTAAGGGCTGAGGGTTAAGAGATGGACTCCTCGCTATTTCGGTATGCGCTGCCATGGACCCGCAAAAAATTATTGTCTTGTTTTTTTTTTGGGTTCTCGGAATGTCTCAATGCATTTTAACGAGACTTGTAATTTCCTGCCTCTATTCGTTAAACATCTTTGGATTTTGGCGCATTTGGCTCTTTATTTGCGGAAATGAAGACGACTTTCACGAAGCGTAACCATCGCCATAAACTGCTTCATGAAAATGACGACAATTTGATTTTTAAGAATCTTTGAGGCTTGTCGGCTCACCTCTCGAGTAGTGATTACGCCATGATTGTGGAACCAGGAAGACAAGATATATGAAGGATTCTACTTAACAACTTAGTATTTGTTAATTTTAAATGCCCAAGTCAACATTTGGAAACTGCCTTAGTCACATTGTCATAGGCCGTTTTTTTGATGGTTCATTTGTCAAAACGCTTGATAGAAATGTCTGTGTTGAACATTAATCACTCATAATTTTCGAGTGTTTTCAAGCCCAAAGGATTATAGAAAGAACACACTGACTTTAATGAATATATAATTATACATAAACTTAGCAAACACATTTTTACTACGCTGATAAAATCTGGTGCCTTGAATACGCATGCAATGGAGGGCTATAGTCTTTGTTTTCCATACTATAGGAGGTTTTGAGAGGAGAGGGCATGTTGAAAAGAGTGATAGAGGGGAGAACACTGGGGAAGCGTGGAAGAGGAAGGAGGATGATAGGAATTCTGGAAGAAATAAGAGGAGGTAGAAGATATGAAGAATTGAAGAGGGATCTAATAACGGGCCATCCTTAGGAGGGAAAGGGAGAAAATTTCTGTGATTGGGATACAGAATGGGGACTGTCCAAGAACCTACCAATCAGCTGGTAGAATACTTGAATGAAAATGTGGTGCACTTAAATATTATGCCACAATTTTTGAGAAAGCGAGACATTTTTCTTTTTTTTTGCTTTACGTGATCACTTTATAATCTCCAATGTTTTATTTCCAATACCGTGAAATACTTTACAGTGTAGTTAGTGACGCTATAGCATTCATTGAGCGGATGGTAGAATTTTTAAATTTGTACCGTTATTTGACATTAATTGACATAACATGGTAACGTTTGACTTCCAGATTTATTTTCTACTAACTCATTTCTTACATTGAGAAATTTTTATTTCACATTATCCTCTTAGTGGTGGAGAGCTGCTGCTAAAAGGAAAGAGTTAAGGATAAGCTGACTACGGGATGAGCAAAAAAATTGGCTGTAGCACTTGTAATTAGGAGATGCGACAGACAAGTGAGGTCATTTGCACATAGTATGTGGGGTCGGTGGGTCTGTAAGGGAAGGGCTATTTGTGAAATAGGGGGAAGGCGGTGAGGAATTCGGCATCGGCATTGTAAATTTAAACGGAAGGAGCCAAGGGGTGTCATTGCTTAATGTCCCTTACCAAGGAGGGATTACTTTATTGAAGCGCGCTCCACATGGCACCCAAGAAGGGATTAGCATTCCACTGTAAGATCCCCGCGACAAGCGGAATAAGCACCTGGTCTCTCGGTGTGGTTAGCCAGTTATCTTGCCACCACACCCATGTGATGTCCCTTCAAAACATTGGTAACTTTTTTGGCTGTTGGAAGAGAAAAGGAAATTATTGGTAATAGGAATTACTGGAGGATATTTTTGCCATGCATTGATCCCTAAGATCGGAGCAGCATTTATTAATTGCCTGTGGTCGTCCAAAAGCTCTCTACAAGTCGTCGCAAAAGCTTACGGCGTTGCGCAGTAGACGATTTTGGGACTGGAAGGGTCTATTTTCTAAAAACCGGTTGCCGCGGGTAGAAGGGTAGCACCGGCGGGCTAATTTTTACGATTTTCGTTGTCTACTTTGAAATTTGTCATATGCCTTCAATGAATTTGAATGCTTACAGCTATTCGCCGCATTGGGTAATGGAGTGGTCGTCGTCCCTTTGTGTCTGAGCGCGCGCCAGGGGGTCACGGCCTGGGGATCTCAGACCGATGACTCGGAAGTGGACATATGGTTGCAACAATTACTAACTTTTTTCTAAAATATTATACAAAAACAAATTCGTATTTATTGCAATTTTCTTCTTTTTTTTAACTACAGAAATGATCAAATTACTATTGCATAAAATGTTTATCTTCTCTCTGTCTCTCTAGAATATATGTTCTTATATTTCCACTGTTTTGTGTTCTCAATGTCCCATTTATTCATCGAATATACATGTACATAGTGCCAATTTATGAAATTATCTCTTCAAGTACTTTTCTTATTTCTGTGACTGAAATTTTAGCTAGTGGTATTCAAAATCTGATTCCATTCATTGCATCAGCTAAGTAAAAGAAGAATATAGAATGTTCTGTTATTTCGCAATTTGATGTAGTATGTCTTAAATCTGGATTACAGAATTTCACGCGGCTGAAAATTTAGTTAACGCGGCTAGCATCGTCACTGAAAATCAACGGAATTGCGCGAAGCTTGGTGTCTACTTATTCTGCGTTTCAGCGGAATCACGATTACATTTGTTATTTTTTATTGATTTTGAATAAATTCTTATGCGTTTAAAGTAATTGAAATGCACAGCTGTGAGTCATCGCGTAAGCCCCGGCCGCAGAACGGAGGTACGGCGGGGAATGGTCGGCTACCTGCTCCATGCTCCACAACGAGACGAATTGTCCAATACGGCTCGGAATTACATTTCTACGCTAAGACACTATGTTGGCCTTAAAATAAAACTGCAGTAATTGTACTGTCCACTTAAATTTTAATGTAAATATTACACCACACTTGTTTTGACGTTTCTTAGGGCGTCATCATCAGGTCTACACTATGTTGGCCATTCTATCTGCCACGCGCTCACTTTCCCCTCCGTTCCTTTCTCTTACCCCTCCCACACATTTCACCCCCTCTGTTCTGCGCATCTAAAGGCCGTAAGCTTTCGCGAGAACTATATGCCTGATACTAATGTGCACCGTCAGGAGTTGTCAGCGTCAGTTAAGGTTTATGTAAATGTGCCTTTTTTGGGCCTAAAATCTCCATCGTGGTTTGCAGTGAAGTCGATGAATGATCCTTAGTCACCTAATAAAGGACGTAACTTTCTTCTGACCGTAAAAAGAATGCCTCTTTTTGGGACTTAAGTCACGGTGAAAAAAATCTCTCTACCTGCTGTGTCATGGTCGGTGACCTAATCGCAGTGCGGTCGCCGAGTAATAATTGAATGCCCCGTTAGCTTTAGGTGCCACAGCCTTAATCTCTCTATATAGTTTTATTTTGCTATTTTTGTCCCATCGGTCCGTTGTTATCTCCCTTGTGAATAAAAATGGATAATGCTGCTTTAGGTCGTCATGGTTACGCACAGACGGACCGATTATTTGTATACGTTTCTTTTTTTTCGGCCAGGGCCTCGTGCATTCATTAAAAAGGTCTGGCGAATCAAATGAATATATAGCGCCGCGGGTAATCGAATCCTGGGCCTTATGGCTGAAAGGCAACCCGCTCCCTCTGAAACTGTGCTTCTAAACAACTTCCCCGCAATTATGCCGGCCTTTTTCCCTCCCCACTGAATTCGGCGTTCATTATTCCCGCTTTTCGGCTTTCCCCCCGCTCTATATGCATTTCCACCGCTTTCCGTCCCTCCTTTGTTTCTCTGTGTCCCTCACTCCCCTCCCACGCTTTCTCGCATCTCTTTCTTTCCCTCGCATATCCCTTGCGAAGCGTAGTAGTCGCCTGAATCAGTCGTAAACAGAGAGGCCGACTGTGCATTTTTTTCTTCTCTCTCTCGCGCTTTGTACCCGTTTTATTTGTCGTCGCTTTCCAGGAACGGCTTACGGCGTTAATTCGGCGTTTGTTTTTCGTTTCTCCGTTCCGTTTTGCGAGTTTATTTTTCACCGTTTCAGGGTTTGGGGTGTTCTGTTCCCGGAGAATAACATTTTTAAAATATCAATTGCACAGCACAATTGCATAATTTTACCGCTTTTATTATTTCTCTAGATTCTATGCTACTCTGCCTAAAGCCATTATTACTTTTCGTGTTTTGAGCCGAGTTCCATATTGGAGAAAACCTTTGTTTATGTTACTTATTTTCGCTCATTTATGGTTGAGAATCGTTTTCTCTGTTTCAATTAAAATTCAAATAGACATTCATTTGTAGCATATTGTGAGTTTTTCCTTTGCATTTAATTTTTTCTTTCGTGGATCGACTCTCGTAAAAATAATACTCTTGCAATTAATGTGTATGTGCTCTTTCTAGCTGATTAAAAAGCGTCAGATTTTCTCACTAGCAAAAATAATGTCTTGACTTACTCCAAGCAAGGCTTTAAAAATCAAAATGATACAAGAAACTTAAATTACACAATGTGGCGTCAAATTTCTTGTGATAACCCTGGTTTAAATAAAAAAAATGCCAAGAGGTTTATAGGTTCAATTAAAGTTCGTAGTGGAATCCAGAGTGAATTTTTCTCACTTTTTTTGAGTTAATACCATCAGGTCTGTAGTTTTTATGGTAAGTTGTGGATTTTACTGTGGACGACGAAATGTGTTATCTCATTATTGCATCGATATCTATCTCAATCAGTTTGTGGCCGCCTTGGATTAATTATATATATATATATATACAATATGCCAAGAGGGTGGCTACTCTTACCCTAGAGAAAGGTGGAGCTAGTCTTCACCGAAATATCGGAAGTTTTAAATTGTGAGTGTTATTTTTTCCGTTTCTGTATTTTTATCGGCCACCCTCTTGGCATATTGTATATTTATCACCCGAGTGATTCTCCTAGAAGGTTTATATATATTATCGGCCACCCTCTTGGCATATTTTATATTTATCACCCGAGTGATTCTCCTAGAAAGTTATATATATATATATAAAACTTTCTAGGAGAATCACTCGGGTGATAAATATAAAATATGCCAAGAGGGTGGCCGATAAAAATATATAAACGGAAAAAAGAACACTCACAATTTAAAACTTCCGATATTACGAAGGAAAGTAGCTTCCATCTTTCTCTAGGTAGAGAGTAAGAATCACTCTCTACCTAGAGAAAGATGGAAGCTACTTTCCTTCGAAATATCGGAAGTTTTAAATTGTGAGTGTTCTTTTTTCCGTTTATATATTTTTATCGGCCACCCTCTTGGCTTATTGTATATATATGTTCCCCTATTTCAATTAGGTCTAATAGTATGATTCTCGGTGAAATACGATCTTGATCATTTATTTCTCTTTCGATGAATTAAAAAGTTGGTGACAGTTTCTTTTCCATGGCATTGGGAGTTTAAATTTTAACTAAAAATACTAGGCGTATTACATTCGGATAATAAGATATGGAAATTAGTATAGTTTTAATTGAGATCCATAAAACGTCTTCGTGAAATTTACGAAAATTAGGATACGTTCCACCATGCGCATTGTAGGCAGGTGAGGTTTTTACCTACAAAATTCACAGAAAAACAAAACTGGAATGTAGATTTTCCAGCGGCGCCATTTAGATATCACTTCTGGTTGTTAAAAAAAAGAATAAAAACTGAAAATAGAAATTCAGGAGATTCCGGTGAGATGGCGTGGATTTTGAACACGATGACTGGATAAACCTTGTGCAATTTGCCACGAATAATTAATCTTTGATCGTAAACTAGGTTTAAATACAAATACATCAGGCATCAGCCAATAGGTAATATTAGTTCTGAGTGTAAATCATTACGTCGAGTCCTGTATGTTTTAAACATAGGATATTAGTTGAGCAGTTGGCACAATTTTGGCCGGCAGCAGTAATCGGGTAGCGCCGGTCTTTTTAATCAATAATTCTGGAGTTAAAATT
This sequence comes from Pyrrhosoma nymphula, assembly GCA_963573305.1. Classification (NCBI taxonomy): domain Eukaryota; kingdom Metazoa; phylum Arthropoda; class Insecta; order Odonata; family Coenagrionidae; genus Pyrrhosoma; species Pyrrhosoma nymphula. Next base: position 137,577,151 of record OY754333.1, on the reverse strand, counting down.
CAGATTGGATGTTGTGTTTTTGTCTTTGCAATTTGGTCATTAGTTAGATGGTGCGACGATGAAGCACTCAATACCTAGATGTACTACTAGCATCACCACTGTTAAGAGAGCTCTTTTGGAAGGATGACATCTCGAAAAGTTTGCTTTAGTCACTGCTATAACAGTGCCTTACACGGCTGTAGATGATCTGATTTATATAAAAATGCCTGTGCCCAATTTAAGCATTACTTTCAATGACCAATGCGCTACGTATAGTGTTTAGAATTAGACGTCAATATCGTGAAACCGCTATGAAGAAAGATAAAATACTTTGCAATGTTTGACTCATTTTGAAGTGTCGCATCCCCGTGTGGACCCTGACTGATGGAATCCAAATGCGAAGTGCACGAAAGCAAATGTTAACAGTTTTTTCTCGTCATATCTTGCCGTTGAATTTATATATCATTTCCATGCAAAGGAAGTCAGGAATCGCCACCGTCCGAGTGCGGAATACCGATCTATGATTTTGAGTTTTTGGCGACTTTGGCGTGAAAAATCGCTTCAAATCTGTCGCACTGCTTTATTCAAGAATTGCTTGATCTCTTGTCGTTTCGAAAACTTGATAAAGTGCTCTTCGAGAACACCAGGTAGGGGAGAGTCCAATCTAATGCTGTGAACTCCGCCCCGGAAGATTTGGATCAGATATGCGTCATTATGATGGATTGAACACGCGTCGTCCCCCCACAAACCCCGCTAGGAACCTTTCCATCACGCTCATGAGAAGACGAAGAGCGAGGTAGAATCTAGGGATCGGTCAGGGGGTTAAGAAAGATTGTCTCACTGCTGGTGAAGAGATTTCATTCGTCTCATCCTGTTCGTGTTTCTCTTCGCGACGTTCTCCTTATTCACTCGCGATGTTTAGGGTGATTCTTGAAATCTTCGAAAAATATGTCGCTACTTGAATAATAATGAAATTTTCTAGAATTACCTCAGAAAATGGGAATTAAACCTCAATTTTGGGATCTTGAGAATTCTCGTATTGTTGTCTAGGCCGGAGTAATATCTGGTCAAATTTTGCAAAACCACAAACTTAGCCTTGTATAAACTTTTCGAAGACATCAAACTGTTTAACTTAAAATCGTGAAATCGTTTCTTAAGCCGATATTTGATCCCTTATGCTTTGAAAATACCAGTTTATTTCCTATTTTTTTCTGATATTTCTTATTATTTCCTTTTATTTTGCTATTTTTTGCATTAAAATTTATCTGCTGCCTGTTATTAAAAATATGTTCACATTATTATTAAAAGCTAATTTCAATTTTATGAAGTGGAGGTTTTCGTATTGCCTTCTGCTTTTTATCTTTCTTGAATATCTCCGCACCATATTCAAGTAAATTGGAATCGGAAAATGTGCTCCGGATGTTAAAGTATGCAAGATTGTTGAGTAAAACCAGTAAAATATGTTTACCAGTGGACGGAGCGTGAAAATCGAATACGAATTATCCTTAGAAATGTTTTACGGAGTCCCGGTAGTTTTTCTTCAGCTGACCTTTAAAATAAAAAAAAGACAATCAGGGAGCGACTTGAGAGCCATTGCGACAGCCGAAGTGGCAGTGAGTAAGGAAGTACCCTGAAGTAAGGAAGTGGGTTCAAGTTCGTTTAAGCCGCCCCACTAATTCTCCTCCCCGCAGACACTCCAGCGTTAGCACTGCCGCATTAGCTCTATAGCCGCTTCTTTATTGGTTCTTTTTATCTTATTTTCAAAACATAATCGGAGAAAAACTATCGCACCTCCGTGAAAAAGTTTTCAGGCAAATTCTTCCTAGATTTTTTTAGGCTCCATCCAATGGTAAATTTATGTTACTTGTTTTTTAATACCTTGTTTGTAAAATTGATTTCTTTGCTAATGCCATCAAACATTATAGTGTAACCAACCTACAGAATCCTTCTATAGGAGTGTGAATTATCCCCTGAAAACATGGAAGAGTTCTCAATTTTGAAAGTAGAAATCAAGTGGCCACAATGTAAGAATATTGTCAGCGTCTCGATCTCCTTTAATTCGGTCTCCAGTCTCCAATTTTAAGTTTTAGTTCCTTTTCGTAATTAAAGAAATTTCCCCCGTTATTCCGCATATCGCCCTAGTCGGAATTCGGCCGCGTTTCATTTCATCCTGGACAGCAGCTCCCTCCCTCCCTGATTTCCATTTAAATGGTTTTTTCCCTTCCTTCATTCCTCCTACCCTGTCATCCCCCCTCGCGATGAGAAGGAATGAAATGTAGACATTCCTCTTGTGTATAATTTTTTTTAATCGCTCATTCTCGCCCGAGATAAGTTCTCGTTTTATCGGCCACCCGAGGATTTCCTTTGATTAGAAGGAATTGTTCCCTTCCCCCTGCTTCCAAATGGAGCGTTTGTTTCCATCCAAGGAGTCCGAAAAAGTTTTTTGATCGACTTGACGAAACGATTCCTTGCGCGAGAATGATATTATCTTCAGTTCCACTAATTAAATTCAGCCAATTAATCATCTCCTTCTGGTTATGATCTTGTGTCGTTAATACTGCACCGTGATGAATTCCGGTCCCCATTTGGCTCGAGGAGATATAAGGTTTATCTACTGAGCAGGACGTTTCCCAACGTAGATATACTGTATCTTTATTACTCTACGAGCGGAAGGTACCCGTTGAAATTCAACGGGTGTGAAAAACGTTAAACTTATTTTATAAGAAAACTGCAAACCCTGAAGAAAAACTGTATGCGTGGACATTCGAGGAGTTCGTAACCTATCTTGTATGTTGTGTTCGTTGTAGTAGACACGCTGACCGTTTTCCAGGTGCACGGAGAGATGTGTGACTATTGGTCCACTTTCATGCAAAGGAAACCCAAAAATCGGCCATTCAGACTCATTACTACTTAAATAGCAAAGGTTGATAGATGGTCACCTCGTCCCTACAGTTCTCTTGAGCAGTCTTCTGAGTGATTAACAGCTTAATCGATTCCCTTGTGTACATACATATATTTGCATTCAATGAATTATTTCAGTTGCACTATTCAACGTTGATATGTGCGTTTAGTTATTAATTTACTTGAGATTTATTAATTATATTATAATTCCCGCCATCTTAAAACAGATTGAAGGTTCGAAACAGATGGGTCTGTATTTGAACCAGGTTTATAGCTGGTTACCCGTCCGTACGTTGGGTGAGGATGAAATTTGTGCGGATATTAGCGTAACCCGAGAAACACCACGGGGAGATTCTCATGAGATCGCTGGTGGGCATGCCTTTGACCATCCAAGTCTAACCTTTGTCGTTTTTATTTCAAGGGCTCATTTTCTCGCAAATAAGACATTCATTTTGCATTAGAAGATTTTTTCGAAAGGTTACTCTTTTCTATTAGGCATGTTGATGGATATATTTTTAAGTCCAAGGAACGGAAACACAGCGGCAAGTGAGAGTCTAGAATAGGCAACTCGATGATTGAGGGAATGTAACTAAGTTAACTGCACTTTAACACTTTTAAACATATAAATAACTCGTGATGTTAATGATGTGGGAATTGGTCTAAAAACTGTTCGAAATCGTAATGGGAGGCAGACGGTTTCACTACGTTTAATACATCTGAGTATTAAACGATAATAAACAACGCCGTGTTTGTTGTAGCAACAGAGGCATTATTACCATTGATATTCGCTGCACGTAAATATTCTTGCACATTTAATTAAGTGTGTATCCTATTAATTCCTTTGTGTAACGTTTACTACATAAGTGCTCTCTCATATACATGCAGGTCTCCTATGAGAGCCACTTTGAGAACAGACGTTGAAGAGTATACTTGTTGTAAATACGTATTGAATCGTATCGATTACCTCCCGAATCAATCTATCATGGGGTCCTTGGGACTCTGGGCCCTCTTTATTCAGATTTGCTTTCTACATGCTATCATGGGCCTGTAGGAAAACGTGATATTTAATAGTTAAGAGGCGTGTATATCCTTTGAAAATCAAATCTATGGTTGTCAAGGAAATATGTTATTGTTGATTTCAGATAAAAATGTGATATTTTTCAACTGAAAACATGAATAGCAGAAAAATACGGAGCGTAGAAGAAAATCGATTGATAAAATTAGAAATTATATTTATTCAGCCATCCGATAAAAAAATTCCAGCCCTATATCTTGAGTGAAAGTACTTTTAAAAAGTAAAACATTAAACCACTGCACCGAACCCAATGCTTGCCATTGACCACCAGGGGGGACCTTCAGGGGGTCTTTGGGGGCCCTGAGGGCTTTTTGATATAGCATATGTTACAACCAGATATGTCTTCAATCTGCATGCCAAATTTTAGCTCAATCGGTCCAGTAGTTTTTGCGTGATGGAGCAACAGACAGAAAGAGACCATTACATTTTTATACGTATTAGTAAGGATCACACCCTTAACCCTGAAAAAATAGGGTTTCGGTTAATTGAACCCTACAGTGTTTGTTGTCTACCAGTAACAAACATGTGTTCCAAATTTCATCAAAATCGGTCCTGTGTTATAGGAGGAGATGTGGAACATACATACATACATACATACATACATTGACTTTTATATATATAAAGATATATTATATACTCTATAGAGATATACTCTATTGCAGGAATATCTTTGCTCGGTATCGGCCTTTTGGATTGCGATAGAAATGAATGACCTGAGAAGCTGGGACGTTATAATATGTGCGTGCCCACCGCTGATTAGCATTTACAGGTTTTGACCATTAGTCAGAAAGAAAGAAAACGTACGGTTTGAGAAACGAATCCAGATTAAATGTTTTCCTATGTAAGTGAAAAGATTTTGTGATGAAAATGACTCTACGTCCTTTTTAAATCGTAATAATTTCCAAAGCAGTTAAAAATTTCTGCATTCACACTTTACTCGAAGAAAAAACAAAATTCATGAATTTATCTTTGTATGTTTGGTGAAGAGCTTTTCTTGTGCAAATGACTTCGCTCTAGTTTTATGACCGTAGTAACGAGTTTGATGGGAAGGAAAGAGTAATGTTTTGTGACATTTGTTGTTTACAGTATGCCAATAATTGATGTTATATGCCAACATTTTCATTTCAAAGAACATTTTCTCTTTGCTTTCGAATGGGCATAAATGAGCTTATTGGATAGTTTTTACTTGTTTCATTTTTGTTGACATTTATTGATGCATTATTTACTAGCTCATGAAAATGGATGTAATCTACGAACATAAGAAGCTGTAATTTTTTACTCGTGGCTTAAGGCTCCCTTGAGGTATGCAAATGATGAGGTTTTGATCGTTGCTTATAATTCTTGAGTGAGAATTCCAGATTTTTATATTATCGTGTAAATTTTCATTGTATATTTTTGCGTTCCGTGTCATACTAGTCCTGCGGCTATAATAGCTGTACAACTTCGCTCTGTCGTTTTTGCTGGAGTTGAGGACGGGGAATGGTGGTTTAACTCGTCCTGGCGCCATGTGGTGAGTGAAGTTCTCTTGTTACGGACATACCATTCTCATGACCGAGTCGATCGGGACGATGAACTTGTCGTCATCGCTGGGGTGAGCTTACAGTTTGTATGCTCTCATGACAAAACGGGTAACTTGGTCGGATAAGATGGACCAACATACTATTTACCTGTAAATCAGACAGCGTGATTAGCAGTCATTCACGTAAAACCAAATCCTTATGAAGTTATTTACGAACCTTATTTGGCCGCACAGTAACATTATGCAAGCCATGGCCTCAGATGATAAACAGTTTTAAAACATAAAATTGAATTGATGTGGGTTTTCTTGTAGATACACTATTTTGATTGTTCCATTTCAATTTTTCCATTTGGCATTGTATTTTAATACGGTTAATCTTGCCAAAAACATCGAATTTACTGCTTCTACTCGCAGATCTCTCTGTGTTCATCTTTTATAGTGTGCATCCCAGGAAACCTGAGTAGCAGCGTGTAGGAAGTCAAAATTTTCATTATAATTGTTGAATCATAGTTATCTGTCAGGCTGCTGAGTCTAAGATTTAGAAGAAAACTAACTAGGCTCCGATCATGATCGACGAATGACTCTTTTGGGGTTATTCAGGAAGAACAAAAGAAATGAAATCTGCATTTACGGTCCAAATAAGCTCCTTTTCTTTGGCTTTCTGGATGTGGTTTTGTTCATGGCCATCAAGTTTGTGGTTTTCGCTTCTTCGTGGAAATTAATTTCGCTGCTTCTATCTTCAGCGTGAAAATAACACTCTTATGTTGTTTTTTGGACGCTCCGTTTTAATTATTAATTATTTAAACTAATAAAATCTCTCTTTGTTGTTAGTATGTAATATTTCTTGTGGGTCAATAGTCAATTTGACGCTCTTTACATTGCGTTCTAAATTTGATTTATTTTGTTTCCGTATGAGTTCTGGCGAGTTTATTATCTTTATTCGTAATTATTCATGGAAGAATTAATGAAGGAAAGAGTGAAATTCTACGTTCGGGGAGGCTTTGTTTCATGTCATTACCCATACAAACCTTACCTGACGGTATAACATCTTGCTGCTCTAAACCTGTTTTTGATATGAGTATTTCTTGGTCGCGTATTTTCCATAATTGTAATCAGTAGGTATGTTAGAACACCAATTATAATTTATATTCTTGTTGGTATTTTAGGCTTACTCCCGCCATTATTAACCTTTTTTCGTGAATCCTGAAACCACCCCTCATAGTACATGTTCCCCAGGTTGCGGACCGCAGTTTTCAGTCCATCGAAATAAAAAAAAATTTCCATTCGTTATAAACATGAGAAAATCTCCGTTATTCAAAACTTTTTACACAACCCTGTACCGTTTTTCCCGTCCCCGTTTTGTCACCGTATAGGCCGGTATGAAGATCTCTGCCACTAATTACAACCATCATTCTTATTTCATTTTCCACCATAGGAAGACTTATTTTTGAAGGGTAGTGTTTTATTTGGGTTTTCACCGCATCTTATTAATGAAAATGTTTCCAATTATTTACTGGAGGCTTAATTTTCATTGACTATTTTTGGGCAATTCTTCCCAATCCGTGTCCCCCATCGCCCCTCGTGAAACTAATCTTCTACACATCTCATATTTCCCTGTCTCAGCGTTCGCTATCAAGAATCCCCTCCTAATTTTACTCATTTTCCTCAATATACATCCCTAGACCTGTTCTCCTCACCCAACGTACTACATGCATTTCTTAAATGCCACTTGTTCAATGAAACTCCTATCGTATCTCATTTGGTTCCTTTTTGTTTTTTTGTGTTACTTTTTCTTTTTATTTAATATAATTTGTTATTATTTTATTGTTTTGAATTTTATTTATTTTTATTGCATGAACTAATGTAATTAGCCTGAAAGCCGTCTTTGGTTGTTTGGGGACAATAAATAAATATGTAAACACGTAAATATTTCGAACTTTATTTATGAAGGGTTGGAAAATATGTATGACCCGCCTTTCAGTCACCCCTCGACCCGGTATACGTTTCGGCGGATGAGAATTCTTTCCCGCACCCCTCCCTGGGAACAGGACATTTTTTTTGGGTGAAGGGGGTTGAAAACTGTTGCTCCACAAAAGGGGAGAGTCAACGCTGGCCGTGCGTGGACGAGAGAGAATGCGCGTTTGTTGCTTTGGGGTTGGGTAGTGTGGTTTGTTGGTCATGTGTGGGTGCCTTATCATCGCCGGCTCTACCTTACGTTCAAACTCTTTCCACAACAACTTCCTCCCCCCCCTGCGGGCCCACGGTACGTACAACCCTCCGAAAAAAAGATCGGGGGTGTAAAAAATAAATAAAAAAGGGACAGAAAGAGTAGGCGGGACAGAGGAGAGAGAATTCCTTTCCCAACACTCTTTTGATCGCCGGCCCGAGATATGCATCGATCTATTTCGTCGAGTCCGTTCACACGGCAATTTGGAGGAGGGAGGTATACTATACGGTTAGGGGGTGGGTTGGGAGTTTTCCGTGTGTGTAAACTGGGGTGATGCTTGTGGGATAAAGGTGGAAGCGGTGTTGGTGGAGGAGGAAGAGTGGCCAGAGTGAGTTTTTATGGACCCAGGGCCGGAAGGTGGAAAATCGGAGGGCGTCTGTGTGTATGTGGGAGGCTGTCGCGTAAATACGCCCTTGTTTGAGGCCAGGTTTTTTTATTATATTATACTTTCATATTCCTCTCAGCCCTCTTTTTGTGTTACCTCTTTGTTCCTCAACCCTCTCCTGACCCTTTCCTAGGCGCGCTTTTGAATAATTAAATATATCGTCGAACGGCCTTGAAAATGCTCCTCCTCAATTTTCATTAAGGCTTCTTTTTTTTACGGTTTCACTTTTCTCAATTAGCTTCGCGGTATAAATGGAATCCGAATGAATCTTTATTCACAGAGGTGTTCACGCCCACCGGTGTTCGTGAGATTTTTTTTTCCAAAATGGTGGAGGGGGACATTCCCATTTCCCCGTTTGTTCAGCAGAGTAAGATTAATTGTTAAAAAAAAACATTAAAAAAAATACTCCTCAAGAGTAGGTGGTCGGATAAGCGAATCATTTTAAACGTTTTCAAAGAAATATCGAGGGTATCATATTTCTTTTTTATTTCAACGTGTAGGCCATTTCTCGTTTGATGTGAGGGAATAATTTTTTTTCTGCGCCTAAATTTATTTATTTATTGTCATTTATATTTATTCGTTCGGCAACGATTTTAAACATGATCGCATCGGTCCAGTCGAACTACTAGAAAAAAATATCTCCAATCAGTTTTGAAGTACATTTTATTTCACAAATTTGCCCTTTTCCACAACTAATTGTCTCTAACACAACTAACTCTTATGCGATCGGTTTCTCCTTGATACGGTCTCTTCTAGCATCCTAAAACCATCAACTTGCAGTTTTCAATACTTAGCTTGCTCTTTTTATAATTTACACCAAACTCAACATTAGGTAATTTGGCACTTTATTGTGGTAAATTTATTAGATTCTTAGCGTATTGTAGAAGAAGTAGGAGATGGTGGTATAACTTGCCCTTCACGCACACATGTATGGTGCAAAAACGTGTCCTCATTTACATTGCTCATACATACTAAAACGCATTTAGTTTGTAAATACGGCATTGTGCTAGTTTTATATCAAGCCACGACCTATATGCATTTCACTGAAAGATATTTCCAGTTACCTTCTTTATACACTTATGATGAAACGTCGAAATCGCTCCTTCCAAGAGACGTATACAGGGTGATTACAAAAGAATGCGTCGGTTTCAAAGATTTGTATTTTTCAAATGGTACGAGCTACAGAGGTGCGCGACCTCTTAAAATGACCGGTATATTCTCTGGTTTTGTTGATAAAAATAACATTACAAATGTTCAATATGTCCTCATTGAGTAACCAGAACAATATCAAGTCGATATTCAAATTCCTCCTACACTCTGTGAAGCATGTCAGCAGTCACTGTCTTCACAGCCAAAGATAAGCGTGCTTTCAATTCCTCGAGCTATTAGTAGGCATTGATTAAGATTGGCAATTTCCTCTACTGGAAGCATATTCCGATGATTTTGTGTTTCAGCAAGACGGGGCTCCCCCCCCCCCCACCCCCCATTGGCACCTCTCAGTCCGTGCTCATCTTAATGAGACGTACCCACAAAGATGGATTGGTCGATTTGCAAGGCAAGACCTCACCCTTCATCTGTGGCCTCCGAGGTCACCTGATCTCACACCATGTGATTTTTTGTGGAGATATGTCAAGTCTTTGTGCCGTCATTGCCTACTAACAGCGAGGAATTGAAAGCACGCATGACATAGGCTGTGAAGACAGTAACTGCTGACAAGCTTCACAGAGTGTGGGAGGAATTTGAATATCGACTTGATATTGTTCGGGTTACTCAATGAGGACATACTGAACATTTGTAATATTATTTTTATCAACAAAACTAGAAAATGTACCAGTCATTTTAAGAGGTCGCGCAGCTCGGTAGCTTGTACCATTTGAAAAATACAGATCTTTGAAACCGACGCATTCTTTTGTAATCACCCTGTATTTCGTTCTGCATGTAAAAAAGTTTACATACAAACTGTTTGAAAAAATAAATAACTTTCATCAATCAGCGTGGAAACATATTGAGCTTTCCGCTGTCTTTCAAATCGCTTGGGTCGCTATGGAGATATTCAATCACAAAATCGAGAAACGGAGCTCTGCAGCGTACTTGTGAGGAAACCTTTCTCTGGAGGCTTCGCGTGTGTGAAGATATGACGTCATGCCTATGAGCTTGGGGCAGAGAGGGTGAGTAACTGCGGGGTAGATAATGCACCATAGGAAATGACTAGGTGGAGGGGTGAGGTAAAGTGAAGGGGTAGGGAGTAGAGTATGCAATAGCGTGTCGCGGGGCAAAGTGTGTATCTGGGGGATGTAGTCATCATGGGAATCATACCGTCCGGCTCTCGAGTGATCCACGGCGATAGAGGCTGGGGGGATTGGAGGGATGCGACTAATTGCGTGGGTGAGGAGAATAATGTATGCAACTTGTCGTAGGAGGGGTAATTGGAACGCATATTTAACTAAAAGAAATGTGGATTATCCAGAGGAATGAGAGTTCCAGTCATTATTGAGGCGAAGGAAAACAAAATTTGGTCGTGTTCTGTAAAATACTAAGCAGTTATTCGTCGGTTTAGTGTTGTATTGCTTCTTCTATAAACGTGCAGACGTGGAGTCGTTTCTGAATTCCTATGCATTGTCTGAAAGATAACTTGTTAACAGGAAAGCCTCGAGGAGATGCGAGTTTTTCTTATCCGGCGTCGCTTTTTCCAGCCTCTTAATCAGTTGTAAGTCGCTCAACTAATGAATGTGTTTGGGAATCATTATTCGCGGATTTCATTTATCCAACAGCGCTGTTCTAGCGGAAAGAAATATCTTTTCTGACATTCTGTGGCAAGGGAGAGTCACATTCCGGTAATCTCTGGTATCCTTTGGTTTGGTTTCTAATATAAAGGGAAATTTTTAATTGACAAGTTTGTTAGGCTGCCTTGGGAATTCTACCTCGCAAAACGTGGACTAGAACTGTAGGAAGGAGATGAATTCTCAATAGATTAACGTAAATGGGTTTTCGATGAGGAAGACGTTTGTGAAACATTGAAGTAGGAGGGCATAAAATTGTAACGCGAGGAGCAATTGAATTGGTCATGTAGCATTTTGGACAGATATAGGAAAAGTAAAAGAGAAATACTATCGGGGAATTTCGTATTTAGAAGCATATCCAGCAGGCTAGTACTCCAACTGACGCGCCTGTCGCGACGGTACCTTAGACGACGGTAGCCTTGAGTAAAGTTGTTAAGAAAAAGTTGGTAGAGTTTGAAATGGATTGTGCTGATTCGTAGTTCCGAAATTTGAACCTTCTGGAGGAAGGATAAGAATTGATGGTGTAGTTAGAGAAGCGGGTATGGAGAAGGTTGTGGGAGAAGGTTGTGGTGGACAGAAGGGAATATACGAAAGAAATACTTGGCTTGGCTGGGAAGGAGAGAAAGTGATGGAGGAAATTAGTAGTTTGTAAAAGTAGTAGAAGCGATTGGATGCAAAATGCCTATTAAAAAAAGAGAACGCTATTTACAAGAAGAGGTTGTACTGGGTAGGAAATTAGGCGCATTGAAGAATTTACGAAGGTTACTTGAGCCAAGGTGGAGAGAGACCTACCGTAACAATGGCTGCATAGGCCAATGTCTCACTGTCAAACCTTTTGACAAAACTTTATATCCAACGGGTAGAATTATCAAGTGACAGGCAAAACTAGAAGACAATTTTTCCAATCATTGCGATTGCACGAATGATGTGATACGTAGTCACGTGCACGGGTGCAAAGAATTCGAAGACCATGTATTTTGATTCCTAAAATTTGATTGATTGGTCAATTGATGACTTGTAATGAAATTAAATTTTCTGGAAATTATGCTCGAAACATTATACTCAAACCAATTGGATCAAATTTTTTGTCAAAAATTTTGACATCTTCTTTAGATCGTGAACAGGCAATATGGAAATGATCCATTGAAACCTAGCTTGGTCGTTTGAAAGCCAATAATGTTTATTTTCTGCGCGAGCAAGTACAGAGGTAACTATTCCTTCAAGCCTCCTTTTTCGGTTTCCTTGTGCAAAACAGAATTCTGCGGCTGTCGGTACTGTATGGGCCCCTTGTGAAGGGAAGGACACCTACCCCTAAGGTGGTCGGTCCCTCTGGTCTGTCCGAAAAGGGAGAGAAAGCAAAGTAAGGAAGAATGAAAGAACGAGCGAGAATGCTTCGGGAGTGAATGGGTTCATTCTCGCCGTCACTCCCACGCCAAACCTTCCCTTCGAACCTCACTTCCGCCGACCGAGGAGTTGGAGGATGAGATGAATGGGGAGGAAGGAGGGGGTGGGGGGAGGAGATGAAAGACACAGCTTACAGGGAAGGTTTGACTGGCCCTCCTCCTGCTGTAGGACGTAAGGAGGGTTTGGTGAATCCATCGCTTCGAATACATTCTTAATTTTTATAACTTCGTTACTTAGCTGGATGGCGAGAAAAACGAACGAGGAGGTATTGGATATGGTCGGAGAGGAGAGGAAGCTTGTGGCAGAGGTTTCGGAGAAGGCAGAAGAGATGGATGGAGGAGGTTTTGAGAGGAGAGGGCATGTTTAAGAGAGTGATAGCGGGGAAAACACTGGGGAAGCGTGGAAGAGGAAGGAAGAGGATAGGAATTCTGGACGAAATAAGAGGAGGTAAAAGATATGAAGAATTGAAGAGGGATCTAAGAACGGACCATCCTTAGGAAGGAAAGCGAGACAATGTCTATGAGGTTGGGATGCAGAATGGGGACTGTCCAAGAACCTACCAATCAGCTGGTAGAATACTTGAATGAATCTGCTGAGCGAAAAAAATAGTTTACGCATTCTAGTGTAGCTATGCGACTGGCATTGCTCTATTTCACCTCTACCTAAAGGGGCGATTGCGCCATTCGAAACCTATATGTGATTCCACCATTTTCTAAATGCTATTCAAAGGTTTCTGCTTTCACTTGAAGCATTCATTACTATTGAAAAATAGTAAGGATTCATTTCAGTTGAAGGTTAATCTACGAATGCAATTTCAGCGATTATGTCTCACTGCTTCCGACACCGATAGCGGAAAATTTAGATCGATTGTTAGCAGTATTTTCAGTGATGCGTTAATAACTAGGAAACTGAAGTGGGTCAGCCCTTTTCCTTTATTACCATTGTGATAAAAATCACATAAATATATTTTTTTAAAGAGTTACGTATTTTAATGAAGTGAAAAGGGTTTTTCCTCTTTGCTTTAGTCCTATTCTCGAACTGAAAGTGTATTTTTCTTCGACATGATTTACGGAAAAAATTGTGTGGGAAGCTGAAATTTTGTTAAATCATATAGAGGATGTCGTGAGGCTTCCGCAGCTTCTTTTATCAACTGTGCAAAACGTTTTCGGGTACTGCTGAGTATTCATTTTTTCTTCCTTAATGGCTCTTGTAGTGGGAGCGAAACGTTGAGTTTTTTTTAATGAATTCGCAGCAGGACTCGAAAACGTCTTACACAGTTCGTACAGAGGACGCTTATTATTTTCGTCCTGAGTGCATATGAGATGATGTCATCTTCGTTTTACGATTTAGAATCCTCAGTCGCTACTTGAAAATTTAGTTATTCATTTAAAATCTGAATTAGCTTTGCTTCTTGAAAAGGTAGTGTCTCTGCTGAAAGTTGAAACGGTTGAAGTCGATGAAATCAGAGGGATGCGTTTCACCAGTCATAGAATTGTAAAACAGATCATCACGGGAAGTCATCTATCCAGTGGTTGGTTGGCTGCAGTTTTCCCCGCCATTCTTCTTTCAGCCAACTTTTTTATTCCTTCGTCTTTATTTGACGACCGACGCAATTCTCTTCATATATATACATCCTTGATCTTTCCCAGTAATTTATTTCTTTCATTTCTCCGTCCATTATTTATTCCATTGGTGTGATGGTTTATTATGAGCCCAATAAGTTTGTCTCTTTTTTATTTCGAAATTTTTACTTGGCAGATTTCTTCCTAAATGTCCGGAGGAGTTAAAAATTGCAGGGAGCGCCGTTAATGATCACTCCAATGCTGATCGTATCGCCATAATGTTCGTCCACGCATCTGATTTGACTGGTAATGCCAGCGCCTGAGATAGAATCCTGTACCAAAATGTAGCGCGTTTCGGCAGAAAAATCTGGCAATAAAGAATATACCCTACCTGAAGTTATCTTGTACATTTTAGGAGAGCACTCAGCTTCCGTCTGATTAATTTCAAGAATGATACGTTTTCATGTTTGAAACAAACAATTTATCTGCTTTTGTGTTACTGTCACGCTTGAATGCTTTTCATTTCAAAATGATTTTTGGAAGCAATAGTGTTGAATGATGGAATTTAGTTGACTTTTATTAAGGAAGCCTTTTCTTCGGGCACAATTAGCGCCAAAGCAGCACCCTCTGAGCTCTTAAGTCGATACGGTTGGAGAGAGAACGGTCGTTGCCAAAGGCTTGATTTTGTGAAAGTTGAGCGTATTCAAGATTTGTAATGTGTGTGGGGGATCGTGGTGGTGTAAAGGTTAGAGTACTGGCTTTCCATCCCGGAGGGCCCGAGTTCGAATCCAGGCGGTAGCATCGATTTTTTCAGCAGAATCCCGAACCTCGATTGGTTGCTATATGGAGAACGCCTTAACAGAAGTCCGAACGTCTGATGGTCCGGAACGTCTGATGGATGTACGTTAAACTGTGGACCTCTTGGTGCCTTTCTTTAAGGGTCAGTTAATGTGGACGGCGAGTTTTTCTCTAACCTTCCTCCATTCCCCAAGTAATTCTTCCTTGATCAACCCTTCCCATCTGTCTTAGTGACGCAAATTACCTCACTCCAAACAGCCAATAAACCAAAACATAAAATTCTACGGAATGGTGTATTACGTAAAGTTTTAATTTTTTTGGAGAGGCTTCTTTTACTGGTCTTAGGATTGAAACGCAGACTATGATCACTCTGATGTTGATCGCAACGCTATGTTAATTGTTGTCGATTCTCTGTCACCTGCATAGAATCCAGTATCCAAATCAAGCGCGCTACAGCCAACGCATGCTGATGAAAAAGTAGATGCCTTTCCTGTTACGAGCCGCTGCCCAACCCTTCGTCCGAGGAACGGTGCTTTAAAAGGGAGCAGTCCGCCGGCCCTGGGATGCGGTGGTGGGGGAAGAGATTTGTGGCGGCGGGAGGGGAGAGGGTTGGGAGGGAGAGTTCTGGGGAAGGACGTTTGGGGGTTGTGGGCAAGGACAAAAGGAGAGAAGGACACCGGCGAACATAGGATGAGAGGGGAGGGTGACGCGGAGGAGGAGCCCAGACGAAGGAGAAGGCCCCTGAGACCCTGTTCTTTTTTTTTCTAAAGGACAAGTTCTGGGTTTTTAAAAGGGAAGCGTTCCGCTTAATACGAGAACGGAAAAGGTGCACTTTTGGTAATTTCCTGTGCTGCATTTTCGTTTTTCCTCTCCCCCCCCCGCCACCCCAGCTCCTCCCAGCGTGAGTAGCAGGAGTCATCCGATGACTGCGTCCCATGTCTTCAGAAGGTCATCCGGTGTCCGTATTTGTGCATGAGAAGATGCCTTGCTCGGCGACACGTCGCGTCCTCCGGGCAGTTCAATTTCTTCAGTGACGTTGGAGTGTACTACTCTCTGCTATACTAAATGCCGTTGAAAGCATATTCGTTTTTAAATACTGAAAAACCCTCTGCTTATCTGATTACCATTAATTCGATTTTTACATCATAAAATAAGTCCAAGTACCCCTTTTAGAATGTCATTCAAAGTGTTCTACCTAGGTGTTTATTGGTTCAAGTGCAAGTCCTACGTAATTCAAAACCTTTTGATTCCTTCGTCCGTTCAAATCTAATTAAGTCACGAATCGCTACATGTGTCCCAGCTGCCCAACATTCTCCCCTCCACCACTTTCTTTGCCTCTTTTTTTAGCCAATTACCTACCCTTCTTTACAGCCATTATTTTGCATCCGAGAAGCAATAAAAATCCTCTCTATAAGAAGTTTGAATAAGAACCATGAATGTATGAGAATGTCCCACTTTTTTCTTTCCGTCACTTGTTTACAGCCCGTTGATTTGCGAACAATGTTTAATAAATGAAACGTATATGGAATACTAAGAAATGCCGTGAAATAGGTCGTAAAATAGCAAGTGAGTTAGAGGTGGCATTGGAAGTTTGGTCCATAAGAGTGCCAACTCAACGTTGTTTCTTGACTGTCCGTCCTAGTAGGTACTTACCTCAAGTTGGCGTTGGCCCAGCATGGCGTTGGTTGTATCACCGCCCACGAATTCCAAATCTGCCTCATTCCCAGTTTATTCATTTTATTTCATTTTAAATGAATGAACCAACCACTAGCATTGCCCCAATGTGAATTAATTTGTAAATTCCCTCTTGAGACACCCATAAAATAACATTTTGACCCAACAATCCAGTTTCTATTATTATCAGGAACCACCTCTCCTGAGATTACTCCCTGGTTGCTTAGTGGCGAAATTGCCACCCTGGAATAAATCACATGCAGGAAAAGAATGTAGCTTTGGGAAACGCAAATAATTTAACATCATGTTTTCGTGTAAAATATTTATTAAAAAAAATACTATTATACAATTTACATGACGTATTGACTTTTGAAACTTAGTAATTATTATGATACTATTCCAATTTTATGATCTCTAATAATTACTCCTGCGCAGAAAAACCCTGGAAAAATCAGCAATATTAATAAATCAGCATTAGAAAATGACGAATACACTAATACACTTCTAGCCACATTCGAGGAAGGCATATGCCTAAATCCCTCCCATTGTAGCGGACTCACAACTTTTATAACAGAATAATGCATATGAGACTACTAGAATGATGACTGTAGAATTACCAGACTGGTACCAGGCTATTGGCATTGCAAAACCAACAAATTAAAGTGAAATAACTCGATGAAAATATAAATAAAAACGGCCATCATAGGTAAAAATGTTTTATCAGATCCTAACATTAGAGGCGATAGATAGGTAAACGTGAGAGATGGAGGAAGAGAGTAGGAATTTTGGATGACATGAAGGCAGGGAGGGAAGGTATGAAGATTTGAAGAAGGGCCAAATTATTGAAAACGGGATTGGTTTTGGAGAGAGAAGTACAGTATTTCTGTCCATGAACCTACTAGTGATGGTATTATACCTTGGATGAATGAACGAAGCATTAGAGGTAGAAGAGCTATTCTATATCATCTAAAATTTCTATGAGTGAATCATTAGCCACACTAGGCATGTGGAGATGCAACATGTAGTTTCTCTCAAGCTAACAAAATAAAGAAGTATTTTAGCAGTGTCACACATTTAAAAGGGCTAATAAAAGCAAGCAACTGCGATAATTAAGAAGTATTGGAATCACATGAGGCATGTATACCATAGTTATATTTAAACTATAGTTATATTTATACTCACTTACCATAGTTATATTTGAAATTGATTATCCATAAACAAATTGCATTTCATAATTCATGGTGGTGACATTCATGATAAACCTTCAAGGTCTTTTTCAAATTCCTACAACTCAAGCAATAATTATTTGGGAAACAAAAGCTTCACTTTTCCAAGGAACTCTGTAAGTTACCACTAGGTTCTTCCAATGCAAAAGGGAATATTTTAAATATTGTTTCAGACGGAAAACCTAAGGCATCATGCAGTTAGTTTATAATTACATGACCTTTGGTTAAACAGCAGTCAATTCTCTGTATCACTCCTCAACATGTGTGGAGCATGCCATCCAGATTTCCTGTGTACTTGGCACGTATTACTTTCACTAGGAATAAGATTTTTCATTTTTTGGAAAGTTGTTTAAAAGCTCAGTTGAAATTCAAACTAAATCAAGAAGAAGTCGAAGACGCACGGTACTTCTCAGATGTTCACAAAAACCTGTTAAAATGAAACATCTGTTCCTGTGAAATGAAGATTACGAGGTAATGGAATTAATGGTGAAAGAAAATATGAATATTTGGATACATTTAATATATAGAATATACTTTAAACATAACATTGTAGCTTACCGCAGCTATAGATAGAGAGCTACTGACACCGGGAACCACTTCTGCTATTCAAGTTGGATATAGATGGCTTGGTCGTTCTGGGAAATCTATGAGCAGCCTTGAGGAAACAAGTGAAAATGGCCAGCTATGGTGGAGGTTAACCTAGGGAATGGAAAGGAGCTTGGATGACTGTTTAGCTGGACAAGAGTGGGAGGGTCGTTTGAGGCAGGGTTCAATAAAGGTGGAATTTGGCCAAATAAGAATCGTTGAGGTAATGGAAGTCGGAATTCCACAAGGAGAGTTAGACTTTGCGTTAAACTAGGGAATACGTAATCGGGGAGAAAGAAGCTTTCCAGTGGTGGTGGCTTGAGCGGATAATGACCGTCCATTAACGCGCGGATAAACTTGAGGCCATTAATTATTCGCCGCTAATGAAGTGGGACGATGACTAGGGAGTGTAAAGTTTTAATACGAGATGAGTTCCACGGAGAGAGAGAGAGCCTTGTGCGGGATTTTACGTTAAGAAAAATTGTTGTGGCTAGCCCAGACCAGAATGGCTTGCAAACCGAGAGGACGCAGAACAATGCGAGCGAGGGAATGCATAATGAAAATTGTGGTCCACGTAGGTTGTACACGAGTACATGAGAGAGTACATACAGTGCTACCGAGTATTAACGAGGTACTGCTCATTAATACTTAGCAGCACTTTGCAAAGTTTCATTGTGGCATGCATATTCCGTGTAACTCTCCACATATTTTTGAATACTTTTGTAATCCGTGAATTCACGCGAAATTTAGTGGAATTTAAACATGATGAAATAAAAACCGTGCAATTTCCACTATATATATTTACTTTCGACCCGAGTATCGATGTTGATACATCATCGTCAGACTTCACGATGTATCAACATTTAAACCCGGATCGAAAATAAATTTATACTGTGTAAAATTGTACAGTTTTGATTTCATCATCTTTGAATACTTTGGTTTCCAAGAACAATTTAATGAATAAGAAAAAACTGCTTCTACACTTGCTATTTTACATTCAGGAGTGATTTTTTGTCTCCCTTTGGATGTTTTCTTTTTTCAATTCTTGGTTAGCATATGCGTATTAGTACTGGTCATGTTATTTTATTCTTATGTTTTGTGCTACTAAATTTTTCATTGATTCTCCTTTTTGAGCTAAAAGACTTATGAACTGGTTGATTATATTCTCGGTATGAAATGCGATGTTAATACGATCTTCCATCGATAAGCTCTCGTCAATTAATCGACATTATGATACAATATACAAAACCCGAACTATCAGTTAGCACCATGATAAAGAAAAGGCCACATCATCTTGTGGTCATCGTTGATTAGACGTTATAAAATCGGGCCTTAAAAATGGTCAAAAAGTTTGGTCAAATATTCGTAAAAAATTACCAATATATATATAATTCCTGCCATGTTGACATTGGGGATCACTAATGACTATTTATTACCGTGCGAAACCACTTATTTTTGTGTTCGAGTTGACATTTTTGACGTATAAGTATTCCTGTTCTCGCAGTTG
Source organism: Pyrrhosoma nymphula (assembly GCA_963573305.1). Classification (NCBI taxonomy): domain Eukaryota; kingdom Metazoa; phylum Arthropoda; class Insecta; order Odonata; family Coenagrionidae; genus Pyrrhosoma; species Pyrrhosoma nymphula. The sequence goes on along the minus strand of OY754333.1, from coordinate 137,557,529 downwards.
GAGAATCCGCAAGATTTTTATTTGTCGAATTATGAAGCTTGGACAGGAGGTTTTTACATTATCCGTCACGACCATGGTGATTTATCATCATGTGTTACATAATATTCATTTGACACTAGTATGTGCACTATAATAAAACATCTAGGCCCGTGTATAAGACCGTGGCCTAGGCCAAACAGCCATCATATTTTCTGGAAATGCGCAGAAAAGTCTGAAATTGTGGTTAAGATCTTGGTAGCTCGGGCTGGGAGACCTTAGTAAAACACCCGCAGAAAACAACCACACGAAAAAGAGATGTGAAGGTGTAAAAAATCTGGGGAAGCCCTACCGACAGTTCAATATAAAGATATATGGTGATGAAATACGATTGAAAAACGTAGTTAAGGTAATGCAGAAAAAAATAATCACTTACCGTCAAATGCAATGTAAAAACAAAAAGCCCTTTTTTTTTTAAAGAAGTTGTAACGTAATCAAGGATTTTAAAGCAAATTATTTGTTAATAAGTAAGCAGTAGATGTCAATGTTAATATAATTGGACGAATATTAAGAAGGCGTGTACTGTGAAAATTGGGCCCGGTTTTCATTTCGGCCGTTTATGCTACTGTTAGTATGCACAGTTGACATGGAAGTTATATTTACCAGGTGGTTATGGGCAGTTCCAGTTTTATGAAGAATATATCTCTCAATAATGGAATAAAACTTTCGCGGACAATACCTGTGTGAGGAAATAAACATATACGCGTTACAAATAGATTAAAATGAACTTTTTCCCTCCAATAACAGAGGCTTCCTCAAGGTAAATGACGTAACCAGAGACCACAACGTTTTTTTTTAACCACATCTTGGAAACGTTGGTTTTGGTAAAACTTTGAAGGGGAAACTCTAAAGGTCTCTTTTTCCTTGGAGTTACTCGTGAGCAATAACAACGGATCAGCGAGTTATCAAGGCACTTCTGAGAATCAGCTGGAACGTTTAATCTAAAATTATAAATTTGAGGCCAAGGTTTCGAATGACACATCTCTGTGATCGAGTTTTCCAAAAATGGCGAGGGAGAGAAGGCGGATAAGACGTCCAATCTTGGAGTCTTCCTCAAATTAAAAAAAACAACTATACTAGAAGCTTCTTTAGGTTTTTTTTAGCCTTCAAAATACCCCAGAACTTGAGGGGAAATGCTGCTTTTATTAAAACGTATTATTAAATTAAGCAATTAGAAATTATTACTCAAGTCTTTTATATCAATAAACACTCGATTATTTGATGTGAATGGTTACTCTAATTAACGCATGGTGAGAGAGATAAAATGGTCCTTTGAGTTTCTTGTGTGGACTTGTTGGAGACATTTAACATGGAGCCTTATTGAGGGAGGACTTGACGTTGTCGAACCTCGAAAATGTCATAGATGTGACATCATCATTCAAGTATTCTACCAGCTGATTCGTAGGTTCTTGGACAGTCCCCATTTTGTATCCCAACCTAATAGAAATTGTCTCGCATTCCCTCCTAAGGATGGCCCGTTATTAGATCCCTCTTCAATTCTTCATATCTTCTACCTCGTCTCATTTCGTCCAGATTTCCTATCCTCTTCCTTCCTCTCCCACGCTTCCCCAGTGTTCTCCCCTCTATCACTCTTTTCAACATGCCCTCTCCTCTCAAAACCTCCTCCATCCATCTCTTCTGCCTTCTCCGAACCTCTGCCACAAGCTTCCTCTCCTCTCCGACCATATCCAATACCTCCTCGTTCGTCTTTCTCGCCATCCAGCTAACCTTCTCCATCCTTCTCCAAACCCACATCTCAAACGCCTCAAGTCTACGCACATCCTCCCTTCGCAATGACCACGTTTCCGACCCATATAGCGCCACGCTCCAAATTAAATTTTTCACCAGCCTCTTCTTTACGTCTCTTCTCATGGGGTAGAAAAATCTCAAATTTTGAATGTTTTTTGTTGTAATTTTTAAGGTTGTCAGAATTTCGTAGACTCTGCCAAGACTCGAAAATTCTGAGGATTTTCCAAATACATCTGACGTAAAACCGAGTCTTTGATTACGATTTAGGAAAACATATATCCCTGCGATCAAGTGTCCCAAGAATGACGAGGGAGAGACTGTGGGATGGTGGAGAAGGGCGGAAGCGTTGGGGAAGAAGGAAAGGGAGCGAGAGAGGAGAGAAAGGAAGAGAGGAACGGAGGGAGACAGGAGTTATCAGGAAACGCGCGGGACGGAAAGGAGAAAAATGGAAGAATATAGGGAGGCAGTTAGACGGGAGGAGAGGGTTGGAAGCGAGGTGGTGGAGGAGAAAAAAATTGGAGCAGGGTGCCAAAGCAAGAAGGTGCTCAACTTTCGCTTCCATCGCCATCCATTCCCCCCGCCCCGCCCCCTCCCAAGCCTCGTCCCCTGCTCCGCTTTGAGAATAGCGCAAGGGATTCCCTCCTCCCATCATCTCCATATCCCCCTTCTGCTTCCCCCTTTGTGCCCATCGGAGCCTGAAATGGATCCGAGAAAACTGAAATCCTCCTCGGGAAGGATGGCAGCGTTCCTTCGACGGAGGGAAGAGGTGGTGTGGTGGACTCGAAAAGGGGGGGGGGTCGCAAACGGAAAAAAAGGAAGCAAAGGGGTAGGGGGAACGGGATCAGCGGCGCTGGAGAAATTGAAGGGGCGGACTCCCATTTCCCCTTCGCCCTGTGTCGGGGAGTGGGGAGTTGGAAGTGAAGGAGTTTGGCGTGGATAGAAGCTCCGATAGTCGACATCGAGGTAGTATCGGAGCCGCTTATACTGTAACTGGGGATCCTTCATAAATCCTTCACGAGTCAATGAAATATATATTTGGAGGCCAGCCTCAATGGTTTTAACTATCGACAGCCATAAAAGGATGGCTTAAGGCTGCATAATTCCACAACAATTCACTACCACACCTTTTACAACAGACCGATTGAATTGGAAAGTAAATTCAAGACAACGACGATTGAGATCAAGCAAATATTTAAGCGACTACTATTCTCGACCCTGGGTCGGAGTCAAAGCCAACTCAAGCCCCATTTTCTCCTCGCTAAAGTGCATATTTCGTCAACATCAATTGCAGCGATGCATGAAAAACGCGAAAACTTAGCCTTCAATTTACTGCTACTTATAGTATTTCGTGGAAATTAAACATTTTAATGATTATTTCTCGGCATGAGCATATCGCTACATTTAAAAAATGTCTTCTTCCGTGACTTCCCTTGAGCTGTAACTTTAAATAATAGTATACACAAAGGTAGAACGGTAAAGTGTATTTTACTCGGTTAAAATTTTCCCCACCAAAAAGACAAAAAATAATTAAAGCATTCTATATGTTCCAAAGCTAAATTAAAATTTTGCTTTCACTTAGGGAAGATGAATTAGATTTGTTTAGAAGCAAACGTATATTCTGAAACATAACTATTTCGACCCGCAATTTTAAAAGCGGGAGTAAATAAAATATGCTTACTTTACAGTAAACCTTTCTACCTTCGCTTTCTAAAAGCAGCAGAAATTTGTTAATTTGTTCGACTTTCTCCACAATAAGATTGTCGATTTCTTGACATCCGGAAAGAACAGCTTCGGTGCTGCCTCGATGTCCACCAAAACAGAGTTGCATGTGCATTAGAATACGCATTTAATTATCAGAAAACGTCCTCCATAAGATCGTCGATTTCGGATTTCGGGCGAACTGCTTTGATACTGTCTCCATGTGAAACGTAGCTGGATTTAGGAGAGTCTGCTGCGTAACACGGTGAAAAACCTTAATATACATGTTGCAAGAGAAACTCCAGTATAATTTCCACACTTCCTAATACAAACCAGCCATGGTTTTGGCATTTAATGCCATAACCTAGGTGGAAATTGGTAATGGCGTCAAATGGCCGAAACTATGGTCTGTTTGTATTAAAAATTTTAGAAATTGTACTAGTGTTTCTCATATAACATGGACCTAACTGGGTTTTCAGGAGGGAGAATCAGCGCTTTCCTCACAGAAAACCTACCAGTTTAAAAGGCCTAACACTAATTCTTCAGGTCTTATGACTGTAAAATGAAAGATCCAAATGAAAGAAAACACTTAGTATTTCCACACGATTTAATAGTTAGACGGTGGTTTCAACGCATGAGCGCCATTTCCAAGACAACTTATGCTCATGTCTCAAGTATCTTATGTACCCATTTGGTTGTTGAGAAGAGGGAGAGGGAGGGATAGGTCAAAGAAGTGATTTTGGGAAGAGATAAGGCTGTGGTATGCTCAAGGGGACTGGGGTATAGTTGGGACAGGCAATGACATGAACGGTGAAGGTCGCACAACGTCGTAGGTTAAACCATTTAGGAGGGTAGCACCACAGTAACACCAGGGGAATGCAGTTCAGAGGAGTGTGCTAATTGTTAGAAAAAATCAGCTTATTACCTTTATCATTTACCTGTAAAATAAAGGATTTATAGTCACTCTTATGCCCTGTGTCAATTAAATGCTTTTCTTTTGACTGTACCCCCGATTGGGAACGGCTTGGTAGTTACGTATATCTGTATGATCTAATTTTTGTCTTCCCATCTTCCTTTCCTCCCCAATCGTGGCCAACTTAGTCTCTTTAATCCTTCTTTTCTGTTTATCGCAGTATCTCCACTCTGGTTGTATAGTGCATCCATTCATTTGATTTTCTTCGAAGAGATTGGTAGGTTATTGAATAGCCCCTGTCTTTGTGTCCCTTTGACGTGAGACGTATAACCTTTCACCTAATGATAGCTTTTCCAGCATGCCGGTCTTTTTGAGCTCTTCATCCTATACCCCACATCTAGTCGCTCGAAACATTTACTCTGTACCTTCCTCATCCCATCGCAAAAGAATAGTAGGTAAAAAATTGATCAAAAGAATTATTCATCGTATCTTCCACACTTTGAGTACCTCGACCAGTTTCGACGCTGTGACTGCGTCATTACCAAGATGGGTCCTCTTGATAATGACGCGGGCAAAGCGTTGATACCGGTCGAGGTGCTCTAAACATGAAGTCTTTGAAGTATCATTCTTTTAATTTGATTCCACAAAGTGAATTAGCTTTGTATTTCCTTAACTAGGTCATTAGGCCCTAAGCATCGATGTGTGTACGTCACAGGGCTACGATGCTCTTCTCGGATGGGCAGTGCCCACCCGAGAAGAGCATCGTAGCCCTGGGCAGGGTCAGGAAGAGGTCAGTAAAGAGCAGGGTCAGTAAAGAGAAGGGTCAGTAAAGAGAAGGGTCAGTAAAGAGCAGGGTCAGTAAAGAGCAGGGTCAGTGAAGAGCAGGGTCAGTAAAGGGCCTGCCCAGTGGGTGACCCTGGTGACCGAGGTGGCATGCTATTGGTGGCATAGCCAGTGGAGGATGGGGAGCTGAAATCTTTGAGAGGGTTGAATAAGGGGTGACGCAGTCTGTTGGGTGGGGTATGAATAACGGGAGGTGGGATCCTTTTCCCGATCTCTGGGAGAATGGATGGCTGGGGACGACAATCGACGTGCCAAATGCCGATCGGCCATTCAAATCTCCGGTCTCGGGACTCCGGCGCCGCAACTCAGTCAGTCAGTCAGTTAAGTCTGTGGACTCGCTAGAGGGAAGGAACCGCGACGGAGATAGAAAGGAAGTTAGAGGAAATGGGATGAAGGCGTCTGGGCTTTTTTTAGGATCCTTTGACCCGAAAAAAGAGATAGACCGCGGGGAAAGGTCCTCCATCACTTTCCAAATTCTATGGAGAGACCCGTCTTTATTATTTTATTTCGGCGGAAAATTGCTTTTTCGAGAAAAAAGGTGAATTTTTGTTCCTGGTTAAGTTTGTTTAGTTTTAGCAACGCTCCTTGGGTGTCATCTTCCCGAACTAATTTAAAATAAAGTAATAGAATATGTCGTTAGAACGTGAAGGACCTGATTTTAATAATTATTGGCAGCGATCTAACTTTCTGCTATTAAATTGCACAACTGCAGCAGTCGACATGAACATACGCTGACAATGAGTAGAAAAAGTGGCTGCATACGTATGGAACGGCTCTTGAGAAAATTAATTCAATCCTTCGTTAAATGCTCTGAGCGTTAACTTTGCCGGAAGATGCATTTTATTACGTGAACAAATGGACGTCTTGTTGAGTTTTTTTTTAATTTGACCCCAGAATTTCTTGGTTGACGGACAGTGTTGTATCAGTATTAAAAAGGGCTGTTATATAGGTATTGAAATTAACTTTTTGACTTTTTTTTACGGTTTCAGAGGTCTAGAGGTATGGTTACAAAGGAACTAAACCAAGTTTTTATCATCCAGCGTAAAATATCGTGACTCGATTATTATTAAAATTGTAATTTGATTTGAAAAATTATAATTTGATTCAAAGGTCATCGCTAAGTGAGTGATCATAGAATTTTCAGATCATAGATTTCATCGGGTGTCATTTCTTGTGAAAATGGATGGATATATATTGAATCTTGTCGAGTCGAGATCAATGGAAATATAACGTGGAATATTCTAGTTTGAATTATCCGAGGCGATATATGTTGGACACGGCTATCACGATGAAAACGATATCTTTCCATTTAGTATTAGACATCTGATTGGAGTTAATATGGACTCCGTAGAACTTAACCCTTAGATGTGAAGTGAAGCTTGCTTGTTGACAATTTATATAGCTTCAAAGCAAAGCTTCATGGCCAGAAAAAAATATTTTATGATGTTGATGGCCAATGGAGGAAAGCTCAGCGTTGTATACGAACATAAAGTTATGGACTTAGTATATTGTGTAATCGTCCGAGCTAGCCTTTCTATTTATTGAGTCGTTTGGAAACTTATGGTGATTTTTCGAGCAAACGAGCACTTGATACGAGAGTGGAGTAGTGATCGTGCCAGAAATGTCTTCATGCTTCGAGTGCGCTAGATAAGGAGGTCAAATGTGTAGTGAAATAGGAAATTGCGGGGAGTGAGTTGGAGGTGGGGCGAGGGTAGAATGGAAATATTCGTCCATCGTGGAGTTGCCAAAAAATGTAAAAATACTTCATGCCTTTCCTTCTTCCTCTCCCGATGGCCGATCGTTATCGTCGATTGTGGATTCTCTCCTTGGCGCTGCGCGACAACTGGGATGACTCTCCTAAGGCCCCCGGAGTTACCGACCGGATCCTTCCCGATAGAGACTCTCACGAGGAATTCCGGGCAGTGTGTGCAAGGGGGGGAGGAGATGGGCTGGGGCCTTTTTCCTTGTATTTTCTGCTCGAACGCTTCCTTTTTTCTCCGCCAGTTCATCCTCCTTTCACGTCTCACGCCCCATCTTCTTTTCCTCCCTTAACCCGCAGGAGAAAAGCCTTAAGAGAACAGCACGGTGGTGGTGGTGGTGGCATCTCCTTCTCCAGCTTTCTTATTTTCCGCACTCCTTCCCTCCGTGGAAGCAATTTCGAAACACCCGGCGTACCGCGACGTATTTTCAAGGCTAACCTTAAAAACTCCGCTTCCGTTTCAATAACTGATCAATGGCGGAAGGGCCGGAGATGACGCAGCTCGTCGTCCGAAACGATGTTGATGTTACGTAATGTTCCCGTCGTGGTGGAATGCTCCTTTGAAAGTGAACTACGCTACTGCTCTGAGGTTCCTTTTTTCTTGACGTAATCAGTGCAGCTGCTACTTGTGGCGTGATTTGACCAATGTGCATTGAGTGAGTGGTGAAGATGTTTGCTTGGGGTCCCTTTTTTGTGCATTCATGGGTCTTTAATGCTTATTTTCGGATGAGGATTTCCTGGCTTGGCGGTAAAAATCTAGTTAATGTTTGGCCATGCCTTAAATTTTCTCATTAATCTGTAAAAAATGTTGTTCGCTGCCGTTATTTTTGTCGTTATTTTACATTTTGGTATGCCAAGAGTTTTTTATTAATGGTTCTCCAGGCGATAGTGAAGGACGCTTATTTTCGTTTGGCTGAGAATAGAAGAGATTATGTTGCAATTTTTGTAGGCATGCCTTCTCTAGGTGACGGATTAGAATCCCAATGATCCCACAATTTTTTTGTTTCTATCCGGGACGTTTTGAGTATTTTTAGCGCAACGCTCGCCAGGTGGAACTTAGATACTTTGATCAGGTAAAGGTGATGCTAATGTAAGATTTCTTCCCATACTTTTTCTGCTGAATAATTTCAGAGTTGTGCTAATGAATTAAATACTATTCTAATTAACTACAAAGCAGAATGTTTGAAACAGAGATCATATGAATTTCATAATAGTTGATTTGGTTATTTGAGCAAGCGATTGAAGGCCCAAGTCATTTTCGCCATTCTTGATCGATGGGTGGGTTGAAAATGGTGAGAATTATTTGAGGAATGGAAGAAGAGTGGCAAGTGACATGGCGTGACATTTGTGTAACCTTTAAGAAAAGCGCCAAGGAGTCCACAGTTTAGCGTCCCATCAGACGGTCGCTATTTCAAGATTACGGTCATTTTTGAGACATTTTGATGTCCTCTTTCGGAAACATTGGGGAGATGGGCGTATTGTTGCTATGTAATTATTTATTTTTGCACGGAGGATTGTTGTTGTTAGCAGATGTGAATTAAAAGTAAGTAGAATGTTTTTTTTGGAGACTTCGTCATGAATAAATTATGTCATAACAGTACTCTTTCCAACGTTTCGAAAATTTATCTTTTGATCATCATCAATTTCTTTTTGTTTTCAATTTTCTTGAGGTGGAATACTTAGATCCACATCAAGCCCTGATGATGAAAAGATAAATGTTCGAAACTTTGGCAAGAGTACTGATATGACATAATTTCTTCATGACCAAGTCTTAAGAAAAACATCCTAGTAAAATTGGCCAATAGCAAACCAAGTGGTCAATAACCAACTCTCATCAAATAACCAACTCTCACCTGATGATCCCCATTCTACTCCCATACTTTTCACTTCACATCCCCGGCCGTGCCTTGCGCAACAATCACCTTATACCACAACCTAAATTCCGTCTTTCTCTCTCCCAGCGATCCCTTTTTTACAGGCTTCCTGCCTTGTATAACACCATTTCATCTGCCTGCCCTTCCCTCGATCTCTCTGCTCCCTTAGGATCATTCAAGCGCGACCTTAGAATAGTGCTTTCCACCTGATTCCCTAACTTTCCATGTTGTTGTAGTGTATTGATTATGTTATTGTCTCTTTGTTTTTATTTGATACTATTTGCCAACACATGTTTTTTTCATATTTTATTTTGTTAATGCTGCAGAGTCAAAGTTGTAAATGTTCAATGTAAAGGCCGACATCGGCTGTTTTTGAATGTTTAAATAAATCAAATAAAATCAAATAATGATGCAGTGCATCGAAACCCGGTTCGATTAAAACTTTATCTGTGGAAATTGTAATACCTTAGTTCTTACTATGTTCATATTCCACAACATCTCGCCTGATTCCTCCCTTTTTGAACTCTCGTCAACTTAAAAATAAAAACTGAAATTTTTAAGTTCTCTTTAGGAAACATTGGATTAAACGAGATTTTTTCTCACATAATTATTGTAATACTAATATCTTCAGTACACAAAAATATGCTTCAGAGTTCTTTCTCAAAGATCTGCTAAGGAAAGGGCAATTTCCTCTGTGAGGAAAAATGAATATCAAGAACTACCATTAGAGTTGGACGCTGTGAGACACGACTTTCGACGTGCTTCATGAACCCCGGAAGAGCGTCAGGCGCAATATTAAAATATGTACTTACGTGATTCTTCTTAGAACTGCTAAATTTCAAGTCAAAATCGGAATGTGGTCCTGGAAAAAATATCGCTCTAACTCACAAAAGGAAAAAATGCTCGAAGTTTATGTCGATCTTATGCCCCCCTCGCGAACCTGGAATACTTTTTAGTGCTACTGTTTAAAACATAAACAATATCAGTAAAATAGCTTAATACTGTGCATCGCTAAGCAACAAAACGAGCGATTTACACTTAGTAAAAAAACTAATATGAGAAATGAGAAGTCAGATTCTTTTCCGTATGAAAAGAACTACTATATTATTTCTTACTTTTATCTCTCCTGTTGAGAGTTATCGGGCATTTCTGCTAGTAGGAGATAAAAAGGTGTTGGCGGGACTGCTATCCGAAACCTGAATTTCAAGACCAATAAATTGAAACTTATTGGAAAATATTTATTTATTAAAAGTTGTCCGACGTTATAACAGCCTGAATTTCGTCCGATGTAAATAGGTGGCTGGATCTTTTCCCATTCATCGGTATTAGTTTAAGACCTTTACATTGCGAAAGAACATTTCCGAACGAGAAACTTCTCCAGTTGACGATCTTAATGCATCCCTTTCCTCCATTGGTCGCCTCCTGCAAGTCATGTCTCATCAAGTTCATGGTTACGGATGAATCGGAAATGAACGCTTCGGATGGCCCCGGGAACGTCGCGCAATTATTACTGGTATTGACCCAGATGCCCGGACGTCGAATCGGATCCAATTCGTTCTTTGGAAAAGGAACAGAATTCCCCTGGGGGAGAGCATAGACAGTGACGCCTAGGATTTGTGACTCTCATGATACGTGGGATCGATACCCTTACATCTGCATATCATCCCGCGAGGTGTCTTAAAGGCGTGTGGCAGGAGATGTCAATGCAGCAGACATAAAAAGGGTACAGGAGGAAAGATTTGGAAGAGAAAAGGGATGATTTGTGAATCGTATTATGAAAAATTTGTGTTGCAGTCGTGAGTGGTGCTCGGGAGGAAAGAATTCTGGTACCCAGCTGTTCGACAGTGAATTTAACTTAAGTCCTACGTATATATTTAGGGTTAATAGAAAATCGACCGTGCCGACATGGAACTCGTGGGATCTGGATTTTTCTAATAAACTGAACCTAGAGTACGGTTAACCCGCGGCCCGTATTACGCAATCTGACCCACTGACCAAAAATGGTTGCTCAATCTGGCCCGCTCACCGAAAAAGGTTGCTCATGCCTAGGTCCTAGAGTATACACTTAGGAGTCTCTAGGGGTTCCCAACCTAGAAGTAATAGCTTTTTCACATATGCGGTGGTTAAATAACAAACCCCTTTGGAGAATTAGCAAAGTCCAATTATTATTTATTGTAAGATTTTCAAACGGTTACCATAACGTGTTCCCATTCCAAATATCCCCAGTGGTGTCATTTTGCTTCTATTTAAAATTTTCATAGTCTATCATTGTTGAATTTCAATAGTGAGGCTATCGATATCACATCCGCTGCAGTTTCAACTATTCCTACCACGCATTTCTCTCGTTTATATTATATCTCTCTACCTGTACATCTTCACCTAAGTACTATTCTGAACGCCGCCGCAGTTGTTTATGGCAGGAGGTGTTAGGACACCGGCAATGAAATAGGAAAATAGAATTGTAAAAGGACGAAAAGTATATTTTATGTTAACGTAGTTCTCAGTTTGGGCCTCGCTCTGTTTATGTTACAGTCACTGATAACACTTTAAGAGAAGGAACATTTTTAACTATCAATCAGGGAATGTGGCTCACGTTTCTATTCTTCTATGGTTTTCAGTCCTTGGACTGGTTGGCAGCTAATGCAATCTTCTGTAGATTTCTATCCTCTGCGTCGTTGCATTGTGGTATGAGATATGAATCCAACATCTTCTATTAATTGCTTTTTGTATTTCGATCTAGGTCGACCTGTTATAGTTTTTAGCCGGTCTGCGTGTTTAAAATGTGTCCTTTGCCTTCATTTCTTTTTGTTTCAAGGTATCGCAAAGTGCAGGCTTTGCCTCAATTTATTTGAGGACTAAGTTGTTCAAGATGTTATCTGTCCTGCGCATTTTTGATATCCTCCGATGGCACTATAGTTCAAATGTTTCTTATCTTCTTCGCTCTTCTGTTCCAATAGTTCCCATTTCGTAGCAATGCATTAAAACCCTGTACACTTAGAATTTGAGCATCCTTTTCCTTAAGAGGCTCAGACTAATATTGCATGTCGTTAACTATATTTATTGGTTTCTATTAGTTCTAGAAATATTGTGCGGGGTTGAAATAACACCCTCCGTGTCACCATGAAACGCACGTGATCTCAATTTTTCAAGTACATAATCTTAGCTCATATCTTTGCGTAATCCCATACATATCTCCTGCCCTTCCCAACCCCGGATTTTATTATTCCTGTCTTCTCTGGGCCTACCATGGCCCCCTTTCGAGCCATCTCCCCACTCCAAAACGGCCATCCTTTGAAGCACCCAACGCCTTAGTAACTTTGAAGGGGACCGCGTCGCTTTTTTCATTCTCATTCCGGGCGGTAGCACGCTGTGCAAATGTATTCCGACCAAAGGATCACTCCTCTACAGGAGGAAAAAAGGGACATTTCCCTGTGTGTTCCAGCCTCGCCTAACCGCCTTTCCTCTGTTCCACTTGCGCGAACTTTTCCTCTATCTTTCAATAGGAAAATTAAGTTTTCCGCGGAATTCAAGCAAACAATGGAAAACTATACGCGGAATTTATCGCCGCCCATACCAGTCCTACAAATGTGCTCGACTTCAGTTTTAATATATGAGTAGCATCTATTAATTGTGAGTGAACGAGATTGGCTATTGTGAGTGAACGATAGAAGTAATATTTGTTATCTATTGTGCGTAATTAGAGTGTTAACGATGGAGCTTCAGTTGGAAAGTTCAGCCGCTTCACAAACTTTTTCGTTTCTGACGTTCATCTCGTATAGCCTCATTGGTTTTGCTATCGTCCATTAAGTTTCATGGTCATCGGTGTGCACCACCGTCTGTGCTGATTATGCGGGGTTTACGTTTCAAACGTATTGTCCTACGAGAATTAATTCTACTTACGTGTTCGAACAAGTTTGGAAATTGGTCCAGTGAAACATTCTGGGTCGTAACTGGTTTCCAAGTCGCTGCTGAAAGAGCAGATATAACTACTAGGGTTTGAGATGATATAGAAAGAGGAAAAATTGAGGTAAACTATTTTCAACCTATTAATGTTAAGATGCATTAATATATGTGACTATTTGGACTTATAATTCCATTCTGTTCCAGTTGGCTACTGGTGTAATTTTGGCAAGGGGATTTTTGCCTGTACTAGCTCTAGTTAATTATATTTGATCTACATATCTTTGAAAGAATTAGGGATAGTTATTCCTTAATTTTTATCGTGCCTAACGTAGAGTTATAATTAAGATGACTATTGTCTGAGCTGGAGGATTGCAGTAGGGGAAAAATAATGTGCAGCAGAGACGGCGTGGTCTGAAATTGGTTGCAATCAAATGAAATTTCCTTGATTTATAAGCTCTTGTGTTTGGCCCTCTCTTTCCTGGTTTTCCCTAGTCGGGTCCAACCAGCCAACCGAGCGATCGTTATTTTTTCATGTAGCCTCGTAACGACCTCCATTAATTCCGAATGCAGTCCTTATTCATGCTGCTTCCGCCGATTCCTCCAGTGTGAGGGTGGGAGTAAATTCGAAATATAACGCTGCACATCAATTCGATATATCAGGCTGCGTCTATTTGCTGAGCGGATAAATTTTTCCTTTCAGGATATAGACGTCTCGCCTATCTCCGTAATATATCATTGTTCTAGTTCAGGAGGAACTTGTTTGAAGATTAAAATTAAAAATACATGATGAAAGCCCGAAGTACCCGTTGAAAACGTCATTTTTTTATCGAAATGCAGCTCCATTTTTTTCGTTAAGGCTTATCAGCCGAGGAAATTGCTGTGTTATTGATTTCAAATAAAACCTCGTTGGCGGAACGTGTTTTGTTTTCTCATTAGGTTGATGAACTTGAAAAGCCCCTCTGGTGTTTTAATAAGTGAATGTAATTTTTTTCAGTTTTTAAATGCTCTTTCTAAAAGGGTACACGTGATACAGAGCGCTGCGTATTCTTATCGAATGCGTCATGAGTAAAGTGGAAAAATGACATTTTAATATGCATTTTTCAATCAATGTGGAAAACATCACTAGATAAAGCAATTCCACCAGGCTTAGCATTGATAATAAGGTAATTCTCCGTGCCTGATGCAAAATTCAACGGTGTAAAATTATCAGAATTGTCCCGCATTAGGACTCCATCGCGTAATAGCTTAATCTGTTATTAGGCACAGATTCCTGTACGAGGTATAACGGGCGGACCAATGCTAACGCTATGCTGGTAGATGGTACTAAATTTTGCAACACTCTCAGAGCACACGGGTAAAGTGGAAATAAATTAGAATGGCTCTTATTTACGTCGAAATTTGTTTTCGAGAATTAATTTTTTTACTTCTCAGCATGTCTCATATTCTAGCTTGCAACATGTATTTTGTGCTCATTTTAGACCGATTAGATACGAAAAATATGTGACTGGGACCCTTTGGATTTTGCGAAATAGCCGGTACATCGCCACTTAAAGAAGTTTCACTCAAGTATAGGCTGAACCAGGATATCGTATGTAATCGTAAAAATGATGATGATTTGAAAACCTCTGTTGATGAGTTAAGTAAAAATAATGAACAGTTGATTAGAGCAGGATATGAACTGGAGGGTTGAAAATTCTACGACAACTACACTATTATTACAAAATTCTCCATTAAGTACTCCTGGGCCGTAGACTGGAGAAATACTCAGCATAAGGTAGATGATTAAGTGAACTACCTAGTTGGTAAATGTTGATTCTCTAATTCTCAATCATTCGGCAAATATGAAGGTGTAAAAAGTATGAGGAAGGCTAGGAATAACTGTGGTCTTGTAAACCAAGAAGTCTAAAATATTTGTAGAGTTCTTGATACTTCTTTCGCGACGAGCAACTAGCCAGAGAGTAACGTAGTACAGGAAGACGAACAGTATTATTTTATCCATTCTTACTTTGCTAGAGTGGCATCGCTTACGTGGAAAATTTCAGTATGGCATCTACTAGCTACATGTATCGTTAATGTCATACATGCCTTACCACTGCAGGGTGTTACACGGCCGATAATTTCAACCCATTCATGGACTCTGCGTGATACTGGGGCCAGGACCAGAACAGGGATAGGACCAGGGAAAATGTTCGAATAACATTTAGTTCTCAATTTGTGGACTGTTAACGGCTCAGTGGACAAAAAAGATATAAAGGAAGCTTAGAAAAATCTACATACCGCTTTTATTTCTTTTCCGCGATTTGCTATTCGAGAAAAGTAAAAAAATGGGTTTTACATAATATATCACATTTTAAAATTGAAATTCAATTTTGAGTTGCCGGGATGTGAATATGAACTGTAAATTATGAGGAATTTCGTTGGTAAATGTTATTTTTTTCTATCGGACGGTCCTGGTGGTCCGTATGCCCCTGCGATCTCGATAAGCCATTGACTTATCATCAGGTTTTTCAGGGGCCGAATCACCAGAACTTGATAGAAACACCCATGCCCTGGGCATGCGAAAAGCCGACCCAGGCGGGACTCGAACCCGCGACCCTCGGATTAGCAGGCGAGGACTTAACCCCGCCGCCGGCTGTGGTGGAGTGTGGTCGAATAGATTCTTGAGAAGGAGGATGAATATTAATAGTCGTAAGGAGTACAGGGCATCAGGGAAGCAATTCATAGGTGTTACAGAAACAAAAGAGGAATGCATAGATAGGGCAGTATTGAAGTATTATCAGGACGTAACCAGTTTTATAGACTTAGCACTTAATTATGAAGCTCTTTTGACTGTACCAACCTCGAAAGGGAGCGGCGTGGTGGTTGATTTCTCATCCTCCTTTCTCCGAGTCCACGTTTATGTCCCATACAACGCTACACTCCATATGGAGCTATTCACCAACCTCTTATTTATATCCTTACCCAAGGTTCCGATATTCTTCTCCTAATATCTTGGCTATTGTGCCCACTTTCTTCTAGCGAACTAGCTCTAGTTAGTGCCTTTCTACTTTTGTGACCCGGCTCGCTTTCTATGACCGAGAGAATCTCATTACTTTTGTTTTCTTGCGGTTTAGGCCATCAGTGATGGCGTGTTGAGTGAGCATGTATTTATTTCCTGCTTCTACAACCACTACTCCTTCACGCCTCGGTTTTCCAATTTAGTTTACCCTCCTCTATTTCGTACGCATAATGTGTGTTGCAAGAATGGGCTGCATGACATATTACTGTGGCTGTCACAGTTTTTCGAATAGTTTCACAACTAAAGCTTTTACGTCGTCTCTAGCGGCGCGCCGCGGCGGGTCGATGCGTGCTCCAAAAGGGAATACTATTTAAAAAAAATTAATTTCAAAGGTGATACACTACCGTGAAATTGTTAAAGCGGTCCGCTTTTTCCCGTGCAAGTCTTTCCATCAACTGCAGAATGTGATTTCATTTAAGCGGCGTTTATGTTCACTGAAATAAATATCTTTTGAAACGCTAACCTCTTTTATCTCTCACTGGCCGAACCCGTGTGAATTATTCGTTCATTAATCCCAAAGGAATCCATTGGTGAAAAGGGCGAACATCCCCTTCCCCGTGTATTATTCCTTTGATAATGTCTATCTTTGTTAATAAATATCGAATCGAATCCGGAGTACGATCGTTAAATGAAGCGATATGATTTTTTAAAAACTTATTAACCTTGACGAAAAAATACGTCTATCAAGCATTAAAAATAATTTAAGCATGCATTTGATTGAGAATTAAAAAAATAGGGCATCAATATACCGTTGAGAAGCCTTTGTAGAGAGAGAGAGACCTTTGTTCAGACCATTTATTAACCATATATTCTTGGTTTTGATGTGGTTCCGGTGGCGTGAGGCATGTGCCTCCGACGGAGGACAATTGGGAGAGAGAGAAGTCTATGGCTAACCATTTTGGGGATTCACTTCAGAAAATGCTCCTATATATTGCATTTCAACCCCTAAATGGGTACTTTTTAGGAAAAATGATGAAGAAAAAAACCCGGCGATTAATAAAAGTCGCGCGTCTGAAGTAATGTTGGAGATAAAACACATCCTTTTAATTTGGGTATCTGGAAGCGTTCAAACTTAATGTTAAATTTTACGTAACAAAGTATTTTTTACATTCGTCGCACTTTTTTATCATTTATGGGAGCAGGTAGTACTGTATTGAGAGTTTTAAATTGTAGGTTAAAGAAATACTTTAAAAGCAAAGTTGGACGAAAATATTAGTTTTCATTTACTGTAGCACCTGATTTCTAGGAAGCAAATTATATGATTTGAAATCATTGACTGCTCAGACAAATACAGTTGAAGGCAGTTGAAAGTTAAGAGAACTAAAATTATGTCACCACCGGGGAAAGTAGAAAGGTTGCAAAGGGGCGTGATATCGCGTCATTAGAGATGTCGGAATTACCAGAACTTCTTACTATTAATACGTAGGAATGGTGTAACGCCAATAAGAATCCATCTGATTCTCATCTTGAAGTACATTAAGTACAACTCGTGAAGTTCCCTCCACATTATATCAAGAAATGGTTCGAGATTCCGTCCAAAATCTCCCGCAACGCCGATATTAGAACTTGGGGGATTATAATGTAACTTTCGTACTCCATTGTTTCTAGGCTATAAATAGATATCTACTTTACAATCGAGAGAAAAATTGAAATTTTCGGCTCAAAGGAAAATTTATTCCCTTCTAATGACGTTTGTTTTATCCTGAAAAAAATAGAATCTTTGGCCAGCTGAACTTTTTCCCCTGGCGCGTAGCTATGGCGGGTCATACAACTATAAGATTCGAAGATAAGTCCTCATTAGTAGATTCCCGTCGTAATATTTTGATACATGCGCGAGGCTCTTAATGTCGCCCAGTCGAGCCTTGGTTATGCTTCCATCTTCTCTCAACATACGCCCGAAAACGTTTTCGGAACCACTCTCAGATGCTTTCCTTCCTCTCCTCTCTCACCCTCCTTTTTCTGTACTCCTTTCTTTATACCCTCCCCCTTCTCGCTCCCCCTCTTCGACCTCACCGTCGCATCTCCCCCCCCCCCGGGTTAAACGTTTTGGAACAGCCTTACAGCCTCCGTTTCCCCTTCCTCCTCCCCGCCCTTCATTCCCCTTTCCATCGCTCTTTGTCCCTTATTGCCGTGTCTCGAGGCGACTTTAGTGCTCCCGGGATGCTTCGTGAAACAAGACTTGTGTACCTTTATTTATTATTATTATCATCAACGTTTCGAGGGAGAGTGGGGAACCGGACGGAGTGGCTAGATTTCCTTTTTTTCCATCCGCAATTACTTATCCCGATAGGGGGTCCACTTCCTCGGTTGTGGCCAAGGAGAGGTTTAAATTCACTGGAGGGGCTCTCCAGGAGTTATTCACCTTGTCAGAGTTCCGCCATCTTGATTCGTCAACAATTGTCTCATCTAAGTGGGCTTCCCTTACATAAAAATAATTATGAGTATGGAATGATATGTTTCTCCATTCTGCCAACGATGTGAAAACCCGAGAAGGAAGGAACACTCGCTTCAAAGCCATGAAAATCAGCGGTGGAACATGGAATAATATTGTATAACTACCGTTTGATCAAAGGTTAGGGAAGAGTTCTAAAGTAAATGTATGACGTACGCCAATGTCCCTATTAAAGAATTAACCACTTGGTGATATTCCACCCTACGTTTAATTCATTGGCCGCATTCTATGTTTTTACATCATCATCTGAGATAAAATTTGTCTTATATCTCAGATGATGGTGTTATAACGCCGATACTGGTCAGTGAATCAAGTATAGTGTCGAATTTTGCCAAGTGGTTGAGTCTTTAATGTGTCGAAATTCCACAGAGTTACTTTTCCCACCATCACTTTAATACCGATGTCCCTAATGGCCTGTTGCACCAGCATTTAGCTGTTGGATCGATAGTTATGTGATCCATAATGCTATGGACGGCGTTAATAATTTCGGGTGGAAGAAACTATCGCTTTCATAACTTATCCCCCGATAGCCATTGCTTCGAATGCTTAGTCCACTCTCCTGCCGCTACATAAAATGTATACATGTTTATCTTATGTATGTACGTCAATTACTTGTGCTCATTATGAACAGCCAGCATGAGCCAATAGAATCGTCATTTGTCATGTAATAACTATTTTATCAATTAATCAACACTCCAAGTGGTTAATTGCGCATCCAACCTCTTGCGTACTTATGGAGCTTATAAGTATTAAACTCCATTCCATCTGGCCAAATAAGTTATGAGACCATTTATGAAACCAGTGAATTTATCTGATATTTTCAATTCGCATATTGAACTAATGATTTGATATAGCTAATTGGAGATTCTTTCAACTAATGCTTGGACTTAAAGTTTTCGCAACTCATTGGGACACATGCGTGTCGTTTCTGCAACCGGATATTAGTCTCGCTGAAAATATCAATGAAAATCTGTGAACTGCAACAATCATCAACAACAGTTCTGATCGCGCCGAAGGCGCGTAGATTATACCGTTCCGGTGAGTGCGAGGCTCACCCCTACCGGTCAATTGACAAGTGGCGCACTTGACATGGGAAGATTGTAATGTCGTGTATGTCGTGTTTGTGTGAAAGAGGAGTGCAACAATCATCATCATCGGCCTACATAATAACACAACGTCCATTGGAGATTCTTGAATTACCTGGCTGCAATATAATGAATATTAATCATCATTTAACAATTGTGAGATGAGTATTTGAAGTTACCTTTACATCTATTGTGGTTTCAGTGATTTGGTCAAAGTAGGAGAGGCCTCCCCATCCCATACACCCCTATTACTGCGACGCCCTCGTTCCATGCATTGGACCAGTAGCGCCATCTCCGGTATATATTTCAACCTCCTCGGCTGTGGCATTCACTCGGAGAAACAAGGGAAGTTTGTTCCCCGCAATGGGTTTGAGGGGATAAGTGGAAAAAATTTCCGGGATTAAATCTTCCGGGTCATCATTCTCGCATGCCTTGCTGACTTTATTGTGGTGTTACACCGTCTCCCCTTACCCCTCGTTTTCTATGACCTAACCCTCAAGACTTCCCATCCCTTACCCAACCCACTCCCCCTCAATCCGTGAACAGATTTCCCCGTTCCACCCTCTCGATTTTTTTCTTCCTGCTTTCTTTTTTTAACTCTTGTGCTCCAACCTACCCCTCGCATTCTGGCCATTTTCCTCCCTCCGACACCGGAGGCCATTGACTTCCTCTCTTCTATTGTGCGAGTAGTCGGACTTCGTCGGATAAATAGTTTCTTTCGAACAGCCCATCCCCTGTGCTGCCATCCCGTGTTATTTGTACCTACAATACCTTGTGTTCGTCTCTTTCTGCGACAGAGTGAAACAACCCTCTGCTATTCCAATCACAGCTTCCGATGCGTAGCCTGCTATTTCGGGATTTTTTTACTCGTTTTCTTTATTTTTGCGTTCCTTATAGGGTTACCAAAACTTTTTTTTACGGTTGGGGTGAGTGTAGAATGAAGGATTCGGTAACGTAGCTGTTGTGTAGGTAGGCTGGGATAGTAAGATATAGTAGGATATAACCTCGCGTCGTTTTTGTATTACTAATTTTCACGTTGCTTGTGCTTCGTGTATTCTCGATGGACTGAAATGGTTTGCAAATTTTTTCTTGAAATCCTGCTTAAATGGGCGGGAAATCAGGAATATTGACACTCCTCTTTGCCCTTGTTCAATGTTTAACATTTATATATATACACAATATAATGAACATTTGAACAATGGACATGTAATGTTTGTGTACATTTTCAACATTTTTCTTAGCAATGCTTAAAATGTCTTAAAACTTTTATACATAATTCAAAATTTATGTAAAATAAAAAAACAGTTTGTATGGAATATAAGAGCTCCATATTATCCATAATTATAATGTAATCTACCGGTTGAGGTAGGCTTAAATGGACGTGAGGGAAAATCCTCTAGATTGTTACATACTCTGGGTCTTATCTACAAATAATATTTTTTTCTTCATCTCAGCATATCTTCTTCATCATGTCCATAAAATCTATTCTCTTTCTTCCCCTTCCTCACTTACCCAACATCCTTCTCACGAACACGGCCTTAAGCAACCCTTCGTTCCTTATTACCTCCTCCAACCGCCTACCATGCCACTCCCCAATCTCCTAAAGAAGTTTTCTGTACTCGCTTTCCATACCAATCACTTCCTCGTTTTGTCTTCATGTAGAGTTTTACAACATCGTCAAAATAATATATAAATCACTCACCCAGTGTAGAGCCCGAGAAGAGTTCATCACTGCAATTCGCCGGAACGTAATATCGGAATCCATTAGGAACGTAATATCCAGGCATGGGACGGGATTAGACCTCTGTCTGGATTTCAAATCCGGGGCCAGGACGTTATGTAGGGGGGTAGGGTGTGTAATGAGCTGAACACGAGAAAATTTAAAGACATTAGGATTGTCTTGTGATGCAAGGAAATGCGAGAGAAACAGATGAATTCGGGAAACATTAAACATTTTCTTCTGGTTACTGAAGAGCCCATAATGTATTCACGCACATATTGGTGTTTTTAGGGCTCCCTGGGATCCGAAGTTTCCCCGAGCTCGTTGTAAAAAAATCTGTAATGCTTTCCTCTCTTCGAATCGATGACCAAATGACCAACCGTCCTTCTTCACTGTGAAGGAGCTCAAGGAGTTCGGGGCAGAACTAATGGTTTTTCCTTATTCACGATTCTGATCGCGGGCCCCTCCGCCGTCTTGTTTCCGCATGACGTGCAGGGTTAAACTATGTACGAGTACTTCAGATTAAACTCCCTTCCCCCCGAACTACCCTCCTGTCCCTATGTAACCACCCCCTATGTCGTTCCGCTCTCAGCCATCCGTTCCTAACCCCCGAGGGCAGCGACAACCAACCTTTGTTGCGCGTTCTGCTTTGGTTACGAAGACTGGGAGGGTATTGTTCGGGTGGTGGGTTTTATCCCTAAGGACCGAGAGACTGTGAAACGTTTAAAAAAAATGTTTTTCTCTAATTACATTATGAAAATGTGATTCATTTGCATTTCACTACCTTGCATATGAGTGCGCTTATCAAATGCCTAATGTGACCACTATCCTTTTCAAATTCTTGGGGGCTGAGAGACAGGCATAACATTTGTAGGTGTGAGTCCCTTTCAGGAAAGTCCGGAACAGTTCGAAGGTCTCCGCTTCCGGGGGGCGGGGAATTGCCTCCGAGAGGGACGGCTCGAGCTCGACGTTGCCGAGATGGTCCTTCAGTCGGGAAATACACGTGACCCACCATGAGAAAGGCCTTGGGAGCTCATGAAATTTGGCAACACAGAAAACCGATTGACGAAGTTCACCCAAAGGAAGCCTGAGAGCGATTGAATATCCGAGAGCCAAGGACACGCCTACTATTTCCTAGTTGGCTCCGGGAAAATCACGTGAGGAGCAACTTTCTCTTTGCGCACCCACACTTTTTTGTCCTGTGACTCACCCCAAAATATATTTGAAAATAATAATAGATCCATCGGAAGAGAGTTTTCCTGAGAGAAGGGAATTGACTAGATGTACTCGAATGTAAAAAAGTAATGAAACTATTGGTGACGAATATATAGAGGTAGATAGGGCCCTGCACATGTCCAAATCTGAAGGATTTTATCTGACTCTCAATAAAACCTATCGTTAACCAGTAGATTACTTAACTATGATGCAATATATATATGGAGTGTAGCGTTGTGTGGCTCAGAAACTTGGTTTACAGGGGAAGAGAGTGGATGGGAGGCTCTCGTGAATTTGGGCCTGGAGAAGACAGGAGGCTTGTTGTCTCCTGTCTTCTCTAGGTCTGCTGGTTAGAGAGGAAGACCGCCGAGGAGTTATTGAATATGATGGAAGGGAGATAAGTAGGTTAGTGCGATAGAATCGAAGGACAAGGACTGGAAGGTGATAACGGGCTTTTGATGAGAGCGATGGATGGGGAGAATGTTGGATCAGTGGGGGAGAGGGAGGGGTTTTTTGATGCTGTGTCGGAGGAGAGGAAAGGTGAACATTTTTAGGACAGTTTTTGTGAGAGAATTTGATCAAAATGGGCGGATGAATCTGAGGGTTGCGAGATGGGTAGAAAATTTCCTTGAACTGAAAGATATATTGGCAGAAACCTTGGATGAAGTTCCTATGTAAGCTATTAGTAAGAATTATGCTAACTCTTCACTGTATTTGGTCGTATACACATTACTTTTTATTCTTTCTATTTCATGTATTGCATTGCACTAACCGTATTTTCGCAAAAAATAAGATACATGTGATCAGTTTCTTTGTGCGTATTTTTATCATTTTGTGGTGATTAAAAGTCATCGTGACGCATTTATTCTCTCTGTCTCATTCCACGTGACGAAGTACGAACAATGCGGTTGCGGTTGGTGTGAAGTAATGAGCTCGGTTAATTGCCAGGAAAGCATTTTGTTTTCGTTTTCTTGCAGTGCTTCACGTTTAAAACGCTTGTTGAATTCTGATCAATTACCAGCTTATCGCCCTGGCCCCTTGTGAATAATAGTGGCCGGCACGCAGCCTATACAATGCGCGTTATCTTTCATCTGAATGCCGGCTGATTGCGACCTCCCTATTTCTCTCTATGGAGCTGCAATTCCCTGCGCCACATCTCTTCTTTCTCACGTACTTATTTGGTGCTTGATATAGCATTTGTGTAAGGCATTGCATTACCAGTGTGAGAGTTATGGCATGGCGATTAATCACAAGAAGCTCAAATTAATGCGGATTTTCCGGAATGTGTCTAAGCTAAAAATAAATGCTAAAAGGTATTAAATAGAACTGGTGGATAATTCAGTTTCTGTGAGTAGCATTTTGGATGATAATAGGCACCGTAAAAACATAAACGAGAAGAGAGTTATGTTAGCAGAACATGCTTTTAATAATGGGAGGAAATTTACTACAGGATTTCCGAGTAAAATTTTTAAGAAAGGAATCTGTCCTGATGAGTTTAATTTGAAGTAGGGCATTGTTCGGTTCGGGAACCTAGACGTGTCGGACAGGAAATGAGAATGAGATAAAGGGTGCATAGAAGTATGGAAAAAGTATGATAAAATAGAAGGGAGTATAAGGATTATATCGAAGGACAAATTGGGAGTACTTGGCCTGGTAGGAGAGGAAAGGAAGTTTATGGAGGAAAGTAAGGGAAAGCAGATTGAGCAAGTAATTGAAAATGATGAGGTATTATACTAATTTTAGAAGAAAGGTGAGAAAGCCGATGAGTTGCAGGTAAAGGTCAGGCATTTTATATGGGAGGAGGGTGATATATGAAATTGAGATGATCGGAGCTGAAAAAATGAAAGTGGAAATCGCGTCTCGAAAACCTCTCCGGCCGGTGAAGTATTAATCACAGTAATGACGACATGCTTTTTATACTCTGTTGCATCTCTCCGGGAAGCGGAGTTCGTATGATGGTTGGGGTATTGATCACCCACGCTGGAGATCCAGATTTGAACCCCGGCGACGATGGAGATTTTTCTCTGGAAATTCGATCCCGTGTGTAGTGTTGTGTGAAGCCTTGTGGTAGTGCATATTTTTGGACGCAATCAGACGTGGTGATAGACATACACGCGCATTGCTACATTTTTGGGAAACATTCATCGCAAGGGGATCGTGTTGGTGGCTAAAAATAGTAGTCTCCAATCCAGAAGACCCGGGTTCGAATCCAGAAAACTGAGGCTATTTTCCTGTGGAAACGTGATCTTTACTTCAGTGCTTTGTACAATATTTTGTCCTTCGAATGCGACGTACAACGGTGGGCTATGGACACTTTCCGTTCAGTGAGGGACAATTCCGACACCGTGCTTCTCTCTACATCAAAGTGCTGCAAAAACCCTACAATAACCAGTTACACTCTTGAGTCATAACGAAACGATATTAGCTTTAAGTCTCCCCTCCAATTAGCACCTTAAGATATTTATCTTTTTTAATTATCTCACTTGAATAAATATCATAACAAAAAGTTTTATATTAAGGAATGCTTGAAGGTCATAAGTCCCTTTTAAAAATGTTTCTATTGTGGTATTATTCCTGTATGCATTAATGAGCACCCGTTTTTATATTCATGGGTCTACTTTATCTTGAGCATACGCCTTCGGCTACAGTTTTGTACTCTCTTCTGGCTTGTCTTACCAGTGTCGCGTGTTTCTGATTAAATTGACCCTTCGTTTGATAGATTAAACGTTGTTGAGGTAGCTACGCCTTCTCATGAATATGTAATTGTGGAAACCTATCGTTTATAAATTTATCCTCATTTGACTAAAGAGTCCTAGATTCTCTTTTGGAAGTCTTATCGCGGAGATATTTTATGTATACCAAAATTATTTCAGCTTGTGCTCTCCTCCATGGCGTTTGTGTGCCAATTTTATGTGCCTTGTGCGCTAAATTGATGTTCACAAGATAAGCTTGCAGTTTAGCATAAAATGGAGGGCAATTTATTTTCCAAACGAGCTGACGCCTTTAGCATTAGTACAAAGAGAGCATCACTGAGAGAATATATCATCAACCACCTACAGGAAAACATTCTTTGGATATTCTTTCTAGAATAAGAACTTATGATTTATGCCAATCCATTTATGGTTATCACGGTAATTATTTACGTTGGTCAAATGAATAGAGATTTGCAGGACGAAATTTGAAGAGAACGGAATTATTTAACCACTGAGGAATAGAGAACAAATGCATTTTTTCTTCAATGTTGTGTAAATGGCAGCTCATATTTATCCACTTTGTGGGTGAACATTTTTCCCCCGTCAAAATTTCCAAAAAAAATACCGTTTTTGGGATTAAGGCTTAAGCGAAAAACTCCGGAATCACAAAAACGTCATATTTTTTTGCACAATATGCATTAATTTCCTGGATTTTGTTGTCGTTCGTGGACCGTCTAATCTCTTGCCGTAAGCTGTGCCTAGCGTGGGGAACCAAGGTTATTAATTAGTTATGTGGACAACACAGAACTAGGTGCCCTCCAAACAATCGAAGGAGATATCTGGTGGCGCCGTCATGAGAATTAAATGTAACCTCTGTGAATTGCAAAAAGCCTCATGAACTCTTGCGATAAGAAATTTATGCTTCTCGTTCTTTATGCATAAATTTAGTTTTATTCCGAATGTTTTCTTTATCTCATAATGTTCACTTTTGTTCAGTAATCAAGATAGTACTTAGGTGTCGACTGGAATAAATAAAATGCCTTAATTCTTTTTACATTGGATGCTCTATCTCTCGTTATTTTCTGTGTTGGAAATAAACCTGAAGATATTTCATGAAAGGAAGATCATCTGTTGAATTCATACTGATATGTAGGTATTTTTTTTGGATGTGTTAGAAAAAGTTTATTTTTGGAATTACTCCATGAATGAATTTCATTTATAGTTTATGATTCTTCAATTTGAGTGTCTTCGCTTGCAATCCTTATCTTTGAATTCCCGATGGGATTGAAGAAATTAAAGCGATCAAGGAAAAATATAGAAACATTGACTGGCCAGTATAATTATGAAATTGAATGGACATTGCTGCACTTAAAGGGCAAAGATAATCTAATTGGAATACTTTAGTGATCCATGTAAGTCCACGTCTAGGGACCTACGTGATGTAATGTTTACTTTAAACCCCGAATTTCTTCATCCAAAACCTATTTACCCAATTGACAATGGGATTGATTTGCTGTCAAAGCAGAGGATGCCCCAGACTAATTACACTGCCCAACAAAAATTTTTTTAAATGTTTCCTGCACTTCATGAGTCAATTCTTACTAATTTTGGGTTGAGAAAAAATAATATGACAGTGAAAAAGTTTTCTTAGCTCCAGTTTCTGTGATACGCAATAGGTGGCAGTATTTCAGTTTAACGGATTAAGAGAAAACGATAAATTTTAATTACGTATGCCAACAACATTGAAAGTACATTTGAATTTTTAAAATGGTTGGGTCTGAAGAGAATCAAGTGGTGGCTTTATGAGATCGTCGTCTTTTAGCTTGCCTCTTGTGAGTTCCGGAGCATCCCTACACTAAGTCCAGCAGTCATCCGCAAGCATTGCTTCATTCCAACGGCCCTGATATATTTGTTCCATAGCAGAAATATCCTGATGGAATCTTTCTCCGTGTTCATCACTGACAGCTCCACAACTAGGAGGGAAAAAGTCTAGGTGGGAGTAGAGAAAATGGATTTTAAGGGACTTGTTACATTCAAGTTGATGGTACTTTTGCTGGAGCACTGTCACCAACTGAGTGTAGTTGTCATCTCTTTCCTTGCCTATAAATCCATGAATTAACTCCCTTGAAGGCTTCCCAAGCTTCCCTTTGTTTCCCCTTCAAAACTTGGTCAAATGCAGGATCCTTTACAAGTTCTCGAATTGGTGCATAACAAAAATACCTTCCTTAACTTTAGCATCACTTAATTTTGGAAATTTCTTTCTTACGTACTAAAAGGCCTGCCTTGGTTCATACCTTTGACAAAATTTTTCATCAAACCGAGCTTAATATGCAGGAGTGGAAGAATAACATCTTTTGGGTTCACGAGAGGCTCGGCAACAACATTTTTCTCGATAGGGTTAAGATTTATTGCAGGCCAGTCTGCTTGAATATAATGTGATTTCCCATCCCTGCTGTCCCACATACATAAAAAGCAGCAATGTTTTGTGTACCCCAGTTGCATTCCTAAGAGTACAGCAATAACTTATAGATCACCACAGATTTTCCTCTTGTGTTCATGATTTTGATTGAGTCCAATAGGGCTTTCATATTTGCATAAGTCTCCTTCATATGAACTCCATGACCAACAGAAATAGAAGAAAGATGGTTGCAATTGTGAAGTAATACAGCTTTAAAACTAAGCTAGGAGGAGTCTATGAATAGCCTCCATTCAGTTGGATCATGGTTCAAATTCAAACTTTTCACCAAGCCATTGTCGCAGCAAGTAACAAGATTGTTTTTATTCTCAAAAAAGGGAAGCAGAATAGCAGATCCCTGTGACGTTGTTTGTACTGTGAGACTCTGACATCACGTTCCAGAAGATTCCATTGATGTAGTCTAGATCCTAGAATTTCTGCCTTCTACTTTGACAGGTCAAGGTCTCTAATGAGATCACTCAATTCCGCTTGACTCAGTCTGTGCGGTTTATCATATTTTTCCTCAAAATCAGGGTCACAGGATGTGGAAGGCTTGTAGGGTTCTTCTTCTTGTTCCCCACTTTCTTCATTTTCTACTTCAAACGCACAGTTTTCGGGTTGAGTAGGAACTGGTAAACTAACTGAATGCGGAATGGGTTGAATAGCAGATCGAAGATACAGGTATTGAGCTGTTCTTCTTTTCTTCATAGACAATCCTGCCTTTATAGGTGGAGTACAGCATAAATATGAGTCATCTGTATGGTTTCTAGGCTTCCACCAAACCATAGGCACAGCAAAAGCCATATATCGTTTCTTATTTTTCAGCCATTCTCGCGGTGTAACTATGTTTAACCATTGATTTGATGAGCAAGCGTTGCAACATATATGTGGAGCCCATGACTTTTCCTGGTCCCCTACCTTCATACCGAAATAATACTGATAGGCAGTCTTCAAAAGAGGCGTCAGCTTGCGTTTCTGTGACGAAAATGTTATTTCACAACAGATATAACAAAAATTATTCACTTTATTTACACATTTTCGTGGCATTTTGACGAATTTTACACTTAGCACTCCCAAACCAGCAGCAGAAACAATATGAAATTCACAGTCACAGCAAAAACATATTTGTTTATAACTTACAAAAAGATGAAGAACGTTTTTTTTTTGACAGGTGTGACAACTTCCAAAACAAAATGTTCCCCAAAAATCCCCCAAACTGAAATGTTTACTCTAAAAAATGAAATGTCACTTTATCTCCTAAGCAAGAGCTATTCTGTCATTTTTATGGTGATTTTTGAATTCAGCAGGTGGAAATACATAATGACTTAAATATAATTTTATTAATATTCTGTCTACTTGTAGAAAATGTTGTCCTCTCTCTGATATTGGCAACAAAATAATACCTTTCCACGCTATATTACTCTCTAATTGAACTTGAAATGACATGGTGTTCAATGGGAGTATGAGAGAAGCACGGGGAAAAATAGTATGTTTTCCATAAAATTAAAATGCCATTGTTGTGGAAAACTATTTATAAGAAGGAAATAATCCAGAGAAATTGAATAAAAATATAATATAGGCATCTTACCACCTTATTGTTTTTAGTTATTAGGGAATTACTGCCGTAATTGAAGTCAAAATGCTGTAATTCATAGGAAATGGCGTTGCAGTCGGCTCCTATGGCTGGAAAAAAGAGCTAATTGAAAATACATTCGTGGAATAATCTGCATATTTTGTACCTTACTTTTGGGTTTCTATAGGTAACGCATTTCATCTGCGAAAGCAGGTTTTATTTGGACAAAATATAAAAAATGTGGAATTTAGTATTTTTTTTGACCCACACAGTCGCTGCGGAACCTCCTTAACTATGTTTGAGCCCGAAACATATTCATTGTTAGGCAGTGTTATTGTTGTAACGGGCCATTTTTAACCGGAAGGAAACCATTCGCGTAAAATGCTTTTCTTGCTGCTCCTATGCTATCAGACAGAAGAAAATCGGTTGTTTAGGGCATATAAGTAAAGGGTTTCCACACCATTCACGGATATCAATACCTTGTAAAATTAGCTCAGGGTTATCTACTACCTATCATGCTGAAAGAACCTGATAATCGACGTATAGAAAAAACATTAAAAAATTATATTCTTTTCACAGGGAATAAATTCTATAGCTCAGCCCACAGCTGTTTGGACTTAAGAAAATCTAAGATTATAATGAAGGTTAAATAATATTTTAATGGCATTAAAGAGCGATTCATTTAAGGAATAAACTTTTATGTTAATTTAAGGTTGCAGGTAACATTTTCATCCGATTTTCCAACATAATCCATGTCTGGGCTTCGTTGGACACTCACCTCCCTGCAATGTTATCTGTGATTTGACAATTCAGGAGACTCATTATACACCTCTCGATGGATTTCTTGCTTTTCCATTAGATCCGAGGATTGTATGACCCGAAGTGGATTGTCCGTTTTCCAGTCCGAAGCTTAATTATGAAGGTACGTTTATTAATCAATTTGTCAGGTTTATTGATCAGTTGATAATGGGATAACCTCTCCCTCGTTGTATTCTATCATTTTTTTTTTGGATTATCACTTCATCGAACTGCCTGCCGGCTCCCACTTGATTAATGTGCTGGGTCAAATTTTTATCTCGATTCGATAACAAAATCGCTTTGTAGATCGTGACGTATCCTGCGATTAATCTTGTTTTTAAGACTTGGTGAGCGAGAGTTTGTTCAAACCGCGGCAATTTGTCACCAAGAGTGACGAAGAAAAGTGTGTCAAACGCAAATATTCCTATTCAATGTCACTAGAATTCATTTTATTTTACCTTTTTCTTTTCCTTATCCAACTTGCGTTGTTTCCTGTTCTTGACTGACTTTTTAGAGTTCTCAATATTAAAAAAAAGTGGTGTCGTGAAATATCCTCCTATCAGTCTTTTGTTCCGCGGACGTATAGACGAGAAAACACCGGTGTCCACCGTAAGTACGATGAGTGTAGCCTAGTCTGAGAGGAAATACTGATGGGTTTATTGAAAGAGTGAAAATAGGGACTTCAGTTTGCCAGACTGAAAATATTGTTTATTTCAAGGGCGGCTCAAGAAATTTTTTTTAGCCCGTGCTAGATCACCTTTTTGGCGCCCGTATCTCATTTAACGGCTCTTACCCTCCCATAAAAAAACTGTGGGGCTTTCTTATAATCAATTTAATCAATATTTTTTCTATTGAATCGTTTAACATCTTTTGTATAAATATGTTTTCGAAAATTTATTTAAAAACATTTTTTGTTCCGGTGAAACCTTAGTTTGTCGCCCCACTGAGGTGGCGTCCCTGGCGGATGCCCTGATTGAATTTTCAGGCTTCGGCTCCTTTACTATATGGAATACTACCGAGCGGGAGAAATGAATTCTGAAACAATTCGTGGAGGCTCTTGCTTATGCTTTTACTTTTCGAACAAAATGCCGGAAGTTGTACCTATGGATGATTTTTCCCTATTGCCTATTTGCTTCCACTTATTGTGTATATGAGTTCACCCATAGGCAACGGCTTTTCCAGAGTCGGTATCGGTCCATCTGTGAAAGAATCTGATCGTTGCCGAATTGATATTCATTAGATCATTTTTTATCTCACTCTTGGGTCAGACAAATGCGGTACATTCTCGATAAAGATGGTGGGGACCAGTGGGTAAAATCATGGAGTAAGGAATAATATTCTTTACTCCATGATTTCACCAGCTAGTTTTCAGAGGACCGTATGATGGGTTTGGAAACCAACTTCATGTCCCTTGAATACATCGAACTCTTGAGAGTGAAAGTTTCTGTAAGCCAAAACGCTGGGAAGCCTTCTCTTAATTTCATTTCATTATGTTTATATATATATATAGGTTTTATATATAGGTTTTTATGGAAATCAGAAAATATCCACCAGATTTTGCACATGCAGTATGTCCCCTATATACCTCTAGTATTTCCTCCTGTATCTCAGCGCACGTCCTACACCTGTATGAAATTAACTGATATCTGTGCCTCATATCAGGTCATCTTAAGGCACACTGGAACCTTCAACCAAGCTTCGGATTAAACCTTGATCTGTTTGGGTGAACTCGTTCTAATTAATAACGTGATGTTAGGCGAAGTAACTTTGTGAAATCGTGGCATAGTTAATGAGTAAATCACTTTGTAATTTCCCACGCTGTTTCAATATAACTAACCGGTTTCGATGTTACGGCATCATCAGAGTTAGAATCTAACTTCACCTCGTTTCTAATTAAGTGAAGTAATGGAAAAATGTTTGAAATGCACACTTCTGTCCACTTCTTTTGTCACTTGTTATTTTACGAGATCTCACGATATATGATAGCTGTAAATAATAATTTTTATGATAATTTTATGCATCATCATCAGCTGTCATCAGTCCGAAGATTGGCTTGCTGCAACTCTCCACTCCTCTCTTCTCTCAGACATCCGTTTTATTCCTTCACAATTATTAACATTCAACCTTAAAAGATGTTTCTTGTATTTATCCTGTGAGAGATCTTCTTGTTTGTAACTCCATCCTGTATTGCTTTCAAGGGGCTGTTGTGGTTGTGACGCAGGAAACATCCAATAACTTTGCTTTATCTACTTTGTAAAGTTTCCATTAAACTAGGTACTTTTCTCCCGAGGGGTATGCAACTTCAAAAACAAGTGTACACCACATTTCCATTCCAACCATTTCCATCTATTTCCATCCATTTCTGTCCGTTTCTTCCATTTCACGACATTCTTATCCATTTCTGTCCATTTCTGTCAATTTCTATCCATTTCTTATATTTCCTTGTTTTTGCGTGTAGTTTCCCTCACTTCTCCGACAATTTGGTTCATTTCAAGTTCTTTTATACTTATCCCTCATAGTTATCTGGCAACATGGCACCGAAGTAGGCTTTTGGTAAAATTCTCAAATGTTTCTTTCCCTCACGTCTTCACTAGTGGAGATGTGACCTTGAAATTTGGCTCGCCTATGCCCCTTGACATGCAATTGACGGAAAATTAGCGAAAACCCGGACTTCTGATCGTAAAACCGCCGAAAAAAATAAAAATGGCTGATTTTTCGTCCGTTGGTGGCGCAGGCGTCTGGTTTTCCATCGGTTGCTGTTTCCATTCTGAACGGTAAGATATTTTTCCACGGTTGTAAATTCCTGTTGTTGCTATTGACATTGTGTAAATTTTGTTACCTTTTTCTTTTTCCTTATCTTCACGATAAACTATCAAAATTCCTTCGAAGTCAGATTTTATGAACATGAAAACGCATTTAACCCCTATGTTAAGGATTTTCATATTTGGCATATTTTGCATTATGTAAGAAAATTATGAAGTATATTATAAGGCGCATCTCTAATAAGAAAAAATGTATAATAAAAGAAAACCAAATATTAAAATATTTTCTTAGAAATGTAAAAAAACGGGCGAAAAGCAAATTTAACGTAATGTGCTTGATGAAAATGAGATCTCAGACACATTTATAAAACCAAAGTTTGCGGAGGAATCCTACGATGAAGCCGCAAACAGGCTGATTGGGTAAACCGTACAGTTATTAGCCACCCTACAACCTACAGTTATTGGCCATTTAGTATTTTGAAGAGAATAGTAAGACTACATTTCGACAAAATTAACAATAATCACGCTTTATAGAATGTACAGAGATTTCTTCCCCTACAGCTTTCTTGAAATGACCATCACTTATCACATTATTCAGCATGACAAGATTTTTCCGAGCACTGGTTTTTACAGAGAAGGTTTTTCTCATTTTCTTAAGGAAAAGAGAAATATTAAGGGACCACTGCGGCTCTTTCTTTTACAAAACAACTTTTATAACATTTTGAGAGATAAGTCTAGGTTACTGCTTAAGTACTTATTTTTGATCAATGCAACTTGCCATATCAAGTACCCCATACTGACGGAGGCCAATAACTGATCCTTCTTAACCTCATTTTCAGTTATTGGCCATATATTAACTATATTATAATTTTTTTACAATCACGCAGCTACTAACTTCGTTTTTCATCTTGGATATAATTTTTAAATAGTTTGCTTTGAAAAGCTTCATTTGAATTTCTGACGCTTAGAATACTCGAAGGTACAGGTTGTTATATTAAGTTATATCCCCGCTTTAAATGTGCTATGTAGGTTGATTTAAACTGCAAATCGCTCAGTTGGAAGAAGACTGTCACTTCTCTAAGTAATTAAATTTTCAGGAGGAAGTTAAAGTTTATCAAAAATTAAATATCATTGAAGTTTCATTGAGCAATATCTACTTTGTTGCACATACACCTACTAAAATAAAACATGTTTGATATCATATAAATAATGATGAAAATTATTGAGTTGTAACCCCCTAATTTCAAATTGACGATTCGTATTGTAACTGAATATAACCGGGTTTCCGTTACCGAGTGAAAGCATATTCATTTTTGCATTTTTGTTTGTCACAGTTATAAAACCTAACTCCAATTTAATTATACTATATCGTAATCATAACACAGTGATACTACGGTAATAATAAAACAAGTAATCTGACAGAATGGAATGGAACTTCAACATGAGAGACATTGATAATTCATTCTCCCCATAGCGTATCCAAGTCACCTATCTCTAATGACATTTTACGTGAAAAAAATGCATCCGTGGAAATCATGAAAGATTTTTCCTATGAAGAACAATTATCGTGTCGTTGAATTCACAAGTGTGAATTTTAGAACACCGTGCACAGTTCTACTCATTCTTAGGAGATGCCTTATTTGACGTAGTGGTACAATTCTAGGGCCCGAAACCTGAAATTTTGCCGGCCACAGAGGCGTTGAAATATTAGAAGGGAATAGATAAAACCTAAATACATGGCTCTATTTACTATCATGCATTTGTATATTTATCCTTAGAAAGCATAATGGTTTTTGCACATTTAATCAAAATATTGATTATGAGATATGTTGCGGATTGCATTTTTACGGAAAGAAATGAAAAAATACGTCGCGGAATGTATCATTCGGAATCATTATACGTGGCATTTTCATAAATAACATAATTTTATCGACTTAACTCATTAATATTCTCCTTAAACAAAAACTAATGATATCTAGAAGCCAAGTTCTTTCAATGGGCTGCTAATGTACATCCCATTGAGTACAAATTTGCCTTGTGGATTATAAAAACTATATATCCAAAGCATCCTAATTTTTACTCACATTAATCAAACCATACTATCAGTAGTTACGTTTGGAACAAAATAGCTCTGTGAACTATCGTATCTTCTTATTGTTTTCATACACACAAAAATCACACTTTACCTATTTAATCTGTGCTCTGTGTAGTGAGATCCAATTTGAAATTATGTCCCAATTATCCCAATGTTATTTGCATTTTATAGCCTGCAAATGTGGCAGTTTTACGGCCAATCAAATGTGGCAGTCTTATGGCGAAAAGCAGTGAGGGATTGGTACTCAATGTATTCTGGAGAAATTTTAAATAAGGCGTCATTTTCGAGTCTTATGAAGGAAGTCACGAAGGGTGTCAGGGAGTAGAGCGCTAAGCCTCTTAAGGTTTTGGTGCATGTGGGCTTAATCCATTGAGTCCTGATGCATTGGATTATAGTAAATGCCTGGGTACATCTGCCTCAAAGAGTGCGCAATAGAGTGATGCAAGCGAGATAGCTGGTGCTATAAGGCACTAACACATTCTTGATATCGTTGGAAAAAAAGAGTGGACAAATCCAGAACAATAAAAGAATTTTGGGAAGGTGAGACTTAAGAAACTTCACGCTGTTTCGAATCCGGGAATATTTTCAAAAAGGTAACGGCCATGTGGAGCACTCTTCTGATAGTGCTGTACAAAATGGGAATCGCCCTTCCTTTTCCAAAAGAAGCAATTTAGATGGCAGTGAACTGATGGAACTGAAGCAAGGAATAATGGCCACACCGAATTTCACGAATTATTTCAGCTTAAGAGTCACAATAAACATATTACAAATATAGAAGGCGGTGATATATTCCTTTGCCACAATTGTAACAAGTATATTTCTACAGATCTAAGTGAAGACAAGAAGTCATAAAAAAGGAGCAAGATGGTAAAGAGATAAATGAACTGCTGATCCTTGCAGTTAAGGAATTCATTGGAGAAGTAAGGGGACTCATGGTCTTAGTTGTTATAATTGCAATAATGTATGAAAGCTATAATAATAGGGTACTTAAGAGAAAGGAAACGTGCATGGCCAATAACTTTAGCAATAGGCAATGTTTGACTCTATTTTTGAAATTATTTTCATGCAATTCATTCAAGTATTCTACCAGCTGATTGGTAGGTTCTTGGACAGTCCCAATTCTGTATCCCAACCTCATAGAAATTGTCTCGCTTTCCCACCTAAGGATGGCCCGTTATTAGATCCCTCTTCATCATGCAAAGTTTAAAAAAATATATTTACATTGTGGTAGTCAAAAATAAAATACCTGAGGTTTTCAGGTATGTTGAGTGAATTTAATTTTTAAAATTTTGTTTTTATTGCAATTCAAACGCAAAATTTTCCATAAGTGATGTAGGATGTCTTTCCCGGCGAATGCTTAGGATGAGTAGTTCTCGGGTTTCCAGCCGGGTACTGGTGTTAAACTGCACCGACGTTTCAATGGCGTAGTTTGCCATCGTCTTCAGGGTTGGTGGTGGTAATCGTATTTTCGATCTCTTAAATGGGGATATTCGAAATATACGTCTATGTAGGATCATCGATCAATCATCGGCGTTTGGCGTTCTATGCAAAAAACTGTTCGCTAAAATTTAGAAGGCAATCGGAATTGCCATTTATTCTGGCATATCTTAATTTTTCTCAGTATGAAATAGAGGCGTTGGAGTACCGTTTTGTGAAGAAAGTAGGCTGTGAGTACCCAGATAAGCGGGGAGGAGTTAAAAATATCCTTTTTATATCGTGTTGGTGGAAGCTGTGCTATTAATTTTCACGGGATTTCTTTTATACGAATTCTACCAAGCCTTACAAAACATTGAGGAACGCCGTGGATAGCGAGAAATGAAAGAAAGGAAAATTCAATTATATTAAAAATAATTGTATTGACCGAATCATATAATTTTTCGAACGAAATTCACGGTATCCTGCATAAAATCTACATCCTATCCTATCTACATAAATGATGTTTATTTTCCCCCTTGATATTATTTTTTGTTTAAGATCTTTATCAACGCTGAGCGACGGTGATAATTATAATCGTTAATTTTCAAGGAAGATATGTGTATAAAGCTGATTCATTGTGTCCAGTGCCGTAGTGATTACCCATTTAAAGACAAATTTACTTCCTTAGGACTCAAAGAGATAACTTCCTAATATTACCACGGATTGCAGGCTGGCAAAACTTTGAATTTAAAACTTTTGGATTTATACTTAACGCGTATACTCATCTCTCATCGTCATCAACTCTGAAAAGTGCACTAAATTTATTGTCTTGAAGCTTAAGAGACTGGCTCTTTTTCGTTGAGTTCTACTGCTCTGTATTCTTTACCTCTGTTATTTCTGTCTCAACCATGCCTTGTTCTAATACTCGCTCTCATTCTTCAGACTGCTTATAGCCCTGCTTATTGGTCTTTCTTCGACCACATTCCCCCTGAACTTTCTCGGTTTACACCAAATCCCCAGGCTAGTCGCCCCATTTCATACGAGTGTTAATTTCTTGGTTCGATTCTCATTCATTTTATCAACGTTTCGTGCTAATTTTTTCAGTTCTCCGTAACTGTATATCATATTCTTATCCTTTCATGGTATACGTATTCCTCACTCTAACACTCCTATTTCTATTGATGTCACATATGAAGTACCTTTTTACTCGCAGAATCACAGAGTTCTATGATTTTCATCATCACCTACCTCTAACCGGTAGATTACTCTAATGAATGAATAACAGCGAAATAGAGAGAAATGTTTCTTACTAACTCTGTCATTATTACCTTTAGCACTTCTTCTTTTGCTCAAAGTTTTAAGTCTATAGTACCTAATGCTTAACCGGACACAACCAAGTTTTACTCCCATAAACGGGAAGGAGTAGTAAAATTTAATGCTATGCAATTTTTGCATCCCTGAACTAAAGTTCGGAAAGGAATCTAGGAATAAAATATTATGTGCATGTCCTTTTTCAATTGTATTGCGGGAAGGATTCTACTATCCCTTTGACGTTCTTTTCGTACTTACCCTTTGCTGTTTCATAAAATTGAAAAACTTCATGCCCTAATTATTCATTCCCTATTAACCCTATTCCTCTTTTTTTCTGCTAGCCCTTCCTCTGTTACCTCATTCCCACCGTATTAAACCGGAATTTACGCTTACCCTGTCATGAGCGAGTTTCACTTACATTCAATAGCATGGGAAGGTGTTCAATTTTTCTGCACGGCAATTCTTGCCCTTCAACATTCAGGAATGAATCTAGGGTACAGGAATGCCGTATTCAGGAATGTATTATGTTTTTTTACATGGCGGTCCTTTCTCTCATTCCCGTATTTCTCTCAAGCCCTCTTTGCATTTCTTTTCATTCCTCTTCCGCCGCCTACCCTCCTTTGCCTCCCTGCCCGTAAGTTCTCATTCTGAACCAAGTTTTTTGTTCTCTATGCGCAACCTCCTATGTGGCCGAACCCTCACTTTTATCTCTTCTATTTTTATCGATAACCTTCTCAGGTACCTTAAACTCACATAATTGGCATTATTTTCAAATCCTGCCGTAACAAAGGTTGACGTCCATGCGACAACATGGGGAGGAATTTCTGGCTCTAACTCTTCTAATTTTACGTTTAGAACTTCTTTTCATGGTAGCTCTAAACTCTTTCTCTCCTATTTCTATACTTTACCCTTCTCATGTACTGCAGATTTAAGTCGAAAATATTCCTTATCCTGCCATAATTAGGTTTAACTTCCATACCATAAACATGAGGAGGAGTTTCTCGCACCAGCTCTGTTTTTTACCTCTTGCACTTCTCCTTTTTTCCTCAGCACGCTTAAATTTAAACGCTTATCCTTCCATTACAAAATTCGACACGATACTCAGATACGATAACATGGTGAGGGAAGTTTTATAATTTTATAAGTTTTATTATCTTGCGCTAACATTCAGAGAAGAATCTCAGAAGCAGAAAATATAAATGACGCGTACAGATTTTCTGTTGTGATACTTGATGTGCCTTCTTTTCCCATCTTATCCCAGGATTTCTCTCTTGCCCTCCTTGTATTTATTTTTAATGATCATTCTATACCGACCCTTTTTCCGTTCTCTCTCGACCAAGCCCTCAAGTTTTCATTCTGAACCCTGAAGGTCCTCCTTATCCTTTCTAGAGCAACCCTTTTCTAAGTTCCCTTTCCCTTTAACTTTCGTCCTCAGAATCCTTCCGAACCGAACGTCTCTCCATCCTCCGTTCTCACTCCGTCTCTCTATCTCTCCCTTTTAGCTCTCTTTTATCCTAACGCCATCGAATAATCCATTGGGATTCCTCTGTTTCTTCTCGACTAAGCCTCTGTCCTACCAAACATTCTCTTCGACGGTGATTTTTTCTTCTCCCTTTCTCTCACGCTTAAGTAAATATGCCCGTTTTTTCCACTTCGCCTGCCTTGTATTTTTTAGCGGAATTTCCCTCCCTGACATATTGTTTCTGTCTTCCTACCATTTCACCCCGGTGCTTCTCCGTGGGAACTTTGCCGTTTTTATATAAATTTTAATTTTTGCTTTTGATAACGTTAAAAACATAAAAAAAAAGAATATCGCTCGTAACGTATGATGCATGCCATGCCCCTGCCCTGTCGTTTCGAATGTGCGAAAACGTGGAGCTGTGTGTGGTCATGCAGTTTGCGATCTTTTTGAGTGGGATTAATTGATATTTTCTTATTGCTGGCGGAACAAACAATGTTTTCGCGATGAATGTTGGATTTTCCGTGGGAATTAGGGTGTTTTTTATGAATAGAGTTCTTGAATGCTGATAGACTTGTTATTGGGTCAGTTGTTACTTAGCTGCGTGACCGATTTTTAGCGCATCAAGTCGCAACTTTGAATTGTTTGACCTGAGTTTTATTGTTTATTTACCTTTCCTTCAGCATTTTTGCGCTTCAGGATTGTTTAGGGAGCTGACCGACTACCGAGGTCATTTTCGCCATTAAGAATTGTCGGGTACTTTGATTAAGAAAGTATTATTTGAGGAATGAAGAAAGGGAGGAGTGAGGAACCAGACTTCGGCATCAGCCGTAGGCTGTATTACTGCTGTGGATTTAATGTATGCGGGCTGGTCTTGAGGTTTTTGTTTAATTCTACTGTTATATATTGAATGAAATGCATTCCGCTTGAATCGTATTTTAACTAGGCAGATGTTATTTTAATTGTAGGCAGCGAGGAAATCGTAATGGAATATATAATTGAGTTAAATAGTTACTGTAAGGATTTGTATTGATTTGTCGCAAAACGTTTCTCTTGGTTTCTCTCAGGGGATCCGTAAAACGTTGATGAACTTGGTTCCTTTATCACGTTTGCCGCCATATGAGGGGAATTGACCTCTTAATGGTTGCGAATATGCTGAAAATGGCGTCGATTGACTGAAATTTTATTCATATTCCGTGTGCTTGAGTTACACGTGAGTGATTCAAGAAGATGCCGGTAAATAAACTCAATCTGTGACATCCAAATAAAAATCTCCTGGTATTTTTAGCGCACAAATAGTTTATTATAGTTTTTGTGTAATGAAAATATTTGTCAGCTGAAATTTTTATTTATAATGTGAAATTAAAAGTGCCAAATAGAATCATTGAAGATGCTACTGATGGGATCCATTCATGTATAAAAATAGAAAAATTTATATTTTAACTAATTCATTATCCTAAACTAATTTTAAAAATCTCTTTTCAGGTAAGGACATCATTTTTATGTAGGTACCTACAACTTTGAGCAGCAACTGCACGCTGTCTCTCTGATTGCGGAAGGTTGGCCTGTTAATGTATGTATTCAGTTCTATTTAAGTAATAATAATTAATCCATAAGGTGTTACTAAGAAAGTAAATAAATTCAGGTATCCCAAATTGCCACTGTTTTGTTTTCATCTGTTATTATTTTAAGACATGTAAACTAATTTCATAGAGGTTTTTCCCCTTAGTGTAATGAATCAAAAGAATAGACTTCTTGCTATGCATTTATATAACAAAGGTTTTCGGTCACTTTACCCTCTAACCTTCGAAATGAGGCATCACGCGTAGAGAAAAGTTTTAAGAAAGCCATACGCGGCATATCGTTTGGTAATATGTTCATTCTCTTCTTTATCCTCCGTTCGTTTCAAGTTTTGCAGGAGAAAGAGTGAATGCATTAACAAGTAAAGTCTGTTTAAGATAATAGCGCAGTTTACA
This sequence comes from Pyrrhosoma nymphula, assembly GCA_963573305.1. Classification (NCBI taxonomy): domain Eukaryota; kingdom Metazoa; phylum Arthropoda; class Insecta; order Odonata; family Coenagrionidae; genus Pyrrhosoma; species Pyrrhosoma nymphula. The sequence continues at coordinate 137,516,686 of OY754333.1, read as the reverse complement.
GAAATGGACTCAATCAGTAAACTCATCCAATGGCGTTTGTGGAAGGGAATCACGTGACCGAAGACCATGGTTGCCTTTGTTTAAATCATACGATCGCGAAAACGTTGTTAACTTTTCATTTATTCCTAAGCCAAATCAGTGTATTTCAAATGGGATTTTATTTTTAATGGGCACTAACAGGTCCAAGTTTTACTTGGAGATTATGGCACGCTTTCCATTTTCTTTAGTGCTCTGCTGACTTCGCGGTACAACCGGTACTGCGTACTAGGAAGAGCACTTCCAAACAGATTGAGAGCGTAGTTGATGTGGTTTTTGTGGTTTTTGAAAATAAAAGAATTTCGATAATCGCATCTGCGATTTTTGTGTGTTGATTTTCAGTGAAGACGTCAAACATGTATAGGTAATTTAACGGTGTAAATTACTGAGAGGTAAAAAGCATATCTTTTTTTGGTACTGTAGATATCCTTTAATTGGGCCACCGGATTTGGGTAGCCGTTTATTTGGAACAAATCTAAAAAAAACCAACCCAATTGAATAATATCCCCGAGTTTTCTCCTTTTGATTGAGATTCAGATCAATTCTATTAACACGTATTTTCGTGCACTCAACCTAACTAGGTAGGTTTTTTATTTCATTTTTACGCACATACCTGCATAATTACGTGATAAATCGCCAAAATGGGGTAGCCGCTTCTTTGGGGCAAGGTATACTGATCCTGGAATTGTCCTTAATAACAGGAATGTACTGTATGTAGTTCGAACGAATTGGGTTTCTATTTACTGAAGTTTGGATGTTGATTTGCCTATAAAATGCTTCCTACCGGAGGATTACCGAACGTTTCGCCTGCGTATGTAGTTCCATTCATCGTCGTTTGTGTGCGCTAATGTATTCCGATCTGCGCTAACTTCAGCACTTTGAATAACAAGCTCCCATACCCTACTGAAACACGGTTTAACGTCTCATCAAGTACTGTCCACAAGTTACTCGGCTCATGGCATCTAATGGGATTACGATGAGAAATTCCTGCTTCTGTCAGGATTCGAAGTCGATAAGCTAGCCTCCGCGATGATTCGACCCCCCATTGTATCCTACAATTAAAATTTAAACTGTAGAAGGGCCCTGGTTCGAGTCTTAGTCATGGTACTTTTTTTAGAGTAATTGGCATATTTGTACCTTGCTGTCGGGGTTTGTTGATACTCATGCCGTTCTGTGCTCTTTTGTATGGTTCTCCTGTTGATGGCAATTCGTTTCTTTCCAAAATGCCTCCATTCTCATATCAAGGTCACATTCCGGGATGCCTATCCGCTCTCTAGCGCCGCTGCTTATCCCAGATGGTGCTAAAAACCTTACCTCTTGAGTCGCATTTCCTGGAGATCACAATTTTATTTACCCCAAGTATTTTACCAAGAAAAAATACACTTGGATTTATCCTGGAAAAGTGAGTAATTTACCTCATTTTAGCGTTGTAATATGGAAGAAAATTTCTAAAGAAATAGCCACTAACTTTTGGAAAAAGTTAAGTGGAAAAAAGAAGCTGTTGTGGAATAGAACGTTATTTTAACGTTTTTATAAAAATAGATAACGAAGAGTAATAAATGTATTTTTTTTAATAATTGAGAAAATTCATCAACTACAGATTGTTAAATTTACGACGTCAACCGTGCGTCTGAACTTCTATTTATTTCAATAATGTCTCTCTGGAGCTAACTTACATAATCCGTGGAAAGCAGCTTCTAATTTTTGGCAAATATTTCTAAAAATGGTGAAATAAGTGGCTTATATTTTGGTATCATTGGAATGATGAGACCTTTTCCTTTACAAGTAGACCAATTTAATTTACTTTTATTCGTAGCTCAAACTTCCTCAAATCTTAAACGGCCACGTTGCGCCGGGGTGGAAGGCCAATGTATCTTTCGAAGTCAAACGGCCAGATCTGTTTGCATTATTGGAATTGAGGTTAACATTGCCTGCGTGTTCGATTGCTTTTCGAAGATCGAGGATAAACACAGGGCGGGAATCCCGAGATGATGGCCGGCGAATCCAGAATGAGCTGCTCTCGCTTCCCTAACGAGGCGTCGACGAGCCGCCAAAAAGCTCACCGCTACGCGCGCTTTCGCATTATGTTTGCTGTTCTCCCGGGAATCACCCCTCGGGGTGAGGGAACGTTCGGAAAAATTATGCATGCAGATTCGTTCGTTCCGGCAGGTGGATTTTATTTTAGCGGATGTTTTAGTTCTTTTGTTTCGCCGGAGGAGGTGGTCGTGAATCGAGGCGATTTTCGAATCACGCGAGGACCTTCGGTGGTCTTCGAGATGTTGGGAATGGTGGGTGATGGAGGGGGGGGGATCGGGGGAGGGGTTGGGGAGTGACTTAGGTAGGAGGAGTTGATCGGCGCAAGGAAAAGACCTTTGAGATGGATTCCTTGGACGCTTTGGGCCGGAGTGGCAGCTGGCGCGGCGCTTTCAAGGTTTCTTTCTTTTAATTAGTCGGGGCGAGAGGACGGAAGGACCATCGCCCTCTTTTGTTGCCTCTATCTATCTCTTCCCACGTTCTCTCTTCTGTCCTTCTCTATCATTCTTTCTTTTCTATTATGTTCTCTTCGCTCTCGTTCTTCCCAGTTTCTTCCTCTCTTCACGCGTTTCCAATCTCTGCTGGCCCCGGTGGTGGCGAGGGTTAAGTCCTTACCTGCCGACCCATGGGTCGCGGGTCCGAATCCCGCCTGGGTCGTATTTGCAACTCTCTTTCCATGGTATTATGTGTTCGTCCGTTAAAGAGTTAGTGTAGGAAAGGACTAAGTAATCCCAATTTCGCTCTCGAACAAAGACACCATTATTATTATCTCTCATTCTTTGAAATTTTATACTCTTTTTCATTCACTAATTTCGTTCAGTTTTCTCTCTCCGAATCATCCATTTTTTTATTATCCCCTGTTATCTCTGTAATTATTTTTCTAATGATACTCATTGGTTGGTTGGTTCGGCGACCGTTAACTATGACCATTGATGGCCGCGGTGGTAACGTCCTCGATTGCCAATCCGAAGTTCGCGGTTTCGAATCTAGCTTTGATGTTTTTTCACCATCTGGGGCATGGTTATGTATTTTAGTCTAAATTAATGTGTTAAATTTATTGTAATCGGTGAAGGTTGTGTGTCCAATAAAGTATTTGTATGTTGATTGGTTGATAATGGAGGGATTGTTTGGGGAATTAGGGAAGGTTAGAGAGAAACCAGGCGTCGCCATTAGCCTACTCTTAACGGATGGGCAGTTTAGCGCCATAAGAGGGACATGGGTACTACACTTGAGGATCTCTGCACGTAGCACCCAGGTAGGTAGAGATCGGGAGTCCAAAGAAAATCTTACATATTATCCGTGATTCGAACTCAGGCCTCGGGAAAGTAATTCAGTAAACTGGAGCCACCTCACCCACTCGGTCAGGCTCTTTTTTCTAATTGTATTTGCGCAAATTCTTTCTTATCCATTTTTTCTTTCTTCCCAATTTTCCTTATCTCCTCTCTCGCTATTTCCTTTTTAATGCTCTTTTGTCTGATAAGTCCCACTTTCCTCTCTAATTCCTTGTTCAACTCTTACCTACCATACCTCGCGCATTATGACTTTTTCCTTAAGCCCTTATCCGACGGTAAATATTTTCATAAATTTATTCATGAAATCCATGTTCATGAAAAAATATTCATCAATTAAAAGAAGAACATAGCTTTGTGTTTTCCACAGATTTGTTTTGCTCGAAGCAACTGGTTTTGCATCTTACTCCATCATTAGGTACAATATACATTGAATGGAAGTCCGTGGCGCTGTGAATCTATGTATAGAATGAATTGAATGACCAATCATAACTGGTTCACAATGGTGCACATAAACACGGATATTTGCTCAATGGTATTCTGCTTCTGGCCTTCAATAAAATAATAGTTCAAGTATTACGTAAGACGATTTATGCATTTTTTGACCCCCTCCCCTCCCCCTATGTAAGACAATGTAAATTTTCTCAACCCCCCCTCCCTCTCAGTCTTACGTAAGACGTTATATATTTGTATCTACTCTTCGTTAAATGCTCGCTTTCTGCAGTTTCATCTTTACATAGAAACCATCGTACAGCTTTGAGCACTGGATGTCATATAATTATGCACTGTTGGAGTACCACATTCTTTGAGCATAGAGCTAATGTAGCTAGCCAGTCAGGCGACAGAATAGGGTTATTGGTGTACCGGTGAGATTACGGAAAGTACGCCATTAACGAGCGGATGCTCCATGTCACTGCTAAATTGCATTCGGAAACGTTACAGCGTTTCAAGAAGGACAAAAATCTTACTTAAATTAGTCCCAGACTCCCTGCCTTCCCTAGTTAAAACAATGTAAGATGATCCCAAACCCCCCACTCCCAGAAACGTCTTACATAATACTTGAATGGCCCCTAAGATCACCAATTCGCTCAAACGTACCCTGTGTATAATACTTCTTGCAATCTTATTGCAACTGGTGGTAAAGATGGCGGAATTCAATCACCTTTTATTCTCAAGTAGTGGGGAGTAGTGTCAACGAGTATGTTCGAAGCACATTCGCACAGAAAAACCAGTCAAGGGTCGCGTTTCGTCAAGAAGTTACAGAGTTATCAAATTTTCAGAAAGTAACAGAATATCGCCACTCGCATGCGCAGTCCGATTCTGAGAATTTACGTAACAATTTACCGTAGGACACCGGCTGTAGGGCACCCTTTCACTCTCTACTGTGACCGACAACTTGGGAAAGGTTGGAAACCTTAAGAAGCAACATGAAAGAGTCTTCTTTCTCTCATTTTTCACAAAATATCCCTGTAGACCTTTGTCGGTGTTTCTCTCATTTCTCTCGTATTCCCATCATTCCATTTTCTCTCTCGGTTTTATTCCGTATCTTGATTTGTCATGTTCTTAAAGACCACTGGCACCTACAAGAATGTGTATTACTTACTTATCAACTTTACTTTTATCTTCTCACGTTACTTGGTTTTTTCCTTCTCAGTTTTTCGCTTCATTCTTTAGGTCTATTGTTCTAACATTCATCCACATTGCCACTTTCCGATTTCTTTTGCAACACATTTTATGTTTTGACCGTGTTATTGTAATGGAAAATTATTGAATTTATAGGGCTCATTTTCTGCCCAAGCCATCTCATGAATGCAAGGAATTTATTCATTGTTACTAGATAATTTGGTAGTTCCGACACCGAGCAGCGTTTGCTTAAAGCGCCCTGGCTGTAATTCCCCGGGATAATCGAACAAAAAGTTTTCATGCAAGAATTCTGGGGAAATCCGACGTTTGAATCCGAATGAACGGATTAGTACCGTAATGGCTGCATATTCTCAATCACAAAGCATATAATCATTTCAATATGTAGGGATTAATGATGCTCATTTCCAAGCCCTGGATATGGATCAATAAATTAGTAGAATCCTAGATGCCTAAAATCCTGCGTAGACCTTGAAATTCGGAATCGCTCAGATATTCTGGGGCGGAATTTCGGCCTCCAATGGAGAATTCTTTATTTTTCGGAATATCTAATTGCTGTGCCGGTGTAGGCACTCCTCCATAACACTATGGCAAAATCGCGAGTGAACAAAGATATTAACAAAGGCTATTTCTGCGGGAGAAATAGTGCATATTTTTGTCTTAAGACCTTTCATTTATGACATGCAGTGAACTTCAGTGGGATTGTTTGATTTGCAAATTAAATAAGCTTGTATTATTTTGCAATGCTTACTGTCAGCTACGGATTATTTAATATTTTATCGAGTTGTTGCAGTTTTTATTTCTGTGTGGATATTCCTAGAAAATTCTGTACACGAACGTTTTCAAGCCATTTGGGACCGAAGTTTCATTTACGCTATTTTATGATGCTATTCTTATGTCATGGCCATAGCACTCCTGGCCATTTCTATGCAATATTTAATGTCAAACTATACTATATCTTGTTTTTCCATGCTGAGGTTGCTGGCGAATGCTAAAAATTGCAGAGGAGGGCCGAATTGAAGTTAAATTTCACCGGTTAACGATTTTTATCGTCGACAGTCGATAATGATTTTTGCAGTCTACCAAACAGCGTCCCCACAGTCCTTGTGCCACAATGGTTCAGCCGCTGCTATAATTAACAATGCAACCGCTGTTGTTAAATTCCAAATCCTCCTCCATGTGAAAGAGAATTTGAATTTGACAGCCGGTTCTGCATTGTTTATCTTCCCCAGCAGCATTCGACACGAATACGCTAGCAGTTGAAGTAGGGCGCCGTCAAATTGACCCGCGGATCACTGTGCTCACGTTGTGGAATTTGACTGCCGTTGTTGAATTGTTAATGAAAGCAGCGTTCGATCCGATGATGAGCGAATGGAGTTGCGGCGAAGCGTTATGTTCAGGACAAAAAAGCCAGCATTTACGCAAAAAGGTTATTTTTAACATTTTTTCCTTCTAATTAGTTTTCGATATTCTATAAAATAGCGTAGTTATTTTTCATAGTTCCAATTTTGGACATTTTCTAATGTTCGCTTTGGATAATCTATTGGCAGCAGGAGAAAGCAGGAGCAGGCTATTTTCTGTGGTGAAAATTTTGACAGCTGCGGGTGTCTAATCACTAAGTAAGTACCTATCGGTTGAATTTTCGGAATACGTATCCGGTCATCCAAGCGGCAATCATTCAGAATCCTGCGAGGAATATGACTTATTCCCATCGCACCGGATTCTGTGCTGCTCAATTTTATGAGTCAAACATTCTAATGATCTCGTAAATTTCATCATTCCCTCGTCTAGAATTACATTTGACTGCTTTGTTTGCATTTTCAAGCGTCAGAGATTATGGGTCGCGAAAACCTCATCGCTCAATTGTCTGTTTTTCTCTCAACTCGTTAGTTCGTCCGGAAAAATGATTCTGATAGAAATTTGTAATAAAGAAGTTGTGTTTTTCTCAATGTGAAGGCCATGCTATATTTGTGACCTCATTTAGTGAGTAAAATTGATAAGTTCCGTAATAGTCCCAGTATTTTTATATTATATTATCTGGAATGGGTATAGCCCCTCATCTATTTTGTCACAGTTCGTCGTTACGAGTAACGATTACGAAAAAAACTGTATTGAACAATATAAATGGTTTGTTCCTAATAAAAAGCATGTTCTTGCCATGCTCTCAATACTGTTTGGAAAATTTGGCCCGGACAACATTGGTATGTATAGAGTGATTCTGTTTGATTGTTAATAGATTTCGTAGCGAATGCCTTTTATTAACAAGCGAGACATTGAAATTGAAAACAGTATTTATTGTTCTGGGACTTTATGTCCTCTGGAACATTGGAACATTATTACATGCCACAACAAATGGGGCCAATGGTGGCAGCAATACATACAAATTTCACTAAGGAGCACCACATATAAACCAACAATAATCAATGAATAAGAGAATACATAACATGTGAAAATTGGTGTAACAGTGCACAGATTTAAGATCACACATAAAGGATTGAGAAATTAAAACAGGCAACATAGATTATCAATCGCATTACTTACACATTTTGCATTAAGAATAATGGAATATAAAGTAATAGACACAACATCAAACAGTGTGATAATACGAAAGAGCATGACGAATCTCATTCAACATTACAGTGCACAGATATGAAATCACATTTCAAGAATTGATCATATCGATTCGGTATATGAGAAGATTAAGCTAAGTTAAATAACTGCACAGTCATATTTCTCTTGAACATCGAAATTGTAGAAGAGGTTCTAACATTTTCAGGTAAACGATTCCATAGCTTGCAGGAGCAAATGAGGAAGAAGTGCTCAAATATTAAAGACTGGCATTTAGGAACATCTCTGTGATTCGAGTTGATCTCTTCCCGGTATTTACATTGTATGTAAAGTTTTCATGCAAATAAGACGGATTTTTGGATTTCACTACCTTACACAAACATAAAGCCTTTTGAAGTATACGGCGTTTATCCAATTTCAGCCATTTTATTTTTTATAATAAGGCGTAAAATGTTTATCGTAACGGATGTTAAAAATAAAACGCAAACAGGAGTTTTAAAGTCGCTGTAACTTAGTGCAGAGTTCTGTGTTAATATCTGAGAAAATAATTGAACGATCATCAAAATGTGGGAATACAAGAGTTTGAACCAACTTCTGACGAAGTGAAATAGGGATCAAATGCCTGGAGTGCTTCAATTGGTACAGTGTCTTACACACATTGTTAGATATAGCTTTAACATGCTGCCGCTAGCTCAAGGTATTATTTAAGTGAACTCCAAGACTTTTCAAAGTATTCGAATAATTTATAAGGAGATTCTGTACTCTTATTTTAGGAAGGTCACTCATAGAGATAAAGTGAAGATTGGAAGGACTGCCAAATATTATCGACTTAGTCTTGCTTGGATTCAGCTTAAGCCGATTAATGGCTAACCAGTCACAAATGGATTGAATATCTTTATTGATCAATTCAACGGCTTGGTCAACTTCATATGGGTAGCTTTCAAGGTAAATCTGTAAGTCATCCGCGTAAAAATGGTATTTGCAGTGAGATATGGAGATGGTGAGGCATTTGATATATATGGTGAACAATAAGGGTGTAGGAGAGATAGTATGATGAAGATAGCATTTTTAAGGTTGTGCGAAAATTCTTGTTATCAGAAAAAAAATATTTTTAAATAATAACTCGGAGTTTTCAAATTGGCATTTCCTATGAGACATACCTAAGGAATGTTTATTCAGAAATATGTAAATACTGTTTGCATCTCTATTTCCCTCCTTTATACCCTTCAAATAATCTGCATAACTCGCGTTGACGTTTGAAGATGGCATGTGCCGGTAATCAGAAATGGATACTGAAGTCCATTTCATGCCTGTTTCAACCGATAGGAACAAGAGCAGATGAAAGTAGATAAAACTGTAGCATAATGAAGATGTCGCATGAAGCGTTCCATTTTCCTTTTGAATTCACCCTTAATTGGTTTTATTCCAAAAGGGAAGGAAAACATAACGAGCTTAAATTCACGAAAATTACGTTGTTATGGTGGAATTTCATTATCTCCAAAAATGGAATTCCAAAGTCGAGCAGTAGAGTCTGTTTCGTTGAATGGAGCAAAATTTGGATGAAATTAATGAACTGGAGACTCATTCTCTCATTGAGTTAACTCAACGGGACAGATAAACTTGGAAGAGAACCTGCTGTCCGAAAGGATTGCTTAAGAGCAACGTTTTGGGCCTCAATCCCTACTTCCAGAATTGCGCTTCGCCGCTTAAAGCCTCTTTGTTGAGAAGTGATTTGATTGGATTACATTAAACTACAGTTAATAAAGGTTTTAGCCAGAAAAAACTGGGGCATAGTGAATTCAAAACACTATCTTTGACGATAGATTTTAAACAATCATATCCGTGTTTAATTCTCGCGGAAATTGAATTCTGGGTATCACATTATCCCCCTCTGTGCGAACCGGGCTCGAACCTCAGAAGTTTCTGAATGGTTTTGTGGCACTCCGGTTCTTTCAGTATCCATGTGTGAAAAACTGATTTATATGATCAGGCGTAGGGGCTTGATCTCCTTGGAAATTTTAATCGGGCATCGATGAATGCTAAGCGTTTACATTTATTTACCGATGTTTATCTTTCGCAATTGTGACAAACCCTGGAATGTGGTCAGTCGAGTTTACGTTCATGTACTGTCATCATTTTTTTTTGACAGAATGATTGATGATCACTCTTTCGCGTTACGTCTTAGATATATTATTATTCAAATTTCGTAATCATTCCCTTCTTCCATCAATGTATGGAGAGCCAAGCCTTGAAATTTTTTCTCTCCTCATTTGAGTGGTTCTTAGGCTCGCGTATGAGTAAGTATTATACATGTAACTGACAGTTATATTTTCCGCAATAGAATTTTATCAAGTATTTTTTTTTTAATTTTATCAACTGATTGGCTGGAAATATATCCAGGAATATTGATTGGTTTCCATGAAACGTTTCATGACACCGTGTTTGTTTTGCGCTAAGTTTCAATCGTTATCAAACACAGTTTTATAAATTTGACAGTTTTACAAGTGGTTAACTTATTTTGTTAAGGAAAATTTTACCGTGAGCATTAACATAAGATATAACGTTTTAGAAATACGTATTTAATAATTATTTGGGTGGAAAGAAGAAGAGGAGACCTACGTGTTTTACGACCTCGAGTATTTTCAAAAAGTGATATATTATGGTATAGTAGCCTTCACAATTATACACATGTCAGTTATTGTTAAATGCAGTTGTGCTACATGCTCTAATCACTAGTGTATTCTTTAGGGTGACAAGTGACGTATGAGAAACCTTTATAATAATGGTTCAGTGATTGTTAAATGCAGTTGTGGTCCGTTTAATACACTTATGCATTATTTGAATGTGTTCCGAGTCAGATTCATCTGCAGATTTTTTTCCTGCCGTCGTTCCAGCAAAGATTAAGATGCTTGTCAAAAAGATTCGGAAATCAATGCGTATCTCTTTGCACATTTCTGTCGAGTCCATTTCACGTTACGATTGTACGTACGTACACTAGGTCCTGGAAGGAAAGCATTGAGGCAATATGACAAGGCAGCCAATGAAGTTATTTTTCCATTGTCCCGTCCTTTTGAAATTTTTACAGAATGGAAAAATGAGTTCGGGACGTCCATTTCTCGTGAAGGAATCCGAAATGTATCTGGAAGAGGGAAAAAATCGGTATCTTTTGCGATCAATGTCTTCTTGTCGGGCACATTGGTTTACTGTCCACATTATATTCGTGGCCTTCTTCAGCAGAAGCAAGACGCAATCCAAGCAGGGAAGGAAAAAATTACGTTCGTTTGTGCGGTGCCCCCTTTCTTACAAAAGAAGTCGATGTTCGTGGACGAATTCGCATCCCGCATTATTTCTTTTTACCCCGGGAATACGCCCGGAGGCGGCCGTACCTCTGCTCGGAAGGAACGTCTTTGAAATCGGCTCCGGCGGATTGTGAATCGTAATTCCTATATTCACAGTCCGTTTCTTTGAATCTGATCCAATGCTTATTTAGATTGGAAAGGTAAAAATTGATCCAGTGTTTTTTGTATTTCCCTGATGATTGAAGTTTTGTGGACGAGATATTTTTTCGAAATCTAAAAGACAAAAGAGTGATGAGGGATGAAAAAACCGTGTTAATTTGCTGAGGTTCATTTTCAATTTAAATTTACGGATATTTCGTTCGAGAGGCAAACTTTTTTATCGACAGTTGAATTAAGATGAGTCTTTTCTTGGGAGTTTCTCTTCGGATGCCTCTTTTTTAATTATTTTTCTCCTGCGTGTATAAGAAAGTCTTTGGGAGGAACGCCAGCGTTCAGTGGAGAAAATAGCGAATTTGCAGTGAAGTGATGGACATCGAGTTGCTTCTGATTGGCTTTAGGAGGGAATGATTTTTTCTCGATAGTTCGATTGGAGGAATCCATCCCAAGCTTATGTTTTCATCGATCTCTGTTTAAATTTACTTCTAACCTTTAATTAATGATTGCAAAATATACGGCTTAGTTGGATAATGATAGACTAGTTTTTATTGATTTTTCAACTGCTAAAATCATAGCGCACCGTCATAACTTTAAGTTAGGTCGAGCGAGATATTATTTTTCATCAAATTCAATGAATTTTGGGCTTATTATATAGAAAAAGGCCACATATTTTAATGGTACCAAAATATCAGCCACTTGACGCACTACTTTTCGAGATATGTATTTGCCAAAAGTTATAAGCCCTTTTCCATGGGATGTAGTACGGCTCTACGCTCCAGTGACACATATAATATAAATTGAGGATTTTATTTACCCATAAATCGTGTCAAATCGTTAACGGTGTATAGTTCATATACTGTCTCAATTACAAAAAAAATAAATGTACTCATTGTAATGATTTTTGTAAAATCGCATAAATATCTTCGGTTGAAATGGCGTTTTCAGCGTGAGGCGTGAAAAAAAGATGTCAAGTTAAAGCCGCAAACGTATACACATATTTTATTAATTACTGAGGAGTTCAGACATAAACCGAAGGAGGAGTTGAGTCTTAAACAATAATAAAAATTTTGCGTCTGTAATATGACTATACTTATTTATCGCTGCTTTCAACTACCTAAGGCCGGCCGCACACCGGCTAAGGCACGGCGCGGCGAAACGTTTTCACCTCGCCTCGCCTCGCCGTGCCTTGCCCGATGGTTAAGAGCAGCATACGGCACGGCAAGGAGACTTGAGCACCGTCACTTTCAGTGGCGTTAAGTATACTGACAAGTGAAGTAGTGTGTGTAGTTTGTATTATATTTTGTGAAGCCTGCTTGTAGTCTGATACTTATTTCGTGAAAATGAACGCAGATAAAAGAGGCGACTGTTATAGCGTTGTGGTACCTCGTCAAGTTAATGGATGATATGCCCAACAGAGAAATGTGGGTGCATCCCATAAACGAAAAACGGAACTTAAAACCGTTTATTGCAGAATTAAGAGCAGACCCGGAAAATTTTTATAACTATTGTCGTATGAAACCAACAACATTTGATTTTATTCTTGGATAAATTACTCCAACAATCCAAAAACGAAACACAAACTATAGGCAATGTATAACTCCAGAGGAAAGACTGGCAACATCAACAGACCCCATCATCCTCCTGGCTTGCCATTTTCACCACACAAACAACAACTAGACAATACTAGAACCCACTACTTTCGCCTGTCGCTATCACTGCACTGCACGTGGCGGCGATCCCCGCGCATGCGCAGAACGATTTGTCTGAAGCCTTTTGCCCGACGGACGAAAATTGACAAGGCAGTACAAAGCGCCATGCGGCACTGCTTCGCCTTGCCTTGCCGTGCCCGATGCAGTGTGCGGCATCTCCATTCAAACCAATACAAACAACGTCGCATACGGCGCCTTAAGGCAAAACGTCGCGCCGTGCCGTATCCGGTGTGCGGCCGGCCTAAATGTTAAAGTTAAATTCGGTATCTGTTGTGACACGGGAAAAATCTAACTCAAACTACGTTAAATCTAAATCCTTGGACAATCACGACACCCTTTGCCCGACGTGTGAGTCGAATCCGCGACCTTTGCGTTGTCAGATCGGCGTGCTATTAAACTGCCTTGTACGGTTGGCGCCGTCAAATTCAATTTAAAGTGGGAATAATATAATACTGAATTATATTGATTTGTATGTACTAATGAAAGAAATTGCATGGAATATTCTCAAGAAAATATGAAATTAATTTGCTCATGCAGATGATTGATTCTATCTCATTATCCAAATTATTATTGTTGAATTTTTATTTTTACACTTCTTATGGATTTGGGGTAATCTCGCGAAAGCTTAGCGTCACGCGACACTCGACTCCAGGAACTTGGTTACATGGCTACATTTATGGAAGCGCTTCGAATTTATTCACATTACTATCACTAGAGTGTAGTTTCATATGAATATGTTAAGTCTAGGTGTATTTCACGTAATTATAATTAATGCATACTTTTAATATTCATGTTTTTAGAAATGTTAATTTCATTATAAATGTTTATATGTGTATAAGTTGTGTACTCCCTACTGCCAGTCATATCCATACTCAATGCTCCTCCTCTTCGGCCCTCTCGCGACGACCACACCTTTATTATTCTCATATACTAATAAAATATTAAAATAAGATGTGATACCTACTCGTCTATCCCGGAGGTTCCTTATCATATCAACCTTCAATATCTCCATAGAAGATATAGCCATATCTTTTTCATGGTATCAGTCTCCTTTATTTTCTTCCGCCCGCCATTGTTTTCGTCTGAGAAAAGTTAACAATTTTGTCGTTGCATAAGTTATTATTGTGGAATGTTTTCTTTTCAGAAATAAGAAACATCCATTTGCAGCATCGGGGATGGGCATCCTCAGAGAAGGCGAATTCAATTGGGAATCGTTCTAGAAAATTCTAATACCCATCCAATAAGCTTTCGTTCGAATACCAGTCCGTATCAGCTTTGAGATGGACGCGCTCTGCCTTTGAAATCGTTACCATCTATCTATTCGATGCCTCTCTTGGAAGTGTCCCGAATTCGAAGTGCATCGTGCGGATGAATTACTTCCTTATTGAGAAAGGATCTTTCATAGTACGTAGTTTCTTTACTGGTGACTGCTTTCCCAAAACCAAAACAAAAAATTAAATCCACCAATAGTTCATCTTGAAAGGCTCACGAATCGCCCAAGTAAATAAAAAAAAGGATTTTGGCGAGGCACGTAAGGAACATATCCCACTTCAGTATAAAAATAATTACAACATATCCATGGTCTTCTCGGGAAACTCCATCTAAATTTTTTATGTTCTAAAATGGAAGTGGAATGCTTGATGAGAGCATAAATTTAGGCGGAAAATACGAGTGAAAGAATAAATGGTTTCGGAGGTATTAAAACTGGATATAATGTGCGGCTACTAGAAAGCAATGTAGCTATAGGATTCATGTAATGACCGGATGAACAGACCATTGGTGTGGATGGAAATATGGAATGCTAGAGTTGTATGGAGCATTGCTGATATCAATTCCAATATTTTCACCCTCACTTTTCCTTCCATCTTATCTACTTGGAAGTTGGACCATTTCGTGGAGAAAGTGGATTACAATGCAGTCACTTGAATAGTCTACGCACAAATTTAATAAGTATGCAGAAGCATTCCTAAAATGACTTAAGATGAGATTATCTTTTCTCTTCTACAGCAATATCTCAAACTCCTCCTAACTACTCTCATGCTCTTTCCTCTGTTCTCCGGGTTCTGCACCGTCCACATCAGACTGTCAAACACCCTTTCTTGACATCCATACGTTGGTTGTTCTCTTCTATTATTGAATCTATTTTCCATCGCCATCTCCGCTCTCTTTCCAATCCCTTTGCAATTATGAACATTTTTCCTCCGAAGATACAGCCTATTGAAAGTGTTTTATATTCTCCTGTTTATGCTCTCCTACTTCATTTTCCTCGCCCTATTCGGTATATTAACTCTGTATGCTCAATATTTTTTGGTATTAGAAAGTTTATGATACTTAGAGTACAATAGATTTCAATTGAATCGTTTTTCCGCAACTTGATGTCTTGTGGGTGGCTTTGAGTAGGAATATGAAAAAATTGGCGAAAGATGAAGAATACGTTATAATTGATGATAGAGAAAATATTTGTGAAAACGTGACTGCTGAGTGTGATGTAGTAAGGATCTTCATCCTCGCCTAAAGGGAATATACTCGTGTTGGTGGCTTATGAGATGTGGGTGGGGTGAAGAATGGCGTAGGGTAGCTGGGCAGCTAGGAAGATGAACTAGTGTGGGGTAGGAAAGGAAATTACATAGTTGCGGGGATTCAGAGACGGCAGCTGAAGGGGATGGAGGACGTAATGAGATGTGAGGTGTTGCCGAAGGGGACCCGGATGTTGGAGAGGGGAGAACGCATGGTGAGCGGGTAAGATGAAGGAAGCTGATAGGAATTACGGACGAATTAAGGTGGCTGAAGCGGTAATCGTGCGTAATCGAGTGCTCATGTTAATGAGAGCATGTTATGACCACAGTTTTCGGCTTGGTATGTTGAAATGTTTTTTTTTTCGAATGTTGGACTCTTGAGTGACACCTTTATATTTTTGAGCAACAATTATTATAATAAGAAAGGTATTATTTCTCGTTAAGAAGAATATCTGTACGTATGTAATCAAATTATTGCGAAACAAATGTCATGTGCCATACGGCTACATGTAAAATATAATTGAAATGCTAAAACATTACAACAGTATGATGCGATTTTTTTCACATTTCTCTAAAGATCTCACCAATGAGAACACGTATGCAAAGTTTCACGCAAATCTGTGCATAAAAATCTGTCCAACCACCTTAAGGAACACAACACAGATTATGAGAAACTTTAGAAAGACTTGATGATTGGCGTACTGAGTTAGGTGTAGAATGTTTATGGTGATTCCGAAAATTAGAAGTTAAGGAAGGGACTGTCGCAAGCCTGCCTGTCTGGTGGTAGAATATCGAATGCGTAAGGGTCCTAATATGAGCAAGGAGCCTGGACGCCATTTCTCATTCAGATCCTCCCCGTATGGGGGTAACTAGGGGTTTGGGGCAAGCGGCTACTGCCATTATTAGTTAACATTTAGCCAATCAGGATTTTTAAATTGAGAAATTTCCGCCCGCTCGCTTCTGCACGCTCTGTATTTTTGTCTTTCAATTGATTCCTCCTGTACGCGTAGGAAGGGACGGGGAAACTACAAACATATAGTTACTCTGTAATTAAAACTCGTGTTCTATTTCTATGCTATTAAAATCCATTTAAATTCCTCGTATGTTTTGCTCCCATTTATGCTGTGCGTCGGTGTTGAAGTTTTTCCATATCCTTCTCTCCTATTTTCATTATAATTTCTTCCGTAACCCACTGCTTCTTAATCCTCTTCTTTTCCACCGTTCCTATTGTTTTCTCTGCTGCTCCTGCGACGCCTGTTTTTATAACCTCCCATCTTCTCTCTATTGTTCCCATCAACTTTGCTTCACCTATGTTCTTTTCTACCAGCTCTTGGTATTCCCTCCTTATCAACCTTTTCAATGCTTCAAGGTTCCACCTCTTTATCTTCCTACATTTACAAAGCCTTTTGAATCTAACTTCACAATTCATCATCAACAATTTATGATCTGAGTTCGCATCCGCCCCTGGATAGCGACCCGATTTTTTTACACTTCCTAAATCTATGCATTACCATTATATAATCAATTTGGTATCTCCCAGTATCACCCAGCATTTTCCATGTGTACCTACGCCTGGGGTGATGTTTAAACCAAGTGTTTGTCACTACTAATTATTTCTTCTACAAAATTCAACTGCCTTTTCACCGCGATCATTTCTTCTTCGTAGCCCAAACCCTCCTACTTCTAATCCGTCCCTCCCTTCCCCCACCACTTCATTCCAGTCACCCATCACTATCAGGTTTTTCTTTCCCGGCACTTCTTTCATTATTTCTTCTACTTATTTGTACATCTCTTCCATCTCTTTCTCCCTATGGTTGCTCGAAGGCAGGTGTACCTGGACCAGTACGAAATTCGTCGGACGTGCTTTTATTTCTACCACTTGTATCCTGTCGCTCACCTGTTCAATTTTTACCACCCTCAGCCCCAATTTTGTGTTCAGTACCATACCTACCCTACGTTGACTCTCATGTCCCCCACTATAGATTACCCTGTAGCTATCACTCCAATAGTCCCCGCTATCCTTCCATCTCACCTCGCACAATCCCAAAGCATCTATTTTTCCTTTTTCCATTTCCTGCTTAATATTTTCAAGCTTCCCGGCCCTCATCATCGTCCTTACGGTTCAAGTTCCTATTTTTACCGATGTTTTCCTCCTCTTTCCCTTTTTCTTCTTCTCCCTCTTCTCCTATCCCTTGTTTCCGCCGATGATGATGCTGTGCACGGATTTCGTGCGATGATGACCGCGGAGGCCTTGCCTACCCCGCTGTCGGGCACGACACCCGCCCTAGTGGGCTGGGATCAATCAATTCTCTGTGAATGGCTTTTATATTCTAGGAAGTGATAGTTGAGAGGTATTCCCACGCCACTCAACGGTATTTTTAGCGTGACACCATCACGGAACTACCTTTCGTCTGGCTCCTACCCTTCGACCTATCTCGCATGGGTGGCCCTACCAGGAGCAATAGTACTTGCTCCTGCCAGTCCAGCTCTAGGGGTCATTGAAACGCACAAGCCCTTCCATCACGTCAAGGTCGTAGTTCAAGGAAGAGAGTAGTGGGAATAACACTTTTTATTTAATTTGTATGTAATTTTTAAAAGGGCAGAAAGAGAGGGAGAGGAGTAAGCTCCGCGTAAGTATGCGTGGTGATCGCATGAGTACCATGGTCGACCCACTCTTCACTCAATCCCTCTCTCGCAACGCATGAGACACGCACTGGAGAGGGCGACGGAAGGCAACGAAGGGTACTGGAGGAGGAGGTGGTGGTGTCGGTGTATACCTGCGCGTTAGTTGGAGCGGGTAAAGGGGTTGAGGCTTGGAAGGAGGTGGCGGAGAGGTGCATGCGGAAGGCTGTAAAGGGCTTTAATGGGCTCGTTGTTGCGCGCCGCTGACGCGCGGAGGGCGCCACTGGCCCTCGCGCCGCCAACACCACCCCCCACACACACACCCACAAACTCCCCGCGTC
Organism: Pyrrhosoma nymphula; assembly: GCA_963573305.1. Taxonomy (NCBI): domain Eukaryota; kingdom Metazoa; phylum Arthropoda; class Insecta; order Odonata; family Coenagrionidae; genus Pyrrhosoma; species Pyrrhosoma nymphula. The sequence goes on along the minus strand of OY754333.1, from coordinate 137,498,475 downwards.
CGTACTCTCTCCAGGTCCGACCGCCAGGGGGACTCCGCTCGCTAGCGTCGCACTTTTATTTTTTGGCGGTCTCTTTTCATCTGTCCTCTCCCTTGCACATTTACCTTCTCTCTTCACTTACCTCCCGCTCTTTTTATCACCCTACCTCCTCCTCTCTTGTCCTCTTTTTCTCTAACGCACCGCCCTCCCCTCTTCTGAATTGAAACGCTGTGCGCGTGGAAGCGAGGTGTTTCTGCACACGTGCTCCGATGCTTCGACGTTTACATCTGTTTTTCCTCCCTTCTTTTGTGTGTGTGTCTTTTTTATTTATTTATTTGATCTGGGGAAAGGGAGGGGGAAGGGTGGCGGGAATAGAGTATTTTTATCCCAAAAAATATTGTTTCGCGCGTCGGTCCACTTTAATCAGCTTTGTTTGCCACTCATGGCTTCCTACTGTTCTGTGTACGGATGCGCTCTAGTGTTCCGCGGGTACATGTGTGTCCCCTCAGTGCCATTACCGTTCTGCCGTTGTTCAATCTCCTTCCGTCCGACCCTCTCCGCTATGCAAGGCTTTTGTGTGGGATTTCCGCATCTATTTTCCCCAATCTCTATCCCCAGCTAGATCTTTTCGTTTTGGTCGCCTAAAGCCTCCATTGACTGCGTGCGTATTCTACTGTCTCAACCTGCAGGGCTATTCCGAAAAACGAGGCCATACATATGGCCGCCCGTAAGTTTCGTAAGGCCCGCACGAGAGTTACCACCTATAGCGATTCCGATAACAGCCAGTCATATCATATGACCCGACCATAAGTCTAAACGCCGATTTCACTGGTGAGTATGAGAATCGTTTGCGGTACAGTGCGTTGAAATGGGTTGAAATCACTACCAACGCTACAGGAAATGTCATTTTTGCGGCATTTACTGGAAGTATATAAAATAACGGACGATCGCAAAGCACAATGGCGAAAATCATGGTAAACAAACCTAGACAAACGTTGTGGAATTTTTTTGACCGGAAAATATCTGATAATGGATGGAGCGAAGTAAGTTACCCGTTGTTAATTTTTTCTTAATGAAATTTAGTGCTATTTGAATCCATAAATAAGGTGTTCGAAGAACGCGTTCTCCATTTGCTCGACGTGCCGACAATCATTGTGCTTTGCGTGCTTCTACGACGTGCTTTGCGAGCTTCCATGTATATAATTTTTGCTCTACGATAACTATAATCCTGAAACATGCAAATGATAAATAAAGATGTAACTGAATTGGTTAGGTAGTGTACTGGTCTTACACGTCCTATTCTCGTGTACGAATTTCAGAGCGTTCCGAAATTCATTCTGATCCTTGGGTGTAATGTGGATTACACCATGGTACAATACACCGTCCTTCAGATGGGACGTTAAACCAGTTAAATCGTGGTCCCCTTGGCACCATTCGTAAAGACTAGACAAATACTGACGCCTGGTTTCTATCCACCCATCATCCTATATGTTCCCAGTCCCTAGCTGATCCATTCCCATTGGAAGCATAAGCAGTGTTTAGGGTGGATTTCTCCCCCAATCATTTATTCCAATTCCATTATTCTGTCCCTATCCGCATGTATGATAATTTACAATCGCAATATCCTAATATATATCTTTTAATTTAAAAAATAAATATATTACCGCCCTTGCTCCAATCTCTACCCTGTTAACGACTCATTAATTATTTTAAAAATTGCTAAGAATATTTTTAAGTGAAATTACCAAGATAATAACTAACAAGGAGACATCGCGTGACTGATGTTCGGGATCCAAATGACGCAATTATTTTCTGAAACTATAGAGAGAAAGCGGGAAAATTGTCACGGCTTTCTTCCATTTGGGCCCGAATTCGAGAGAAAAACGCCACTAAAGAATTTCCCTCCGTTAAAATCCTTTGCAATGCGATCGCATAACAACAGAAGCCGTGGCCGAGCGGTTAGAGGCGTTAGACCTATAATCCCCGTAATGTGGCGCGGGTTTGAAGATAATTTTTTTCTTTCTGATATTTTACGTAGTCACTGTACATTGCCCAATCCCATACATTTATGGCAGTAGAAACAATTTTTTTTTTAATTTTCAGCCTATTTTCTGCTTCCTTGGATTTTAACCCCCTTGGGAGACTTTCGAAGCTAATTTCGGGATTCTTGTTCGACCGAAAAGAGGTTTCACATGCCGACAGGCCTAATATGTTTAGATTTTGAAAATACAAGTATACTTCCGTGAATAGGATGGGCGTCGATAGGTTGGGGCTCTTTCTTAAGGCGGTAAACAATGAACGGATTATTACTTTTTAATATACAGATATGCATGAACTTTAAATCTTTTCAGGAACTGCGTTCGAATAATGAATTTTGTGAATCTATGTTTCGTTCAGTAATGAACATGATATAAGTAGAAAAGAGATCGTAACTGTTTACGAGGTTATGTAAAAAATAGTTGCTATGACCTTTCTGCGGAGCAACATATTATATTGAAGGGAAGCCTGTATCGTGTGGGAGAGGAATATATAAGATTCCAGCACAAAAAATATCACGTAATGATAACACTATTTCTTCTCCCACCTCGTTTGTTTCAATTGAAGGAATTTAACTTTTCATTCATGGCGTGGAATTGCTTAATTTCGGATGATATTCATGGTAAAAACATATATATAGCAAAGAATATTTCTGCACCAAGCCAATTTGTTTTCTGTCGCCAGAACATTTGCATCTGCTCGAAGGCATTTCCGGTCTATAAACTCCAGACCATTTATTTATAATTTCCCATATTTACTCGGATTTTAAAAAGTAAGAAGTTTCCCACATGTTCTGCGTTCACGCAAATGTAATTGTTCAGGTGGGAGCTTTATAAAATGTGCTTGGTGTAGAATTATTCTTTGTTTTAAATGTTTTTACGATAAATATCATACAAAAGTATGAAATTCAACGCCACAGTTGAAACGTTACATTTCATCAATGAAATAAAAACGATGTAGAAAAAGAAATACTTTGTTATCAGTACGTGATATTTTTTAAGTTGGAATCTATCATAAGGGCTAATCCCTTCTCGACCCCAAAAATGCTACCTCCTACCCTGAATTTTCCGCTTCTTCACTACTTTCATATTAATATTCTTTCCACAGGGTTTTCCCTGCATTGCCTCCTCTCCCCAACCCACCCACTGTCTTTCCAACAAATATTTCCACTTTCTTCTTTCCGAAAAAATTTCCACCCCTTCCTCTTGTCCCTTTCATCACATGCCTTCTTCCACACACTAATGAAATCCGCCGCAAACAAACCCCAACCCTTCCTCCACCGCTGAACCTCGCTAATCCCTGAATGGGACACCAATACCCAACCGAGTAAGAACGGGCGCGAACGTTAGACAAAGTGGTCTTTGAGAACGCCTTGAACAAACCATTGAAATGTAGGGTCGTTGGTCTTGGCAACCCCTAAAGAGAGAGAGAGAACACTGGTTTGGGTTAATAAGATCATAAAGATGTGTAGGGGATGAGGGAGCAGATATGAAGAGCGGCTCAAGCGTAGGAGGACGCATTTCCAGGATTTGCACGTGTACCTGTTTTATCCCGCAGTAAAAGAATTAAGGCTCGCTCCAAATTTTAAAATCCGAGAAAAACGTCTTGCCCCTGGCAGCATATTACTCCCCGAAAAACTGGCCTTGTTGAAATAATTGGAAGATGGAACAAAGTTCCGAAAGAGATTTAATAGGGAAAGGGGTAAAATTCGGGAATAGTTGCACAAATGATGCATCGTGGTAATTGTGAAAAAGAGGGTTACTTAGATTGCAATTGATAACTTCGATATATATTAGAGAAACCTTATTTTTCGTCATTTTGCTATCTTAGGTAAATGATCTGGTATATTTATAACAGAACAAGATCAATAATTGATGCCCAACATCAATTTATAACTCCGAGGTGGGCAACTCTCTTTTCGTATGGCCCGTCTTATGATGGCCTCCCAGGCAGGCCATAACGTTACGGCCTCGAGGCCGTACGTACCGCCCGACTTAATCGGGAATCGCTAGAGGCCATACGTAAGTAGTACGTCCAGAGGCCAAACGTATGGTCGATTTTCACGTATGGCCCGGCCATAAGATTATGGAAATATCCCTGCTGATGTCCATTGTGTACTCATAAATGTCGACCAGTTGTGTTGCTATCGACGTCATGGACCATAATATGCTTACTAATTTCTTGACAAGGATGGAGAGCTTCAAGACTTAACTTCAATCTCTGCTTGCGGTGATACCTTACGTTAAGGCTTTTTATGTTGCCTGATTAAACAATTACTTGGCATGGCTTCCGAAGCGGATGCACTTTGACATGGTTTACGTTCACGTCCTGTTGCTGGCTGGCTGGCTGGCACGTGGCTGGCTGTTTTATTTACTTTACAGGACCTGAACTCTGGGATGAATTACAGTGACTCAAAGGCTAAATCATGTAACGGTTGAAATTTAGCAAAAGTTATTAAACCGGCTCTAGACATACTTCTCAAACACTTATTTGACGGCGCGACGTTTCCCAGCGTAACTATATTCGGTAACAAGGCACGGACTTTAGAGGCATTTGAGTATCTTCATTGGAAAACGCGTTTTTTTACTACACATTGAATTCGTAATCGAAATTAGAACGTAAATAGAGGATAAATAAATGGAATCATTTAAAATAAAAGAAATCTCTTCACTCCTGAGAAAAGTTTAAATAAGGTATTTTTGGATACATGTATGGAAATGTTGCTTGCTTAGAGCGCAGAACTTAAAGACAAATCTAGTACTTTCATCGTGTGTGCTATGTTTTTGATTCAACTTGTTCTCTTTGAAATCTAGAAAGACAAATTTCTGACCTCATTCTCCGTATTTTCCCCTCTTGAATTGCGCAGAACATGGAAGTATTTCTATAAATCGGTTGTGCAACTCTGTGTGCTGTAAAAAAGGTCTGAGTAGTTGATTGCGTCTTTAGAAAATTACTTTCATCCTTGCTCATATCTGTCGTATATGCTTTTTGATATCTCTAAGCCACCTATTTCATCATGCATCAACTGGGAAATTTATGCATCCCCGTCCGCTAAGCGCCAATTATTTAAAATTCGTTTGAACTTATATGGATTTGATTAGGTAATTAGATCATCTCTTCCTGCGCAGATGACGATTATTTATAAAATTTAATCTTACTTTATAAACTCCATCTGGTATTTTTCTAATAACTTCCACGGTGAAAATTTCCGTGGGCCTAATTTCACAGCTGGGAATTATTCTTTCTGCATCACTTGAATAACATGCTTACGTTGACAGTTCCATTTCCCACTCACTGGGTCGGCAAAAATCTCCATGAAATAACTCCGCCTCGTCAACGCGCATATGTTATTTCTCCATTGTTTATTCTTCTGTAGGCGTTGCGAAGTGACAAGATGCCCCCAGTAAATCTCCACTCTCCAGAGATAGGCAATGCTTTTCGAAAAGGCCTCTCTGTACGCGTGTGTGCGCAGTTTTAAAAGCGTGTTGTCCCTTCAGTTTCGAGCTCGGCTTTACAAGGGAACTGCGATGGAAGATAAAACACCCGAGCGCCCAAAGTTGGAATGCGTCCTCAATCAACGTTTGTTTTTCGGGATCCGTTTGCCCCTTTCGCTGAGTGCACCGCCCGCCAAAAAGAGTATGGGAATTCGCGCGGTGTCTGGTCGGTCTGCTTTCCGCGCGCATCCCTGTGAAACGAAATGCCATCGGCGCAGCGTTTGTCACCTCCAGTAATCGAGTGCGTTCCGGTTCCCCGGAGATCGATCAGAATGGTGCTTTAGCCGGTTCATATTTCATCCCGTAACCTTGCCCCTTTTTAGTGTCCCTCCTGGGTCATTTGCTCATCATGAGGACGTGGGAATATTGACGGCAATGCCATGCCCCCTGTCTCTGCTCCTCCTCCCTCAATATCCTTATAGGCCCTGCGTGGGTGCAGGACGTGGAGCAAATGTGGAAATCATATTCGTCGCCCTGTCCGACTTTCACGCTGACGCATGATGTCCCGGTTAATGCTATTTCGATTCTTTCTGCTCGTGGGAAACCAGTCATTTCGTGGCGGCATTGGCTATATTGCCTGCTGCATGACAGGTGAGCCTCTCAAGCGTGGAGAGGTCAGAGATGTGCAGTTTTTAACCAGCGGCTTGGACGATCCATCAAATATGCTTACAGATAATGTAGCTTATGGCGAAGTATCCTGCTAATGATTAATGTGCTTTCTCTAAAAGATTATAATCAGTAAGAAGATTTGTTTGCTGCGGCTGTCCTTTTCATTTTCTTCCAATTTCATCACAGATAAGCGTTTAGTTTATTTCTTATTTATAACAAAATTGTGGAGTTGAAAATGTTCATTTTTCAGTAAATAAGTGATCATTTTATCTTGAACAAGGAATAGTCAGAAATAGGAAACTAAGATATCTATTTATTATTTCTATAGCCCTGCGCTACTAGTTCTGAAAGAGACATGATTGTAGATTCATTAAGATCAGGTTTGGCTACGAATAATTCGAATGGCATTGGAAAGTTGATTAGATAGTAGGAAGAAAATTGGCGCCATTCATTGAAAGGTGTTGCGATATGTATGTCCTAACACTATGAAGCAAATTACAATGAGGTTTATTTTTTATTTTTCTTGATAAAACTCACAAGTTTGGAAAGTATAGTAAGAATTTTAATTCCTATTGTACTGTAAAACCATTAATGATACCAGTTGCCGTGATGATTTACGAGTCAAGGTACACGATTTTAAATTATATAATGATAAATCGTGAAGGATAGTTAAACGGAAACGGGATTTCAAGAGAACAATCTAAATGCGGAAGTTGATTTAATCCTTCGTATTTGAGAAAGGAAGACGAAAGTATGCTGAAGGCGTTCGAGATGTGGGTGTGGAGAAGGATGGAGAAGGAGCGTTGGACGGAAAGGAAGACAAATGAGGAAGTGCTTGACATGGTGGGTGAGGAGAGGAAACTTATAGATGAGATTAGAGGAAGGCAGGGTAGGTGGCTGGAAGCGGTAATGAGGGGCGATGGTTTGCTGAAGGCCGTGATAGAGGGAAGGATGTTGCGCAAGCGTGGAAGGGGAAGAAAGAGAATAGGTTTTACGGACGGGATGAAGAAAGGTAGGACTTATGCTGAGATGAAGAAGGAAATACTAGAGGTGGATAGGGCACGGCACGTGTAAGAATCTGTTGGATGTTCTATGACTATCATCATAACCTACCTCTAACCGTTAGATTGGACTACTTTTTCTATTGGATTGTACATAATATCTTCTTCGTTTCTGGTGACTGCTGGTTATGATAGTGTTGAATTTTTGTTTTAAATCAAATTTAACGTCGTGGTATAGAAGTCAATTTCAGTTCATAAGAAGAGTTAAAATAGTCTTCCCTAGTCACATGGGCGAAACAACTTTTAGTGCATTCATAGTTCAGTAATGAATCCTAATGAAGGAGGGAAAGGGTTAAATGCTGTATTTAGGGTGAGGTTATTATTCTGTTTATGATTTGTACCGTGATTTGAAATTGTTAGTGAATGAATTAGTGCTTTATTAACGATTTTTTGATAAATCCATTACCATTTTTGTGCATATGAATGGTGGATTTCAATTGAAGGATTGCATATTCTGAAATTCGCTCCAGGAAATTCCTGGGATATCACTTTTTTATTAATCAACTTTAAATTATGGTGGTAATTTCAGCCGTTCATTAGTCTTCCTATCAGGTTAATTGGGTCGGTCTTTCATATAATTGCTAGTTCATTCGTTTTGAGTATTTTTTTCCGATTGATTCTTGATTTTTTCCCCTCCTATTCCGGTATCTTTTATTAGTTGATGAGCATTCTCACCCGAAACAATTCTATTATCGGTGATTGAGAAATTGAAAAACCTTGCTAACGATTGAGAAATGGAATATTTCTTTTCTTTTATGGATCTAGAAATCCAATATTTAATTTACGTTGCCGATTTTCCCGCTTTTCTCTCTGATATCTTGATCCATTTTTCTTTCTTTTCCGATCATCGGAGTAATTCGTCATTACTTCGAAGAGCCCTTACGGAAAGTGGTCGTAGCTTATGTATACGGATCCACCATGCATAGACATTTTCATATTTGAAACACAACTCCGGGAGCTCGTAACTCATTTCGTGGAAAGGGATGCGAGGGGAAATATCTAGAACTTTTAACCGAAGGAAATGGGAAGGATCGAGTTCGGCTCCCGGCTGTATCCCCATATTTTCCACGTATCTTCGAATCACTATTTATTTCCCTGAGATCTTCGTGCTCAAATGTGCTTCTGATACAATTCCAAGTGAAACACAAGGCGTTCGAGTTTCAGAAGTCATTTCATATTATATGACGAACTAATATAATGATATAAAAAGTACGTTGAGGTAAGTTCATTTGTTAGTCAATTCTTGTGTATCGAAAATGTTGTTGTGAACTGGCACTATTCCCCAATTTATTGTAAAAAAAGCAGAGATGTTTTGGCTATTAAGGTCGTGTGAGTTGTTGTTCAAATTGCCGAACAGTTACTAACTCACCAAATTAATCCATTACCTGAGATATCAATTAAAAATTGAGTTATTTAGTAGTGGTTTCAAGTCAACACTACCTGGTATCAGTGCCCATTACCAAAGTCTATCACTGCTGTGAATTATGCATAGGATATTGTATAAAATATGCAGAAAGCAATTTTTTAATGACGATTTTATAAGTAGTTATTAAAATTACGCAACTTTGAGCAAATCCTAAAAATTATTCCCTTAATGAAGCTCGCATTTAAAGAGAAAATTATATTGTTGTGGTGTCAATTCGATACTACCTTGTATAATTGCCAAAAACACAACTTTATCACTATTGATATCGAAGTGTCTCCTGAACGGAGCTTTCTATTTAAAATTTAACTGTACTTTCGTGGTTTCAAGGATATCCGTACTTCGAGTACGGCGATGAAAATGATTGAAAACTACCAACATCGGCTTAGACTGAGTATAGGCGTAGCGAAACTTGGTTGCTCTAGTTTCTGAAGAACACGACGCAAAAGAGAGTAAAGCATACAAGAGATGTGGGGTAAAGAGGCCGAGTCTACCTCCAGAAGCCCCTGCAGGAGATCTTTGGTACTATTACCCGCTCATCAATGCATGATTCACCCTTAGTGTCCTCTAGTTTCTGGCTGGTGAGTGCCACCAAGTTTCGCTATACCTATAATGGTTAGTATTATTTCCTTATAATGTTCAGGCGTCTTTGGAGGCTTAATTGAATGCATATATTGGGTACGGGCATGTGTACGTTTCATACATACATAGACTGCGAAGAAGAATGACTAGAGTGTACTTGACAGCGGGAAAAGTTAATTTTATCGGAAAGGAGTGGGGAGGGATGCGAAAATAATAATTCATTACAAAGGTTATTGGATTGTCTGATAATTTCTATTTGTTCAGGTGCGTCCATTTTCAGGCCTTTGGGCAGAACGTGTGAAATTTCGGGTGTTAAATCGCTCGTATGATTGTTTTCAAGTAGGTGTTTAGCAAAAGATGAGGTGGAATCCATATTTCTGTAACTTCTGGCGTGTTCTTTGATGCGTGTGATAAAACGTCTATCAGTCTGGCCAATGTATGCCTTGTTGCAGCTTATTGCATTTAATTTTGTAAATACCGGAGTTTTGAACTCTATTCTGTCTTGTCTTTGCAATTTACTAAAAGTAAAGAAGCGGTTAGGGCAGTGTAAAATACTACTTTAAGGTACTTCGAGCGAAATATCACTTCACCTAGAAGTTGCTAAATTGGACCTCATTTAAAAGAAAAAACTCTCTTCTTTCCGATGATATCCAAGTATTAACCCATTGCGGAACTGCTTTTCGAGCAATTTGTCTAAAAATATAAGCTGTTTTGCATGGGATAGGGAGGGAGAATATTGAAAAAATTAGGGATTTTTAACACTTATGTTTAGTCAAAAAACTAAAAGGGTCCAGATTGTATGTTTTCGCAACTATTTATAAAATATAATCAGTTACCGCAGTAATTTTTACAGAATCACTGAGAAACTATCTGTTGTGAAGTCGTTTATACCGTACGGCATGAAAATTGAATCAAGTTGGCGACGAAAAAGGATATATTAATTTAATTACTGAGAAATTACTATACTTTTTGTGCCATTAATATTAAAGTATGAAATTCATACTTCTTACGGCAGCTGAAAAATAAAATTACCATTATGAATAGGGAAATATCATGTCCAAACTACCTTAAGGGAGCTCGGAAGGCGGTGTGAAATTCTATAAGAAATATTACTTAGGACTTACTAGAATTACTAGAGTTATTTTATGCCTCTCACCCCCGTGAAGAAGAAATGTTTCGGAAGAAAAGCGAGGGAAATTTATGGGGAGGCCGGCTGTAAATTTCAGTCCGGGGGGACGGGAGTTGACGAGTGGGAAGCGTGCTCGTGGGGTTGTGGGTGTTGGAATTGCTGTGGGGTTGGCTGTGTGGTAGGGGGCGTGGGAGAGAGAGTGAGGGTGAGGAGGAGGGAGGGAGATGAGAATTGGGTGTGGAGATGTTGAAAGTCGGAGGAGAAGGGGCAGTGGCAGGGGGTGTGGTGCGTGCGTGGGTTAAGTGATGGTCGCAGTGTGCGTGGGGGCGTCGTACGCACGACGGATTGCAGTTCTGCGCATGCGCGGAGGCGGGCGCGCATTGCCGTACGTTTCAATTATTTCCGCTCCGCTCGCGGACACGTCCTTCTTCTTTTTCATTATTTTTATTTGTTTGGAGTTCAGCGGACCGAAAAAAACGCGGGGAGTAAAAAGCCTTGCAGGGGTAAAGGCCGCTTAACGTTGAACGTAAGAATATAACTTAAGACCTTAACGTAACTCGTAAACACCTTTGTCTTCAAAACCAACCATTGAGAATTCCGCTGTCTTTCCTCAATTTTATTAATGGGTCATTCCATGTCAACTAAACCAATTTTTGGAGGTTCCCACGCCCACCATCTCAGATTTTCATAATTTTTCCGTTAATAGTTTCAACCTAAGTTAAGAAATATCCAAAATATTTTAGCCCCAATGCCATTACTTTCTGAGATATGAGAATTTGTATACACCGAGCCACAGAGGAAAAATCTGCTCTTGTCAAATTGTGCAAATCAACCATTTTTGTACCTCTGTAAAGAGTAAAATAAGTCATCTAAGCCACTAAAAATTTCAGGTAGCATTAAAATGGGACTATAGTTTTCAAAAATGCTATCAAAAATATTCTCACTTGTAAACTTTTATTTTTATAAATATTCAAACATGGCAGTTTTGACAGATTTCCACAAAAAATAACACATTTTACCACGTTTTTATTAGTTCTGTTTCCGTCATGTCTGTCTGTCTGTCCGGGTGGAATATTGCAACCGAGTTTAAACTAACTTCCCGATCAGCTAGAGACTTGAAATTTTAAACTTTGCTCGGAAGTGGATGGCAATGCAATATTAGCTATCTATTATAACAATTAATTAACATATTTCCTGATGTGCTAGTAGATGCTTGTAATTTTAACCATAGCTCAGAAGTGGGTGACAATGCAATGTTAGCTACATGTTATAACAATAAATTAATTAATTAACGATTAATTAATTATTTCAATTCCACACACTGTCAGCTGAACAGAATCTGAAATACATCGGGAGTTTCCTATGTGTCCCTGTCAGAGTCTCATCACGGTGTATAAAATTGATTGGAAAGTTTCACCCGGGCATAAGACTAAAAAGCAAAAAATAATTAATTAAATAAAAAAAAATAACAGACCACGTTTTGAAAACGGACTAAAAAGTATAAAATAATTTTCCCTGGGCCCTTCTAAATTTTTGAGGGGGAATTTTTAGGGGCTATGGAGATATTTGTAAGACTTGAAGAGAAAAACGTGGGGCGCAGGCAGTAGATAATACAAGTAGATAATCCGGATGAATTCACAACCAAGTTCAGTGCATTGCAAATGGTATTAATCGTGAGAGTTTGCTCAACGACGCGGTCCCTTTACTCCTCCTTAATTATCATGGGTTGCCTGCGCCCCACGTTTTTCTCTTCAAATCTTACAAATATCTCCATAGCCACTAAAAATTCACCCTCAATAATTTAGAAGGGCCCAGGGAAAATTATTTTATGCCTTTTAGTCCGTTTTAAAAACGTGGTACATTAATTTTTTTAAAAAATATAATTAATTATTTGGAAACATTTGTAAATCACATTTAACACATCATAGCTGCTGAAATCGGATTAAGCATTGCAAATGTAGGCAACTTTAAATTGGCATGAGGTTTGGGCCCATTTAGAGCTTAATTGTTGATAAATTTTCTGAAAACCACCACCTCGCTCATTTTTTGTTGCAAAATGCCACGTTTTCAACTTCTAATAAAGAAAACGGACACCCGAGTATGAGATTGAATTTTAAAAAAACATGCAGTAACCTTCTCCTTGAAGTGAATACAAATTTGAAGTTGCTCCAATGATTGATACTGTCTCCATAATTTATTTAAATGATGCGCCGAAAACGGTTGGCTACGACACTTATGTTTCAGGGCTTCCACTTAAAGGTGTGTTGGAAGTGAGTATTTAATTTCCTCTGAACACATATCATACTTTTAACTGCCCAGCCAATCTATTTTGATATTAGGTACCCTAAAGTTCAAAGAGACTGAATGCTAACATATCAGCAAATACATGAAATCATGATGTCATTGCAAGTGGAAAAAAGCATAAAATCGACAGTCTCTGGAGTTATATGGTGGAACAGCATTTAAGTACTTAAATAAAACTGCAGTAGTTGTACTGTCCACTTAAAGTTTAATGTAAAATATTGAAGTGTGTAATATTTTACATTAAAATTTAAGTGGGTAGTACAACTACTGCAGTTATATTTAAGTACTGGAAAAAGTCAGCCATTTTTGGATAATGTATACCTTTATCCACTAAGCCTTAAGGTAATCATTCCAGACCTCAATAGCAGTAATTATGATGTCGGACAAGGTGTATTGCCTTTCTGTGATGATCTTTGGCACTGTTACTGACATCAACGCGTCTGTTGAGGGTATCCAGCATTCGTCAGGAGAAGGTTACTGCATGTTATTTTGAAGGTTACTGCAAAATTTAATATCCTACTCTGGTGTCCGTTTTTTTGTTACTAGAAGTTGAAAACGTGGCATTTAGCAACAAAAAAATGAGCGAGGTGGTAGTTTTCATTAAATTTATCAACAATTAAGCTCTAAATGGGCCCAAACATTATGCCAATTTAAATTTGCCAATATTTGCAATGCTTGATCCGATTTTAGTGGCTATGATGTGTTAATTGTGATTTGCACGTCTAAAAATGTTATTTTTTTGTGGAAATCTGTCAAAACTGCCATTTTTGAATATTTATAAATTAAAAGTTTACAAGTGAGAATATTTGTGACAGCCTTTTTGAAAACTATAGTCGCATGTTTATGCCATCTGTAATGCTTACTGGCTTAGATGACTTCTTTTACTTTTTACAGAGGTACAAAAATGGTTGATATCTACAATTTGACACGCAGATTTTTCCTCTGTGGCTCGGTGTATCAAGTATTGGCATTGGGGCTAATATATTTTGGATTTTTCTGAACTTAGGTTGAAACTATCAACAGGGAAAAAATTATGAAAATCTGGGATGGTGGGTGTGGGAATCTCCAAAAATTGGTCGAGTTGACAGGGAATGACCCTAATATAAGTTTTTTCCTCTCCTGAAAAAAAAATGCGTGGACCGAAAAAAATGCGCGGAGTGAAGGCCTTGCAAGGGTAATGGCTGCTTCACGTAAGAATATAACTTGAGACCATAACGTAACTCGTAAACGCTCGTGTCTTCAAAACCAACCAATGAGAATACTGCTGTCTTTCCTGAATTTGATTAATATAATTTTTTTCCTCTACCATGTCTGATGTCCAAGAATGGTTACATTTCGACACCATGAATCAACTATCGTTTAAGACACTCATGTTGCTGTTCAGGTGTGATCACTCGAGAATCATCTCAATTAGAAGCGACAAGATCGGGACTAATTAAGTGATAACTCTTATTCATAGATGGTCGAGGTAACGATGTAACTTAAGAGATTAATTTAAACAATAATATGCATTATTTTTCCTGATGCTTCGTCGACGCTATATATCTCACAGGCTCATGTTACTTTCAAGTAACATTCTTATGTGCTCTCTACCGTGGCCTTAGAGGAGTTTTGTACTGGTATCTCGGCCAGTGGGAAGAGATTAGGGAAAACTTCGGTGGGATTCCGCGTGAAAAGACACGAAAAGACTCGAGAGGGGAGAAAATGTTGTGTCCGCGGGATGCATGGGGAAAAATTCTTTTGTGAAGAACAATCCAAAGGTTACGTTGGTTATGGAGGATACGTAATTCCTAAGGTATTATCGAGATGTAGGTCGGATAAAATATAAATAAAATACACTTTATTCCAGTACCGACGTTTAGTATGTATTAAAGTGTATATAAAACTTTTGAAGTACCTATCTCAAACAATTTTTTGACGCACTTTGTCTTGCTCTATTTTCATAGATAAGAATTTGAATGTTTATACATACGAAGCGTCGGTAGTGGAATAAGGTTGTTTTATTTTATATTTGATCGACATCTCGGTAAAAAATATTTCCCACTCTCTTCATCTATACTCATTCACATTATTCTTGCATTCCCTTTCTTTCTCTTTCGTTTTCTCCCTGCGTGAAAGAGCCAAAATATGGATATCTATGGAAATGTTTTTCTTCCCTTATAACTCGTGTCTGTGAGCGTTTTCCGCTTGAACGGTAATGTCCCCTTCAATGCGTAAAATGCTTTGCTCTCTATTTTATGCATGTATGCATGAAATTTGACTGGGAATATCAATATTGTGACCAACGTTGCATAAATTATGGGAGGCGGCGATGGAAAATTTATTCATTATGGAGAGTTGTCATTGTAAAAGAGGAATGTAAATTGAAATAAAAAATAGCAGAATGATGTATCCTTTTTCATCGATTTTTAGCATTATTAAACAAAACAATGCATCCGCCGTAATGAAATACCTTTTTGATTTTGAGATATGTGGAGTAAATTTCTCTCAAATAGTTATTATGTTCCTTATCGCTGATATCGACATTGATTAGGGTTCTGCGATGCTGACTGGAAATTTGCTGATGTGGAGTTGCACGTTAAGGATAATAGGAATGACATCAATTCACAGTTAAAATTCTTGCATTTGGACTTGTAGTCGAACCCAGGACTCCCAATTTCGCACAGCCTGTGTTAACCGTAGTTAATGATCCACTGGTATCCCAAAGGGTTAGATTCTTCATGTCGGAAGACGTTTCGACGGGAATTTTCCACCTTTTTCAGGGCTTATAAGCCCTGAAGCCTCAATCATATTACGGGGCCTTTAGATGCCTTCAGAGCTGCTTGGCTCATCAGACATGAAGGTGATTGGAAAGTCTTCCGTTAAAATACTGGCCGAAATTTAGATTCCAAACCGAAGGAAGGCCAGTGAAGAAGTACCATGGAAATTCACCGGGAAACCATTACATCCTTTGATTCTTTTATTACTTAAGCTACTGATGAGTTACTTTCCGCTTTCGGGCCCAGTGCTTCTCTCTTTTCACTCGGGGATATGTGATTGAAATCCCGATCCTGGTGGATGAGCTTTTTACTATGAATCTCACGCGCTAAAGTTTCATTGGCTAACACTATAACTCCATAAAATAATGAGCTTGGAATTTTTGCGATTGCGAAGGATGTAGGGATCTCAAGTTTTAGAAATTAATTTTATCATGGTATTATGATGCTGCTATGGAAAAATTTCTCAGATTGATCATTCTTTAAGCAGAGCGGTTCTCGGTCATTAAAGTATTTTATGTTTCTCCTCGTTTAAGGGTTTTTTGGTTGTTGAAAGGAAAAAAATCGACGGGAAAAATGGCGAAATTCCCACTCTTCGCACATTCCGTTATTCCCATCTGCCTTCGCCTCGATAAGCCGAAATATGGATCTAGGGCCTGATTCTGATGCTTTCCCGATGTTCAACTTTTCCACCAAAACGTCATTAGTTTCCACCAAAACGTCATGACTTTCCAATACTACGTCATCATGTTCAACCTTCCACCATAGAATCGTTCAGTACATCGTTCAATGACTGGTGGAAAGTCAAGCTTCCCTTCCACCCGTAATCCACTCGGTGGAACAGCGCTAGTGTCGTGGTGGAAACTTTCCGACGGAAGTAAGCGTGCGGAAGGTAGACATTGTTTTGTTCGCGTTTTCGAGGTAAGTTGGACATCGGCATAAGTTTGTGACGTTCGGCTCTCCAGAGGGGGTCATTGAGCCGTTCATTGAACGGATCAGAGTCGTTCAATGAACGAATGGTGGAACTTTCCAACAGTCAATGACTGGTGGAAGATTAGAATCGGGCTCCTAGTAATTCGCTGCCCAAGCGAAGCGTCGCCATTGTATGTCACTTGTGAGATGTTCAATTCGCCGTGTCCTTTTGACCTTTCTCTCCTTGTCCGAAATGTATACATATTTGAATGCCACTAGGGTGACTAACATCAAAGGTATAATGATCTAGGAGGAGAAATATGTTTTAACCAGCAAATCATAGAACATCACACGTTATACTAAGACAGAATATTATTTAAATGAATGGTGACTTGTTGGAAGGCTCATTATTACAGTAGTGGCATATCTAGCAATGTAAATATTTTAATTGACTTAAAACTGCATGGATATGTACAGAGGCGAGTGTAACATGAAACAGGTTAGCGTAGCATACTAGTAGAGAAAGGAAATGCTGGGCACATTTGAGTCAGCACATAATATGTTTGGCCGTCAGATAATTCAATATACCGAAGTCTTTAATAATTTTCGAGAAAAGAAATTTGGTCCTTAAAACTTAATGTTGGCGTATTGGTCAGAATAAAGGCTTGAGGCCCTTGGAAATAACTGCGTCAGGAGCGGGGATTCCTCGCTATTGATGTGTAACGATAAACCAGTTGTAGTAACCGTACCAATTTTAGGAAGATATACTGGGACTAGCCACGGTATTTACCTTTTAGGAAATCACCCGCAAGAGCACATTCCACAGAGGAAAAATAATTCGCCTTGACCGGAACTCGTACTCGGATACGTCGCTTTCGCGAGCATAGTTAATATCGATAGCGGATGACGCAAGCGAAATAATATAATGATTATACGAAAGTTACAAAGGTAAAGGGGCACGCAAGTTAGAAATTTACAGTGGGTTTTAGGTTAATTTTCAGAATCATGCTTTTCCGTTCATCGTACAATTTAATTTAACCAAGTGCATCCCTGACCTCAACCTTTTATTTGTGAAATGTAGTCATTATTTATAATGGAATGTCATAAATTGGCTAATATTTGTCGTATATTTTTTGAGTATGGCGTCCCGGAGATTTAGCATATCACGTCCAACTGAACCTCACTTTGTTTGAACATTTTTCACTCTTATCATCTAATTTAATGTTTTTAGCGAAGTTATGTTAAACTTTTCTGCCAAGGCAAGTGATACTATTTATCGGGAGATGGCGAAAAACTCGTACGCCTATAATGTTGAAGTCTGTAACTCCGTGTATAATTATAGCCTCGGGGCTTACTACTTTGCCCCTTTCTTCGTCAATGATTAGCTTGTCAAAATGCGTATTATCAGCTCAGGCGTCTCAGCTTTGAACGTCTCTGCGTCATTGTGGCCTGACTTCCGAATCCATAACGCTCTGCACAATAAGATGAAACTTGCTACGTAGCTATTTTCCATTAGTTTGAAGTACTTTTTTCGAAATCATTTCCATTTTGAATTTTTCCAGATAAATAAAAATGGTACCGCGACATTTGCGCGCATGCATTTTCGGCGTGACTACCTAACTGCGTAACTGATCCGTCCAATACGGCCGATTGCGCATTTTAATGGCGTCAATATTCCCCAACGCTGTTCTCGTCTATAATCCATGGTTAAATATAATGCTTACATATAAATTTCCCTTAAGATAGAGCAGGTCGAGCAGTTAACGTATTTGGGTAGTATTTTGGAGGCGAATGGGTTTAGTGGTAAGGACATCAGATGCCGAATTGCGCTTGCTAAAGAAGCATTTTCGAAGAGAAGGGAATTGATGAGGGGGGGTCTGAGAAGAGACGTAAAGAAGAGGCTGGTGAAATCTTTAATATGAAGCGTGGCGCTATATGGGTCGGAAACTTGGTCATTGCGAAGGGAGGATGTGCGTAGATTTGAGGCGTTTGAGATGTGGGTTTGGAGACGGATGGAGAAGGTTAGCTGAATGGCGAGAAAAACGAACGAGGAGGTATTGGATATGGTCGGAGAGGAGAGGAAGCTTGTGGCAGAGGTTCGGAGAAAGCAGAAGAGATGGATTGAGGAGGTTTTGAGAGGAGAGGGCATGTTGAAAAGAGTGATAGAGGGGAAAACACTGGGGAAGCGTGGAAGAGGAAGGAAGAGGATAGGAATTCTGGACGAAATAAGAGGAGGTAGAAGAAATGAAGGATTTAAGAGGGATCTAATAACGGGCCATCCTTAGGGGGGAAAGCGGGACAATTTCTAAGAGGTTGGGATGCAGAATGGGGACTGTCCAAGAACCTACCAATCAGCTGGTAGAATACTTGAATGAAAAATATGTAAAAAAAATATTTTGAAAGCGAATTTGGAAAGCATTCCGCCGGTCTGCGCTAAACGCGCTACTCTCAATTATTTTTCACGTAAAACGCGCTCGTACGTTTTCGAGTTCTAAACGCGTGATTTTAACTCGTTCACGCTAGTAAATGGAATTCTTCAAGTGGAATGGAGTTACATGTGTGACGACGAGAAGAGAGATGTCGATCCAATCGTCAACTGTCGTGCTCGTCCGCCTGGGAAGTCTTTTTGTGAAGGACTGCTTGAAGTCTGTTCATGTTTATGTGCAACAACTCTGTTTGGCGATATCGTCACGGCAGGAGTTCCGCATTTACATGGTTAACGAGTAATCAAGCAATTCCGCTATTCTCTGTTAAATACATTAGTTCCCCGAATGGCTGTGTTGTCTCTTCATTTCATTCGACGCTTCCAGACCGCTCATACTATAACACGTTCAACCTGACCAATATGCTCTACGTTTGTCGCTATTGTGTAAATACCCTTTCAGTGCTCTCTTCTTTTCGAGTTTTTACCATCAGCCTTTATCGAGGAACAACTATTCTCCGCATGCCAGTTTTTTCTTTTTTCCCCCTTCCAATTCACCAAAGAAATTCCGGAAAATGACTAATTATTCGAATTTTATGAAAGTAGAATTATTTATATGGAGGCCTGCGACGTCATGCAGAGGAGGAAGATAAACCCTTTTTTTATATGACGTGGCGTAATTTATGGTGGAAGTTTTCTGAGTGTATGCCACAGAGCGGCGAAAATACTTTTTAACGATATTTTAGGTCACGGAATGATACCAGTTGAAATACCGGAGACTGAAATGAGAAGGGCAAGCCCATTTCTCATAACTTGTCTTTATTAGCTGGAATATTTTCCCCTGGTTTTATCCTTGGAAATGATCA
The DNA here is from genome assembly GCA_963573305.1 of Pyrrhosoma nymphula. Lineage (NCBI taxonomy): Eukaryota > Metazoa > Arthropoda > Insecta > Odonata > Coenagrionidae > Pyrrhosoma > Pyrrhosoma nymphula. The sequence goes on along the minus strand of OY754333.1, from coordinate 137,478,901 downwards.
TCGTGATCGTATACATTAAATACATCTTGCTATAAATTGTAGCTATCCATCCATATGGCCTAAGTCATTCAATAGCGTTAAGTTAGGGCAAATTGTTTCCCATAAGGCTGAGTTTCAGTTAGTACTATCGTAGTTTTTTTTCTAGGGTTTGGTTAATTGTTTACATCATTACACACCTATTGCCGAAGTTTCGGTTTCACTGAAAATCTACACCGGAGCTGCAAATATCAATGATAAACGGATGAAAGAACATAATTTATGGTGACTCAAACATTTTAGATGGTGAAAAACATAAATAAAAATTAAATAATATGATTTTTTAATTTAGTGACCCAAACACTTGTAATGAAAAATCACGTTTCTCATTCATACATTTTTCATATGCGAACGAACGATATTTATTCAGTAAATAATTAAAAAATAAAAATTTAAAAAAATTGAGTAAGACTTTTTTTTATTGCCATTATCTCATGTTATATTTAGTATATTTAATAATTCAGTCAGTGGTTTTTTTTAGGTTGTGTTACTGTGTTCAAATTTTTATGCATAGGTACATAAAATTTTACAGCTTCACGTTTCGAGAAAACGCTGGTTTACGAAAGAATTGTTGCAAGGTGGAATGCAATTTGATTATTTGTATTACCAATGGTGTGCAGTATTATTGTAGTTAATGGTGTGTATGTAAGCTTAACTTAGGTGATGTTACGGTGTTTCATCCGGTTACCATTGATATTTCTAGTCCTCATATAGATTTACAATTAAATCGAAACGTTGGCATTTTGTGTTTATTGATTTGAATAATTGACCAAGCTTTCGAAAAAAAACTTAAAACTGTGTTAGTTAAAATTTTGGTCGAAATATAGGTAGGATCTGATAATATTATCGCTAGAGCATGGCCTATCTCGTTCATGGTAGTATTTCGTAGAATTGACTTGAGAAAAGTGTCGGCGATAATTGATACACATATCCCAGTCCCTATTTTATTCTTTACAATTCTGATTCACCAACTGCTACCGTAAAGATAAACGCATTAGTCATTTCTGATAAGACGGAGGTATCTTCACTGTCGATTGTTCAGTTTTTAGGATAGGCCACTATAGACTCGGGGGTTACGCAAAAGGCAAAGATAAATGTAAAAATTCAGATAGCCCGAGTTTCGGGTTAACACGGAGGGTATTATTTTTAACCCACTCTACATCGCTAGAACTGATGGAAGTGACCATATAAGAGAATCACCCTGTCGATAAGATAGATGCTAAATACCCTCTTCCCGCGCACCATCAAAAGTTCCGGGAAAAAAGTGCGAGTCACTAACCCGACAAAATGCATCTCATGTGTCTTCTTTTCACTCTTCTAATGACTTCAACTATGAAAAAAAGTAATGAGATTCTCTAGGACAAAGAAAGAGAGGAAAGAGTAGGAGGGTACAAACCGGAGCCAGTAGAGCAATTTAATTACTTGGGTTGTACGCTGGAATAAAATGGGTATAGTAGAAAATATATTAAGAGTGGAATAGCTATATTGAAGGAAACAATTAGTAATAGAAGGGTGCTGAAGATGGGGACCTTAAATAAGGATGTAAAGAAGAGGCTGGTGAAGAGCTTGATATGGAGTGTAGCGTTGCATGCGTCATAAACGTGGGCTTAGAGAAAAGAGGACGAAAATAGGCTGCAGGCGTTAGAGATGTGGGTGTGGAGGTAGATGGATAAGGTGCGGTTGACGTGGAAGGAAGACAAATGAGAAAGTGCTTGGCATGGCTGACGAGGAGAGGAAACTTCTGGATGAGTTTATGGGGAGGCAAGGTAGGTGGCTGGAAGCGGTAATGAGGGGCGATGGGATGCTCAAGGCCGTGATAGAGGGAATTTTTATGGATGGGATGAAGGGTAGGACGTACGAAAATATGAAGAAATAAATACTAGAGGTAGATAGGTCCCTGCACATATGAAAGATCTGAAGGATTTTCTCTGACTTTCACTGAATCCTACCGTAAACCGGGTAGATAACCCTGATGAATGAATGAATGACTTCAACGGTCTTGCGGTGGCTCGGAAGTTAGTATGCAAGTGTGTTTATGTTAATATGTACTTCCATTATTTTATTTTGATCCGCTCTACGCAACGACATGTAGAAGTCTATGAAGTAAGCAAAACATCCTGGTTATTGGCTGATTGACTAACGATTGATTACCTGTCACCTTCATGATTCACGCTCATAAACTCACTCATAAACGCCTTTAACGTTGGGATACATCTACATATACGGCCGTGCGAGCCGCTATATCTATTCTCAATATAAAACCAAACCCGGCCAAAACCAAACTCGGCCCTCAGTTGTTGCCCTGAGGAAAATGAACGAGTTGCTCGTCGAAACGTCGGCTATGGAAAGCCTAACCCGGTGTCACACCTGAGAAGACTTTATCCATGGAATGTTGTTACATTATGAGTGTAAAAATGTCTCTGTATAGCCTTAATGTTTTGTTCTCGCCCAAAAAAACTTGTTCTTTTTTTGTAATATTTCACATATCCCTCGACAAGGGGTTAGAAGGGAGAGGGGATTTTTTTGTCTTAATCTCGCCCTAATGAAGCCGACTCATTATTATTATCATGGTGGTGCCACAATCTTGAAAAGGTTCTAAGCAATGGCTCTGGCGTAAAAAGGAGGCGAAAGTTTGGTCGAGTGGCGGAAAAGAAGAAGGAATTAAGTCGGCAGAATCGGATGAAGCCCATGTGTGTGTGTCCCGGGGAGAGAATGGGCTGAGATGGTGGGGTTTGGACCACTGTTCGGAGGGTGAAGCTAAAGGGGGCTTCGCAGTAGACATCCGGGCCTCAGTCTGGCGTGAGGCCCCCCCCTCCCCCTGGAGAGGGGTGGACCTTGGGCGGAGGAAGAGGCCGTAGAGAGAGTGGGATGTTGGCTGAGTCTTCATTAAGGACCCGAGCTGGTGGAGAACCTAATTGGACGAGTAATCTAATTGACCCTCGCGCGCTCGGAAAGAGATGTGTGTCCGACTCCCTGCTGAAGGATGTACGCAACTGGGGATGGGTTTCAGAGGAAGAGGGAGAGATGGGCCTATATATACAAGTGAAGGGACCAGTTTCGTGACTGCAGGGATGCGGGAGAAGGAAATCTGGTCAAGAGAAGCGCGGCCGTGTCTAACGAGGGGTTTGAGAAGACGTATCCTCCCTAAAATAATCCTCTCATTGATCCAGAGTATTCTACCGTTAAGGTCGTCTTTGATGGAGGTCGAAACATTCCCCAAGAACGATGCGTTTCACTGTAATTCACCTGTTCCCTCCATTATTCCTCTCATCTTCTTATAATTTTTTCTGCCCTTTACCATCCCATGGTATGCTTATGTCCTTTTCCGGTTTCCTCCCATCTTGCCTATATTTCAGTCTTTATAATCCCGCTGCCTCTTAGTTTTCTTTGGTTCATTATTATTCTCTTTTTCCCAATCATTACTTGCCTTTCAATCCTACTCTGCCATCCTTCTTCTAGCCCTTGTCTATCGTTATCTTTTTTCTTCAAAATTTCCCGATCTCATTGCCAAGCAAACCCACTTTCCATATCAAACTCTTAACCAATCTTTTATTTATATATTTACTAAGGGTCACCTTGATCATATACGCTAACGCAAATCCTCATATTACCGATCCCCGTTTCAATCAGTAAAAAATAATGTCGCTACGTTCATTAATGTGTCATTGCACGTAAAATACCGATTTTAAGCAAGTCCTTAGACTATCTACTTTTCGGGCGTAAACATTAAACATTTTCAGGGCGTTCGCAGGTTTTCTTTCCGCATGACAGTCTTTCTGCTGACGTTTATTTTCTTTCATCTTTAGTGCGATATTTCTCAAAGCAAAAATCATTCGCGTTGACCGGGAATCGAACCCGGATCCCTCGATTTCGCGCAGAATGCTCTAACCAGTTAAGCTATCGAGATCCGGGTTCGAATCCCGGTCAAGGCGAATGATTTTTCCTCTGTGGAATATCGCACTTACGTGCACTTGCGAATGACTCCGTAAAGGTAACTACTGTGCCTAGTCCCAGTATCCTCAAAATTGTTCATCTTTAGTTCCTCGTTATTTTTTCCGTTTATGACGTCCAAAATGTCTTCTCTTCACCGGTGAGAAATTCGCCGGCCTCACGTATGCCTTTTTATCGTAGCGTATTGCATTCCATAACCCCTTCGTTAATCTTTTAACCACTATTTCTGCTCACTAAGCTTCTTTTCTACTGGAAGTAGAAACACTGCCTTTTTCCCCTTTTCTCAGATTGCCTTCTAAAATTCTCCTTTGCAGAAAGTATTCAGAGACTCAAAAGTTAGTGCTCATAATTTTTTTCCCAATAGCCTTGTGGCAAAGTGATGCATGGACGTTATTAATGATTTATCATCATTCACATTTTTCAATCCTAGGATTGATTTTCTGCCTCTCTCTTTTTCCGATTTCCTATCAGCTAATCGTTTGATTCCTATGTAGGTCGTCAATTTAACTTCCCTCTTAAGAAATGGAGTCACCTCTCTCAGTTCTTTGGGTCAGGGAGCAGCTAGGTATTGTTGGATTTTGTAAAAAATTGAGGGATACAGAAGACGGTGGTATGATCATGACTTAAGCACAAAAGACAACCGTATTCATAAGTAAGTTTATGAATATAAACCCAAAGGAAGAAGAAGTATTGCACGTCCTAGGAAGAGATGGAAGGATCAGTTGTGGTGTGGTTTGTTCGGGAAACAGGGAAAACTGCCTAAACCGAATGTTTATGATGATGATGAATTCCTAGTGAGAGCAGGCAAAATTTCCCACACTATTAGAGGGTTTTGAGTTATTTTCCAATGGCACAGCGTCAGAGGAAGAGATTGTCAGCTTAATGAAAGCGTTTTAAGTCGAACTTGCGTGCTAATTTTTTTGGGATCCTTGAGTTCATGAAAAAAGCCTACTATAAGTAAGAATTCTTGCTAAAAAATAAAAAAAATGCGTTCAATCTCTCGGGAAAAGTAGAAACACAAGGATGCTCACCGGTTAAGCTGTGGGCGGTAAACTGGGAACGTGTTGTCACGGCTTTCCCTTCCTATGATATAATCCTAATAGCCGCTGCGCAATTATTTTTTACTGTGCATCATGTGTGATGCCCCATTAAGCGCGGAAAGTCAACTAGGTGTGGAAGCGTTGAAAAAACGTCTCCCAAGGACCTTGGACAGTTTTTTTTTCCTATGGGGAAGGATATTTTGTGTCCTTGAATAATATTTTTTCATCTTGAGTATACGAAGTGAAGGCTAGTTTTGATCGTTAAAGACAGGTCCACTAGATAATCTCCGCACACTGCAAATTTTTTCACATTCATATAATTTGGGAGCCAGTTCCTTTCCCTATAATTTGTGCGCTTCTCTTTAATTTCTAAGTTGAAGTGGAAGCGGGCTTGTTGGAGCTTTAGCTGTGGGTGCCGAGAGGCATCCTCGATATGTATGTAGGTTTTTCATCACAATACCAAAATATTTTTAGTATTGCTACCTTCCTACCACCCTCTCATGTACGTAACCCAATTAAAATGTCTCTAGCCAAATATAATACAAATATTTTAGAAGAATCTCCCTTAAGTTGTTTTTTTGTAAAATTGTAAAGACGAACCTCTTGGTTGGCGGCTTAAGTCGATATTATGATTCGGAATCGAAAATTTTAATAATAACCTCTCTTGATGCCTACATTTAAGGAGGGGTAAGAAATATTGTATTTCTGGTTCTCTCCCCCATTCAAGTTCGCAAATAATTCACTCATCCGTAAACCACCCATCCTATGACCTGGTTTGGAGTATTTTAGCATTTTCCTACTTATGGTATCATAACTAAATCTCACAGTGGGCTACATTTTCAATTATATCATTTTCAAATCGAGATAGATTTTGACAAATGGGGTTAATAGAGTTATACCTTTAGTTGCGGCTCGCAAAGCCGTGAAATGTTCTCACGCTATCCGGAACTTTAAAATCCTCTAGATTAGCTACTTGACGGTTTCGTATGCTCGTGTCTGCGACCAGCTTCATCAAAAATGCAATCGTTTTCCAAATTATTGCGTTTCCTGTGGCCAGTCTCATAATAAATATCCTCCGCCCTATGACAGTTTTCTCTGATAAGGTTGTAGCTCCATTCATATGCGAAAACAATTAGTTAATCATCATATGAAGATTTATTGCTCTCATTAGTTGTTTTGGTAATCTATTTATGTATTGATGTGCCCATTTTCTCGATTAAGCTTCGCCTTATCTAAAAATATCCATTTAAGAGGGAGGTTTTCTCCATTATTTTATAATAAAACCAAATAAATTGCAGTTGCTAAATGTTTTGGACAGGCTATTTATATTGCTCATAATTACATGTATGCGTTTACATTGGTGGTAGTGAAATCAATCATGAGAAGAGAAAAATTACCTTTTGCATTTCTCATTTATCGAATTCAGAAAGGAAAATAATGAATTCAATAAGCTTAATCTCTTCTTTCCCTAGATTTTTCGATGGGGTAAATAAATCATTCGGAGAGCAACACTTGCCCAACAATTTAAGGAGTTCTCTATTTTTGCTGTGATTGGCCTTTAAACAGCCTGTTTTCAAGCTATTATTACTTTTCCAACTTTGGTAATGATAAATATAAAAGAGGAATTTGAGAACACTTACGTTTAGTAATTTTTTCATTCATAAGAGCTGTGGGCAAATAATAAGGCCGTAGTCATTGTAAATAATTATTTTTTTTTCATTTGCACCCTTCTGACCCAAAGTTTGTGTGAGACCCACCTGACCTAGTTTGTCTAATCTCAGAGTTTCATTTTTTCAGTTATTCATTTTGGGGAATTTTCTCATTGTAATACAAAAATTGCCGTTCAGCCTCTTGACTTGAAGGAGCTTTAAATTGTTTTCCACTTATGGCGTAAATAGTTTTGAAAGATTAATGTGGTGAAATTTGGGAGCTGATAGGCAGCGTGCCTTTATCTTTGCCTTAAGACTACATCCGTGAGTTGTGAAAAAAGTTATCGAAAACTTGAACAAGCTAGGAAACGAAATAAATAAAACAAAGGAGTATTCAGCGGAACAAAATTTAAAATCACCGTACAGTGCCACAGGCCTCTGAGGTGGTGAGTTTGTGCATCTTTAATTCGATCCATATTAGATGAAGGTAAAATAAATGATAGATTAGTTCGGTGTGTACTAGTTGCAGTTGAATAAATGCTCTGGGTATCATGAATATCAGAAAATTGAAACTAAATAGTTGTGAGCATTATGTTGTTGCAGTGACGATGCTAATTGGTTTTACCAAGCCAGCACTGAAGCGTTGATGGGTTAACGCATTATAAAAAAGGCGAAATAATTTTACTGTTCACTTTCCATTATTTTAATCAAATTGACAAATATCTTACATTCATAACTAGATATCTTTTACGTGGTTTGTTGTATTTAAGTGTGAATGCTCTACGTAATGATTTTACCTTCATAATTGATGTGCCTGTACTTCTCAATGGCTTATAACTTTCAATGCATGATTAATAATAGTTTCTATTTTTGTTGTTGGTCATTCTCTTATCTTTAAATCTTATTCGAAATTTTTACTGCTAGTGACATTCTTTCATCTCCTTTTAGCAGGTGTGCCTTTTGGTGGTGAAGAGCCTTCTTCCATTGAGCTCTTCCGCTTAAAAGCTTTCTCTTTGAATCTTTCTGCGTGTTGCACCTGCTTCCATGGCTAAAAATACCTTTCACTACTAGCGTATTTCTCTGTACTTTTTGTAGTATAGTATCTTCCTAACCAAGATTGCTTACGGTCTTTTTTGTGTGTATCTCTTTCTTGTGGCTTGGAAGCCAATTTTTTCCTGTCTTAGAAACTCTTTCGCTCTTCTTCACTTTCCTTAATCTCAGTTTGGGTCCACTGAAAGATCAAAGGCAAGACCACTGCTCCGCCGTGAAGAAGGAATGGTTACTATCCTGTTTGCCTGTCACCAGAAAAAAATCTCCTGATTCAAACGCATTTCTGATAGTATAGCATCAAAAAGTATGGGAGGTTTATTGAAAAAATTCGCTTTTTCAATTTTGTCGTTCTGTTTTATTAAGTTATGGGAACATTTAGCGGAAAATTTAAAACGATCATATTCTATTTATAATGTTTATAAGATGGCACGAATGCCACAATAACTCACGCATTGTATACCGGATTGAATGTCGCATATACCGGTTCCAAATCCGTTATACATTTAGGTATTCCAGATAATTACTATTACTTCTCCCGAAAGGATATGTTTTAGGGACAGGTAGAAAAGGCTGGAGTGTTATTATTGTGGTATAGTCGGTTAAGCCAAAGGTGAGGGACTTAGATAGGTCGCGTGAACAATTGCATGCAATTATTTGCAATTTTATAAAAGAAATGTCGCACCTCCCGTACATGAAGCTTAATCTACTTAATAGCTCGAATGCTTCTGATGAAGTGGAAGTTTTTTCGAAGTAGCTATCGCTGTTAACTGTGTGAATATTTAGGAAATCTGGGTATAAGGTAATAATTTGTGAACGGCACATTTTTCCACTCGGAATGAATACACCGAACGCCTGTTTAAATAAGACAAGCATGTGTTTGTCGATTGCGGGTGAAAGTATGCTAAGCTTTCTGGGTGGAGTCAAGTGCCTTGTTCTATGACGACGTGGGTGGCTCCATTGAGTTACGAAATCGATTTCCCTCGACTGAAAGGAGCGAGGAACGCCCATCCCATCGGGTGCTGAGCGCTCACCTAATCGGCTTCGCGGTTTGGGAACGAGTCAATAATTGTTACCCTCCCTCGCAATCAGTTAACTGCGGTTACCCGCTGCTGCTTCGTTTCGAGTGCCTCAAAGAGCAAATCGATGTAGTTTAGAATTGAAACGTTTAAGGCCCGAGGCTCTGCAATCAATCTGCCAAGTCGCTCGCGGAAATGGTGCATGTGGAATCATTTCATTCCGGAAGTAGGTTTATCGAGTCTTACAATTATAACCATATTCATGCTGATTGATATCTTGTTTCTGCGTTAAGCATGCCTTTTTGCTGACGGAAAGCTTAAGAAACGAGCCTATCGCCAGTTTGACTCTTTGACTTCTGTTATTAATCTAACCTAAGGAACGGACTGAGTTCTGCTGATCCCTCTTGAACTATTGTTACAATTCGTGTATTTTGGTTTGAGACTTTTAAAAGTAACACCTTGTCTTTATCTATTGTGTGATTAAGAATATCGAGGTGTTTTTCGATATACGTTGACAATTAAAGATTTTAATTACAGTTAGTGTGTTTCATTATATGATAGTCGTTGCTTACATCTTTTTATCCCCTCGGCAATTTCCAGCGTTACAGCTTAACTATTAATCAGAAATGACAGGTCAGCAGCAATGTCATATCGTAGATTAGTAGTTTAAGTAAACTTGAATGATCATGGCAGACAGAGATTCATTTTTTATATTAATCGGCAACAATCAATTATGCTCAGTATTATTGTAAATATCTATGGTATTGTTGAGGAACATCGTTCCGTCGTACATCGAACCGTACCTCGGTACCTCGCAGTCTAATTTTTAGATTGATCAAATTGGCTGTAATATTAAAGTTAAATTTAAATTAATTAATAAAATTAAAATAAAAAAAGAATTAAAAATGATCTATATTTTAGCAGAAAAGCCTTGGGAATATTACGGATGTAAATCTGTCGTAAACTTCTACTAGAAATGTGAACGTAATGTTTTTTGAATCGGACAGATGACCATCGGTGGCTGATTCTTGGGTAAAATGTTTAAGAGCATTTATATTAATTCATATTGACAGGGTATCTTCCTCGTTTTCCAACCCGGACCCGTCCGAACCCGTTGAGGGTTCTAGTCCCTCCTAGATAGTTTTTAACCATCAAGGGCATGGTCGTGTTTGTCTATCTAAATATATACGTATACACATTGTCTATCTACATATATGTATATATTAATTTGGTAGAAATTGGCGAAATCTGTTGCCATTAAAAGAAGAAGAAAACACTTAGTATTTCCACACGATTTTAATTGGTCGACTGCGGTTTCAATGCATAAACGTCATTATTATTGATAATGACGCTCATGCGTTGAAACAGCGGTCGGCCGTTTAAAATCATGTGGAAATACTAAATGGTTTTCTTCCTGATTTAATAAAAATTACCGCCAATTGGAACCTGAGACTTATGACTGTAACCACTAATTTACTTATTTGCTAAAATAACATTTTTTGGAAATTCTATTATAATCTATTCGACATGGTGCAGGATACTTTAAGTGGTTGGATCAGGTTTACGATTAATGAAATACCGCGGGGGGAGGGGATTATATTCTTTGACGGATATTCAATAATAATGTCATCGTATAAGAGTTCAATTGCTTTTACAGCTTATCAGCCCTTACCTCCTGAATGACGCTGAGGGGTTAGAAGAAGACTTCGTCACAAACGCAAAGGATGAAAAGTCTGAGTACAGTTTTAAAAATGAAATAAAACGAATGTAAATCGGGAAAACCTCAAAGAATTCTATTCTCGAATTTTTTGGAACACTTCTTCATTTAATTTACTGCTCTGTATTATTTACTATCCAAATGCTCTCGCGCGTCCTCTACAACTGAGATCCACTTCACACCGAGCGTGAAGTACTAAAACAGCGCGAGGGTCTGTGAGTCGTCGATCGTTTCCCACATGTTCCTTTTCTACGTGAAAATGTACTTGCGGTGTGCCGTGCAAATGCAGAAATGGGGTGCGTGGGATATATTTTCGGTGGGTTGAGGGATGGTCCTCTTGTCAAGGGGCGGGTATCAACGGAGCGCATCAGGATCTGTGCTCGCGAAACGTCGCTTTCATGGGGTGGGATTCGGAATGCATTAATTTCCCTCCCTTTGCGAGCCCTTTACCCTCTGTATCGCTGCGGGATCGCTTTCCGTAATCTAAGGGCAACTTGCCGCGTGTGGGGGAGAGGGAGAAATGTTTTATCGCCCGAGAATAGTTCCCCATTTCCTCACCTCGCCATTTCGGCATAGTGGACCCCTTCGCCTGCCTTCGCCATCTGCCTCGGGGCGAGAAACTCTCCCATTGGATTCTGTCGTGACTCCGTGGGCGGGCTGTCATATCACTATCAAAATAAACGCTTTTGTGCTTCCTTAAGGATTTTAATACACAAATGCTATACAACTAGTTTCACCCACTCACGATCATCCAGTACAATTTTGCTTTTGTGCTTCCTCAAGTATTTTAATATACTATTGCTATACAACTAGTTTCATCCACTCAGGCATCACCCAGTATAATTTTGGAGAACATTGAGGTGATGTATATATAGACTTATTCGAATGAGTTCGGCTTTTCTTGAACACAAGGTGCCAATATTTGAATTTTAGGGTTTATAAAACTATAAAGTGAAATATTGATGAGATTAACTGATCGCCATGCCTGAAAAATGTGTTTCTACCACTAAATAATTGGAAATGTCCTATAGGATTTCAGAGTATTTTAAACTCATAAATAAAATCTAAAATCTTAGTAAATAACGTATAATATCAGTTCATATTTTAAGATATCATCCGTAATACTTTATGGCTTAGTTAAGTTTGGTTATAAGTATCCCATTTTCCCATTCAGATTTCTTGTTTCCATTATAACTTCAAGTTTGAATTTTCTTTTAACTATATTTGTTTAGGTTATGAATTCATCTCCCGGAGCCCTTTCATATGAATAAATATTCCTCCGAATGAAGAAGGAGTAGCTCTTTAACCGCCGAAATGAGTTTCTTTTTTTGGACTTTCAAATTTGTTCCTATGTTAAAGGGTGTTAGTTACTTCTTTCCCTGGAACTCCGCTCCAGTGTGTTCTTACGAACACAGATCTGGGTATTTGGTGAGAGAAAAACTGTATCTGTTTACGCCGTTAAGTAGACAATTGACCTAGAAGGAGGCTTTTTTAATTTTACGATTTATGTTTATCGAACGTTCTCAACGCTTATTACTGAATCTGTTACAATTTTCCAATAGTCATAATACTTCGCCGCTTGTTCCATGAGTATAAAAACCGATACGGGAAATTTTTGGAACAGGTCCACTGGTCCAAAGATTATACATAGTTTGATTAAATTCATTCATTACAGTAATCTACCGGTTAGAGGTAGGTTATGATGAAAGTCAGAGAATATCCAACGAACTCTTACACGTGCTGTGCCCTTTCTACATCTAGTATTTCTTTCTTCATCTCAGCATAAGTCCTACCGTTCTTCATCCCGTCCATAAAACCGATTCTCTTCCTTCCCCTTCCCCGCTTACCCAACATCCTTCCCTCTATCACGGCCTTCAGCAAACCATCGTCCCTCATTACCCCTTCCAGCCACCTACCCTGCCTTCCCCTAATCTCATCTATAAGTTTCCTCTCCTCGCCCACCATGTCAAGCACTTCCTCATTTGTCTTCCTTTCCGTCCAACGCACCTTCTGCATCCTCCTCCACACCCACATCTCAAAAGCCTTCAGCCTATTTTCGTCTTCCTTTCTCAAGGTCCACGTTTCCGCCCCATACAACGCCACACTCCATAGTTCACCAAAAATAAAATCATGTTAAACGAAGGTCATGTTTTGCTTTTCTGATTAGCGTTCGCTTTAGAATTATGAGGTGAGCTGAGTATAGTTCTCAACATAATATACTTAACTAGCCGACCAAGTTGTCGAATAACGAATTATTATCAAGGCCTTTGACTTTTTAATTCGAAATCTTTGTCAGTAAGTTAAATAAATTATTTTGTAAAATTAGTCAAGTTCAACTAATTTTTCTAAGTTCACGGTACTAAGTGACGCCTGAAATCATCAATTGAAAGCGCTCATTGTCTTTATTTTTATTGCATTAAAACGCTCAGTGGAAGTAACTACGTGTTTCAATGTATTGTGATAACCCGTTTCGCACATTTGTCACAGGCACGCACAGAGAAGCTAACCCGTTCTATTTTCTCTCATTAGCGGCCCCCTATGCTAGACTAGTGCCGTTTCTACGTATCCGCGGGAGAGACCTCGGGCTTAACAGGTGGTCGAGGCCTAGTGCCCATGTAGCTGGCTATCCGTCCGTATCCTTGCATGCCTCTTTGGTTGCCTTATATATACCCTCGTCGCATGCAAAGCCGTACGGGCGCCCTATTCTCTTGTGGGGTTTCGCCTCTCCGTACGTTGGTTCCTTCCGCTGCACCCGGCTGCTGCGACTACGTCGCAGAGGCTCCCTCCGTGGGCAGAGAGAACTGCTCCTTCGAGCGGATAATCGTGATTCAAGATACAATTTTGGGGTACGAGCGGTAATTTTGGCTCCAGCTTCCGCATCACGAAACGTAGTTTCGAAGAAACAGAAAGGCGTTCTGGTTCATAAACTGCTTGCAGTTTTCTTTTTAAGTGAATTGGGGGGAGTTTGAGTTGAGACTTGCGACTTCAGATTCATTTTCTGAATTCTCACAAATATTTTTCTGCCTCCTTGAAATCTGAAAATTGTTAAGTTAGTATTGCCGTTAGTTAAGTTAGTAGGCCCGTTTTTAAACTACATCTACATACTATCCTCTGACCTGCCGTAAGGGCGTTAGGACACCAGCCATGGAAAGGCGGGTGAGTATGTAAAAGGAATTGGAAAAGATAAATGATGAAAAAATAATTATGTTCCTCGGGGTTTTGCTAGAATTTTTCCTCGCTCTTTTTTGTTGTAGTTATTAATGGTGTGTGAAAAGAGGGAATATTTGTACCTACCTATCAGAAGTTGAACATTTTCTCGGTATGGTATTTGTCGTGAATACAGTAATAATATGAAAACTTCCTCTTGGGCGAAATTAGGGCTATGTTACATTTAACCATTACCCATTAATACGCATGCTCTGAGTGGAAGAAAATCCACTGAGGCGGGACTCAAATCCGCGGCCTTCGGATTAGCCGGCGAGGGCTCTACCCCGCTGCCACCGAGAGCGACAATGTTACATTGAAAACGCTCACGTCAACCAATCGACATTCTGTTGCAATTTCACTAATCTAGAAGCCTCAGGTAACATCACATTATCGTACAGGGAACATCAAAGAAGAGTGTAAATGGCGACTTGGCGCCTGTTAGTGAAGGATGTTACTACTTTGTGACGATATGATCCACCATATATGGTTTCCGCGCGAAAATTGTCCCATAACTTTTCATAAAATTCTGTGAATGTTTCGATTCACGTGGGTTTGGATACATATCGATACGCAAAATATCTCCGTTATGAACTGCGCAATGCAGGCATTAAATATGGCTGATTGCGCATTTTAACCGCTTAAATATTTTCTTGAGCTCTACTGCCGTATTTATCCACTCCTTTAATCTACAAGTCCACTCTCCCTTACGGTTTAAATTGACTGGCTTAAAATCTAGCTTCACTCACTCAGTGATTCAACCCGAAGGTTGGTTTGGTTAGTTGAGGGTAGAGCTCACCCCGGACTAAGCCACAGGCGTGTGAATTTCACACATTCAGGGTAGGGGGGCAAACAATTCTAATCTAGCTTATGAGAATGAAAATGGAAAATTGACTTAAAATATTGATCCCCTTTATATGTTGACCTTTTCCTAACGGCAAAGTTAATTTATAAATATTCTTGTGTTTGGTGATCTGTATTCTTTTTGCATTAGATGTCGAAATTTGCGAAATTATAACGGAGGAAAATGTATACTGGCTTCGTTGGCTTCGAAATCCTGTCGGTTGATGTTTGAGTTTGAAGTATCGATCATTTTTCTTTTAATAAATCCTTTACCAACCGCGACTTGTGGAGTGGTGTGTTGATAGTGTTTAACAAGGGTTTGAATAAAACGGGATGCTTGTTTGGTAGTTCGATGACAGCGTCGATAACCTGTTGTTATTTGTCTTCATTGATGTTTGAGAATAGCGACACATGGTGTTTTTGTCGAAAAATTGAAAACACCAAGCTCAACATTGTTCAGTTTTTTGTAATTTTTTTAGCTGAGTGGCCTCATTATTTTCGCTTTGCAGCAGCGCAGATGTGTTGTGGCTTTGTTCCTTTAAACTCGCACTTGCGCTGGGTGGATAGTTGAATTTATGCCCATGTGAGTGAGGTTAGCGTAAGAGGCAGTTAATGAGTTTTTCCGTAACTGGGTGTAAATAAATAATGGGACATTAAAGAAGCAAAAAATAGTTCAATCTCTTGGATAGTTTATTATTCTTGAATCCTTATTAGCCGAATCTTTGAGGAACTGTAGTCAGAACACATTTTTCTTCTTAAAAAGTAATTTATAAAAGCAGTTGGAAGAATTTTCTCCGGAAGGCACTTATGCGTAAATGCTATGGAAAATGATTTTGTCTTATTCTCACTATATTTACTAGTGCAGGCGGTGGTAAAATGGAATTATTTGTCGTATATTTTAAACTTGTGCTCTAAAATTAGTTTATACGGATATTCATTCATTCAAGTATTCTACCAGCTGATTGGTAGGTTCTTGGACAGTCCCCATTCTGTATCCCAACCTAATAGAAATTGTCTCGCTTTCCCTCCTATGAACACGGATTATTGTTTTCTATAATTATTTTTTCTTTGCAGTTGAAGATTAGTTTTAGTCGATCTTAATACCTAAAATATTTAATTTGCCGTAGAATGTTTAAAATATTTCTATATTTTTGCTTTTTTCCCTGGGTATTTCATGCATTACATTTTCACTATTTCGATTGTAATTCAGGCTTTGTGCTTACTTAGCAGAATTAAAAAGAAAAAAAAAGATGGGGTTCCAGAGAACGTCGGGTGTGGCTGTGTCGAGGACAAGGTCGTGAGTTGACGTGATCACGCGTAATTTGTTATCGAATGCTGTTTAGCGACCATCTAGGTGCTTGCGTCGTCATTTCCCTCCTGCACCGCGTTGGCTTTCCAACCCTCTCACTCTCCGTTTCATTCACTTGTTCTCTCCCCCGTTCACGGTCATAGCACGGTCATATATCCCTATTATGAGGTCACAGTGTGACTGATCGATAGCTAATTAGATGAATTCTTTGCGCTAGCACATCATAAACGCGGGACAAGATGACCGCCAGCTGCCTTGGTCCTTCATGTGAGCCTCGAGCATGCGCGGTGCCTGCTCAACATCGCACTCGCGTACGCATTGTATTCGTGTTCCTGTTCGAAGGTCACATTTATTTCAATCGAGTCCTGAAGTTATACTGTTGGAATAGACCACCCTCTCAACGTTACATTCCCTTTCTGTCCCGGTACTCTTGTGTTTGAAGAATTATTAAGATATATCCTCGTCAAAAATCAGATAAATTTGCAAGCGCGGTTGTAGAAATATGTAATTGATAGAGACGTAAGATTCGATTGCATGGCGTGGTAGTTAGCTGTTGCTGTGTTTGCATTGCTCTAGGTGAGCGGAAATATGCCTGAGAATTTGACGACTCTTCATCTACATCTACATACTACCCCGCAAGCCGCCTCAATAGGCGTGTGGCGGGGGGTGTTAGGACACCAGTCGTTTACATATAAAAAGGAAACGCTCTATGAAATTACGCCTTGCATTTATTAAAGTCCCTTATTGTTCGGGGGAAAAACGAATTCCCATACCTATCCGTTTGGCAAAATATCTCTCTTAATTTATCGTTTCTGTCGGACCTGGAAATATAGTGGGGTTCTAATATGATGTTCTCCGTGTCGCTCTGAAAGATATCTATTCTCAATTGCTCAAGTAATCTAAGCCTAGCGCGCAGCCTCCGAGTCTCTAGCGGCTCCCAGCCTAATTCGTTTAACATCTGCGTAACGCTGTCTGTACGCCCGTAGCAGTTTTTGACGAATCGCGCAGCTTTCCTTTGTATTTTATTAAGTTCCCGAATTAATTCTTTCTGCACCGGATCCCATATGCTTGCTGCATATTCAAGGTGTGGCCGGACGAGTGCGAAATAGCACCTCTCTTTTACTTTTTCATCTGAGAATCTTCCCACAATACGCTTGACGAATCCTAGCTTCTTCAGAGCTCTGCCACAAATATTTCTTATATGTGTTCCCCACGATAGGTTTGAGGTTATCGTAACTCCCAGATACTTAACTTCATCTGTCGCCTTTATCTTAACGCCATCCACAGCATATACACGGGGATAGTTGGACGACCTCCGCAAGAAATGTACCGCCGCACATTTGCTCAGATTAAGTTCGAGTCCCCACTCTTGGCTCCACACATGAACGTTGTTTAAATCCGATGATAGAATTTCAAAGTCAGAGTGATCATTAATTTCGCGATAGATGACAGCGTCGTCAGCAAATAAACGTATTTTACTGCTAATTCGAGAGCATAGATCATTTATGTATATAATGAACAAAAGGGGGCCGATTACGCTTCCTTGTGGGACACCTGATGTCACTTTAACTGCATCAGAGCTAATTCCGTCAAGAACTACTTTTTGCTTACGATCACTCAGAAAGTCGCGTATCCAGTTTACTACTGTTTCGTTTAGGCCGCATGACTGTAATTTGTATAAAGGTTTGTTGTGAGGTACCGTGTCGAAAGCTTTCTTAAAATCTAGGAATAATGCGTCCACTTGTGTTTTCCATTCACCAGATTTGAGAACGTCATGAAGAAAGAGCGCAAGCTGTGTTTCACATGATCTACCTTTCCGAAAGCCGTGCTGACAGCCATGAAGGAAGTTACGACTGTCCAGGAACGTCATGATATTGCTAACGACGATATGTTCGAGTATCTTGCCTATAATAGACGTTAATGAAATTGGTCGATAGTTCCCTGGGTCATGTCTGTTTCCCTTTTTGAATATCGGTGTAACGTTTGCAATTTTCCAGTCTATTGGTATCTTTCCTTCAGACAATGACTTCTTGAATATTATGTCTAAGAACGGTGCGATCTGTGGCGCTAATTCCTTGAGGACACGCGCGGGTATTCCCTCCGGACCCGGAGATTTACTATTTTTGATCGACGAGCCACCCGTTCAGACGCCTCGTTGGAATAATGCACCCCAGACGAGTTGAGGGGAGCCCGGCACGATCTAAGCACCGGCCGAAGATCCACGAACTCTGCCCCAATGCTCACACAGAATTTCCACAGCCTCTTGTTGATCCAGGCAATCCTGTCCCAAACTCCTTGTTGATCCAGGCAATCCTGTCTCTTATGTAAGAACTCCTCCTCCGTCATTTTATCAGAGAAAACCTTTTCTCCTTTTTCCAAACGGAGTTAAGTTCTCCACGGTGGACTTCCTCACTCGAGTCTTATATCTTGGACTCGAGCTTGTAACTGCGTACCACATCCTTTGCGTAATTTGCACAATTAATATTCTCTTACCATTGGGCTTACGTGCCATCCTTAAAGTGAATCAGGATGGAAAGACTACAGTTAGCTTCTATTACCCGGGTCATCTTTGGTTTTCTAATAAGTTTGGTTTCCAGCAAGAAATCGTTGACAGGATTTTAGGTGGAGGTATCTAAAGAAGCTTCCCTCGGACACGGATTCGTCACTCCAACCATAGGCGTATGCTATGCCCTCTCGTCTACCACGCCACAAGGTAGTATTATCAGTGAATTACAGAGGCCTTTCGGGCCTTATATAACAGGAATTGAACGGTGTCGATTGCATATTCAAGCTTTTAATTTGAATATATGTTTTAACGTTAATGAAAGAGCAAATTAATTGCATTAATAAATTTCATTCTGATCAATTAATTTGGACCCGTTCGCTGAAGGCCGAGGACAGAGCATTTTATTAACGCTCTGCACCTTTCTTCGTAATCAATATGGTAACATTCTGTATTCATTATTATTTCAGAATTAAAGCTAAAATTTTGCTACTCATACGTTTATTAGTAATGAGAGTTTTCCATTGGATTTGATCTTTATGCTGTAAATACCAAACCACTTCATTAGTAACCCTCGTACTGAGCTCTTACTTTATTATTATCCTTTTGCTTTTGTTAATACCAGAGTTGCCACAATTTGAGTGGCATCAACAGAAAATCTGCATTTATTATTATTATTTTTTTAAAGATTTAAATTTCATACTTGTTGCAGTAAAACACCTTTAAAATTATGTTTGAACGAGCGTCTATCTGGTTTATTCGGAACTAGCAATACTCTTGAGCTTCAGATTCTCTTCAGAATTTTGGTATTTCTTGGGCTGAATCCACCGTGTCTAATACAGCCCTTGTCACGGCTTAAGTCACTATGATAAGTCACTATGATGCGAATCTTCCATATAAACTTGATTTGAAATGTGATGTGGTTTAAAATGAGTTTAATGTAAGAAATCTCTGTGAAGGTCTAATTTCGGATAATGTGGTTCCATCTTAAAAGAACATGAATGTCATTTTATTCATATTCTGGATACTGATAGACAAGTATGTTCTCTATCTGATATGAACAACAAAATTTTACCTTTCCACGCGATAATATTCTAAAATTGAACTTGAAGTTATATGGTGTTTAATGGGAGAATGGGAAAAACACTGCGAAAAATAGCATTTTTACATCTAATATAATTACCATTTTCTCGGGAAAATGGTAATAGGACGCGAAACTCCCGGGAAATTGATTAAAAATAAAATAGATGGATGTTACGACTTGACTTTTTGAGTTAATATCTAATTTCATCGATAATTTAAGTCAAAATCTGACAGTTCCATGAAAATGGCGCTGTAGTAGGCGTCTATGGCTACAAAAAAGTTTTCATTAAAAATATATACGTGGAATTATGTGCATATTTTGTAACTTTATTTTGGTTTTCAATGTTAACTCATGTTATCAGCGAAAGAAGGATTTTTCAATCAATTTACCAAAAAGTTGGAATTAAGTATTTGTTTTAACTAACAGTCGCAGTGGAACCTCCACAGTAAAGGCATTTTTTGAATTTACTTATAACCTAACTTGCGTTAACAATGCCGTAACCAGACATATTGTAACTGGCCCTAAAGAAATGTAATGTTTGCATGCATTAATTTAAGATGCAATAGAGGTTTTAGGTCTTACGAAGGAAGAATAAGTCTTCTCTTCCTTTTATCTCGGGTTTGCCTCTAATCATCAAAATTACTCATTTAAATTAAGCATTGGAAGTAACAGCATATTCAAATGATCAATAGGCAAAAATTCTGTGTGAATAGATTTAAAAAATTCATTGATATATAGCCTATGAATGTTTTCCCTCGATTTCAAATTATATGGAAAAAACTATGAAAAACTTACCAGAACGGTAATCGATATATCGATATGTTTCAATGTTTTGATCTTCTCTTGCATCCAGCTTTTAATTAGAAAATAGTGGCAATTAAAAATCTTCCAAGTGTACAGTGATGGTAAGATGTAGAATTTACCAAAATTACAGAAACTTTGTTGGTAAAGAAATAAAGTAAGCTAAGTATGACTTATATAAATCTAAAATTAATGCATGTCAGGGTAGCAGAGGAATATGTGGAACTTGTTAATAGCATATCAGAGGGGGAATCTAAGATCTGTTCAGATGATAGTCTGATTGTGTATTTTGGTAAAACTCATTCCTTAAGAGAAGTGACAACTGTTTTTTTTAAAGAGTATTTTACCAGAGAAATAACTTAATTAAGGAGCAGTTGTGTTATCTTAATATGTCCACACACAGAGAGGAGTCTGCTCAACTGTATGGTAGTAGACCAAGAAACAGATGAAAATGTTAAAAAATATTGAAAGCAATGGGAAATAAATGTAGTGGTTATGATGACATACTTGAAAATATGTTCTAACATTATTCCTATATTGATGCTGGCATTAAACCAATCCATTAATGATTCAACTATTTCATTCATTCAAGTATTCTACCAGCTGATTGGTAGGTTCTTGGACAGTCCCCATTCTGCATCCCAACCTCATAGACATTGTCTCGCTTTCCCTCCTAAGAATGGCCCGTTATTAGATCCCTCTTCAATTCTTCATATCTTCTACCTCATCTTATTTCACCCAGAATTCCTATCCTCCTCCTTCCTCTTCCACGCTTCACCAGTGTTCTCCCCTCCATCACTCTTTTCAACATGCCCTCTCCTCTCAAAACCTCCTCCATCCATCTCTTCTGCCTTCTCCGAACCTCTGCCACAAGCTTCCTCTCCTCTCCGACCATATCCAATGCCTCCTCGTTCGTCTTTCTCGCCATCCAGCTAACCTTCTCCATCCTTCTCCAAACCCACATCTCAAACGCCTCAAGTCTACGCACATCCTCCCTTTGCAATGACCAAGTTTCCGGCCCATATAGCGCCACGCTCCATATTAAAGTTTTCACCAGCCTCTTCTTTACGTCTCTTCTCAGACCCCCCCTCATCAATTCCCTTCTCTTCGAAAATGCTTCTTTAGCAAGCAACTAATTATACCTGTTGGTTTAAAAAAAGCGCTTGTAAGATCTATTTATAAAGGGGATCACGTAAAGATTTTGACAACTATAGGCCAATATATAGATATTGCTAGCAATGTCTTAAGTTCCAGAAAGATTCCTGGCCGATAGAATACTAGACTAATGCGAGAAATATAGAATAATTTCGGATCTACAGTATTACTCTAAAATAAAGAAAGGGACAACAAATGCTTTGGAAAGGATGTTAAACGGTGCTAGATGACAAGATAATGGTATCAAAGTAATATTAATGTTTATAAATTTCAGAAAGGCACAACATGGTTAATCATGTTATACTTCTTAAAGAATTACAAAAAAATGGAAATCGTGGAAACATGGTCACAAGAGGGACAGGAAAATGGTCACAAAAATTAAATATTACACTCCAATTTAAAGAACTGCCAATTCCCCATGCTGGAACAGGTTTATAAATACAATTACTAGGGTGTTATTGCAGACCAAAATCTTAACTTAAGTGCTCATATTACTAATATCAGGTAAAAGTTAAACTATATACTTTGTAAATTTAATTATTTGACTGGGATAATAAACCTCAGTATGATGAAAATAATTTATTATGCTTTCATATTATAGGATAAAGAATTAAAGTTTTAGGGTCTAATGGTATGACAAATATCAACTCCTTAAGAAAGAGATAATTTGAAGAAAATAAGGGAAATTTGGGAATATTAAAAATTACAATGAAGAAGAAATATTTAAAAATTGGGTATCCTACCAGTAGATAAACTATACGAATATGTGATTATTAGCTAATGGGCAAAAAAGTAAGTTTATACATTTCTTGCCTAAAAGCATTTCATCTCCCGTATTAGGTGCAATTCGAGGAGGCCAATGTCACGTAGCTTATTTAACAATGCAATGAGTTAATTTAGTTCGGCAACCGTTCGTGAAATCTTTGGGGTTTTCCGCATTGGTCTGCCTCTTAAATCCTTCTCCATCTACATAGTCCGTCTTCTTTGAAATTCCACGTCATCATTCCATAGGTAGTGTATTTATTTAAGGAATGTTTTAAAGGTAAGCATTGTAATTCGATATGGTTTCGCAAATCTCGAGCATTTGACATGATATATAGTTATTAAATCTAATTCTTAATTGTTTGATTCATTTACTTTTTCACTGGAAGAAGGTGCTCTCGTCGATGACTATTAGCTTGGGAACATGCACGTTTTCAGTCGGTCATTTGAATTTAAACGTTTGCTACTTGGAGTACACCAATAATATCTTGTTTATTTTTTACTGTGATTATTCTTCTTACCTTGGCACAGTGTTTGTGAATAGAGAAAAAATCAAAACTTTTGTTTCACAGTTGCAGTTTTTGGGTGTGGTACTTTAAGGCTATTTGTTGTTCTTTTACTCTGGGGTTACGGAGGTTTTCCATGCGCACTGCTGTGAAGTACACTTCAAATACATTTTGACGGTTATAGGATTCCAAATTTTAGCTAATGTGCTCGTAAAAGAAGGAATGCAGTTTCTCCGATATTTTATGCGATAGTGTACGCAGTCTTGCCCGTTTTCCATACCCGTCCTCATTCTTCAATCTCCGGTGTAACAGCCTAACCTCTTCCCTTTCGCAAGTCCCTTCCACGCGTCTACCCTCCCCATTCGTCGTCCCAACCTCTCCCGGGGTCTCCCCCTACCCTACCCCCCCACAGACCCTTTGGCCCTCTTCCGCCTTTCTCAAATCACTCCCGCGCCCGATATCTCCCCTCGCGCGCCCCCTGCAATATTAAATCCTATCAATCACCCTAACCGACTCCTCCGCAGAAGCAGCGTCCGCCTCTTCCTTCCTGCCTTCGTTCGATCCCCTATCCCCATACACCGTCTGCCCCCCATTGCTTATTCCGCTATTTCCTGGCTCCTATATGAACAGGATGTTTCGTAAGTAACTCCGGGCTGCCGTTATTACTGCCAATTTTTCGGCTATATGTTGCGGATGTGCGTTTCATGTTTCGGAGATGACTCTTCATCACATCGCCCTAGATGGCATTGCCCTACGCTACGTTAGATGTATAGATCTATCATGTTTTGGGAGTTTTTTTTATTAATAACGTGTGGCTGTATTTCTTTTTCTCGGTTGCAGATGAAAGAGAATGACTTATTCCTACAGCCTAGGTAATTTTTTGCGTTAAAATACGATATTGTATGCGATAAATATTTGTTTTAGCTTATGACGGTTCAGTTTCAATGGGATACGTTTAAATTTAATAATTTAGAAATCAAAGGGCTAAAATTAATTAACGTGTAATGAAGGGATTATTTGTTGTGGCCATAGAACATATATCAACGTGCGACACTGAATATAAAAATTACTCTCGATTCGGGGGTAATTAAATTCATTTATCAAACAATTCTTTCTTTATTATCGCGGCGTAATCGGGAAATCATTGGCGTTTATATTGTGCGAGGAAAGATTAATGGAGGTTTTTTCATTTATATGCGGACGTATCTCCATTACTCTTTTTTTCCACCGTTTTGTATTCTCTGCTCCGTTATGGGGTGCATCTCTCTCATCTCTTCTTTTATGAGAAATCCCTTGTGGTGGAGTTGGGCAAAGTTGGTCCAGTCCGACGAAACTTAGCCATTTCCTTGAAGTGGGAGTCATCCATCTCGGCCTTTTCCCACCAACTACTTCTCAGCTTTGAGTTACGCTTTTAGCGGTGTTGTTGACGGTTCGTTGCGGCTTTTTGGGTCCGCTGTCCAGGAAACGTTGTCGGTTTTTAAAAAAATGATGTTACTCTTCTTGGTTTTGAAAGTACTATTTTCGATATTTCAAAGGCATAGTCTAGTAAAAGTCGAAAATAAATTTAAATAATGTCAGGGGACTAAACAAACGATTTTTTTAACGAATAAGAAGAGATTTTTAGGAAATGCTTTCACGAGCTGGCGGCGTGTTGTTTTATTACCTGTCTTTTTCATTAGTGTGTTCAAGAATATTTTCTGTATTCATTCTACAAAGAAATTCAAGCTAAAACATGATATCCATACATATATGATGGTGATTTTTCCCTATGAATCTATGAATTCTCTATGAAAGAGGCAGATGGAACAGATGATGCGAATATTGAAGGAAAATAAAAAGTAATCACCAGTCGTCTATAAAATGCGTATCTATTTCCAGTGAAATACTATAATGGTAATCCCAAAAACTGTTCTCTAAGGAAGGAATTTCAAAATTCTTTATTGTGCATTGCACTACGTGTGTCCGTGTTAAACATGCGATCTCAATAAGTGAGTCTCAATGTATGTCTCATTTGAAAGAACCAATTGTATAAGTGAATATTTTTAGAGTGTGAAATGTAAGTAGACTTTTAAATGTAATTAAAATTTTGTTTTGAAGTTAAGTCTAATCGCTACGTAATTTTGGAACCAGGATTGAAATATGAATAGAGCGGCTGAAAAAAGCTAGCAGGGTGCTGACGCTGTTAATTTTCTGTGTAACGTAAATGTAACTACATCTTATATTTTTTTTAAATGAGGGAAATCACCATTTGCAGTTTTAATTAGAAACAAAATGGATCGATTGAGTCGGTTAAAATGCTTCAAATATGAGCAAATCTATCTTTTAGGAATGCTGTGGATGACGAAGGAAGAACATAATCTAATTAACGTGAGATTGATGAACACGAACACTTGAGCCGATGAACTACATATATAGGATTGAGATCAGAAGGAAGGCAAGATAAGCACGGGAAGGGTGATTGATGAATTTATGTTTATTAGGGCAAAGCAACGTAGGAGGAATCTTGAGTTAATGACATCCTGTTGGATCGTATGAAACCGTTAGAGTGTAATGATGCTAGATGCAATGCTACTTAATATTTGAAAGAATGAAATGTATTGAAGAAATGGCAGTAGAATTGGGAGTGTCTTTACTACGTACTGGAAGGTATTGTAAAGTAATTTAAAATGAAAATACCGTTGGTAGAGGAAGTAAATTTACTATTTATGAATTCATGAATGCGTCTGGCTTTTCGGATGGTATATTACTGTAGGTTCATGAAAATGATGAATAGAAGTCAAGCTATTAAGCACCCAAAATAATCCTACTACCTGTCATATTCTCGGATTTTAGCCATAGACTTAAGAGTCGTGGAGTGGTGGATGAAGTAAGTATTTACAAAGAGAGAATGGTAGGTTGATGCGGCTATATCCAGAACGCAACTCGTGGTGGATAACTTGTTTCTGTCTGCAGTTTATAATCATCTTTTGGAGAAGTACAGTTGACTCCATTTCTACGCCTTGCTGCTACTTCTACCGGCGGCCCTCACAGTCCTTTTGTGGATCCTCTCAGAATTCAGTATTCAGTACAGTAATCTACCGGTTAGAGGTAGGTTGTGATGAAAGTCAGAGTCAGAGAATATCCAACGAACTCTTACACGTGCTGTGCCCTTTCTACCTCTTGTATTTCTTTCTTCATCTCAGCATAAGTCCTACCTTTCTTCATCCCGTCCATAAAACCGATTCTCTTCCTTCCCCTTCCCCGCTTACCCAACATCCTTCCCTCTATCACGACCTTCAGCAAACCATCGTCCCTCATTACTCCTTCCAGCCACCTACCCTGCCTTCCCCTAATCTCATCTATAAGTTTCCTCTCCTGGCCCACCATGTCAAGCACTTCCTCATTTGTCTTCCTTTCCGTCCAACGCACCTTCTCCATCCTCCTCCACACCCACATCTCAAAAGCCTTCAGCTTATTTTCGTCTTCCTTTCTCAAGGTCCACGTTTCCGCCCCATACAACGCCACACTCCATATCAAGCTCTTTACTAGCCTCTTTTTTACATCCTTACATAAGATCCCCGTCATCAGCTCCCTTCTATTATTGAACGCTTCCTTCGCTAGCGCTATTCTCCTCCTAATGTCTTTGCTACTATGTCCTCTTTCTTCTAGCGTACTACCCAAGTAATTAAATTGTTCAACTTGCTCCAGTTTGTGACTTCCTACTCTTATCACCAGCTTCGCTTTCTTTGTCCTACAGAATCTCATTACTTTTGTTTTCCTATTATTTATCTTCATTTCGTATTTCTCACACTGCTTTTCCAGTGCATCTACTAAAGTTTGCAGTCCTTTCGATGACCGACTCACCAACGCCTGGTCGTCTGCGAATCTAACCGACTTTATCCACTGGCCTCCTACTTTCATTCCCACGTCTAGCTCATCCCATGCCTCTCTTACCATTTCCTCAGCATAGATGTTAAAAAGTAAAGGTGACAACGGGCACCCTTGCCGCACCCCGCGACCTATAACTGCCCACCCTGATTCACCGTCCGCTACCCTTACATGAGCCCTCTGCCCCATATATAAGTTTCGGATGAGTCTCCAATCACGCCAATCTATTCCTATTTTCCCCAGTATCTGCATTAGTTTCTCCCAGTTTACTCTGTCAAACGCCTTTTCGAAATCTACAAAACAAGCGAAAACATCCTGATTATGCTCTATGCTTCTATCTATAAGTGTCCTCATTACCGCAATCGCATATCTGGTTCCCCTCCCTTTCCTAAACCCAAATTGGTCATCGCCTAAATAGCACTTTGCTCTGCTCTCCAACCTTCTATTTAGTATTCTAAGCAACACTTTTGCTGCGTGCGAAATTAAACTGATTGTTCTATACTCCTCGCATTCTGACGCTTTCTTCTTCTTCGGGATAGGTATTAATACTGTTTTCACGAAATCCTCTGGCCATACTCCTTCCTCGTAGATCCTGCGAATAAGTTCGAAAAACGATTTTCTCCCCCTACTACCTAGATTCTTCAGTAGCTCCGAAGGTAGGTTATCGGTTCCCACGGCTTTTCTACCCTTCATCTCTCTTAGTGCCCTCTCTATTTCACTCTCAAGTAACTCTGGTCCGAGGTTATCTTTATCTATTGTTCCTTCGTCCTCTAGATCTAGGCTAATGGGTCTATTCTCGCTGTCATATAGCTCTTCTACGTATTCTCTCCACCTTTCTTGTTCTCTATCTTCCTGTTCGATTAATATCTTTCCTGTTTTGTCCTTAACCTTTGGTATCGCTTGAGCTCTCTTACCACCCGATAACATTTTCACCTTAGCGTACAAAGCGCCCACTTCCCCCTCCTCCTGCATCTTTTCCATTCGCTCACATTGTCCCTTCCACCAGTTTTCTTTTGCCCGATTGGTCACTCGCCTGAGTTTATTATTCAATTCCTTGTACTTCCTCTTGCCTACGTCGGTGTTCACGTTTTTCCATATCATTCTCTCCTCTATTTTCTTTATCATTTCTTCTGTAACCCACTGCTTCTTAACCCTCTTCTTTTCACCGTTCCTATTGTTTTCTCTACCGCTCTTGCGATGCCTGTTTTTATAACCTCCCATCTCTTCTCTATGCTTCCCATCCGCTTCTCTTCACCTATGTTCTTTTCTACTAGCTCTTGGTATTCCCTCCTTTTCAACCCTTTCAATGCTTCAAGGTTCCACCTCATTATCTTCCTACCTTTAAAAAGCCTTTTGAATCTAACTTCACACTTCATCATCACCAAGTTATGATCCGAGTCCGCATCCGCCCCTGGATAGATACGGGAGTTTTTTACACTGTTCCTAAATCTCTGCCTCACCATTATAATATCAATTAGGTGTCTCCCAGTGTCACCCGGCATTTTCCATGTGTACCTACGCCGGGGGTGATGTTTAAACTAAGTGTTTGTCACTACTAATTTATTTCTTCTACAAAATTCAACTGCCTTTTCCCCGCGATCATTTCTTCTTCCTAACCCAAACCCTCCTACTTCTAATCCGTCCCTCCCTTCTCCCACCACTGCATTCCAGTCACCCATCACTATCAGGTTTTTCTTCCCCGGCACTTCTCTAATTATTTCTTCTATTTGCTCGTACACCTCTTCCACCTCTTCCTCCCTATGGTTGCTCGTAGGCATGTATACCTGGACCAGTACGAAATTCGTCGGGCGTGCTTTTATTTCTACCACTAGTATCCTGTCGTTCACCTGTTCAATGTTTACCACCCTCAGTCCCAACTTTGTGTTTAGTACCATGCCTACCCCTCTTTGACTCTCATCTCCCCCACTATAGATCACCCTGTAGTTATCACTCCAATAGTCCCCGCTATCCCTCCATCTAACCTCGCACAATCCCAAAGCATCTATTTTTCCTTTTTCCATTTCCTGCTTAATATTTTCAAGCTTCCCGGCCCTCATCATGGTCCTTACGTTCCAAGTTCATATTTTTACCACTGTTTTCCTCCTCCTCTTCCTCTCTTTCTTCTTCTTCTCCCTCCTTTCCCTTGTATCTTCTGATGATGATTCTGATTCTGTGCAAGGATTTCGTGTGATGACGACCGCGGAGGCCTTGCCTCCCCCGTTGCCGGGCACGACACCCGCCTGAGTGGGCGGCGTCCCGTAGTTGCCAGGAATCAGATCTCTTTGAATGACTTTCATGTTCTGGGAAGTGATAGTTGAGAGGTATCCCACGCGACTCAACGTTATTTTTAACGTGACACCATCACGGAACTACCTTTCGTCTGGCTCCTACCCTTCGACCTATCTGGCATGGGTGGCCCTACCAGGAGCAATGTACTTGCTCCTGCCAGTCCAGCTCTAGGGGTCATTGGAACGCACAAGCCCTTCCACCACGTCAAGGTCGTAGTTCAAGGAAGAGCTCTCAGAATTAGCAGAGTTAATTTAGAATTTATGGGACGTTGAGTAAGGAAATCCTTATGGCCTCTGAAGGATTCCAGCAGCTTAGTTTCATGGACCCGCCGCCGTAGCCGTGAATAGGCTCAATGAACGAATGCATTTTTATGTGAATTGCGTCACTAGCTTAACGAAGGTTAATGATGCTTTCCTGTTTGAGGCATGACTCATGAGACATGCGACGATACCTCTAAAATGAAGTATACCTCTATGAAAGATCAATTAAATGTTAAAAAAGAAGAATCTTTAAAGGTTAAAATATGTATTCATATTAATTTCTACGTGCAGCAAAACACAAATGTCAGGTATACCATAAACCTGGTGTTTGTCACGGTCTTTTTAGAGTTTACCTTGAAATTCTGCTTCTGACAAATTTTAAATAGACAAAAGAGTGGTTTTATACAGAAAGCAAGAATATAAGCAAGAAATGTTGAACTCATTTCTCCCTATAACTGTGAAAACTGTACGAGTGGTACTTTCATGGGTCCTGATGTGAAAACGGTGCTGCTTTCATGGTAGCTCGCCCAGGCAGGCGTATGAAATCCTCGGTTATCACGGTTACAAAACATTCTATCAAACGTACATCCTCGAGAAATGAAAAAACTCAGTGGTGAGGGATCATGCATTAGTCATTTGTTTTTCATATTACTCCCATTTCCATTCCCTTTAACTACAACCTTGACGTGGTGGTAGGGCTTGCTCGTTCCTATTGACCCCTAGAGCTAGACTGGCGGGAGCAATTATTAATGGTCCTGGTAGGTCTATCCATGCCATATAGGTCGAAGAGTCGGAGCCAACCGAAAGTAGCTCCGTGATAGTGTCACGTTAAAAACACCGTTGGAAAGCGGTGGTGGGAGTCCCTCCCAACTGAAAATTCACAAGAATATGAAAGTCATTCATAGAGAATTGAATCCTTGCAACAACGGGACGCCGACCACTGGGGATTGGTGTCATGCCCGGCAGCGGGGGAGGCAAGGCCTCCTCGGTCATCATGACATAAAATCCTTTCACAACAACATCATCTGAAAATAAAAGGAATATAATTATGGTAAAACTAAGAACTTGGCACGTAAGGACAATGATGATGGCCGGGTAGCTGGAAGATATTAAACAGGAAATGGAGATCGGGAAAATAGATATTTTGGGAATGTATGAGGTGACATTTGAGGACAGTGGGGACTAATGAGTGTTAGGTACAGGGTAATCTAGAATCGGGGTTTATGTGAGTCAACGTGGGATAGCTATGGTACTGAATGCAAAATGGGATGAGGGTAGTAAACATTTAAGAGGTGAGTGACAGGATACTAGTGGTAGAAATAAAAGCACGCCCGACGAATTTCGTATTGGCCCAGGTGTGCACGCCTACTAAGTAACCATGGGGAGAAAGAGGTGGATGGGGTGTAAGATCAACCACAAGAGATAATTAGAGAAGTCCCGTGCAAGAAAAACCTGATAGTGATGGGCGACTGAAATGCATTTGTGGGGGAAGGGAGGAATGGATTTGAAGTGGGAGGGCTAGGGGCAAGAAATGGCCGCGGTGAAAGGGCAGCTTAATTTTGTAGGAGTTTAAAGTTAGTATTGACAAAAACTAGGTTTAAACATCACACCAGGTAATGGAAAACGCTGGGTGAAACTGGGAGATATAAAATTGATTACATTATGGTAAGGCAGAGGTTTAGGAACAGTATTAAAATCTCGTGAAGATATTCAGAAGGGGATGCGGACTCAGTTCATAACTTAGTTATGATAAACTGTGAAGTTATATTCAAAAATCTTTGTAGAGGTAGGAGGATGAAGAGGTGGAATGTGGGAGAATTGAAAGGAATGAAAAGTAGGGAATACCGGGAGCTAGTGGAAAAGAGTATAAAGAACATGAGGTGAAGCAAGGCGGATGGGATCAATCGAGGGAAGATGGGATATTATAAAAACAGGCTTAGTAAGATCGGTAGAGAAAACAATAGGAGCAATGCAAACGAGGAGGGTAAAGAAGCGGTAGGTTAAGGAAGAAATAATTAGGGAAATGGAAAAGGGAAGGATGTGGAAAAACGGCCAACACTGACCTAGGCAAGAGGAAGTACAAGAATTTATATAATGAACTACGGGGAGTAATCAATCGGGCGAAAGTAAACCTTTTGGAAACCACAAAGCGAAAAAATGTAAAAGCTACAGGAAGAGGGAAAAGTGGGTGCACTCTACGCTAAAGTGAAAATGCTATTGGGCGGTAAGAGAGGAAAGGAGATACCAAAGGTTAAGGACAAAACGGAAGATATTAATTGAACAGGGACATATCCAGGATAGGTGGAGAGAATACGTTAATCGGCTATATGACAGCGATAATAGACCTGTGAACCTGGGTATATAGGATGAGAGAACAATAGAGACGGATAACCTCGGACTGGAGTTACTTGAAAGCGAAGTAGAGAGGGAATTACGAGAGATGAAAGCAAGAAAATTCTTGGGAGTAGATATCATAATTTCGGAGTTCCTGAAGAATATAGGTAATAAGGGAATACGATCTTTTTTCGAACTTGTTCGTAGGATGTACGAGAAAGGAGTATGGCCTGAGGGTTTCGCGAAAGCTGTATCCTGAAGCAGAAGTAAGCGTCAGAGTGCGAGGAAAATAGAACAATAAGTTTAATTTCGCTGAAAAAGTTTTGCTTAGAATAGGCAAGAAATGAATTAGGCTTGGCCGGCCCAGGTGGCGGCGGGGTAAAGTCCTCGCCTGCCGAACCAAAGGTGGCGGGTTCGAATCCCTCCTGGGTAGAATCTTTACTCCTCCCAGGGCATGGCTGTTTGTGTTCGTCTAATATTTCAAATTGGCAGTAATTGGCTTTGGATGTTGCCAAAATAGAAATTTAAAAAAATATTAATGAATAAACAGTTGGAGAGTAGAGCAAATTACTATTTAGGCCATGGCCATTTTGGGTTGAGGAAGGGGATGGCGAGCCGAGATGCGATTGTGATTATGACGACATTAATTTTATAGATAGAAACAAAAGTATAATTAGGATGTTTATGCTTGCTTTGTGGATTTCGAAAAGGCGATGGAGTAAATTGGGAAAAACTAATGCTCGGGGAAAAAGGAATATATTGGCGTGATGGGAGACACATCCGAAACTTATAAATGGGCCGGAGGGCACAGGTGAGGGTGGCTGACGGTGAATCGGGGTTGGCAGTTATAGGTCGTGGGGTAAGACAAGGGTGCCTGTTGTTGCCTTTGCTATTTAACATTTATGCTGTGGCATGGAAAGAGCTAGATGTGGGAGTAAAAGTAGGCCAGTGTTTAAAGTCGGTTATATTCGCGGGCCAGGCGTTGTATTGTCGATCATCGAAGGGATTGCAAGCTCTAGTAGATGCATTGGAAAAACAGTGCGGGAAATACGAATGCAGATAAATCATAAGAAGCAAAAGTGATGAGATTCTCTAGGACAAAGAAAGCGAGGCTGGTCATAAAAGTCGGAGGGCATAAACTGGAGCAAATAGAATGTTATAAATACTTGGGTAGTGCGCTAGAAGAAAATAGCCATAGTATTGAGGAGGTTAGGTGGTGGAAATCGTTATTGAAGGAAGCGTTTATTATTAAAAGGGACCTGATGACCTTGGTTAAGGATGTAAATAAGAGATTGGTGAAGAGTTTAATAAGGAGTGTAACGTTGTACGGGGTAGAAACGTGAACTCTGAGAAAGGAGGATGAGAATAGGCTGCAGAGTTTCGAGATGTGGGTGTGGAGGAGGATGGAGGTGGGGTGGATCTAAAGGAAGACAAATGAGGATGTGCTTGACATTGTTGGTGTGGAGAGGAAACTTCTGGATGACATAAGGGGAAGGCTGGGTAGGTGGCTGGAAGCGGTATTGAGGGACATGGGTTGCTCGATACCTTGACCGGGAAGGATGAGGGGCAAGCGGGGAAAGGGAAGAAAGAGAATAGGTTTTATGAACGGAGTTGAGGAGGGTAGGACGCACGCTGAGGTGTAGGAAGTAATATTAGAGGTAGATGGGGCCCTACTGAATGATTTTCACTGAATTTCATTATTATCTACCTTTAACCGGTTGATTACCATAATGAATGTTTTAATCCCAATTACCGAGGTTTGTTCCATTGAAAATGGTATATTTTGATCGAAGTTTGCGACTTTTTCTTTCCGATACGATTAGTATGAACTTTAAATACATGGGTATGCTCCATGTATTCATTTTTTTAGCGTAAAAATGTGAATCCGTGATTTTTTATCTGCTGGAACGCAACCGTGACAATGAAAACCCCAGCAGTCTGAAAACACTTATAATATCATAGTTTATACCCCGCTTAAGGTAGTTTTAGCGTGATATCACTTCATATAAAATTGAATTGATTTGGCCTCATTATAAAGAAAGATATCTCACATATCCAAAGATTCAAAAATATCAGCCACTTATGGTGTTACTTATCGAGATATTTGCCTACAAATTCTGGGTACTTCCCATGGAAAATGGTACGGGTATGCACTTCAGAGAGACTTTTTTTAATTGAGGAATTTTGAACGCATAAATCTGATCATAAAATTTAAAATTGTCTAGTTTGTATTAATTCCAAACTATTTTTAAAAATCAATTACCGCAGTCTATTTTTTGAAGAATCGCCAAAAAAAATCTTCGGTTGTGAACGTGTTTTCAGCGAACGGTATGAAAAAAATGAGTCAAGTTAAAAGGCTTATGTATGCATTCATAGTTAATTACTGAGAATTTCAGTCATCAAGTAAAATAAGAAGTTGTATATAGCATCTTATTTTTATTGAATGAGAAATAGTTTGAAAGAATATCAGCTCAAATGGTTACGATATCTAAGGAGCTTGGGCATACCATCCAATTTTTAATGGATACCCGCTTGCTTCATCCATACGTGCGTTGTACATACGTTGTCGTCAGGTCTATGGATTGGTCAGCACGTCACTTGGAACTGGATGAGACACCCAACGCGTTGGATAGAGTTTCAGCTGGGCGTCCTCCTCAGCGTGCTCTATAGATAAATTCAGTAAACGCGCGCGTTTGACCTCAATGAGTGTTTACTTTTACATATTACTTGTGATTAAGAAAAAACTTAAAAACCCGGCGTAACACGGAAAGAAATACTATCGTCTTCAACCTAACACAGCTCGAGCTGACATCGACTGAAAATAGTTTGCTGTTGATCATTGATGTGTCTGTTGTGAGTGCAAGAAAATGGCAACTTCTCAGCAGAACTGCGGAAATTTATTGCTTCTAAGTTTGCG
This sequence comes from Pyrrhosoma nymphula, assembly GCA_963573305.1. Classification (NCBI taxonomy): domain Eukaryota; kingdom Metazoa; phylum Arthropoda; class Insecta; order Odonata; family Coenagrionidae; genus Pyrrhosoma; species Pyrrhosoma nymphula. The sequence continues at coordinate 137,444,608 of OY754333.1, read as the reverse complement.
TTTCTTGTGATGCGATTCTATCAGAGTGAGCTGAGTATATCCGTTTATCAACACTTCGTCCGGAAGACGTTTCTGGTGTTATTTGCTTAGCCTTAAGCCTTTTGCTCTTTTGAGTAATCTTCTTGTTACTTCAATATGTAATTTTTCCATGCATGTAGCCACGTAGTATTCAAGTTAAATGGACAGTGGATCCCTGAGAGTTGGATGTGGCATCGAACTCCACCATATCCATTTAAAATTCCTGTCACAGCCAACTAATTGGATGGCGCCCTATCGTCCATTTAAATTGGATTCCAAATCCAATTCTTAGGTTGCATTGTCCAGTTCTTCTTTTGAGTGCATAGAACAATATTTTTGCGTCATTGAATTTACAATATTTACTTCATGCTTCTTACAGCTGCTGAAATTATAAAATAAAATTCTAACATGGCCTCTATTGTGACTAGGGAAAAATATCGCCCAAACCACCATAAGTCCTAATTTTCAACAGGAATGCCTATGCTGGAGAGTTATTTTTACGCTTAAGTTTCCGATCCTCCTGGCCAGCTTTAATGCCTGCGCCCTTGGCTGCGTACCCCAGTTTCCAGCCGGTGCGGCGTTCAACTCCCTTCTCCCATGCGACCGTCTTTTGTCATCTTTTCTATCCCCTCTCCCCCTTCCAGGCCACAAGCCTTTTCGCACGGGGTAATGATGTCCCCCATTTGCATCCCGTTCCGCGTCATCCCTCCCGGACGACCCCCCTACCCAAGGAAGATATGCATCACGCCCACCATTGGTTCCGATGCCGTATTAAGGGTCACCGTGAGAGATTTACGCTCTTGGGGTCCTTAGGGTTCTGGGCCGCTTATTTATCCCGAGATATTGTTATTTCCTTCCGCTCGCCCTACTCTCCGTGGGGGTTTACCCCGGCTGGCTGAGGACCCTGCGGCCCGAACAATTTTCTCATTTTCTGGTTAAGGTTTCCCCCAATTCTCACCACTTCGGAGGCGAATCGGGAGATTGGGGGTGACCTTGCTATCCACGACCCCATACCGACATGGCTGGAGGGCTGTGCCACAATACTGAAATTTCAATATCGACATTCCATGCAAACAAATTTATCGAAGTGATGATGATTATCTGGTATATCTAGCAGTATTGGATTTGTCAACCAATATATCAACGCCGTATGGTTTAAGTTTGTCTGAATACTTCAACGATGTTTAGACAATTCGTATCCTATTGGGCATTTTACCTTCTACAGTGGCAGTAAGTAAACATTTCCACGATGGGGACTAATTAATCTTTGTATTGGAACATTACTTAGTAACTAATTTAATTGCAGGGTAACAATTATAGCGAGCCTTATTCATTTTTGTCCTTATCATCCATGAGCCCCATCATCGCGGCATCGAAGCTTTGATAATTAACGTGTATCTCAACATGTCGAAGATAATTATCTCACAGTATCAAGATAAGAGTTCCTCTGAAGCTACCGTGTCGATATGAAAAATATTGATGTGGCATCATATATCGTCATCAAGCGGAGCCGTAAGTAGTAGGTCTCCGGTCAATGTTGTTGTATTTAGGAGGGCGACCCCTGCTGAGTTTATTGGCGCCACTTCTGGGGTTAAGTTGGTGATTTAGTGGTGGGTGGATGTTTGGGAAACTCAGAGACTGAAGAGAGAAATCCTCAGTTTAGAAGAGAAGGTTAATTCTCAGCATAAGGCCTTTTTGGCATTTACTATTTTATGTTTTTATTTGAATATTGCGCTGCAATGTAAAGAGTGCGCCTATCAAAAAAATATCGTTTCATTGTTTTGCAACCTTCCCTTATCGGAATACGAGGCAATGAAGGGTCAGATTCAGCTGCCAATTCCGCTTCAAAAGTCTACTTGCCAATAACGGAAAAAACAGACTCGTCAGATACAATGTGTTTGTGATCTACCGAGTGGGAATAGAGAAATGGGAGTCATTACGGAATCAGGCCGAAAATAATGAATTAAAAACGGTTTTAAAGAGTGTAGACCGCTGAGATCATTCTACGGGATGAGGGTGAGGAGAAGAGGTGGTATTTAAGGTAGTTTGAGAGAAATATCAAATAACCTAGAATTTGATGAATTTGACCTTATTTTAAAGAAAAAACTCCCATGTTTCCAATGATATCAAAATATTAACCACTTGCCTAACTACTTTTCGAGCAATTTGGCTGTAAATGCAAGCTGTTTTTACATGTGATACATTACGGACGGCTGTGCGCTCCAGAGGGAGAATATTGTCAAAATTAGGAATTTACAACACCTAGATTTCGTCAAAAAACTAAGGGTGTGTAGTTTGTATGTTTACTCATCTTTTTATAAAAAATAATCTATTACTTACCGCAGTAACTTTTACTGAACCGCAAAAAAACCTGCTGTTTTGAAGGCTTTTTAGCCGTACGGCGTGAAAAAATGAGTCATGTTTGAGGCTTTAAGCGATATATTTATTTAATTACTGAGAATATATGTCATATATAGATTTGCGCCATTAATGTAACAATATTTACTCTATACTTGTTACAGATGCTGAAATAAAAAAAATAAAACTAATCTGGTCTCCATTATGACTCGGGAAATATCTCGCTCAAACTACCTTAATCAGACTACGTTTGTGACACGTGCGAATCACTCATTTCTGCAAGTTTTCTGCAAGTATTTTTTTGAATTTGCTTTAATCCATTGGATACGGTCATGTTCCACTCTTATGTAAGTATCAAACAGATGTTGCTGAAAAAGCTGACCACCGAAATGCAAAGCAGTGAACTTCAAAAGGCGGATTTCTTAGGTTGATGTCTGAAGGAAAATATTTGGCTATATTAGTTGAGGTCTAAATGCTAATTGGTACTGAGCTACTTCAAATCTAGTCAAATTTTGATGACTGGTATAAGGTGTTCTTCAAGCAATATTAATACAGGGAATCCAAAATTGAAAAATTTGGGTAAAATAGTGGAAAATCAACGGGCCCAACAGGACTGTCAATATTGTTCATGGTAACTAAAGATTTTCCACGTTTACGAATAATTAACTCTTTATCTGGAAAGCTTTGGTCAGAATTGAGGGTAACAATGGCAAAAACTTCATTCTGAAGGGGGTTACTAAACGGCATCAGGTAATGCAAAAAGCAGCTTAACATAAGGCGCCTTCCTTACACCTTCTGCAGCAGCGCGTCTATTAGTTTCTCCTTCTACTTCCCGCATTATCATGAGTCCAAGAGCAAACGGACTTTCCGATCTCAAAATATGTTCTAAGAGACTAATAAGATTCTCGATGATACCATGATTAATGGCATTATTTATGCGTGCACTAAGAGCATCCTGATTATCCAAATGTATATCTGTCCATATTGAGGCCGTTCAAATTTTCCAACATCATTTTGAGTAGGGTGAGCTGCTACATTAAATTTGTGATAAAATTGACCGCTAGCAATGTAACTATAAACTCTTCGACCGTTGACTGTTCGATCGTCATGTACGGTGAGTGAAGCCATTCATTTCATTACAGTAATCTACCGGTTAGAGGTAGGTTGTGATGAAAGTCAGAGAATATCCAACGAACTCTTACACGTGCCGTGCCCTTTCTACCTCTAGTATTTCTTTCTTCATCTCAGAATAAGTCCTACCTTTCTTCATCCCGTCCATAAAACCGATTCTCTTCCTTCCCCTTCCCCGCTTACCCAACATCCTACCCTCTATCACGGCCTTCATCAAACCATCGTCCCTCATTACCCCTTCCAGCCACCTACCCTGTCTTCCCCTAACATTGCAAAACATAAATTCAAATTTCGATTCCTTTCATAAAAGTCATGAAAAAATGGATGACGTCTACGAAACGATCGCGCTAACTCGTTCGGAAATTCTATGTGGTAGATCTATCCTACCATTCAAACAGCAGTCCCCAAATAAATCTCAATGAATTCGATTTGGCACACATTCTTCGGGAAAATGCAATGCTCCATAATGAATACAAGCAACACTAAAAGGTTGCAAACTATGGTAAGAAATATCAGCCGTTGTAGCTGCCATGTAGGAACTTATTCGGTTTAGCCGTAATGCTTGTTGTCCTCTTGAATTTCTCCGGCGTTCTTCTTCCAATCGTTGATAATAATCATCATCAAACTCTTCTGTACGCCTCTGAACCGCTCGTTCACGCATGCCTTGAAGCTGCTAATTTTTTGTGAGTCTATTTCTTCTGTTATTTGGTTATTTTGTCGCTGTCATATCTTTTACAAACGTAGTTCACTTTGTTTGTTTGATTCTCCACTTTTCTGGATTCGTGCAAGATCACGTATTATTTCTAAATTCTCTAGACGATCATCGGAAGACTCATATTCTTGCCTCATTCTTTTCTGATCGTTCCTAGTGTAGTGTGTTTTCGCACAAAATATTCGTTACTTTCGAATTTGCTTCGTTCCATCACCCTAAAACAGTCGATATATAATCCTGTGAATACACTCGAATGTAATTCTCGCCTATTGATGATACTTCTACGCGTTGAAACCTGAGTCCTTTTTTCATAAAGGTGGACTGCATCTAGTTTTATCACGCAATATCCGATGATTTCGCACATTTTCTACATTATTCGCATGCCATAGTAAGTTACACTTGAGTGGTTTAATATTTGGTGCATTCCTCATTTATATCTGGAATAGACTAAATAGAAACGAGAATATGATGAGAAATGTATATAAGGAGCTCCTTCGGCAAATTCTCTTTCATGTGAATTAGATATGTCCAAATCCGACTTCGCGTCTGGCATTGGATCTGATACTGTAACGGTCTAGATTTGAAATCATTCTTAAGATAAGGAGTTTGATCTATCTTTCAACTTCTCTTAATTGTTGATTTCATGGTGAGATGTTGAAATATATGCGCAGTAAGGCTTTTATGGCAGATTTATTATTCTAAATTTGCCTTTTGGAAAACATGCGAAAACCAAGCGAGCTAGGATGTAAGGATGCCAGGATGTTAGCAAATCGAAATTTTAACCCTGAGCATAGTATTATGCTGTATATCAGTGGGGAAGTGATTTCATCGTGCTCTAGTTGTGCCTTAGGTGTTACATACATCATCGTGATCAGCTGAAGTCATCAATATGGCCATTTTTGCTGCACCTCTACAGTATTCTCTTTTCAGCTAAACGCCTAGTACCGTCATAATCCCTCATTTAAACATTCTTCCATATTTGCTTTCTTTACTCCAACCTTGATCTTGCTCGGTAATTCTCCTCATTTGTTGCCACCCTCCGTTATAATTTTCAGCAGGCTGCTTCACCTCAGAATGTATCCAATAATTTTCTGCCCTGTAGTTCTCAAGAGTTCTCAACAAACATCTTTCCTCGCCAGTTGGTTTTAGGCCTCTTTTATTGGCGGTTCTCTCCGTCCGCTTGATCTTCATAATCATTCAATAACACTACATTTCCTATAACCTTTTATCTCCTTCGTTCTGCTGTTATTATTGTCCATGCTTTAATGCAGTGTAATGGTAAACTTACTCCGTACGTATTTTTTAGTGAATTACTTCTTTTTTCCTAGCATGGATCATTCATTAATGCTTGAATTTGCGATCAGAGTGCCTTAGTGAGTCATTGCGTAAATGTTTTCGTCTTTAGTTCTGAGTTACTTCGTGCAGCTTGAAGCGTTGGAGATGAATGTTATGGATAGTCATCATCAATCGTGATCATCGAATGCGAGAATTGAATGTTATTCTCTCTTCCGTTCTAAGCGTCCTTTGAATGATTTCAATTCATGCATTTTACAGCCGAGTGACTGCGCAATCAATTCAGAGTGAGATGTGGGATTTATATCACTTTCTAAAACGGTACATCAGTATGACTTGCTTTTAGAATACTCTTTATCCTCCCGTTATTTGTGATTTAACTTCTGTTACTACCGGTATTAAAGTGTTTCCTGACGTTGGCTCGAATAGTCATTGGTAGAGATGGACTAATCATGTTTCCCCCATTCGAATTGAGTGGAATTTATGATTTCGTATTCGTATTAGAACCGGAGAATATCTAGATGAATCAGGAAAGAAAGTCTTCCTTCATATGCTTCACCTTTTACTCTTAAGATTTCACATATTTCAGACGTTAACACTTTGTTCGCCTCGTCATCCCAAAGTTTTTTTTTTACTTTCTTTCGTGAGTTTAAATTCCAATCACTGTGATTGGAATTTTCTTATTTATCTTGTTTGAGACTTTTTGGATTTTAATCCGTTCGGACTCGATGTTTCGCGCATATCTTGCAATTAGGTCCAATTCCCCGCAGTTAACGCTCCAATAAAGCCTGAAGCTGAACTCAGGATTGCAATCTTAGTGCTAGAAGGTTACCGTCTAGAGTAATCCAGCCAGATCTTCCTCCTAATTAATGACTAAAATTCGATGAATTGATCTAGCTATCTTTAATCTGCCTATGCATCGTGTTTCGCCTTTTTACGCATGAATTATCGTGATTATATCTTTAAGCTTATCTTGGTATGTTTTGTCATCCTGTCAGTTCGTCTCCGAATGTGGGCATTTGGTATTCAAATCATAGTTTTCCCGTATGGTGACCGAGAAAGCCAGTGCATTGGAAATGTCCATATCGCATTCATTCCATTCCAGTGTTTTCTAATGAAAAATGTTGGCACTTAATTATCGTCAACTGATTATTTAAGGCTGTGCGTTACTTTGATGAGTGCGTGTGTATGACTACATATTTGCCGATTGACTTTTTATGGGTCAAATTACTTTCGCATGGCGATGCATATTACTTTATAGAAAATGACGAAACATGATGGTGGAGGAACTTCTAGATAATGATACATCGACGCAATAGAGCTAGTTTAATGGGAGCAGTTTTGAGTACTCCTCGTACCTCTGTGTGATTATCTGATGTATTATCTCCAGCACCATTAATTCCATTGAATCCTATCCCCGTTGCATTACTCTAATCCAGATTCATCATATCCATCAATTCAGCTAGAACGGCGATACTTGAATATTAAAGAGGCATTGAAACTTCCTTAGGTTGATGAAAAGTTAGAATTGTACCTATAGCTAGATTTTATTCCGCTAAAGAATTTCGCTCTGTTTTTTTACGTAGCTTTATCGTAAGCTTTGTGTGGCATTTAATTTACGAAATATATCGCGGACAATATGCTGTGGAAACAAATAATTTTGTCAAAATAACTGACGTTTCAAAACATCAAAATCGTCGCCATAACACTTAAAGGTGTTTCATGTATGAATGTGAGTGCAAGGTTTTTCTCGCCTAAATTTTTATCGGGCCCATAGTAATTTATGTATGTACCTTAAATTTAACTTTTATTAAAGTCGGCCTTACGCCGCTTTTAAGAATTATATTGAGTATTATTACTTTTTATCAATTATAAATTACGTATCCTATGCCTCTTCAAAGAAATATAATAAAATGATGGGCCTATGTATTTTAGACTACTGTTTGTAATGCATTTATTTCTCTTTTATAGGTAAGTGAATTCGGAGGTCCTTTTAGGATTTTTTACCAGGAGACTTGCTACTTTTTTGGTAACGTTTAACTGGAAATACCGTAAGTAGATGATAATTAATCTACCACTTTCACTCGCAATTTACCGCAAAGGTTACTCAGAAGGTTGATCAGTGTACCTCATAACAAGATGGGTCTAATTGAGTTGCGCGTAGGGCCATACCGGTATTGCAGCCTACGGGAAAGTTAATGTACTCATGCGTGCATCTATTAGGAACAGTTCCCACTTTTCGTCGGGCATGCTTAAAAGCCTTATATAAACCCTTTCATAGTATATTGTAGAGCAAATTTTCCCTCTTTTCATTCTGTTTTCCAGTTTGTATTATTATTAATTAAAAATATCTGGAAATGTAAATAACTTTTAATAATTCTATTCTTAATTCCTATGTGATGACTGTGGGAAAATTACTTAACGTCACACGCGACCCAAGTTTTACTCATGTCAGAACCATTGATAAAAGGTTGGAGGCAAGAGCAAAATACTAATTAAGTTGATAACCAATTGTGCTGAGCAAGGGAAAGACAACTCGGAATGCCATTGCGGTGATGAAAAAACTTAAGTATAGGAAGGAATCAGGATGTTTTTTTCTGGTTACCTAAGGCTCCCATGTCTCGACTTGGACAATCTGCTGGGCAGATGTTTGATTAGTAATGGATTTTCATGCAAAGTGTACTCCCGTTTAACCAATATGTGTGGAATAAATTCTTCTTTGACGTTGAGCGAACGAAATGGTGATATTTTTGGCGAAAAAACGATTCCACTGTGATGCATTTTTTGGAAAAAATGCGCCGCCGAGCGTGTCGTTTAATGTGCTATGACGGACAAAGGTATAGTAGAGTATTTACTGGTGATTGTGCAATTTCTGGGTAACTATTTCGGGCTTTTTGTTCCTCAATTCGGTGCTATAGAGTATGTTGAGAAAATGATGTAAATCATTCAATTTATTCATTTTTAATTCACTTGCAATCAATGGTGAAATTTGGTCTCGTTATACGATGTGCAAATAAAGGATTTTTCAGGCAAATTAATTTAATTGGAATGCGCCGGAAACAGTTGTTATCGATTGAAGGATACTTGAGCTTTATTCTATTGTTTTTCCCAGCTGAAGTCGAGAAAAAAAAATATAACTGTACGACTATACTGGTTTGGAGCGTCTTGATTATAACTGCGACGCATGTCATAATATGACTTACTTCACGTATGAAACCTCCATATTATATTTATTCGTTGAAATCCGACATCAAATGGGCCAGCTTCATCTTCTCCTTAGATTATTTTCGGGGGAATGTCTCATTTGTCTCCAGACGTCGCCTATAATCATCCTATTTCCAGACAGTGTGACTCAACGCGCTACGTTTCTGCGTGACCACATCCTTTTCCATCGCAGAATTTATTCAAATACTCCAGTCCCTTTTGTGACTTAGCAATCTTAAACTATGTTTTAGACGTGGACGGCGATTCACCACCGATGATCAGCCTACAACGAGTAGCATTATTAGAGGCTGTTTCTATTTATCTGTATCTATCTTACTTCATTTGTAATGAAAGGATGTACGTTTTCTATTTTTAAGTATTTTCAGATCTTGTTTTCAGAAGAAATAATATAATCAGTACTACCTAGGAATTGGAGGGTACCACTTAAGTGCTAATTTATAAACAGCCTGTGGATGCATAAATCTTGAATCGTAAATTAATTATTTTACATATCCTTAATTTATTACCACCGGCTTGCAGTTACAACGAATTTTGCCCATTTCATTTTGTTTGTCATTGGGCTTCATTTGTGCATGGACTCAGTTTAATCTTCACCAATCTCCTCTACTTTATATGCTTCTTAATGCTAAACCATTCAGTGACATCCAATATAATGCTGTTTAATAAAAAGCATTGACTTATAATAAACGATTGGAGTCTCAAATACTCAAAGTGGTCACTAATCGGATATTGTAAATGTAATAATTGGAGCTACGAAAGTGAATATCATAGCGCAGGCGTGGAGGCTTGAGTTCAGCGTATTTAGGGCATTGGTAAAAAAGAGGTTCGGGAAAAAAATGATTGAAATGTTTTGGATTTTTCGATGATGTACGCTCTCTCAATGAACAATATTTAAGCTTCATCATCTCCCGTGTCAAGTTCCTTGTGTTGCCTATCTAGCTCTCAAAGACATTCATTAATATCACCCGTATAAAATGTGCAAAGTTTGCTCTGTAATATATTTGGTGAATAAGTTATAGTTCACGCACGTTTAGCAAATTAGACTGATAATGAGACAATTCTTTTGGTAATAATAATGCTTTTGGCATGTTTGCTGCAAAATTGGTCCATTCATTAAGATGCATTTTTAATGGCTCTATACTTTCATGTGCTGTTGTACCGCGTGGCTTTATTTTATTGTGTAGGCCTTCGAGCATGAATATCCGAGAGAGTATATGGGGGAGACCGGAGACCTCGTGGAATATCCCATAAATTCTCTCTCAGGGTTTATGAACTGCTGTGGTGAGGCTATTTTAAAATACCGCTTTACCGTGTGGCATTTAATGGCGAAAAGAAACGGAAGAAAGTTAGTTTGTCGTTGCACTGGCTGAACACTTTTTCCTTATGCGGATACCCGTGCTGTTTAAAAGAAAAAGCCTGGGACGCAAATTATTTTAGCTAGAAAAATGGAACTTAAACAAAGGCTCTCCGGGATATTTCGGACGTCTTTCCGTGATTGGCATTAATGCAACTTGGAGTTGCTCTGAAGCCAACTGTCTTTGCTGAGAACGTCTCCAGCCTCTATTACATGCTCGAAGATGTAAAAATATTGTTGTCCAGTTCTGCTCGATCTTGATTTGGGAAGCATCTTCCGTTGGGAGGATCTTAAGGTGGCTGTATACCGGGGCTAAGATGCTCGTTTCAGACGTTTCCCTCCAACCCAGTTACGGCTTTGCCGTGACAGCTGGAGACTTGCAATTTTTTCTTCTGTAGATGAAGAGTCATTTGTTTATTTTAGTGGAGTAACTTTTTCATTAAGTGGTTGTGTTTTTTTATAACAATAGCATAACTTTGGTTTTTATGAAATGTTTTGGTAACATTATGGGATACGTTGCGAACGCTAGATTCCGGAATGAGGATTTTCAGCCCACTTAAATCAAAGAATCATCTTTCATATACGCAAAAAATCAACAACCATTGATGCTGTTTTTGTATTAAGGCTATAGCAACGTTAAGAGTTCATTGACAACGGAGTAGACCTTTTCCATCTCCACCCAAGGATAATCGTTCCCCTCTCCATTTTTGTCAGTGCCGCCTTCACAGTTTCCCGTTGGGCTTGTACCACCCCAGTAGACAACCACAGGCGGCGACCGTTAACTTGAGTTGGCTTGGAAGTATAGACCCACCTTAAATGAAACATCCCCCCTCAACTTATTTCGACGGTGGAGGAAGAAAGTGGTTTTTTTCCACTAGACGCGTGGTTCGACTACAGCCCTCCGCGGACCTAACTACTTTACCTTAATTTCCTCTCTCCTCAGGCTACCTTCCTCCTTTATCCGGTTCTTGCCTCCTTATTTCTTTCAGCCCCTTCGACCTGCCGCCCTCCCATAACCCTTCTTTAGCCTCTTCTCCTCCCCTCCTTGTCTCAACTCTCCTTTCCCCTCTTTCGCCCAACTTAATCCTTTTCGCCTTCCATTTAGTTTTCGACTTTCGAAATCTGCTTTCCGGCTCCCTTTTCTTCGTATTTTATTTACACCATCTTCTGCTTGTTTTACCGTGAATGTGTGTATAAAAAGACGGGCGCACTTTTTAACGAGAAAACTCTAGCGAGCGCTTTCTCTCCTTTTAGTCCCGAAGCAGTGGCGCCAAAATGTGGCAAAACGTAGGGATGTGAGAATCTGTGAAGTCTTAGTGATCTTGAAGGGATAGCGAGGTTGAAAGAAGCTGGTGGGCGTTTTTCTCTATTGCTATCCCACACATATACTGTCAGGGACCGCATGCAGACATGCTTGCCAAAATATGTTGCTGACAAATGTTAGGTGGCCTAAACTGAGAGGACCAGGACATTTTACTTGAATTATATTATCTTAGAATGAGTGTTATGTATTTCTATTAGAAAATCAACTGCGGTGGAAATGATGTTATCAGATGTAATTCTTAACAATATGCATTTTATTAGGTTAGCAGCCGTTGTCTTCAAATTTCATATATCGGTGTCACAATATAATATTTATTGCTTTCGCCATTTTTTTCTCTTCCTTGAACTACGACCTTGACGTGGTGGAAGGGCTTGTGCGTTCCAATGACCCCTAGAGCTGTACTGGCAGGAGCAAGTACTATTATTGCTCCTGGTAGGGCAACCCATGCCAAATAAGTCGAAGGGTAGAGGTCAGACGAAAGGTAGTTCCATGATGTTGTCACGTTAAAAATACCGTTGAGTGGCGTGGCAATACCTCTCAACTGTCACATCCTAGAATATGAAAGTCATTCACAGAGAATTGATTCCTGGCAAATACGGGACGCCACCAACTAGGGCGGGTGTCGTGCCCGGCAGCGGGGGAGGATAGGCCTCCGCGGTCGTCAACATACGAAATCCTTGCACAGCAGCATCATCATCGGCGGATACAAGGGATAGGAGGGAGAAGAAGAAGAAACAGAGGACGAGGAGGAGGAAAACAGCGGAAAAAATAGGAACTTGGAACGTAAGGACCATGATGAGGGCCGGGAAGTTTGAAAATATTAAGCAGGAAATGAAAAAAGGAAAAATAGATGTTTTGGGATTGTGCGAGGTGAGATGGAAGGATAGCGGGGACCATTAAAGTGATAGCTACAGGGTAATCTATAATGGGGGAGATGAGAGTCAACTACTGAACACAAAATTGGGGCTGAGGGTGATAAAATTGAACAGGTGAGCTACAGGATACTAATGATAGAAATATAAGGACACCCGACGACTTTCATACTGGTCCAGGTAACATGCCTACAAGCAACCATAGGGAGGAAGAGGTGGATGAGGTGTACGAACAAGTAGAAGAAATAATTAGAAAAGTGCCGGGAAAGATAAACCTGATAGTGATGGGTGACTGGAATGCAGTGGTGGGGGAAGTGAGAGACGGATTAGATGTGGGAGGTTTTGGGCTAGGAAGAAGAAATGATCGCGATGAAAAGGCTGTTGAGTTATGTAGAAGAAATAAATTAGCAGTGACAACCACTTGGTTTAAACATCACCCCAGGCGTAGTTACAAATGGAAAATGCCGGGTGATACTGGTATATACCAAATTGATTATATAATGGTAAGGCAGAGATTTAGGAACAGTGTAAAAAAACTCGCGTAGCTATCCAGGGGCGGATGCGGACTCGGATCATAACTTGGTGATGATGAAGTGTGAAGTTAGATTCAAAAGGCTTTGTAAAGGTAGGAAGATAAAGAGGTGGAACCTTGAAGCATTGAAAGGGTTGAAAAGGAGGGAATACCAAGAGCTGGTAGAAAAGAACATAGGCGAAGTAAAGCGGATGGGAACAATAGAGAGAAGATGGGAGATTATAAAAACATCGCAGGAGCGGCTGAGAAAACAATAGGAACGGTGGAAAAGAAAAGGGTTAAGAAGCAGTGGGTTACGGAAGAAATTATATAGAAAATGTAGGAGTGAAGGATAGGGAAAAACGTTAACACCGACGTAGGCAAGGGGAAGTACAAGGAATTGAATAATAAACTCAGGCGACTGACCAATCGGGCAAAAGAAAAGTAGTGGAAGGGACAATGCGAGGAAATGGAAAAGCTGTAGGATGAGGGGGAAGAGGGCGATTTGTACGCCAAGGTGAAAATGTTATCGGGTGGTAAGAGAGGTCAAACGATACCAAAGGTTAAGAACAAAACAGGGAAGACATTAATTGAACAGGAAGATATCCAGGAAAGGTGGAGAGAATATGTAGAGGAGCTATATGACAGCGAGAATAGACCCTTTAGCCTAGATCTAGAGGATGAAGGAACAATAGATAAGGATAACCTAGGACCAGAGTTACTTGACAGGGAAATAGAGTGGGCATTAAGAGAGATGAAGGGTAGAAAAGCCGTGGGAACCGATAACCTACCTACGGAGCTGCTGATGTATCTAGGTATTAATGGGAGAGAATCATTTTTCGAACTTGATCGCAGTATCTACGAGGAAGGAGTATGGCCAGAGGATTTCGTGAAAACAGTATTAATACCTATCCAGAAGAAGAAGAAAGCGTCAGAATACGAAGAGTAAAGAACTATCAGTTTAATTTCGCACGCGGCAAAAGCTTTACTCACAATTAGAATAATAAATAGAAGGTTGGAGAGCAGAGCAAACTAATATGTAGGTGATGATCAATTTGGGTTCAGGAAAGGAAGGGCCACCAGAGACGCGTTTGCGGTAATGAGGACTCTTCGTTGTCGTTTTTGCTTTTTGACATCTATGCTGAGGAAATTGTTGGAGAGGCATGGGATGAGCTCGAAGTGGGAATGAAAGTAGGAGGCCAGCGGATAAAGTCGGTAAGACTCGCGGACGACCAGATGTTGGTCAGTGGGTCATGGAAAGGATTGCAAACTTTAGCAGATGCATTGGAAAAGCAGTGCAAGAAATACGAGATGAAGATTAATAATAAGAAAACAAAAGTAATGAGATTCTCTAGGACAAAGAAAGTAAGATAAGGCTGGTGATAAGAGTAGAAAGTCACAAGCTGGAGCAAGTGAATCAATTAAATTATTCGGGTAGTACGCTAGAAGAAACAGGACATAGTAGCAAAGACATTAGGAGGAGAATAGCGCTAGCGAAGGAAGCGTTCTATAATAGAAGGGATCTGATGACGGGGACCTTAAGTAAGGATGTAAAAAAGAGGCTGGTGAAGAGCTTGATATGGAATGTGGCATTGTATGGGGCAGAAACGTGGAGCTTGAGAAAGGAAGACGAAAATAGGCTGAAGGCTTTCGAGATGTGGGTGTGGAGGAGGATGGAGAAGGTGCGTTGGACGGAAAGGAAGTCAAATGAGGAAGTGCTTGACATGGTGGGCTAGGAGAGGAAACTTATAGATGAGATCAGGGGAAGGCAGGGTAGGTGGCTGGAAGCGGTAATGATGGGCGGTGTTTTGCTGAAGGCCGTGATAGAGGGAAGGATGTTGGGTAAGCGGGGAAGGGGAGAAAGAGAATAGATTTGATGGACGGGATGAAGAAAGGTAGGACTTATGCTGAGATGAAGAAAGAAATGTTAGAGGTAGATAGGGCACGGCACGTGTAAGAGTCCGTTGGATATTCTCTGACTTTCATCATAACCTACCTTTAACCGGTAGATTATTCTAATGAATGAATTCGCCGTTTCTCATGTAGACTAAGGAATTTCGGCTGGCCTCGAGGATCTTACCATTAACATTCCTATGTAGACCTACCGTATACCCCATACCTACCTACATAGGGCACGTCTTTACCTTCGCGGCGAATGGTAGAATAGGTCTTGCTAGTTCCTTTTTCTTTTCAATTTCGCTATATTTTTTGCCTTAACTCCTCTTTCATTTACTTTCTTCCTCCGATATTCTATATTGGTGATGCGTACGTAAGATTTCTATTTTTTTTGTAAGTCATAGTTATTCCATTGTACCTCCTCATTTACGCGTTTATTTGGAGCGTGGTCTTTAATGACAGTAAAGCTTGGACAATAACTGCTGCCGATCGAAAGAGATATGAAGCAATGGAAATGTGGTGTTATCAAAGAATGATTGAAGATCAAATGGACGGAGAGAATCACTAACAAAGTAGTGTTACAATGAGGTGGTGAAAAATAACTTTAATGGAAATCTGCGAAGAAGGAAAGACAAACTTACTGTACACACTTTAGGACAAAACAGCGTAGTGAAAAAAATATTGGGAGGAGAATAGAATGGGAAAAATTGCAGATAAAGACCAAGAATAGAATACATCAGGAAAATCATGAAGGACGTCAAAGTATAGAATTATGTATGAATGAATAGGATGACAGGGAGGAGAGTGGAGTGGAAAGATGCAACAAATCAATCTTCGGGTTGTTGACTAGTGATGATTACTTCTTCGTATTTGTCACTTATTAACAATATTTATGGAGTGAGTGGAGTAAATTTATCAAGTAGGTATAGTCACATACTCTTCTCTTAGACTACAACCTTATCGTGATGGAAGGGCTTGCGTGCTCCGATAACCCCTAAAGCTACACTGGTGCTAGAGAGCAAATCTCCTGGTAGGGTCACCCATGCCAGATGGGTCGAAGGATAGGATACAGACGAATGGTGGTCCGCGCAGCGCCTGTACCTCAGTGAGGCGGCTGCAAAAGGCGTCTGACCCCAGTGGGGCGGCCTCTGAAGTGATGGTGTCACGTAAAAAACACTATTGAGTAAGGAATGCTATCTCAATTAAAACAAAAACCTTGAAATTATGGACAGTTCTCAAATGATTATGAATCCTTGTAACTACGGGACTCGGCCCAGAGGGCAGGATGTCGTGCCCGGCAGTGGTGGGAACAAGGCCCATGCGGTCGTTATCACACGAAATCCTTGCTCAGACGTAGTAGCAGCAGAGGAAAAGAAGATAAAGAAGAGGAACGAAACAATCAGAATAGGCTCATGGAATGTTAGGACTATGCTCAGGGCGGGCAAGCTAGAGAATATAAAGCAAGAAATGGAGAGGGTGGGTGTAGGCATCATGGGTCCGGGTGAGGTAAGATGGAAGGATGACGGGGACTACTGGAGAGATGAATATTGAATAATTTATAACGGAGGGCATGAATGTCAGCGCAGGGTTGCATTCTTAATGAATAGGAAACTTGGTAGAAAAGTAAAGTATGCTGAACAGATGAGTGATAGGTTTTTAGTCGTAGAACTAAAGGCAGATCCAACGAATTTAGTTATAATTCAGGTTTATATGCCTACCTCTAAACATAAAGAGGAGGAGGTAGATGGTGCACACGATCAGCTAGAGGAAATAATTGGTAGGATACCTGGGAGTAAACACTTAGTAGTAATGAGGGATTGGAACGCGGTGGTGGGTGAAGGAAGAGATGGGCGGGAGGTGGGAGATTACGGGCTAGGAAGGAGAAACGACCTGGGCGAGAAAGCTGTGGAGTTTTGCCGTAGAAATAACCTAGTGATTACAAGTAGATAGTTCAGACATCATCCTCGACGTGGGTACACTTGGAAGAAGCCGGGAGACACTGATAGGTTCCAGATAGATTATATAATGGTTTGTCACAGATACAGGAATAGTGTTAAAAACTCGCATACTTATCCAATAGCTGATGCAGACACAGACCACAACTTATTAATCATGAAATTTCGCGTAAAACTGAAAAAGATAAGGATGGGAAGGAGGGTACGAAAGTGGAATACGGAGGCATTAACTGGGGCAATGAAGAAGAAGTATCGGGAGAAGGTGGATGAGAGAATGGGTGAGGACCATGGAGTTAGATCAGTCGAAGATGAATGGGGAAGTTTGAGGAACGGAATTATAGAAGCGGCGAAAGAAACGGTAGGCGTAGTGAGTGCAACTAAAATTAGAAAACCGTGGATCACGAAGGAGATGATCAGGGAGATGGAGGAGAGAAGGAAATGGAAGACACAGACCACAACGTATTGGTCATCAAATGTCGAGTAAAACTGAAAAAGATAAGAATGGGAAGGAGGGTACGAAAGTGGAATACGGAGGTATTAAGTGGGGCAATGAATAAGAGGTATCTAGAGAAGGTGGGTTAGATAATGGGTGAGGATCATGGAGTTAGTTCAGTGGAAGATGAATGGGGAAGTTTGAGAAACGGAATTATAGAAGCGGCGAAAGCAACGGTAGGCGTAGTGAGTGCAACTAAAATTAGAAAACCGTGGATCGCGAAGGAGATGATAAGGGAAATGGAGGAGAGAAGGAAATGAAAGACCGTAAACTCACAGCTTGGCAAGAGAAAATACCGAGAATTAAATAACTGGCTTAGAAGAGAAACAAAGAAAGCTAGAGAGACGTGGTGAGGAGAACAGATCGACTCGTTCGAGGAATACCAAAAAGAGGGAAAATCAGATGCATTACATAGGAAAGTAAAGGAACTGACGGGTGGTAATAAGGGAAGGGGAATTACAACGATAACAGACAAGACGGGAAAGGTGATCGTAGAACCGAAAGACATCCAAGAGAGGTGGAAGTAGTATTCTGAAGAGCTGTATGGTAAAGAAATAAGGCTCAATAGGTTAGATATAGAAAGGGAAGACGACATCGACAGAGATGGCATCGGACCATGTATCCTAGATAGCGAAATCGAAAGAGCTCTACGAGACATGAAAAGGAATTAGGCGTTGGAAATAGATGACATACCTGTAGAGTGTTTAAAGAGCATGGGAAAGAACGGAAGAGAAAATTTTTTTGCGCTTATTCGTAGGATTTATGAGGATGGAGTGTGGCCGGAAGACTTCGCGAAGACTGTACTAATTCCTTTACCAAAAAAGGGTAAGGCAAAAACGTGTGAAGACTCTAGGACAATAAGCTTAATATCCCACGCGGCCAAAGTAGTTCTGAGAATTATAAGCAGGAGGCTAGAGATGAAGGCAAATGAAAACCTGGGTGGCAACCAGTTCCGGTTTTGGAGAGAGATGGGAACGCGAGACGCTATAGCGGTGATGAGGATGCTTGTAGAAAGAAACCTAGAGTATGTGCAGGATGTTTTTGCATGCTTCGTAGATTTCGAGAAGGCGTTTGATCGTTTGGAATGGACGAAATTAATGGGAGTGTTAAAAAAATTAGGGTTCGATTGAAGGAATAGGCGTCTGATTCGGAATTTATATATGAACCAGACGGCGTAGGTTTGGGTAGCCAATGGAGAATCGGGATGGGCCATGATGAGACGGGGAGTGCGGCAGGGGTTCCCACTATCGCAGTTTCTTTTTAACGGGTATTCAGAAGAAATGATAAGGGAGGTATGGTGGGAGGAGGAGGTAGGAATAAAGGTAGAAGGGGAGCTGATAAAATAAGTAAGATTTGCAGATGATCAAGTATTGGTTAGTCACTCTGCCAAGGGGTTACACTCAATGGTGAATGCGTTAGAGATGCAGTGCGAAAGGTATGAGATGAAGATCAACCACAAGGAACCGAAATTGATGAGATTTTCTAGAAGTTAGAAGGCGGGGCTGAATATAGGGGTGGGAGGGCAGAAGATAGAGCAGGTCGATCAGTTTACGTATCTGGGTAGTATTTTGGAGGATAATGGGTTTAGTGGTAGGGACATCAGATGCAGAATTGCACTTGCTAAAGAAGCATTTTCATAGAGAAGGGAATTGATGAGGGGGACTCTGAGAATAGACGTAAAGAAGAGGCTGGTGAAAACTTGAATATGGAGCGTGGCGCTCCATGGGTTGGAAATTTGGTCATTGCGAAGGGAGGATGTGCGTAGACTTGAGGCGTTTGAGATGTGGGTTTGGAGAAGGATGGAGGTGAGCTGGATGGCGAGAAAGACGAACGAGGAGGTATTGGATATGGTCGGAGAGGAGAGGAAGCTTGTGGCAGAGGTTCGGAGAAGGTAGAAGAGATGGCTGGAGGAGGTTTTGAGAGGAGAGGGCATTTCGAAGAGAGTGATAGAAGGGAGAACACTGGGGAAGCGTGGAAGAGGAAGGAAGAGGATAGGAATTCTGGACTAAATAAGAGGAGGTAGAAGATATGAATAATTGGAGAGGGATCTAATAACGGGCCATTCTTGGGAGGGAAAGTGAGACCATGTATATGAGGTTGTGATGCTGTATGGGGACTGTCCAAGAACCTAACAATCAGCTGGTGGAATACTTGAATACGAGATACACGCTTCCGAACTGATAGGTTCAACAATTCATTTCTACGCACCATTGTGGAATTAAAAAGCAGGGAGACGCTAGGACATTAACAAATAACTCAATTTCGTCCTTTCCGTCTCCTAATTCCTTTCCATTATTCTCTCCCTTTTTCATCCCTGGCGTCCTAGCACCCCTTGCCCCTGCGCCGGCTCGCTAGGTTAAATGAAGATGTAGAAAAGAGAGTGGGTACCTTTCCTTACTTTTCTATTTTTAGGATATCGGTGTTCCCCCTAACCTTCCTTTCTTCTACTTTCTTCTTGTACATCCCTCTGGAAGTCTTTTTTTGCCCGTTGAGGAAGAAGTAAAAGGAAACTTTTGAGGTTTGACGAAATGACCCGGGAGGAACTTGTTCGCGGTCCAGAAGCCTTGGGGATGCGAAGAGAGTGAGAGAATGTAATCGATCCTCTGCTCCCGATCTCTCTTTCTTACCTTTATTCTCTCCCGCTTACTCTTTTCGTATCATCCTTATTTTTCCTTCCTTCCTCTTCCCATTATCCCTTTTCTTTTACTCACTCTATTCCGTCTGGCCAGCGTTGGAATACTTTTTACGTGCGCTGTTTTTCGTATTTTATTTCTTTTTTACTCGGAAGGCGGCGGAATAATCAAAACAAAGCGATGGACCGAAAGATTTTCGCGCTCCCGGTTTTTAATTTGCTGCTTCGCGCTCTTCCGCTCGAGCAGAAAGCGTTTCCGGGTCGTTTTTTTTCTTTATTTTGTGTTTTTTCAAAATATTTTTTTTTTATTTTTTTCCATCCCGGTCCTTTTTGAGCTTGTGTCCCCCTGTACCACTCCACTTCAACTTGTCGTCATAGAAGGCCGCCCGACCATCCTGTGCCTGGGCATCCACTTTTTTGGGGAGCCCTCATCCACAAACTCTCGGTTCGGTAGCTTCGTCCCTAATGGTGTTGTTTTGGTGTTTGAATTATTCTTGTATCGCATTGCAATTCGTGTCTTTGCATCGCAAAGCTGTGCATGTATGAAAATTGTGACGTTAATGAGAGAAATAATTTATTTCACCTTATATGTAAAGCGGTCAAGTCATTAGTAGTTGCATTTACTTCGCAACCATATCGCATTTGCTACTTATATGGTTATTTCAAAATACGGCTTGATGTTTTGCGCTAATTGATGTCGTTTATCGCATTTAATCGTCTTTTTTGCTCATTATAGAATTCAAACGGATCATAATATAGCTTTAATATCATTGTGCAACGAATAGTTTTCAGTAGTGGTCGAATATTGCCTTGCGATATCACATAATTAGCGAATATCATTATTGGTTCATCGAAGACTTGCCGATTCCTGTATCTTCACCAAGGAAAGAGAGGGAGGACTATAAATCATTCTTCTTTAGCCCTGCATATTTATTCTCTCTCTTTGGCCACGTGATGGACTTCGAATTTATCCGGGAGACTCTCTGGCTGTCTGGAGTTGTATTGGTGAGGGGTAGGGCGAGGTCATGTCATGCTCCACCTAATTACAATTAGACAGTTTCGATTTTCTAACAAGAAAATACCTGCGATTGCATGTTGAACCCCAGTTATTACTCGCTTCTACAGACCCTTCTCCAGCTACCATTTCTGTCGTAGGAAAAAGCTAATCCTATGTAAACTTTGGATGAGACAGACCAGGAGGGTTATTTTGTAATCTCACCTTTTTAGTAACTTGTTAGTGGAAAGGCGGGAGATCCGTTTCCCTCTCTTAATGATCGGCTCACGAACGGTTCGTGAATTGTCGAAGCTTCAATTAACTTATACCAAATAAAAGATGCCGAGACTAGCAAATACCCAGATTGCTCAACATCTTACGGAAGATATCTTACACTGTACATACCACGAAAATCTAAATACAGTCAAAACTACAAGCGACATTTAAGCGATCACTCAATATTTAAAAAAAATTAAGTGCATCTAATTAGTGTTCGATTCACAATGACGGGAAATATCTACCAAGAACGTAGATTTTAAGGCAATATTTGTTAAAATTAGGAAATTGTGGTATAAATAACTGAATTCCATTCTCCATACACTGGCGGATAGGCACACGGAAACAAAGGTATCAGCAACATCGTTTGGGAAATATTGATACGAAATATATACACAGTTAATTCAAGCTAATAATAACATAAGCATTTCAAACAAAGCATACCTTCAAGTGCCGAATATATTGGAGTTGAAAATGCTGAAGTTCTTCACGTTTAGCAAATTACAACAATACGATTTACAATCGTTTGTATCTTTCGCGCCCTTGTTTATTTTCCAACTCAAGCTTCAAGTGGAAACGATGGTGGCTCCATGTCACGTTCTTTATGAGAGGTGAGATGGAACTAATGGTAGGCGGAGATAATGAAACGGATCAAGAGTCGAAAGATACGGATCAGAGCGGATGAATCGTCTTAAAGACGAGCACATGACCGGCAGTTCACCTCTTGAGATATGAAGATGGTCACGCCGCCTGGGTGGCGGAGTTGAACTACGAAAAAGTGACATTTTATGACGTATTCTCACTAAAGTGAGATTACAAAATAACCCTCCAGGTGATGTGAGGAGGCTACTTTGGGAAGTGAGATGATGGGGCAAATGTTTTAGATACCGGATAGAGAAAAAATAGATTTATTAATTGGAATTATTGGCGATTGAAAGTGATTTAATAAAGATATTCCATTTACACACCTAAAAGTTTTAATTCCCGTGAATACGTAACTTATTGACTGATGGAATACCCATTGTTGTAGCCTCAACGATGTGTATGTTTTTTTCAGCATTGAAGTTTTTTTTATTACCTATGCACTTACGTATCTGGAAATTCAGCGTATTCAACGTATCAGCCAGATTATGACGTGGGATGAATTTTCAGACTCTGGAGAAGTTACCATTTTCGGTTTATTTTTTTATTTTTAATAATCCATTGAATAGTTAAATAGAAACGCTTGGCATTTTCATTAAACTATTTCACTACTCGACACGTGGTTATTTATAATCCGCTCATGACTTCTAAAATTTATTTCTTTTGCTCCCTTTACACCGCTTACCTGGCATACTTCCTTCTGTCGCGAATTTCTTTTCTTTTGCAAGCGATTGTCTCAGCGATTTAGGTGAGTGGTGACAAAATTAAAATGTTCGTCTGTCATACTCCGGGGATCTGGCAGAAATTGTTGCGTCGCACACCTATTCCCTCTGGATTTTCTGGGAGCAAGCGCTTAGAAACTTCGATCTTAGAGGTTTTAATGAACGAGAGATGTAAAATAAATATTTAGAGTGCAGACTTTGTTAAAAGGTTTGAAGGATTTGCGAAAGACTCCGATCCTTCTTCAATCCCGTCAACTCCTTGGGGATAAAGAGGTGGGGATAGTCCAGGAGTAAGGGAGGTAACGGAAATGGGGCTTATGTCGCAAATGGCCAGTATTATCATCGTGCGTATGATAGAAGTATTCTCTCTATGGAGATTGAAAAAGAGATACTTCTGCTATATATAGCCAAATACATTCGCGTGGAATGACAAACATTGTTCGACATGGAAAAAAATCACAAAATGTACATGAAAAGAAGGAATTGACAAAACGAATTCCTTATTATGTGGAAATAGACGACGATGGTGTGAAACAAGTTTTTTGTAAAAATCTTTTTCTCTCAAGTACTTCAGGTTAGCACATTTAACTGTTAATGGCAGGTTACTGTAGCATTAAGTGTTAAGTTTTCCATGCATTTTATGGTTTTGTACCTGAAGGAATATTTAAAAAAATTATGTTACTTAAATTATATAAAAAAAATTATGGTTAAATATATGTTGCATGGTCACGAATGGAACAGACGAAACATTTGTTTTTGCAGAGGGCGGGAAGACCAAAAATATTGTATATCCCAAAGCACTTGAATACATTTTTTCAACTTTAATTTGATACACAAAAAATCACTGTTTCTCATTTATATTACATGTAAATGTGTCTGCTCTGTATATGTGTGCCTACTTAGATAGAAAAAGAGGCATTGCAATGCATGCCGGGCATAGCTAATTGGATAATAGTAACGTGCTTCGAGATTAGCAAGGAGTTTCAAGGAGGAGAGAAGAATAAGCCATCCTGCTTAGAAATTTGACCTCTCATGCGTAAGACTTAGCAGTCCCATCGGCAAAATGCATTGGTGCGTCCAAAGTAAGTACATCTGAATGCAGGAGTTCCTTATCTGATTATCGGGCGCATCTTTTCAGAGTAGCTTCGTGTGTGTCGCCTTAACTATCCTTTATTTCCAAGGCACTGAGTAATTCTGAGGCGTATTCCGGAGCGGTGGACTGTCTTGACTGTCTCTGAAAACGCACAGCGTCCCCTCCTAAGGGTTTCCACCGCAGTGGCCCTTGCAATTTGAAGCAAATTAAATCGAATGGAAATAAGTTCGGGACCCACTCTCGCATGAAATGCAACTTAGTGTGGAATCTTTGCGGCCCAGTTTATCATACTCCCCCTAATTTGGGATTCTCCTTCGAGTCCCGAGTCACCCACCCCCCCACAAAATCTCCCCTTTGATGCCGCTACCATCAATCCTCTTAACAATGCAAGTGGGATGTCTGTGTGAGATGCTGCCTCGCTGTATAGTAAGAAGATCGCCGTTTGATCTTTTCGGTCTTCCAACGGCACGCGCGTATTCAAAAGCGACTTCTCTCTCTCTCTCGTTCTCCGGGAGTTCGCATGAGTGGATCTGAGCCCTTTAAACGGCTTGCCTGCTGTCTGGGTCCATATTGATCACATCCTTCTTTGATTTTATGATCTTGGGTTAAGGTTTCTTGCATCGCGGATTTAAACGGCCGGCCGTAAAGTACCCATCCAAGCGTGCCCGCCCATCTCTTACCCCTTTTGAGTCCCGGCCGAACGGTGGTTTATATACTTTTTTGAAGGTCGAGTGACGAGATACACGATCCCGAGTTACGGGTTGGTACTGTCGGGGACGAGACTTGAGAAATTGAGGTTAAGATTTCGTGGCTGTAGTAAAGATTCGTGAACTAGTATGTTCCATTCGTGTGATAAAACTGAGGAAAAATAATGTACCTCCTCTGAAGCCAGTGGCCCTAAATTTGACTCGAGTTTCTTGTTTTCATGAAATCGCCAATTTTATGTAAAACCTATTTCCTGCGTCTTCATTCATTCAAGTATTCTACCAGCTGATTGGTAGGTTCTTGGACAGTCCCCATTCTGCATCCCAACCTCATAGACATTGTCTCCCTTTCCCTCCTAAGAGTGGCCCGTTATTAGATCTCTCTTCAATTCTTCATATCTATTAAGTCCTCTTATTTCGTCCAGAATTCCTATCCTCCTCCTTCCTCTTCCACACTTCCCCAGTGTTCTCCCCTCTATCACTCTTTTCAACATGCCCTCTCCTCTCAAAACCTCCTCCATCCATCTCTTCTGCCTTTTCCGAACCTCTGCCACAAGCTTCCTCTCCTCTCCGACCATATCCAATACCTCCTCGTTCGTCTTTCTCGCCATCCAGCTCACCTTCTCCATCCTTCTCCAAAGCCACATTTCAAACGCCTCAAGTCTACGCACATCCTCCCTTCGCAATGACCAAGTTTCCGACCCGTAGAGCGCCACGCTCCGTATTAAAGTTTTCACCATCCTCTTCTTTACGTCTATTCTCAGAGCCCCCCTCATCAATTCCCTTCTCTTCGGAAATAATTCTTTAGCGAGCGCAATTCTGCATCTGATGTCCTTACCACTAAACCCATTCTCCTCCAAAATACTACCCAGATACGTAAACTACTCGACCTGCTCTATCTTCTGCCCTCCCATCCTTATATTCAGCTCCCTGGTGGTCAACCTGGCTTTCATTTGCAATCTTATCTAGCCTTCTGCTTGTAAGCTTCTGCTCAAGTGTGGAAATAACCAAGTGATTTTTCAATATGCATATTAAAAACTGTTTCTAATATTCTGCTTATAATTCTTAGAATACTTTGGCCGCATGGGATATTAAGCTATAGTCTTCGCACGTTTTTACCTTACTCTTCTTTGATATAGGAATAAGTACAGTCTTCGCGAAGTCTTCCGGCCACACTCCATCCTCATAAATCCTACGAATAAGCGCAAAAAGTTTTCCTCTTCCGTTCTTCCCCATGCTCTTTAAAAACTCTGCAGGTATGTCATCTATTCCTACCGTCTTATTCCTTTTCATGTCTCGTAGAGATCTTTCGATTTCGCTATCTAGGATACTTGGTCCGATGCCATCTCTGTCGATATCGTCTTCCCTTTCTATATCTAACCTATTGGGCCTTATTTCTTTACCATACAGCTCTTCAGCATACTCCTTCCACCTCTCCTGGATCTCTTTCGGTTCTACGATCACCTTTCCCGACTTGTCTGTTATCGTTGTAATTCTCCTTCCCTTATTACCACCCGTCAGTTCTTTTATATCCTATATAATGTATCTGCTTTTCCCTCTTTTTGGTATTTCTCTAACGAGTCGATCTGTTCTCTCCAACACGCCTCTCTCGCTTTCTTTGTTTCTCTTCTAACCCTGTTATTCCTTTCTCGGTATTTTCTCTTGCCTAGCTCTGAGTTTACGGTCTTTCATTTCCTTCTCTCCTCCATCTCCCTTATCATCTCCTTCGGCATCCACGAATTTCTAATTTTAGTTCCACTCACTACGCCTACCGTTGCTTTCGCCGCTTCTACAATTCCATTTTTCAAACTTCCCCATTCATGTTCCACTGATCTAACTCCATGGTCCTCACCCATTATCTCATCCACCTTCTCTCTATACTTCTTCTTCAATTCTTTACTTAATGCCTCCGTATTCCACTTTCGTACCCTCCTTCCCATTCTTATCTTTTTCAGTTTTACTCGACATTTGATGACTAATAAGTTGTGGTCTGTGTTTGCATCAGCTCCTGGATAAGTATGCGAGTTTTTAACACTATTCTTGTGTCTGTGACGAACCATTATATAATCTATCTGGATTCTATCTGTGTCTTCCGGCTTGTTCCAAGTGTACCTACGTCGAGGATGATGTTTGAACCATGTATTTGTAATTACTAGGTTATTTTTAGGCAAAACTCCACTGCTTTCTCGCCCCGGTCGTTTCTCCTTCCTAGCCCGTAATCTCCCACCTCCCGCCCATCTCTTCCTTCACCCACCACCGCGTACCAATCCCTCATTACTACTAAGTTCTTACTCCCAGATATCCTACCAATTATTTCCTCTAGCTGATCGTATACCCCATCTACCTCCTCCTCTTTATGAATAGATGTAGGCATATAAACTTGAATTATAACTAAATTCGTTGGATCTGCCTTGAGTTCCACGACTATAATCCTATCACTCACCTGTTCTGCATACTTTACTTTTCTGCCTAGTTTCCTATTCATTACGAATACAACCCCGTGGTGACATTCATTCCCTCCGCTGTAAATTGTAGATAAATAAATGTAGCCATCGCTCCAGTAGTCCCCGTCATTCTTCCATCTTACTTCACCCGGACCCATGATGTCTACACCCATTCTCTCAATTTCTTGCTTTATATTCTCTAGCTTGCCTAGTCCTAACATTCCATGTGCCTATTCTGATTGTTTCGTTCCTCTTCTTTATCTTCTTTTCCTCTGCTGTTACTACGTCTGAGCAATGATTTCGTGTGATGACGACCGCATGGGCCTTGTTCCCACCGCTGCCGGGCACGACACCCTGCCCTCTGGGCCGAGTCCCGTAGTTGCCAGGATTCATTATCATTTGAGAACTGTCCATAATTTCAAGGTTTTTATTTTAATTGAGATAGTATTCCATGGCCTTACTCAGTAGAGGTTTTTACGTGACACCATCACTTCAGAGGCCGCCTCCCTGGGGTCAGACGCCTTTTGCAGCCAAGTCACTGAGGTACAGACGATAAATAATATTTGAGGCCTTACGATAAATTATATTTGAGACGATTAAAATAAATTTGAATACATTTAATTTGATATAATTAAATTTTAAGGGGGGTTGCCCCCCCTTGAATATGACGCATTGTCGTTGTAATGTAATTGGGAATATATTAAGCTCTGTGGAATGCTTAAAGTTTGTTTCATTGTCCATATTTAATGCCTGTATTTTACACAAAGTATTGCCTTCATCTATTAATTTAAATTAAATTTCGGACGTAAATGTTATTTTATATAGATTCAGAAATATATAAACGAACCACTTTGACTGTCAATGTGCTTTGGTTGGTTCTTCGTCCAGAAATGTAGAACTACATTCGTTCAGTTTGTTTGCCGTGTTCGCTAAAATACATGGTGACTCAGGAGAGATCAGCTTAATTTCTGAAAGTAATAGAGTACGTGATTTCAATTATTATTTTCATATAATGAACATAGAATCACAAGCCAATACTTGTAGAGCTGTGACAACGCAGACATTTATCCAGGATATTTTGCAGTTGCTATGAAATCACCAAATTTTTACAAATATTCGGGTGCTTGAAAATAAGCTACAAGGAGCATGAGTATCAACATAGAAAGGACGATGCATGTCTTATTCACCTCTTAGACAGGTTTCAGATCTCTTCAATTGGTAGAGAACACGCTATTTCGTGGCAACTATGAAGTTTGCAAGGGAAAATGTTTGGGTTTCCATAGCTCTGAAAGTAAGGAGTGACATGTCCCATGCCAATCAAACGAAAAAGACTTGAAATCACATACTTTATCACCACCTGATGTTGCCCAGAATCCTTCTGAAACACCACCTTCGAAAAATAGATATAATTGAATTTGCTTCTCTTAAACTCGTATTTTATAAAATTCCTATAAATGACATAAACCTTTTGTCCAAATATTTGTTAAAAATATAATTTGTGGTCGTCGATATCCGGCTTTATGTTTCTGTGACAGTGAAAAAGGCATCTTGTTAGAGATAATTTTATTCAAACGAGATTAATTAGAGATTTCTGGTCTATTTAGCTTTAATTTAAGTCAAATTAAAGCTAAATAGACCAGAAATATCTAATTATTAAAGTTTTATGGTCAAGTAATCATTTTTTATTAAAGTGTACTGCAAATGAGGCCCAAAAGTCACGAAAATAATTTCATGGTATCATCTTATGTTCTGATTTGATATTATGTAATTAATTAATTACATACCTCTTTCCGTGTGTTCTCTTAAACATTATAACGTTGTTACCCACTGCAATGGAACACTTATAACGGATTATTATCTGTTTAACACACTCATCTATTATGTCATTGTCTGAATTTATGAGATCTACTTTGCTGGTTGCGAGTTTTGAGAAATTTAAATCCAGAGCATAAGTGGATGAAGAAAAAGAGAGAGGAGGGTGAATTTCGGGTTTGCATATTTATTTATCGCAGTTTAACCCTGTACTCAGGTTTTGAGCCTGTGGATGGTCCGTTTGTTGGTAATTTTCTGCTTACTTTCGATGTCAAAGAAACGTTCAAATAAAAAAATTAAAAAACAGTTTGTACTTCTTCCGATTTATTCTGCTCGTCTTGGCCATGGACTGCAATTAGCGGTGGTTATATACCCTTATGCTTCTCCAAAGACGATGCGTTTCGCGAAACAATATTCCGGAAGAGGAGCGAAGAAGGCGTTCTGCAGTAGGAGGAAGCTGATCACGTTGACCTAGTGTAAGGATGTAAAGGAGGGATGCTAAAGTTACCGTCTAGGAAGTACTCCTGAGGTTTTTGGCGGAGAGGGTTTAATGTTTTCAGATGAAATGACATAGGGCACGTTTTCGGTCGACGCTAAAAGCTACGTCGTAATTATCATCGGAAACTTTATTGGGAAGAACAAAGGGAGGAAAGAAATTGTGTGACGGGAAAAATATCTTCGGGATCGATGTCACGGAGTGTATATGACCTATCAGATTTTTAGGGGACAAAGGAGAGGGGAAGGGCGTTCGTGGACGAAGGGTGCTTACGAAGGGAGGAGGTAAGGATCTCAAGTAAGAGTGAGACGTCGTGGATTAAGGGTGCTGGCCGAGATGTCCGATGAAAGGGCCTTTCTGAAGGGGGACAATCGTACGGTGAAACTTTTAAGGCCCGGTACTTTGGGGGAAAGGATGACTCTGGCGGCCGAGGGCATTCACTGAAGGGTTTATGGCGAGAAGTGTGATCATAAAGACGTTTCGAATGTCACCCAACTAGTTGAACGAATATAAAGTTTAGTGCGAAGACTTTCTTACTGTGGTACTTGAACTATTGCGTTTGTTATTCCATGAGCTGACGCGGAATTTGGTATTTCCTTAACGCAGAAAAGAAAGTTAGATGGCTAGAACCTTAAAGTCTACTTCTTTTGGATCTTTCCCTGTTCTTAGGCAAGTTGCAACGACGATGATAAATCATTGGCTGTGTCTTTAAGACTAATATGCCGTAGTTTGATAGATACCAGTGTTATAAGGAAGGCGCTGTTATTTGCATTCTTCAATCATATTGCACAATTTCATATCTATAGGTAGCGAGTCCTCCATTTTTCATGTTTTTTCATGAATAGTATCGTAATTCATGAATAGTATTGTAATTCTCAGCCCTTATTCTAGTTTCTAAAACGATCTTCTTTTGTTGTCTTGGAAAGTACGTTTCTTCCTCGTATTTCACATACTTGATCCTATTTTTCCTCATAAAGTTTTTTTAGTTTTATCATATACCAAACCCTCATAGGCTAGCGGGGAGAATCGACGGTGCCGTAAGGCCAAATACGTGAAAGGATTAGTGTACGAGTGATGAAATTTCGGTGCCAGGGAAACTTAAAGGACTGATTTAAAAAAATTAAAACTTAAAGGACTGATTTAAAAAAATTAAAACTTAAGGTTAGATTGAACTACCCTCTCAATATCACTTTGCAACGGAGGATCCTTTTTTACGGTGTTCGCAGTCTTCGGAAAAAATCGAATTCTTTTCTTTGGCTTCCTCTCGCTCGGAGTATCTTTCGAAATAAAAAGACAAGAAGCCTCGTGGGGGGAAACTGATGAATAAATCGATACTTGGAGAATGGGGCGCCCTCCGTCCCCTCGACTCGGCTTCCAAATTTGACTTCTGCCATCGTCCCTAGGGGATAGGGGCTAGGAGTTAGAGGGGGAGAGAGGGTCTAAGCAATTGACCCTTAGAGGGCGTTTTCGTTGCGCCCCGAAAAAATTCCTTCTTTCCATGCAAATTACGTCCATAGCGGCCGGCTTCCTCTACTTTTGCAACCATTTCCTCCTTCGAAGGGAAACAATTCGCTCGACCCTCTTCATCGATGGCTTACCCCATCGTCGTGAGCATATCGGGACGAATATTTATAACTTTCCGCGGCGAGGAGTTATTCATTCTTCCATAGATGACAGTGGTTACCAAACCTTACGTTTCTCCTCCTTTAGAAGCTGTAGCAGTACGGTCAAGTAAAGTTGAAAATGACTGCTAAATAAATGTAATTTAAAACAATTAAATTGTGACAGGTCACGTCTTTTTTCCACAGTTTGTAACAATTTTTCTTGCTTAGTAGGCCTCCGAAATATTAATTCCATCAGGAGAACCGTAATGTTGTCAATAATAAAAATTTAAGGCTCTCTTTTGTTAACTAAACGTCAAGACATACCTGTGAATCACTGAATTAATATATATGTACTGGATTCAGACGTAAGTGCAGTAATTCTAGTGGGAAAGAATAGGTAATTTAACGAAATATAGAGGTTAGAAGCAGCTCTTCAACTTATTTTCTTATATGCTTTAAGTAAAAAATTATGTAGGAATGAAGCGGTTGACTGGTAGGAGTGTGGAGTGGAGAGCTGCAGCAAACCAACCTTCGGATTTATGACTATTGATGGTGATGAACTTATATCCTCTGAATGATGTCCTACAAATATGGATATATACAAGATTCCTCTGTCTTGCGGCTAAGTTAAACTTTATTAGTTATCAAGATTTTATAGCGTTTCTCCCTTGGTTTCCTAATCCGGAGTGTTGTCAGCCATGGGGATATTGATAGCTGTAAATGCGTTAAATTTATATGTAGCATACTGAATGTGACTGGGCTGCTGAATGGACTGGCTTAGGAGGTACTTTCCATTACTAGGTTTTACCTCTCTCATATGTACGTTAAGGTAAGCAGGAATATGGAGAATCGTGCTGGAGTTAGTTTTGATAAACCAGCCGTAAAATGTTCCACGTTTCCCTGCAAAAGTAGCCAGGAATCGACTCCATCAACACCCTTTCCCTAGGACCTAAAGCGAAGTGAGCCGTTGCCTCATCGAGCCGTTGTCTATCTTCAGCAGGAGTACGTTTTTTATTACTATTAGGAGAGGTTACACTTTCTTCTTCTGTTAGATATTTTTCTTACCCTATTAAGTTCGAGTGGTGGCAAAAATTCAATACCTACTTACTCTCATTGAGAATACACACGTTATGAGTTTTATAATATGTTATAAGTGTGTAAAAGTGATATATTTAGATTTTTGCACTCGTTTTAATAACTTTCATTAGTTAGATGGCATTTTTTCGTTTGAATCTCGTGAAAAAATTATTTGCCAATTAAATTGTACCCCAAAAGTAGTTCCAATTTTTGGTCAAACTTCACATAAGTCTTCCGTTATATCGCTATGCTTGGTTACTTTTCCCCATATTCCTCGGATTAAGTATAATTTTTCAACGGATATTTTTACTCCAAGAGTTTAATTTTTGGAAATGAAAAATAAGGTATTGTGAGATGATTAATTATTAGCCTACGTATAATTGGCAGTATGTATATGTAATTACTGAATAACATTCTCTATTCCCGTTTCAGTTTGCGATTAGTCTCCAAGTTCCCGTGGTTACAGGAAGGCGACTGACTACATATTCTAAGAGCGGAAATATCTTTAGACTGATTCAATCCTAATTTCTGTCTCTCGCTTACTTAGCCGAGAGCGGGCTTCTTTCCGGAATGAGTTAAGGGGAAAGGCCTGGAATCTCGAGCACTAAAAATGGCAGGAAAAAAGAGTAAAATTTAGGAAACATCCCGCCTTTCAAGAAATTCGTGGAAGCTCGCTTTCGGAGACAGATATATCTACGTTCAAATTAAATGGAGAAGTGAAGTTAATTTTACGTGTAGATTCATAGTTCGAGCCTTAAAATAACCGATTGTTTGCCGTCGACGTCAGAAAAAACTTTTTTGTGCCGCCGCAATCTTTCTTCCTCCTCTCCAGTCTCACCGCGAGAACTCGACTCGTTTTTCCGTCCAGAATCTCAATTGATTTGGATAATATAAACCAGTTGAGCGTGGAATGGAAATTTGATTAATACGATTCGGAAATGTAGGGGGTCTGAGGGGGAAAACCTTTCTCCGAAGTCTGGCGGCCAAAATAAGATAAGGTGGGGGCCCCGCAGATAAATCAACACCACCATCATCAGCCAGATGAAAAAGAAAGAGAGGAAAAAACCGTTCAGCATATATCTGGACGGAGGAATCGGCAGCCTCGGTGGGCTGTACAAAAAATAGCGGGAAGCGAAGAGACGGGAGTGGTAGTTTTCGTCGTCCCGATGTAAGAGGGAGCTTCCCCTCGCGTAACAGGTCACGCATTCGAGTACCGCCCGGAGCGAAAAAAAAGTACGAGATAAAGTTTTAGGGGGGCAGCATCCTTGGCCATAATCTTCCGATCTCCCCTTTCGGAGTCCATTTACGCCTCGGAAAACCACCCATCATCTTCTCCATGCATTCATATCACACACACAGGCTCACACACTATCTCTTGATATTTCGTCTTCACCGTCCGCATTCAGTGGAATTGCTTTGTAACTTTAGCGGATTGATCTGTTGAAGAGACACAGGAATGTGTCGAAATGAATTTGAAAATAAAATCATCCCCCCTTACTGGAAATGGAATACTGATCTCCTGAATCCGAACGTATTGTTTAATCTTATTAGACCTCCCATACTTCCTCTACCACTGTAAATTCCAGCTTTAAAGCATGGGTTCTCAACTAGTGGGGAATTCTCTCCTGGGAATTATTTACGGGGAATTGGGTCCAATATTTAGCAAAAACTGATGCTTTAAAGATTGTTTGAAATGTAGTTAATATTTGTAATAATCTACACTTTAAATATGAACATAATTGTGTATTAATACTTATGCACTAAGAAAAATAAAACATTTTCTAAATGATATATGCATTAGATGATTTAATGGTAACTTTTACAAAAACCACAACATACGTTGTGGTTTTTGTAAAAGTTACCATTAAATCATCTAATATGGAATACCACAAAGTTAAAAAAGAACTTGTATGATATATGCATTATTGGAAATAAATATTTCGAGTTAAACCATCTTGAAAATGGGAAATAATATTCTGAACTGACGTGTAAGGGAGGAATTGGGCAAAAAAGCTTGAGCTCCACTGCTTCTAAGGAACTAGATTCTCACACGAGCACCTTTTATACAATGCCACGAAGTACTCTTGTTCATGTGTGTGGCTTTTCACGCGGTTAAGGCATTTTTTTTAAACAAATGCGCGTTTACTTTAGGCTATAAGTGCGTTTGACCTTTAGTGGAGTCACTCACTGGGGAGAATGTGAGCAAATTACAATGAGGAGTATGGTTTGTCTGGGCTTTGATCTGAACCCAGGTCTACGGAATTTGCTCTTGACACTTTTACTATTTGGGCTACCTTAGTAAGTACAGAACTCATTATAATTGCATGCTTGGTTGGTACGCTTGAGAATATCTGGACCCTTTATTGCCACTATATCATTCATGGGATGAGATGAAAGCAATTGGTGTGCATTCGTGAGATAGGGGTCCGGATCATAGTCCAGGAAAGTTGTTTTTTATTGTGAATTTTGCACGTTTGTTTGATTGCTTGCTTAGTTGTTTAGGGGGAAGAACGTCAGCTTAGAACATTTACGCCATTAAGGGTTTTTGTGCAGTTTGGTAAGGAAAGAATTATTTGGGGAATTAAATTAGGGAGGATAGAGTCGGGTGTGTAAAGCTAATTATATTTAAGTCCCATCAGAGGGATGGAACGCTCTCCAAAGAGCATCCAAAAAGGAATTCCTCTAAGAAGTCTCCGCCGCTACCGGTATTCGAACCCGGACCCTTAGTAATGGCAAACCTGTATTCCGCATTCGCACGTTCGTGAATAGTCTATTCGGTGGGTTGGAGGGATACGGTCATTCGAGGTGAGCGAAAAGGGTATTCCTTTCGGATAAAAAAAACAAAACCCTGACGGCCCCGTTTCGAAATCCTCACATCCTTGGAAGAAAGGAACCCTTAAAAGACAACGGGAAGGGGTGAAAAAGTGTATATAACGCAGATGGCGTGCTTTTTTTTGTTTTGGGGGAAAGTGTGCGAGAGTCGGTGGAAGCCGTCGCACCCTCACTCACACGAACATACTGGTATATCCCTTCTCTCTTTCTCTTGAGCCAGATTTGGGCGCCCAACGCCGGTGCGATCAAAGCAGAAGGCGAGAACTTCAGGGAGGGAGAGATAGGAAAAAAACGTGATGGAGGAAAAAGAGAGCAGGACGGGGAGAACCAAGCAAAAACCGAAAAATGATAACGGCAAGCGAATAAAGAGACGATTGGTGGGGGAGCGGGGGTCGAGGGAGGTGAAAGGTGGGAAGGGATTCGCAATATCAATATCGGAGGAGTGCGGACAGGAGGCGAGGCAATAATGAAAAAAGATTGACCGAAGAGTGGAGAGAAGGGCGGTGGTGAAAGGTGTGTTGCCGGTTTACCACTGTTGGGGTGGGGTTGAATCCGTTCGTGTGCATTGCCACCTCCTTTGTATTCCCTCTATCCCTACGACGCGGTGTATGGGGAGGCATTGTGCTGTTTTTGAGGAAAAAAATATTACAACTCGAGGTTTCAGTGGAAGATTTCAAGTTTTGGAGTTACGGTGAACATGTTTGTGTATTTTTCCTATCGGGTAGTTGGCAATTTGTGTATTAATTGTTAGATTCTTGGTTATTTCTAGTTATTACTTGTCTTATTCTTAATTAATTAACTGGTTTTATCGTGAGAGAGAATAAATATTATATCATGTTCAATGCGTAAACAACGGAACAATAACGTTTTTATTTATTTTATAAAACCAAAGTAACATATGTAACCAAGTAAATGTTTACAATGTGTCAACCGTACAATTACATACGTAAAACTGACTGAGTTTAGCCAGCTTCTCTCAACATTAATGGCTTTGTGTGAGTTTAAGGGATGAAAAAATCGGTCGCATGTGATACCGCCAAGTATATCGGGTTTTCGTGAGACAAAAAAGTGTTGAAAATCTTTTATAAACTACGAGGCATTTTATTAGATTTTAACTGAAATCGAGGTACGAATAGTAGTGCTTTGCGTTAGTTACCTTAGCAACAAATGGATTTCTTGGGAAATAAAAAAATTAAAATACTTTAGACAAATATATTTTAATAAACCCTAAACAAATGTGAAAAGTTAAATTTTGAATAATTTTATGCTAGCAGATAAACAGCAGAACCGTCAAAAGAGCCCAATTTTTATTGTCAACCTACGTTTTCCAAAAGTAGTGGTTTAAGTGATATTTTGATTCATTCGCTTTAAGGTTTCGATGTGGGTTAGAATTATTTGAAAATGCAATGGGAAATGTTCTTTTTGGCGTTGTAGACCAGAATTGCAGCTTTAAAAAGTGGTGTAGCCCTCCTTTATTTATGCTCTCATCGCGCCAAATTATTTTTCGTTGATAAAAATCCTTTCATGAGACTCATTCCCTTCCTCTCTCATTGACATAAAATGTTTTTACTTTTCTACGTCAGAATCGGACAGAGTTGGCAGTTGCCGAAGTTCAGTATTACCTGCGATTGGCTTTTATGGGAATGCAAAATTGTTAGCACGTGCGTTGAAACATATATATGCGCACCCATCAACACATCTAAGGTTTTGATTGAGCGTTAGGGCCGCCTTGGGAATCCAACCCCCCCCCCCACCCTCTTCCGAAAACCTCCCACGCGCTCTAGCAATGCAGTACATCTCAATATGCCGCCGACGGGACGTTCGATCCGCGAGCGTCCACACATTCTAATCTGTCCGTTTCATCCGCGGAACACATTCCGGCCCGGTCGCCACACCCCCCTCCACTCCATCATTCCCGCGCGACGACTCATACCTGCCCCGCTCTCTTGAAAGAGTGATATCGGCGAATGGGTAGAGGGAGGGAGATCCGTTTTGGGACCAGGGAGAGGAGTATTGGAACCCATTCCGCGGTCATCAACAGGCTGGCGCGTTCGCGGATGAAATGGCGACGGCATAACCGCCCACACCCAACGCCACCGAAAGTAAAAGGCCTGAGGACTCCGCTGTGACTTCATCACGCGGAGGCCGATGTAGCCTCCGTGCGAATGAAAGCTCGAGGTGCGGGAGAGGAAAGGGCACTTACCCGAGTGGCAATTTGTCTACGATAAAATTTTCCCCGTCGATATTTAATTCTCTTCATTGAAATCGAGGAATATGTTGTTTAGAAAGAAGTACTATCGGAGTATTGTAAGCTAAAAATTGTAATACATTCCAATCACTGATCAGTAAGCCCCTTCGATAAACTCTGTAAACTTCCTTCACAAATTAATTCCCAAATGGTGGCGCTACTGTAGGTGGCATTGACACACCTCTATCTCTCTATTTGCCTCTCTTCTCTCGCCTACACCGCTGTACCAACCGCACGGAAAAAATCGGAGGAGAATATTCAACTTTATTTTATTTGTTGAATATTTTTTGTAGATCTCGCCTGAGGAAGGCAAAAGTAGGTAATGTTTTCTCACTCCGTATGCTTGACATGCTTGGTGAGGAGAGGAAACTTCTAGATGAGATCAGGTTGGAAGAGGTAATGAAGGGCGATGGTTTGCTGAAGGCCGTGATTGAAGGAAGGCTGTTGAGCAGGCGGGTAAGGGGAAGAAAGAGAATAGGTTTTAAGGACGGGATGAAGAATGGTAGGACGTACGCTGTGATGCAGGAAGAAATACTAGAGGTAGATAGGGCCCTACACGTGTAAAACGTGGAGGATTTTTTTCTGACTTCCATTCAAAGCTATCTTTCATCGGTAGATTGTTTTAATGAAATGAATGAATATTCAATTTTACTAGTCTCTCCTAGTTATAGGTGCACCAACGTTTTGACTTAAGGGTCTTCTTTGACTTATTATTATGTTTGCGGGTCGTATATTCCCCATTGGCAATCAAATTTTAATGACAAGGATTGATGATATCAATGCAATGTCTCGAATCCGTTGTATATGCTGTTGTGCTCAGTATGGAGTATGTTAATAACCACAAGGTAGAGAGCATGATTACAAATGGAAATGTTTTTAATGCTTCGTGAATATTTGTCTTATGGTGAGGTAGCTCTCTTGAGTTGCTCCAACAAATTAAAAGCTTCACCTTTAACGAGATTACCTTGCAGAAATACAACGAATAAATATCGGAAGCCATGAGGCACGTGCAAGAGTCCGTTGGATATTCTCTGACTTTCATCATAACCTACCTCTACCCAGTAGATTACTCTAATGATGATGATGAATAAGCAATGCTAAGTTTTCCAATTTCTTTGCGGACCGAATAGAATTCTCAAACGGGTCTGATTTTTCATCCCTACTTTGTGTCAACACGAAAACAATTAGCGGAAGACTTTTCACAAATAAAACTTTCTCTTCAGTAACTTTGTGGTACTCACCTATGTACATGTTCTAGTCCTTAATCGTTAGCAGCAGCTGAATTTGCACCAAAGATTGGTTTACTGTACTTCTCTTTGCTGATCTATTTTCCATAATTGCAGAAATTCTCCTTAAACTTCACTTTAATATTCGACATAATTTGCTTGTAGCCATCAGTACTTAGTCTTTCTCGGTAATTATTTCCCATCCTTACAGTGTTCTGTATTTCGGCACCCTTCATTATTTTCCTACTCTAGGCTTTAGGGTGTAAAATTGTAAATTAAATTTTTTAGTACTTTGCAATGTGATAAAAAAGTGTATTTATATCTAAGCTGTCACTGAGTAATAGTGTGGGTATTTTATAATATGATTGCAGCCAGGCTATAGTTCTTGAAAAAGGTATCTTCCATTGTACACCAGAGTTGTAGCGAAATGAACATCAAGTGTTTAGTCATATTTGTCATACTGCTACATGGAAATACATTTGTTTTTATTTTTACCTCCTTCTCTACCTCCTTCTCTACCTCCTTCTCTACCTCCTTTTTTTGCCTGTGTGATCTCCCCTTTCTCCTCGTCCCCCCGCCCCACCGCCCACCAAACCCTACAAATTCGGCCTCTCTCTCCCTTTCCTCCCATAGGCGTCCGTACGTTTTTTTCCCTCGGACGTGGAAGCCCGAGCGCCAGTTCCTTCAGTGTTCTGTTTGGTTGGGAATGATGCAAAAAAAATTCGTCTTTCATCTTTTTCGTTCCGGCGGTGCGTCTTTTTTGGGTGGCTTCATCCCATATTCATGGAAAACAAGGGAGGGCTCAAACTCGCGCAGTGCGAGTAGGACGAAATAATAAAAAAATAAGAAAAGACAAAAAATTTAAACTACGCATTTCTCCCTCTCTCTCGCTGTGTCTCTTTCTCTCGCCCTGAGAACCCGGAGCGTAACGCGCGTTAGCGTACATATTAATGATCTCATCCACTGCTCTCTCCACTCCCTCTCCCTATTCGCCCACCTCTGCTGCCGCCGCCCGCCACCCCTTATGCTTCCTCCCTCAAGCCTTCGTTCTCGTTGGCATTGGTCCGGCGAATCACTTACTGCGGTCCCTTCGCATTCAAAAGGGTCATGGAACGTAGCCTCTCAATAGAAGTAATTATTATCTACTTAACGAGAATGTTTCTCATATTTCACTTGAATTATTCAACGCAGATAAGCGACAAAATACTGGACTCCGCTGATGTTCGGGTATGAATGTGAAAAGCCGGGTCGATAATCTTTGTCTGTTGCTGGTGAGATGATGAAAGGTGAAACGGCTTAGGTGTGGAAAAGTATTAAAAAATGCCATCAGAAGTGTCCTAACAAACTTTCGATCCTGTTATATTCTATTTTCCTTTTCTCTCCTACTCTGCCATCCGCCACTATGCTTCCCCTATCCTTCATTCTCGTAGGAGTAGAAGTAGTCGAAATTAGTATTGCAGTTTTAGTATTAGTAGTACTTCAATTTAACGTGCTTCATTGGCCAAGGTCATTTCGCACCTACTGTTTGCCACTTGCAGACAGGGGCAACAGCATTCTGGCGAATTGGAACCCCTCCGGATTCTAGCCGAGCCCAACGTTACTTAAGTTTGCTGGAGTGGTAATCGTCGGTCATTGAGTGCACATTTTAATAATTTTCCAGGTCGAAAAAAAAATTCTACGACCACATTTCACGTAAGTGCATCAGTTTATGCGGTGGAACGCGCCATACATGCAGCAATTGTAATGATACAAGGATTATATCTCACATTATTTCCTTAATTAAAGCATGTTATGACTATAGTTTTCGGCGAGGTATACGGAACTTAGGGGATATTATTTTGAAGCAAGTTTTTTCTCGAATATTGGATGGCGTGACCCCTTGATGTTTTTAGTAACAATCATAGCATTAAAAATGTATTATTTCGAGCTTACAAGAAAATCTGTACGTATGTATTCGAATTATTACGAAATATATCTCAAGTGCCATAAGACTACGTCTGAAAATAGCATTGAGTTGCCAAAAAACTAAATCGGTGCGATGCATGTTTTTCACATTTATCTATAGATATCACTAATGAGATTACGTGTGTAAAATTTCTCGCCAATCTGTATGTAAACAAAAATCACTTCAACCACCTTAATAACTTCGATAACTGAACGGGAGATTCCGTATCTTTAGTCGTAATAATCATATACTGTTCTCCCTTCGCCTTCATTATAGGTCGTTGAATGCATTTTCTCCGTACAGATAATTATCCTAATATTATTTCCCTTGTGGCCGTCTCGATTTAAAGAATAGTTTGCTATATCTACTGTATCCCTCCACAACAGAAGCGATGAATTCATGCGCCCTGAGTAATTTAAAAAAATGACAAAAGTTGAAGTAATTAACCAAATTAACGATTGCCTCCACTAAACACTGATATATGAATACTTTATTTCCAGTATTTTCCTTGCATACTACTTAGCCTTAGATTGTTCTAGTAGTACCAATTTGTTTGACCTTTTTTGATAATTTAACTAGAATAACTCAGTATACATATGCGCAGTACCAACGAAGAAGGAAAGAGTCTTGAGGCGCCTTGAATGACTGTTCTATGTACTCATAATCATTACCAAATAATTCTCTTTTGTGTCCACTAACTCTCGAAAAATATGTCGACCAAGTAGGTGCTTACGACGTGATTTAAATGCAAAATTTGCATCAATATTCATCTCTTATTAATATAAATTTAATCAAGTATCACTTATTAATATTAATCATATTCTATGTCTCGGCTTATTATAAATAATCAGGACAAATTATATATCTTTTTTTCTTCTCGCGGCCTCCTATCAGCCAGATTTTTATCCTTCGGAGGTGGAAAATTACCGTATACCGACGACATGTCGATGAATGGTCATATCTCTTTCGTCGATGAGAACAAAAATGAAGAAACCGATATGGGATCGATATAGCCGTCGTAAGTGTGAAAATAAGGTCGACATTCTCAATATGTGAAATGGTATATTGCGCCAATACATGGCATGTACGATACTGTCGACATCGGATAGCACGTGCCCTCGTCGAATACGTCATAGGGCCAACATGAAGGGCAGAGAAACACGTGTAGCTCCTTCATTTTTATTGGGTGCTTTCCTTTTTCACACTTGTTCCTTTCATGGCATTATACTCGAAGACATGCATTGGTTTCATTCGAGTTTTGCTGTAGAGGATATTCCAAGAAAATGGCGTTCTGCGAGTACCCTTTCGTTTTTGCGATTCGGTTTTCGGCTTTCGGAAATGGGAATCGGGGACCATGAGCGAAAGAGTCATACAGATGAATTTACTCCGAACCATATTGCAGTTCAAATAATCCATTGGCTTTCGGACTGGAGTGCCTGCTTCTTATGTAGGCACAAAAAACTATTGAGTCGAAGTGAAGCAAATGAATTGAGAAAATCGGGGGTAGAAGTGGGATTTATTTCGAGAGGGCATTGATTACGTGGAATTCTGGCCACAATTTTGTTAAACTTGACTACATCTCAATGGCAATTCTTGTCGAAATTTTTAGCCGTAAACTGCTCTCGATGAAGCTGAGATGTAATTGCATTAATGCGTCATTAGGTTTTACTTGCCGAATCCCTTTAAAATTTACCTCTTTCCACGCTCCCAGTTTCCCCCCTGTGAAATATATAAATAACTTTTTTGATGAATGGACATGATGATGATGAATTGGAGGCAGTGGGAGTTCTGGTGTGGTGGATGTGAATAAACTATTACGGTGTACTTGGAATGGTAAGAGGAAAAGGAATGGTCCAGGAGGGAATCCGTGAGAGACGGAGAGGGTGTTTGGGGCAATGTTTACGTTAATTTCTGAACTGCAGAGGGGAAATGTCATGAACATGGGAATGGAAGAGGAAAATGCTATGCATTTTTCATGTTAGCTTGGTAATGAAATGTATGGAGGCAGATTATTCGTGTGATATGCAGATTTTGGCAATAACTCTATTTAAGAATCGTATTGTTGCTCTAGGGGACATGTCCCAGAGTATAATGAAGGTTTATTCTATTATTTTCTAAGACCATCCAAACCAACCGGTAATTTATAGATTACTCATGGCAAAAATTAAATGTATGAGTATAGCTCAGAGTAATGCTTTGGATTTTAATCTAATCTCGGGAGTTAGTAACTTTCAGAATGCTGAGGCTAGGATATCATTATAGCTGAGTTTAACTTTCATTGACCAGAGGGTCTCCGGCTATAGATTCTAGGATCCTTGGCTCATTTCTTGTTGATGGCCCTCAAATACTTTTGTATAAGACATGTAGGTTCTGTGGCAGTTTTATGAAAAAAACTGGTGATGATAAATAATAATACCAAATTCATTTTTGGGTGTAATGTACTCAATGATTAACCTGTGTGAGCCGTGCTCTCTCGTGCACTTTCCTCAAGATAAAGATTGTACTTTTTAAAGTATCCTTGGCTGTTGGCACTCAAGGTCTGGAGTAGTTCTTCTTGCACCCATCACCCATCCTTGGGATACTTGGATATCATTTATTAATTGTAACAAAAGGTTCACTTTTGGTGAAGATCTTTATTGTGAAATTGTAAGAAAATTTCTTTAAAATCTTGATAAGCAGCCGAATTCGACTAAATACACAGCGTAGGAATTTTAATGAAATAAGAGTTTCTATATTTTTGTTTTGTTTCTTAATCCTAGTCTTTTTGATTCTTTCCTCTTTTCTTTTTTGGCTATTTCATTTTACAATTATGAAATGAAATTGGATTACAATCATGATAATTGAGTTTTGACATCAATCATCTGATCATTATGAGTGTTCTAAAAATTAATGAAGATCATTGTCCCAGTTTTTGGTAAAGGCATGGACTTCTACTAGCGCTTGTCATTTTAATAAAGCCTCTGATAGTAAAATGGCCATTGTTAGCGGCAACTAGGTGGATATAAAGGCTATATATTACCATTAAACTAATAAAGGCTCGTACTGGATAATAAAAATCCCCTAAAAACAGAATCTTCTCTAAACCTTTTGATAGCTTTGTGATACTGACCGTAAATTTGTTGATAATTGAGTAATTATGTCCTCGGTTTGATTTATTCACTCCTTAATTTTCGGATGAAACAATTAATTTCCAATGAAATCTGGAAAACAGCCAAAATGCACTGCGTTAAAAAGCTGCCGGTATTTTTTAATGGGAGTTATTAAGTACATACCTTCGTAGATACTTGACAGTAAACCTACATATAGCTATTCAACAATTGCATAGCTATCATTCGGATGCATTGTAAATCGCGTGCTG
This sequence comes from Pyrrhosoma nymphula, assembly GCA_963573305.1. NCBI lineage: Eukaryota > Metazoa > Arthropoda > Insecta > Odonata > Coenagrionidae > Pyrrhosoma > Pyrrhosoma nymphula. The sequence goes on along the minus strand of OY754333.1, from coordinate 137,401,361 downwards.
CTTATATTGAGCTTTGTGTTATCAATTAAACAATCTTTATGTAAAAGAACTTTTTACAGCTGTTGGTGTCGTTTTCCATGAAGAGTTTATAATTTTTTTGTTTACTTACCTGGTTTAACTTTGTTTTTGTTTAAATTTAAAAACAAAATTTTTCGTGATTTGCAATTTAGCTTTACTTCTCGGAACAAATACGAGCTGTAAATGATATCTATATTCGACTTGAAGATTTTTAATTACGGAGCTATAAAGAAAGCGAAGCTGGTGATAAGAGTAGGAAGTCACAAACTGGAGCAAGTTGAACAATTTAATTACTTGGGTAGTACGCTAGAAGAAACGGGACATAGTAGCAAAGACATTAGGAAGGGAATAGCGCTAGCGAAGGAAGCGTTCAATAATAGAAGGGAGCTGATAACGGGGACCTTAAGTAAGGATGTTAAAAAGAGGCTAGTGAAGAGCTTGATATGGAGTGTGGCGTTGTATGGGGCAGAAACGTGGACCTTGAGAAAGGAAGACGAAAATAGGCTGAAGGCTTTCGAGATGTGGGTGTGGAGGAGGATGGAGAAGGTGCGTTGGACGGAAAGGAAGACAAATGAGGAAGTGCTTGACATGGTGGGTGAGGAGAGGAAACTTATAGATGAGATTAGGGGAAGACAGGGTAGGTGGCTGGAAGGGGTAATGAGGGACGGTGCTGAAGGCCGTGATAGAGGGAAGGATGTTGGGTAAGCGGGGAAGGGGAAGGAAGAGAATCGGTTTTATGGACGGGATGAAGAAAGGTAGGACTTATTCTGAGATGAAGAAAGAAATACTAGAGGTAGAAAGGGCACGGCACGTGTAAGAGTTCGCTGGATATTCTCCAAGATTTGCGGTAACCATTCCAAACCATGAGGGAGAGCATTCTTGCTCAGCCTCCTGGGACCGTTCATGACCTTCAAATCACATTTCCATATGGAATCATTTTGAGATAATAACTATTATTACATCATTTAGATTTGGTGTTGTAATAATTATTAGATCCTGAATTGTGCTAAGTTACTCTTTATAATAATAAATCTGTTTAGGTAAATAAAAAATAAAGAAAAATATTTTCGGCTTTTAAAGGACGTCTCTTCTGCAATTTTCTTAGCAGCCGTTGCGTTGGTGTGAAAATTGGTTGAATTAAAATAAAAAGTTTTTATTTTTCATAGAAATTAATACTACTGGTATTTCACGCATATTGCTGTGTTCATTCATTATTCGTGTACTTATTTCTTGTGCGTGGAAATTACCACTCAGTTCCTTGTTGGCTGATGTTTCTCGTATTATATGTTGATATTAATGCTCAAACATGATTATTAAACCATAAATGACGGTAATATTTTGCTCTGTGCGATATAACTATCTAGTTCATATAGTTAAATACGAGTAAAGTTCTCTGAAACGTGTGATTTGTTTCTCTAAGGCAGTTAAAAAGACAGCATTCGGCTTTCATAGTCATTCAGTACATGTGACATATTGATGGATGTATATTATGTTACAACTCTCCAGTGAAGTTAATTATACAATTTTTATAATTCAGCTAACTGCGATTGGGTTAACGTCTGCATATTGATTCAAATTGTGGATGAATTTCCGCATTTGATAAATATTAATTAACGCATCACTGGCATCAATTATTTTTGACTGCTGCATCATGGACTTGTTTTTATGAGAGAGAATGAAAAGAATGAGAGAGATAGAAGAACACGCACGGAATTTGAATAGAGTAGGAAAACATTTGCGGCATAAGAAGAACAGGGGGGTTATTTTGTAATCTCACCTTTTTAATGACTCTTTGCGGGAAGGCGGGAGATCCGTTCCGCTCTCGTAATGATCAGCTCACGATCGGGCGTGGTCCAATGGTGGCTCCATTTCACGTTCCTAATGACTGGTGGCATGGAGCTAATAAAATGCGGAGCCAAATGAAACGGATCAGGAGTCGAAAGATACGGATCAAGAGTCGAAAGAGCGGACGAATCAAATAAATAGACCGGCAGTTCACAGCTTGAGAGTCGAACACGGTCACGCCGCATGGATGGCGGAGTTGAACTACGAAAAATGACGTAATTTTCCACATTCTATGACGTATTCTCACTTAAGTGAGATTAAAAAATAACACCCCAGGGTAAAAGGAAATCTTCTTTGCATTCCTGTTCCATTTCGAATACTAATGAATAATATTACCACCCTAATTTATTGTGCTACTTAAAAATCATAGGGAAATTTATGTGAGTATGGTAGAATTGGTTTTAGTAAATATTGCAGAAATTGTTAGTAATATTGTAAGTAAATAAGTATTGCAGAAAATCTAACGAGAGAATAAAAGTTTTTTACTGTATTTTGTAGAATTAATAGAATATAGGATATCAACTATGGGAGATTTCAGCATAATAACAGAAAGTGAAATTAATAATATTTTATTTTTATTTTTCAGGTAAGCACATTCATCACTTGTGAACTAGAATAGCGGAATTTTGACCTTCCTGGTATGTATTATTGTATTTATTGACAAATTTACCATGATATGAACTAGCTCCTGACTGAATTCGTTTAATACAGAGTAATTTAACCCGGAATTTGGAATATAAGATCTCTAAAGTAGGCAGTAGAACCATACATAATGAATCTCTTTAAATTATTTAAAATTTTATTATTTTGCACAATCCAAAACGTTGCGCTGCAAGTTACTGCCTCTTTTCATGAGTTTATAGATCCTTGTTTCTTTCTTCTAACATCATATTAGAGGGGCAAGAAGTGACCTGCTCTTCGTAGAAGGTAATTTACATTTCCCGCTTCTTCATTAGTCGAGTCCAATGTTATTCCATAATAATTTTTGGCTTTCTTATACTTGAAAATAAAAATACATGAGGTTTCAATATAATTTCGAATACGTTCGCCGACTTTTATGTCTTTGGTCCTTTTACGAGACGTATCTGGTTTTTACTTTACGTTTTAGTCTTTGTACTGTATTTGTAGAATATACCCAGGGTTGTCATCCCTAGAAAATCTGATTTATCCGGAGTAGTTTTTGTGAGGCGCTGACGTTATTATTCGCATTTAACGGTGAGCTTGGATATAAAACCTTTTAATATACCCCGGAATTCGAAGTTTCATATGTTTTCCATATTTGTTGCACACGATCGTTTTGTCTTTGACTTTACTCGGATGCCAAAATGGAGGTTGTTTTTCTTTAATGCATCACTTTAAATCTTTGGCATGGGCAGGCTGTTTAAGGTAATGAATAGAATTATCGTAATTAGTCTGTATAAATGATCTCCGTGTTTCTTTCCACTCAGCTTAGTTTTATTTTTCTTGGTCTTGCACGATTGAAGTTAGAATCTTTGTAACTTAGCTTCCAATTCGGTTGTCAGTAAAGGAATAGTCTCCATAATTTTTACTATCGGAAACATACATTACGCGGCTATTTAAATTTAATTTCAATATTTTTGATTAGCCTGACGCTTTTTTGTAGCTTTATAACTTTTTGTAACTTCTGTTGTAACTTTTGTATTTTTCTATAGTTTCTATCAGTTGCATTGTGCCATTTCGGAAATTTGCTTTCTTTTAAAGGACTCCGTTCTTTGATTCGTTGGATTTTTAAAAGTAGTTGTTTCATTTGGAGAAGGAATATATTTTGTGGCAGTTATCAGCATGAGAGACACTTGTGTTAAATGATGTGCATTTGAATTCGTTTCAGCATTTCCCCCCCTGCCCCCATTCCCTTAGCTGTAATCCTTTTTATTATAACCCTGAGTAAATTCGACAGTCTCTGGCGTTATATTGTGGAATAGCATTTTAGTACTTAAATAAAACTGCAGCATCATCAGGTCTACACAAGTTATGTCTCCAATGGGAATATTTATACATAAGCAAAAGGAAAGAGGCGGGGATTCTTGACCAATGAAGGAGGTAGTAAGTAGTATCTCCCACTGTTCCAATGTGTCCAGGCGTCGCGTCGTCCCTTTTTCTCGTATGGAGGATCTTCACGTCAAAGTTTGTACAATGGGACTCCTCTATCAAGTGATTGGCATGGTGGGATTTGGGATCACTGTTTGACAAGCACTTCTTATGTTCATTGATGCGCATTTCAAAATTTCGCCCCGTTCGACCTATGTACACACCCTCACACATGTCGCAAGTCTCTTTATATACCCCGGATTTATTCGTGGGATCGTATGGGTCTTTGGCATCTGCTTTGTACGACCCTCGGCCAAGATACGGGTAACCTAGCCCACCTTCGTTTCTTCTCCTTGCAAACCTGGGCGGAAGTGATATTTTTTATAGCTAACATTTTTTGCCTCCTTTTTAAAATGCCTTCTACTAAGGAGGCCTTATAGCCGTTGGCCGATGCGATGTGTGTGATGGTGTTTAATTCTTTGTCAAAATTGTCTTTAGAAAGAGGAATGTTTAACACTCGGTGGATAATAGAGTTAAAAGCAGCTGTTTTATGGGACATTGAGTGGTAAGAATCAGCTGGTATCACTTGGTCAGTGTACGTGGGGTTACGGTAAATATTAAATCATCTTGAGTTATGGAGTCTGAAATTGATTTTATGACAGGATGAATGTTATCGTGATCGTATTTTGGAAACTGGGCCTCTTTATCGAGAATACTTTTTAAGGAAGTTGCTCACAATTGTTTAACACCAATTTGTTCGGAACTGAGGGCCACTTCACAATCTATGGCTAATTTGTCCCAAATTGTTATCCGTGGTTTGGCAGCAAATTTTTTAGACCTGAGCATTTCCATTTCACAGAGCAAGCATGTCTTTAATATTTACCGTAAGCCCACGTACACTGACCAAGTGATACCAGCAGATTCTTACCACTCTATGTCCCATAAAACAGCTGCATTTAACTCTATTATCCACCGAGTGTTAAATATTCCGCTTTCTAAAGACAATTTGGACAAAGAATTAAACACCATCACACACATCGCATCGGCCAACGGCTGTAAGGCCTCCTTAGTAGAAGGCATTTTAAAAAGGAGGCAAAAAAGGAAAGCCATAAAAATATCACTTCCGCTCAGGTTTGCAAGGAGAAGAAAAAAAGGTGGGCTAGGTTATCGTATCTTGGCCGGGGGTCGTACAAAGCAGCTCGAAACTTTCCCAGGGACAAATATAAAGTCACTTTTTACACTCCACTCATACTGATGGACATAATTAATAATGCCAAAGACCCATACGATCTCATGAAGAAATCCGGGGTATATAAAGTAACTTGCGTCACGTGTGAGGGTGTGTATATAGGTCAAAGAGGGCGAAATTTTGAAATCGCATCAATGAACATAAGAAGTGCTTGTCAAACAGTGATCCCAAATCCCACCATGCCAAACACTTGATAGAGGAGTCCCACTATACAAACTTTGACGTGACGATCCTCCGTTACGAGAAAAAGGGACGACACCTGGACACCTTAGAACAGTGGGAGATCATCAAGAGAAAGAAGAAGAAAATCAAACTTCTTAATTATGTAGAATTTGATGATCACTCCCCATTCTATCCTTGTCCACATGACAACCCAAGCCTGTATATACCTCGTAACACTCCCCCCCCCCTGTTATTCACCATCAACCGTACCCCCTTCCTTACTACTACCCCCTTCATTGGTCTAGAAAGCCCCCTCTTTCCTTTTGCTTATGTATAAATATTCCCATTGGAGACATAATTTGTGTAGACCTGATGATGACGCCCTAAAAAACGTCGAAAGTCGTGTTGTGTAATATTTTACATTAATATTTATGTGGACAGTACAACTATTGCAGTTTTATTTAAGTATAACCCTGAGAATTACCTTGCTTATGAAAGAGTTCATCATACAACCGGAAATCAAAGTTTGAGGTGATATTGGCACCAAAACAATTTATGTGACTCTAGTTACTGTATTTATAATTTGTTTTACGTCACAATTCTTGTAAATGTATTGACATGCATTCTGGGTAATTATTACGGATGGCTAGTGGACCTTACGGCATGTTTTAGAATATGACGAATATTAATCTAAACGCAAATGTGAATAATTATGAGAGAAATTATGAGCGTGTATGCCAGCTCTAAGTCCTCTCCTCACGGCACCCGAATAGGAATCGGGATTGCAATGAAATTAATCAGGATTCTACCTCGAGTTGTTTCGGTAGGGAAAATCAGTACTCTAAGAGCCGCCAGACCAAACCCGTTCCCTACGCACTCTTCCCTCTTCCACGTCTTTATGTTTCTGTTTTTTTACGATTCCCCTATCGGGCTACACTTCCCCCATCCATCGTTACGGTCGTGCCGAGTGGATGGACCTCCCCCCTCGTGAACTCGGGTCACCCACCAGCAGCTGTCACCGGCACCGGGTAGATTTCTGGTAGGGCGTGGGGAGATGGTATCGATCAAGGGGGGAGGAGGGAAGACAAAGAGAGAAAGGTGGAAGGAGAGAGTGATTGGAGGAGAGAGAGAGAGAAATGATCGCGGGAGACGTGAGAAAGGTAAAGAAAGGGAAGAGGGAGATTGAAAAAAAGGCGCAGGGCCCCAGAAAGTTGTGGCTGAAAGACAGACGGATGGAAGAGATGGGGGTGGGGAGGTGATGATAGGATAAGGCCAAGGGGGAAGGATAAGGAAAGAATCGGGGAAGAGTGTCGACGCCTCTTAAACTTTTCGGACACCGGCCGGCGAAAATAATATCAGGGTTCCCTTCCACGTCTCGCGGATATAGATTGATTGCCAGGCGCCACGTTCCGCTAGAACATGGATTGGTGTACTACGGCTCGCAAGTACATGCGGCTCTTTTCGCTCACATTCCTGTGGCTCTGAAGTGATATTGTAAATGAAAATAAAACATAGTTTCACTCATGTGACATAATAGTGATTTTTCATCACTTATTATTATTACCACTTAATTTATCTTCACTTACCACAGACAATTAATGATAGATATTATTTCAAATAGATTATTAATGTTACATTGGAAGACAAACGAGGAATTTCTTGAACTAGCTGGTGAGGAGAGAAAACATCTGGATGTGATCAGGGGAAGGTAGGGTAGGTGGCTGGAAGCGATGGTTTGCTGAAGGCCGTGACAGAGGGAAGGATGTTGGGCGAGCGGGGATGGGGAAGAAAGAGAATAGGTTTTATGGGCGGGATGAAGAAAGGTAGGACTTACGCTGATTGTGAGACGAAGAAAGAAATACTAGAGGTAGATAGGGCACAACGTATAAGTCTGTTGGATATTCTTTGACTTACATCATAACCTACCTTTAACCGGTAGATTGCTCAGATGATGATGATGAATGTTGCATCTTTGATTTGCCTCCGTCATTCTTGGGATTTCGAGAGTTGGGTGGGATTCCCAATGCCCTTTGCAACAGTATATTTTACGTGAGACCATCACGTGGATTATATTTCGTTTGGCTGCTACCCCTTGACCTATCTGGTATGGATGGCCCTTCCAGGAGCTATTATTTATCAATACCCCCGCCAGTTTAGCTCTTGGAGTCATTGGGACGTGCAAGCCCTTCCACCGCGTCTTGTAGTCCATGGGGAGGAAGGGGAGTGAAGAGAATATGCTTTATGGATTGGAATCCGCTACACTGCAACATTTTTCATAGCATATTTAATGTTTTCAAAAAACTGATAAGAATCAATGTAAATAGAGGCCATACCTATTTCTTTCTATTTTTGGTTCTTAAATGGCTAAAATTATGTATATTCTAGAAATAAGCCATGACAAAAAGTAAAAATATACGATTGGGTGTAGAGTGATGGGACATATCTCGAGCTGAGGAATGAAATCGTGTAAGGAGATATGGTCCTGTAAATACCTGGTAGATTTTTACTCTCGTCCGTCTAAATGTACCTGAACCAGTATATAACCTGTAGCAATGATAATTAATGTTATAAATATTGTTGTAATAATCCTAAAAATATATCTTATTAATAAAAATATTTTTATGGCTCACGAATAATTTTTAACTTCTATTGAGAGACAGGATTTCTGAAAGGCGTTTGAAGTCCTCGCCTGCCGAGCCAAAGGTTGCGGGTTCGAATCCCGCCTGGGTAGAATCTTTACTCCTCCCAGGGCATGGATGTTTGTGTTCGTCTAATATTTCAAATTGGCAGTAATTGGCTTTGGCTGTTGCCAAAATAGAAATTAAAAAAAATATTAATGAATAAACAGTTGGAGAGTAGAGCAAATTACTATTTAGGCCATGACCATTTTGGGTTGAGGAAGGTGAGGGCGACCCGAGATGCGATTGTGGTTATGACGACATTTATAGTTAGAAACAAAAGTATAATCACGATGTTTATGCTTGCTTTGTGGATTTCGAAAAGGCGATGGAGTAAATTGAAAGAAACTAATGCAGTTACTGGGGAAAATAGGAATAGATTGGCGTGATAGGAGACTCATCCGAAACTTATACATGGGTCAGAGGGCTCAGGTGAGAGTAGCTCAGGGTGAATCAGGGTGGGCAGTTATAGGTCGTGGGGTGCGGCAAGGGGCCCGTTGCCGCCTTTGCTTTTTAACATCTATGCTGAGGAAATAGTAAGAGAGGCATGGGATGAGCTAGATGTGGGAATGAAAGTAGGAGGCCAACGGAAAAAGTCGGTTAGATTCGAGGACGACCAGGCGTTGGTCAGTCGGTCATCGAAAGGACTGCAAACTTTAGTAGATGCACTGGAAAAACAGCGTGAGAAATACGGAATGAAGATAAATAATAGGAAAACAAAAGTAATGAGATTCTCTAGGACAAAGGAAGCGAGGCTGGTAATAAGAGTAGGAAGTCACAAACTGGATCAGGTAGAACAATTTAATTACTTGGGTAAAACACTAGAATAAACAGGACATTAGGAGGAGAATAGAGCTGCGAAGGAAGCGTTCAGTAATAGAAGGGAGCTGATGACAGTGACCTTAAGTAAGGATGCATAAAAGAGGCTGGTGAAGAGCTTGATATGGAGTGTGGCGTTGTATGGGGCAGAAACGTGGACCTTGAGAAAGGAAGACGAAAATAGGCTGAAGGCTTTCGAGATGTGGTTGTGGAGGAGAATGGAGAAGGTGCGTTGGACGGAAAGGAAGACAAATGAGGAAGTGCTTGACATGGTGGGCGAGGAGAGGAAACTTATAGATGAGATCAGGGGAAGGCAGGGCAGCTGGTTGGAAGCGGTAATGAAGGGCGATGGTTTGCTGAAGGCCGTGATAGAGGGAAGGATGTTGGGTAAGCGGGGAAGGGGAAGAAAGAGATTAGGTTTTATGGACGGGATGAAGAAAGGTAGGACTTATACTGAGATTAAGAAAGAAATATTAGAGGTAGATAGGGCACGTCACGTGTAAGAGTCCGTTGGATATTCTCTGACTTACATCATAACCTACCTCTAACCGGTAGATTACTCTACAGAATGATTTGAGAGACAGGTTGCCCTCTCCGTCTCATAAGTTTGCTAACCCTGTTGCCAGGTGTTCAGCCCTGAGTGGAGCTTCCGAAAGTGTGTGCGTGGTGCGAATAAGATTGGTGTGTGCGCCAGAATGATTCGTCACCGGGCAACAGGGCAAAATCTAAGCAGGCTCTAAGCCATTTGGCTGGCACCTGTGCAAATGTTCCCGTGTCGTGGAGCGTGCCGAGAGCAGTGAAGCGGAAGGGGAAATGGAATTTCAGTTTTCTCTTGCCTTTTCTTGATCTCAGACGAGTTAGCTCGAGGTCATCGCTATCTTTGCCACTCGCTGCGTGAGGGATCCTTAATAGACGTTTATTGGGGCTGTCATTTCGTGGTATGATTGATTATTTTAAATGTTAAAAATTTCTGGAACTAATTCACGATCTGAATTTTCATTTTGATCTTACTATTAAATTACAAACAGAAAATAATCAGTTGATAATTGCATCGAAAAAAATGTTCATTTTTATGTTTCAGTTGTAAGAAATTAATTAGGATTTTACAATACTCTTGTTTCGTAAGATAAACCTATGTTTCACGGAAATGTTCTAAGTATAGTGACGAATGGAGTATGTTTTAACTATGCCTTGAGTTTAAATTCCAATTACTATCCCCATTCTTGTTTTTAATCTCCAAGTTCTTATTCATGCTCCGTCAGTGATGCAATTGAACAATTTAGCAGCCGATGTCTTTGAAACGCTGCTTTATTTTACCCTTGAGTTGGTAAAAACACGGAAGTTTCATTTTTTCTTACCTTGGTAGCTATATTTCTTGTATGCCCTCATTGGTGCCAACTGACCCTGTAAATGAAAAAGGCGGTCGTAAAACTTCGGACGGGAAAAGGAAGTGAGTCGTGACCTGGGAGACTTTCAGTTGGAATAGATGTAAGTTTCTTTCATCCTCGTCCTGCCCCATGAATACAAATTGCAATATGCTCCCGTGTGAATATGGAAGTCTTCTATTTTCATGGGCTTGAGACGCAGAAGATCCCCTTGAGGATAATGTCGCATTAATATTGCCAAATTAGTCATTTTAGTGTATTAAAGAGAAATTATTATTTATTTTATAGGCCAAGTAAGAGAATTAATGTCTCAAAGAGTTATTTCAGCTGAAATAGTTAATATTCGTAAATAGTTAACCAATTATATATTCAATTCTTTATGAGCACTAGAAAATTTCTAGAGTACGCGAAGCAATCAGATGCTCTAAGTTTTATTTTGCTTCCTGCCAAAATCCACGTATAGTATATTTGAGATATTATCCTAGTTGTGCAAGCTGGATTAAATCCATTTCAATATAAAATCGAGGAGTTTCGAGAACACATGGGGCTACAGAATCTACATAATCATGCGATTGAACCGCTTTTTTGTGATCCTTGAACATCATGTTCTCAGGTCTAAGTAGAGGTAGTTCATGATTGAAGTAGATTAGAACGGAAATCATAAAAATTCCAAAATTTTACTTGGAATGAAGGTGGGCATTAGCAAAGGTATTTACGAACATGGTGTAAGTATGATGTACCTACGGACTAGGTACACTTGCTTTTTCTGCGTATCAAGATCAGTATTTTTCAAATGGACTTGCTACGCATCAACTTTAATCAGATGAACCACAGTCCTCAACGTAGAGATTCAGGGTTGCTACAGGCCTGGTATCTTGGAATACCTGGTGCACTACCGCCTCTCCTCCCTACTGAGTTCTTTGCCTGATAATATAGATCCATTTTTTCTCTCTGCGGACTCATTTATTAATCTCGCTATGTCCCATTTTCCCATGAATAAATAATACCTCTCCCATTTACCTCCCTTCCTACCTACGTTTTATTTGTATTTTTTATTATTTTCACCGCATACAAATTTTTTTCATTGATTGTTATTGTTTTTATTTAAAGTTTGTTACTGTGCCTCTTTAAATTGGCAGAAATGCTGTATGTGAGCAATGAAATAAATAAATGAAAGTTATGGACATTTAAAACGGGCCTGGAAAAGTCACGGAAAATGAGAAATAGTCTGGAAATTTCCTTTCTAAGCCAAAATATGATTATTTTCAATAAGTGAGTAGTATCTTGTTAGGCATTGCCAGATGCTGGGTGGAATTAAGGTTATTAGTTCACTGCCTAAATGAGGCATTGCAGCTCTTATTTGGTGTTTATCAAGTAACCATGGCCTTAAAATACACTTATTCTTGATTCTTTGCTGAGTAAGATGAAATATTTGTTTCTCCTTTGATTGTTAACAGGTAATTTGTGACCTTGGTCGCGGCCGAGACCTAAGAATAATAAACCTTAAAAAGGAAGCCGATTTTCACATAGAGCGATTTATAGATTTGGGGGTGCTCTGTTTTTCGGAAAACTTTATTCCCTCACAGTAAATGCGTTGAGCTCATATTCTTGCGCCTTCTTTTAAAAACCCTCCAAAGAAAGTAATTTTCATATGAAAAATATGAAACGTTATTGTTAATTATTTTATATATTATAAATTAAACTGGAAATATTAACATTTTGCCTAGAAAACCTGGAAAATTCCTGGTATTTCATAATCTCTGGTCTATACCATCCCTGAGATTATACTTTCATCATTGTATTTCAAATCTGTTCACCGGCCTTCAGACATTTGTGTCGCCGTTTTAAATCTGGGAGGTGTGATATGAAAGGGAGGAGAGAAGCCTGCCGCCGGCATTGGCCTGTTCTTAACGAAATATATCAAGGGGACCGCGGTGTAACGTCCCATCCGACTGACGGAATAAACGTTGGTGCAACATACCAATATCACCCGGTTGGAAACCCGAGAAATCTACATCACAAGTATTCACCGGGAAAGCCTTAAATCTTACAATTGTGGTATATCATTGTAATTTTTAAATAATTAAACTTTTACAGAAACCACTTCTTTTTGAAATAACATACACGACCCGGGCTTCGATGAGTAATCATCAGGCGTTTGTATTAATGTTTTGTTTATGTATCTATGGTAATCGTCGTTATGTGTCGTCAGAGGAAGGGGGTAAATGAGGAGAGGAGATGAGGTTGTTCGAAACGGAGGTCCAGGATAGGGGAGAAGGATGGGTACAGGTACTCATTAATGAGGGTGATGTCTGGGGTCATTCATTATTTTCAAACTCCCGAGCTGTTTTCGTGAGTCCAGTTCCCGTTGGTCTCGCGTTTTGCTTGGAACGAGGAGGAGTTGCACAATTGCCGACCCCCACCCGAACCGAATAGGTATACCCTTGCGTTCTCATCCCTCGTTAATGTGAAGTTTGCACTGCATTCTGGTTCAATAATGGTTCATATGGCGGCGTTAATTGACTTGCGTTTTTATGAGTCCCGTTTTGCCGCCATAATGAAGTTGGTGACCTTCATTTCTGAAATTGCCTTTTTCGGTAAGACTAAATAATCGCTTAAAGGATGCGTGTTAATTGGAGCATGTTGCTCTGAACATAAACCTGTGTTCATCCAGAGCAGGGATTCTAAACCTCTTTGTGACTATCTTCCCCATTAAAGGTTTTTTTTCGTAATTTTTTTCTAATTGCCCCATGAAATGTTAAACTTGAAAAAGGGAGCACTGAAAAAATATTTTAATCCCATAATTTCTTTAAGAATCCCTGATCTAGGGAACCTTGAAGCAGCCATGCCTCTTATTCTTTAGTCTATCGCAATCAAACTTTAAAATGTCGTTTGAAAGGTTTTTAAAGATTAAATTATGCTAAGCATACGGCAAGATGTTTTTTGAAGGGTATTTAAAGGTTAAATTATGCTAAGCATTAGGCATCTACTGACTGGCATTCGAAAATCACGTGAAAAGAATACGGAAACCTGTTTGAACCACGCTTCTTGGGACGCAGGGAAGAATCAACCCGGTTTTATCTTGTAAAAACCTTGGGTTTATTCGCGATGGGACGCACAGCATGTCCCAAGGTTGCATGTTATGCTCAACGCAGGGGGAAATGCAGGAGAAAACTTCTTGCGTGACCCAGCTTCAGCGCTGACCTGCGCTAAACTCAGGAAACATTTCTAGCGCCAGAGGCATCAGCGTAGAATGCTTGTAGTGTGATCGGGCCATAAGGATCCTTCCATTGTGCCGGACTCGTTTCATTCGACAACGCGAAGAGAGCTCGATTCCTTTATTCTTCTCATTTTTTCTCTGTGCCTGCCTTTTATTTATTCCGTTTTTTTTCGGTCACGCTCTCGCGGAAATGAATGTGTATCTGGAAAATTCAAAGCGGCAGCCCCGTTGTCGAGGACGTCCCCTCCCATTGCCGTGTTTTTTTGAACCTTGCCTCCAAACGTGAAATTGCTGCGCTTTTTATACGGTCCCTTTTGTTGTCGCCTTACTGCTACCACTCGACACGAGACGGGGTTAGAAGATATGAGCGCTAGATTTAGGCCGTGACTTTGTTATGTTCGCTCCGGTTTTGAAATACTCTTGCGTTGGCTTGATGTCGAACCAGGAAGACTTCTAAGTTTATTATTATTTTTTACTCTCTGACGCTGCGCGTTGCTTATTTTTTCACCGATACACGATGTGGATTGCACTCACAGTGCAAGATCACCACCTACGCAAATAGGGTTATCCAAACGTTGAGATAGGATGTAGGTATTTTCTCTGGGAGTTGTATGACCGTCCCGATAAGCCCGAAGCACTTGGTCTCATCAAAGGGTGAATGGTATTGCAGTCACGCAAGCCCTTCATTCTTATAAAACGTCTATGTCTATAGCAATTCCTGTAGCTCATGTCTTTTTATTATCACTGTTTGTACCATTGTTGTGTGATCGAAGGGTGGAGGGTATTGGGGTCTCTTTGCCTTCGTTCATCTTTAAACTCTCTCTTGTGAAGGAGAACGCCTGTCTCGAATGCCTCTTTAATTCCGGTTTTGCTTATATCTACCATCTTAGATTACTCTGAGAAAGTAAAATTAAAGTATGGGATTTGGGATTAGAGATATATTTGCCGATAGATATTGACTCTAAATTTTATGATTTAATAAGCGCTTTCACTTTATAAAACATTGTACAATTGAGAGTACGTATATTACTTAGATCAGAGTTTTAGCTTAGATTAAATTTTGGCCTCCTGATTGCCCTAAAAAAAGTGGGATAGGATGGGCGACGGAAGGATGATGGAGGTATTTGGCAATAAAAATTGTTTTTAAATTTTATGGAATAAAACATTTACTTGTCTGGTAAAATATTTGATCGTTAGTGTTATAGCTTATTGTTGGTTGCGCTTAGTGATGGTTGTAGTTAGTGACTAATGTTACATTTTGACATTTATATCGTTTAATTTACATAATGATTTTACCGTAACCATTTATGAAGAATTGTGAGGAACATACGGCAAAGTCATAATGCACTCCCATTGTAACCCGATAAATGCAGCAATAAAGTAAAATTGATGGTTATATTCCGATTTTAATCATGAGTGCCCTTAACAATCCACTTGAAGTGAATTCATCGATGAAAATCGTCGAAGAAAAAGCCTCTCTTTCCCTCCGCGGAGTTTTGATTCTATTCCATGATGAATATTAGGTAACATGCTCATTGTGAAATTAAGTTTAAAAAAAAGGTGATCTTTTTTATGCCGGTTAAGGGGGAGCGAATGTGTTGTTTGGCTACGTACGCGGAGTCGCTAATGGATGGCGGCCGTGTGCTAGTGAAATCTTTCCCCCTTCGGCCGCAAACTTGCGTGCGCACTTTAAAGGGATGGGAATAAATCGCTCCTCATGCGGGAGGAGGGGGGAGTGGGGGAGAGGAAGTCCCGAAAACCTCTTCCGCCACCACCCTCTATGCTACTGCTCTTTACCCTCTCTCCATATGTATATATATAGGATGGGCTGCTCCACCTCCACAACCCCGCCGAGCCGCCGTTCCGCTGAGCCAATAAGTTAAATAGATAAGCCCCGGGAATCAAACACTGCCTTCGAGAGTAAATAACGCACACACCCACAAGACCGTGTCCCGCCTCACCCCATCGCAGCGTTGTGGAAGTTGGGCTCCCGCGGGGGTAGCAAGTAGGTCGACGCGGCACGCGGATTAAAGTATTTGGGCCCCTGCCTCCCATCACAACCCCCCTCTCCTCCACTCCTCTTCTTCTTGAAACTCCGCACCATTTCGAATTTGAATCGAGGGAGGGAGGGCTCTCTCTATCAATACTTCTCCGCTGGAAGGAGCGAATGGGAATTGAATAAAAAAAGATAATGCGGAAGAAGAAGTGGAAGAAGAAACTTCTCTCGACTGATCCGTATTTGCGATATGCGTTATCCCCCTAATGAGTTCCACCCTCCTCCCTCTCTTGCGATTATTGAACTTGGCTTCGAAAACTTAAACCAAAAAAGGTGTGCCGTTTTCCGTTTTTTTCTTCGGCCTCCCTCTATATCTCTATCTATATTTCTCTCACCCGAGGAGGTATTCGAGAACTTTTCGTGACTTCTATTCATCGGAACGTTTTCTTTTCTGCCGGAGAAAAAAATATAAGCTTGGGTTAGGGAGAGAGGTGAGAGAAGGTAAAAGAAATATAAGAAATCACCAGGCTTAGGATAGGGCACTGAGCCCCAACCACGCATGCCTCTTTGCGCCCTCTGGTGGGCGCTCCCGCGGCAAATTGGTGCATATTTTAGTTTCTGAGCTCTCCATTTGGTACCGCTTGTATTTAATGCCTGTCTCTCCAGGTATTCATTTTTCATGATAGGAGGGAGTATTTCTGATATTCGGATCAATTATCCACCGGACGCTTCAGTAGCTGTGTGACATCGAAGAGAGTTTGACGTTAGACTAAAGATATAAAAGAAATTTTAGGAAAATATAAGAACAAGGAACCGGTTCCTGAAGCACCTCTACCAGTAATATGCCATGTTTGCAGGTGGCATAAAACTTGCATAAAACTTGCCGGTCATAAATTGTGTGCCAGTGATGTACAAATAATGTATGTAGGAGGCATTGTCGTCAAGAGACAACATGTATGAGATTGGAAGATGAACAGGACCTAGATATGAACTAAGATGATTAACAATGTACATTAAGTGTCAAACAATAAAAGATGTAACTGTAACAACTTAATCAGCCATTTTTATTAGTAAATTATCTTGCCCTTAAATATGGGAATGCAATTTACTTTTGCGGTAAAATTGCCGCGGCGCGCCCACCGGAGGGTTAAGGAATAAGACCACCAGTTAGCGTGGTTTGGGGAGGGAGGGAGAAATATTCCCCGCCTCCCAGTTCATTATTTCTTTCCCCCCCTTCATGAAGTTTGACTTTGTAACCGAGTGAAGGCACTGTCGCCGAAGTACGTTCGATTGGTTTGACGTTACTGCGGCGGCAGAGTTGACTCTGGTTTTGAGTGACACAGCGTGCGGGAGGGAGCTATGGGGCGAATGTTTATTGATTAGCGTTTCCCCCGAGATGATGCATGTACATTACGCGCCAGGGAGAAGGGTGGTGGAGAAAGGAGGGGAAGGGGGTAGGAGAGGGCGGGGATCGCAGTAGTAGTAGTAGTAGTGGATGCTGTGAGTGGTTTGATTGAACGCGCGCGCTGGTCTTGTCCCCCGCACAACCCCCTCGTTCCCGAGCCGTGATTTTGCGGGGAATTCACGGCTCGGATTAACGTGCGAGAGAGAGAGTAAGAGGGAGGTTGGTTATTCGCTTATTATAAAGGAATGCGGCGCACGTCCAAATAAAATAGTAGGAGAGTGCGGAGAGGGGTGAAAAAAAGAACGTTGTACGTAGAGAACGAAGAGAAAATTGAAAAAGCACCGACTGGTAGGGACAGGCCCCAACCGCGCAAAAGCGAATATTGCCCCACCCACGTTATTCAGATGCGAGAGGAACTAGTTAATTTCCTCCTCCTCGCAGCTAATTTCGTTTCCATCAATGCGTGCCGTGTGTTGTGTTGACCGCGCTTCCAGAAGTCTGCGGGGTACAGGTATATATTCCCAGTACTCCTCATATATTGACCTATTTGCTGCAGGAAAAAAGTTTACGATATTGAGGTGGGAGCGAAATTTACGGAGGCTCATTCTTCGTTGTGATTCCTTCTTGCTTGTATTTAGCGGGATTACTTTCTTTGAATTCGTGATATAATGGCATCCAATCGAGTTCTCACTTTCCCAGTACGTCAATATACTTTTTTGATTACAGATTGGGTCACTGAGTTGGGATAGACATTTTAGCCGCCTTACTTGTACACACTATACCATACCTTATTGGTTAACTTGATTAACTGTTTTCTTTAATTCCCTAACTTTTTTGGCGTTCTATCAAGTTGTCATTGGCTCCGTAGGAGTAAAATTTTTGGAGTTTATTGACAGTGCCGCAGCAAATAATGTCTATGATGATGCAGTATTTTGTTCTTTATTTTATTTAGTTGTGTACGATACAAATTTTACTAGTTAATCCTGTTTCCATGAAGTGCCTTTGTTGTGTTATGATGGCCCTGTGCTCCGTTTACATTGGCCTTTTTGTCGTAGCACTGGTCGGAAATATATTTTTTACCCCAGTTTTATTATTCGGGCGGGAAGGAGTTCTCAGAAGCCGCCAGGAAATACTTTAGGGAAGTTAAGGACCGTCAGAAAACCGACAAATCAGCCGGTAGAGTTCTTATTGATTATGGCGCTGTCTTGCTTGTCTTGACTTGGATTATTTTCTTTGAATTCGCAAATTTTATTGCGTTCAATCAATATTTTCACCGCCTCAGCCGGAGTATAATTGAAGATTGGTGGCTTTCATATGCTGGCTTTGCCGCTGCAAAGTATCGTTATCTAATATTACTTTGCGTCGGCAAAGTCAACATATGTAATGAGTTATACTCCGGCTGGAACTTCAAACATATTAATTAAACGAAATAAAATTTAGGAATTAAAAAAAAAGAGTCCAAGTGAAGACAAGGAAAAACTCTATCAGCCGATTGGTTGGTTTTTGGATAGTCCCTTAACTTAACCTAAGGAATCATTGCAGCTCCTGAAAATTCTATCTCTGCACGTACTATAAGATATTGCAATATACGTACCATAAGATATTGCAGTTTCATTGATTGTCACGGATATGCGTTTTCCTGCTAATCTTGTTTCCATCATGCATGCTGAGTTATGAATACCACTCCACCATATGTTTGGGGAACATGGCTCCTATACCCGGAATAGGTTTGTTTACATATTTGTGGAAGGGATATTTTTTAGAATTCCTGACCTCTGTATTCAGGCGGAATTGAAGTTGCAGATGCCTAATTAGTTTTAAATATTTCGTTCCATTCTTGGTTGTCTTTATTGACTGCTTTATTGAAATTCGTGATTTTTTGGGAAATATCAATAGTCTTACATAGTCTCAGCATGGGAATAAGTAATCATGCATCTCATAATTTCTGTGATAAATCAATATTGTCACCTTTAATACATTCGGTTTTAACTATAGAAGATTATCAAGTGAGGAAAGGAATCGTGCTCAAATTATTTGTTCGTAAGTTAAAATACGCGTGGATGTCAAGATTGATCGTGATTAGTTGCAATCAGAGTAATTAAATGAACTTGAGAATTGCAAAAAAACTCTAATACTAATACTTATCTATCTTCTCGTTCTTTTTTTGTAGATTGATCACGTCGACTGTATGCGTAGATTGTAGTGACGGTGGCCTTAGTGCGGAATTTTTAATGCGTTTTATACCCACGAATTTATCTGTAAATGCACTATGCATTGCGGCTTACAATTCTTGTGGAGACGTTTATCATTTTTTGGGAAATAAAGTAATTGTCTTCTAAAATTTTTATGTTTAGATAGGCTTGAGAAAGAATAATACTTTCATGTATTTTTACTGCCGATATTTCCTGTAATTCCTTGAGGTAAAGGTTCTAAAGAGGTTTTTCAGATTATTGTGTGAAGTTTGATGATGACCGGTGTGTAAAAAGGTTTGAGAGTGCGTTTTGATGGAGATGTTTGTCCCCTGTGGAATCTAGACATGTGGCAAAAAGATTCGTTCTTGCATTCAAATAGGAAATATGCCTGGCAGAGGGTCTCCAGAGTCGTTGCATAGCGCGTGAAAAGTTACTCTCGGGTTGTTTAAAAACTTTTTTGACGAGCTCAATTTAAGCAAGTTAATTCTAAGAAATGAAACGTGGTACTATATTTCTATTGTGAACAATTTTAGGTTTACCTACTCCTCTCTCTACATTTTTACCTTATCTCCATCGTAGTTGTTACATTCACATGGCTCCTGCCCAATACGTGAGCAACCGCGTCGAGATTATTTGGAGGATGCCAGTTGTAATCCATGCTTTGTAAAATATGTCTTAACCCAACATTAACTTTACCTCTTTGCCTCAGTTTTTTTAACAATTTAATTCCCTTGACTATAAGGTATATGTGAAGACCATGTTTATCACATTCCGACCTGTCGATGACCTGATAGCCCGCAAAATTCCAGCGCAGGTGACTAATGGCTCTTGGTAATTTTACAGCAATCCCGAAGAGTTAGAGGATGACCACCCACCTTAGAGGATGACCATTCTGCCTCAGTACTCGTGCTTATTAATTTGAAGCCTTTTTCTATTAGTTTTGCGGCTTGTGGTGATTTTTTAAGTTTCACGTGGCATGATTGATTTGATATCATAAGTTAAACAATCCCACCCTTTCATTACTCGCCCTGGAAAGCATTTGGTGTGCCCGAAAATATCTTTGATGCACGCGCGCATAATTCGCGCGCCCGAGGTAGATTTTCGGTGACGCCGAAACGATCAGAGACCGAACGAATTCGCTTCCGAAACGCTCCCATAAAGGGGAACTTGGTCTCGAACGGTCAGGAGGGGAGAGAGAATTTTTCGAAAATGACGTCCCGTGAGGTGTCGGTGAAAATATTATCTAAGCACATGAGGGCCCTTGCTCTTTCCCTGGTAGACCACGCAGTTCCGTTCAGTGTTTAATATTTCGCCGTTTCCAAATGGTGGATGGGAGCAACCTCTTTGGCTTGTTTCTAGGGGGGGGGGGGGGCGATGGAAATAAAGTCGGAACGGAAAGGGATCAACCAACATTTGGGCCGTTTTCGCACGTGGCCAACCAAAAGTCGTTCTCCCACCGAAAATCTGCAGCGCTTTTCATACCCTGCCTATCCCCTACTCCATGGTACTACTAAATAAGGTAGGCCATTGCGCATGTCGCTGGCTACGTGACGTCATGCGTGACGTCGACTGGTTTGCATTTTCGCCGGGCGACGCTTGCATCCGTAGCAATGAAGCAGTTTGCTCTGGTTTACACTTCTAGAGTCAAGAAACAATGTCTTTTCGTGCGGTATTTGGATGTAGCAATAGCGATCGTAAATGAAAGGGAAAAGTGAAGTTTTTTCGTTTCCCGAAGGATTTGGAGAGGAGTAGTAAGTGGATTCACGCCTGCCGGAGACGAGACAACCATTCAGTTTGGTTCAGATAAACTTCATCTTTATAGAGATGCCAGTTCATAAAACCCTAAAACGTTCAGATAAGGTAAATGTATTAATTAAACAAGCTAAATTTTGAATTCCTGTTTTTTTATATGGTTAAAGCTATCAAATCTATTACACAGTAGTAATACAAAATTGCCATTCTAATACTAGTATCATTACATTAATACATAGTCCACGGCTCATTCTATCACGTAACATAAAGATATTATATTTATTTTAAACACTGGTGAATATTTAAAAATCGTTATTTAGGTACATAAATCAATTTCCTCCAGTTTTGCTTAATAATATACCACTAGGCATTTCCCCAGTAGATATTCTCTTCATCTCATTGGCCACTTCTATTTACACTTATTGCTTAAAACTTCTATTCTAAAAACTTCATAGGTGAATAGTTGATCCGAATTCTGAATGCTAATTTTAGCAACTCGATAACCGTCTTCCTCATATCCTCTTTGAATAAGATTTATGTTCTCTCAGTCTACAGTTTTTCAAAAAACCTCTTTAACTTGTTAAAAATTAATCTTTCAAAATTATCTTGAGGCTTGTGGTCAATTAAATTTTAATTAAACTCAATTTGCCAACGTTTCTGTGTATTTTTAAGCTCGCATCAGGGCATTCGTTTGTTAAAAAATAAATGTAGATTTCAAATCCTGGTTAACATGAAAACAATACACAAACCACAATATATCACTCAATGAATTCATAAAACAGTGAAATCATTGTCTGTTATGTTGTGGTTTATATATTGTTTTCGTGTTAACCAGGATTTGAAATGTAAGTTTATTTTTTAACAAACGAATGATGGCTTAAACATAAACTGAAACGTTGGCAAAGATTTGAATTTAAATGGAACTGACCAAAATCCTCAAGAATATTTTAATAGATTGATTGATTGTGGTTTACAAAACTTAATAGAATATTGAAGAAAACGCATACTTGTTAAACCACCCGAATGCTAAGACCATTTTATATGCAACATTGAACTTTCAGCTCAAGTAATTAAAAGAAATTCCCTAATATTTCACGATATTGTGGATTTTAACTCTATCTATCTTTTGATCGATCAATAATAGAAATAAGAACAACTGTTCTGCAAGAAATATTAGCAAACCAATGTAAACTATGCATAATAGCCACGCCAATACCATTCTCTACGAATCCAATTTCCTTGAAGTACCACATTAGTTATGAAAATTCCAGTTAAACAATAGACTCTGCTACTCTAACTCAATATATTTTTACACTGCCGTGTAATGTTTTTTATTCGTTGCATCAATGACAGAAATGTTTTGATAGGAATATTCCTCAGGGTATCCATTACAAATACACAAAACATTTTAATTTCGACTTTATGAAGTTCGTATTATATTATGGTGCGGTCACTACAAATCTAAGGTATTGTCTATGAATTATCCATTTCATTTGGTGTAGCACGTCTATTACCTTTACATTAATAAGAGACCTGCGCTTATTTACCGAGTTTTCCATGATAGTTAAAGATTCTGGGCGATTGATGTAATTTAACTGGTTTAAAATATTTAGTTTCATATTCTCAACGCTAGCCAAGTTAAAGAGCTCCCTATATGTAATATTTCATACTATCACACTCAACAGAAGTAGACGACATTGGCCTCGGAACTATTCGTGGAGAAGTAAAGAGTGGTAGTCATAGGGTAGTAGCTCTGATGAGTTGATGCGTCCGCACTCGCGTAATTGTACGAGAGATTTCAAAGTGGCGCCACTGCATGAAATCCAGATGACGTAGATGCGCAAACCGCGCTCGTTTTCGTCCACCGGAATGGCCTACCTTATTTAGTAGTACGATGCCCTACTCCCCCCATAACGATACAATCGGACACGATCTCATTGGCCACTCCATCGACTTACTACTACCCCTTAACATCGGCGATTAATTTCAATGGATAATGACGGCTATATCCGTCTCTTTTTCCTGAACTACTTTATCTTCCCTCTCCCCCTCCCCTTCTCACGGTAGCGGCGGTTTTTGGGGGTGTGTGCGAGTAAGAATCAATTTGAGGGAAATAACGTCGGAATGGACGCCGGGAAAATATTTCGCGCTCTGGGCTGGAAGAGAGAGAGGGTGGGGTTAAGGTCTCCGCCCACGTAGCCCGGGGGATGCAACAGGGCTAAGGGGGGGGGGTGTTCTAAAGGTGAAAGAGGGAAGTAGGGAGAGAGAGTAAGGGCCGGCGGCTACTACACCTTTCCTTCGTGAGACGCCCATGAAGGAGTGTGTGTTCTGGGAAGGAGGTTTTTTCGAGGGTTCGGGAGGGAACATTAAGGATTTTTTCCCTCTCTTTCTCTCCTGTGGCTGGGCGTGGTGAGGGTACGTGAGGGTTACTGAGGTCGGGTCGAATGGATGTTGAGGTGGGGGGTGGGAAGAACAAGGGCGAGATATCGGCTTTTCCTTCTGCCCAATTCTGGGGGTGGGAAGGGGTGTTCCCAGGGTATAGGAGGGCGGGTCCAATAGGGGAGTTCTCAGGTCGAGAATGCCGGAGGGGGGTGGGGGTCGCTCTTGAAGGAAGAAATGACGAAGGGGGTGGTGGGATACGAGGGAATGGCGAGAGAGGGGCGGAGAGAGGGTCAGGAGGTCGAAGGTGAGAGGAGAAGGTAAGAGAGGTTTGCTGGGAATGGAGTCACTAGGGAAGTTTCGCGTTGCTCCGATAGTATTGTTATCATATGACCGAAAAAAGAATGCTGTAAGCTATAACAAAAATCGCAACGATTCCATTAAAATAAAAGTGAAGATTAACGATAGAGGAACAATTCCTGCATCCCTTATTCATAAACTTCTAGTAAGACACTCGTTTAGCATCTTATAATGAATCATGTTCTAAAGAAAGATTCTAATGGGAATGTGCCACGGGTTTTAACTTAAAATGTTGATATGGATCTAAATTATCTGGGCTAAGTATACCGCCTCTAACGCCAGTGAGCAATAAATCAATGATATTTACATCGTTCTAATAGAATCCGTACGAATTTCACTTGGTGCAGTCTAACAAGATAACGATTACAGCCGCTGTGGTCTAAGTGGATGGGGGGATGGAATCATAGCTCAGCAAGTGCTTAGTTCAACGGCTTGTGATAATCATGCGTCAGGGTTGGGGATTCCCGTACTAGCATTGTTTTCGTAAAATAATATTAAAATATCCCGTTCATGAATGTTTAAAATCAGAGTAGTGTGTTTTAAGTGTCATCAACCAATGTAATTGAATCTATGTCCAATCTTGTCATTTATCAAATGATTCGTTACACTTTTTTTGGGCTTTCTGTTGTAAATAATAAAGCGTGTTTCACGATATAAAGGGGGCTGTTTTGTTTGAATTTTTTCAAGAAATGAAATTTCTTATGAACTGGGAAAACTACCGTATTTCCCAGTTTATAAGACGCACTGTTTTTTACTCCAAAATGTGCTCTAAAATCAGCCTGCGTCTTATGTCTTATGAGCCGAGTGTATAACTTCGTCTTCTAACAGATTTTAAGGTATCCGGCGAAAGCTTGTGGAAAATTGTCACAGACTGCATTGTAACAGAAACACTTCGTAAAAATTTCCACGCCAATTTTTACTCTACCGACCTAGGTTTCGGTATAAATTTTAATTTCGCTAGTTTGCAAAATAATCGAATGAAGACAGTCTAATTTCGACTCTCGAGAGAGGAGAAACGCGATCTGCCAGCTGCGCATGCGTGGTTGGGGTCTAGCTCGGCGCTCGACTGGCGCTGCGGGATCGAAATAGAAACTTGAAATCGGAGAAGGCTGTAAATTTTGCGATATCTCGGCTTCCAGGCATCTTAGAACCTTCTTTCTAGAAATTGTAATTTAATAAATCGTGTTTTAAAAAATGAATAAAGATCTTATTTAAAATTTTAACTTTTGTCATATATCTCCCATGTACACACGACAGACGTAGATAACAGGATTTACTTCCCCAATTAGGCTCAAAACAAGCGAAACATTCAACAAAGGTGCGATTTTTAACAGCAGCAAGATGCCATTTTTAGTATGGAAAAATCGAAAATTGTCAGTGAAAAGTCGCGGAAATGTCAGGGAATTTGAAAAGTCGCAGCCGATGGACACCCTGTTATATTATCGACTCCCCTAATTTTTACGTGTTGAGGAAATTGATACTTTCGCGTCCTTTTGTTGTCGATGACTAATTGGCATTCAACTTCGAATTTACGGCCTTGAACAAAGAATGGGAATGTATCCGAATGCCTTAAGTCATGAGGAATTGGGCACATACTATTAACCATTTTGAGTACCTGCTTTTTATCGTAGTTAAATTTAATTGGGGCAACTATTATTGCGGTAAATGCCAAATTTTATAAAAACGAATTGCTGAATCCACGCTAAGCGATAGGAGTTTGTCATCCGAAATGTGTATCCTACTTCCACCAGTTAAATTTTTACATTTTGTTGGCATTTACTCGCTATGATAATGCACATAATAAGAGCCGGTAGAAAAGTTGCATTAATTCGTTATTACGACTTCCAAAATGGCGTTGCAGTTGAATGTACTCGTTTTTCCCATTGCTGACGCCAAGGATATACATATAACTTAAATCAGCGGCTAAATGCATGGTCGAGGAATCCGGATATACATCAAGATGGCGTCCCCCCTCCAAGGGGAGTACGTAGGTATGTACCTAATTGATTAATTCGGGCTACCTTTGTGTTGAAGGTTGTTTTGAAAAAGGAGGACATTGCATGGAATTAGGAACTCAAATTTTGTTAATATCTAGCTGATTAACTTTGTTATACAGCGATGAAGTGCCCTTGCGAATGAGAAAAAGGAATTTGATAGGGAAAGGACGGAAAGTAAAATGCCACCCTCAGTTTTTTTTGGGTTATTAGTGGTGTACTTATAGGAAGAAGACATTTTTACGCATATATATCCTAAAGTGTATATCTCTTATTTTGTCACTTCTGTCAGTTTTTAAGGTATAACGGGGCTAATATAATATACTTCGTGTCACCCTGAAGATGATCGCAAGATGTGAGGTTTTCTAGTAATCTGAGGCGAGTGTTTAACCTCCGAGCTACTGGTAATTCCCAGCTTACATGCATTTAATTTCCATCTCTTCATACAAATTATGCATTGAAAAACAATATGTATTCTCTATTCCTGGAGCCCTGCTTCTTTGTATTCATAAGCTACAGTGAGGGTAGACGATGGTAGAGTTTTGACGTTGTTGGAACCTTTCGTTAGTTTTTTTTCAGAAAGGATGCACTCTGGTTCTGGGGAGGGAGTAAAAGGGACCAATGTGGTTATGCGGGAGGAAATGGATAACCGATATCACTCTAGGGGTTCCAATTGACCTCCGCGAGCAACACATGCATGCTAAGAAGGACTCCCCGGATCCGCTTAAGCTCATGGGATATTGAACGTCCACATAAAAACCGTATGAATGAACCGAAGCAAGATGTGAATTGGGTTGAGTTAATGAATCGGTTTGCTTAATCTGAATGTGCCGTGAAAGCAGTTGTATAACCTAGAATAGGAATCTCTCTGGAAATTGAGCATCACTAGCCAAGCAAAGACGCTGAAGACTAAGTTCGTTCTAGCGTACGATTGTTGAGGATGTACCACAATCATTCGTTATTGCTAGTTTGCTGGCCTCCTTTTCATCAGAGTGAAGGAATTTTTGTTATATATTACTTCTTGATTCATCTTTTAAAATTAATTTTTTCGTTTTTCTATGTGACTACACTCTGCTTTAAGTAAATAGTTTTGGTATTTAATAGGCGAATAGGAATTCAGTATTTCCACATGAAAATATTCATAGATGTATTTTTAAGTTATTTAGGAGAAGACGTTCTTAGATGAACCATAAGGAGAATTTTATATGACTGCGGCTGTGTAAGGGTTACGTCATTTATACTCGTTTAGGAACGCTATCTTAAAAACTGTGTTGTACATCTGTCTAGTTGCCATTATTTTACTCGGGTTCTTTAGGCCATCCATCTAATATACCGTATTGATAAATCAGTAAATCACTAAACTCGAGATAGTTTCTTTAGTGCCAGCGTTTATGTCTTGAGAAATCACACTTCGACAATCAAATTTAGTTAGTTAAAATAGTTGCCCCTCATTTGGGTTTCCCCGCGCAACGTTGTTACCTTGCACCAAAGGATACATTCAGGATTAATATCGGCTTCAACTGAAAAACGAATAAATTCTGTAGATTATGGTTTGAGACCTCACTTGGTGGAATTCCTTGATATCAGGGATGGAAGAAGTAACTCTGCAATTCCACATGGTAATGATTTATTTAATTTAAAAATCAAAGAAAAACACACGACCGGTTTTGCCGCAGAACAGCATCTTCAGGTGAAGCTTCAGGAGCAGCATCTTCAGCACCTGAAGATGCTGCTCTGCGGCGAAACCGGT
The DNA here is from genome assembly GCA_963573305.1 of Pyrrhosoma nymphula. Lineage (NCBI taxonomy): Eukaryota > Metazoa > Arthropoda > Insecta > Odonata > Coenagrionidae > Pyrrhosoma > Pyrrhosoma nymphula. The sequence continues at coordinate 137,374,108 of OY754333.1, read as the reverse complement.
CTTGTGTTTTTTTTTAATTTTTAAATTCAATAAATCAATACCATGAGGAATTTCAGAGTTATTTCTTCTATCCCGGAATAAATTCTGGGTATGGTATATGAGAAATGGAAGGTCCTGGAGGAATAAAGAGGCATTATCAAGTGGATTTAGCTTGCTTAGTAGGGTAGGGTTACCATATTCTAAAACCCCAAAATGCGGACATCCTCAACGGGATTGATCAACACGGTACCAACCCATTGTAGACCAGTTGTGTCATCTATCAACAGTTCATTTAAGTTTTTGTACCGAGAAAATAGCATACCACGAAGCGCCATAAATGATGCCAGCCCCTGGATTCAACTAAATCGAAAGCACCGCAGCGTGAAGATGGCCGTCTATCGCCGGCTATAGCCCTAAATGGAAAGCACCCTAACAGATCGCTGATAGTGTAATTCAATAATCGATATAAAAATATATGTAACTAGTTCGTGATACGAGATGAAAAAAAATATCTAAAGATTTTACTTCCCAAAAATAAAAAAATGCCGGCATTAGCAGAAATCGTAAATATGCACGCGGACGCTACATTGAAAGTCGAAAATACGGACCTGTCCGCATAAATGAGGACGTATGGTAACCCTATAGTAGGGGCAGTGAGATTGTGAAGACCGTGATCGAGGAGAGGGGATCGAGGAACGGAAAGCGAGCAAGGGGGAGAAAGATAATCGGATTTTTGGACGTTGGGATTGGTACAGGCAGGTTTGCCGAAATAAAGATAGAAACCCTAAGATGTTAGAGGTTATAGAAAACTCTGAAGAAGAGTTTGTCGATCCAAATCCACCTTAATCGGTACACTACTTCTAATTACAAGTATGTACTTTCTTCGTAGTAACCCATGCGAGCATAACTATAGGGCCTAGTGCTTTCCCGTCGTATTTGATGCAGAAATTCTTTTCGGATTCTCCAACGGGTCAAACTCTCCACATTGGCCGGCGTTTCGATGCTCGACTCGTTCATCTCCTCTGAGCAGTTGAGTGTCGCTTCCAGGTTCTAGTCGTCCTTATTAAATATCAAAGGGCATCTGACTAGCGGAAACCGTATATAAGGATGACCAAAACCTAGAAGCGACATTAAACTGCCCTGAGGACGATGCACGAGTCGAAACGTCGGTCATTATGGAAAACCTGACCCGGTGGAGAACCCGAGAAGAGTTTAGGGATATTTCTAGGGTATAAAAATTTATTATTATTGTAAGAGTTTAAGTTTACTTAATCCTTTATTTGGTTCAGTCGCTCTATAGTCTTGCTCAGATATTTGAAGCCGAAAATTTATTTTAAAAATTATTTCCTGTTTACCCTTCCACTCTTTGAATGATGGTTGAAATATACAGGAGACGCTGTCCATGGCATTTTCGTGTGGTCAAAAGGCCGCCTACTTTTTTTCTCCAAATTTTGTCGCATTGAAATGAACTTATTTCCCTAAAATATTAGTATAAGCATGAAATAATGAATTAAAAGTATTGCTAACACAAATTTCTGCGGAAATTCCGAAATTAGTGTCCTACATTCTGCTTATCACATTAGAAATATCATTTAGACATTCAAGAATGATTCGATTATCCTCATTATTTTGCGCCGGAATACAAAATCCTATGGAGTATATACATCCTATAAAATAAACCTGTTCTATGTACATTTTTTACAGTAAAATATGAGGTGGACTTATATTTCACCCGAAATCAAGTAGTTGACGTTGCCTTTTTAACCCACTAAGATTTCGATGCTTTGGTCGAAGTGGACGTGGTCTTCCAATACCTTTCCATCCTATACCTACCAAACTCTCCCATACCATACGGTATTCTCTTCAGTGTATTTCAACCCTCTTGTGTGTTACTTCCTTGTTGTTAGAATACTACGATTTTATACGTTAAGGTGGTGCTTCCATCGTTTGAGAACAGTGCATAATGTGTTTTGGCTGGTACGAATCCTGAGGAGTGTAGGTCAGGGACAAACAAGGCCGGTTCCCGATTTGCTCGATGCTGGCGTAGATTATTCATTGCGACAAGGAAATTCATATGTGAACGCGTTCCGACGCTCACGTGCTCTAGCCAGCAGTCTCTTGGACGAATTTTCGACCATTGGAAACCTAATTAACTGTCTCATTTCCATTTGAAATCCCATAAATCGTAGTGGTCTATCTGAATCCTCAGATAACAGTAGGAATACAGTTGCAATTGCCGTCAGGATTTAATTCGTGGGGGAGGATGGCCGAGGGAAGCTTAGCAGATGAGCCCTGGTGACATATCCTTATGCTTAGAGAACTAGTCTTCCTTAGTGTATGACTTTACGTAAACTTTCAATTATTAGGGTATACGGCTAAATATAAAAATAAAATTTGTTAATTACAAACAATGAAATAGAGTTTATGCAGGTTTTTTGAAAAATAATTGCAAATTAATATATTAAGAATAATTGGGCACAGTAACTTACTGTGGTGTGGTCCGTAACCCATGACTAAGCACCACAGCCACGCGGTAAGAGGCCCGTCTCGGCGGGCCCGGCATATTCAAAAGATCGCTTCTCTTAATCGCACCACCCCCTGCTCTTATTTCCTAGCTCTTGTCTCTACCATCTGTCTGTCACCCATTTCTCCATTTGCGTAGATGAAACTGCTCGCTAACTCCCCCTGCCAGTTTCTACCTCCACCAGTATGTCTATCTTGTATTTTGACGCTATTCCCATCTGTTGATCACTGCCCTCCTTCAAGTGCACGGATCGGATGATCCTCGATTTCCATAAAATCTCAAGCAAGTGCATATTTGAATCTCCCGCATCCTCTTGTAAAAATTATACGCGTTAGGACAAATTTATGATAAATCCGGCAAGGAATGCGTGATTTCTTAAATTTCAGAAGAAATGTGCGGTTCTTGCAATATATACCTACAATTACTAGGGCAGGCACAGAGTCACCAATGCGAGGAGAGGCATTATCCTTTAATCTTTATCGAACGATCCATTATTGAAAATGAAACCATCTAGCCATGAAACGGAAAATCATTTCCTAATTGCTATCTAAAATGTACGTTAAGTGGCTATGCGCTTTTTTGCATTTAACATACAGGCAAAATATGCTAAGAACCTAAAATGGCATCATATGACCGAGTTCATTAAATAAAGGAAAAATCCCTTTCTAGTATTTCTATCATAACATTTTTTAAATTTTATTCTCTCTATATTTTGATGCTGATTATGTCAAAATATTTTATATTGAATTGTTCAAGTTGAAAGTGTTCTGACGTGCGAATTAAGAGGAAATGAGTGCGTGTCTAAATTGGTGTAAACAAATTTAAGTTCGTAATAACTTGAATGAAACCCAGAAAATTGCATCGCGTAGAAACGCCTAGCTGTTCGAATGTGAACGAGTGTCGAGAATATATGGGACATGACCCTGCCCTAAATATTACGAGCACAGATTTCGTCCCTCAATTAAGCTGGTACGAAATTGAGCTCATTTGACGGATTCTCGAGCAAAAATACTTCCCCTGTGACGACTGAGACGTGAAACCCTTTTCAATAAGGTAAAAAAAAGGATTTCAGGATCTTATGCAAAATAATTTGCACGTAGTGGGAAAAGTGCTTTTTTTTCGTTACTCCAAGAAAAAAACTGGTCTCCCGTTTTCCTCCTTGCAGATAAGTGGCTTATGTACGTACCTTCCGTACCTTCGTATCCGCGCGGCTATATGGGGCGGAAACGACGGACGCTGCTCAGGAAATATTCCCAATTAACAGAAGTGGTGCTGATTATTCATTCCTATTCCCCAACCCCCTGCCCCCACCATCCCCTTCCCTGCCCCCACCCATCCCCTTCCCTGCCCCCTACCCCCTCGCCAACGCTCGCCAAGGCGAGTGAGCCCATCTACGAGTTCGACCGAAGAGATGAATGCCCAACCAGAGCAATGAGGGGGATGATTCATATAAACTTCTACCCGCAAGCGGTCCTCCCCTCTTCCCAATAATCCCCTGCACCCTTACTTCTGCCACGACGTTGAATACCTACCTATATTTTTTGAGTTCAATTAGGATCCGTGGGGCTGGTGAAAACTGAGTTTTTTTTTCGGATGGGGGGAGCGTAGGAAGGAAGGAATGGAGTCTTATCTCCCCTCCAACCCCTGTATCTACTCATTCCTTTCAAAAATTGCGCGGTACCTTCTCGTTCTCGCACACATAACAGACTTGCAACACGACTACTCATTCGCTGTGGAGGGGGTGAGCAAGAGATGGAGAGACAAATCCCCAATTTTAATTGCGGGACTTCGGCCGAAATGGAATTATCGGCCGAGGCAGGGGGAAATGCGAATCGTGCACTGCTGGCACATCATCTCCCACATTCGTCATCTTTTCCCCAGCCGGGAGATGGAGTGAGTGGGTGTGATTAGATTTCTCCTCTCTCCACCGCTCTCCGCATCTCCATCCCCTCCTCCCGAATCATCTCTCTTTCCCTCTATTCCTGCATCCCTTTCCCCCTTTTTCCTTCCCTTTATATACTTCTTCCCGTCTCCTTCCCGGTCCGAATCAATCAATTAGGGCCGCGGCGGATGATACACTGCTCATTCTTTGTATCGAGGGAGGGAGGGACCGGGGGAGGTGGTGGAGATCGAGTTGTCAGGGCGACAAGACTTTTGGTTGGGTGGGACGGGAGTTGTGTTGGCGAAAGGCAGAAACAGATGAGAGGAGAGGTTTTAGTTCATTTCCTCTGGAACACGTGTCCCCGTCGAAATGAAACGAAACAAGGACGGTCTTGAGTTAGACGTTGGCGACTCCTTCCCGGTTAATTAGAGAATAAAACGAAAAGGAAACTACTACTACTCACTGAAATTATATTTATCTGAATCGGTGGTGGGGTAATCAAGTGAAAAGATAATCCGTAGGGGTTGTTGGTTCGAGTTCCGTCATTTTTCTCATATTTTGCGTACGAGGATTCGCTCATTGGTATCAATGGAAAAATTGTGTTATCTATGAATTTTTGCATCTTTGAGAGTCTTATAAAGAGCAAATATGTGCATCGAATGTTGGATTTTGCCTACGAATGGCTTTCTATGTCATTATGTGATTATTTTGGGCCGAACAAATAAATATTACTGCAAAAAATGCCCTTTTAAATTTAACTTTAGTATATAATGACCCAAAATATATTTTTGACTCTAATATAAATGGTGAATTAAACTATATTTTATAATTACTTAATCGTGTTAGTTAATTGATGATTCATGTTTGATCCCAAGGGAATCGAAAAGCCAACCTTTTCTTACTATGTTCAGCTCTTCTAATTTGCCGTAAAAAAAGCCCTCTGTGTAGGTACTTGCGTAGGACGTCATGTACCTTTTATTCTTTATTTAAAAATTAGCGAGAAAATTTGAATCTGCATAATTAAATATAGAAAATATATTTGTCGTGTAACACTAGTTAAGCGGCATGATTTTGGTTGGAGAGCTTTATTTTATGTCTGAAGGCTCATTACCTTAGTGATTCCAGATGTTTCGATGGATTAATTGGAATAAAGAAGTATCCTAATGATTCTGTTTAAAAAAAACTAAAAATGACACCAAGACCTCGAGTTCGTGCGTGAAAATGAATACACCGTCTCTCAAATGATTTGTTTTGTGGAGAAATCTTCGAATACAAAGTAAAGGTTGATCTATTAATAATTTACGAGTAACTGAGTATCCCAATTATCCACATGTAGGCAAAATACCAAGATTTAACGTTTCCATCACGATTTCTCCAGTTTTATCATGACATTTTTTGCAATTTAGTATTCATTTAGAAGTAAAGTGGAATGGGAATGACTTCATTCATATCTTTGGAAATCTTCATCATGGATTTTTCTTTCACTAGCGAATATTTAATATGCGTTTTTCTCCATATATTGCTCCGTATTGATATCTTGATAGCAAGTGTAGTGTCAGCCTATGAAACGTTACGTCCAAAATCAGTCATGTGACTGGGATAGGTACTTGGAGGAATAGTAGAATTGAGGCCTGTGATATTCCAACTGGAATATCACATTGCTATGCAAAGCAATGGAAACGAAGAGCATGATTATTTACTCCTCTGTATCGTGATCATGGCTCATATAGTATTCAACCGTGTGTATATAACAAGATATCTTTGTGACATGTATCACTTTGTGACAAATTTTAGGCGATGCAGCATATCACACTGATGTCGCATCTCGAATTATGATCGTATACCACATGTTTAATGTTGAGCACCCTGGCTGATCAATATTATACCGCTACATTATCTGGATTTTGCGTCAGGCTGTCGTTACATCCTTATATTACACTGTCACACAACAAAATGTAGGTTATGATGTTTTTAAATGAAAATATTGCTTCACTGCAGTATTTCGTTCCTCCATATTTCATTATAACTCTCTAGCATCCAAATAGTTTTCCCATCCTACATCCATCTTGATTTGGTTTTCCTTGAAATGGGATTTCCATGTAATTCCGTCATCACATTTATTTTTTTTTGCGAATGCCTTGTGGCTCAGGCTTTGCCTTGTCCATCAAACTCTGCTTCATGAGGTCTTCTTCTCTTCTATTCTTCTATAGTATATTTACACGTTTCGGGTTTTATCCATCCATTCGATCTTCTGTAGCCTCCTCCAGCACCAAGTTTGGAAGGAGTTTTTACTCTTTGTTCACTGTACATAAGTCCAAGTCTCTCATGGGTGCAGAGTAACCCGAATACATCAGCCACTATTTCCTGGTCTGTAACCTCATTCTATTTGATCACTGAAGTTTTTCCTTTAGTGTGGATACCACATAGCTCAAGCTCTTATTTCTCTGGTGTCTTTAGTGCTTCATGAATCTTGTGTTAGTTACTATTTAGGTGTGTTAAGGAATCCACATTATCCATTTATCTGTTGATTCTATCTTTTCGGGTGATTTTTTTCCTTTGGCCCTTTTACGTGAACCGCACCTTGGCGCGTTCGACCCGAATGTTTTGGGGTACTGTTTCCTCTCTTGCAATCTCATTGCAGGAGGTGGATGAACTGAAAGAAATGGTAATTGCCTGGCGAAAGGGAAATGGACCGATGACTGCGGACCGATGGGAATGGAAAAAATGACCTCGTGGAGGGGAAATGATTGGTCAACGGCGGTAGGAGATGAGGGATGCATGGAGAGGGTATGTGCGAGATCGTGTTGGCTTGGGCTGAGGGGTTGTAGAAAAAAAATGGAAATTGCTAATTTCCGCCGAAAGATTCGCTTTCTCCCATCCCCTCCCCCTAGCAATCCCCTCCCCAGCCATAATCACTCACCCTCCTCCGATTCTTGACCAATCCCTCTTAATATTTCCCCCGCATCCCTTGCTCAACCGTTCGTTCGACTGAACGATGGGTTTTCAATCGGAAGGAGGAACCACGAGTTAAGCCATAGACTGAAGGGGTCGTGTCTCAAGCAAGCCGACCGAGAAAAAACCCTCGATCAGACGGCGAAAAAGATTATTATTACTGGGTGCCTATATTGCTCTTCCTCTCCTTCTCAGCTCACCCTCCCATTTGTGCCCCGTTTGATTTTTTATTTCCTTGATCGAGCCCTCTCTGGCATTTGGGATGTGAAGTGGAAATGGAACCAGATTCAAATATCTCCACGCATCATTCATATATCAACTGAGGAAGAACTTGCTGAATCTTGAAAGTTGTAATTTTTATCCCTCGTCTCTTTCCTTAAATGAACAAACGCTCGGAATTGTGGGGCTTGGAATTGCTTCTGGGAAAATTTTGTGATTTCGTCCGTTGGCAAAATAGTGGGATGCTATGGACTCAATACTTAATGGAGTAAAAGCAGAATGTGAAAGTATGACGTGATAAATAGGATGACGTAGCTTTGATTAGTATGAATTAACCGGTGAACCGCGGATTTGATACGCATGTAATTGTCACTCACTCAGTGATTCAACCCGAAGGTTGGTTTGGATAGTTGAGGGTAGAGCTCAACCCGGACTAAGCCACAGGCGTGTGAAATTCACACATTCAGGGTAGGGGGGCCAGTTCCTTTTCCTGGGAAACCTCGCACTCCGAGGATTTTTGTTCATGTAGTTGTAATAGTCCCTAAATCATTATCCATCAGTCATTGTGGTATCGGGGAAAATAGCTGTAGTGACATGTGTCTAATCCAATTACTAAATATTTCTATGCATGAGTGAGTTATTATCTGATTCTCGCAGGTATGTAGTTTTTCAAAGCTCTCAAGGAACGTCCTAATGAATGCACGTCAAAGGTTTGACGTACATTCATCGAAGGGTTCGTTGTTGTCATAATGCAAACAAAGTAATAAGATTGACTTGTATGTATGTAGTGTGGTGGATAGCCTGAAATTTGCCGGCCTCGGTGGCAGGGTTAGGTCCTCGCCTGCTAATCCGAAAGTTCCGGGTTCGAGTTCCGCCTTGGTGGGTTTTCTTACACTTCGGGCATGGGTGTTAATATGATGTGAAAGAGTAAAAAAAAAGAGAGGAAGTATATTCGTAATTTCGCTCTAAATTAAGAATCCATTATTATTATATACTATTCGTTGTTTTACTTACAAGGCTAAGTTCATAGCAGCAGGAATGCTTAGGGTAGAAAAATAATACCGGCGTCTTTGAAATATCTCTCTAACATACGTATCTTTTTCGTCTGCATTATTAAAATATCATTTATGCTTTAATGAAGCCGGGTAAATTATAAAAATAAAGTTTAATATAACCATCGTGCTGCTGGTAGTTTTCGCAGTAACCTACATTGAAACGTTAACATGCGTATGGTGAATACAGCTGTTCATATGTCTTTTATTTTTTTGCCCCAGCTCTCAAACAAAATCACTCCCCATATACTCATGCGTATGTGCTCGTAATATGAGCTCTTCACTTCTTTGCCGAGTGTTTAAAGGGAGGACATCAAAACTCGAAATGATCCGGCGTATGAATTTTCGGAAATAAAAATTCTCCGAGGTTTTATTCTCTAGAATGTCAGTTCGTATTAAAGGGGATGTAAATTTCTTTATTGGTTTTTATTTTTACGTTACGTAGTAAACATTTGAAAAAGAGCATTCAATATCGCTTGGGAACATCGATGAAAATGGCCTCTCATTCAATTGTCTGTATTCTTAGAATTCATTGCGATGAGAATATTAATTAAAAACCATAAATTGGCAGTTCGTTGGGAAGTATTGTATTTTTTTGCTTTATATTTGAAGTTTAAAAATTATTTTTGATTTATACAAGATCTTACCCTACACTGGTGTTTCTGGTGCAATAGATACCGATATTTTACCCTATGATATTCCGATGATGCTGATGATGAGAAATATTAAGTGCTTCAATAGTAATCATTTTACTGGCACTTCTTCATCTTAGCTGTATAGATAACGTGTGTAGCGGCATATATTGTGTTTGTAAAAGATTTTTAATCTTAACATCTAAAAATCATCCTGTCATCAAATAATAATTTTAGTTTTTGAGATGTATTGGGTTGGGAAAACTATATCGTATGCCTTCTCCAAAATTACATTTGTGATCAGGAATTCAGTATAGCTTAATGGCCTGGAAAGCCTTACATTTTTCATCCCTTCCTAAACATTCGGAATGTTGGCATTATGTAAGTATATGATATTAGATGTAAATGCGCAGATAGGTCGCTTTTCCGTAAATATCGTATCGGCCGATACCCGTGAATTATTGTCAGTAACGGCATCGGCCGTATTGTATCGGGACAGCTCTGATTTCTACCCTTTCAGCGCTGTATTATTCAGAGTGAGTTTTTTGTAACTAAAGTTTTGGTTTTTTGCTTTCGCGTAATCGTGTTTGTTTTTGGACATATTCCATGTCACGAGGGTGAGTCTCCATAGGAAGTTTTAAGACGTCGAGTATAAACGCATCGGGGGCACCTCTTTCTCGCATCCATTGAAGCGTCCGCCCATTCTGGACGCCGAAGGAAGGAAGGAAAAATCCTCTTCAAGTTCTGTGCTTTTTTTTGCTCCCACCCGCCCGCTCCGACTCGTATGCACTCAACCCGGGCGTTATTTTTCTATCGCCTCTCTCCATAAATCTTTACGATATAGGTTCTCCAATGACGTGGAACTCACGGCGATGGTTATGCGCCTTGATAAAAATGAGGTGGGAGTCCTCTCCCGTTTCCGATGACACTCACTCTTTTCCTTCCCGTTGCATCGGCGGCGGATTATTTCCAGAATCTCGTAACACTTACCTGTCTCCAGGAGCAGGCCGCACCACCGTCTGACAGATGGAAGAGTGGCTTCCATGGTTGCCGATTTTTTTATCAGTCGCGAAGAGTCATTTCGTGGAAGATGCTCAAAGATAAACGGATACTGTAGGGTCGATGTTATCCGCTACTCTTGTCAAAATGATATTCCACATCGTTGCTTATCTGAGCCTTCGTTTCTTGCTTCTCTTTGTGTCTTTTACATAAGTTTTCTTTCGTTCGGTGTCGTGTGATTCGCGATCCAATGTTGCCAAATTTTGCACCTCACCGACCTTTGATCTAGGACCGTCTTGCCATTGATAACTGTAGAAATGTGATGACATAGGCATCACACGTGATATAACACAACTAGTATCGTTTTCAGAATTCCACACTTGCTGGTCAGGTACCGTCGGAGCTTGAAATTTCGGGAAGTTTGTCCGCAGCTTTCGTCCCAGAGGAAATTATATCTGACATTATGGCCGGTGTAAGTGAATTTAAATACCAAAGTTCTAAATTAAAATCCAGCTGAAATAAGGAAGAGGATTTCAATCAAATGGGAATTTTAATTGCTTTGTTCTCATATTTAAATCCTCTGTTGTGTTATATTTTATTGAAATGGAAAGAAATTCACGACAGCCTCGTAAGAGAAAATATTTTTTCTGAATTAATTCATTTTTACATTTCCATTTTTTCGGTACAAAATATGGAACTCCGTCACTTTATTTTTCGTCATTTTTTCAAAGGATATTGCTTTTTCTAATGACTTTTTTATCACCTACGGTATTCACTTTGAGAAAATAAGGTATCGTTTATTAATTAGTTGGTTGATATTGGGCTTAATTTATTTTTCGTTTGTCGCTTTGAATAGTTTACACACTATTAGTCTTCTGTAACTTGGAGGCTACATGTAGTAGGTTTGTAAGAATACATTGTTATTGGTGTGTTCTTTGCTATAGTTTACTTAACGACCATTTCGAATATTTTCAATCAATATTTTATATCATACATTACATTTTTACTCGCGACGGATATGCAATGTGCTTCGTGTGTTGTCGCGAATATTTCTCCGTGGAAAGTCAGTTACTTGAGCTATTTCTTTTGTCATTAGTTTGAAAGGAGAACAACTTATGATAGTTATTACCTTGCATTTCCTTTTAAGATTTCGTTCCGCATTTTTTCCCGGAAAAGATGTCAATCCATCCTCTCTTTTTTTAGTAACCATTGCCAAACACTTTAATTTCATCAAACATCTGTAGGTATGTTGAGAAAATACCTTCATTAATTCTTTTTACGCGTGCCCAGTTTCGGGAATACTTGAGCTATAGTCAAGCTAATCTACGTTACTTTAATTTATGTTTGACTTGAAAGATTGATGTTTTATGCGTTGATTTTACATGCTTCATTTCATTTTTATTTCGCGTCTTCAAACGTTTTGATGCATAGTCATGTATAAAGGGGTCCCACTGTCGAAAATTATTGTGTCGTCGCGCCCTAAAATTGGAAAATGATATCTAAATCGCTGATAACGATTATAAAACTGTAATTATCAATAATAAATCTTGTTATCGTCCCAAAGTTGATGTCAGATTTACGATACATGGTTCGTTGCACTCAAATGCTGTCAACTTTTAAAGCTGTTGTTAGTGGGTAGCATTAAGTTTTACAGCCCCCTTTTATTGTTTAGTTGACTACCATAGTTTTATTGGACGTAAAGGAAAAGATCAAGGCCGAGCAAGCCAATGATGACATTTACAAAAAAGTTTTAATAAAAAATTAATTGGCTATTAAAATAATTGATCACTATCGAAGTTTTAACTTCGGTAAAAAAAGGGAGTCAGCAGCATGGTTCCCGAATGATTATCAGAGGCGTACGATAAAGAGGTTTGGGTCAGTTAATCAAGTTGATGTGAACTGATTCTTTGGCGGAAAAATCTCCTAGTCATTACGGCTAGGCCGTAAAAGTGTGTGCTTTTATTTTAGGGGATTCGCAATTCTCCTGTTGGTTCGCCACTCTAGTGCCTTTGTGGACTCTTCGGTGGACTTTCTCAATGGATCGGGGGAGGTCGTTTTCACCTCTTTTTCTTTTTTTTCTCCTCGTTACCCTTGATTGTTTGCCGGTCTCATCTGGCAGAGGGTAGAATTAAGGTGTGTGCGATGAGGTAAAAATCGCGCCGTCTTCTGGACACGCTGGCTTTTTGGGATAGCCGTGAAACGACCTCGAAACTGTGCGGCTGGACGTGTTCTGAGGATAATATTCTCTCGTCTTTCTCATTTCATATTTGTCATCTTGTTTGCGTCTGCTGACCGTGGTAATTTTTCCCCTCCTTATGGAGTGCAATAAATGGTAATGAGGGCTGTTCAATTTGGTGACCTTGTTTTTCCTTTGTTTTCGACTCCACATTCCGTGTCTGCGCAAAAAATGGACCTGCAATAGAAAGAGCAAACGCTTGGCACTCAGATTACAGTATGTATTATGCGCTTGGATTCTCCACTTCATCTCGTCTGAATGGTTGCTGAACCTTACGAGTAAGATGCAATTGTTTATCTGAATCTAAATCTATGTAAATCCCAGCGAGCCTCCTAAAATAAAACTCACTCAGTGATTCAACCAGAAGGTTGGTTTGCATAGTTGAGGGTAGAGCTCACCCCGGACTAAGCCACAGGCGTGTGAATTTCACACATTCAGGGTAGGGGGGCCAGTTCCTTCCCCTGGGCCACCTCGAACACCGAGGATTTTTTTGTTCTAAAATAAAAAGAACCAGAGAAATGGTAATCCGACTTGAAGGAACTGCTGCTGCTATTCATATCTATGAAGATTTAAAATTAAAAGAAACGCCATTCCGAAGAATTGTAGGCAGCTTACAACAATTTGTTCATATAATTGAGGTAGAGTTATGAATCGATATGGTTGGTGATATGCGGAAGTCGACTTAAGCTGCATTGTCCCTCTGACACAACTTTTGGTCTTGTCGTTTTGTAAATGGACGTGCGCTGCATATTTGCTCAGCATTTCCACTCAAGGAAACAATTTCAACCTGCTATGACTGCCACTTGTTTCAAGTTATGTATTTATCAAAATATGTATTGGAGGTCGTGTAATCGGATGCTATACTGGGAAAATTAGGGAGCAGAGACCTGCGCAAAGTCGAGAGAATGTGGGATCGTAAATGTATTGTATTTTTTATTTTAACTGATACAAAATTCTTAAACAAAATATCGTTGTCAAAATAAATAATATCATTGTGCCTCTTCAAAATCTACTTAGGAGTCATTGTATGCGGGACATTTGTAAAATTATCTTCGTTCTTCTTTGTTATCTATTAAATGTTCTAAGAATGTGGAAAAATGAAAAATTGAAGTTCTATCCGTGGGATATCAATTGCGAAGGATAAAAATCCTGGTATTTTGTTATCATAATATACCCTTAAATGTTACTCCTTTGAGTAATATGACTGGTAGAAACTACGGAAGATTGATAAAGTTGTCATGAGAAGTACCTATATCTCAGCTGCATAAATATTTCATTGCAGTTTTAGGCATGTGACTTGCAATAGTTTTATCGATCCTTATTTTTGATTGATTACACATAGTATGAATTACTTTGAATGGATATTTGACTTTGGAATAGCATGGAATTAATCGTTACAATAGCGATTGATAAAATAATATTGCGTTGAGGTGGTTTATGACAAAGAGGGGACTATGAGGAATGTCATTTGCTATTTTTAGGAATATTAATTAACGCCAAGTGTCTATCCGCATATCAAGCTCTCTTTCGTTTCTTCTTTATTTTAACGCCGAATATTTATAACGTATTTATATATCCCTTGTCTTATTTTTTTAAAGTTTGCTTATCACTCGAATTCTGCTTATTCCTTTGGTGGAACAAAATTGTCCTTTTGTTTATCATTGGGCGCTATTCCCAGCAGCGTTACGCTGAGATCAGATATATTTATTGACATTCCCGGATGCCATCGTTAATAATTCTATCAGCACTCATGTTTGTTTGATGTAACCTCCTGGTATGGCACTTGACGTGCTTCAAATGGTGCGTTAATTCGCTGCTGTCAAATTTGGTAAAGCTTGCATCCGGCTGTTGTTATGTCAACTTTACTTTGGATGACTTCATGAAATGGGGTCACTTGCTCAATGCTCACTTGCAAATTGTCGAGTTTGCCGCGCCAATTCATCCACCGGAGCCGTCCTAATGAAATCACTATTCAGCTTCATGTGACCCGGGTTACAAAGCTAAAGCAGAACTAGGGAGAAGAAATAAATTAATAGGTTGAACTCGAGTTATAGATTTATTTAGCACGCATCAGTTCAAATGATGCCGTGGGAAATATCGTATTTTGCGGTTCACATACCTACTGGAAGATGGAAATAAAAATGATATCATCGACGTACGCCTAATGTTTTCAGGATTCGAAAATGAAGGACGCCGTGAATATTTGCGAAATATTTAATGCGTGAACTGAATAGAATAAAATGGAAAGCCTCAAGGTTTGCATAAAAACTACTTCGAGAAACTAGTGTAACACAGCTGATGGAGGAACTTTGTCACGAGCCGTCGGAAAATCGGGGGTTACTAGGTATGCCCGGATACTATTTAAAATAAGTTTAAGGAAATTTCAGGAGGACTACAGGATATTATTTTAACTCCGTAGTATATCTCGAGATGCTACAGAAACGAAAAAATGATGATAGATTTACCGTCGGACGGGTTGGTACAAAAATTGCTTCTTCCCATACACCACAATAGACTTTTGCTGAAAACAGAGCAGGAATCTAAGATACTCCGTTAAAACAAAGTTCACGTTTTAGTCCTATCCCTCTTAGCATTCCTTTTTCTTATTCACTCTCTTATTTATGGTTGGTATCCCAGCATCCTGTACCTTACGTCATAGAGGCAGCCTTCCGAGTATCGTGTAGTTATAGATGAAGATTGAAAATAAAGAATTAGGTCATATAGGGATACCCGGATACTTTAAGGAAAGACTTTATAATATATACTTTATAATGTATAATACTATACTTTATAATATTTCAGGTACGAATTTGGGAATTTCTAAAAAATAAATTAAGAATAAATATCAGGTGTGTTTTATTTGATTTAAATAACATAAATATTGCTAGTTTAAGTGCATAAAATAAACGAAAAAATTCGAAAATCTATATAACATGCCAAATATTCGCTTCTCCCAGATCTTGGGGAGATCTCTACATGTTCATAAATACTTATAAAACAATTAAAGTACTACTGTTTTAAAAAAAGAGGGAATAAATAAAGTTATGGATTGCATTGGCACGTTACCTGCTGCTGTCAAAGGCAAAATTTTCATGTCGTCCATTTCCTACGCATAACGGATCAATTGGAACCATTTCTTGCAGTCCCTCAAGCATTTTACTCCCCTCTCACCAGCATTGAATTCGTAAAATCGTCTTATGATTGAAGTATTAAATAGATAATTATTTATTGAATACGATAATAGTTTTTGATACTGATTGAAGATTCTTTCCTGAAATGTATTTTAATATGTTATTATTAAAATATCAGGGAGAACTCCACATGTTGAGATTTCCCCTAACCACAGTGTCTAAATCTCCCCGTAGTTAACATAGCCACGCTGCGGAAAGCAGCATAGGTTACAATGAAATTCTTGACTCAAAACTGCATGAGAATCGCGAATTGACAACTCGAAATTCATTAAAATGTCCGTACATTCGAAGAAATAATGATAATAGGAAGTTAACATATAGTATCGGTCCTAGCATTTTCTTTAAAAAAATAATTTTTTGCCAGTGTATCTGTCATATCTTTTTCTGTTCCTAAATTTGCCAGGTAAGTGGATATATATGTCTTATTTAATGGCTATGATTGCTTTATGAGGGCTGACTTTTATCGTTGAGACATGGGTCTCAGGGGCCCTCAAGGGAAGAAGAAGGAACGAGTATCGATCCAATATATTACGTCACCCCATTGCCATAATATAATGTAATATTCTTGAAGGTCGTGATAGAAAAGGGAATGTTAGGCAACTGAAAGAAGAGGGAGGAAAAGGAATTTTGCGGACGGCATGACGAGGATATACGAAAAGTAGTTATGTTGAAGAATGAAATAAAACGCTTTATTTTTAAGTTACGCATATCTAGGAATGCTGCAGTGGTTTCCATTTCCGAAGATACCACTCATAAATTATGTCATAAATTTGTCATATTTGTAAACGATGCTGCCGCGAGGGCATTTTAAAGAAAAAAAGAGATAAAGTTTCCCAAGACACGGATCTAAAGAAAAGCATTATTCCATTTTTTTCCATTATTGATTGAAAATTTTATTAAAACAGCCTTAACTTGAAAAATAATTACATCTACATTACCTACCTAATTTTGAGTTATTTTTACACGGAACTAAACCGCGACAAGTGACATTTATTTCATGGTCCACACAACTAAACGTTACCGATTCAAAAAGAAGGGACGGTGTCGTTAAATCTCGTCCCTTCCTTACTACCTCCAGCAACTCTTCAAGACGTTCATTGAAATTAAAGTTGCACCATACGAATCTCATTGTTCGCTCTAACCAGGATTTTTATCCGGGAAGAAGCCTGAGGCAGGCTCAGTAATTCCTCGAAAGTTGCGTGCACCTACCAATCAGGTGCTTTCAAGGCTTCTAAGGAGCATATGTTAAACCCAAAGGCTGCTGAAATTCGGATAGCTTTTGGCTGGCGTTCTGGGAGTTTGTAGTGCATTCGCATTTTCAGTGTTAGATTCTTTTTATGATTTCTCGGCTGTTGAAATTGCTACATTTTACATTTTCCAGGGAGATAGATCCAACCCAAGATCGCAGCTCTGAATGCAAGCAAGATAATATTTTTTTTTAAATTAATATATAATTTATTATATAAACTACTTCTCAATATAATAAGCAGTCGTTTAAATCCATATGGCTCCAAAATATGCATTAATATAGGGACGTAGTCTTATTTTAAAAAATGAATATGATATTTATCTTGAATTTTAGTTATTCACACATGTTTACTTAGAGAAAGGTTTGGATTGTCTTTTAATTTTAATAACTTATTCCGAAGATGGATAATTTTATGATAGTAAATTTCTCATTTGAATTCCTCCCGTCAGCAACGTAGTTTAAACGTAGCCGCGTAAAAGATTAGCGGCGCCACTTCAGAACTCGGAGCGCGATTTTTCACATTGAGAGCCGGATCATTCCTTAGGGGTATATTATCTTTGTCTTGTAGATTGAGAAAGATTTCTCTGGTTTCCATTCGGTTTAGTAGCTCCTTGTCCAAGGAGATGAAGAACCCTCATCAACTGTATTAACCGGGAAAGCTTGAAATCTTTCGCCACATAGGCCGTTGACGTTGAAAAACGTGAGTTTACGATATATTTCGAGCTTGAGTTATTGAATTCGATTCGATGAACCCCTTTTCGATCCGAGTTTACGAATAGTAATAAGCGTAATAAGTAAAACTGCAAAATTATCTATCGTAAGCTGTCTTGTACGATCTCCGGTATGGAAACTCGCCTCGTGTGAGACGATTTAGTTCAAGGAAGTTGGATTGCTGTTGGCATTGCTGTCTTAGGACCTTGCGTTTAATTAGTTGAGTGCCAATGTTGGTCGCCGAAACAGTCCCTTCTTTCGCCGGTGTCGCTCCCTTTGCTTAATTCTAGAAAATTAGCAATTGGAGTTCGTTGAGTACCTATAGGGATAGAAAGCTCAGTATCCTCAGCAGTGCGTGTCACCTCAGTCGGCTGATACTAGAAAACTGGCATTTTGTTGGTAGAACTGACCTTGGACCTACCATCAACTCAATTGATTATCTATGATGATAACGTAATAGGTCTTATCAGGGGCGGCGTGGGTGCTCAGGGGCCCGGGCCGCTGCACGTCCAGAGGGGCCCGGTTTTTGTGGCTCCCCTCTCCCCTTCTGAAAAAAATTGTGCGTTAAAAACGCGTTAAACTACAATTTCATAGGTATTTATGTACAGTGTGACAAAATTATACTTTCACTCAGAGATGTTTGGTCTGCTGGCTGTCCAAAGTTCAAGGGCCCGGCCCGCCTGGCCCTTCGACCCCAATCCCGAAACCTAGTGCGTGGCCCGGGGCCCGGGCGGGAATCCCCGCCTTCCCGCCCTGGCCACGCCGTCCCTGGGTCTTATCTTCGTCCGTGTCGCATAAATTTATGTAAATTAGTATTTAATTGAATGTTGAAGACTGCTAGGAATGACTTACAATTCAATTAGTCGTATATCTATGATGATAACAGAATAGGTCTTATGCAGTGGTTTTAAGCGTCACTTGGTGGAATGATGAATCCAAATATGGATTAACTTTGTTGGTTTCACAATTATATTTATTACTAGCTAACGATTTTACACAAAGCTTCATCTTCTGGCGATCTCTACGAAGTATCATCTTCTACCATAAGATTAGAATATGTATCTAAAGTGGTGGCTAGTAATAAATATAATTGTGGAATCAGCAATGTTTCTTCGTAATGTGATTCATCAGATTTAATCTTCTATGCCGTCCGTACTTATCGCCTAATCTTAGAAAAACCGGCATTTTATTGGCTTTATTGGACTGTTGGGTTGCATATCAATGATGATAGCAGTAACTATCTCCACCCTGTCGCCGCCTCTGTTCTGAGCCAATATCGCGCCTGCAGTGGGCGTTTTCTCCACTCCAGAACGGAAGGGAAGGCGGTGTTGGAATGGGAGAGAGGAAAGGGGAGAAAAGAAGGCCTGTCGAGATGGGGATACATTAAGTGGGTGGCAAGTGAGGGTGCGGGGGAGAGGAGAAGGGATATGGGAACAGGACGTCTCAGCAGGGACGAATTTATTGCCGGCCGAGGCACCAGGCAAGGGGTTGGGCGAAGAGAACCCCTTCTTCCGGTCTTCCCACATCCACCCCCCCTTACTCCTCAATCTCCGGCATCTTAATCAAAAGTGCTCATTTGCATAATCGGGGTGATATTATATGCATGCGCCAATGTTTTTTTGGTGTTGCGGTGGTGGGGAGGGTGAGTGAGGGTGGGAGGGAGAGGGAGGGTGAGTGAGAAAGTGTTGAGCAGTCAAGTGTTCCTCATAAGTAGAAGTTCTCTCTCTTTTGGTCCCTCTTCCTCCCTTACAACTCCCTCCCTTCTTCGCACTCTCACTCTCTACTTATCTTCTTCCGACCGGCTAACGCGGGAGAGGGGAAACTCGCAGATTTTAAGATTAGCACCCTCTCGGATCGATACGGGAACGGGCTGTGTTTCTGACGGAGTTGGGAAGGAGCCATAATATTTCTCCTCGGGTCGCAGTGCGTTTGTTAGGAACGAAACAAGCAATGCATCGCCTTGATGTGAAACTCAAAATAGCGGTCCCATACGCGTATTTGGCATTGATTTCGCATTTCACCCACTCTGAATGTATTTAAGATGATGGTCAATGGTCAAATTGTGGTCAAATGGTCAAAAAATTAACTTCATGAGGAACTTTGGAGTGACCGGATGGCGGGCTAATACTGTGCAGGGAAAAGAAAAAGATGATCCATAAATAGGGAAGTGAGTGTGTGGACTTAAATCCTTCTAATTAGCTGGAAAATACCATGTGAATGATGTCGAATAATATTCTCTAAACCTGTAAAAATTTCCCCTAATTAATTTATGTTAACGCATTGCCCTCTGCTTATTGTTTAATCAGGGCATACTAAGTTTTCACGGTTTATTGGTGATTGCCTCATTACTATGGTTTCGTGCAGTTATCCTATGGTGAAATTAGCTTGTTGCAATGCACAGATGGCATTGGCTTGTGTAGATAGTGCACCGAATGCTTTTGAGATTCATGGGATTTGTTTTCGGAGTGTTACCGTGATTTATTTTATAGAGTGTCTTTTTCTAACGAGTTTGATATGGTAATCATAAATTAAGCTTGTGATTTCCTTACCTTCTGACGAATAATACACTTTTTAAAGAGAAGGAAAATGAACCCTAGTCGGTCTATCAAATAACATTTTATCTTATAATCTCCCACCCATTTTAACCCTGTTTGAATTTTTGATATACCTAATTGTTTTATCTAGGTCGTCAATTAGCTATGACTATCTTAATTATGTGATTTCAAGGAGAAAGATAAATGAGATTACAGATGGGTTTACGCCTGGGGCTGTTGATTGAAATTGGAGTCAACTTCGTAGCGATGGATAGCTAATGTCACATTTAAACAACAGATATTGTAGCGGTTACAGCTGTTTAAAGCTGTCTCCGAATCGTGCAAATGGCGTGAACTGGCCTTAGCTTGGATCTTGCTTTCCAGCTTGGAATTGCAGCGATATCTTTGGTTATCACTCCGCTTTGATATGGGTGGCGTGACTAAAAATTCGCTAAGAGCTGTCCAATAGAACCGAATTCGTATCGCAATACACATTAATGCATACGTGTCGAACTCGACAGTCGACTGCTACCTGTCTAAATGTTCCATAATCCTCTTTATATTTTCGTATGAATGATACTGTATCTAGCGGATATTTCGTCAATGATCGCCTGCGAATTTCCAACTTACTCATGCCCAGAATATGTGAAATCGGACTAGTTAAAACCGTGTAGTCTCTCAGGGCACCTTTACAAATGAAAATTGACATCTGTTGGAAAAACCTATTCGTCGCTTGAAAGTAGCTTTTTGCTTTGCAAGCACGGAATTCGATGGCAATAGAGGTAGATAGGAATAGTACAACATATTGGCGCACTATCGACCATAATTCTAATTTATTCAAAAATAAACATCTATCCCTATTTCTTGCTTTTGGCATTTCCATTCCGCGTTTATATCACATCACATTCTAATAGATCCTGATCACATGACTGCAAGTGGGGATTAGAAATATGAAGAATAAATTATTTTTTTCGGAGGAGAATTTATTGTTTGACATTAAATGGAAGTTATGTGTAAGCAGAACGGTGTGCTGCAAGCAAAGGGGTATTTTTCACTCACTTTCCATGGAAGTGAACTTTCATTTGTTTATATTACTATTAGTGGTGTTATACCGATTGAGGTAGGTTTACATGGACGAAGAAAAACCTATACTAATCTTTTATTACTGCCACAGGCCTTATGCCTCCCACGTGATTTCATTCCAGGATTGTTTCATTACTTCCCTGCCTTTGATTCTATTTTCCATAAATTTAGTGGTATACGATGACGTGGAGAACTGTCATGGAATTAAGAAATTTATTGGGTTGCTTCTAATTGTTTAAGGGAAGAGAATGAATCAAGGACGAGTTTGATAGTTGTTTTGTGGAAATATTATGAGGGAAATATTAACTTGATTCAGCTTCTCGGTTGAAGTTACAGGTGAAGGTTAGGAGGGTTGACATGAATATTGAAAACATTCCTTCTTAGTTTCCGGCAAAATGCACGAAAAATGGGAATTGTAAATTATTTATAAAGTTGGAACGGAACCGTGGATTTTTCCCATGCGGGCGTTTCATTGTTGCATCCCGGCGTAGTGGTGGCATGTCATACTGTCAGTGACTCCAGACGATCACGGTGCTTGTTGATGCACGCTACCATAGTAGTCATGTTTTAAACGCCTACGTCATCACAATTAAGATCACAGTAACATTTAAAATTTATTTCAGTATTTCTTCTTAAAGATTTCCATCGTAAAAAGTAGGTACCCCTGGAAATCTCTCGCTATTTCTTTTGCAGGCTTTAATGAACAGGGTGATGTCATTGAGCACTCTTGATACGTAGACTATTAATTCATTCATTCATTCAGGTATTCTACCAGCTGATTGGTAGGTTCTTGGACCGTCCCTATTATGCATCCCAACCTCATAGACATTGTCTCGCATCCCCTCCTAAGGATGGCCGATTATTAGATCCCTCTTCAATTCTTCATATCTTGTACCTCCTCTTATTTCGTCCAGAATTCCTATCTTCTTCCTTCCTCTTCCACGCTTCCCCAGTGTTCTCCCCTCTATCACTCTCTTCAAAATGCCCTCTCCTCTCAAAACCTCCTCCATCCATCTCTTCTGCCCTCTCCGAACCTCTGCCACTGGCTTCATCTCCTCTCCGACCATATCCAATGCCTCCTCGTTCGTCTTTCTCGCTATCCAGCTAACCTTCTCCATCCTTCTCCAAACCCACATCTCAAACACCTCACGCCTATGCACATCCACCCTTCGCAATGACCAAGTTTCCGACCCATATAGCGCCACGCTTCATATTAAAGATTTCACCAGCCTCTTCTTTACGTCTCTTCTCAGACCCCCCTCATCAATTCCCTTCTCTTCGAAAATGCTTCTTTAGCGAGCGCAATTCTGCATCTGCTGTCCTTACCACTAAACCCATTCTCCTCCAAAATACTACCCAGGTACGTAAACTGCTCGACCTGCTCTATCTTCTTCCCTCCAAACCTTATATTCAGCCCCGCCTTCTTACTTCTAGAAAATCTCATCACTTTCGTTTTCTTGTGATTGAAGTTCATCCCATACTTTTCGCACTGCACCTCTAATGAATTCACCATTGACTGTAACCCTTACGCAGACTGACTAACCAATGCTTGATAATCTGCAAATCTCACTGATTTTATCAGCTATCGATCCTCATCACCGCTATAGCGTCTCGCGTTCCCGTCCCTCTCCTAAACCCGAACTGGTCGTCACTGGTATTCATTTGCCTTCTTATCTAGCCTTCTGTTTATAATTCTCATAACTACTTTGGCCGCGTGGGATATAAAGCTTATTGTCCTATAGTCTTCGCATGTTTTTGCCTTTCTCTTCATTCATAGGAATTAGTACAGTCTTCGCGAAGTCTTCCGGCCACACTCTACCCTCATAAATCCTACAAATAAGCGCAAAACGTTTTCCTCTTCCGTTCTTCTCCGTGCTCTTTAAAAACTCTGCAGGTATGTCATATATTCCCACCGCCTTATTCCGTTTCATGTCTCGTAGAGCTCTTTCGATTTCGCTATCTAGGGTACTTGGTCCGATGCCATCTCTGTCGATATCGTCTTCCCTTTCTATATCTAACCTATTGAGCCTCATTTCTTTACCATACAGCTCTTCAACATACTCCTTCCACATCTCCTGGATCACTTTTGGTTCTACGATCACCTTTACAGTCTTGTCTGTTACCGTTGTAATTCCCCTTCCCTTATTACCACCCGTCAGTTCCTTTATATCCTATATAATGCATCTGTTCTTCCCTCTTTTTGGTATTTCTCTAACTAGTCGATATGTATGTACTCTCCACCACGCCTCTTGCTTTCTTTGTTTCTCTTCTAAGCCTGTTATTCAATTCTCGGTATTTTCTCTTACCTAGCTCTGAGTTTACGCTCTTCCATTTCCTTCTCTCCTTCATCTCCCTTATCACCTCGTTCGTGATCCACGGTTTTCTAATTTTTTGTTGCACTGACTACGTCTAATGCCTCCGTATTCCACTTTGGTACCCTCCTTCCCATTCTTATATTTTTCAGTTTTACCCGACATTTCATGACTAATAAGTTGTTGTCTGTATCTGCATCAGCTCTTGGATAAGTATGCGAGTTTTTAACACTATTTCTGTATCTGTGATGAACCATTATATAATCTATCTGGAACCTATCTGTGTCTCCTGGCTTCTTCCAAGTGTACCTACGTCGATGATGATGTCTGAACCATGTATTTGTAATTACTAAGTTATTTCTACGGCTAAGCTTCACACCTTTCTCGCCGCGGTCGTTTCTCCTTCCTAGCCCGTAATCGCCCACCTCCCGCCCATCTCTTCCTTCACCGACCACCGCGTTCCAATCCCCCATTACTACCAGGTGCTTACTCTCAGATATCCTACCAATTATTTCCTCTAGCTGATCGTGTACCCCATCTATCTCCTCCTCTTAATGATTAGGGGTTGGCATATAAACGTCGATTATGACTAAATTCGTTGGTTCTGCTTTTAGTTCCACGACCATTATCCTATCACTCACCTGTTCTGCATACAGTACTTTTCTTCCTAGTTTCCTATTCATTACGAATGCAACCCCGCGCTGACTTTCATTTCCTCCGGTATAAATTACTCTATAGTCGTCGCTCCAGTAGTCCCCGTCATCCTTCCATCTTACTTCACCCAGACCCATGATGTCCACACCCACCCTCTCTATTTCTTGCTTTATATTCTCTAGCTTCCCCGCCCTCAGCATAGTCCTAACATTCCACGTGCCTATTCTGATAGTTTCGTTCCTCTTCTTTATCTTCTTTTCCTCTGCTGCTGCTACGTCTGAGCTAGGATTTCGTGTGATGACGACCGCAGGGACCTTGCTCCCACCGCTGCCGGGCACGACGCCCGGCTCTCTGGGCCGAGTTTCGTAGTTGCCAGGATTAATTATCATTTTAGAACTGTCCATAGTTTCAAGGTTTTTGTTTTAATTGTGATAGTATTCCGTTGCCTTACTAAATAGTGTTTTTTACGTGACACCATCACTTCAGAGGCCGCCCCACTGGGGTCAGACGCCTTTTGCCAATCTGGCTTGGGTGACCCTACCAGGAGCAATGCTCCCGCCAGTGCAGCTCTAGGGTTTATCGGAGCACGCAAGCACTTCCACCACGACAAGGTTGTAGTCCAAGAGAAGGAAGACTATTGATAGTTCACTTAAAATATTAGGCAGATTTGTAGAAACACCGTGGGATTAAAATTAAAATTCGGGTTTATGAATCAGGTTCGTACTACTTTCTTTCAAAATTTATTTATAGAATTGTTTGGCACCTATTTAAATCCTGAAGAAAGGTTTAAAGCAAATATAATTTTTGGTTGCATTAATTAATACGTTTTCACCAAAAAGAATTGCTGGTACATACGTTAAAAGGAATTTCTCTATTAACATAAATAATTACAAAATGCTGTTTCTGATAATTTTCTAAGAATGCAACTGAAGGGCTTTCGAAAATAATTGATGTTTTAGAAAAAAACTCTTTCCTATATAAGCATTATCTTGCTCTTGCGTGGCCATCTCGGCTTCAAAACACTGTTTCACATTGAGTCGTGAGTTGAGTTTTATTGTGTCATTTCCCTCATAAAACTAGACTTGCTGCATGGAATAAGCGGGAACTGCAGGAACATTTCTAGAATTTTTTGGATCCACGTTTGTGTGTTCCTCGTTCGTGGCTTTCCTCTTTCCCTTGAAATTAGGCCAACGTTAAGCACTCACAATCTTTTTATGCTTGTTATGAATTGCTTATTGCCTCTTTCTGCGACTTCTTGGTGGAAACAGTATTCTATATAGCTAATAAGGAGCAGCATTGATTGCGTTTTTTCTTAACATTAATCCCATTGGGAGAGAGGAGAATGAGCGAAGCAAGATGTCCTCAAGTGGAATGTCAGTATTTATTCCCAAAAAACTCTCACCTATTGCTGTACCAGAGGTTGGTCTGAATAGGTGAACATATAAATAAATAAATAAAGCCTGCACGTATGTGTCGTGAAAATGAGCGTTGAATCTTCTAGAAGTGAAGAAAAGAAATTTTAAATCCAGTAATTGTCTGTATTATTTTATGATATAAGAAATTGATCATTACGTAAAAGGATTTGGCTTATATTCAGGCGTTAGGGGTGTGTGTATTGAGATGTATAGAGAAAGGAAGCTGGGTGGATTTTAGGAAAAATGTATATCTGTTTATGAAAGGGGAGGAGACAAAATTAGTGATATACTTTCGGCCGGCCTCCATAAAAATATTCCTTACATTCTTGCAACCCAATGAAAGCTCTATTTTGCTGTGAGGATATGATGCCTTCAACAGTGTGTGCCAATTTGTCCTACATGTTTTTCTCAGTTATTCTGGCTGCTTTGGAGATTTTTGTCAGATTCCGTCATTGAATGCTGAGAAGTGATGCGTTACATTATCCCAGTGCTCTGCTTTAAAATTTAATAATACTTCCCTTGCATTTTAACTTATGCCAAAAAAGGTAATATAAAAGCTTATTTGCTTTCTTAATTTCAGGTGCTGGACGAAAAACCTATGATTGAAATTTTATAGTTGCTTTCGTGAGGGCTGTCCTCAACGGGTCTTCGTCTAAATTCATTGAATTTTTTTTATTCTCGTCGGTATGTGGCTCCTATTTTCCATCAAAAGCTACTTTTTCCTGTAAACTGTTAGCACACCAATTTATTGGGAATTACCTATTTGTTCCATCTACCTCGACTCGTCCTTCTGGCAAGCCCGTTTCGGGACTCGGATATCGAGATTTTGGTTTCGCAATGCCGTCCGTTCACGTACCCTTAAAATCTGCGTAAAGCGGTTTCTGCGTGCAGTTTGTTGGGTTTCATGAATATTCATTTTTGAGGAACAGCGCAATCACTACCGCAATACGCGGCTCACGATACCTGTTTGGTGGGCTTTCATTGAGTAGCTTTACGGCCTTCGAGGAGGTGATAAAATTCCTCTGCTCTTCCATAACCTACATCAACTTTAATGGGAAATCCGGTTGATTCCTATTTTTGCACGAGGAGTAAATACTGTGGTTGAGTTCTGTTGAAGTTGGGTTAAACTTTAACTGTCAATGACTTCCTCAGGTTATTTTTTTACCCTGGAATAATGATTGCGAGCATGAGTTATTTCCGAATATTAATTTTAAGTCTCTTAGCACTTTCTTTCCCGTGGTCTTGATTAATTTAGTTTGTTCTTCACCCGTAGTAGAGTGTTGTATTCACGCTGGTATGCATATTATCGGCTTGAAAGCTTTGGCACCGTGGATAATGAAATTTTACTCTTCCATGTAATGTCTTATTTCGGAGGGACTTTTGAAATTATCATCGTGCCGATGAGTATGTGCCTAGTGATTTTTTCTTTTACCCGTTTGTTGTGGCTGGAATTTGACCGGAATGTATTTTTGTAACAGCATAGGCTAGCTTTTAGGACATTCGAATTGGAAACTACCCATAAACGATGTTCGTAGGTCACCTTTTTTCCAGAATTTAGCCGCGAAGAAAACGGAATAACTCTGGCACATTTACTTACAAACTTTCACATAATATCTGCTCTGTTGTCATATTTATTTCTCATTTTTAAACTTCCCTTTTTTCTCCTTGGAATATTCGGACTTTGTAGTCCATATTAGTGTTTTAATGTGTGCTTTTTTCATCCACTATCAGGAGAACTAGTTGAAACACATTGACGTAAAAAATAAACTTCTTTTGGTTTTGAGATTACCAATTTTTTATTACTGTTCGTGAAAATAAAGAACGTCATGTAGTGATATCATCGAAAAGATTTGATGAAATAATATTTAATTGCGCGGAAATCTACTAAATCAAAATGAATAATTAATAGAAAGACAAATGACATTTTTATACTGGTATGATGAAAAATTATTGAGTGAAAAGTAACTATTGGGTTGAGGGCTTCCGCGGCGTTCCAGTTGAAGAGCAACGGCTTTTGGGCGTTCATCGACGTGAAGATGTCCATTGGTTACATTAGCTTGTCAGCCTTATTGTTGGCGTCTTTTCTTATCCCAGACGCCAGCAGGATGGCTATAGAAACTGTTGTTACCGAAGGGTATCTTTTAGCTTAGCGCCCAATTAGCGTAGATTAGCGCCCAATAGCTGAAAACAAACTGGTTAGGGTGGGGTATAATTCTTACTCGCTAAAATTCTACTGCGTTTAAAATACGTGTTTACCAAGTTGATAGTTCAAATAGTAGATAGTTAAATCCAAACTAAAGTTTCTGCAACTCTTTGTAAAACTAAAAATAAACTTCATTCCAAATAACCATGGAGAATTGCAGAACATTTTCTCGAACCTCACTCCGGATCAGGTTACACTGTGTCAACCGAAATTTATTACCGTTGGAAGACTCGAGAAGACTTCTTTCAATTGACTGGTCGGGAAAGCACCAGATTTTACTGTAATCATAGAACATTTACTACTGAAGAACTTGCAATGAATCGTTCATTTTCGGTGATCACCTATTATTACTTATTAGGTGGCTCGGATGAATGAATTAAGTCTTCGATTGATTAAGCTCGGGATTTTCCTGTACGGAAGGGAAAGGAAGTATTGAATCATAGTTGATGGATACGGTGTAACTGTTCTGCAGTGGCAATAAAATGGATCGTGAATCATTGATCGAGGCTTTCCCCGGGATTCACCGCTAAAGGCGCCGTAAACCCAACAACCTTAAAGTTCACTTCACTACACTTTGGCGATAGCCCATCCATACGCCTTGGAGGTATTTTAGCGCCGCGGAGAAATTTATGTCGCGATGGGATCTCGAACCTTGGACTAGAAACATTTTACCTCCAGCTGCACGCGTGCTTTGACGTCAAGTTAGGATTACACGGCTCGTGCTCCCTCCTCCGCCATATCTGCACCTCCCCTCGTAAGCGAGTGGATGACTGGTGTGGCACTAAAAATGTCAGAAATAGAGCTGTTTGTAAGTGGAACAGGCATTTGATAGCAACGGAGTAGTTATACAGAATCCTGAGTAAAAATATTATAGTTTGTAATTTGGATTCTAGCATCCATACATGGAGAACTAGTATAGAAAACTTGCATTTAGCAAGCAAAGAAATGAATTATGGAAGTCTAAGGTTGAGGATTATTTATATTTTTTATTGTAACCTCACAAATGGATGCTTGAATGATCCACAAGCTTTACGGTGTATAGTATACGGTAATTAAAAGAAAGTGCTATTTGTGTCAGTGAATATATTCATCCGCATATTCTATGTCTAAAGTTGTCGATGCCGTAATTTTGATCTTGAAAGGGCAAATAAAAACAAAAGATCTTGTTTGAACATGAAAATCCCTCACCAGAAAAGAAAATTTTGGTCTTCCAGCCATTATTTATCTCACCTAACTCACCACTACGGGTGTATTTTTTTATATTTCAAAGTCGTTAAAATAAAAATTCCTGCATTGAATTTCTCATTCATTCCCATGGTATTCCGGTGTCAGACGAAAATATATTTCTGAAATTGAACTAGATCTTTTTATCGGAAACATTACATTTTTTTAGTTGCTTTGTCTACAGAACCATTCCACCTACCAAATTTAAAGCTCGTAGGCCAGCCAGCTTCCCCAGATTTCTGATAAATGGAAGTTTTAAAGGGGATTTAATGGAATTAGATAAATATTTCTGTGTACTTTATAACTAGTTTTCAGCTGATTCAAAATGTTTAATTATTTACATACATCTTCAATTGCTCCACTCCCTGTGTACTGAGGTTGAAAAAGGTTTATGACATTGTAGAAAGAGCGGCGTTTTATAGTTACAAAGACTGGATCATGAAGAAAGAGTTTGGTAATATAATCAAGGCGTTTGAGATTTTGACTTGAAGATGGGTAGAAAAAGTAAATTAATGAAAAAAGTGCTCGCCATGCCGGGACGGTAATGAGTGTTGCTCATGGAGTTGACAGTAGTCGGAGAATTTGTGATGGTGCTTGTAATTTTTGGAGAGGGGATTTTTTTTTTTATTAGACGGGAATGTGTTTGGTGACTGGAAATGAGAGAGGAATGTGATGAATGTGAGGAATTTTATACGGAATGAAAAGAGAAAGTATTCCGTGCTGGGTTGTAAAAGGTGAGAGAAAATGAATGTTTTCGGTTGAATCTGCTGGCTTTGATACGTTATGTCCGTCCGCGGCAAAATGCTTGATGTCTGTCTAGACCTTCCCGTAATCGTTCCGAGTCCTCTGTCTGAAATCCAATGAAGGCCAGTAAGCAACGTCCGTCTGTGAAATTCGACTTTTATTGACGTTACACGTTGGCAGACGAGTGAAATTCAATCGGCTTGGTGTCGCGTGAAAGAACGAAAGCTAGTTCAATATTTTTTCCTGGCTTTTCGAAAATATTTTCCAGCAATTTTCAAACAACAATGCAAAAAGAAAACATTTTGTTTGTTTCCTTATTAGAACTACATTGTGTAAATGGCGTCTTGGATGTGGTATTCATATTTAATTATGGGGCCCAATTAAATAATTAAAATATTTTGTTGCGAAGTGAGAAAATAAACAGCTGTCATTGGAATTGGACTTCATTGGTGGCAGTTTGATTGAGACACAATTCTCACAAATTAATAGACATTCTAATTTTTCGAGACATATAGCCTTGAACTCTATGGTTTTCCTCTTAGATTAGCTGACCCCCGTAATATTGGTAGTAAAGGTAGTCTATGGTAGGGAAGGAAGTTTACTGGCGGGTTAATTGGGGGTTATAGAGATAATGCCGAAGTGTGGAGGTGGAGATGTGGTGGTGGGAGATAAGTAATGTACTTCAAAGTCCACTATAACTATAAGAGGGGGTTCCTTTGGTGAGGGTAGGTTTTTGTGGGTCATTGCTACTCTCCCATTGCTCTTGCTAGTATCGCACTACTTCCTAACACCATCTCTCCCTTCCGTTTTGCATGCGTCTCTATTCCCCTCAATGCACGTGTTTATCCTTTTACTTTTTCCCAGCGCTTTAACTTCCAAAACGGCCGTCTTCATCCATTACCCTTTATAACTTCTCCATCCACCGCCCTTGCGTCCTCTTCATTTCCTCCGGAAATTTTCTTCCCCCACCATACCGTGGAATTATTTGTTTGCCTGTTGGGTGAGTAGTTCATGTAATCCAAAAGTAGATATTATAGAAAATGTTTTAAATATTGGTATAAAACGAATTTTTAGAGTACCAGGACTAGCCCCAGGTATTACCATTACGTAGTCATTCGCATTAGTATAGAACATTGAAGAGTTTTAATATTTGTTCCTTTTTCTAATTTAATCTTTTAACTTATTTATTTGGTCACTCGCTAAGAATATATTCACCTTTGCTGTGTAGTGCATATTCACCTCTATGGATGTAGGCATAATTTGTGGCGATATTAACGAGACAGGCGCTAGGCGACTAACCTCTTAAAAGCAACGGGCATTAAATTTGTTGAAAGGACGATGTCTCGAATCCCGTGGTTAGCCTTTTATGACAGCTGGCACCCATAATGATGATGATAGTAGAAAGTGGCGTCTTGGGCTGCGAAGGGAAGGTGACTGGCGCGCGTGTGGAAGAGAGACGGAGATTGTTGTGAATTGAGAACAGAATTGCCTAGGGGGTGATTGGTGGGTGGGTTGTCCTCTACTTTAGTATTGTCATTCGGCATTCCGCCGGCCAGGTTTTGGTGGGTCATTTCTACTTTTCTCTCTCGTTACTCTGTTTGTCCTTCTTAAGCTGGGTTTACACGTAGCAGTCGACTGCTATGACAGTCGCTCGATCACGATATATCGCTACTATCATCAACACAAAAGTGTCCCAAGAGTTCCTGTAGCGACTCTAAACACTCGCTGTGCATTCTGTGGCGGATAATAGTGAAAATGGCGGGTTTGATTCAGTAGAGGCGAAGGGAGTTGCTTAATTTAGTAATACTTAATGAAATTAAGAAACGGGACGAAGCAAAGAAAAAAAGAAGACGACGATGGTGGGTGAAAGAACACCTGATAATTGCGTGTATAGAACGAGATTTAGCGATACTTCATAAACAAAACTTTTTTCGGAAACACTGGAAGCTCAGAGAAATGAGAACGACAACATAAGATTGCCCAAGGAATGTCTATGAAAAAAATACTTCCAATTCTGAAATGGCTGTGTTCCTCGCACTGATATTTTTGTACGAGTCCGACCTCACATTCCAGAGGCATTCATGGTGTCTGTACCTCTCAATAAATTTAAATGTTTCTCCCTCCGACAACTTTTTCCTTACGAGCTTTTTGTAATTGCCGGTCTCCGCCATGTTTTTGCTTTCGATGGTTGCGATACACATGGCTTGACTGCGTTGAAAATAGAAAAGATTCTACTTCGCTGATAGGTCGAATTCAGGGTCGATCTCGTTTGACCTACTCCCCTATCGGCTCTTACTCGCATCGCAGTTCGTGTTCACACGTGCGAGTCGAGCTTAACAGTCGACTGTCATAGCAGTCGACTGCTACGTGTAAACGTAGCTTACGGGTCGAACTACTTCACCGAACGATATCTCTGTTCAGCTCAGCATACGCCTTACCATTACGCATCCCATCATAATGCGTTGATATTAAAGTATCGTGGAGCAGTATGGAGCGTAACTTTTGGTGTTTCAGCGTTACGTTTTTGGACTTTTTCTTATAATTTTTATTACTTTTAACGAGTAGTTGTTTTCTTAATTGTTGCAAGGTTTTTTTGACTGGTTGTTTGTGACGGGTTTGTTGATGGAGGAGAGGATAGGGGATTGCTGGGATGGTTGGGAGTGAGATAGGTGGTTCCACCGTAAAATTACTTAAATGTCATTTTATTCATATTCTGTCTACTTGTAGAAAAAATTGTCCTCTATCTGATATGAAAAAAAATAATACCTTTCCACGCTATTTTATTCTATATTGAACTTGAAATTACATGGTGTTCAATGTGGTAATGAGATAAACACGCGGAAAAATAGTATTTTTGCCATAAAATATAAATGCCATTTTTGTGGGAAACTGTTTATAAGAAGGAAATAATCCAGAGAAATTTAATAAAAATAAAATATAGGCCTCTTACCACCTTATGTTTTTAGATATTAGGGATTTACTGTCGTAATTGAAGTCAAAATGCGGTAATTGGTAGGAAATGCAGCTGCAGTCGGCTCCTATGGTTGGAAAAAAGTGCTCATTTAAAATGAATTCGTGGAATAATGTGCATTTTTCTACCTTACTTTTGGGCTTCTAATGGTAAGGCATTTCATCAGCGAAAGCAGGATTTTTTGGACAAAATATAAAAAATGTGGAATTTAGTATTTGTTTTGACCCACACAGTCACGGCGGAACCTCCTTAAAGAGTAGTTGTTTTCTTAATTGTTGCAATGTTTTTTTGACTGGTTGGTTGTGACGGGTTTGTGGACGGAGGAGAGGATAGGGGATTGTTGGGATGGTTGGGAGTGAAATGAGATGTGCTGCGGACTCCCGTAAGAAAGTTGCTTTGTATTGTGAAGAAACTAAAGAAATTGCTGCGTAGAGGATTGCAGAATTCATGGAAAGTGGTTTGACTTTACAGGAGTCATTCAGTTATCTCGTATAGCACCACATGAATTTAGCAACAATAAAGCTCTTACGAATACGTTGGTTTTTCATGCATGGCATGATGAACTCATGGTGACTATAGTAATGGCATCGAGGAGGCTTATGGGGGAAGTTGACTGCCTGGAGTATGGAGGAAGTCTACGGAGAGATGTGTAGGTGATAGTGGGGGTGGTTGGGGGGGGTGAGAAGCTGTAGATGGCGGGAAGGGTTCAAGGGATGGGGGAGTGGAGACGAGGTTTTATTTTTCTAAGTCGGGCGTGATCTCTCCCGTGGCGAGGCGGAGTGGCGCTTGATGGAGGTGAATCGCGTTGGCGCTTCCTGCTCGGGCGAATGTGTGCGGGTGAGAGTAATCGTAGGTGTTTTGGAAGACAAGATAGCGACCCTAGTCTGCTCTCTCTTTCTCTCTCCACTTCTTTCACCCCTTCAGGGTCCCTTTTTCTACTTCCTTTCTTCTTCTTCTTATTCCCCTTCCAAGGGTTTTTTCATTTCCATACTACTACTACTTACTCTTCGGTTTCTATCCCTCCGACTCCGCTCTCGTTCCAACCCCGATCGATATAGCGTGGGCGGTATGAGAGGGTTGGGGTATATTTTTCTATCCCATCTCTTTTTTTCCAAGACTTCACAGGCGTAGACACTTTAAACCTATTCACTGTTCGCTAGGAGTCAGGGAAGTGAAGGAGGAATAATTCCCGAAGCAAATGGAAGAGTGAGAAGTAACATAGGGAATAAGGGGGAAAACAGAATAAATTGGGAAGTTCTTAAGGACTGGAGAATTTCCTCTTGAAAACAATGATCGGAGGAGAAAGGTATGGGAAGATTTACCGCGGTAGGGTCATAGATGGATTTCATAAAGTAAATTTGTAGGGGCGTTAAAAGAGTCGTAGTCGTGAAGGAGTGTAGTGGTTAGCTGATAGGAGAGTGGGAAGAAGACCCATCTTCGGATTCTTCGGATTGATGACTGCTGACGATGATGCTGGAAAATGCGGAGCAATTTAGGGAAATGTTTGTAAAGTTAACATTTTTCCGGGCTTCTTCAGCAAGGACTTAAAAGTGTCGAGCCTCGCCAAGGACGAAATTTGGACGTATTAACCCCGAAAAATGTCTAGTATTGAAATATAAAAGTTGAGTTTAATTGTTTAAGACCACAGGTGATCTATGCAAGAAGACCTAGAAGATTACTCGTTTCGACAATGCTGGAATTATGACGTCACAGCCTATAAAAAGTCGAACAATGCCTTTTAGAAGAAAGTTGAGATTGGTCAATGCTATATCGTCACGTCCAAGACCCCGTCGAGGCTGAATCATTCCTAAATGGGGTCACAGGAATGGTTGCGGTAGAGCGATGGCCAGATTCCATCAACTGCGGATCCTTGTTGTTTTATGAAAGGTCATGGGTCGCATACGGGTACTCAAATTATGCTTATAATGACGAAATCCATCATTGCTGACCCTTGTTCTTTCTAAGCCGCAGAACCCATTCGCTATCGTGCTAAATTAATTTTTTTACACCATGTTTTTCTTACAGCTTCGTTTTGAGTACTTTAATGTCAGCCCCGTAAATCAATAGATCTTCAATACTGATTTATATTTTCTCCAAGTATTATCGCCTCACTTCTCATTTTATTTACTAACATCCGTTCTCCTCACTGGATCTAAGACCTGTCTGTTCTTTCTCTGTAACACATTTGAGAGTAAAGCCTCATGTAAAAGCTCCTTTTCGAAGGTTTTCTTTCTATAGTTATTCGATTTATCTTAGAATCATCTTTTACTACGCATCACCGTTGGTAGTATAATTATCTTCGTGTCTCCATCCGGTTGTCTGGTTAGTTATTTCAGGAGACGATCGAACGCTTGAGGTCGTTCGCGCCATTGAGGGCAGGTGGGTGAGTTAGTGAAGGAAATACTGTTGGGGAATCGGGGAAGTGTGGGGAGAAACTCGGCGTTGGGATTTGCCTGCTCTACTACATGTACATACTACCTTGCGAGCCGCCGCATAGGCGTGTGGCATGGGGTTTTTACGACCTTTCTACGAAAGGCGTCAAGGGGTCCACAGTGTAACGTCTCGTCCTACGTGCGGAGTACTGCACTTGAAGTGCTCTCCACCTGGTACCCAAGGAGGATTTTGAAAAATCTTCTCCACTGTCAGAATTCAAATCCGTGCCCCCGGGGTGAGAAACCAGTATCCTAGCCACCTGGCAAACCTGATCTCCATGCAGTCAATCTCCAGCCATTCCCAACGTTGTGCACGGACTTTAACGGTCACATGTCCTGGTCCTCTATTCATGGAGGTCTTGAAATTTTAGAGCCTAAAAAATAACTCAGATTGGATGTCTTAACCTCGAAAAGTTTAAATAATGCCATATCATAGTAAGGCACTTTGTACTTTCCCAAAAAAATAAATGAGCATAATATGACGCAACTCCCACGAAGTGAATCCTGAAAAACGTGAGTTTATGATGAAAGATGAAGACCCCAAGTAGGTATGGGTTGGAGTCACCATTTAAGTGAACATAAATTAATGGAAAGGGTTAAACGCTGACTACCATTATGTTAGTTTAGTTCGTATAATAAATGAAAATCGCAAGAATTAATTCATTTTCTGCATCAACCATTATTTTTTGTTTTTTATGAATATACGTCCATGAGAATTTTGAATCCTTCGGTTTTGCGAATGACCTTCTGCTCTGAAGCTCTGTCATCTGCACACCTAGTCTAATTTGGTCTGATAGTGAGGAACATAGAAACGCGAATCAAAGGATTTGCCATAGGCTCCCAGTGAAAGGTTCTGTCATCGTGTATGGCTGTGAAGTGAAGGGATTATATCCTCTGCGTCAACTTTGTCCCAGAAATCCTTCATGTCTCGCCATAAGGATCGAGATTATGTTCGGAATAGTTCCGCTTGAGAGAGAAGGCTAGTGATTGATGTATCAGTCACTCTACTCTTTCAGCCTATGAGTCATATCTTTATAAAATCCTGCACAAATTCCTACTCCCTTACATCGTGACAACGAAAATACTATTAACACTAATCCTCGCCTTTTTTCCATTTATGTTAATTTAGCAGGAGTATTACAGAATTGTGTTCCAGTAGTGCATAAAAATCAGTGTCCAATTAATCGTAAGGACAACGAATTAATCTCATGACGGTGATTGGAAGGAGGCAGGGAAAAATGTGGAAGAGAATGGGAATTAAGGACGTCATGGTAATAGAAAATCCCATATCGCTACGTTTTCCTGTGTTAAATGCTGTTAGCGCTAGTTCATGAAGTGGCAGAAATACAATTCTGAGTAAAGTGCGGGTAGCGAGGCTGGGGAACGGCTTCCTTGCGAAGAGCCATAGTGGGATCGCAGAGTTAATCAGGCATATTTCACTTTTAATCGGACCTTAATTTGGAATTCCTTTGGAGGAGGACATGTCTCACGGGACTTCTGCTACGTTAGGCAGCTCTGTTCATTTCAACGCGATGATGCAATTTATTTCCTGTAAATATTATTATTATTATTCTGTTTTTATTCGAGTCATTGTCTACAGGCTTTCATTGTAAAAATGGGCTGTTAAGAGTCCTGACGTAAATGTGATATCGTATGATTTTATTCAATGACGCTTCGGAAAATGCTCTTGGTGCACATTTACCGTTTTAAGCCGTGGTAAAAACTTTATTTTTAGAGACTTTTCACCAAAGATGTGTGGGGACCCACGTCGTCGACCATGTTTTATGGAGTATGAAAACATTGGCAATTTTGTGCGGCGAAAAGGGGGTGTTCTACGTGGACTACAAACACGACGTGACGAAACGGCTTGTGCAATAACACCTACAATTTGAATGGCGGTGAAATAAAGGAGTTTATTGTGTGAACAAATTAAAAAGGGGCTAATTTTAGGCATAATTGATTGTGATATGAAGAATCACTTGATACCACAATTCATTCCATAATGTGGAAATTCCACGAAGTTACTTCGCCTACCATCGAGTTATAATTGATTGGTTTGTGAGGTCATGTTAAGGATAAATATGATGATTTGAGGGGTGTCTTCGTGAAAGTGACGGATACCTATATCTAGGATTACTGCTCTACTTTGTTCTTTTAAACATTTTTTTAAATTTCTGTGACCGGTTTCACCTTGTGCCTTTTCAATGTAAAACAAGTTGTGTAAATCAGTATAAGAAAGTTTAGGTACTTACCTATATGTGCAAAGATGTGTATTTACAATGGGAAGTTTAAATATTATCCCACATTTGAGATATAATTTAAATATTATCCCTCAATGATTAATCGACTTTTGCAAGCATGCCTGTGGTGACTAAAGTGTGATATTTTATATTTTAACTTGAATTTTCTCAGCTCTTATTCATGCATTTATCTATTTCGGTATGTATCCTAGGGGATTAATTTGATGGTTTCAGTCGTGAATTCGTGTTACTGGTATCCATTGTAATATTATAATAACTTATGTTTATGGTAATAGCATTATAATGACTTATATTCACTCTACTTACTTTAAAGGGAAAATAGTAAAGTTGTGTTCTTGGGGGAGTTTTATATTCATTTACGTTCAAAACCAGCGCCGAGGTCAGAATAATTTATTTCTCTGTCGAATTTTATTGCTAAGCCGATAAAAGCATGCCGGCTGGGTCAATCTAGTGGATAATACATTCTCCTGCAATCGAGAGGGTTCGAGATTGAATCCCTCCTCGGGCATGGGTGTTGTGTAAATTTTATTGGCTTGGTCCCTTAGAAGCGGCCGCCTTATCGGGAGCGCAGGTGGCGGTACACGGCAGATGTCCGACATTAGAAAAATAGCCTGCGAAAAAACCATTGATTTGCGAAAAACTACCGTGTGTGGAACCCATTTCGGCGTTGTACCTGTACGAATTGTCGGTAGTAGCGAGTAATACGTATGTTTTTTCCTCTTTTAAGAAGCTCAGGTAACCGTGAGTACTCGTATCCGTTCGATGCTCGTAATCGTTTACTCGGGCCCGCTTCTCGAGCCTACTGATCACTTATGCATTGAAATTAGATTAAGTAGACCTATATGTATCTACTAAGAATAAGGTTTTTGTGTAAGTATACAGGGTTTTCGTGTTATTAACCATGAATTTCCAGATAGTTAAGCTGGAACTATCGAATATCTTTCAAATGCTATTAAATTATTTTAAACAACATATGGTGGCCATATGGTCGAAGGCAGATTTTCTTGTCGTAAAATGTCTCCGTATAAGATAACCACGGGAACTTTAATTTTTTATTTCAAATGCACCATTGCGAGTATTGATAACTTAACTGGCTCTTCTTTTTCATGTGATTCGTAAGGAGCACCTGGCTCCTTCGATCGCCTGAACTTTTAATTTACATTCCATCATCCAAATATAGATGTCTTTTTAAGGCTTGCTTACTTCCTTGATTAACTTATCCAAAGTTTGATTTCCATGATGGCTGGAGTTGTTCTCTATGAAGGATTGGACCCTCTACGAAACTGTAATACTTCTGGAAACTGAAACTAAAAAAATTAAATTTTTTGAGTTTTTTTAAATCCGTAGAACCTTGGGACAGAGGCATTAGGACGGAAATACGGACGTTACTGAGGAATTCTGTCTTTAATATCGCCATCAGCTGGTGCCCCAAACTTTATCAACCTTTCGTGGGTCGAGCAATAACTGATTCCTACGCCGAAAGCCATAAAATAATGTTATGATGCATGGCTGTAAAGAAAACAGTGCTTTATGGTCAGTAAAGGGTTGGTTGCTTGAGTAGGTAAGCGGCTGGTTACTGATGTCTTTTTCTCAGTGGACGACTGGTGTGTAGGTTGGCGTTGGTAGTTTCATTTACGGATTGCAAGCACGGAGGATTATAATAAGATCACTGCTTCTTGACATTGCTTATTGTTTTTTCTCGACCGGCATGAAAAACGTAATTTTCAAGGTGTGGAACACTTGGCAGTGACGTCTTAAATAAATTGAACCGTAATGATTTGTTATTATAATTTCCATAGATCGAAAATGTGTCATCTGCGATCGATCTGCAATCACTTTGGAATCGGGTTGGTGTGGTGGATAGAGTTTTATAGTTTCATCCAGAAGGCCCGGGTCCAGCTGTGACGGATATTCTTCAGTGTAATTTTGATCCGTCCTTGGGTGCTATGCGGAGAGCAAATCAAGTGGAGTTCTCTACCTGTCGGATGGGAATTTAAACTAGGGACTTCTCGGCATCTTTCTTCACAAGCAGCTCTAATGCCGACGCCGAGTTTATCTCCATTTCGCATGAAAACTTGTATCTTACCAAACTACGCACCTAATCTCAATGGCATGAGTGACCTCAGTTGTCGGTCCTCTCCCCCGGAGAACCAACCGAACAGCGAACATTTTTTGGCACTGGGGATGTAAAACTTGAGGGAAATCATTGAAGAACACACCTGTTAGACGTGTGGAATCTTTTGGACGATCTCAATGTTTGCGGATTTAAAAATTAATGAGAAAAATTTAAGGACACTCAATTAGAAAAGCGTTTCCCCTTTTTACAAATTTTTGATTCGGTACTATTTACTTTCAACCAGTACCGGATTGACACACTTGGGGGCCTGTAGGCAGTACAACCTACGGTGCCCACATTAATAAACAAGTTGCAAGAAATGAAAGGGGAACAAAATTCTCGGGGCCTCACCGGGGCCCCCAAAGCCTCGGGGCCCATAGGCTACTGCCTACTTTGCCTTATTGGTAATCCGGGACTGCTTTCAACGGAAGAGTATAATAGTTAAAGCACGTGAACATAATACCTGGTGAACTCTGATGAAAAATGCTGAAAGGTACAAATTATATCGTATTTAGTGAATTTTTTAGGAATTCACCTTTCCAATTTCTGCCCCCGTCATCCCTTTGCCTAATCGCATCTTCTTCTTTAAAGTGTTCATTCTGCTCGATACGGACGCCTGTTGGAAATGGAGGCGTTCCTTTTCACCCCGTTCATCCCCATCCCACCCACGTGTCTCCCTCTTTACATTCTAACAGTTTCTTTCATTCCTCCCCGTTCCTTCGTTTCGTTTCGGGGGGAGAGAAGTTTTCAGTCGAGGTTAACCTCACGGTTTTGGCTTTGAGATTGATCGATGCGAGAGCCGCCTTCCTCTCCCACCCACCTCTTCCTTCCGTCTCTCTCTCTCGTCCTTTCCTTCTCCTTTGCCCTCACCCTCCCTTTCCTTGGCATTTATACACTTCAAGGGTCTCGACATTGATGGGTTTCGTTCTTCGCAGGGGTTTATTTTTTCTCCTTACGTCTTTTTTCCTCCTTTATCTGCCACCCCAGAGTTGTGGGACGGAAGAGGTTCAATCACCAATGAGAAAAATATATTCGCGGAGCGCCCCGAGATTTTTTTTGTGTGTGTATGCACGGTTTGAAATTCCCCTTTTCACGGTGAGATAAGCTTCTATAGTTGCGCTAGTTTTCCGCATAAAAGATTGCCCTCCTCCCTTTCCCCCCCGCATACGCGATGGGATGAATTAATACAATTTGAGTGGGAGCATTGGTGCGCTATGGTGAGCAGGGACATAAGGCGAAGTGAGGCGTCTGCACTGGGGATGTGCCTTCATCTCTTGTTTCGCATGAAAATGCACTGGCTTTTTTATATATTTTTTCCCTAACTCCTACGCGTTCAAATCAGATTACATAAGGTATTCGGTGCATGAAAATGTTTATGCAGCATAAGTTTGCGAGCGCGCGCAATGAAGATTTTCTTGCCTAGATGTGCCAGTCGACCTCCTGAACTTACGGTTGCTGAAGTTGATTGCGCGGGATCGTTTTGCTTCCCGGGTATTGTGAAAGATAAGTTAGGCTCATGGGAATATACATGTCGAGTGACGAGGAGACCCTGAAGCGGATTAGAAAGCCAGCGCGTAGAACTTTTTAAGAGCACGTAAGACAGGGTTACTTTTACGATGGGCCTTGAAATGACGATGCCTAAAGTACTCTCTGAGTAAACGTGAGATATGAAAGGTTTCCACCTGCATTTTCCTCCCCTGAGGGATCACTGCCCGATCTTTCGTGTATGTTACGGGTTATCAAAACTTTATAAATGCCGATGATACTCTCTGAAAAAACCTTCGGTTTATGATGCTATTCCTTCATCCGTGCTACTGATACAAGATATCTCCTGCACCTTTCGCTGTTTGGTGATATATTTTTCTTTTAAAACCTCTTTAAATATTTAAATTGCACAAAAGTGTTGGCAAACTTTCCTTAATTTATTTTTATCCTCATCTGCTGTGGTTTTTTCTAGATATTGGCAATGAAGCTGCTTATCCCCAATTTTGAGATATGGATTGTCATTTAGCGTGAACAAGGAAAACGTTTGAATAACTTCCAAGAACTTATCTATATTATCAAATGGTGAACCTTTGATTGGGCCCTTAAATTTAAGTATTTTTTATCTCTAATTAAATATCAATTTACCATTCATTCTGAGTAAATAACTGTTCTTGAATCCACCCTCAATTTTCATGTTCATTAATTTTGTGCAATTACGATGACATTTCAAATCTGCCTGGTAGGGATTTAGCATAATGTTAGCAAATGTTTGTGAAATAAGCAATAGGGATTATTTTTATTTGATAAAAATATCTGAAAATTGAAGTTCTAGATGAGATTTTAGTGATTCAAGATGAGCCGCTATTTTTGTTTGTTTTGTCAGCTGTCTTTTAGGGAGGGCGCCCGCTCATCAAGTCTTCTAAATTATAATCGTAAGAACCTGAGTTATAATTCTATCTTGGGCATGTCAGTTGAGTGCAGTGGGGTAGTGCTACCTTAGATATCTTCTGGTCAGTCTATTTGCTGACTTTACAAAAGGGAAAGGAGGTGCGGCATAATGGAACACTGCTTTTAACTTAATAAAGGCAAATATTTGCTTCCCACCTTTTGCGAAACATTGCTGAATAACTTTGAATTCCGGCTGTAGTGGAGAGTTCTTTTCAGCAGAATATCGATCCCTGCTTGAGTGCTGTGTGGAGAGCACTTCCAATGCAGTACTCCGTCCTTTGTAAGGGACGATTAACTTTGGTCACCTGGGCACCTTTCGTGCCAGCACCGGGTTTTTTCCACCCTTCTTCCGTTCCCTGAATAATCCTCCCCTTACCAATTCACCCACCTATCCCAATGGAACATATGGTCTCAGTTTTCGGTCTCCTCCTAAAATATCCAATTAAAGAACCAATAACTCACCGTCATGTAGTGCAGGTATACCCGAATGCAGTGCCGGATTATCAATATAGCGAAGTAGGCAGTTGCCTATGGGCCTCGAGGCTTTGGGAGCCCCGAGAATTTTTCCCCCTTTTCTTCTCTTGTGACATGTTTGTAAACGTGGGCCCCGTTGCTTGTACTGCCTATACAGGCTCCCAAGTGTGTTAATCCGGCACTCCCCGAATGAATGAGTAAGTGGTTGAACGTGCATTCATTTTAAAATGATACTGAAAAATCTCATGAAAATCATTCGAGTGGCATGAATACAGTCATTAAATATAGGAATTTCTCTTAAAGTTGGTAGCTATGTGGGCGGTTACTGCGTGTGTTTTTGAAGCTCT
The DNA here is from genome assembly GCA_963573305.1 of Pyrrhosoma nymphula. Lineage (NCBI taxonomy): Eukaryota > Metazoa > Arthropoda > Insecta > Odonata > Coenagrionidae > Pyrrhosoma > Pyrrhosoma nymphula. The sequence goes on along the minus strand of OY754333.1, from coordinate 137,331,279 downwards.
TAGGCTTTACTTAAGTAATACCTTTCACTATTTGCCATGTTTTCCCCTCATAGTTCCTTTATTTTGGTACAATCTATATTTCGCCCGTGATGCCTCGTATTTCCCTCGCTTAGTCCCGTTTTTCCTGTTTTAAACTTAAATACTTTTCCTACTTGAAAATCCTGCTTTAGGTTGGTGGTAGAAACAAAAATCTATTCGTATGAATTTTTAACTGATTCACATGTGCAACATTGTCATTTTTACATCCATACGCAATAATGCTCCCTTATTTTGACTTCGTGGACATTGTGTGTGTATGGATCAAGAAAGTCGTGCTTTTATTATGTATTTAGTTATATCTCCAGTATTCCCTTAACTGGCCTGCATCCTGGCTATCCTTTCTTGTGCAAATAATGTTTTTCAATGCGAAACATGCCCCGGTTAACAGATGATATTTTCACCCTGCCTGCCCGTTGCACGCGTTTAAACTGACCACATTTTGTGATGGCGGGTCCCTCTAGTGACGTGGACCTCTAATGATGATTATCGCAATCCCGACGCTTCGATTCACGTTTTCAACGGAGACTAAAGTGTGTATCTCTGTCGTCCCTTGACCAACTATCTGAAAATACTCGTCACTCGCGATATGCCGTGTGACGTTTGCGTTTGAGCGGTGCAGCTCGTTGGATACAGGGAGAGGGGTAATATCATTACTCGAAACTTTGAAAGTAAAGGGACGTGGGCCATCTGTTGGATATAGACGGTTAGTACAAATGATCGGTCAATCGGGACCGGGTTTGAAAGATAATTTGGAGCTCAGCACCGATGCTGGCCCTACCATACTCCTCGCGCAGTCCTTTGGACTGAATCATCCCTCGCGATATTTTATCGCGGTCTCTTGTGTTCAGCCACCCCTCATGCCGCAAGGGAATGAGTAGAGGCCCGGATTTGGAATTTTTTTCTCTCTAAATAATAGTTACCTGTCTCTCCTCTATCGAGACCCCTCCGGGGGCCTATTTGGAATCTCACCGTAAGCAAAGATGACACGATGGGGAATTTAATTTCGTATCTGTCGCTAAATCGGTCTTGTGCTGCTTTTGCAAGGTGCTCTTTTTGGGTCTGGCGTCTAAAGCGGAAATGACCTCGTTCGTCGCGTGGGGATAAAAGGGTGAAATGGAGAGCAGCCTTTTGGCGAACATCGTTTTGAATGAGGACTCGGAATGCGTTGGGTTACTTAGTTAAGACAGTTTCCGCTCTCGTGATGATTTCGCTTTGGAATTTAACGAGTGAAATGTGTAAAATGTATCATTAGTCCAATTATTCTGCTTCAATTTACTGATATGCGTGGAATAACGAGAAAGATGAATCTGTGAAAATGTGGTTATCCACCGTTGGGGCCATGAGGGAATGAATTTTACTTTTTTTGGTTTTACGCTCTGATAAAGGGTCGGGAATTACTTGATACGGAGGGTAATCATGTCTCAGGCATAATATTTCTTGGCTGAAAGAGAACAATGAGTGATTACGGGTATTTAAGTCCACAATATCCTAATTATGCAAAGGGTTTAGCCATCCCTCCTCTTACTACTCACGAAAACATTTTGGGAAAGTTCTGCTACTTCCGTTGATTGGTAACATTGCTCAGCTGTACATCGTATTATAATATCTAAAACTTCCGTCAGTGAGACCTATGTGTCAATATGATAATACTTGCTACTTTTATTAGCAGAACTATTCAAGCTGCGTTTAATATACCAATTTCTTTGTCCAGCGTTTTACATTTTCAGCTAAAATACTCTATACTTCCCTTCATCTCATTTAAATCGCCTTTTTCTCATCACCCTTCTTTGCTATTACTTCCAATATATTTTTCAAGTCGTATTATTATTAATAGTTATCTATCTGTTAAGTTAGGTTTAAATATAAGTGAGTATAAATATCTGGATTTTTTTGGGTACAGGGCCCTGTTCTTCATCTCTACATATGTCGTAGCCTTCTTCATCCCATCCATAAAATCTATTCTCTCTCTTCCCCTCTCCGCTGTCTCAAATCCTCCCCTCAATCGCGAAAATAGTCTTATTATTAACCTTAATATATTATTTAATTGATTTTGGAGTACAAGCTGATGGATTGAGTATTTAATTCCAATTGATAGAGAGAATAGCTTTAGGCTATAGGTTTCCTATGGAAAACAAAATACGATTGATATCATTCATGGCGTGGTTTGTTTCGAGAAAGGGAGAGAGAGAAGTTAGCTCCGGACTTAAATTCTAAGTCCGTGCTCCTGACTAATGAGTAGGGTAGTGCTTTAATTTCGATGATTTGATTTCCATTTTATTATTATATTTATATCACTGTAGTAGTTCATTCATTTCTGCATGTGCCGCAAAGTTTGTATGCGAGGAGTCACTTGTGAGAGATAATAATTATGGAAGTATTTCCTAAGTTTTCTGAACCTTTTTTTATTTTATATTTTTATGGAAGTGAATTCAAGTTTAAAAGCATTTTTCCATTGAGAGAAAGGACAGAAGCGTGGACTCCTTTAAAAAATGAAGTCCATTTCGGAACATTTTGGTATTTCTTATTTTTCTTTTAAAAAGCGTATTTGCTTAAATGTTCTTAGGCATAGAACTGGTTGTATTTGCTTCGTTTTATTAATAATTCTTTCGTTTGCGGCTTCTCCTTTAGAAAATCTCAAAAGTTGAGTCTTTCTAGCTGATGAATACTTCCTGGAAGTAATTTAATTTTATAATCCGTCGGAATTTTTTTGACTCTCATTTTATTGCATTCATTTATGTGGCGACTTAAGGAACTTTGTGATTAGGCCGTGGGAAAAAAGATTAGTCCAGAAAAGTGTTTATTAGTTTAATTAGCACCAAACTGCGGCGTTTACGGAAAACTTTTGTGAGCTTTTTAATACTTCTCAATTAGTTTCCTCTGTGGTTTTTAATTTGACTTTTGTGAATCGTGTTTTCAAGGAATTAGGCGTGTGCAAGAGTATTACGCTTTGGCACTTACTACGATTCATTTGTTGGAACTTTGTTTTTAGAGCCACCATGCAATGATATGCGTCCCTCTTGAATGTATCCCTTGCATTTTTTAAGTCGCCCAAATTCGGGCGTTGGGCAAAACGACCACTGAAAAAAATACGAGAGTGACTTTGGGAACTAAAAAAAAACGCTTCCCCCCCTTGATCCTTTCTTTCCCTCAATTTTTCCATCTCCTTTTTTTATTTGTACCTCCCGCACGGAAAATAATTCAGAAATGAGTGAGCCGGGATTAGGAAGTGCTTATTGGGCGCTCGTATCCAATTAGGGAGCATTTCCGACCTCTTTTCCCGAAAAAAAGAGGGGAGTTTATTTTTAAGAATTAAAAATTATGAATAGCAAAACGGTTTTCCTTAATGAGTGGTTTCTTATGTTATCTTTCCGCCGAGTCCTTTAAAAGCCCTCCTAATACGGGCGTCTTAAACTACCCGGCATGGCTTAGACCGAAACAATGGGTCCTTTGGAGAGTTAAGAGAGCGGGCTTTCGGGTGGTATATCAAGACTGTTGTTGTTCTCCGCTTGGCCGTGAGGTTATTTGGCTTTTTTGTGTGGTCAGCGAAAATAAAAATACATGCATTTCAATGTAAGTATGCGATATTTATCGAATGCCTTTATTTTTATTTAGGAAAAAATATTCCTAATTCACTCGGTTTACGGGACTATGAAATTTTTTAAAGCAATCGAAAGCTGAAAATTAAATTACAGGTGATAAAAGTTGACGCAGTCTAAGTTTTAAATTAGGTGTACGATAAGCCTGTTCAAAGCTTGAATTACACAATGGTCTGGAAAATTGTTTTCATTAATATCATTTAAGAAAGTTTATTCTTGAAAGAGGAGAAAATTAACTAATTGTTTGGTCTCTTATCAATTACGAATTGTTGTGAGGGACAGTTTTGACACAGGGCAGCGTATTCAATGCTTGCCAGTGTCCGTTGTATCTTTTTGTTTCACTTTGTTGGATTTCGAGAAACTTGGTGGAAAGATTGAATAAAGCACCTGAAATAATTGGATTAACTGATCACATGGAAGCATTGATTTTTTTAGTAATTGAGCATGGGGAAATTTATAGGAAAATATTTTATTTTATAGTTAATTTGGGAGTAATTTTATCATAAGTGACTAATTTCATCGAGTTAATCTGATTTTTTTGTTTTTGCGCAAACGTATGGTTTTCCGCAATAGCTATGCCTTACTAAAAGTATCCTTTCGGTGAAAAATGGGTTTATATTATGAATGAAAATTGGGTGCAGTAATAACGGTATTACCTACGAGGCGTTCAACTTAGATTGAGTTCTTGGAGGAGGTATATGCTACTCCAGGTAAGATTTTTCGATATTCAGTGGAATAAGATAGTTAATTTAGAATTCAAATCGATCTCAAATTCTGTCTTTTACAGGATATGTATGTGTGATGCATGCAAAATTCCTGTTCTTGCTATTTGGCGAGGTGACTTATTTTCCGATAGGTGCGGTTTGGTTTTGTTATTAGAGCTATGTTTTGCGTGAAATTTATCTCATTAGGAATCTTAACATATAAGTTAAATATTCATAAATGCCGATGGTGATTATGTTGGTCAATTGATAATAAATATCAGCCAATCATTGAGGTTGTTCATTATACGAAAAACCTCGTTTTGTGAATTTATCACCCTCTTTGGAGGGTCGAGACTTCTAGAGAGAATGGTTGTAACATTTTTTGTTTCTAAATTCGGGGAAGCAGAGTGGAGTAAAAGTGATGCTTGCGCCTTTGCGCAATTAGATCTTTCTGTCCTTGCTTGACGGGATGAATTTCATGAAAGGTGCGGTTTGGTTGAGTTATTACTGCAATTTTATCTCAAATTTATCCCTTAAGATTTAGGACATGGTATCTCATAAGGCATAGGACTCTTAAGGTCAGAACATGTGCATGAAATATTTCTTAATGTCAATGGTGCTTATATTAGTTAATTTACAATTAATATTTGCCAGTCATTGAGTTGATTTAGTTCATGAAAAACCTCGTTCAATGAATCTATCGGCCTCTATATAGGGTCGAGACTTTTAGAGAGGCGGAATTTAACTTTTTGCGTTCCATAATGGGGGATTATCATTCGAATGCTTTTTCGTTATTACTGTTAAAATTAAATTTTCAAAGGTTTTCATGTATATTTACGGAGTTGATTTGAAACATTAAGGCCTAATAACCAAATAACTAATTGTATAAAATTGCATTTTTTCTGTTTTCGCAAAATGACCTCTGACGTAATTTTTTACATCGCTCAAAGACCCGTGGTTCGATTCCCGGTGAAGACGGATATTTTTTCAAAGAATTTTTTAAATCTTTATACTGTTGTATTTCCGGTAGAAGTGGACATTTCCACAAAAGCCGTTTTGAGGCATCTTTTAAAATGTATCGGGAAGAGGAGAGAAGAAGCGATGGATGAAATGACGTCACGGCCGTTATGGGAAGGTTGCCCAACATCCATTCAACTTTAGACTCCTATATCTCTGTTTCTCTAATTCTTGATTGAAATTCTCTGACAGTTTTTGGAATTTTTAAGAGATGATTTGCAAATGATAATTTGTCATGGTCCCCTGCACGATAAAGTAAAAAGCAAAAATCGTGATAAACCCCCATTTCGGGAGGAAAAGTGATAATTATTTTCCAATTGATTCCCACCGTAGCGCCATTAGGCGTAGATAACAGTAGATGGCCCTCGGGGAACCAATAAAGGTACATATACCTGCAGAATAACGACCTCTATTTGGGTCACTGACTTATACGTTTTGCTCGCCCTCCAGTCATATCATAGCACGCGTCCTCAGGGAGAAGCGAATTGTTCCGCAAGTTTCTGTCCCCAAAGGATCCAAAGCTGTGGTTTATGCAAAGCTCTGCAGACTCTAGTGATTAATCTTCTCGGTTTTTAAAGCCGTAAATATCAAATTGCCGCAGCGACGACGATGCGTATTGCCAAGGCAAGAAAATTTCGATCGTTGTAGTAGTCCCAACTCGTTAATTCGAGCACGTCGCGGAAGATGTCTCTCCTCGGCTTCCACTCCTCGCCTTATTTGACCTGGAAACGAGAAAGTTCGCCGAGCAGTATTTCGTTGTTTCCTGATGCATAGCAACTGAGTGACGACTAAGCGATCAGCGCTGATGAGGAAAGTGTCTCCAAGGCACCTCGGAGAGTGAATTAGAATGCGATTTGATTAATTGCGTAACATTTCCCCGCCCCAGGCTTTAAAGTAATCAACGTTGCCCGAAGGCGCAAATTTAAATTAACTCCCCCGATAAGTTATATGACTCTCGCGTCGGGAGACTCCATAGCCCATTTGTCAAACTCGGAACTAAATTCTTGAATCAAGGCTCACGGGTAGACCGAATATTCAGCGGTACATCTCCTAGACGGAATCGTGCAATTCATAAGCGGACAGCCGTGATAGTATCGAACGTTTTCTCAAGTTTCCCCCCTCACCCCCGAAAGTAATTACGCATTTTCGTCGAATAATCCGGTGATTGAGATGCCAACCTATTATTTGAACTTGCATGCTTAAGGGATAATTCGTTCTTTTTGCCATTTGACGTTCGGTTTGTAGGGTTTGAGGGAAATTTATGCATCAGCTACCCAATTTAGGGATTTGATAGGGCGCTATCATGGTTCTCCATAACGCGTGCGCTCGCGTTTTCGTTGCTTTTCAATTGCGCTCATTAGAGCGGAAACGTGATCGTCGTTATTCAGTTTTTTTCAGCTGCTTTAAATCACTAGTTTTAATTGTTGGAGTGCGTTCTTAGTACTTTGACAGTGAGAATTAACCTGCTAGAGTGGTTTGCGTTCTGGATAACGGTACCGAAAACGCGGAAGAAGGAACTTCTATGCGCTATTCAATCCCTCTTGAACTTCTCAGAAATTTCTTTGTCTTCCAAAAATCCCATTCTTATTCTTTCTACTTGGTGACCCAACATCCCTTCTCTCTTGACTCATCATTCAACATTCCTTTCTGTTTCAATACGTCGTCATGCATCTTTTTTCCCTTCTCCTTGTCTTGCCCCCATAGATTAAAGAAGAGAGTAGATGGCTTGAAAGTGAACATTGTTGTTTTGCAAGAAACGATCCTATTTACATGACTGTCGGGCTAGCTCGCCCTTAAATTTACGTATAATGAAATTTTTTTGGAAATCATTTCCATTTCACACTTTTATAGATAAATCATTACCACGACAATTCTGGTACTAATAACTATTCTTTCGGCGTATTAACAGCACAGCCGATCTAATCTTTATGATCGATTGAGCATTTTAAAAGGTTCAATATTTTCCTGCGCTATGGTATCGCATGGCTTCGGTTTGTTTTACTTCTTAGATCCTTGGTCATCACCATTCTTCTTTCCTGTCCCGCCATCTGTAGTGCTTCTTCGCTAGCCAGCCACACGATATAAATACGCAGACGGAATCGAATTATGGACTGTGGAGGTTATATTTCTCGCCGGTTGGTAAACTTTCCCTTCGTGTTAAAATTCCGTGTGTTCGGATGGGCTACATTTGCGTACCGGTCCCATCGTTATTGTTGAAATGAATGTCAACATTGTTGTGGTCTTCATCATAGGACGCAGATAACGGCAGTGGTCCAACTTTACTCCATATGATAACTCCATCTGTACAGTAGGTTTACGTCTCGAAAACTGGAATCTCTTACAGTCGAAGAGAAGTTGAAGGCAGATTATGGTATGGCGGAAAAGGTTTGTGATGATGGAAGCGCGGTTGCAAATGTTGCCTTTTTCTTGGAAACTTAGAGCTAAAGGGATAACAGGAAATGATATTCGGAATGTTATCGTGCTAATTAGTAATGTACTGTCGAGGTACAGATTTCTTTTAAGAGGCCACTGACGAGTTTGTAACGGCAGGGTGTTCTTAGATTATTTTTCTGTATAAAATTATTTAAGGTAGAATGGGATTGACTGATGTGTAGAATTATCGGAAGAGGAATACGATAACAGTATTCGGTGGGACAAAGAGGGGTGAGAAGATGAAGAGAAATATTTGAGGGAATAGCTAGTGAAAAACATCCTTTGGTTTGGTTTTTTATGTGACCCAAAATGCAACATGCCTAAACGGTAGAAAATAATCCTAAGTAAAAGAATTCAATTTGACAATGTTGCTTAGCCATATTTTGGTATGGGCTTTTGTCTTTTTTAGTTTCCGAATGGTATATTTTTCTTATTCATACAATTCCGACCTACCAATCGGATTAATAATAGGCTGAGGGAAGGATATTAGTAAATTTTCTACTTATCTTCCTGATGAGTTTTACAAAAATTACCTCAAAATTGATTCTGTGTTTAATATTAAGTGCTTTGAGAACTGTTTAATTTCTTTAAATTTATTCACTTAGGAAGTGCACCTGTTCAGGAACTTAGGCGGATCTTTGAAAAAGGTGTGAAACGATTCAAGAGCAAAGTACTCATTGAGTAGAAAGAATACAACTCGCTCTCACTCCGTCGCAATTTATATAATGTAGGACTAAAAACTAAATTAAATTAACGATTAAAAAACGACGTTTAAAACTTCTTACCCTTTAAACTACTTAGATTTTTACAATTGTTGCAACATGTGCCATATATGTCAATTTGAAAATTTGTATAGTAAATATTTAATAATAGACTATCGTAGCTCCATGTTTAATCAATATGGATACTATGGCTCCTTTTCCTGAGAGGATAAGTTTCAAATTCATCGAGAAAGTGTGTCTTAAATGGAGGTGTCATGGCACAATCACGAATCAGAAAAGCATCGAAATCCGATACGACAGTTTTATATTTTTTATGCTTTTTGGGCTGCGTGCAACAGTATCACTCAGTCTATCCAATCTAATTTTACTCACCCTCAGCATCCTGATCGAGTGTCCGACGCAACCCCTTAAGACTTACTCCCTTCTAATAAACCCTCGAGTATAATATTCGCCAAGTATCATTTTTCCTGTCTGTCCTCATAAGGAGTGTAAAGTTGTGTCATAATGTTTCCAGCTTGAGAATGATTTCTTTTATATTTCGTATAAGTAACGTAATGCTTTGTAATGCTACAATGCGTAATATTATTAAAAACTCAGCAGGTAGGTTTAAATAATTTTTATTTGGCTTGAAAAATATTCTTAATTGTTCCAATTACGTATGAATACTATTATGCGATTATAAAATCATTATCCTTGAGCATTTATTTTTACAGAATGGTGTTTTTTGCTTGCTCTGAGTTGGAAGGGTATATGCATTATTTAACCATAGGCTGAGCTTGGGTTCTTAGATCGCCAGATTCATTTTTTTCTGGGAATATCGCGGCAAGTTCTTGGGAACATAATGTTAAGAGGATGTTCAGTATTCCCTAATCTTTAAATCTTTTCTTTCAACAATATTTTGGTGGCAATTCCTTTATTCTGTTCTTCGCGAAGAATTCGTCGGATGAAGCCATCGGAAATAGTTACCGCTCCGTGTCTTAATTTCGTTTTCGAGATTTCTCTCGACGAATACCAAAACCAAAATTGTTTTCAGTTGTCTTATATCTTATTCGCGCAGTGACTTAGATATTACGGATATACTACGGACGCATGTTGAGGAGGTTTTAGATGGTGTGGTAGAAATTTGGGTGAGTGCGGATGAATGAGGAGATAATATGGGGAGCATTTCTGATGTCGAGGAATGCAGAAAAGTGAACGATTTTGAAGGTAAATACTATGATACAACTTTAATGCTTTTATGAGAGGTGATACTCTAGATGCCCCCTTTTTTGCCCATTACTTTTTTCTCGACATAGATTCTCCTAAGGTCTAACTATCTCTAAAGAATTCTTGTGATGCGTTAAAAAAACTAATTCCAACTCTTTCTTTTTTGGTGAAGCTCTCGTGCTTAAAAAACGGAAACGTAGTGACTTTTTTCATTCGTGGGGGACCGAAGTTTTCTTCTCATGGCACCTAGGTAAGTGTTGGGATTCCATTGAAAAATGACTGCTGGGCACTAGTCTAACCAGGGCCCTCTGGATGGGAAGCCAGTGCGTTAGTTAAAACACCAACTCAGTCCCCTCACTTTACCAACCTGCCGGTTTTTAAGTTGACTCGGACTACTTGGTAGATCCATTACACATTTTTATCTCTTCAGTTGGAAACCTTAGGAAAGTGTTCGGAACCAGTTCCAAGATGCATTTCTCAGCCCCAGAAATGGTCGAAGAAAGGGAATCGAACCCTGGCCCTAGGCATTTGAAGCGTTCGTCTCCACCCGACGCAACGCACCTACCCGTTTTCTTCACTGAAATATCTCGTCACCTTTAGGATCATGTGGACCGAACTCCCATGACACATTTTATCCACTTGGGACGAAACTTTTCGAGAAAGAGACTCCGGAACCAGTTCTGGGATGCATTTCTTCGTCCCAGATATTATTGAGGAAACCACGTTTTGAACGGGGAAACGGCGGAGCAGATTGATGCAAGGGTATGAGGGGCGACGGACGCTGAAGGAGGGGTTAGGATGCGAGAAAGGAGTTTCTTGGAGGCGTGGCCGGGAGACGAGGTGCCTTTTTGAGGACGGGCGCACAAGAGGTTGCCGGCGAGAGACGAACGCGCTGCTCGCGCCCCCTAACATTTGGGATTCCGAGCACGTATATTATTCCTCTCGTTCCCCCTAATGTATAAAATATTCGCGGGACCGTCTCTTCGCGACATTACGTGAAGGAAAATTCTAATGGATTACAGATGGCGGAAGGAGTTGCGGGGAACTCCGGGGCAATAGATGAAATGGGTGGAGAGAGAAAGGAATGGTGGTTGGGAGAGAGAGAGATCGAGGGAAAAACAAGAAGCAAGAGATGACTTTGAGAATAGGTGACGTTAAGGCGCGGAGCTTTCTTTGAGTTTAGGGAAAAAGGCGCGTATTTTTGTGAATGAGCGAGATTCCTAGTGGCAGACGAGGGAAACATTTTTTCCTTTGAGAAAACGTCACGTGAATTCCCGCTTCAGCGTTTTTGGCCGTGGGGATGTTCTTGAAAGTTAGCGTGAAGAAGTGTGGAATTATAAAAATATAGACTGAATGGAAATATTAAATGGCGTTTCATACTACTTTCACGCTCTTCGGAAATTCGACTCAATCCCTGTTAATATTATTTGATGCCATAATGGAAGTATTTAAGATATGGGAAAGAGAAAAAAATATTTGGGGGTAACGGGTGGTTGAAGGCGTTTGTACAGGATATTTTCTTCCATAAAATCTGGTGCGCTCATTGTAGTCGTATCAATCCATTTGAAGTGGACCAAGGGTGATTGCTTGACCAATTAAAACAAAATTCCCAGTTGTTGCTTTCATGTCTTAAGACATTAAAACTATTTTTTTCAAATTTTTATCTCAAGCGGTTTACCTTGGGTAGCCATTTGTATAATGTTGCGCAAGCCCATTTTTGAATTTGTAAAGGTTTACGTAAACTCGTCTATAACTATAATTATAAATGCCTATAACTATAAAAGTATTTATCCTTGAAGGATGAAACAAAAAGCATTCTGTTTGTAATTTCTCATGGTATAAAATAAGTCTAGGGTTTTTTTAAACCTATCTTTATCCTTTCTAAGGTAAAACTACAAGCAAAGTTAAAAAAAAGTTGAGTGAAATTTCACTGTTTAAATTTTTTTCTAACAGTAGGAGTGGAATATACAGATTGAATAATTTTTTAATTTGGAGATATAATTTAGTAGGTTTATCGTAAAAAATATCAATTGTGATATACTTACCCTTAAATTGTTATAAATTTTTAAAAAGTCACTTTTTTTCAACATTTTCTAAGTTTGTCTCTGAATAACTCTGATGGTGTTGGAGTAAAAATCACAACTCAAATTAGTACAACTCACAGTCTTTTTGTATATGTACATGGCAAATAAAAAAATTATGTTGTGTATTGTGATAATAAAAATGTTATAGCCCCTAAAAGATAATAAATACATCACTAAATTTTACATTTATAGCGCTCTTAATACATTCCATTTTCTTGTGATTTGCACTCTGATAGTGTTATAATTAATATTCCTAGATGAAATAAACTTGTTTGGACAACTCAACTGCAGTGGTTCGAGTTGTGATAGGCTTAGAGACATTTCAGACGTTGGAAGTTTTCGAATGATTAATTATAAGTAATTAACATTTGCAATTGGTCTTACAAATATTATAATTTTTCATTTTGCGCATTTGTTTAAAATTTATAATATTTATTGATCTAATTTATAGCTACTTTCAATATGCTATCAGATGTGTTAAATACACTCAGAGCGTAAAATGCTAAACATTGGGTTTTAAAAGTATTTTTATATGAGGTGTGTAGATTGACATGAGACATGAATCTTTGACTCGGGTTAATATTGATTTAAAAAAATGTCTTTGCCGCATGTATATTATTAATTTATTTTTTTGAAGCACAATACGCGCAGATATTACGCAGGTTCAAGATACTTGCGCATGATAATCCATTATAATAGTTTAGTGCTTCTACTAGAAACTTAAACAATATTAGACCACGAGCATATCGTTCATATCTAAGTTTTCTAAACCTGATATCGCACGTTTTCAAACATGTTTGTTTGTATCACTGTCCCTAATCTACATTAAAATTGAATGAAACATTAATGGGAATGTTAAACAAAAGCCCAAGGGTGATTTCAAAACAGGAAACTTAAATTACATTAATGAATGTGTGGTACCGGGAAACAGAATTTAAATAATTTATTGAAAATGTTCTGAATGATTAATTGCCGACTAAATAGAATCATGGTTCAATTTAAGGGTTCAAATTATGATAAACAATTCAAACTTTATGCTACTAATTTTAATTCAATTACCTACTTGTAAAACCTTATAAGGTTTATTAAACAACACACGCGCAAATATTGCGCGGGTTTATCTAGTGTTATCAATTCACTCTGGCTGTCTATCCATCTGTCTGTTTGTCCGTCACGCCTGTTTGAAGGACTTTGAGGTGACCTACGAAATTGAAATTTGGCACGAATACAGTTAGTGACTTAGATCCGGCCGGAAAAAAATTGTATGCGTTACCAGTATGTGAGTATATGTTGCAAGTATCATCTACATCTAAAAAATACCCTCCAAGCCACCTCAGGGGTGTGTGGCAGGGGATATGGCAGGGGTATCTTGTGTTTGTATCTATAATTTTAGGTCAAAATTTAGGAAGAAATACCTACGATAGATAATTGTAAATCATACTCGTAAATACCTCATGAAGCAAAATAAATTTTTCGAAACGTCGGTTAGTCATATCTATCATGAAAAAACCAAGACCTATCCTCTCCTGAAAAGATAAATACTATAGATTTTCATTTCCTTGGCAACCGCAGCATGTGCTGAAAATGGGGACCTATGCCTAAGGGCTTTGTGGCTTAGGTTAAGTGATTACAGCGAGATTTGAGTTGGGGAGTTTTCCACCCCAACCCCTCCATGTATGGTCAATGTTGCCTACATGGTATATGCATTTTGCACGTCACATTATGGTGATTTATTTAATCGTATGCAACAATTTTTATTTTTTCCTCCTCCCGTTGAATTTCAAGTATTTTCGTGTTTTCATATTTCTTACGTTTTGGGTCCTGGTGAAATTTTTACCGATCTTACCCCGTTCTTGACGTTGTTGTACGGAATTTGAAAAATTTCACGCCGCAATGAATTTGAATGCGTCGCACAGTGCACAAACGCCGAATGATGTCGCTCCGAAAACATGCCTGAGAAATGTTTGTTTAGAGAAGTGTTCTCATGGTATATCCGAAGTGCATTGAGGATAACGTCTGATTTCGGAGACTGCCTCAAGATCCAGACGTTTTCGATTAATTCAAATGCCGCTGCAACATCACCTTTTCCTTGCACATCCACAAAAACACAAAGTCGTTCCTCCTAATGCTCCGCTCTTCCTTAGGCATTTTTTTTTCATCCTCTCCTCAGGAGCTCATGTCTAGCGCGCCATTCAGCTCATCGCGTCAGCGCTCGCAAAAAGGGTATGGGAAAGCGTGAGGGGTGCATGCCCGTGTCTCTTTCTGAAGCCTCTATCTCGCTTTCTTTATATATATTTTTTACTTGGCTTGCGAGGAAGGAATAGAGCATCTAGATTTTCGCCCCGGAGTCATGTTCTGCACCGCCTTCGGAGAAATGGATGGAAAGGTGGAAGTGGAGCACCTATGCGATACGTACCTGCCAAGTGGAGGGAAATGCCTTCTCTAGAGCTTTACCTACCGGCGAGGGAGTTATCCGAAGAAGCGCTCCTTGCAAGACGTGCTGAATGGAGAATAAAGATAAAAAAGATCCGTTTGTTGTGCCGAGTTTACAGCAGGGCCAAAAATATTTGAAAGAAAATCCTCGTGAGCACGGTGAACTCTCATTTTGGTCATTATCTTCCTCGAATTCGTCTTGTTGAGTCTCTGTTACAGGCCTTAATATTAATAATGTATTATTACATGCCACAGCAATTATTAATGAACCGATGACTCATTTTTGCCTTGACGTCGTAATCAGTGTATAAAGCCGTTTCATTGGATCAGTGATTCGACAAGGAATAATGTAATTTCTCCCTCTAATCCAGCTCGATTGGAAAATTAGCAGAAAGCGTAGCCCACAATGAGGGCTCTTTTTGTGGAATACTGTAATATTTTTCGTTCTACCCATATTTATTATTCTCTGTTTTCTCATGAAATTTTTGCTGATCTTACACTATTGTTAACTTGAACACAAATGGAAAAGCATTTTCACTGGAATAAATTTAAAATTACACGCTATTTACGAACGGTAAATTGTTTACGTAGCAGTAAGAGTAATATCCGGAGGAGCGCTCCGTGCCGGACGTACTACGGAATGCAGAATTAAGATGCGAAAAATGTCGCTTGTGTTGCCTTGTTAATATCAGGACGTTAATTATAAAATATACACCCGAGAACGATAAACCCGTTGTTGGACCATCGTCTTCTTCGGGTTTAACTTGTAAGGGCTGTGAATTAAACTGGACCATTAAGTAAAAATATTTTGTAGGTCAACTAACCTATTTTTGATGACTGTTAGCCTGACCTCACTTTTCAACTGTCCCTTGTCATCATCAGCCGTGCCCAAACGACGTTCAGTCAATGAAATCGATCATTCAAAAATAGTACGACCTAGGTATTAAGAAGTACTTCTCTGTAATGGCAGTTGCATGTTAGAATTATCACTGCTACTCTACTTGATGTTAACCACTTAGTTTAGATGAACTTCTTGGAATGGTGAGTGAGAAAAGAAAAGTGCTGGAGGAAATTCGGAAGAGGCAGAGGGAAGGATATGATGTAAGCCGTAATAGAGAGGAAGTTGTGGGGTACGCACAGAAGAGGAGGATAAGTCTTCTTGGACGGGATAAAGAGGTCCGGCGAAAAGAGAGTTGAAGGAAAAAGCATTATGTGAGGAGGAAGATAAATGCGACTGTGAAAAATTATTTGAGGAAATATTCTCGTCATGTAAACGTACCTTAACCGGTAGTGTGCTCAAATAATGATATTCTAATGTTTTTTTTCTGCCTGAAACATGCCTATTACTCTGCTGCATAGTATATAATTGGTCTGATTACCGCCTTGTCTTGAAAATCTTTGGCTGCTGAACTCTTGATTTACTATGATCCCTATTGATTTTATACTATCTTTTCACTGGTGGGATTCATATCACGGGTATTCTAATTTGTGGCCCTCTTAATTTGGGCCAGCTCTTTGGTTATTTGAATAATAATGTTTTTGTTTATTTTTATTGAAATTGGATTAATTACGTATCGTGTTGGAATTAGAATGGTGTCAATCTCATTTTCTATTTTAATATCTTGCCAACAATGTATCTAATTGTATTTTGGCGCAATTACTTACTGCGTAGAAACAGAACGTTTAAGTTAAAAGTTTTTCGAAATTACTCACAGACTCGGAGACAAGGCAAAACAATAAAGGAACGTTATAACTTCACGCTATGGGCCTTTGTTCATTGTACTGTTTACAAGGAAATAGCAGATTCCAAGGTAATATGATTGTTTATTAACATCGCCCATCGGCTTAAGAATGAAATATGGCTTCGTTGGCTCCTTCGTTCTCCGATGTGGGATTTCACGTTTCAACATACAGTTATATAATACACCGAGTGCGAATTTTGTGCCTGGATAAGGCAATAAGTTGCATTAATCCTTAGTATCTTTAATAAATTATCTGTTATGCCATTGCGGAAGAAAAATATCGATTTGTAGCCTTTATCTCCAGTTCCATCACTGTGCTTTCCGATCAAATATCCGCATCAATTTTTCTCTTGAATAGAAGTAGTGTTGATGCACCTGATTTATGCTCTGTTGTTATTGAAAAAATCCACTAAATGAAATGGAAAACGTCATTTATCGTGCGCCAGCTTTAAAGGATCGGTAAAGCCCTGTAATGTCACCGAATTCCTGTGGAATATTAATTCCTGGATATGCACACACGAAGTTAAAGTTATTTATTTTCGTGAAATTGATTTTGAAGGGAAGGAAAAATTGACTAAAATATCATTTATCTGTTTACATGAATATGCCTCAAATGAGATGATTTTTTTATAGTGATGTTGAGAATATTAAGATGCCATTAACTTTCGTCACGAATCCAGTTATACATGGTGGTGTGGTGGGTAAAATATTAGCCTCTCATCCAAATCGGCTTGATTTTGGAACCCAGTATTCGCGGAAATGACTCTAGGAATCCTTGCTTTTGTGCTCTTGGGAGAGCGCTTCGGGTGCTCTACTGCGTTCATTGCAAGTCAAACTTAGTACATTTTGCCGCATTTTGTTAAAGACTAGGCTAATGTTATCGCAGGGTTTCTCTCGACCCTTTCATTGTTCCCCAGATGTCTCTTTCCTTTTCACCCTACCTTTCCTTTCGAAAATGGCGTAAATGATGTCGGCTGTCTGTCGCCTCCCCATATGATTTACCAAGCTGATTTAAAAAACAGAGCTCGTCCAGTGAACAACTAAAAAATGTCACTATTATGGTGCGAAGATTCAAGTGATAGGAAAACCCCGCTATTTCAATAAATAAGATATGCTGATCATGAATCTGATCATCGTTCTACTGCTAATTGCGTTTTTTCCCCTGTGATTAACGTTTAGACGAGTTGATGAGAAAGCTGAGGCAATATTTTATTTTAATTTTATTGTGCTATGATTAAATATACCGATAACAGTAATAGCTTAAGAAAAATTTTTTTTAAAGAGTTTTCTTTGTCGGTAGTCTCTCTGTGTTGTAAGGTGTTTGTTGCATTAATTTAGCCTAAATTTATAGTATCTGTTTTCACTCACACACAGAAAATATTGATTTGCTTGACTTCAATTACATTTATATCAGAAAGGGCGCCATTTGAAGATAAAGACGAACAAATTCACGATTAGTACATCGAATTTATTAAGGTAAGGTAATTTTTTACCTTCGGTTCTTTACACAAAAATAGTGTCCATTGTAAGATACTGCAATTTACGAAAATTCGTGAAATCTGAAAAGCATGTTTCATTATTTAATTAAAATGTTAGAAATTTAGATACTATGCTAATTTGAGTGTCAAAATTCACGGACGTATTTGGCTCAATAAGCTCATGTTGTAATTCACCTAAGGTTTGCTGATGAGGGTATAGACTTTACTCTATCGAATCCCACCCCAGAGCTATGAAATGTAGTTCTCCGCAATTTAGTTATCCGCGGATTTCAAGTTTTTTTTTAATATAACCTCCCTTCGCCAGATTTCCTCTCGAATAAAACTATCAGGAATCGGAATAATATGTACCAGTAGTTAAATGCCGTAAATCGAGAGGTCATTGGAATTATTTATGAAAATTAACGTCCTTTCCTTTCGTCGTAGTATGTCGAGGAAGCAGAAAAAAAGGTTTAGCCATCCAGTTATATAAATAAGTAAACGAATGAACGAAGAAATGTATGTTTATAAATATATAATCCGTGTGTGTTTGTTTATCTTGGACGTTCATTTCCTGAAAACAAACACCATGTAGCTCGGAAAATGTTGAGCCTTATCGCGTCAATGCACGGATACGCTCTCTTCGACAGAGAAATAAACCCGGGGATTTCCGAGCTTTATACTTCGACGCGTGCGGGAGAGCGACAAATAAAAGAATAAGGGAATAAATAAGCGCATGCGGCAGGGTATAATAATAATATAAAAAAATGTAAAGGCTTTCTGCGCGACCTCCTTCCTTTCCTCGACTCGTGCCTATATCTCTCTCTCTCTCAGCCTCACCCTCTCTGCCCATCACTCCCTTCTCTCCCCTTTTGAAAGCTCCGTCCCCCGTTCTGCACAGCTTCCCTCTTCCTTTTTCACCCCACTCCATCCCGCCCTCCTCCTCTCTCGCCCATCGCCATAATTCACGGGATTAAATCCTGGCTAACGATGACACCACCGTTATCCAGAGGCGACGCCACCCCATGGACACGGACGCAATTACCACAAGCTCGCACATGCACACGTACACCCGCGCAAAGCTACACACACATCGGCGCGACTAATCGCTTCCGCCTCTCCGCGACCATCGACGGGTCTTACGTTATAGAGGTGTGGTGGTGAGCGGGAGGGAGCGGGGAGGACAAGAGGGGATGAGTGGGAGGGGATTGGGGTGGGACTCGGACAGCACCGGTAGGTGGCGTAGAATCGAAATAAGGGTTTTAGGGTAGGCTGGAGAGATATTTCGACATCTCTCAACGCGAAAATTCGATATAACACAATGCAATATTTCGATAAATCGCCACTCAAACTTATTCTATGTATAGTGATCTATGTGTATTATCTTATATGTTATTTAAACATATTCTTATATGTTTGCCTAGTATGGCGACTTGATGTAAGCATATCAATTAACGATTATATTATTTTCTTTGTATTTTTTTGTTTTTGTTAAACTTTTCCTGTTCATAAAAGATGAAATTTTATCTCATTTTATTCTAGTAATGATCATTCTAAAGTATTATGCCAAGTGTATGTATGCAGAATGTCTAAAAGACCTGTTGGTCTGCGACAGTAAACGTTAATTTATTATCATTATTTATGTAAAGCACCTGACGACGCAATTTGTCATTGCAGTTGGTCATATTAATGCATTGATAATCTATGTGCCGCGGAGATCCGGCTCATTCGTTCAGGATCTTAATTAATCTTGTTGACTATCTCCAAAGCAGGTACTAAATATCATTATTTGCAACGTTTAGAAAATGAAGGGAGGTATGCTTATAAGTATTTACATGCATGCAAGTAAGGGGAAATATAGCGCTTCACTCTTAGAAGCAAAATCTGCGTAGGAAATCACACATTTCCTTCTTTAGTTTTTCTAATCAACCCCACCCAATCATTTCCAGGGGTAAATTTACGCTTCATGATAGCAGTATCACTTCGGTGAGGATGTTAAATCACAATGATTAGGTAGAGGAACAGGGATTGTTCAAGTTCCTCTGATAATGCGGTATGATTTGTCAGATGAAATCACCACTGACGACGTTTTTGTTATATATAATCCACATATTGTCATATAAACCTGAATTATAACTAAATTCGTTGGATCTGCCTTGAGTTCCACGACTATAATCTTATCACTCACCTGTTCCTCATACATTACTTTTCTACCTAGTTTCATATTCATTACGAATGCCACCCCGCGCTGAATTTTTTTCCCTCCGCTATAAATTACTCTATAGCCATCGCTCCAGTAGTCCCCGTCATCCTTCCATCTTACTTCACCCAGACCCATGATGTCTACACCCACCCTCTCCATTTCTTGCTTTATATTCTCTAACTTCCCCGCCCTCAGCATAGTCCTAACATTCCACGTGCCTATTCTGATAGTTTTGTTCCTCTTCTTTATCTTCTTTTCCTTTGCTTTTGTATTTTCTGAGCAAGGATTTCGTGTGATGACTACCGCAGGGGCCTTGTTCCCACCGCTGCCGGGCACGATACCCTGCCTTTTGGGCCGAGTCCCTTAGTTCCAAGATTCATTATCAATTGAGAACTGTCCATAATTTCAAGGTCTTTGTTTTAATTGGGATAGTATTTCGTGGCCTTACTCAATAGTGTTTTTTACGTGACACCGTCACTTCAGAGGCCGCCCCACTGGGGTCAGACGCCATTTGTAGCCACCTCACTGAGGTACAGACGCTGCTCGGTCTACCATTCGTCTGTCTCCTAACCTTCGACCAATCTGGCGTGGGTGACCCTACCAGGAGCATTGCTACCGCCAGTGCAGCTCTCGGGGTTATCGGAGCACGCAAGCCCTTCCACCACGACAAGGTTGTAGACCAAGAGAAGGGCTACGAGTCGCGGTTAGTGAAAAAAGAGGGAGATAAAGAGAGTGGCTATTTGAGATAGATGGGAAAGGTTGTTTGAGTGAGGATGACTGGGTTATTTTTGTACCTTTTCAAATGGAATACAGAAAGGAAAATTTCTACTGAGAGATGTGTTGAAATCTGTGTTTTCTGATTGTCCGTATATTGCGCCAAAACTGCTCATTACCAGTAAGTACTCTTATTTCGATTTATACCGAAAAGGGTAGATTTTTCACGTATCATGGTTATCCTCCAATTATCTTTACGAGGGTTACACTACTACCCAATCCTATTTATCACTACTCCATTCACCTGCTTTCTCTGCTGTTGATATCTTCATGAAACCTTCTCCCCTCCCCTAAAATGCTAATTACGTAATCGTTTTTTCATCCTCTCCGTTCACCGACTTTGTCTATTCTTCTCCGCACACCTCGTACACCTTCAGCCTTCTCTCCCAAGGTCAAAGATTCGCTGCCGTATTCAGCGCTACGCTCCTCTTCAGGCTTCTCACTAACCTATTAACGTCTTAAAACTGGGTTCCGATCAATAGCTCTCTCCTGTTGGTGAATGTTTTATTTTCTAACGGATTTCTCCTTCTAATATTAATTCCTATAGTGCGTCCGTGGAAGAATGCCAAATTAATGCAATAAGATTTGAGTTGTACGATGTGTTAAACCGTTTTGCATATGGTCAGCGGCGATACACAAAATGTATCCCAGTTCCATCTTCTTATTCCAGTATCTCTCAGCATTCGAGGTTGAAGTACTTTTTCTGAAGGCGCTATCTAGGAGATTTTCGCCTGATCTGACTACCATCTTGGTTTGCCAACTTTGGTCGTATTGAATGGGGCTTCCTTTTTTCAAATATAACAATAACCAAGGAATGGTATGCTATAGATACAGTTTAATCAATTTTAGCGAGCAATCCGAATTAAATGTCTTTCATATGCTTTACAACGCTGAAATCATCTTTTAAACACCGTGAACGTCAACAGTTATCACCCTTGAAATCCCTGCAAAACCTTCTGCGGCGTGAAGGATGTGAAGATACAGATTCTCCCGGGTTGTCCTCCGTGTTTGTTTTTTTATGGAAAAATGACCTAACCTGAAGGGACCGACTGCAATACCGGAGAAACCGTCTTCTCTGCATAATGGAAAAACGTGGATGACAAACCAAATACCTGTTTCTTTACAGTCATTTTCCTTACTTTGCTACCAAACTCAACATCCGGTGGAGTTTCGTTAACTTGCTGGCAATTATCTTTTTGTTTTAGCAAATATGGTGTGAAAAGAACTTACTGTAATTGTGTTAGAAATTCTTACAATTAGTTGTCTTCCAACAGATCTTAAAAATTTGAAAACAGTGTTTGGAGCTAAAAATAAGATAACCCAATGGATAAAGACGTCGGTGATGAAACCATTATAACACTCACCAAAATGGTCACAATTATTTATCATTGTTTGAACAAAACATTAACATTAACTTAAAAACAAAACATTAACTATAACAAGTAATACGATTTGTATGTTTGTATGCATACTTATGTGTATTTCATTCCACCTCGAATCAACAAACAATTGTCCCTCAGGGTCTCCGATTTTTCTTAAACTTAGTGTATGGGTAGCATATGATTACAGATGAAATACTCTGAAGCAGTTTTGCGAAAAAAAATGTTTTGGGTGGCTCGCATTTTGAAATTTTTTCACATTTTAGCCAAAAACGCGAGCCTTGAATCGTGTTAAAAAAAACCTCTGCTTTTAATTGTCGCAGAGAAACGATATATACCTCATTTTAAAGCTTAGTTTTTCTCTATGATAATTATAGTACATACCTACCAAATTGTTTACACTGAATTTCCTATTTTTTGTTAAATTAAAAAAAAATAATGTATTTATTGACCACGTATAAATAATCTCTTATTTTAATTTATTGAATTTTGGTCATTTAAAATTACTTTATTTCACTGCCAACGTTTCGGCAAATTTATTGCCATCCTCGGGGCTAATTAGAACCTAAAAAACAAAATTAACAACATAAACAGGTATAAACAGAAAAATAACAGTTCTTAACAAATTTGGTGAAAACTACACTGTACATTTTTTTATCGAGTACACTAATTTAACAAATATCAACAAGCCTGTGAAATTTTAATAACACTAACATGATGTCAACCATTCCAATTTACAGGGTAGGTAAATATAAACAGTTATTTGGCAACAAGAGAACACACCAGATTACACCAAACATTAATTTAGAAAAAAAATCATGAAAATTGCTTTATATAAATACAAAGATAACAATAACGTCAATTAAAAAAAACAAACATTTGTCACATTTTGTATATTTGTACAACGTTTCGGTAATAAATTTGCCGAAACGTTGGCAGTGAAATAAATGAATTTTAATTGATCCAAACGCAAGAAATTAAAAGAAGAGATGAAATTTTAAAGTTTAAAAAAAAATTAAATAACGCATTTCAAATACTAAATCTTAGGATCGCCCGAAATTATTTTTCATAATCTATACGTATTTATCTAATTATCCTGAAAAAAAACTTTCAGAGTTCGTAAACGCGTTCATAAAAATATTTAAACATTTGCATTTTTCTCACGTCCGGCTCCGCCCTGCAGCATGCACACGCCAGACAGGTAATTCGGGCATAGACATACAAGAATAGCCCCAGCTCATATCACAGGCTCATCCTTGTTTTTCGAAATTACGTGCGGGTGGCTGCGAGGTTAGGTTGGGCACGCCAATAGGGGAAGTATTGTCGGGGGAGTTGGAGGGGAGGAGACGAAATGAATGATGTGTCACTGCGCTTACACCCTTCCCCACCCTTGCCTCCAATATCCCCCTCCTCCCCCCTCACCCCAGGCAATAATTATCCTTGCCATTTTCGTCCGGAGTCCGAGTGTCATGGTGCGGGGGGAAAGGGCAAATTTGCTCGTGCCATAATTCGCAGTTTGCGCGAAACCACCGATTGCGCCATCGCAACATTTTTCCATTTATTTCCTTGTACCCCTTGGGTGTGAGATGAGTGGGGTATGGGGGCCGAGGTCTCATCGGCTTGAACAATTGGAAAGTGAAAATTTGACATAAACGATAAAAAGATGAACGTCCTCGCTTGAATTGACAGCCCGGTCTCTGGACGGTGGTAAAATGTGTGCCGAAAAAAAGAGTGCGGGTCCGGAACGAAAAATTCATTGAGCTTGACCTGCGTGGTCGTGCTGCTATTTTTTTATTGTCCTTGATTTTCCAATCGCGTACTTTATTCATGGGCAGTGGTGGCATATTTTTCCACAATTTTCCAACAACTTTATGACGTGGTTGATGTAATATCTCTCTATAATGCATCGTGTACCAGGCACCAAAGATACTACGTAAACGTTTCGGCTTCATGAATTTTCATGTCAGTTTGTCTATCAAATTGATATTGTGATTAAATGGCCTTTTCTCCGCATATACCTTTGGAATGAAAAGTTGTTGTCTGCCACTTCAATAGCAGCATTCGGGTGTCCGAAATTTGATAAGAAAAATGTTTATCCGAAAATATTGAGAGGAACAATCTAAAGATTCAGATTGCCATTTGCCCGAAGCATATGTATTCATTTCCGTTTCGCTATAAGTGCCTTAAGTAACTGTACTGAATATTTCATCCCCCGATTTAGTAATTTGCACCGCAACCTTAATAAATTATGATGTTGCATTGCATACGGCCATAGGGATTTACGCGTTTGGACCTGCTGTCGCCGACATGTTGACACATTTAATGGACCGGTAGCTGAAAAGTCACTGAGAAATTTTTTTTTTCGGTTTAAATCGTCTACACCTAATACTTCTTGTACCTCCACCTGGTTTAAAATATCATAGTAGGTAAAATAAATATATATTACTATTCATTCGCCTAACGAGGTAGTTTAATTTTACCGACTGAATTTTGCATAGTGTGATGTTTTTTACTCACTTTCTTCGTTGCATTTCTAAATCAAGGAGATGATTAGGAATTTCATTTAGATTCTCAACATTTATTAATACCTTGGAAAAATAGTAGAACATAGCTAGTGGATGACGATTAGGCTTACTCTACCCCATCTAAATTTTATAGTCTTGACTCGCTCGTGGCAAATTACGTTCTGCCGTAGGCCAGGCTATGATGCATTTGCAGTATTTTATGCAGGTGCGAATCAAATTAATGAAACCAAACTGGTAACCCTAATTGAAGGTCTAAGTTTTTATTCTGTGAATTAATTATAAACATTTCGGTTTTTTTCCGGCGTTTCCCCTGCTTAAATCCATTTAAGTCGTCAGTCTCTAGGAGATAAAATTAATCTTAGAAAATATTATTTAAAAATTATATAGAAGCCTAGATATTCATTATGAATAAAAAGACTTGGTAATCTTCCACAGATTTATTTCTTTCGCACCAAGGAAATGGTGTTGAAATGGAAAAATTTGGTGCCAAGGAAATAAATCTGTGGAAGATTACCAAGTGTTTTTATTCATTATGAATATCGAGAACTTCTACCATATCCAGCCTGAAACAGTTATATTTATTTAGAAGCCTAGACATTAAACATTTTTATCCCTTAATTAGAAAATGAAGTGACTGCCGTAAAGGCCGTTTTACACGATGAAAGATTTTGTACAAACGAATGTACGTGAGATTGTACGTTTGTCTCAACGAAATTAGAACAGGTTCTATTTCCCGTGCAGGCATTGAGACATTCGCACAAGCGTTCATACAATTTGCCGCTTTACACGATACATTTTGCCTCATGCAAGAGTTCACGGAAGAGTTTGTACAAACAAATGTACCGTGTAAAACGGCCTTTAAACAGCTTTATGACTTTAAGAATTCCGGCCATTTCTTTTGATCGTGTTAAGTACAGATCGTTTCTCATTCAAGCCTACTTTTTGGAAGGCAGCGAAAACATATTGTTGTCGTTTCTTCAGCGCTATTATTTCGTTCAATTTAAATAAAGTTTTGTTTTTTCTTGAAAGATTTAGCACGAAACAATGCTTAAGCAAATGCTTATAATCTTTTGTCTATTCTCCGAAGCCTACTGGAAGAACTAATTAGTCATATTTGAGTTGAGAAATCTGATTATACACGGTGATTACAAAAGAATGCGTCAGTTTCAAAGATCTTTATTTTTGAAATGGTACGAGCTACACAGCTGCGCGATCTCTTAAAATGACCAAAAAATTCTCTAGTTTTGTTGTAAAAAACATTACAAATGTTCAATATGTCCTCCTTGAGTAACCCGAACAATATCAAGTCGATATTCATTTTCCTCCCACACTCTGTGAAGGACGTCAGCAATTACTGTCTTCACAGCCAAAGTTATGCGTTCTTTCAATTTCTCGCTGTTAGTAGGCAATGACGGCACAAAGACTTGAATCTTGACGTATCCCACAAAAAATCACATTGTGTGAGATCAGGTGACCTCAGGGGCCACAGATGAAGGGCGAGGTCTTGCCTTGCAGATCGACTAATCCATCTTTGTGGGTAGATCTCATTAAGATGAGCACTAACTGAGAGGTGCCAATGGGAGGGAGCCCTGTCTTGCTGAAACACAAAATCATTGGAATCTGCTTCCAGTAGAGGAAAAACCCAATGTTAATCTATGCCTACTATCAGCGAGGAATTGAATGAACGCATAACTTTGGCTGTGAAGACAGTAACTGCTGACATGCTTCACAGAGTGTGGGAGAAATTTGGATATCGACTTGACATTATTCGGGCTACTCAAGGAGGACATATTGAACATTCGTGATATTATTTTCAACAAAACTAGAGAATAATAATGTATTGGTCATTTTAAGAGGTCTCGCAGCTCTGTATCTCATATCATTTGAAAAATACAGATCTTTGAAACCGACGCATTCTTTTGTAATCACCCTTTACTTTCTATCCGAAACGAAGTGGAAGAAATATTTAGATACATGGGAAAAATTAGGAATTTCTGTCAATTGTCCTCTTTTGATTAGAGTAGGGACGCACTTACTTACCCGGTAGTTAAGCGTGCGCTGTAACTACATATTAAGGCATTCAAACACTTAAATTGTGTGTACGCCGCCGAAGGCCTAGTAATTCGCACCAAGTCCGCGTGCGAAGAGAAATTCGCATGAAACGGATGCACGGTGCGCGACGGCGCGCGGCTGTAAGCAGGCGGACGGGCGAGTGCGCTAATGAGAAGACGCCGAATGCAATCCCAGTTAAGGGAATGTGCGAGGGACGCAAATTAATGGAGTGCGCGCCGCAAATATTCAACGTACGTTTACGGGTAGGTACTCAAAGCACAGATACGGAATGCTCCTATTCCACGGATAGGACGTGGTGCGGATACCATGAGAGTGAATCGGTTTCCCCGAGGGAGGAAATGGAGGGTTTTAACTGAAAAGAACGTTCTCATCGAACGTAAGAACGCAACTAAACCCTAAGGCTGCTGTTGACGTAAATATTCACATATTCCCGGAGGAATCAGTACCTTCCCAGATAGTGCTCTCTCCCCAAACTTATAAAGACGAAAAGGAATAAAATGTCCATTAATTTTGAATTCTAGATGAGGTAAATACTTCATTTAACTTCATCCAAAATCCGAAAAACCCTATTTTTTCCACCCCTTCCTCTAATGGTTGGTGTAATCGAAAAATCTTTTGAACAAAGGTTTTTGGTAGTATTCTTAGAAAGAATAATATATTTAAACGATTGCAATATACTTCATATTAAGGGAGCTATAGTGTTTTTTCAGTTTTTCAAAAAACCTTCCACATTTCCGATTTTGGTCCCTCTTGGTCCGATTTTGCCCATTAACGACCTTTTTTTGACAGCTCTGAGGCTGAGCTAAGAAACGTTTTTGACTGAGATATTCCACCTCCATATTTTATATATCAGTCTGGAAGTAATTTGCGCAAAATTACGGCAGTAATCGTGTCTTATAAAAAATGTAACGACTACAATAGATACTTTCTTCGAAATCTACCTAAAATGGTAGTACCTATAGTGATAGCAACTGTAATGTTCTACTGTAATGCAGGCAACTATAATGTGATGGAATTTCGTGTTTTGAAGTTGAATTCAAACTAGCCGTAAGGTGGTTAAAGCGAGATTTTTCCCTAGTCATGATAGAGATCATATACACATTTTATTTTTAAAGTTAAGCAACTGTAAGAAGCCTGAAGTAAATATTGTAACATTTATGACGCCAAAACTTTTGCTTTTGTTTTAAATTAGTGAATTCTCAATAATTAACTAAAAATGCATCTCTAATTCCCGGTTGCACAATATCTGGTTACAGCCATAGTGACGGCTAAAGCCAGTGTCTGCCATATAAATCTATCGTATAACCTCTCACCTTATTCCCGTACTATTCGCAACTGAATTAGCCGGGTACTTTACTGAGGGTATGTACTTCTCTATCGTATAACCGTGGTTCTAACCGTAACTGTAACTAAACCCTGAACCAGACATTGTGTAACCTCCCTCAAGTTTCAACTTGTCTCATCTTTTTCACGCCGTACGCTGAAGACGCCGTCACAACCAAAGATTTTTTTGTGATTCTGTAAATATTACTGCGTTAAGCAATGATTTACTTTTAAAAATATTCGAGAAAGCATACAAATTACGCAATGTTAAATTTCTGACGATATCTATTCGTTTTAATTTCATCATTTAAAAAAAATAGTCTCTCTCTGGAGTGCATACCCGTACCATTTTCCATTTGAAATGGCTGGTATTATTTGGCCAGTCTCGCGAAAAGCATGAAAGTAAGTGGCTAATAAACTTTTTTCGTAGATTTTCGCAGTTAATTTCAATTTGAATAAATATCTTTTGGTTTTCTGCGGTATGATTATACTTTTTGAGCAGCAGTTTCGCCGTGCTATTCTGCCGGCTTCGTCAGGCTTTCTGAATCAACAATCACAAATAAATAAACTTCGGAGGTTATTTTGTAACAGAATTAATTTAAACTTGAATTTTACTAAAGTATTTTCCACGTATAAGGGAGTTTGTAGCCATCCTCTCTGTTTAAGTTGTTAGGTCTTTTCTATTTCAATGGCTTCCCTGATGGCCCGTGGGTAGCAATTGCTTTCTTTACATAAAAATTTCGCCCTTTTGATGTCTATACTGTGACCTATAAGTGAGGGCTCAGCCACGGCAGAGTGATACCAATCTGAATTTTTTTTTAAATTCAAGTATAAATTAATTCTGTTGCATAATACCCGCCGAGGTTCGTTTATTTATTTGTGATTGTTGATTCAGAAAGCCTGACAAAGCCGGCAGAATAGCACGGCGAAACTGTTGGTGTTTAAAAAAGTATCTATACCGCAGAAAACCAAAAGATATTTATTCATAGTAAGTGGCTAATATTTTGTTATTTTTGGAAAGATGAGATCTTTTCCTTAATAATGAGGCCAAATTAACCGAATTTTATATGAAAACTTGCGGTTTCAGGGTGTATTACGTGAAATTTTTCCCTATTAGGAATGAAAAAATTATGCGAATTTCACAATAGATGGTTTATGGATGGATGGAAGAGTTATAGAGGGGAGAACACTGGGGAAGCGTGGAAGAGGAAGGAGGAGGATAGGAATTCTGGACGAAATAAGAGGAGGTAGAAGATATGAGGAGGGATCTAATAACGGGCCATCCTTAGGAGGGAAAGCGAGACAATGTCTATGAGGTTGGGATGCAGAAATGGGACTGTCCAAGAACCTACCAATCAGCTGGTAGAATACTTGAAAAATGGTTTATTCACGACCCGGGTTTCAACACATTATGTCATCTTCAGGTGAAAACACAAAGTTTTAAGTCCAATATTCTATCTTTCAATATTATCAATCTTTTTATATATTGGACTTTGTATTTTCACCCGAATTTTATATGATGTGATGCATCGCTCGGAAGAGGTGGTGTGTACCTACTGTATAGTCATGGGGAGGTGACGCGTCGGAATCCACTCCGGGAGATTGTCGAGACATGACTTCTCCGCGCGCACCCCGCGGGAAGTGACTGCCTTCCTTCTTCTCCTTCTCTGCCTCATCTTGCCCGCGTCCCACGGTCGTGGCGCGCGTGTCCCCCGCTGTTCTGCTCCACCCCCCCCCCCTATCCCAGAGACGACTAAGGGTGGCGCAAACAACAAATCACGTTGCCGTGGAGACTGCGAAGGCGAGACGTTTCCGGGCGAAGGGAGGAGGGGGTGAGGCCATTCGATCCGAATCGGTCTCTGCCGGCGCCGCCTGGGGTGGGTGCGAGCCAGCCGATAACTCAAACGTTGGTTAAATCGTCGGGGCCCTTCCATCCCACCGCCGCGCCGCCCCATAGAACTTGGTCGCCCGCCTTAAGGGAATGGGTCGCTTCTTTTGTGTCTGCGAGTGCAGCTGCGTCGGAAATCCGATTTTTTTCTTCTCTCGGCGGTGGCTGCAGTTTCGGTATTTATGCACTTTGGTGCTCATTCGAAGGCGCTAAGTTTCTCTGGGATAAACCGTGGGGTTACTCGTTTGGAGATGCGCGCTCTAGCCGCCATTTTCACTTAATTGATGCGACTAACCTGAGCATCCGGGGATGCCGCAGCGCAGCGTTACATGAAAGGGGCAAGTGAAGAAAGCGAGCAGTATGCGGCGGAATTCCGCAAAAAATGCGGCTATAAATTCCTAACTTTTTTCTATAATTGGAAAATCAAACGAATACTGCCGTTTCAATTCGATTTTCTAAGATTGTTTGTTTATTGACCGTTGTTAAGTAGTCGTTGTTACGGGGTTGGTTTGAGTGAGGAAGGTGGCGGTTATACCGTGGGTTATAGAAGTGTGGGCGGATAGGTGGCTCGAATGGTTGATATTACTTAAAGTTAGTTTCTCGGAAAGGAGTGTGGAGGACTGCGGGAACAATTGCTCATTACAAAGGGCCGTGTTAGGGTCTGACAAGTGCCTTCTAATCTCGATTTGCTCGAGAGCATCCATTTTTAATCCCTCGGAGACGATGTGTAAAACTTCAGGAACAAAATCGCTTTTGTGGTTGCATTCCAAGGGGTGTAAAACAAAAAAATCAAAGCTATAAAAACTGTAATTAAAACCTTTGACCGTTCCGGTGTTGTTGCGTTTTAATTGTAACCGCTAATTAAAACTGTAGGCAAAATACAAAGTGTATAATTTAGTATGGATACGACTAAAAAAAAGCATGAAATATATGGAATAATATTGATGACAAAAATATTTGTCTGAACTCGCCCAGTAATTATATATATTAACATATCAGATGCTGTAAATTGACTAATAAATTTCATGCCGCACGCTGAAAACACCATTATAACCTAAGGTTTTTTGGTTCCAGCGTGAATTATTTTGTTGGACAATAAAATTATCCATAAAAAATAATAGAGAAAACATAAAAAAATGTCGGCCTCGGTGGTGGCGGGGAAATGTTTTCGCCTGCTAATCCTATGGTCACAGGTTTGAGTGCCAACTGGGTGTACTTTTCACCTGTTTTTGGTGGTAGTGGTATATGAATAAATAAAAAAATAAAAATAAAAACGAGCAGGCCACATATACGTTTCTGACCAGATCTGTGCGTCTGAATTTCCTCATTTTCATAAATTATATCTTTCCGTTGCGGACTGCCGAACCAAATCTTGGAAAGTCTCTTTAGTGGTGTGCCGACCCACAACACACCTAGTTTTGGCAAATATCTAGAAACGTAGGCTAATTACTGGCTAATATTTTGGTGTCATAAGAAACAATTTACGTTTCTTAAAATAAGCCCAAATTCATTAAATATTATGCATAGTGATACCTCGCGAAATCTGCCTCAGATAATCTGATAATTTATAAGAAAAACCTTATTTACTCGGTCAATTTTATATCCGTGACTTTAAAAAAAAATGTTCTCGAAAATGTGAACTGTGTTGTGATGTCACTTTTCATTTTGTGACGCAATCGGTGTAGGTTTTATAAAAATGAGTTTTATTGTTTTAGAGTGTTCGTAGAGTTAATGTTGCACCATGTCTTGGTTACATCTATAATGTGAATTTGTATGAAAATTAGGGAAAAAAACATCCCGATAAGTTATTAGACAATAATTGGTGACGCTTACAAGTCTATTCCCATTTACAACTCTAGCAGTCTATTTTTCTGGGAATATATTTTCCAATATTTCAAATTTTAAGGGGACCGTAATGAAACGCAATTGACCGCTACTCTTTACATAGCTTGGATCTCAGAGGCTAAAGAGTAAAATCAATCCTGAGGGCATTTTTGAATTTTGAATTGTCTTCGAATTACTATTTTATCATTAGCTCTGATTATAATGCGTTTAAATACGGTGGTTTTCGTATCTATTCAATAGTTTCCGACAGTGAATTTCGGTCTAAATATCATAAATAAAGCTGATTGTATCATATGTTGTCGTTTATTCCAACGTCAAGTTGACATTTATGGAAACGCTTTAACGATTAATTAATAAAAAAAAATTGTCGCTGAAACGAGAAATGCCGCCTGAATAAGTTGAACTCCAAAAGCTGATTGTTTGATAACAAAAGCATTCATTTCTGCATTCAATGTACAGTCGGGATATTTGAATTCACGTCTGGGTAATTTGAAGGCTCGCTAGGTAATAGAGGCGTTATTATTTCCGCCAGATCTTTGGATGAAGTTCATTTAACATAGACGTGGTGGAATCGGAAATTAATTTGAAATGGTATGATTGCGTGGAGATGAGAACGCTTCGGTGGCAATGCATAGCTACGAACTCTCTCCTTAGTTTCACGTCGAGTAGTGTATTTGGTAGCTTGCTTAATTGTGATTGCTTCAATCACATTAATTCTGCACATAAAAACTCTTAATATTGATATCACGCCTCGTAACAATGATCATTATATTCTTATCTCTGGTCCTTTGGGTTTTAGAATCAGTGATCTCTCATTCCAAACCAGTAGTATTTTCTCTATCATAATTTTTCAGGTTCTTATTATCGCGCTCCCCTGCAGTAGGTATATCCTATAATTGTGAGCGAAGGGAACAAGTATCTCTGAACACGAAATGTATGCTTGGAGATTTTTGTTCTGCCTTAGCGTAAGTGATATAATAAACAAAAGTTCATTCAAAAGAAAGGTGATTCGGAAAGTAAAGTTCCTGGGGAAGATGATCAAAACAAACGAAGTAATCTCCTTTCAATATGTGCCCATATCGGAGCATTGATTCCATATTTTTTCATGAACCACTAATTATTCCTAACCCTATCCCTCCTACTTTTACTGAGAACACTTCTCAAATACCCCTTACCCACTGCATTTAGTTTATTTTTTATACTTACACTAGAATGCCCAAGTTTGACCCTGATTTTAATCCTCTTCTCTCTTCGTGATTTTATGAATTGTTTGTCCTTCTTGATTGATGATGACTTCTTGGTTACTTGGTGACTTCTTGATTCCGATACATTTTTACTGTACCTACGACTCGCCCATTATTGCTTAAAACTGTGGATTTGGCTGGAATTGCTATGAAAAGCATGCCTGTTGAAAAATCTTTGAATATACGCTAAAAATAAAAAATAAAAATGCTTAGCTCAATCAAAAAGCAGCAACACTGCAAAATTAGATTTAAAAAAAAATAACGCTAGTTATTAGCATTTCCCCATCCCTTTCCACCTTTTAAACGCTTCCCTAGTAGAATGCAAGCTTCCTATTTTCACGCAAACTGCATTACACACGATGCGACGCGTAAAATTTTACTGTGGACCGCCAATTATAACCATGTTAATTGACCAGTTTTAGTGAGCTCCATATTATAGTGGTACGGTGAAACTGTCCTACACCGCGGCTATTTCCGGGCTTGGGGTCATGAAAACTCAGTTTCTGTTTTTTTTTGTTCAGAATTGCACGGGGTGTGGAAATGGGATGGGAGTGGGCTTAGGCTTTGCCATATGGACGTCGGCACAGCGCGCGTGCCTTTTCGGCGAGTGACGGAAGGCGCCGTCCGTGCGTCTACCCGAGAGGGGGTTCGGTCCTTTTGCCGGGTTGGATGCCAACTCGTAAGCCGGTCCGTGGGCCCGGATTTGTTTGGGTGCGATATCGAGAGAGAGAGAGTGAGTTTGAGAGGGGATTCCCCTTTGCCGCGTGGTTCCGGACGCACTCTCCGGCCAATCGATCCTGGCGCCCGCGTTCCCGCCTGCGCCACCCTGGATGCGTGGTGGACACTCCAGGGTGGCGAAACAAAAAATAGGGTGCGGGTGAGAGGGTGAAGAAGCAGGGTCAGGGGTTGGAGGGCTCACCTGATAGTAAGATGGGATGTGACAGAGCCTATAAATGCGTTGAACAGTTGGGCTTCCAGATGCTAAGGCAATATCGCTCTATATGTAGCCTTAATCTTAAGTGTATAGTACCTTCGTCCTGAATACGCAAATAACTTTAAAATGTTCCATTTAGTCGTAAGGTGGTTGGAGAGATTTTTTTTAATGTGCTGATTCGCGTGAAAATTAGCGTAGTTATTCTCATTAGTGAAATTATATAGATATATAAGTGAAATTAATTATATCATACCAATTTTGTATTTCGGCCGTTCAAAGCCATTAGCCTTACGGCACATGACATATATTTTGTAATAATTCGATTACACTTGTACAGAGTTTCTTTTAAACGCGAAATTACACATTTTAATTAATTCTAACAAATATCAAGGTGTAACGCCGAGACGAATATTCGAAAACAACATATACCGATATACTATCGTGTAAATTTCGAATCCCGCGCCGAAAAATGTAGTCATAACATTCTATAATTAAGGAAAAATTTAAAGCATAATTCTTGTATAATTTCCATCACTTCATGTGCGGTGATTTTCACCGCATTAACAGATGCACGTAAGTGAAATGTGGTTCAAGAAGTTTTTCTCTACTTAAAAAATGATTAAAATATACACCCAGTGATCTTCGATTACTGCTCCAACCGCCTTAATTATGAATCAATGACAATGTCCGTTCATGGGTGGGGTTTGAACCAGCCACATTTAGGTATCCTGGTCGGTGTGTTACGTGGCAACCGCAGTGAGCAGAATAGTCTGCATATTACGGAGTTTTATTATGCCGAAATGGAGTTGGCCGTTTTTAGTTTTTCACTTAGATACCTAACTTCTAAAATTACCTCACTGGTTACCTATCTTAGATATCTTTTTTTAAGGTAAGAACTGCTTACTCTTTATTAATAATTATGGAACAGCTCCATCTTACCGGCCTCTTATTCCAGCTTTATCTGTTATTATGTAATCTTAGTTTAGTGTGACGACTGTGAACAATTACCTACTTGTGAGGATGAATTGGGCATTAATACTCCTGGTATCGGACAAACATTTTGGACAGATTTGTGAAACTCAACAGCCTCCTAAAAACAAAATAATAAGGAATAAGGAATGGGAGTAATTACCAAGGAAGACAAAAGGTAGATTTTAGCGAAGTAAATGATGGAGACTTATGAAGGAATAAAGCTGTTAGCTAAATATACTTTCGTTTTTCATTCCAAAGTTCCCAGTTCTCAGAATCGCAAAAGATTCCTCCTTTCTTATTACAAATTAATGACACTTTTAGACCCCTTACAAGGAACTTGGATTCTTTAATAATAAACAGTGCATAATTGAATTATAATGTATATATAACCACGCTCTAAATCAAACTCTAAACTAACCTCCAGGGCTCCTGTCATCATTTTTATCTTGATAATGAACGCTGTTCGCTGACGCCCGTGCTCTCTCATTAGGGGAAAGCATTTACTGTGTGATGTTAAGTCTACTTGCAGTGAACTGCGTTAAAAGTAACCAAATGATTAAGACTCCTTTTGTTTATTTTCAGGACTTACTTGAGAAAAAAGAAATTCACGTTAGCTTCAACTTCTATTTTTTGGGAGTTACGCTATGTCCAGGTTTTACGATCAGTAGTTTTTTCTCCATTCCAAGGGACTGCTTCAGATCAAAGTGACTTAAGAATTCGATCTGAAGG
This sequence comes from Pyrrhosoma nymphula, assembly GCA_963573305.1. Lineage (NCBI taxonomy): Eukaryota > Metazoa > Arthropoda > Insecta > Odonata > Coenagrionidae > Pyrrhosoma > Pyrrhosoma nymphula. The sequence continues at coordinate 137,295,939 of OY754333.1, read as the reverse complement.
CCCTCCGGGAATGGGGGGAAATTGTTACCCATGAAACGCATACCGACGTTGCTGAACTACCAAAAAATGGAATATGATTGTACGAGACGCTGCGGAGATCTTCTCTCCAATACTCCGTAGCTTTGAAATTTATTTTATTCTTGTTACGCATGGATTATTAATTCTGTGCCCTGTAAGTTGATACTTTCATCCTTCAGCATTTTTTTCCGCGTTGTGGAATTTCGTGGACCTATATTTTCCGCTGCTTCTCACTTACCTACACATAATCCCCGGGTCCAGGGAGGAAAATGTGTCATCTCTGCCTTTCTCCCGCACTTTCTCATGGGAGGAAAAGCTGTGATGTCGTCATAAAAATCGTTGACTTCGCCATCAACTTGACGGGCTGTGGACCGCGCGATGCCTCTACATCCCCCCGCCAAAACTCTTCTGCTATTCCAGCGCCTCCCCTCTGTACGCGGTCGGAAGCTGTATCTTGCCCACCCACTTCACCCTCTTGTCATACCCCGTGTCTACTGCCCGCACCAACGTACTGCCCTCCCACTACTTCTGAGTTACCATCGTAACTCTGCACTACCCGCTCCAGTAGCAAGTGAAATGTGAACATCTAATTCATAGAATTGCTGCATCCTCGAGACGTTTTTCAAATTTCGGAATAATTTTAAATATATATGACACTCCCTCTCTTTATTGAACTACATGATAGGTCAGCATTTACCTATTGTTTTGGCTTTGGCTATCGTTATTCATCGATTCCAGTTTCCCCTCATGACACCAGCGATTACCACTCTAATTTGGCAGCGTTAGTAACTACTAGTTACACACGCTGGGTTGTTTGGGTAGTTTCAGACAGTAAAAGCAATGCTGTCTGCACTAACTTTATTCCTCTATACGTCTGAAGCACCAATTAAATTTTCTTGGCCAAGTAGAATTGGAGAATGCGTGCCGTAATGGGGTCAAAGTTAAAAGAATTCAGTGGAAGACTTTGTATATCTCAGTGAAGTAAATATTTCGAGTATATTTGGTGGAATTTTCAGTGTTTATGGAAGTGGAAGCTAAAACTATGATTACCAGAAATTCAGGAGTGATATGTTTGCCTTTAGGTTGAGATGGAACTCGTTTTCCTATTTTCGCCGTGAGTGGCGAGTTGCATTGATTTGAGTTGCGTAACGGGCATGCATTTTCACTGCGACTGTCACCTACGCTAGTACGTACTTACCTCCCCACGCTATCCGGAACGTTGGTTGTGGTAGCCTGGCATCATCTCAAATCCTTTCCTCAATTCCCTTCATACGTTCTGAATCCCTTATTTTCCGTTTTAACTTCTGACGTACGCACCGGTGTAACCAACCTACGTGTATTCCAAGCACTTTGGTGTTACTGGCATAACTCTGTGCTGCGCTTTCAAGGAACTACAGCAAACAAATGACATTCAAGATGTTAATTTTAAACGAAATTATAATTCCAACGCCCATGACACCTTTTGAAATTTTCGGAAACTTTCAAAGGCGAATGCCATCTTCAGTGTTTATTAAATATATTAAATTTATACCTTAAACTTCATTTTGTTTGCCTTGTTTGGCTGTCGTTCTTCATCTGTCTGGTTCCCCCCCCCCCACCACCTTGACGCCGGTGCCAGCCTTTGTAAGTTTGGACCGTCTTGAACTAGTGTGTTACAGTCCTACGGAGGTACATTCCCGCGGCGATTTCGGTCTAAAGGCGTACGTACGGCGGTTGTGGAAGTGGAGCATTATTTCGGGAATGTGTTTTAGCGGACTTCCGGGTTATCTTTTGCGCACCCACTCCCGCGCAACGAGTCCTTTAGCCCCCCACCCCCCTTCTCTCTCTCTTTTGCTCCCCCTACCTGCAACCACCCTCCCTTCTCTCTACCCAGCTGAAGCGACTTCCCCACCCTGTTGTAATTTTTTCCCTTTTTGCTCTGAAAGCTCTCGTTGATTCCTCACCCTCCCTTCGTTTTGCCCGGAGGAGCACGTGCGCGCGACGTCCCCTCACCCTTTTTCTACCTCGCGAGGACAGATTTCTCGTCTTCATTCATGCAGCCCCCAAAATATTCACCCCTTGTTTCGCTTCGTTTTCGTGCCTTGTTGTTCGCTATATTTCACGGTGGAGCTACGACAATACTTTTTTGTTGACTGATGGATAAAAAGTGGACACTCCCGGATTTGGTATTTCTCCGCTTCTAGTTTGTTTCGCTTTACAGAGTCAACGGCTCATATATGAAATGTGTCAGAAAAATGATTTTCTTAAAGTTACGTTCAGTATAACTAATGGCCGTACGAAATGGAAAGAGCGCCAAGTTTAGTAATTTAAATTAAACGAATCAAGTGCCTGAACCGGAACTCGAACCTAGATCCCCAAAATTTGACTCCACAGAATTTACTGACGTGGCCACAGTACTTCAGTATTTTTAATCAAAAGAAAGGAAAATTCAGGGTTGAAATTTTAGACTCAAAAGCGCCTGAACGAGACATCGAATTCAGATCCACCGAATTAAGCGGATCACACCGCTGAAGTTAGAGACTCTCACAGTATTTTTAATATATAGAATGGAATAAACCTTTTGACTCAAAAGATATCCGTTACAATATCACATGAAAAGCGTCACAAAGGGTCTTTTTTGGGGTTCAAATTAAATCATACCTTTATTAGGCTTGACAAAGAACCGTGGAGTTGAACTTTTTCCCTTAGAAGGTTTACTGCTATTCTAAGAGCAATCCAATACTCCGGTTAATTTAAAAGTGCTCTTTGAGAGAGGTGGTGAATTTAATGATTCTAGAATAGATTTTAAGTCCATAGAATATGCCTTCACCAATACATGTCTGGCTTCTTATAATGGGATGCTTAAGGAATCTATGCATGACAGATTTTTAGTAATTGTTGTCCTTTCGCTATGCACTTCTTCCATCGTATCATACCTGAGGCAGAGGACGTTAATATTGTAGAAATTATTCGAATGAATTGTTGTCCTCCTTCATGGTCGATCGTCATTTCAAGATAATCTTCTCATCATTTATATTTTCTGTATCTGTTAAAATGGCGAGTACTATCTGAATGTCTATGGCGGCTGTTACGTTTCCAAATAATCAAAGTTACTCCTAAGAGTGAGAATTGTGCAATCGCTGTAATATTTAATAAAATAAACTTTTAAACGGGTCGTGAGTTCTATGATTTTTATGTGGTTTGTATAAGTTCATTTTATTAAATATTTAATATGCAATTCCACATTGTTACGAGAGAAATTCTGTTATTCTTGCAACCGTTGTGATAGGAAAAAAATCCTGTTTCCACTGTTTTGTGTATACGATTCTCTCCTTTCCATTTTTGTATTCAGGTTTGATATAAATGCAGATTGCTTGCTGTTTAACTGATTGGGTGTATAATTCATAGTATCGCTACTCGTGAAGTATTAATGACCGGTGTGGTGTGGTGGCCGTAAGTGACTTTTCCTGGTTTTCTTCTTAACCAATGAACGTGTGGAATAGATTAAGCGAAACTAGAATCGTTGTTGAGAGCAACTACAAATATTGGTGCATGGTGGCTCTCAGATTTTCATGAAGTAGATGTCCGTACCATCAAAAGTATCGAATACTCGGATCGCGCCACTGTATTTTTTTATGCCAGTGATTTCCTGAAATTTTATCATTTCCGCCTACGGTCACTTACTTTTTTTATTATTTAAAAATGAGCGATAAATGAAACGTCGTGGCTTTTACGTAACATAAAAAATGGACGAGCTTGCATGCATGCCTGCGCTCTGAAGGCTGATGGGATGGAAATACCGTCGCCTTGTCAAATACCGTCGCCTTGTCATTTTCATCCACCTATCACTGGGGGTGTAAAAATGAAAATGGAAAACTGTGGGGAAAAAAAACGGAGATCATTCCCACGTTGCGTAAGGACTCCGGCGCTAATCGAGCCGGCTTCAAATGGAGTCTACTTCGAAAGAGCCATCGCCACGCTCAAACGATTAGTACGGCGAAACTGGTTGCAGGCCTCCCCACCCATCCTTCCTCCCCTACATACAGCAGTGGTAGAGTGAGCACACCAGTCGAGGCATCGGCGATAGGTAGTACCTACCCACGCCGCCGTTATTGTGTGACCATAAAGACGTTTCGGTTTGTTGATTGGTGGGGAAAGTATGCAACACAGCGGGAGCGCGCGACCAATGGCGTTCCGCCACGTGGGCGTTTAGGTTTTGTTTCGTCATTTCCGTCGAGGATTCCTGCGCGCGGGAAAAAACATAATTACAAAAACAGTATTTTATTTTTCTCTCTCTCCACTCTATCCCTCTCCGGTGGAAATGGTGCTCTGATGTCACCACCCACTGTCCAATCGGAGGGCTTCCTGCAATGAAACTAATCCCCTGGTGTGCTCGTCGACCGTGGCACGGACCGAGGTCCAACGCTTTCGCATTTTTTTCGGTTTCTGCTTTTCTATCTCTCATTTTTATCTCACTTTTACCCAACATACTCTCTCCCATACCCTCTCTCCATTTTTGTCCATCTCTCTGGGAGATTTTCGCGAATAAATGAATAAATATCACGCGAAAGGGCTGTGTGGTCCATCGTGCACCATCGTTGGTACCTGGAGGGTGTCGAATGAAGGGAGAGGTTTCGCGTCACGTTGCATATATCCGTCCGGCAGCGAGATGTGAAGTTTCAGAGGCGATGAATGCTACCCTTTTGTTTATTCGTCCAAGGTATTATTTTTTCTTTTTTGACTTATTTTTTTATTCTACTTCGAATGTTCGCGCGGTCCCGTATATTTTTTTCTGTTAAACATCCGCAGTTTCGTCTCCCTGCCGTGCTGTGGCGCGGGCTGTTTCGTCGATGTGAAATAAGTCCGCTGGGACGCTGTCGCGCCGCTCATTTGTTTTCTGGGAGTTGTAACTCATTTTCCCCTCATGTTGGCCCTCCCACGCTTTCCGTGTTTATTCCGCACTGCTCATAGTTCCATTGTGACAGCCGGCGTCGTTTTGCGTAACATTCGGGGATCCTAAAAAATTATAAAATAGTGAGAAAGTTGTGCAGGGTTTTCAGCTAGCTACTGTGCCCTTGCGGATTTTTAGGGACTCGAAATTGAACCATTGTGGTGTTTAAAATATATATCAAATATTGATTTAATAAGAGGAAGAGGATTGCGATAATTGGGCATAGCTTTATAAATCTAAATTTTTTTGGTCATGTATGTACCTGCTATTGGTTATGAAAGACGGTAAAAATTGTAGACCTGTCTGAAACCTTGGTAAAATATTTAGAATTTATCTCTTCAATTTAAATAAAGAAACTATTATTTTAGTTTTTGAAATTGCGGGGAAAATCGAATTTTGAAGTTTCATTTTATGGTCCAAATTTTCGTAGATAGAACCTCAACGCCTAAAATATTTATTTAGAAATGAAGATGAAGTTTTTGGTATCCTTTTATTTACGTGAAACCAGCGTTTGTATACTAGAACGAAGGTGATAAGGATCGAAGTCTTGTAGGGAGATAAGGGACTACGCCTGTAAAAATCTATAGGATTTTTCCTCTTTTTCCATTTAAATTTTCCTTTACCGGTTGATTACTCCTTAACTAAACATATATTTTTGAAGCCCTTAATACATGTAAGGAACTTTTCATTAGGTGGTGGCGACAATTATGAATGAGGAATTGACAAAAATTTCACCAGCGCTCTCCTCGACTGTGGGATATTCGAAACGAAAATTGGATCTTTAGTGGTATCGATGCCACTTGTATTCTTGTTGGCTCGGGGAGATTGAAACTCACTGGAGACACTATCAAAAAGATTTTCGTATGGCGAAGTGGTGACTTAGTTTGTCAAATTCGGTCATACTGAAGTGGCCTACTCTTCTTCGAATTTATTGTCAGAAAAACGTAGCATGCCATAGCTACATTTTAGGAGAAAAGACATTAGAAGGGCATTAGAAGGAGAATAGCGCTAGCGAAAGAAGCATTCAGCAATAAAAGGGAGCTAATTATGGGAACCTTGGGTAAGGGTATTAGGAATAGGCAAGTGAAGTGTTTAATATGAATTGTAGCGTTGTGTGGGGCAGAAACATGGACTCTAAGAAAGGAAGACGAGCATAAGCTGTAGTCGTTTGAGATGTGGGTGTGGATGGAATGGAGAAGGCGCGGTGGACGGAAAGGAAGACAAACGAGGAAGTGCTTGGTATGGTGGGGGAGGAGAGGAAATCTCTGGATGAGACTAGGAAGACGCAAAGTTGGTGGTTGGGTGAGGTAATGGGGGGCGAAGGGTTGCTTAAGGCTGTGATTGAGAGGAGGATGTTGGGTAAGCGGGGAAGGAGGCGAAAGAAAATAAGATGTTTAAGTATTTCACGGGCATTCCTCCAGGTATTACTTCTCAACAGTAATACCAAAAGTAAGATAGGCTTCATATCTGCCAAGGTAAGAATAAGATTTAGGAACTGGATGAAAGCCTGGGCGTATGCTTTGATGAAGAAAGAAATTGTGTTAGGAGACAGGGCCCTGCGCACGTAAAAAAACTATAGGATTTTGACTCACTTCCATGTAAACCTACCTTAACCGGTAGATTACCTAAACTTGAATACTATTTAATCAACGAGTTCAACGAAAATTTTATAAATAAATGATCTCTGTATCCTTTTTTCTCGCAGTGTTATAAAAAAATCGCGAATGACAACAGTTTCATATCAGGATACAACATCCAGTGGGGTGTTGTGATTTATCAATAAATAAAAAAAATGTTAATACTTTTCAACACTTAAAAATATAACTCCTGTCTAATAATTCACCCGGAATCAAGTAATATAAGTTAACTTGAAACCAGTTAGTATTGAAATGTTTTGGCCAAAGAGTGCGTGACTTTCCTATTCCAAGCGCGCCTATACCTCCCACGCTCCCGTTGTATACGTGGGAGCTGTCCTCTGTAGTGTATTTTCAACCGCCTTGTGGAGGCTTGGTATCGGTGGCCTTCTCTATCCGTCTAGTTCGGTGGGAACGGGACTTTCGCGGCTTAGGTCCTTTCTTTCTTCAAGTGTGAGACATCTGGAGGCGCCGAAAGTTTACGGTGTTCGGAGCCTTCTTTCTCCCTCTCTTAGCTCCGCGACGCGTAAATCAATGTCTCGTCTCGACAACCGTTTCACACACATACACCATGCCCTCCCCACCCCTTCCTAAGAAGGAGGGCGCCCGCCGACCAATTAACAGCAGTCTCGCCCAAAACGAAGACGGGGACGCAAACACTCACTGGCTAATAGGGACTTGCTAAAGAAACGAGCCAGCTTTAAAGCATGGTTGCACAGAGACTTTGGTTTTCGGATCACGCTGCACATATTATCGCGTTTGCGGACCGAATAATAGATACATAAATTACATTTTCGACTGCCAAATATGAATGGCAAGCACCGATAAAATAAATGTAAACATAATCTTCACCATCATCGCAAGTCATTAACCTGAAATTTGGTTTCTTGAAGCTCTTCACTCCAATATCTTTTAAGCTTACCGTTTTACTCCTTCGTAAGTAATATTTTAACGTCGCATGTTAATTGTTCTGGTGTATTCCATTCTTGGTGTTATTCATTTATTCTTCCCGTTCATTTTCCTTTCCATCATTACTTTCGACGAACCGTTACGTCACAAATTATGTCCAGTAAGTTCATCTTTTCCACTTCTCTGAGTAATTATGAAACGTCTTATTGCCCCAACTCACCGTGGGACCACTTCACTGAGGTGTTCATTCATTAATCTACCGGTTAGAGGTAGGTTATGATGAAAGTCAGAGAATATCCAACGAACTCTTACACGTGCCGTGTCCTTTCTACCTCTAGTATTTCTTTCTTCATCTTCGTCCTACCTTTCTTCATCCCGTCCTTAAAACCTAATCTCTTTCTTCCACTCATTACCGCTTCCAGCCACCTACCCTTCCTTCCCCTGATCTCATCTATAAGTTTCCTCGCCCACCATGTCAAGCACGTCCTCACTTGTCTTCCTTTCTGTCCAATGTACCTTCTCCATCCTCCTCCACACCCACATCTCGAAAGCCTTCAACCTATTTTTGTCTTCCTTTCTCAAGATCCACGTTTCTGCCCCATACAACGCCACACTCCATATCAAGCTCTTCACCAGCCTCTTTTTTATATCCTTACTTAGGGTTCCCGTCATCAGCTCCCTTCTATTATTGAACGTTTCCTTCGTTAGCGCTATTCTCCTCCTAATGTCTTTGCTACTATGTCCTGTTTCTTCTAGCGTACTAGCCAAGTAATTAAATTCTTCTACTTGCTCCAGTTTGTGACTTCCTACTCTTATCACCAGCTTCGCTTTCTTTGTCCTAGAGAATCTCCTTACTTTTGCTTTCTTATTATTAATCTTCATCCCGTATTTCTCGTACTGCATTTACAATTATTCTACTAAAGTTTGCAATCCTTTCGATGACCGACTGACCAACGCCTGGTCGTCTGAGAAACTATCTAACTTTATCCGCTGGCCTCCTACTTTCATTCCAACATCTAGCTCATTTCCCACATCTAGCCCATGACTCTCTTATCATTTCCTCAGCATAGATGTTAAAAAGCAAAGGCGACAACGGGCACCCTTGCCACACCCCGCGACCTATAACTGCCCACCCTGATTCACCCTTAGCTAACTGAGGTGTTAGGTGTAAAATAAATCCGTGGTAAGCACTTAAGTTGTGTTAATTTATTTAGGGAAGTATTCCACAAAGCTAGGTCCTCTTCGTAAGATTAACGTGTCTGAATTATTTTTGTCTATATATTTTAAGTGGAAAGTTAACTAATAGTTATCTAGTATGGAACTGGAATAATTGATCGATATTTTTATTCTTTGTGCACATTTTCTTCTTTTTTCTATGACTCATTGGTTAATTTTCGTCATTTTCAAGATTGCATAGCAGAAGCGTAAAGAATAGAATCGATTTGCAGTAAGTGATGGAATATATTTACAATGGATTTGCGAGCCTGGTAGAATTCTCAGGCTGGATTTGGCCCGTGGGCCGTAGTTCCTGTTTTCATACTCAGGCATCAAGGCTCAGCGAGGTCTTGCTGCGGTGAAAGTGCCGCGCTTTTTTGCCATTTCGTTTATGGCTTAGCATGCTGCTGTCGCGTTGGCGACTGCATTTGTCATCCCGTTATGTTGCGCAAAAGTTGAAGTTTTGTGAACTTCCGTTCTTCCTGCGTGGTGTCCGATTCTGCGGTATCGTCTGCGTATGCTAGCGTACGTGTGGCGTCGACGTTATGTTATGAGCTTCCAATTTCCTACTTTATGTAAATAAAGCGTTTGGGAAAGCAAAACTCGCTATGAAAGGGAAAGCAAGAATAGGTGTATTGTTAACTTGCTACAAAGAAGTATGGGACTGATGTAAAGGCTTAATAAGGCGGGTGATTGTATCCCTCTAGCATATTTTACAACATTTTATGAGTGATTAGGCCGTAGGAATACTTTGGATTAAAAAAAATTCTTGCCGAAATTCGTGCCTAATATTATTTGAATTAATAAAATAATATATTTTGGATTCTCAGCCGACATAGTGGATGATACTCTGTGGGTCGAATGTTAGCAATGGTTTGCGGAGTTCTAGGAGTATATTTTACTCTAAAATAGACCGGTGGGATGATCTCTACAGGGAATATCGACTGGATCCTTTGGTTTGCTCTTACTTTTTATGATGATGGTCTAGGGTTAGTTGTTTCTCTGTATAATCTGGGCAATATATGTTCAAAGAATATAAGAGTAATGTATAAATAAGAAGCAGGGCGAAATGGTACCGTAGTTTACTTCACAGAAAACACGAAATAAACGTTTCTTTGGACTTGTCATTGTCTGCATTCCAACGTCTTAATGTAGACTTAATGAAAAATATTTAGCGTAAGATTAGTATGAAACCCGGCCACCTCTTTGAATGTAATTGTAAGAAAATGTAATTACATTTTTACCCTTCCTTGGAAAATTAGTCATTTTCTTCTTCCGTGATCTGTTTAAAGTTACCTTATCCGATTGATATAAATTACAAACATGCAACAGTTTAATCCTACAACCATGTATACAACCAAGGCAATCATCCGACCATGGCAGCAAACTAGACAAGCTAATAGAAACAACTCACCGCTAAGGTCGAAAATAATAATGAGGTAATATTTACCTAATATATCACTAATATACAGTTTTTACCGTCAGTTCGTTACTACTTTCGTTTCACCAGCTGTCTTTTGCTCTTTTTTCTATCTTCCTAATTCATGTCGACTCTTCTTTCTGGCGACTTTCCCGGAATGAACACATTTCGTTCTCAACTTATTTTTTTATTTCCTTTATATCTCTCACTGCGACTTCTCCCCACGAACGAAAAAACGCAGCCTCCCCATTTGCTTACGAAACGTCTCATTCCCACTTCATCCTCAACACTTTTTTTGCACCGGCTCCCGACACGTTATTTCCTTCAACGTTCATGCGACCGTCCCTCCCCCATTCCCAACGACATTCCAACGGAAGGGAAATGGCGCATTTTGAAACTAAATATCTTCGGTCGTGTAAACGCGCGTGTTTCTTTTTGTATTTGATCCCCTCTCTTGCTTCTGTAGCGCAGAGTTGGCGCGCGCGCGACTTTTGAATATTCTCCCCGAATAGAAACCTCTACTCAGGAGTGTTCCCTCTAAGGGCCGCAGCCGTTTGCGTGACCGTGGGTCGTAACGGCCCAAGTTCAACAGCTCAAGTTCCTGGAAACTTCGATGGAGGGTGACTCAACTCCCGTATCCCGCAGTGAATACACTCGAGTTTAATTCCCTGTTGGCGGGGAATGTGAAATTCAGTACTCTTGGGACGACTGCTGGAAATATAATGTCTTTTCTTTTCTTTTTGAGGGTTGGAATCGTCTGGTATTTTGGTCTCGTTGCCTCCTCCTTCCCGGCCAATCCGAGAATGGGATCACCTCGCCTTCTCAACAAGTTTTATTTTTACTTTTCCTTCTGTCTCTCTTACACGACCATTGTTATTTGCTTTGCTGTTGACGACATAGAATCAATTTTGAACCGATAATTGGATCCGAAAACTTATGACTTACAAGTGATGGTGAGAGATTATCTACCGATGAAAATAGGTTTAGTTGGTGATGAAATTGCCTATACTAATATATTTAATAACCTAAGGGACTGATTTGCACTATTTCCATCTTTGTCTCTGTGTATGTTCTACCTCTCTTCATGCGATCCTTAAAGTCTATTCTCTTACTTCCCTACCTGCCCAACGTCCTCCCCTGTATCAAGGTATTCAGCATCAATTTGCCCCTCATCACCAGCTCCATCCATGTATTCTAATTTTCTCCTGCAGCCTCCTGTTCTCACCTGCCATTCCAAGCACTTCGTCGTTTGTCCTCCCTTCTATCCATTGCACTGTGTATAACTCACTTCAAAGCCACTTATTAGACGCCTGTAATCCAATCTCATCTTCCATCCAAAGCGTCCAGGTTACTGCTCCTTACACAGCTACACTCTACATTCAACTATTAATAATTATTGGCTCAAGCGAAAAACATTGATCTTTTGATGTTGATGCAGTTGGATACAAAAGGTTTCTCTCAGAGTGAGTGACGCAAATACAGCAAATTTCAACCTCTTTTCTCTCGGTATACGTTTCATGAGTTTCATGATTCATGAGTTACATTCAACTAACGTTGCAGAATGCTTGTATTTTGTTGAAGAGCTTGAGGAGATAAATTATAATTTTCGCATTGGCGAAAATAAATCAGCGACCTTCGATAGACCCTCAGTAAGGAACTCAGACGTAAGTATTCTTATTCGGTTTCAGAATAGGTATTCTGTAAGGGCATCCAACTCGGATTCTGCAATGAACTTGGCTTCTTGAGTGGGGATCTTATTTTTTTCGGCAGCTCTCATTGTAAGTCGACTCATGGGCCATAAAAACAGTAATAGAACTTCGTAATTTTTCCAAGTGATTTATTAACCTGAAGTTGGTTTTATCGTAAAGGCAACATCAACAGGTCATCATTAACTTTAGCCGTTAACTGTGAAATTCGCGCCTATAGGTATATAAATGGCTCGTAATTTGGATTATGGACATGTAATGGCTAAAATTAATATAAGTTGTAGTTAAATTTATTTGAGATTTCGATTTCACTAATTGCAAGAGAAATTGGTGGGGCATTTTACAAAATTAATCTGTGAGGCTTTATGACGCCGAAAATAATCCAAAAGCTTGCGTTTTGGGTTAAAATATTCTGGTAATGACAAAAGAAATCGCGCTGACTTTAGACCACAAACTGAAAACAACTGCATCTAACGATCTTAAATGGTCGATACTGCGAAAATTTGACTCACCTAATCTATCCATTTTGTGGTCGAAGAACCCTTAAAGCTAATTATAATACGCAATAATGTCAAACTCCTGGTAAAATGGGACTATGGGATACAGTTGAATCATGGAAAGTGTTTGGGGTATCAATTGGTGCTCAGACAATTAGCATGGTGTTGACATTCCTTTTCTCCTCTCATGGTGTATAGATGTGTGTAAAAGAAGTTCCTGTGAGTGAAACGAAGATTTCCTTATGATAAAAGCATAATCATGGCAGTGGCGGATCCAGGGGGGGGGGCAAAGGAGGCAAAAACACATAGTATATCCATCCATAGTATATTGGGGGATATTCCATACCCCCTCCCCCCGCCCCCTTCCCCCCTGCCGATGGGCATATTAGCAGATATTGCCCCCCCCCCCGAGATATGGTCCGGGATCTGCCACTGAATCATGGTAATAATATTAATTCAACATGCCTTTACTTCAGTATGTGGCAGGAATTCCTGCGCCTTTAAATATCGCTTGTCGATTTGCATTTGAACCGGAGTGTATTGAATGTACTTAGGTTATTATTACTTCTCCGAACGAGTTAGTTACCATTGTATGCGGTAGCTAGTTGGAACGCTGCAACGGTGGATAATAATAATATAATCACAGAAGGACGTTATTCTCGTAATGTGAACGGGGCATGGTGGTCTAGGCGAGCGGTTCCTAACCTTAATTCGTTTTGCTCATTTTCGATAGAATTCCCGAGCATGACCAAGAATGGAATATATACCGGGAAAATTATGAAGGAAGGTAAAGTGAAAAAAATTACGAAGTAATGAAGTGATTGGCTGGTAGAAGAGTGATTTGGAGAGCTGCAGCAAACCAATCTTCGGATTGATGACTACTGATTATGATGTTAACCTCTTCTTAACTTGTTTTCAAAATTTGTTCCCATTTTATTAGAATTTTTTATTATTTGCACAGGCAGTTCTACTTATACCTCAATACCACCATTCATTTTTTATTCGCGTACTTATGAAATTCAGAGCTGGTTTCCGTTATGCTACGGGTATAGGTATAGCGAAACTTGGTGGCACTCACCAGCGGAGGATTAAAGGACACTGACCATAAACCAAGCGTTAATGAGTGGGCAAAGTTATCAAAGGACTCCCGTACGGTCCTCTGGAAAAAGGCTCGGCCGCTCCCTCCCACATCTAATGCATGCTTTCCTCTCCTTTGCGTTATGTATTTCACTAGCGATTGCCATCAAGTTTCGCTACACCTATACCACAGGCTGAGAACCGCTGGTGTAGATTAAATGATAAACGAAGCGTTTAGTATAGTTTTTTTTGCTCTGCATATCTTCAATAATAATACACCATTCATAAAAATTACGTGTTTGTCTTGTGACAGAGAGTAAAACACCGTAAAATTGAAAGCGACTGCGAGACTGCAAGGATGACCATGAGACCCTGGGAAAGAATTGAGATCAAAGCTAAGGTATCCCTAGTAATGGTAAAAACCCAACTCCCTTCTTACTCCTCCAGTTCAGACAGCGGTGCCCTTGGGGTGATCTTCTCACGCTCCGAAGTCCCATCTCCGTTGTCTTTCCTCTATCTTCCTTATCCTCCGGCTTCCACTTTCTTCTCCAGACCTCTGGCTCACCCGAAAAGCCAACCTGCCCTCAGTTGCCCCTGTTTATGTCCTCTCATCCCCCGAGTGTCTTCCTCGCCACCTTTTTTCCGATTCCTCGCTCCCATTTCCTGAGTTTCATTCTCTCGCATCCCCCTCCCGGACCCCCCTCTTCTCTCTCGCTTCCCAGAGGGCATCTCCTCTTCCTCTCTCTCTTCGAAAAGCCAAGTCTCCGGTTTCAGATCGGGACTCCGAAAATAGTATCCGTCACCGGACTCTTCTCAAAGTCAGTTACAAATGCCGTAGGGATATTCGCGCGTTGACGGCGGCCTTTTTGCCTATCTCAATCGTGTCGCCTTCCGCTAGAAGATTGTGTTATGCAATTTAGATTATCCAAGGTAACGTGGAGACCACATCGGGTGCATAAAAAAATAGAATATCACTTATGTGAAAATTAGATTTACGACAAAATAACATAAGGGGTATTTCAGGATGAATATGCGTAACACCTGGAGGTAATAGTTTATGTGAATTTAAGTTTTTTTTTGGCCACTCGTCATGAGGTCGCAACTCCTGAATTACAGAACTATAGTAACATGAACATTGTATTCATTTTATTTTACAGTTACCTTGAAAACTCCAAATAGCGGTGAGCTATACAGGTTGAAGATATCTGAAACTTTTCTCAGTGGAGCATTGTGTAAGATATGTATCGTTTTTTCAATGTTGATTATTAATTATGGTTGCTTATTTTCAATATTTCACCGGAACATTCGTTAGAAGTTGTCACACCATGTCCAAATGACAAAAATTCTTTAAATGATATCCGCTATGACCTCCAGAAATCACGCTGATTCCTCCTGAAATATATTTAGATTTGCCGCATTTCAGTTTGTGATAATTTTAGGATAGAAGTGTCGTCGATCCCAGTGTAAATTAAGAACTGACCTATTGCCGAATCATGACAGTTTTTTTATTATTTCACTGGCTTGGAGCAGCCACAACATAAGTATCAGTGCCTGGGATACTGTGGAACCTCGGTAAACATGTACCTACTTCTACAATCGAAATTCTGTACGTCTGTCTCTTCTTCGGCACTTTCTTCGTTTCTTGGGTTGATGTTGTCGATTCACTAGTTAACCATGCATTTTTTCATGTTCAGGAGTTATGCAGAAATTGACATTGCCATCTTCGTTGCTGGGACATGAGCTGGTATACTAGGATAGTCACGGTAATATGTCCGAGAAATGTCTGAATTCGTAAAAAAGCAGCTATTATTTCTTCGACTACTATTATGCAATACTCGATAATTATAGCATTTTTCTCGTCGCATTCTCAGGTCCGTTATCTTCTCTCATCTCAGATGCCCCCGTGTTAATATTATGTCTTTGCAGGCAGTCTCTGTCTGGTGTGCTCTTGAAGTGAACTTGTTGTTTTTCCTTTTTTTTTGCACTACTCAAGTGGAAGCAGTGGGAAATGTGACTAAATGAGTGTATATGTTTCCCAAAAATGAGAAAACATTCAGAATAATTTTTCCTCCCCAAAACAGCTATTGCATTGTTTTAAGCCTTCTCATCCCATGCAAGCTTGAGAGAGAAATAAGGTGGCACGAACTTGAGGCGCGATCGCCGGTGGGGCCCGGCATACGTTGCAATGCCTCTTTTTCTTTTTAAGTTGGCACACATACAAAGCAGACACTTTTACATGTTCAAAAATTAATGAAAGAAAATGATATTTTGTGAAATAAAATAGTTGAAAATTTTATTCGAGTGCTTTCGGATATACAATATGTTTGGTTCTACCGCCCTCTGCAAAAACAAATTACTTTTTCGGCTGCCCCACTCATGAGCATGCAACATATAATTGACCGTGTTAAAAGCATGGATTTTCCACACACTTGAAACGATTTACCTTGTGCATTGTTGATTGACATTGAGAATGCAAGGCGAATGGGGAACTGTAGTCGTTTGAAATCAAATAGCATGTCGGTGGGAATGATGGGAATACATGGAATAAGCATATCTTCTCCTTTTGTATTGCCATTCAGAATTTTCGCTTCGATGACGTTTGGTATCAGTGGTTTGACAGTGAGCCTGGTTCCATTGCACATTCGTGGAGCATTGATGTTGCGCAAAAGAATTATAGGTGCGCCGAGTTTGAGTGACAATTTGTGCGGTGGTACACCAGAAAGATCCAACGAATTTAAAAACTTAATTGAATAGTTAAAATTCTCGTCCGCATTCATGACGCTATCAATCGATTTGTAGATGACAGACTCGCCCGAAATTCGATCGTGGATGGCGTAGTTGATTGCATTGACGTCGGTGTTTTTTGCTACCAAAATAGCGCGTTCGCAAAGCCATCGGTGATTTTTGTAATTGGTGACAACTTGTGGAAAAACTTTCTGAAATGAATGTTCGATCGATGGAACAATGATATAAAAGTTCAATGGAATTGAAATATTTTTTGTGTCGGCATCAACTGGTACTTTTCCATTACCGATGTCCAATAGCTGTTTTGAAAATATGGTGAAACATTACGCTGATTTACGCGCATATTGGTCGGTAACGTGAGTTTCTGTACATGTCTCCAAAGATGCGACACTTTGAGGCAAGCGTTGTGTTCATCAGCTGGAGTTGAATTTGGCATTACTGATCTGTCCCACTCGTGAGCATGCAACATATAATTGACCACGCGAAAAGCATGGATTTTCCAGATTTAATACACGCACTTGAAGCGATCGACCCTTGTTGATGTCATTGAGAAGACAAGGCGAACGGGGAACTGTAGTCGTTTGATTAAAACTATCAAATTAGTCACTGAACCTGGCCTTTAATGGCTGCAGGAGTGAATGGCCATTCATAAAATCGTTATTAAATGGGTATTCAAGCCCGGTTGCCAAGGAAATATCTATTGTTGAAAAGGAAGAAAAATTGATGAAATTCGAGATAAAAACGCAGTACCTTGACTAAAACGAAGCGTGTAAGAAAATTGAATGAAATAATTAAATACTTCATTCTTTTATGCGTTCTATGATGCAAATCTCCATCCAATACCTTGAGTGCAAGTATTTTAAAAAAGCAAATGAAAAATAACCTGCACCTAATTCAATGCTTTTCTTATGGGTGTCAATGTTAACAATATTGGGGTAAAAACAACCCCAAAATTTTCCACCTACCAAACCAAATTTACTACCAAATGCTTCTTCGCTTATAGTATCTATGCATTTAATGTGAGTCGGTAATAGACTGAGCATTTATACCAATCAATGTTGATATATCGTGAAGTTTTGGAGGAAAAGAAGAATTTTACGTGTGGATATTTAAGGAGCACACTTCAAAGAAGGGGGTTCAAAATAAAGTTTTATAGGGATGCAGCCGGCATGGAGTTATTTTATTTTGGTTTCGAAATTTAATCTTATTGTTGTTCTTAATTTGTTATTATTTTCTAATCGATGCTTATTTTCAGCCTGTTCATGAGCCGGGTTTTCTAATTGTTATATAAATATTTTACCGATAATGCCTTTGGGCTCATTTCAAGGGCCGACTCGCTGGAGGCAGCCATACGCTGAATAATATGCGAGATAATTACTCAAATAATTGAGAGTTGCCCTCTAGTAGAGAAAGTGTGTTCACACTTCGTAGGTGAGCTATCTTAAGCGTCCTCCACAGGAGCCTCACTGTAACTTACTGTAGTTTGCAGTGTACTACATCATAAACCGTCTCGCATAATTAAGCCTATTCAAAGGAAATTTAAAAAAAACAGCTAAAGCAGTTACTTTTAGATAAAAGCTATTACAGTACAAATAATTTTCGAGCATAGTCTTCAGGGCTTGGAGTTAACCTGCAACGTTTCATTATGCATACATATTTTTATTTACACTGATATCATCCTGGGTTTATGACTTCTCTCATATTGTAGTGTTTAAAATCCGTGGACCAATAAACATATTATTATTAATGTGTATTTGCCACGGTCTAAGTTGTTACTCTGTAACTAATGATTCTTCGGTATTTAATTTGATTGCATTTGCGCCCCACACTATCAGTTGAGAGAGGCGAATTCTAGGGTGACGCCAAGGGAAATGAAGAGATAAGCTGGGGATCGCTTTGAGATTGATGAAGGGCCAACGCTGCGTTTGCCAGTTCGAGTCGACGGGAACATTGTATTGTGTCCGGGCATCGAAATAGATGCATATCTCTTCGCTTAGTTTACAGCCCTCCAGCCAAGCGTTCTATCATTCCGTTCTTCCCTCCCAGTTTCCAGCATCGTCTTCTGCATAACAGGGCCCGAAGCGGAGCAATTCTTCAACATTGACGGGCCACCCGCGACCCTGCGCCAAATCTAGGCTTTGACGTTCAAGGGGGTTTCGGGGAGGATAGGGGAAATCTCTGTCGCCGTGGGCGGAAAAGGAATTTGGATTGGAGGAGAGAGAGGAAGAGGGGAGTATGTAGGTTTTTTTTGGCGGTGAAACAGACACTGGCACTAGAGAGTAGCAGTTTCACGCAAGAACAAGTTTTTCCCTAACGATATTTCAATTGCTTTGGTAAAATACTTTGTTTAGCCAGAGGATCGTTTTCCACATGCTTCTCGCTGAACCAATCTGCTGCATTTTTTTCGATAATCGAAATAAGGATAATGTATGCCCTAAAAAGATCGTAATATTGGACTTTTTGAATATTCTAAAGTATAAATTCCTTTCATATGATTAGAGGAGGGAGATTTACGGCAAAATACAACAAAATATGAATTGCTGTTCCTTCCCTGGATTGCATCCGTCTGAGATTTTTGAACGTTTTATCGCAAAGAATTTAGTTTCCTTTTTATTTTTCTGTTCCTTTATTTTGGGTCTGCCAAGTGACACTAGCATAAAGATCTGAAGTTGCACATGTTAGGTTTTAGAACACTTTTGACGTCTTCGAAGATGGAGGAGGTTTTTTTTATTCCTAGTGCATATTTCTCAGAATTTGAAAAAACAACTTTTTTTGGACCAAAAGAACATATACTTTTCTTTGTTCGCGCTGGAAATATCTGCAGCCTTATCTCCAATAAACCTTCATTTAAACTCTCATACGCAACCTTTCGAGCTTGTCTCGCCACTTACTTAATGCTTTAAAGTACTAGTTAATGGAGGAATAAATGAACTTTTCGTCTAATTATACGTCTAACGGGAATATTGTTTAATGGCTGCTCAGTTGAAAAGTTTTCTGATAAAGTTTGTTCTTTATTTACTCAATCCGTCTAAGGACTATTCATTCTACGAAAAGTATTTTTTCTTAACAATTCAATGGACAAATTTGTTTAAAGCGTTCGCTTTTTTCTAGCCACCCATCACATGGGTGGAGCGTTGGTGTGTAGAGGAAAGAAGGGTCATGGGATTGAATCGGGGCGTGTGAGGTTCAAGTGGCTGGGCAGAAGGGGGGCGTGTTTTCTTCGGCGGGGGCGGGGACGACGGGGGGCAGCCCTCTCTTGCGGACGAGGGGGGAGTGAGCTGAGGCTTAAGTTTAATCCCCGAACCTCCTCTCCTCCGGAATCCTTTTCCATTTCCCAATCTCTTTTCCCTTCCCCACCCTCGCTCAACGTCTTCTTCCGAACGCCTTCTCGCCCGATTCTTCTTTTTTTTCATTCTCGTTTTCTCCTCTCTCTCTCTTTTTCATCCTTCCTTATCCATTCCCCCCTCTCTATCTCAGTAGTGTCCTGCAGTTCAAAAATGGTGTGACCGATTGTCACTTGGTCAGTAATTTTATTCGCGAGAAGTTTAAGTACGGGCTACTTTAGGGTTTTAATTCTTGAATACAAATACTCCATTAAAAATTATTTTTGTGACGTTTATTTTTTCCTTCATTTGTTTGCGGGTTTAATGGTTTCATGGATTTCTATTAATGGTTTGACTTAGTATTGTGCTTTCTGTTTAAATTGTGTTTCATTACCCTGTCAGACCAGTAAGACGGGTTAGAAAAATAATGCAGTACATATTGTTCATGTTGAGATATCGTTGTTTATTGAGTTTCAAATATAGTCACCGAGTTACATAAGTTATTCAGGCTAAGGTTTAAACTGCAACATAGTCAATTCCAAGAATAAACGACTTTCTACTCACTTCTCATTCTCGCTTTCTCTTCTTTGCCATTTTCTCCTCGTTCTCTATTCATTCCTTATTTCATCCCTTCTCTCTCGGTAGTGTGCTGCATTTGAAAAGGATTGTGACTTATTATTCCTGGTTAACATTTATTCTTTCCTAAGAATGTTAAGATTTGATTCGCTCAAGGTTTTCAACCCTAAATATAAGTTTTTTTCTGAATTTTCCATTGAGGGAAAACTTTTATGGCAATTGTTTTATTCTCCAATTTTTGAAGGGTTTTCACCTGGCGATTTATTTTATGGTCTTCCATTAAAAATTTAATTCAATGTGCTTTGGTTGCTGTATTTATTCATTTTTTTAGTTTTAATTGTTAAAATAGAATGATTAAACTTTGTAACTAGTCTTCTATATTAGGGATGGTCAAAGTATGGCATGGCCAAGGATAATTGTTTTTTTATTTTATAGACGCGCGAAAAAATTAGTAATGGCGGGGGTAAGCGTACAATAGCGGCAGGTTCGCAAATTATAAATATTTTTTTCACATAGTTAGATAATAGAAATTGGAAGTATGTGACCAAGGGGTATGCAAATGAATTGGGGATTCGCTGTTAATTAATTAACTCTATTATAATTCAATAGCTATTATTACTAAAATATGGTAGAATTTTATGCGGAATCATTCATGCTGTGACATTGCATTATTGCTAAGTTGAGTTTTTTATTTTAATTCAGTCTACGATCTTCAATAATTGCGCGTACTAAGGTTTTTACTGCAACGTAGCCACGTTCAAGGTTCAATGACTTCCAAAACCCTTCCTTGTTTCGTCTTTATTCTTAGTAAGGGTTCGCGCTGTCCAAACGGTGTATGACTGAATATAGCCTTCACTCATGTCCGGTAGCGGTAATATTTTGATGTAAAATCGAAAGTTATGAAATCTATTGAGCTTGAAAATCCATAATTATTACCTAATTCGGGTTGCAGGAACTATTTATTTCGGAGCTTTTTTCCGATATTTCTTCGTTTCCTTTGTTGATTCTCTTACTGCTGAGTAAAACTGGTGTGTGTAATTTATTAATAGAATTACCTGCTTGTTCAAATAATACATAGATTGAACACATACATTTGTTTTTGCGTAATAAATCTCTTATCAAGTAACAACGCCTCCGTCGATCTCCCTCTATCTGATATATTTAGTGGTGAGAGCCTCCATCTATCTGATATATGTAATATGAGAGCATTTATGGAACCAATCATGTTCTTGAATGTTTCTACGACGCTTTTTAAGGACGGCCTTGACTCACAGGTCTCATAACTCCCTTGAATGCATGTATTTCATTTCTGCAGCCGGTTATCCGTGTCGTGAAAACCATATTTTAAGTTTTTTCTCTCGATAACTTTTCATTTTTGTGCTCTTCAGTGTACTTTAATTAATAATACTGACCTTACTCAAGTCCTGAATCTATTCAAATCAAATTACTTTATATTGGTATGACATCGTATAATGGCATACGATGTGATTACGCTTTAGTTCATATTGCGTAACCAGATACTTTCAATCCGTTGCCTTTCCCCCACGATAATAATCACTGTTTATATTATCGATGTTATTACGCGCGTTACCATGGAGGCTTGTTTTTTCCCATCATATTTCAAGGTATTTTTCCCAGAACAGTGAGTATTGTTTCTTGTTTCTTTTCCTGCCTATCCCGCCCCATTTTTTCTTTCTCCACTCTTCCTCAATCCACGGTACACCCAACCAAACTCCCGTCTTGCGTCGAAAAAAAAGAAAACTCGATTTCTGTAAATTCGATACCCTTGTCGAGTGTACCCATCCGTTTGCGTGGGGTGGCGTGAGATGTGGCGAGGATCACTCCCGACGCCATCTTTACCAACTCCATTTCCTCCCCTGAGGCAGGATCAGCCCGGCGATTCTTTCTTTTATCGATCACTTATCCTATATCTCTCCGTAGTAGTTCCTAGATCGATAGTTGGAACATTTTCCTTGTCGACTTTCGTTGATGCTATTTTTCACCCTAAAGGGGGGGGGGGGGATAGCAAGGGAAAGAATCCGGGGTACCCTTTTTAGTTTTTTTCCTCCCGCGAAATGAGAGGATTAGTTATCAATCGTTCAATTTTGGCCTCATTCGGCCGGAGGATTTTGTTGCAGTCCTTTCTTCCCCTTTTTCTTCCTCGTTCTCCCGAGGAAGGGATTCTTTCTCGTGCACCCAACTCCCTCAAGTGCACTCCCGAGACGGTTGGAGTGAATGCTACTGCGGCGTTTTGTCCTTTGCTGCGTAGTTGGGGACTTATCAAATTCTTTTGCCCTTGATATCCACTGGAAGATAATTCGCTCAAGTGCCGCGAAGGTAGAAATTTATTAAAAGGTCAAATTGTCCCGAAGTGGTGAACGGATGTCGAGTTTTTTGGAATTCTAAGTTTTACTTCGTATTCCCCTCAGCGCTATCATATAATTAGGATAAAAATATTAGTTCTATGGTATTACTAGCATTTCGATTCCATTTTTATAACACCTACGGAAAAAATGCTTTTTATCTGGAAAAGGTACGATGTCATCACATCCCTTATGGACTGAACTTTTTCATCCATCCGACGAATATTATTTAAAAAATTTTAACATTTGCTTAAAAACTTTTTTTTAAATTTTGATTTTTTCTGCCTGTGTTTCACATGTAGGTTTTATTTCTGTTTTATTTGATTTCATTTTCCAGGGTTTAAATTCCGTTTTAGTATCATCCGCGAGGGTTCTGTATTCTATGTACTCTTTCATTTTTTATATTATCCTTGCGATGCGAACTGTACGTACGTACATGTATTGCGAACTGTACCTCTAATATAAGTACGTTTTAGTCCTACTACCGATATTTGATATTCGCCTGTAGTTTTGTAGATGTAGTTTTTCACCTGTGTATAACCAGGACGCATGAGCGTGGTAAACCGACGCAATTGGAAAAATCCGAAAAAGTGCAAATAGTGTTTGGATAGGTGTCTGTTGAGTTCTAAATATATGCTATCGGTTTTCGTACAATTTTGTCCAAGCTTATGGATAATGCAGTACCAATAACCCTTAGATAATTGAAAACTAAGGGAATATCCTTGACCCTGATTCCCTGCAGTAGGTTATTTAAAAGGTAGAGTGCCTTTAGTTCCGAAAATATTGGCTCATTGCAAATTTAAGTGGTGAAGGGAGATATTGATGGAACGCCAAGGAAAGATTCAAATATTTTCTCATTAAAACTCGTGTTTGGTGAATCCATCTTTCTCTCGTAATCTATTATGACAATTAGCGGTACCCTTACGTCTTAGAATATAATTACACAGAATGTGCTTTTACTCGGCTCTCTTAAGGTATTCTGACATTTTACTCATTATTCACTGCAGAATAAACAAGGCATGAACGCTTTTCATTTTAAATTACCTGAAGCTCGTGTGTTACGTGCTGGCGTTTGAATATGTTTATTCGTTCGCAAAACTGCCTTGTAGCCGATTTTAATGTGCCAGCCTTATCTTTGATTCACCCTTTTATGTATTCCAAAGAAGTCCGCGAAATGCATTCCTGTCAACTTTGTCGTGTGGTCCGCATGCAATGGACGTGTTAAAAAAATAAAGAAAATTATTTTCTTAGTTTCTGAAGGTGAGCACGTTTGCGGTACGTGGAGAGAACTGGGAAACATTTAAAAAAGATTGAAGCTGGTACATACTAACTATAGTATGGAAGCTGGCAGATACTAAGTACTAGGTATGCTAAGGTGAGATGGTATTTTATTTCACTTAAACTTTTGCGGCGTATTTTTCTCTTCCTAGTACTGCGTCATTTCTTTGAGTGAAGTCCCCTATCGGAGTGCTCTCGACTGTCCTACCTGCTTCTCTTTGCATTTTCCCCATCGAACTATTCTCCCTTTTTCTTCTAACTTCCTCTCAAGGTATTCCGCTCTTTTCCCCACGTTTTGTCTCCGCCATTTACATCTGGAGACTCATTCCTTCTCCCCGGCTCTATCTTATCTCGCGCCCTCAAATCTATTCCTTCGACCTCCCCGCCAAGCAAGCGACCGTTTCTTTTCCCTTAGTAAACGTTGGTCCCAGGGACTGTTCCGAGTCCCTCAAGCAAGCGAGGGGTTCTCTCGCCAAACGCCCCCTTCCTCTGCCTGCTCACCTCAACTGCTCAGGCTAGGGCTTTCCTCTACGGTCGCATCTAGGTTTGCCAACTTCTTGTGGATTCCCTTTAAGACTACTTGAATCGAGCAATAAGTTTAAACATCTCTAGCTTCCCGGAATGAGACGTTTCTATACTGTTTAGCTTGGGTAAAAATTTAAGGAATATCATTCTCGGAATAGTTACAGTTTTCTTCGTTCTATGATATTTGTTTTAATGGTACATACTTGATACTAATAATGCAGAAAATGTTACTAGATCTCCACATTTCGGTATGCTTGGTACATGATGGTAAATTCTGAAATCTGATCTCAATTGAATCAGAACTTGGCGGAGCTAGTTTGATAATGATCAAGTGCTAGAATAAATGATGTTCATCGATTGAGTTAAAGTTAGTTATATACATGCTTTTAACTTAATCTCCCGGAATGACATACTCTTGGTACGGACGTCTCCTGGAATCAACTATTCAGAGGTTGGCAATTCAAGTTTCACACCGTGACCGAACATAACCCGAGTTCCCTTTGCTGGCACCGATTTTTCTTCCTCCCCCTCCGCTCTCTCTCTCTCTTTAACTCCCCCCTCCCTCACCTCCTTCCTGTCTTGCACGCTCCTTTACATCGTTTTTGGTCTCAGGTAAACGCCTCCTTCCATGTCTTACCCCGTATCCTCTTCCATTCTTTAAAGGATCCGTCGCGGCTGCATAAAAGGAATGAACTCCCTCCGAAAATACTGCTTGTATGTAACGTGCTAGACAGCTTGTTTTGCTTTGAAAGCCCTTACATTGCTGTTTTATAATAGAAAAAACTAAATTTTGCTATTTTTTCGAGTGCTCTTAGCCCTCATAGGTGAGTTATTTATTATTTCTCGTTTTCTATCATGTCCAACGCTGACGCTGGTTGTTACGACAGTAATGCAATAAATTTCGTAAGAAATATTCGAATTAAATACTTATACGAACTTGAAATAAAAAAATAACTTATACGTAAATAAGAGTAGAAATATGGACTCTGTATGGATGAAATTCGGTGAAATAGAGCGCCAATTCTGCAATATACTAGATGAATTACTGCGTTTTTTTGGTGATGTAACTGTTTTAATGCGACAATTATGGCTTTAATTTTATTGTGTCTTAGACTCATTCATTTATCAAGTGATTTTCACTGAATTGTGTTTCATTGGTTACTGCTTGGTTTCCTTTATGTAGGCATTTAATCGGTGAAACTGATGTACCTACTATTGCTCACAGAATATCATAATAATATTTGTTCACAGTTAGTTCTGTATGTGATTTCATTTGAATTAGGCGAGATATTTTCTTACGATTTTTGACTGAAACCTAATTTTCAACGTTTATTGTTTTATTACTTTCCTCGTCGTGATTATACTCGTTACTGTCGATAATGACTCTTTATTTCATGTGACTAATGTCAGCTGTTGTTTACAATAGTTGTTTCTTTCTTTTATCTGATAAAATATAACTCTCTATTTGAGTACCTAAAAATAAAGAAAGGGCCAAAATTAAGGCTATGTAGTGGTTAAGAGAAATATTCTATGGTGCATTTACTTAATTTCCTGTTTCCATGGCAATGGATTAGTGCTTCATCCTGATGTTGACCAGAGGGTATTGGACGCAAATCCGACTGTTACTCGTGAGCTCCATCGGGAAAATCCTGGTGGCGAGATGTTTTCGAAACTAGATTGATTGATGCTGGCCACCAGATAATAACTATCTCTTGGAAGAGGAATGGCCGCCTTACATTAAGTACATTGTATCACGGGTATTCACGCGTATCCAGCGGCGAATCCAACCGCGTCATCTATCGTATCAATCTTTACCGTGAAGGTTACGTACATCATCAACTTAACCTTAACGAAAACTCATGGTTATTCTATTTATTCCCTGGTTAGCTTGAATCATTCAGTTTTTTTGATGAAACTCATCGTTTTCTTCCTGTACCGTACGCATTGATTGATATCAAATTTATATTTTGCAATTCTTCATTCAAAATAAATCTCATTTTACATGGTGTTACCAATATCACTGTTTAATGTTTAAATACTGTTTTTTGATTAATTTTTACATTCAAAATTTTATTTCCGATGCGCCACTTTTAGTAGTTACATAAGAATGCAAGGCTTATTGTTAAAAGTTCGCTTTTACACTATTTGAAAAACTGAAGTACTTCCCGATATGAAAAACAAAAATATTGCAGCTCTTCTCCTCGATATGTTAATTGTTACCTACAAACTACTAGTGGCAGAGAAGTAAGCCTTTTATACGATATTGTATACCACCGCGGAGGGAGTTGCTTTAGTTAATTTAAAACGCCATGAGTATGGCTTGTACTGGGTTGACTCTTTGGAGATCGCGCCGTAACTTCAGGCACGGGCACAAAAGATAGACGTTGAAAGATAACTTCAGTAATCCGAATAAAGAGCAAGAGGTAACGGATGCGCTGTTTTCATCTGCCCTGACCCTTTTCCGCGGCAGTGGGCTGAGTTTACTTTTAAAACGTTGTAATTTTGGCGTTCCCTTGAGGCGAGATTCGTGGTGATGAAATGCCCGACTCAGTGGAAACGGAAGTTTGATCATAAAAGGGCCTTTTCCACATCGCTGGGAGAAATTAAGTTTTAAAGTGACCTTTTTCACTCCATTATTCAACCGAAATTATACTTTTTGTCACCTGCTCGGCCCTTTCTTATTCTTTCTTCCACCCAGCCCATTTCTTTCTTTTACTTTTTTGTCCTTCTCTATCTTCTCTTTCATTCCTCGTCTCATTTCTTTTTTACATTTCTTTCCGCTTCGGCCGCGCGCCCTCATAGGATTTGTCTGAAGTGCGACAAGGTTTCATTCTCGGTCCTCATTAATAAATGCGGCGATCAATCTATCCGGTCCACTCCACCTACAATCCTGTTCCTCTGCTATGCATTAAATGTTGGCGGGAGGATGTAGAACACTTCTCGTTCTCAAGTTTACCGAGATTTCACCGCTTCTGTGGAATTTGGTTTTTTTCCGGGTGTATGCTCTTGGTGAAGTCTTCTAAGGTTTTCCTGGGGGAGATATTTGTTTGCCGATGTTTCGACAGCTGCCTCCGCCATCACCAAATACTTCTCTGCTTCGTTTTATCTCGTCTATTCTCTTTGTCTATCTCATGTTACTAATGCATTGGGTAGGTCGCTCCCGTGAACGAAAATGTATTAGTACCATGGACTATCTTTATCATTGCTTTTTTCCCCTTTCCTCGTTTTCCTTCTCTTTTCTTCTTCCTACCTGGCGTCATTTTTCCCGATATGGTGTCGCCAGCCCCGGAAAATGCCGGGATAAATGTACAGGAATTTTGGTAGATATCTGCGGGTTAGCTCGGTCAATCGTAGCTATGCAGTGAACTAAAAATTCATATTGGCACGGCATGGATGTTGAGGATTTGGCTGAATAGTGGATTTGGCGGATTGAGTTGGCGGAAATATGCCAGACATAGTGGTGGAAATAGGTGTTGTGCTGACGTGCCAGATGCCATTAATTGAGAAACGGTGTATGACAAGCTGAAGTAAGACGTTTTTCTAGGAAGTAGACTTAAATGGGTTAAAAATTGCGTTTCAATTAATTTTTTATTGCCCATCCATTACGGCGAATCGCGAATGTCATCCATGATTTTAGATTTTAAATGCATGGGGAGGACATCAAATGTGTGGATGAGTCAATGAACTTCTTTATTTCGCTTCTAAGATCGCTTTTGTCGTTGCTTTTTCTTTTCAAAGCGCGCTTTTTCGTCTCCGTTCTTCCTCTGCACCCGAATTCTCCGTTTCCCACGCATTGCTCCTCTCCGAGGCTCCGGTAGCAAAGTGCTGCCGTTTTTTGATTTTTATCGCCGCCTTCCGCAGGTCTTTTTGTGCGCGCTCCCTTTTTTTTAGTTTTAAGCAGTGTTTCCTTGTTTTACAACACGCACTGAGGGGGGTGCTTTTATTTTTCGCGTTTTTTACTTTTATAGATCAAGAGAGACGGAGAGGAAGAGAGAGGGTAAGGCAGATTGGGAAATAGTTGAGTGAAATCCGTTCCCCCACCCGCTTCCTGCTTTGTCCTCCTCGCAGACTTGAGGCTTTATTCCAGACGGTGTCGTTTATGGCTTCTGAGCCGTTCAACTTTACCGAGTTCCTTCAAGGAACCGTCAATTTGTCGTCGACTGTGGAATGAACTAGTCGTCAGACTGTGGGCTTTAGAGTGAGAATTAATTTTTGCTTTAAAAGTGCAGCTGCGTCGGTTGCGGAAAGATGATGGTGATCTAAGAGACGACGGATAATGGAGTATGTGCTCAGTTTTTAAACGCGTAATTGAGTCGCGTGTTGCATTCGAGTATTTTTTAACGTTAAAGAAATGTTAATTGTTTTCAGTCGAGTAAAATTAGTGCTAAATGTGCCAGTAATTCTCTGTCATTCAACGCAAACTAATGAATAAAGGAGACTGTGTATAGAGTTGATGAGATGTCATATTTTAAGTTTATCGACCTAAAACAGGACATCTCATTTGACTTCTCCGGTACAATGACAAATTAGAAAAATATTTCTCTTTGAAATTTAGCAAATATATTTCAGTGCATATAATTCCTTATTCACTCGTTGAATGCTTATGAAAGTGAGTGAAGAGGGAGTTAGATGAGACTGACACAAATTCGACATGCTTGTAACAATAACATTGTTTGGGAAATTGTGTAATTCAGCAAGGCACCAAGAGAGACGCGAAGAGAGTGAATTAAAGTCAATGTAGAGAGATTCTCACGTTTGAAGAATAAAGGGATTTATAACATTTAAGCAATTACGCTTAGTATTAGCTAAATTCAGTGATTTGAATGGAAGAAATTGTAAACTTCTACTCGAATAGAGTAAATTAATTTTATTTCGAAGAATCAAGTGTTAGTATTTGGTCTTGGGATGGAAATAAATTGGATTTGCCATGTATGATAAATAAATTAGGTGGACGTAGGTTCTCCTATGCATATTAATATTGACTCTATTGAGTGTTTCTACTTACATTTAAAAGGATAGAGAAACGATCAGCCGAAATCTTCAGGGAAAATACGCCGTGTTTTCACGCGATATATGATCAGTTTTATGACCGAAAGTTCATGTATTTGGAAATTTCATTTCATCTCATTCTCTTTTTGCTTAGCCTTTGTTGGAGTTCCTGCTTCGGAGAAAATGCGTGGCCAAAAGTGTAAGACCGCTCTAGCTCTCGTAATCCACGTGCTTAATTTTTCCCTCTCATTTAATTCCTTCTTATTGCCGCAATTTCCTTTGCCCTTGTTCCCCTTTGCCAGGTCGAACCCTTGTAACATTTTCCGGGCACACCTCCCTTTAATCAGCGTCTGAGCATCAAATATATATGTATCGTCGGTTTAAACCGTGGATTATTATTACAATCTCCAGAGAATTTCGACTCTCCGAAAATCGCGGTGGCGGAAATCCTTTTTTTTCCCCTCCTAAGATATTCGCCCACCGGATTTCTCCCCACATTATTATTTGAAATTATCCGAGTCTGCCTTTATCCCTTTTCCCTCCCCTGCTTCGAAAGTGAATAAAATATCCAAGCAGTTTTTTTTTCTAGTTACTCACCGTTTTCATCGAATAAAAAGGAAGAACGGAGTTGCATTTTTTCCCATGAAATCTCGGGAAAAAGCAAGAAACTAATCTCTTTGGTTTGATCAATGCGTAAGGGCATTTCTTTCCTTATTAACTTTTTCTTGCGTTCGGGTTTCTCGAAATTCCTCGGATTCTTTTGTTCTTTCTTTCATTTCCATTATTCTGCTTTAGCGTTCTCCTCCCTTGTCGTATTCCCCGTTGTTGTATATTTTAATTTTTTATATTGGAGCCTTAACTTTCCCTCTCACTCTCTCGTTTTTATTTTATATCCTCTCTCTCTCTTTCTCTCTCTTGTCTTCCTCTGCGTAATATCAACAACCCTTTCTAAAGACGGTGGTGTTCGAACACTTTCTTACCATTTCCGTTTTTTTATTGCACTCAATTTGAATTCGCCTCTTTCATTGATCGAACGTGTTTTATAATGTACGCATTGCGGAAGAATGTAGACGAGGGATACCTCCTCCGGTGTTAGGGTCAGAGAAGAGTGGTGGTGAACAGTCAGTTTGCGACATTAAATTTCGGAAATGATGGTAAAAGAAATTACTTACAATTAATGCCACAGTCGGATGCCAAAATTCTCCCGGCACTACGTGGTGGAGTATTTTCCATACTGCAAAAGCTGCTCCAGCAAAAGAAAGATAGAAAGATTTTTTAAAAGGTTATTATTCGGGAAAATTGCCCCGAGCAAAGATGAAAGCGACTTCAGTTTCTCGACTCTCGATACGAAAAAATAACTACATCAGAAGTACTTGAATTACCTGTTCATACGGTTTCTGTTTGAAAATTCAATTTATAAAAACAATTATATTAAAAAATGACATTTAACCAGGGATTAGTCTTGCCCTTGGCCCCCATCTTGTGACATTGAACATTTGGCATTTAAATTTAGATATTATGGAATTTAACCATCTTGTATATTATACTACAATCTTTTAATTTCAAACATTCAGCGTGCCGATAACTGAGCAACGAAGGTCACTTCCGGTAATGACCATAAATAATTATTAGCTTTGTACTAATTTTTATGGCTAATTTTTTCTCTCTATTAAAAATGTGGTGGGGATGGTAACAAATAATTTTTGTAATTTGTGTATATTGTTCGTTCTAAGCGCAACAATTACTTTTTGAAACTTCCTGGAATTATTCCATTGTAGATCTAATGATAAATGTGAGGGTTTTTATTTGTATAGAATATATCACAAATATTTTATTTCTTTTTTCAGGTACGTTTTCTCCCATTGGCGTATGTACTGTCCACCTGCTGATTTGGTAGAGAACACCGATTTTGTCACAACTACGGACTAGAAGCGTGTGAGCGTGAGTTATTGGTGTCCAAAATGTACTGCCTCCTATCGTGCATGATATTTTACTTGTTTACCCATTTTTTCACGTTTCTGTGAGTTAGTGTGACGTTTCTCAAGGTGACCACATATTTGAATTCGTGGAGAAGCGATTCGATTTTTTTATTCTCCGAAGAAGACTTTGCCTAGCATACAATTTGCAGCGTTGTGGATAAAACGTTAAAGATTCAACGTAATCCGGCGATATATTTGTAGTCTCCATCCTCATCAATTCAGTGAGAGTCTTATCAATGAATCAAAATTTAAAAATAAATGGTAATGCTTGCTGTGCATCACTTTTGAGACTTCGAGTATCCAGCTGTTCAATTGTCGATTGTTGGGCTGTAATCATTAAGTATTGCTAGAACGTAATTGTGCTCAAGATTATGTTATAGCCATCCCAGTTATTGTAATAATTTTATCTTTTAAGCTCAATTTGCATGACAATCCTGGCGAATGCGAATCCACTGAACTGCGAATGATTGAACGATTTAATTAAACAGGCACACAAGGGCTCAAGTACTTGGAGCGTCTTGCTGTGGTATTGCTGGAGTGGGGGGTACTCTCTTGCGGCGCGCGCGGCTTGTTTGAGTCGAGTGCGTGGCTCGCGGAGGCACATACCCGCTAATTACGGAGCGGTGATTGTTCCACTTACCCCCTTACCCTGCTTCGCTCTCGTGGAAAACCCTCCTCCCCCTTCCATTTCTGGAGGGCGTCGTATGACGTCGACGTTACCATTGCCCGACGACGCTCGCGATAAGGCCGTCGAAGAAGAAAGTGGGTGTGCACATCGCCAGAGGGGTGTGTAAAAGGAAGTGGTAAAAAGTGGGTAATGGGAAATTATTAGTGGTAATCTACCGTTGAACGAGACTAGCTCTCGGCTGCTAGAAATGAGAAAACACACCGTTTCAGCCAATGTCGTTCAAAAAGTACTGCTTGAAATAATTAAGAGCCTAAACTTTTAAAGAAGGAAGAAGAATGCACGAAAAATGCAGTTAAGTTGTTGTAATGACTTTTTTCAATTGATTTCTCTTCTTGACGTGCCTACAGGAAAATGAACTTCAGTGCCTTTTGCAAAATGCTGATTTACATGATTACGAGCCAAGCGTTTTACGGGAGAAGCATTGCACGTAATAATTATTACGTGCATTAACTATTATAATTAGTTCACTTGAGTTAAATACCCTTTCAATCGATTTATATTCTCGACTTACTGACTGCTGCACCATTTATTTCTTTACAAACGAATTCGCTGGATAGAAATTCCGTGTTTCGTGCTGTTAACTTTGAAAGCTGTGACATGTTCTGCCCTTAATTTCCATACCAGTGTAATCATTAGGATTAATACGCCTCTTCTAGAACGTCGTCTTAAAATACACGACTGAATATAATGGGTTTAAAAAAGTGGTTAGCGTCGATCTCGTGTTTACCTACCGATAGTCAACTCTCATCAGATATAGGTTCTCTCCAGCGACCACTGAATCCGAATCTCGAACACCCTATCCAAATCTCGACCGTTCTATCCTGATTCTCTTCCATTTTCTAGGCTCATTTACCACTTGCCGTATGTTGGAGGAGGACCTCCGTGAACTTGGCCTTCTTAGCTACCTATACTTCAATTTCGATGAAATACCAAGTGCTACAGGGACGATTAACCCGAATATAAATACTGACCATAAGATTTAATGCCTCTCTTGATTGAAATTCCACAATGAATTTTACGGCTTTTGTGTATCTTTGCAAATTATTCTCTCAAGATTGGCATTTAAAAAAGTGTTTTTTTCCAGGTGGCATATATTTTCTTCTTATATATCTGAAAAATGTTTGACGCTGAAATACAAGTTTAGAGTGGAGTATTATATTAGATGCTTTTCATTTCGAAACGGGTTTGCT
The DNA here is from genome assembly GCA_963573305.1 of Pyrrhosoma nymphula. Lineage (NCBI taxonomy): Eukaryota > Metazoa > Arthropoda > Insecta > Odonata > Coenagrionidae > Pyrrhosoma > Pyrrhosoma nymphula. Next base: position 137,262,877 of record OY754333.1, on the reverse strand, counting down.
AGTAGAAGATATACCGTAGGGTCGACCTTTTTTCAGACAGTAAGTGACGGTATATCGTTAGTCCAGCAAAACCTTTTCCGAGCTTACTTTCAAGCAATTATGTATTCCCCAATTGTATTTTATTTCGTATTTAAAGCATTGTGATCCCCATTTCCATGAGCATATTTCTTGTAATACTTGTTTAAATAACGTTTAAACAGCTCTTGTAACTTCGTAATAAAACTTGATTCTTTTGCTCTTGATGAGTTCTCAAGTTGGACTGTCCGAGTGTCCACCTCAAAAATCCATTTTAGAAAACACCCAACTGTAAATCGATGTATTTCGGAGCTTGTACAAAACAACGACATAAAAAGTTCGGAAATACATCGATTTAAAAAATGAAATTCCACCAAGTCAATAGTGAACTCATTTTATTTAAACACCCAACTGATTTTTAAAAATCCGACTCCTCGGGGTAAATAATCGATTGTACTTACTCTATTGCGAGAATAAATATGTACTTGCTCCGTGTTTTAACTGCGTTAACGTATCGATCTAAACATTTCCTTTTGTTCCCACTCCTGGTTATTGACACCTCAAATACCTATCCTGGACTTCTCTTCCATCACCTTCAACATCCTATCGTTTCTTATTATATTTTTCGACGTCCGACTTTCCTTCAACCTTTCACCCACCTTTTGCTCCTCCCCCTGTCCTGCGGGATAGAGACAAGGGTCATGCTAAATGAACTCTGTGCCGAGCGAAGAAAGGTGGGATTATTAATGGATTTATCGGCCGTTTTCGGCGCATCCATATCTCTTCTCTCTATTTCTCTCTATCATCTGCGGTAACCTTGGTTTCCTTACCGATCACACGACCCCTGCGATCGCTCGCCATGTCTCAATTCTTTTGTCTTTCACGCTCTCCTTCGAACATGTATGGAATAGAGGGCGCGCTCTCAATGTTCACGCTATTGCTTGTGGGGCCAGACCGAGAGTTATGTCGCAAGATATTGTAAGTAAGATTCGTAGCTTTTGCATGGTGGATCAATGGAAGGTTATCATAAAAAAATGACTATCAGCGTATGGGAATTTCGGTGCTAAAACTAATGTAAAATGCTGCTTTACTGTACAGCATTCAATAGATAACAGATAAAGATCAATAGCTGTTTTTCGTTTTTCCGTATGAATGAAGCCTTGGCCTGAATTATGTTTATTTAGTTATACAGTTTGGACAATGTTTAATAACAAAGTTATGTGACAATTTATATATAACATGCCATGTGACATGTGACAAGCTATGTGGCAAATTATATATAACATACTTGACTGATGAAGGCTTTACTTCGTAGAAGTTACTAGTATTCGAAGCTATGTTAATTATGAATTTATATAACATGTTATGTATATCTGATTAGAGAAATTTGGAGGAGGCAGCGAATTTGGTTGGTCGATGGACGTGTTTTTGTGACTGTGGGTTAACGGCGAGCTGAATAAGGTAATGGAAATGAGAACGCCGGATAAGCTTGGGATAGTGTGTTGCATAAATGTTCCCTCCGTGGAAGTCTTTAGTTTATTAAAGAATAAATTAAAATATACGTCTGTAATATTGGACGATATGAAGAGAGGCAGATGATACGAGGAGTTTAAAAGGAAATTAAGATGGGAAAATATTTAAATGAAGGAAACTTAAGAGGAAACTCGCCGCAGTCGGAAAAATTGTTTGCATAACTGCCCATGACCCTACTAATTATGGAGTAGAGAACATATCATGATCGGCTGACCAACCGTTTTAGACGCCAAAATATATATTGGTTGTACCGTGTATTTGCCTTGTTTGACTCCTCGCGCCTCGAATTCCTGTGGAGACAACTTTCTCCGCTGTAGGGCGTCTCTGCATATGCTCGAATATGCACTCACGAAGGAGTTTGAAATACTCTTGAGAGGACGATGCTGGACGACAGGAGCATAGTCGAAATAGAGGTTCTTGGAATAAGAAGACCACGCCTACCAAGGCCCAAACATTGAAATCGCAATTTAAGGCTAACTTCGACTACTAGGTACCGGGTGGTATATTAGCCGGAAGTTATATTCAACTGTTAAAAAAATTTATTTATTATATTGTAGCTTGGTATTTCAGGGAACCCCACCGAAAGTTGTTTTCTGTCGACGAAAACTGCTGACTTTTTCGATGCTTTCGAAGAGATTATCAGCTTAGTGATGTACTTGTATCATGTTTTATTTTTCGGATTTCTCTCTTGATGTTCATGAAAATTTGGTTAAAGCACACTATTTCACGATTGTAACTATGTTTAAAGAAAGAAAGCCCACTTCATTGTGATAAAAGCTGACAAGTCAAGGCGGACTTCGACCGCACGAATTTCTCTTAGATAGCTTCTCCAGTTTGTGTATCTCGACTTCCTTGGCACACATACACTCTCGCGCACATGGGATTTTATTCGCCGCCTCTCCCCTTTTCCCCTCACGCGGATCTCCTGTCCCCATCCCTCTTTTCCGCCACGTTTCCACGGCGCCGGTCCATGAATCATTCTTCTCTTCTCCCTCCATTCCGCCATCCGTCCTCTCCCCCACCGGCCTCGGCGGCCATCGCATACCCTTTCTCCCGCCATCAATCCGGCGAGAGCACACACGCTCCCGCCCCCTGGAAAATACCCCTCCTTCCACCTCCCGCCCCCTTCTTCTCCTCCATTCATTCATTCATCTCAACCGTCCGTCGCCGTTCAATCACTCCACGGGCTGCTTCTTCTTCTCCTCCTCCCTCTCTGCCCGCCGTCCTTAGCCGCCCCCCTCCACAGCTACGTATACCCTTCGCGAAAGTCTTCTTCCTGCTCTCCCCTACTCTCCGCACGTTTTATCTCAATTGTGATTTCACTCCCCAGCACCCCTGTGCGTCCCTTCCATTGTTGACATTTTCTTTTATGACTGTAGAGGAGAGTATTGTCTCTTTCTCCACTATCTTCCTCTTCGATGCCGACGTAAAATCGATACTTTTCATGTCTACCTGGTGAAAATGAAAATTTATGCAGAAAGTGTCCATAATTGTAGTCGATTATGTCGCAAATTATAGCTCCATTAATGGTGTTGATAAATGAAGGGGCTGGAGTGTATGGTAACTCCGAGCAATGTTTTGATAGTTTTGAGACATTTAAAAAGTTTGTTTAGGGTAAATCCCTGAGTTGTATGTAGAAAATGCATGTCATCCGAATGGATCTGAAGGGTTTGTGAAGGCCGTGATTGGTGGGAGGATGTTATGCAGGCTGGGATGGGCAAGAAAGAGAATTGGCTTTGTGGATGGGATGAAGAGGGGTAGGACGAATGCCATGTGTCGGTCATCGTAACCTCCCCCTAAGAATATTAAATTCCCCGCTAAAGAATTCTTTCCACCCTTGGAATTCAGGACCTGCATCTCCCCCGAAAATATCTGACTCTTAACTACTGGCCAATATTCTGAATGATTTCGTATCATTATTTTCTCTGTATCCACCTTGATCTTTCCGGAATATCAACCCTGTATTCCGGCTTTCCATACCCCAAATATCCTTTTTCTACAAAATGCCGACCATATTTATTTCCCTAGTAATTAAGTCTCCTCCTCTTGGTCATTTATCTAATACTTTTTATTTAACTCCTTCTTGTAAGATCTTTTAGCGGTCGTCCTTACACTTTTATGGCTGATGTGATTGATTATATGATTGTTGGTGACACGTATATTATTGAATTGTCAAAGTGCTATTTTATTTGTTATGCTCGCCATTTCAGTCGTCCTTATAGATTTTTTTTGTGATTTACTAATAAATAATATACTCCCGATATCTTCAACTCAGGATTTTGGAATTCCTTTCCCTCTCGCCGTTTTTAGCTTTGCTCTTCCTCGTTTCAAAACAATTCGGATAGATGAAGGTCGCCCATCATTTTTAGGTCCCCAAGCGCGCTTCCGTATGATGCAGCATGACGTTATGGGTATGTGAACGTGTCGAGTTGGACTTCCCTGCAAAATTCTCAGCATATCTTGGATTTTGGAAATGACAAGAAATGAGTGATATTATTTTGGAGGAAATTTATTCCTCAACTGGATATTAGCATCTAAATCCCCCTTTCGCTTACTATTTCTTTTTTTCGAGCTAAGGGTATCGGCTCCCCTCGTACGTTATTCTTAAGATATTTCTTTCTAAATAATTCTCCTGCTGTCTTCGCCTCAAGCTGTTGGAATTACTATTCCTCTAGCCATTTCTGGCTGCCTCTCTTCCTCGTTCCGAAATGATTCGGTAAGATGCAGTTCGCCCGTCATTCTTAAATGTGTTCAGATGCGCCTTCATGGTGTTTGTATGCGTCTTTTAAGGTGAAGCTTGTCAACTAGGACACGTTATACGCCCATAGTCGGACTTATTATATTCTGCGGAGCCGATCCTAAAGCTTTGGGTGTGCTTGGCAATGAAAATCATTTTTTATATTTAGTTGTGACCTTAGTTTGTTGCTGCCATTAAAGTGTTTTGTACACGTTTAGATGCAAAAATGTGTTTTGCGGGAAAATTCGCTGGGGGTCCGGGTTGATTGGGGGTAGTACTGATTGGGTAAAGCCTGAGATAGAAAGCATATGCTTGATAATTTGGGGAGACTGACGAAGAGCTGTAGATGGAATTGAAGTATATGGAGATATCTGCAGTAAGGAGGCATGAATAAACCTATATGCTGCTCTATATGCCCTCAGAAGTGCGTGGGGCAGGGGGTGTTGGCACACCACACATGTAAAGGGAGGGAAGAGGAATTTCGTGAACAGCCATGAAGGAAGGAGGGAAGAGGCAATGTACGAACAGTAAATTGTTTCTTGATAGATTAGATACGATCTATGTTTTTCTTGTAGTCGTGAATGGGTTGTGGGGAAATGGAGTTCTTGCTCATCACTCTCAGTTTATAAATAACGTATATGGACTGAAAATTTAGTGTGGGCGTAACTTGATATCCTTATTGTCTCTCTTATACTTGTGTATTATAAATTTTATTGCTTAATTACGTGTAAATTGTGAGCCTCTTGTGGCTGGAAATCCTGTTGTTCCATTAACTTTGCTATACTCTGTGTTTATCCTAATTCACAGCTTATGGCATGAAATGAATCCACTTTAGTCTTATGCTAGCACAATGGTAAATATAAAATTTCTGGTGCCCTCGGTAAGAAATGCTAATTATGCCGTGACGGAAGCATTTTATAGCGATAACATTGAAAGGTTTTATGGCAAATCGTTTTTCTTCTATTTATTTAGTTAAACCTATTCCGCATCATATATGAAACATGTTATGCGTAAGTCTCCAAAAACATTTCAATATCAGTCAGTACTTTATTTATACTGACACTGTCATTGAAACTCTGTTAAATATATTATTATGCAAGGTTTAATTATAAGTACCTTCCCGTCCCGTGACTACATATTTCAACATTAAACTGGTGAGTTAGCCTCACTGCGGGACATCCAATTACAGAGACAAGTTCTAATTCATTGATGTCGTTCATTTCCTGATAAGCTCCACCAATTTTAAATATAAAAATCATAACATAAAGCCGTGGAAACGTGGGCTTATGAAAATAAAATTATTCTATATCGCAGAAAATTTTTAAATGGATTAATTTTAAAAATGTTGTGGCAAATTAAATTAATCTTTCCTGTTCTACTTTTTCTTCCCTGAATATCTCTTTTCACGTAGAGAGGGGAGGGCCACATATTGGATGTTGCACAAGTATTAGGAGATTTGCTAACTAACTGGATAGAAAATTAAAAAATCAATGTATTTTAACGTTAAAACATGTTGGAAAAACTTTCAGCATTCCACGAACATTTTTTTTTAAATTTATACACAGTGAGCGATTATTTTCTTTTGCAGACGGTTCACATTTTGTGTAGCTTTGGCGTTGCGAATGATAATATCCTCTCTTGGTTGAATCATTTTATTTTTCAATATTGGAGCGCATTAAAACATTTATATGGAAAAAGAGATTCGTAGAGAGAAAAAGAGTATAACTCATCTAACAAATTAAAATAAATTGTATTTATTAAATTAGCCTATTCTTTTATCACGATCAGACCAGCCAGTATGCACATTTTTTTAGGATGCCAGGAATGGGTCAATAATGGACCCATCCCAAAGTAATGTTTTTAGCCGCGTAGTTTATTTAATACATTGTTATGTCATACATCATGGTAGATAATGTTTCTTCTTATATACATTTCCTTAATTTTCTAGCCATGCTTTTAGACTGGTTACCACTTTAAATTACTTTAACTGCGTTTTCGTATACAATAGTTGGCCGCAGTATTTATTTATGGATCTTTATTTCAATAGCTTAAAGTGTGATAATGAAGCGTGGTTTATGCAAGGTTATAATTACTAGATGTTCTCCCGACATTTTTACTCCAATTCTGAAAAAATCCCTCTCATGGAATCGATTCAGCGAATGAGAGTGATATGTCGTGGGACATGCCAAATCAAACGTGAGTTAAATTAGAAAAAAATTATTTTGAAAATAGAAATATTTAGTAATATGGTGAACATATTATGATTGATTAAATATATAAATTTGAAAGTGAAGATTCAAAGTAAGTAGGTATTAAGTATAACTGTTTCAGGCTGGATATGGTGGAAGTTCTCTATATTCATAATGAATAAAACACTTGGTAATCTTCCACAGATTTATTTCTTTGGCACGACGCGTTTCACCACACTGTGGCATAATCATGTGCAGGGTTCTAAGGTTGAGGTAATGCATATATTGGTTTCCACCAAGGCGTTAGGGATTGGGGGGGAGGAGGGGGAAGGCTAAGGGAGGATCGGAGAGTGGGGGTGGGAAGAAGGAGAGTGATGCGGCGGGGGGAGGGGGAACTAAGGGTTTGAGTGGAGAGAGGGCGGAAAGACGTAGGAGAAACGGACGCAGGGGTTGGGACTGGGTGATGATGGAGGCCTCCTTTCCTTGAGATCTCTGGATGGTGAGGGAAAGTCAGAGGGTTTTAAATGGCCAGTGCACTGCCCACACCAGAGCACTGGAGGAAGGGGGGGTGGGAAGGAAGTAGTGTGTGAAAGATTTTGGGACGTATGGCAGGAGTCGGTTGGAAAGAAAACGGTTATGGGCGGGAGGGTGGGGGGGGGGGATGCTTTAGTCTGGGAAATATTTTGTGGCCAATAAAGGAGAAGGGTTGTGAAATAGGAAATCATTACACAGTTTGGTATAATTGCACTTCTGATGCTTCACAATTTCCATTGTCTCCAAAGCGTCCATTTTTCACCCTTTATCTACCCTATGAAGCAACTTGGGGGTGAAATAACTCTTGTGGCCGTCTTCCAGCAGATGTTTGGCAAAATTGGAGGATGTATCCTCCATCATTCATGCTCCCTGGCTCTTGTTTTAAGCACTCGACCAGTCTGTCCGACGTACACTGTACTGCATCCCGGTGTATTAAATTTCAGCTTGTACACACCAGACTGTTCGAGCTTTTTTTTATCCTTCCCGTTTCCCTGGAGCTTTCTTTGATTCCACCTTGTGTAGTGACCTACCTTATATTGGGGGGGCAGCAAGTTGGGTAGCCTGTGGGATACGCCGTCTATGAAGGGGAGCTTACACCATTTTTGTTTATCTAAGGGCAGAGGGGTTTAATCAATATTTTTAATCATTATTCATTATTTTATATGCCATCGAGATTGTTGTGAATTTACGTAAATTTTAAGAGATTTTGAAATGAAGTACAGTTTTGGAATTAAGATTCAATTTTATGAAGCGCACTCCAGCAGGTGATCAAGCATTGGTCAGTCAGTCGGCCAAGGGGTTACAGTCAATGGTGAATGCATTAGAGGTGCAGTGCGAAAAGTATGGGATGAGGATCAATCACAAAAAAACGAAAGTAATGAGATTTTCTAGAAGTAAGAAGGCGGGGCTGAATATAAGGGTGGGAGGGCAGAAGATAGAGCAGGTCGAGCAGTTTACGTATTTGGGTAGTATTTTGGAGGAGAATGGGTTTAGTGGTAAGGACATCAGATGCAGAATTGCGCTTGCTAAAGAAGCATTTTCGAGGAGAAGGGAATTGATGAGGGGGGGTCTGAGAAGAGACGTAAAGAAGAGGCTGGTGAAAACTTTAATATGGAGCGTGGCGCTATATGGGTCGGAAACTTGGTCATTGCTAAGGGAGGATGTGCGTTGACTTGAGGCGTTTGAGATGTGGGTTTGGAGAAGGATGGAGAAGGTTAGCTGGATGGCGAGAAAGACGAACGAGGAGGTATTGGATATGGTCGGAGAGGAGAGGAAGCTTGTGGCAGAGTTTCGGAGAAGGCAGAAGAGATGGATGGAGGAGGTTTTGAGAGGAGAGGGCATGTTGAAAAGAGTGATAGAGGGGAGAACACTGGGGAAGCGTGGAAGAGGAAGGCGGAGGATAGGAATTCTGGACGAAATAAGAGGAGGTAGAAGATATGAAGAATTGAAGAGGGATCCGATAACGGGCCATACTTAGTAGGGAAAGCAAGACAATTTCTATTAGGTTGGGATACAGAATGGGAACTGTCCAAGAACCTACCAATCAGCTGGTAGAATACTTGAATGAAAAGTGACCCCAGCAAGAATGTCTTAGATATACCGCGGAGATCAACAGTGCACCTATTACGTACTAACAGAATTATGAGGCGAGAATGGGAAATTAATAGTGATTTACAAGAGGTTTTGGACTCTGGGTCTAATCATTAAAAATTTGTTGAGATGGAAGTACGTTGGCTTTCATTTTGATGTCTTTCTCGTACTTAATAAAATCTCGCGTAAACTTTTCATAATCCCGATCTACTTAACTGAATATTTTCGTGCAACTTTTATGTAACTATTACTGATGCATGTGGCGTTCTAATGCGTCGCTAATCCTTTGCTTGCTTCGGCACAGAATGGAGGAGAGAGGTCTTCTATCCTTCAGTGTCTGCATGTGCCAGACCATCGCTTCCTGCTGAAGACTAGAGCACGGAGGTACCTCTACTCCTAACCGCGCTTCGAAATTGCCGACGGCTAAAACATTTCAACGTCTCTTTCCAGCTTCGGTGAATGCACGGTGCGTTGCTTCCTGCTGAAGTACATGGCTGGGTAATCCATAATCACACCCGACCTAAGTTCCCCATTTAGTAGGAACTTCGAACTTGGGTGGAATCTTAGCCATTTGAGTTTACGTCGCTCAAATCTTGTCAAGAAGCTTGCTAAACGTTTTGGAACTAAATGGCTTATTCAAATGTTGGAGCTTGTTTATTAATTGCCTTTTTTTAGCTGATGTAGGGAATAATAGTTGGTAGGGGATATGTAAAAATGAAATATTTAGTAGTTTCTTGTTATTAAGGCAGTAACACTATTACCGATACAATTATAATTATTTTAAATCAATGTGTGCATATTGTTTTTTATGAATAATTGTTAAAAACTGCTATTATTATCGCTGATTAGTCGTTTATGTGAATAATGAAAATATAGTACTTTTGGATATGAAATCTCGTGTAATTAGGAAAAGCAAAAACGTGGAATCTTTCATTTATCTGCAATCATCGCAATTGTTGCATAGACCACATACCGCAGTTGCAGACCTACATGTGGAGAAACTAATCCGTATCAACTAATCGCCATAAGCAATTGAGCCACGTGGGAGATATGATGGGTACCTAATCTGCGGCATGTAGTTCACCAAGGTATTTATGGTGCGTTTCAACTTAGGTGCGTCATAGAATTAATTTCACAAGAGTGAATGTTTGTTTTAACGTGTTCGCAATACCCCTTTACTTGAAACTCCTAAAAAATTCATTCAATTGATTTCTGACGGATTACAGTCAATGAAACTTGTAGTATGAATTCTGAGACTCAGTTTACTCTGGCGACTCAAATATTGACTTGAATTGTAATTAGTCTAAAAACATAACATTAAATTTATCAAGTGCGTTGCTGATTTATTCTTCAGAGTGAAATTAGTTGTTAAAATGCTGGTATCTGTCTGTGAACTTCAACACCCTGGACGGTGTTGTGTTTCTGTAATTCCCAAAATATCCTGAATTATCCGAGTAATGCTCAATGGTGTAATTCGCCAATAGTCACCGTGTATGGTTATCTTTTTCAGGCCTTAGGACTGTGATGCTCGTAATAATATTACCTTACGCCAATTATTGTGCTACTCGAAAGCGTGTTTTAATTTAAAATTCCCAATACTTGGCGTTTAGGATAGAGTACGAGCGTTGACTGCAGTTTTTTGAACTGAGATATTCGAGAATTACAGTGAATTTGAAATAGGTAGAGAGAGACGAGCAAGAAAATAAAGCGGCAGGGTTGATAAATAATGGCAGGGAGAAACCTTCTGTACATGGCACTACTGCGATGAGAATGTACGTAGGCCAAGTAAAAATGTAGGTAGGAAAGAGGAATTACCAGTTTGTGATAGAATTAGCTATAAGCCTAGAGAAGAATGGAGGAATGAAGTTGGCCAATCCGAGGATTGAGACGAAAATACTAATGTAAACACTAATAATATTGGTGCACATGATTCATTGTCTTCCGTCTTTATTTGTTCCATTTTCACTGCTGACTCCAGTTTCAATTTCGGCCCATGGGACAAAAGGAGTCGTTCATCTCCCCCGATTACGTGTTTATCCCAACATAATATGAGGACATCTCTTTTTGCGTGACAAACGAGGGGAAGGTATCTTCTGTCATCCCTCGCCATCTTCAGAGCAGGTGGCGTCGGATATTAAGCGATGATCCTTTATAAAATGCGGGGACCAGCATTTGTTCAACGGATATCCACCGCGAAACTCGACGCTTCCGTATGCTAGATTTATGAAAACAGAAACTTTTTTTCTTTGGAAAATGTCGTGTTTTCGCCCTCCCGATTTTCCTGTTCGAGGACGTTAATCCGTTAATAACCAAGAGACTTAAATGTGAAACTGGCCTTAGCCGAGTGCATCGTCATCATGGGTTTATCAGTGCTTGAATAGCCTTGGAGGAGATACTGGGCTTTCCTCTTCCTTAGTAATCTCTTCTTTCGTTCTTGGCGTTTACTACCCAATCCATGGAGCTAGTTTCTCATGTAGAAATATCCACGAGAATAAATCGGCCTGGGCAGGGAATCAAACCATGGCCTGACGGGTCAATGCGAAGACCACTACGCTACCCAGGTTTTCTGATTTTCCGTGACATTTTAGGAGGGTACAAGGGAAGTAGACCGTCGTGGTTTGCGAATTGGCCTGGCTAGACAAAGGTCTGTGGTTCGATACCCAGTCCGCGCCGATTTTTACCGTGGAAAGATCTACGTATTTCATCGCCTTATTTGCGGAATTCATGAATATCTTAATAGATTCTCATGACCAATCTTTGCGCTTTCCAGTTGCCTTCTCTCCTATACTTCCGTACATGTTGGTCATCTATCTACTTCCGTGCGCTACAAGATGTCCAGTTTGCTATATTTCTCTTAAAATGATTGCCATCTTTCTTTTTGTCGGAGATATAAAAACTCGAATAAAAAGTCTAATTGACAGCATTTGTAAGTAAGTAAGTAAGTTTATTATTACTCCATACACAAAATACATTTCAATAGCAAATTTTGAGTAAATTTAGGTAGCCTTGAAGGAGAACCTGTTTTAAGGCTACCATGAAATAATAACAGGTTATGCTTACACTTAAAAAATACATATAGCTCTTTTTAATTGCTTTTTGTATACATAAAGCCCTTTTTAAAATTGTTGTTTTGTATCTTTATTATTCTCTTTATAAACATAAACAGATAACTACCAATTGTATATTCCAATAAATAAAAGTGTTCTGATTTGGATTAGATATTGGATTTAACAGGAAAACTATTAGTAATACTAAGAGTACTGGGAAACTAAGATATATTCTTTTTGTCAATGCATTTTGTTCAACGCTATTATATTTTTGAGCTTGTCATACCCTTTCTACGTGCATTTACATTTTTTCCTGTCATGTAGAATCTTTCTGTGGATATTAAGGGAAAAAGAGAAAGGATTAAGGTAATCCGGGTAAACAAAAGCTTTGTATTCTAGTATTTTAACCATTCAAGATTTGGAATTTCATTTTTGACATTCGAGACTTTTTGGTGTATTCAAAGTATTAATAATGACATTGTTGCGGATTTTTTTTGCTTTAGGTAGCACATTCCAAAATAATCGAGATGCAGCTTGAATTTTTTATGTGACCACATCAACCGTCATCACCATCACTGTTTAAATCTGAGTTGATATGCGCCGTCATCAATTCTTCCGTATCCATTGCTGAATTTCACGTTGCTGGTTCCTCTTCCTTACATTCATCTGATTTGACGTGTATACTTTTCCTGGGACCATTACTAGAAAGGCAACAATCTCTTATCAAAAGTGTACCAGCGAGAAGTTATAAGTGGTGATAATTTTTTATTCTTTTTTATAGTTGAGACACTTGGTTATAATTAATGCGATGATGATTAAGGAAATTCGAAGGTATGGCGGATACAATGAAATGCCTTCCTGAATTTATATGGTATGGTATTTCTTCTGTGGTTGGGCGGTGGTTGTCGCTACCTTGGTCGAGACTACACTACATGGTGCAACTCCTTAATGGTTTTCGAAGAACTGGGTCGAATGCCTCAGCCGCTTCAGTGCTTTCTCACGCGAAGCTACAGTAAGAAAAAAAACACCAGTGCATTGAACCGGCGACTAATGTGAAACTTGCAATTAACCCCGATTGCGCCTTCTAACCCTAAACCCATCGCTGCGTCGTAATCCCGACCGTTGTGATACACATGTAATGGATCGGCGATTTAACGCTGGCCGATTCTCAAAAAGCGTTCCAGATCGCCTGGACAGAGATGCAGGAGGCCATTAGCGAATGGAGCCCATTTAGCCGCATGGCTTGCTGCTTTCGAAAACGTTTTGTTTGCTACGTGGTTTTTTCTGCGAAGAGAGTAGGGAGCGGTTTTTCAACGAACATGGTTTTGTGGGTCCAGCTCGTTGTTTTCTTTTAGCAAACTCTCCTGAAGGCACGGGAAACTGCGCTGTTGCAGTCTCGATCATATTTTTAAACTTTGCAGCTGAGTATTCGGGGAAAAAATGGATTATAGGTTCGGGTAGCTAGGCAGTAAATTCGTTGTCTCATCCTCAGGCCAGAGGCATATCAGGTACGTGTGCACGTCATATGGAATCATAGTGGGAGTAACCTAGATATTTTGCGTAAACTCCGATCGTAGAGCAATTTTACAAATATAAACTTCTATTTCGATGAGCGTCGTAGTTTTTGTTATTTTTTTATGGATAAAGGGATAAGACGAGCATATTTGGAATTTTGCTATACATATTTGTGTTCAATTTCTTCCGCGAATTTGAATATGAACGGTATCAGGTTCGACTCATGTCAGTGACATTTCTCCATGTTACTAGCTTTTTTATACATTTTATAAATTTTGTACCAGTAATTAGTACTTAGTTAGTAGTGATGTGGATGGTGACCACAAACTTTTCATGGCTAAATGCAGGTTGAAATTAAAAAAAAACATAAGAGACTAATCAAGAAACACTGGAGTCTTGATAAGCTCAAGGATTCATTCATTCGTGGAAGATACCAAGAAGAAGAAAACAAACAAATAGGAGAGACGAATGAAAGAAAAATTGGAAGTGCCGTAGAAGAAATACTTGGAAGAAGGAAGGAAATGCCTAGGAAAAAGTGGATTACAAAAGAGATACTAGAATTAATCAACGAAAGGAATAAGTTAAGGGAAAAAGGAAATGTTGAGGCACACAAAAATGTAAAGAACAAAATTCAAGATCTGTGCAGAAAAGAGAAAGTGGCCGAACTAGTAGTGGAGGAGATTCAGGAGGATGAAAGAAGAGGAGAGCAGGATTGAGTGTACTCAAAGATCCAAACATTTCTTCACAAACCAAGAACAAAATCTAATATAATTAGGGATAAGGAGGTAAATTATTGATAGAGAATGAAAACGTAGTGGAAAGGTTGAAAGAGTACCTATATAGAAGAACTGTACAGCGGAAAAAAGTTAGAAATGAAGACCACCTTATTGGGAATGAGGAGACGATAGGAGAGGATGAATTGGGTCCATCAATAAACATGAATGAGTTTGATTTTGCCCTGGAAAGTCAGCAGGGGTGGACGAGATACCGGCAGAACTGCTCAAGAATTTAGAAGGGAAAGCTAAGAAGGAACTTTTTAACATTGTTAGTAAATGTTATGGCGAAGGTAGATTACCGGAGGAATTTACTAAGCATTACTATAGCCATACCAATGAAAGGCAAAGCGACAGAATGCAGTAATCACAGAACAATATCTCTTTTATCCCACGCTGCCTAAATACTAATCAATATACATAAAAACAGGTTAAAAGGGAAAATAGAGCAGCATGTCGGTGAAGACCAGCATGGGTTTAGGAGTGGGCAAGGCACTAGAGATTCAATACTAGTACTGCGTGTAATAATGTAAAGATTCTTATAAATGAAGAGACCATTATATCTGGTATTTAAAGACTTGGAAAAGGCTTTTGACACAGTTGATTGAAAACTGCTGTTTAAATCCTTTGAAACAATAGGTTTGGACTGGAGAGATAGGAGATTAACATTGAAACTGTACGAAAACCAAGAAACGAGCATCATTATAAATGGATTTGAAGGAAGGGAAAAATAAGGAAAGGAGTTCGGCAAGGGTGTCCTCTTTCGCCATTTTTATTGAACTTATTTATTAAGGAAATTATAGAGAAAATTAAGGAAAAAAACAAGAGGGAAAAAAATAAACGGCGTGAGCATACACAGTATTAGATTTTCTGATGATATTGTGGTAATAGGGGACTCTGCTAAAGAAATAAATAACATGCTAAATGTTCTATCCACTTCGCTTAAGAAACAGAAATAAAAAATAAATACCAAGAAACAAAGTTGATGGCAGTGAATAAAAGCAACATTGTAAGAGGGCCTAACATTATAATAGGAAAGGAGGAAATAAAATAAGTGAAACAATTTTGTTATTTAGGTAGTATGCTCACCGAGAATAACAGATGTTGTGTAGAGATAAAGAAAAGGGTGGCAATAGGAAAACAGGCCTTTTATAATAAGAGGAAACTTCTAACAGACAAGCATATGAACATCGAAACCCGAAAAACGTTTGCAAAAACATTAATTTGGAGCACGCTGCTCTACGGAAGCGAGAGTTGGACCCTCCGAAAACGGAAAAAGAGCATTTAAAATCAGCGGAGATGTGGATTTGGAGAAGGATGCTTAAAATACGCTGGACGGTGATAAAAAGCAATGAAGAGGTTTTAAAGGAAATAAATTAAAAGAGAACCTTACTCAACACCATGGAGAAAAGGAATATAAATTTTTTAGGACACCTCATGAGACATAATAGATCTTTTGTCAATGTGATGGAGGGGAAGGTTCTCGGGAAGAAAGGAAAAGGAATACCAAGGATAAAGTATCTGAACAGGAGAAAAGAACTGATGGAGACAGAACTATTGGCAGTTCAAGAGATCTGCAGAAAACACGACCATTTGGTTGCTGCGACAAGGCGAAGCCTTTAGTTAAAGAAAAAGAAGTACTTTGTGTCAATTAAAGATGAAGAGGACTCTTGGAATGTTGAAACGAATGTCGCGGTGCTTAACTTTATTGGGTAGGTTTTAGTAAGTTTGGATCGTTTTTTCTTCTAAGGTGATTACTTAATTGTACCTAATGTGTATGTTGGGAAATGTGTAATTATGCGTGATTTTCATTTTTATATTGTGCTGTTTTAAAGAAGCTGTAATTCAATTTCCAAGCTGCTCTCTAGTTTTCCGCCTTGTTGACATGTATTTCCTTTCCTTAGACAGGTAGACAAAAGTTAATTTTTGAACTCACGGTAGTCATTTGGTTCTAAGTATCGGTCCATCCCTGTGTTGAAAAATATTTAGCCTTTAATGCGTAAAATAGATTTTTAACTCACGAAGTTAAGCGGTAATGCCGTACATTTCTATAAATTCTAATAGCAGTTCAGCGATGGAAGAGCACGTGCACCTGTGCCCTGGGCGATGAAAATTCCTCCAAGGCAGACCTCGAATCTGCGGCTCGAGGGTTGACAGGTGAGGACTCACTCCTGCCGCCATAGGGGCCGGCATAAGATGGCAAGGTTACTTCACACGGCTAATACGGTTACTTACAAGACTTTAGGTGTAGTGCGTGGAAGGACTTAGGACTTAGAAGTAGGCAAAACGGAATTAAACATTTGAAGAAATCAGGTTACTTTCAAACGAATGAGGATTATTCTTAGAGTAAATGAGTCAGAATATTATCCCCGAAGATAATCGGAAGTGTTTCGGTTTACCATTTAAAAAAATTGATGGTCGGCAGTTGTTGCCGTTGGTACATAATGCTGCGGTTTTTATATTGCCATATTTTGACACAGTTTATATATTTATTATTCTACTTTCGATTGTCAAATAGCCCTAAATTTTAATTGTATTATTATAAATTTTATTCAACCCCAGTGAAATGTCGCAAACAATCAGGGCATTGATTCCGGTAGCCATCGTCTATTTTCTTCAAAGACCAAGTTACAAAATTTACAAAACCAGGCCTTTGGAAAATTAAGTATAAATACATTATGAGGCAGTGAGTGCTGTTCATTTAAGGTAGGTATGTGTAACCTGTGGTCCAGATCAGGTCCTCTTGATATTTTCATGTGGTCCCACGGGCTGTTTCCAACTTTATTAAATGTATATGGTTATTACCATTTTTTTTCAATATTATCTTCATACTAATTCACAGGATATAAACATATATGCATATTCAGTATATCTTAAATGACTTTAAGTGCAGGGTAGTGTTTTATTTAAGATAAAGGAAATCAAATTACACAGTCTTGCTCATTGACCAAAAAGTGTCGGAAGCCCGCTCACCGAAAAAGATTGCCCACGCCTGATCTAAGGGGAAGGATGGTAGTTGGTGGGAAGAATACGACAACGGCAGTAAATATGAATTACTGAAATGTTCAACCGTAGTGTATGTTGCGATATGATTGTGTGCATTTGGGTGGCGGTGATGAGTGGGCATATTGGGAGTTATAAAAAAAACAAAAAAATTTGCACTAATCAGGAGTTCTATGAATATAATTGAAGAGGAATACCTACGTAATGAAACTTTTTTTTCCAAAACGTCAACCTTCTCTCAGTTCTCCTTCGCTTTTCCTTTCTCCCTACAGTATCCTTCATCTGAAGCCGGAATTTTCTTGTCACACTATGCTTATAGTCGATGGTTAGTCATTCGTCTGAGAGTGCTCGCTGCTGTTGCATTATTATTCGAACCCATAGATCATAGTCACTCTTCATGTCGTCGACTCTCTTGAATATTTTCAATTTTTTGACGTAGAATTGGAGAGCACACGGCACCCCATGATCCTCATTATCGAAATGTGTCGCAGTCCTTAATATACGGCTGATCCGTGTCGCACGAATCAATAACATCGGACGTGGCATATTTTAGGATGAATTTCAGGAGGAGTATATATGCATGGGGAGCTTGGATGAAAAGCTCGTTTATTTAAGACGCCCGACATTTAGAAAGAGGAGGGATTTAGGGAGAAGGGGACGGGGATGTGTGTGAGGGGGAGAGGGAGAGTGAGAGGACAATCTCGGGTTAAGAGCCAAAGGGCGGAGGGAGTCCGGAGGAATGGGGCGAACGTCTTTTCGTCTCTGGAGAGGTTGAACCATCTTGGGAGGAGGTTGAAAAATGTCTTACCCACTCCTCCTCATGAGGTCTTATTCCCCTCACCCCTTCTCCTTTCCCCGAGGGACCACCCTCCCGACAATACGTACACCGACTCACACCAGAATGCGAACAACTTTTTTCCATTTTGTAAATGAGTTCACCCTCGTGTATTGGAAGAGGTTTGCGTGCGGAGAGGGGGGAGGGGGAAAGGGGGCAAATGTGGCGGAGAGGTTAAAGGGGAAGCCTCAAAAAGGAGGGGGAGAGGTTGAAGATGGAAGGGAGGTTGAGAGGAGGTGGGAGGGGAAGGACAAGGGGCTACGTGGAGATGATGGCAAGGGGAGGCCGTAAGGAACGCAGATAGGATGATGTAAGAGTGCCGCGGAACGTCTTACTCGAGGGCTTTCTCAAGGAGAGGTCGGGCTGCCGTCTTTCCTGGAAGACACCTAGGAAAGTCTGCGGTAGAAGTTAGGAGTCTGATGAAGTCTTTTCTCTAGGGGTGTGGACGGCTTGTGTCATCGGGAAGACCACTTTCGGAAGGCATGATTGCCATTGTCCTTTGTTGGTGGGTCAGGCCGAAATCTGGGAATTACATTGTCTTTCGATCCGTGTTACAACCCTCCTTGTTTAAAGATTCATGGGTGATTCCTATGATCTTAATATTTCATAGCGAAAATGACATGGCGCATTTCGCATGCCTTCAACTGGGTGTAGGGAATTTCTTTGTAAGCAGTGATACATAAAAAATTGCCTCTTTACATTACCTTTAATTATATTTGAAAGTTTATCTGCGTGGTGCCTGGGATGGTAGTTCTCCTCGTGTGTAGCGGAAATAAATTAAATATTCTAACATACACGCTGGGGTACCTCTGGTTTTCTGCGGCATCCAAAATATCGCTCCATTGTTCTTTAATTCAGGGATGACTAAAGACGCTTCACGAGGATTTGAACGGAGCTCTTTTTTTCTTAAGCTTTCTTAAACTACCACTATTAACTTTCACGGAAATAGGCGTGTAATTTTCATCTTGGCTTTAATTTTCCTGCTTGATCTTTTATGTAATTTGTTTTTTGTGCTGTAGTTTCTCAGTGATAGACTTATTCAAACTGCGATACACGAAGTGGGATGAAGATGCATTCATTCATTAGAGTAATCTACCGGTTAGAGGTAAGTTATAATAAAATTCAGAGATAATATCCAACGAACTCTTACACGTGCCGTGCCCTTACTACCCCTAGTATTTCATTCTTCATCTCAGCATAAGCCCTACCTTTCTTCATCCCGTCCATAAAACCTAATCTCTTTCTTCCCCTTCCCCGCTTACCCAACATCCTTCCCTCTTTCACGGCCTTCAGCAAACCATCACCCCTCATTACCGCTTCCAGCCACCTACCCTGCCTTCCCCTGATCTCATCTATAAGTTTCCTCTTCTCGCCCACCATGTCAAGCAATTCCTTGGTTTTCTTTTGCCCGATTGATCACTGGCCGGAGTTGTTATTCAATTACTTGTACTTCCTCTTGCCTACGGTATTGACGTTTTTCCATACCCTTCTCTCCTCCATTTTCTTTATCATTTCTTCTGTAACCCACTGCTTCTTAACCCTTTTCTTTTCCACCTTTCCTATTGTTTTCTCTGCCGCTCCTGCGATGCCTGTTTTTATAACCACCCATCTCTTCTCTATGGTTCCCATCCGCTTCTCTTCACCTATGTTCTTATCTACCAGCTCTTGGTATTTCCTCCTTTTCAACCCTTTCAATGCTTCAAGGTTCCACCTCCTTATCTTCCTACCTTTACAAAGCCTTTTGAATCTAACTTCACACTTCATCATCACTAAGTTGTGATCTGAGTCCGCATCCGTCCCTGGATAGGTACGCGAATGTTTTTTACACTGTTCCTAAATCTCTGCCTTACCATTATATAATCAATTTGGTATCCTACAGGATCACCCGGCATTTTCCATGTGTCCCTACGCCTGGGGTGATGTTTAAACCAAGTATTTGTCACTACTAATTTATTTCTTCTACAAAATTCAAGTGCATTTTCACCGCGATCATTTCTTTTTTCTAGCCCAAACCCTCCCACTTCTAATCCGTCCCTCCTTTCCTCCACCACTGCATTCCAGTCACCCTTCACTATCAGGTTTTTCTTTCCCGGCACTTCTCTAATTATTACCTCTACTTGTTCGTACACCTCTTTCTCCCTATGGTTGCTCGTAGGCATGTATACCTGGACCAGTACGAAATTCGTCGGGCGTGTTTTTTATTTCTACCGCTATTATCCTTGCACTGACCTGTTCAATGCTTTCCTCCCTCAGCCCCAATTTTGTGTTCAGTACCATGCCTACCCCACGTTGACTCTCATCTCCCCCACTATAGATTTCCCTGTGGTTATCACTCCAATAGTCCCCGCTATCCTTCCATCTCACTTCACACAATCCCAAAGCATCTATTTTTCCTTTTTCCATTTCCTGCTTAATATTTTCAAGCTTCCCGGCCCTCATCATGGTCCTTACGTTCCAAGTTCCTATTTTTACTTCTGTTTTCCTCATCCTGTTTCTCTTTTTCTTCTCCTCCCTCCTCTCCCTTTTTTCTGCCGATGATGATGCTGTGAAAGGATTTCGTGTGATGACGACCGCGGAGGCCTTGCCTCCCCCGCTGCCGGGCACGACACCCGCCCTAGTGGGCGGTGTCCCGTAGTTGCCAGGAATTAATTCTCTGTGAATGACTGTCGTATTCTAGGAAGTGACAGTTGAGAGGTATTCCCACGCCAGTCAAGGGTATTTTTAACGTGACACCATCACGGAACTACCTTTCGTCTGGCTCCTACCCTTCGACCTATCTGGCCCTATTAGGAGCAATAGTACTAGCTCCTTGCAGTCCAGCTGTGGGAGTCATTGGAATGCACAAGCCCTTCCACCATGTCAAGGTCGTAGTTCACGGATGAAGATTAGCCACAAGAAAAAAGTTTTGAGAATCTCAATTGATACGGCTGGCTAAACATAATAGGGAATTTTTTATGGTAGGTGAATCAGTGTACGGATTTTTAAATGCATTTAGGATGTAATCGGGTGTGGTAACTATGAATTAGGTGGTGCTTTGCCCTTACAAAAGAAGCAAGCACAAAGATAATGGGATGGATGACTAGAGATCTCGGTAAAAATGAATGTGAAAGAGTCCCAAACCTTGGTCTTTGGAGAGAGCTGCGTATAGATAATAGAAGCTGCTTATCTTCGAGGGTTTTGAAAACTGGGTTCGGGAATAGACCGAAGATCGAGTATATTTAACAATGCAGAGGAGAATAACGGAAAGGGAAATATGGAAGATGGAATTAGACATTTCCGGCGTCTTTTGCGGGACAGATATGGGTAGTGGAAGTGGAAGAACAGGACCCTGGACCACGTAATTCATTGGGCCAGGGAATTCTAAAGATATCCTGGACAGCACTCAAGTGCCCCTCAGCACTTTGCCGGCTGAACTGTCGTAAGACCGAGAATCCCATGTTCTATGTAAATCCTAAGTTAATGAGTCTTCTGAATGATATGAATACTGGTGAAAGCAGCTCTTGTGTCGGTGACAACCTGGAAATTCTGTATATAGCCCTTGACGTAGACCTCCGTAGTTTTTGTCGATGGTTCCTCTGCCTTGCTGGTGACTAATGTGTCATCGCGTTGCAGTACTTCTATATGCGATGCCTTTGGTTTCAGTTGAGGGATTTTAAATTATGCGAGTCATTATCAGATTTCCAATGCTCAAAAAATAGGATCGGAGAATTAGATATGCTTTCATCGAATGCCTCTCTTAATGAAACTTTCTTATATCTCTATGCATTATTTGCTGTTAAAACGTGCTGATCAGTTACTCACCCTCTGATAGATAACCGTCGGCATGTTTTACACGTTTCAGTTACTTTACCGGAATACTTTTAAAATTTTCAAATTTTATTCGCATTTAGTTTTCTCACTGCCTTGATCATAAAATTCGCCATATCCTAAAGATGATTCATTTAAGAGCCTAAAAATGATTTATTTAAGTAGTAACTCAGTCATCAATACTCACCAAAATGAGGCAATGGCCACGGCGGTGTAAAAGCCGTTTGGATTTCTTTTTCAACTAACTACGTTCCCAAATTTGAGTAAAAATTAATTTCGTGCTTCTTTTTCTTTAGCCTCCCCAAAATATTTACCACCATACCTTTTACTAAAAACAGATGAAATTGTTTTGTGTGTGCCGCATCGTGGGGACTGGTATGACTCAAGTGTCCGAGAGGTAAACAACCGATAATGATTAATGGAGCTCTAGAGGTAAGCTCCAGAATGACGGAATGGACTGAGAATTTAGAGAACAGGGGTCGATGAGGCTTGATTAGGTGGTTTCGGCTATCCTCTGGGAGCTGAGGGATTAGTGGTTGCCGGAAGCGACGACGGGAAAGAGGGGCGAAATGATGGGGGCGACTTTGGACACGGTGCTTTAAGGAGAGAGAGACGGGACGGATGGAAGGTGAGGGATAGAAATGTTTGTCACCCGTTGGGTGAGTGAACGCCGAAGTCCGAAGCTGTAGACCGCTTTTACGTGAATCGTGACTTTGATAGGATATTTGGTAGTGTGAACAGTTTGTCCAGTACGTAAGAAGGTCAGATGTGTGGATACCTTTTAAATATAGGTAAGTTCCTTTAATAGCAATAGTCTCATGCAGGATTTGTGATATTTATTATTACCGAAGATGTTCACTGTTTTCACGTGAAACGCTCATCATCCTTGCACTAATGAATTTCAGAAATGTGGATACAGGAAAAATGGTCATGTCGATGCTCTGCCGGCATTAGTTTTGTGGCGATACTCCGCGTATCATTACAGATGACGCATTGGTCCGGTGGATCCGCTCTCGCCTCCCATGCGGGCGGCCCGTGTTCGGTTCTAGGTGCCGGCTAGCATATTTTCGGATTTTTTCGGAAACTTCTGGATTGTTCTGTAGAGTTCTGGTGTGGAGATCCAGGATATTCTTCCATCTTCGCCACCAGTATATAAGCCGCGCTGCCTACGCTACAGTTTGTATCTCGTGCCCGGTTCCAACAAACCAGTTTTCTCATTGCCCTAAATATGTTACTTACCACTCTGATTTCAATAAGTTGAGAAACTTATTTAGAACCTTCACCGGAGCGTATGTAGGCGTATAGGGTTTCTTATGTATGTAAGTTAGATATAGAGTTATGTAAAGGATACAATATCACTGTCGGTAATGTGTTGGCGATAATTGTGAAGGATGCTTGTCCACAATTTGAAAACCGGAAATCATTGTTGGCAATTATTCAAATAAATTTCGGGTGGGTGTATTTATAATTCTTTGATTATGTCTGTATATTTTGGGTTAAACGTTTTTTAACCAATTGAAAATTATTCTATTTTTAAAATAGTCATTATTAGCCATTCTCTGACATAAGAATTCAACAAGAAAATGGTTTTACATTATTTCACGTGGTTAATGTGGCTGGCAGAAAATGGGGCATTTAGAGTAGTCGCGAAATGGGAGTCAAGTAGTCTGTGCTTTCTATAATTTATGCATGCGTATGGAGTGAGTTTCGGTATGCCAAATCAAACCTTTAATGATACCTACTTTAAGTCTAGAGGAAAATAAAAGGCAGTGAATTTCTACAGAAAAAATCAAGAGTCAAAATTTTAAGGGATCCTATGCAAGCCGCTAAATACAAAGAAGATTTAAGTAGAAAGTTAGCTGAAAATATGGAGGGAGAGAGAGAGGAATATCCTGTTGAAAAGCAATGGATAAGAATTAAAAAAAGCTCTCTTGTCAACAGCAATAGATACAATTGTCAAAGTTAAACTAGAAAGGAATGCAGAATGGTTCGATGGTGAATGTAAAGTTGCAATAGACGAGAAAAATAAGAACATATACATTATACTTCAAAGGGAGACTAGATTAACGAGAGAAAAATATCGACAAGGCAGGAAAAAAGCTGATACAATACTGAAAAGAAAGAGAAAGGAACATTTGAAAAATATGGTAGAAACTGTAGAGCAGCTTAGCAATGAAAATGAAAGCAAGAAGTTCTATGAAGCAGTAAAACACATGAGTAAAGGATATATTACCCAAAGCGAAGCTCATGTAAGAACGAAAATGGCGAAGTCATAGAGGAGGAGTATCAGATAATAGAAAGGTGGGCAGAATACTTCAACGAACTGCTTGATAAGGAAGTATCCTAGGAGATCGAAGAGCACCCACTAGTTCATAGTGCAGAGCAGGATGTACCCATTCCATCTATAGAGGAGGTGACTGAAAATGTGAAAAGGCAAAGAAATGACAAGGTACCAGTAGAAGATGGTATATCAGCAGAATTGATAAAAAAATTGAGGCCCAGAACTAATGGGAGCACTACACCAACTGGCTTGTAGTATTTGGAAATCAGAGGAGCTTCCAGAAGGGTGTAGAACTGGATTGATTTGCCGAATATTTAAGAAAGGTGATAAGTTAAATTGCAATAACTATAGAGGCATTATGTTACTAAATGTAGCATATAAAATCTTCTCTAGTATTCTCATGAAACGAATAATTATCTATGCCGAAGACACTGTAGAAGAATATCAGCGTGGCTTTAGATGTGGGAGAAGCACTATTGTTCAGATATTCGCAGTGAGACAAGCAGTGGAGAAGTGCTACGAACACAACGTTGATTTGCATATACTCTTCATTGACTTTCGTCAAGCTTTTGACAGTGTGAATAGGAGAGAAATGATCCATGCTCTAAAAGGTTATGGTATTCCACAAAAGCTGGTTAATTTGGTTGAGATAACACTGAAGTAATCCCAATGTAAAGCCTTTGTTTTGGGTAGAACAAGCAGCGCTTTTGAAGTGACCTCAGGGGTCAGACAAGGAGATGCTCTCTCAGCTGTGCTATTTAACTTGGTTTTGCACAAAGCAATGAAAGAATTTTAAAGTAAGGGGAACTATTGTTTATAAATCCAAACAAGGTTTTGCATATGCCGATGATATAGCTCTGATAGCAAGAAGTGTGAAGGATCTTAAAGAAATGTTTGCTATCATTGAAGATATTGGGAAAAGAATGGGCCTCAATGTAAATGAAGATAAGACCAAATACTTGAAAATGTCTTCTTCACAGGACAAACGTGAGCTACAAAACATAATTAATTGGGAATAACGATTTTGAGGGCGTCAGAAAATTTACTTACCTTGGAGTAATAGTAAATGACAATAAGATCTCCGAGGAGATAAATCAAAGGGTAATGCAAGGTAACAAGGCCTATTTTGCAAATTAAACCCTCCTGAAATCAACTCTTCTGTTCAGGAAAACTGAATTAATTATTTATAAATCATTGATAAAACCAGTAATTACACATGGAGCTGAGACATGGGTCCTATCCAAACAAGATGAAGAAACATTAAGAAGATTTGAAAGGAAAATAATAAGGAGAATCTATGGTCCAGTAAAAGAAGGAGAAACGTGGAGAATAAGAATGTACTATTAAATAAATGAAATATTGGAAGAAAAGGATATAGTGAGGTTCTCGAAGTCATTACGACTGTCATGGTTGGGCCATGTGAGTATAGAATGCCCAAATTGTTAATAAATAGCAAGCTGGAAGGAAGTTGGAGGAGAGGAAGACCACGTAAAAGATACAAGGTATAAAATTCTCCAATGGCCGTAATAAATTGGCACCACTCGTCAAAAATACGCCACAATTGCTGTGTTGGTTTGCGGGAAAAAATAGGGGGAAAAATCCACGCCAGTGACCAACCACAACCTCTCGACCAGAAAAACCCCTGTGGTGGTTTACGGGAATGTTACTTCCTCGCCAGGGACACCCACAGACACACACAATCAACCCGAATAGGATACTTCGCTGGGCTTATGAGACCCTGCTAAGGATGCCTGGGTTACACACACACACTCAACCCAAAGAGGGATTCTTTGCCGGGCTAATGAGACCAAACTAAGAATGCCTGGGTTATGAACACAGTTTTAGCCCGGCAACATTAGCCCGGCAAAGAATCCCTCTTTGGGTTGAGTGTGTGTGTGTGTAACCCAGGCATCCTTAGCAGGGTCTCATAAGCCCAGCGAAGTATCCCTATTCGGGTTGATTGTGTGTGTCTGTGGTTGTCCCTGGCGAGGAAGTAACATTCCCGTAAACCACCACAGGGGTTTTTCTGGTCGAGAGGTTGTGGTTGGTTACTGGCGTGGATTTTTTCCCCCTATTTTTTCCCGCAAACCAACACAGCAATTGTGGCGAATTTTTGACGAGTGGTGCCAATTTATTACGGCCATTGGAGAATTTTATACCTTGTAACTTTAAGATGCCGTAGAGCTCACGTTCCCTAGTTTTAATCACGCAAAAGATGGCTGCAAGATGTTGAAGAAAACCTAAAGACAATGGCGATTGGAAGATGGAGAGAAAAAGCAAAAAGGAGAGTCGAATGGGGGCATATAACTGAGGAAGCCAAGATGCACACCGGGCTGTAGAGCTGTGGAAGAAGAAGAATTTCTACAGATTCAATCCGAAACGTGTGTGATTATAGCAGATAGATGAAGAGTTCTTAGAGAAAACTAAGATTTTATTTCCCGATTCCCTTTTGAGTTCTTTCCCTGGGAAGTGATAATTCTAAAAGATTTTTATTTTTTGGCTCTATTGTGTGCAAATATTACGTAATTAAATTTAATTATTTACTTACTGATCTAAGCACCTAGTCTTCCGCGTTCTACATTTCCATTTTTTAAGATCGGTAAAATATAATAACTGCATCAGGTAATCTGTTAACCATTTTGTGAAAATTCGTTACTCTTCAAGAAGTGTTAGAGTATTTTTTATTTCTAGTTTACTTTGACATACAGACTTCCAATGGTGCATATCTAATTGCAGTTTTATTAACGAGGACTATGGATATTTTTTAAATTGTGAATTAAAAATTTAATCCATCAGTGTCTTATCCACGGGAACCAGGTATCAATTAAGCGATTACAGTCGGACATTAAGATCATAAGAAGATTTCTATCTCTAGATTAGGGAGTGGTTACCATTATCTCTGCGCGCATTTTTTGGTGATTTTTTGTTTCAATCAAGGCACTTTTCAAATAGAGGAACTTCAGCAAATTCTTTTCCTCGAGGATTAAACTGATATGCAGTAATTTGAATCCAACCGGAAACGGATTAAAGAATTCACGATTCCGATCCAGAAACGTGAAATTACGGGATTTTCAAGTGTTTTTTCATTGTTTTTTCGATGGGAAACAAATCTTCGCCTAAAAAATTGAAACGGTGATTTTCGTGAATGAAAAGTAAAAATATAAAAGCATAAACTTATTCTTACTTTTCAATCTCCGTGCTCTTAAGTCGATCAGAATGTTATTTTTTTCTGTTTATTTTTAACTTATTTCTTTATTTTTAAAATTTCGTGAAGGAAGGGTCGGGAGACGGACGGAAGAGGTCCCGATGGACAGCTTGGCGTTCATTACTCCCTCTCGTTTTCGGAAAGGGAAGCAAGGGGAGTAAGAAGGGGAAAGAAGAATAAATATAAAAGTAGTTGCGAGGGACGTAGAAAGTGGAAGGAATAACGCACTTTGGATGAAGAAGACGGGGAAGACTGTGGAGGAAGAGAGATGAAAGAGAGAGAGTTGGGGTATAAAGGAGATTTGGATTAGCAACGGGAAGGAGGAAGAAGTACGAGTGAGTGGCGACGGTCTCTCGATGGCCCTGGGAGAATTAGCATGGAAACTCTGTATTTTATTTTATTCCCTTTTGCTCTTCAGGGACTTAAAAGGGTACGGGGAAGAGTGCAAAATGAATGGCTACTCGACGAGGATGAGGGCGAGCGAGGAAATAGAGGGATTTGTCTCTCTTATTTCTCCTCTTAGTTTTTATTTTCTGCAAGCTCCCGGGACTCTTGTCTTGCCTGAGATTTCCTCCTCTCTCCCGTGCCATTTGCACGACGGAGGTCGTACATTGGTTTGCTGGTTTTTATTTGTTGGGGGGTTGGGGGTGGTTCAACCCACAGCTGAGGTCATTTGTGCCATTGAGGACTGTTGGGTAGGCTAGTAAGTTGGGAGGTTATATGAGGTGCAAAGTTAGGGTGGAGAGAAACCCGGTGCCGGAATTAGCCTGCTAATTCCGGCACCGGGGAAACGGGAAGGGGAAAAGGCATTCACTTCCCGTCTGACGGGTGATGTGCTCTCCACCAAGCGCCAAAGTAGGGATTGAGATTCTAGTGGGAAACCTCCTCCTCTGCCAAATATCGGATCTGTTGTCTCGGGATGAGAATCCAGTAACCTAGCGACTGCACCAACTTGACCTCCTCTCGTTCATCCTTCAGTCATCCCCAACGTTGTGCTGCGGACTTTCTTACTAGATTTTCAAGGAGTATTCGCTCAGTAGTCTTGAGGGTACCAGTTTAGATGCTTTCTCAGCAGACCAGCAGAAAGTTACCAGCAGAAAGGTTTCGGTGTTTTCGAGCCTCGACTATGACGGAAATTTGACCACACAACCTCGAAAAATTAAAAAAATATCATACCATATAAATGCACGACCTACTTTCTAGAGAAATATGTTTATGAATATATGCAACTTCCACGGGGTGAAATTGGAATAATTGAGTTAATCAAACAATTCCAATTTAAATTCGACATTTGTCGAGGTAGTGATATAACGTGCACGGCATTTTGGAGTTCGACTCCTTCTTGAATATGGCCCCTGATTCTATTTTCCGGGAAACATAATTTCACTCTCGAGTTCGCCCATATTTGCGTGATATTAACAGTTGAAGAAAAAAATATTTCGCCTGGACTGGGATTTGAACTCAGGTCACCCGATTGTGTGCCTAGTGTTGTGGCCAGATAAGGTACTCAGGGGTTCTCTTCAGCTTCGGTGGTCTTGTGAGATATAAATGAACAAGGTGTCATGCATCAAATTCCTCGCCAGAATATCTCTTAATTAGTCAAAGATTCAGGGGCAGACACGGGCGATCAATCCCAATCTAGGCAAAGGATTTTTGACGCGGTACGCCGTAAACATCAGACCAGGTTACCAGAGGGGTTATTGTGTGGCTTACAATCGTTTACCGGCTAAAAATCGATATCCGTCGTGTGGAATGTCCGATCCGTGCGATTTGGTATTCTTATACCATTTAAGAATCTATTTGTTTTGCCGAAATTTTCGTAATCCACTCCGTTATAAACCGAAGATATTTTTCGAATTCAAATCCGAAGAGTTACAAATCAGATCACCTGTAAAGAAACGGCGATGAGGCGTTTTCATGTTGCTCTATTTCATCAATGAAACTTCGTGACCAATGGGGTAAAAGGAAGGCAGACAAACTTAAGAATGTGTGTGTGGTAGAGGATGAAAGGAGGCTGCTGGAGGTGATAAATGGGAGGTTGAGTAGGTAAATGGAAGAAATTGAGAAGTTTTTCAGATGAAAAAGTAAAAGAGAGGTGCTATTTCGCACTCGTCCGGCCACACCTTGAATATGCAGCGAGCATATGGGATCCGGTGCAGAATGACTTAATCCGGGAACTTAATAAAATACAAAGGAAAGCTGCGCGATTCGTCAAAAACTGCTACGGGCGTACAGACAGCGATACACAGATGTTAAACAAATCAGGCTGGGAGCCGCTAGAGACTCGGAGGCTGCGTGCTAGGCTTAGATTGCTTGAACAATTGAGAATAGATATCTTTCAGAGCGACACGGAAAACATCGTATTAGAACCCCACGATATTTCCAGGTCCGACAGAAACGATAAATTAAGAGAGTTATTTTGCCGAAGGGATAGGTATGGGAATTCGTTTTTCCCCCGAACAATAAGGGACTTTAATAAATGCTAGGCGTAATTTCATTAGAGCGTTTCCTTTTTATATTTAAACGGCTGGTGTCCTAACACCCCCCGTCACACGCCTATTGAGGAGGCTTGCGGGGTAGTATGTAAGTAGATGTAGATTAAGTTTTATGGTCGAGGGAATGTAGAACACCGTAATTGAATATAATATGCTAGGAGAAGGAAGGATGAGTAAGGGATTCAACCGGGATGTGTGTTGGAATGAAGGGAGGTAGAAAGTTTGCTGATCTGAAGAGAAAAATACTGATTCAGAGGAAAGGAGAGTAGGTGCAGAGGAAAGAAGAGTAAAGAGTTCCTTCAAAATCTTGCCCCCCGGCAGAACGCTATTAATAATAATATTAGCAAGAGTTTACCCTGGCATTTGCTCGTGGGTTTGCGGCACGTCTCGCTTCTCTTCTTAAAGGTAAACGAGGATGCGCGGGCCCTTTGGTCCTGAGACTCTTGCTCTCAAAAGGTTAAAAAGGGTAATTGGCTAGCGGGGGAGAGGCTCGGATGGCCATGAGAGGAGCTGTGAAGCAGGAGTGGGAAAAGGAATATGCTCTGTTTATGTGCGTGCCTCGATGAAATACTGCGAAAATTAGCCCGTCCTCCTGGGTCGTGTGCTAACCGTGCCAACAGATGCCTCTCTTGCCTTCCCTTACCCATTTTACACTCCCTGCTTCTCCCTTTCCCCTCCCCCGTGCACTTTTGCTTACACTAATGGAGCTGTTATTTTGGGAAACTCTTTGATAGCCCCCCTGACGATTTATTTCTTGGCGGTGATTAACCTTGGCTTGGAATCAGAATGTTGCTCCCATATTCTCTTGTAGGGATTGGAACTAAAATTTTATTATTTGAGTTCGAATGTGCTGGGAACTGGAAAACCAGCCAATAACTTGTGATCATCTTGCTCCAATGGTGGAGAATCTCACCGGCACCAATTGGGCACCTGATACTTGCCTGGTACTTGCTCCTGAGTCTGAGGTCATAATTTCGCGGATTTACTTTATTCCCCGTGCAATGAGCGGAGGAGAAAAACCCTTGTTTTGAGATATTGACACATTTTAACGATTTGTGTTTTTTTAACTCTACCATTTACAGTCATCCTTAGCTGACTTAAGGTGACTCAGGCATGTGTGTTTTGTGCAATTGAGGTGGTTTGGTCCATATTGAACGTGATAAATAATCTTTATTCCAATTTTTAAATCAATTGGTTACTACAGGGATTCATCTATGCCTACTGATTGATAACCAGGAAAATGTTATGAGTTTGATGGAATGTTACCTTTATCTTATCTGGGAATTGGGAATTTCAGTGGTAATTTATTCTCTTCATAATATTGATTGAAAAATAACGATTTGGATTAAATCTTGGCTATTTAATGCTAGGAAATGGGTTGTACACCTTTGGAAAATCTTAATTTCGTGTGTTCTAAGGCTATTAAAACGTGGGTTTTGAAGTACTTTTGACGATGCATAGCAAAATAAGTTAAGTGTAACTTTCCATAGCAAAATAAGTTAAGTGTAACTTATTTTGCTATGGGAGGCTGGCTCGTTTCGATAAAAACTTATAACTTGCTCAGAATCCTATTTATTTAAATCATATATTTTTATAAGTTTTTTAAATATTGTAAAAATTGTGTTATTCGAAGCTCCTATTTGTGCATAAATCTACTGTTATGTGACGCATTTTATTTCTGGCCCCGTAGTTGGCCGTTATAAAGGCATAATTTACACTTTTCATAGTAGGTAAAATCCGCGTTAGTATTTTTTAAATAGCTGAAAGGGAACCAGTGGTCATCGAATTACTTATGCTGATTGCTAATTCGATTGCTGTATACCGTCGTTTAATTATCTGCGTTTCCAGCCTGTGTTTTGAGCGGGTGGCCTCTCACTTAGAGTAAAAATTTAGAGGACTTTTCTACTGGAAATTGATCGATAGTAAATTCATGAATGACTTTGTGATTTGCGTTAAATGTTTCGTATGGAGCAATTTCAGTAATTACTTGCGGCGTTCATAGGATACAGCGTAATCAATGCATCTGATCTGTAGGTTGAATTTTGTATGACGAATCCAACATGTGAAGTCTTAACTCATTCCACTAACTCCGTTATTAATTGCTCCGTTGTCAGTCAATTAAGGAGCGCATTTAGAACCTTTTATTAGATTATTCCAGTTTTGTGAATGTGTATTACTCTGTCGGACGTGTCAGAGTATGATTCTCTTAGTGAACCTTGTGCCATAGTTCTTGAGCCGTTAAAATGTAAATCTATGCTGTTGCGTAATCATCATTCTCCCATTCACATACTACGCAATCGTTTTGTGAAGTTCTCATTTCAATGCATGGTACTACAATTATTTTGCGAATGCCCATGACCCTCTTTTCTCATGTCAGAGCTGACTATAGAGCAGTAATTGCATGAAGGGAGCAATATTTGGGGCACAAATGTATTGCGAAGTAGATTAATTTCGAATGCACAATGAAGTGATAAAATTATAATTCGCCAAATACTTGTCGAAACCTTATGCAGTACATAAATTATGTATTTAAAATTATTCAAAGCATTTAACAATGTTACGAGTTTCTCGATGCTAATTGCACATTATATTTATGTTTTAAATTTTTACAACTGAAACTGTACAAAATTTTAAAATTTACATATTCTATTTTACATAATGAATAATGTTTAACAATATAAAATAATAATGTAATTTGCTCACAGCAACTTATTATGGGGAAATTAAAATAAAACTCTGTATCCCATATTAATCCTCCTGAGATAATGGCTCAACAGTAGTGCTTTAAAACATAAACCTGTGAAATATTGGAAACTTTATTAAAATATTTCGCTTTATTTTGAAAGGTGAATATATTTTTGTGGCCTTTTAAATATTCGGTTGGTAGTTCTTTGCGAAATTCCGGACCAGTTCATTTATACATAATTCTTCACTTTAATGCCCTTCATAATTTGTCTGGTGCATTCCATTCTTGGTCTACCTCGTTAATTCTTCCCATTTATTTCTCCTTCCAATGATGTTTTCAATAGATAATTGATTCGCAGAATGTGTTTAATAAGATTTTTTCTTCTTATTCCACGAGTTATCATTCTACTTCATTCTCTCCAGCTCTCCGTAGGCCTTCTTCGTTGGTCATTTTCTCCATCCATTTGACTATCATTCTCCGATTCCTTCCAATCTCATTTTTCTCTTAAGCTGATATTGTACCGGCTTCCCTGGCATGTAAGATATTTATGTAAGTAAAGAATATGTTTTGATAAATGCTTCCTTACTTCCAGGCTTCGGGTACTAGAATCCCCTTGTGGTAGAATGCCTTCTTTGCTTGGGCTATTCTGCTCACTAAATCTGTCTCGCCTCTTTCATCGCTGCTGATCCTACTTCATAGGTAGCAAAATTCTTCAACTACCGCAAGTTTTAGCCGCCCAAGTTTGACGGTGATTCTAGTTATTAGATTTCTTCCACAAGCTTTAATCTTTACTTTCTTAACTTTAATCTTCAAGATGTAATAAATTGTTTTGTCCATACAGTTCAGCATTTTCGTCAGATATTTCTTCTCTGCCAGAATTACTATGTCATCAATAAAGTGTAGCATGCTGATATTTCCTTCATGCTTTTGTTTTGCTATTTTTAATTTTAATCGGTGTTTACATATTAAACGATACTATCTCTGAGAAAAATATAAAATTCGTGGAACTTTGTACACGTATCTACATTCCCACGCTTCTTCTCAGTGTGCCTTTCCACGTCTTTTCTTTGCCCCCAACGTCGCTGATTGCCCTCTCACATCATCCTCCACCTCCACACTGCACGTATACGTCCTTAACTACGCTCACTCCTCGGAGGCCTTAATTACCCTCCCGTTCCACCGTTTTTGAGCGAATTCGTTAACGCCCGCATCGCCGCTTTCTCGGGTTCTCCTCCAACTACCCTCTTTCCCTCCTCCCTCATCTCGTGCGAATTATCTCGCGGGCCCGTCTCCGCGCCCCTTTTCTTCTTTAAAAAAAACGAGCCCCTTATTTCTGTGTCCCAGATTTGCCTGGCGCGCCCCGTCGCACGCTTCCTTAATTTCCGCGCGTTCTCAAGCCGCGCCGCTAGTTTCTGTCGCGCGCCGCGGATGCCGACTAGGCAGATTTCACGGTCCGTCCTCGTTCATCCCCATTGCCTCGGGCGAAAGCGCCTTTCCATCCCGATATGTGCATCCCTGCATTCTAGGTCCTTAAATAATTGCGTCGCCGTGATGCACGGAATAAGAGGCAGTGGTTTGGAGGAAGAGGGGGCGGGGAGGATGAAGGGAGGGGGGGGGACGACGGCAATGTGGTGTTTTTTGTGTTGCAATACTATTGTTAGTAGAGGTGGTATACTGGTTGAAGTAGGTTGAAATGTAGCCAATATTACCTCTTCTTACACAAGCTACTGTTTCAGCCTTCTCTTTATGTTGATTTCTAAATCACTTGTAATTATTGAAGATTTCAGGTTTTCCCGGCGAATGATGCTGATGAATTCTTCTCGGGCTTCCACCGGGTTCGTTTCTTCATGTTGGCCGACGTTCCGACAGGAGACTTTCCTGTAATCTTCAAGGCTTTGGATGAAGATGACAGGAAAGTCTTTCTAAACGTCGGTCAACATGGTGGGAAGCCCGGGAAGAATTCATCAGCAGATATAATGATGCATCACTTTGTTATTTCACACATTTTGATTTTCGCCGACCATGGTTTTGACGCACAAGATAATTATCAAGGTGCGACCTTATATGTCGAAATCGTGTTCAGTGAAAATAAAAATGTGTGGAATTTAAGAAGTGATAAATCATTTCATCTGTACTTTTACAGTCGAAGGCCACTACCTCCGAGTACGATTTATTTCCTCAGATTTTTTTCCATAGTGTCTTTCTTACCATTTTTTTTTCGGATAAGGAGGAGAGCGGACTGTTGTAGCCTTTAAGGCTCGTTCACAACAACTTAACTTGGCGTAACATGACTTATTCTCTCGTCGAAGGCGAACCAGTGCGCGAAATTTCTAACCAATCACAACCCACCACTGCCAAATTCGATCTTACAATCGATTGATGAGGCCTATCGATAGTGTGAGTTTCGAGAGTTGTAGTAAGCTCCCCCGAAACAGCTCAGTTGATATGTTAAGTATTATTTGTAAATAGTGAATTGAACTATAGAAGTATTAAAATGGAAAATTTGTTGAACATGTGAGGGTTATTTCGCACTGACTCGATAAACTTATCCGCATCCATTTTCGCTTAAACGTATCCACATACGACTTCACAAAAAATCATGTTTTCAATATGGCTGCTCGTGGAGATATCGAGAGTAGTAATCGATTGCTGCCCGATTATCGATTGTAGAGCATGCCATGCTATTGGTTGGAATTAAGAGAAAGTTGAGCTCAGCTCAACTCCAGGCTACGCCAAGTCGAGTTACGCTGCTTTAAGTCGTTGTGAACTAGTAGACGCTATTCTCAAGGTCTCATCTCTGGCGTTGCGCCGAGTCAAGCCAAGTTAAGCCAAGTTAAGTTGTTGTGAACGGGCCTTTAGGCTTCCCATCCCCAAGGTTTGTATATAGTCGGGTGTGGAGATTTTTGTGTGGAATTCCGTACCATGCTTAGTTGCCATGTGCGTACATGGTTGGCATTTCATGCGCATTTTTCCATCCATCGAGTGGATGTTAAATTGCCTATCCTTTGACGCCTTTCGTTCAGATCAGCGGCGTTGAAGCCTTCTGTGCATTTATATTTCTTTGTATTTATTCGTTTGGATGAGGATTTATTTCTTTGAAAGAGTTTACCCATTTGTTTTTCCCAGCGGATTCATACGTTTTCCTTCCCGTGTGCTGGCGTGGAAATAATAAGTTGCTCATCTCTAATTTGGACGAAGATTGCATATAATTAAACCGCTGCGGCAATTTTTGAGACGAACTAACGTTTGTGAAAACTCCAAGTCCAATTACAGAAGTGACTTTCTGAATTCCAAAAGAGATGGCAGTTGTGCTGTCTTTGTATTTCGTGAGTTTTATCATTCGTTAAAACAGCTCTGCACCCGAGTTAAATTAAACCTTGAAGAACCTAGAAATAGGAGTTCAGAAGAGGGTGGAATGTTCTTAGAGCTTAGAAATGAATGATTTAAAGAATAGCTCCATTATTACAAATGAAATGAGAAAAATTTATATATTTGAAGGGGCCAGTGTTTGTGCTATTGTTATTAGGTACTGGATTGGTCGTATGTTGAAGGCCTTTTAGAAGTGTATGGCGAAAATTACTTCTCAATGAGAAGTAGAGATTGACCTCGAAAAGGGAGTTGCTTCTGAAATAAAATAAAGTTTTAAAATGGGCATGGGTTATATATTGATAGGAAAAGGTATGTTGGAAGCTGAGATGATTTTGATGAATTTAAAACAACGTAGAATAAGGAGAGGATGTGTCAATTTAACCGGAAAATAGTCAAATTAGCTGGATCACGTGAGAAGAAAGCTGACAATGAGGCAAACAGAAATAATTTGTCACTAGAGTTCTTCATATTAGAAATACAAGATGTGGTATTTTTCCAAACCAAGCAAAATTTACATATTTAATTAAGCCCATATTTTAAAATAATTCTTCAATTTACATGTCTTTTTATTTTAACCTTTTAACAAATTAAGATTCTCACCGAAACAGAGCTACTTTTTGTTCTTTCCTATGAAATACAATTAGCGCTATGGCAAAGTATATGTTTCACGTGCGCTTTCTTCTTGCTTAGTCAACTTATGGGTTCGATTTTCAAGTACATAACAAATAATATGAGTTCATTTCGCTGCTTTAGCCATCTTTTGCCTTTTGAATTTTAAGTGGGCCGACGTTGAACATTCGCTGCGGAACAACGTTAGCCGAATGCCAAGGCGAACTCAGAGCGCATCTCTGCTGAAATAGCATTTTGTCCTTGAATGTGTTGGTACAGTGATAATTTCAGCGGTAATTTTATACGCTTAATTTATTTATAGGTATTTATCATTATGAATGCTTCTATTTACCTCGCTGACAGTCGTATAAGGCATCAGCGAAGGAATTCTGTAAAGAATATTTATCATTGGAAAACATTTCAGTTATTTCATTTCTTTATTTACCCGAAAATAAGTATTTGTGTGCGTTTTAATGAAGCTTCCTTTCACAATTTATACAAAAACATATCACGTTAATGGATACAATTTAATGGGATAATACTCGTACATCGGAGTCTTCCACGTGAAAGTGATGTTTGCGACGCGTTTTATATTTTGCTTTTTAGATTAAACAGGTTTTATTTAACTCATACACCTTAAATGTGATTACCGTACTGTAAAAATGTTTTCTAATGGCTGAGGTAGTTATTATTTTAATCCAATCAAAATTAAGGGCCGTATTAATGAAGCTGTATTAGTTTTATCATG
Source organism: Pyrrhosoma nymphula (assembly GCA_963573305.1). Taxonomy (NCBI): domain Eukaryota; kingdom Metazoa; phylum Arthropoda; class Insecta; order Odonata; family Coenagrionidae; genus Pyrrhosoma; species Pyrrhosoma nymphula. Next base: position 137,225,906 of record OY754333.1, on the reverse strand, counting down.
TGAACTTACTCAAGGTTGCTAACTCACAGCACTGCAGGAAATGTGACGGCATCTGCTCTAAGTCACTGGCTTTGGAGAACACATTAAAAAATATTACGTTTTCTCATGGTCAGTATCCTAAAGATCGCTCATTTAAAGCTTTTAATATAAACTATTCTTGTGTTTGAAATTTCCAATGGCCTTGTTGGATATCATCCAAGCAAATTGGTTTACTTAACGTTGTTATGATCGTGTATATGTGAGAATATTTGCTGAAACGATTCCTGTTCCCTTTTATATTTGAAGGAATTATGAACAATGATAATACAATTAATGATTGGAATTTATGCTTCAATTCTTTCTTTATCGAATGAAAAATAGCTGCTTTGTGTATTTTATGGTGCCCAGAATTTTATCATTGCCAATATTCACGGCGTTGAAAACAGCCGAAAAAACCTTTCCTTTTCGTCATTCCCTATTGAGCCAACAGATTAACTTTATGAGTGAAGGGTTTCTGTTTGAAGGAAATGGAATGATAGAATTAATGTAAATTTTAAAATCTACATGCCGATTGTCGCGTGTGGAGAACGCGCTCTGGTCTGGGATTTGGCAAACCGTTGCCATTCCATCACGCCCCAAACACAACAACGCGATTAAACGCCGAGACTGTTTTGTGGAATGATTTGGGAGGAAAAGGCCAGTGGGAAACGAATACGGGAGTAAATTGCTCGTGTTTAAACGCGCAGAGGTTGGGGTAGAATGGATGACGAACCGGTGTGCGCCCTCTTTGATTCACGTGACTTTCCAATTTGCGGACCGGAGAACCCTCCTATATCTCATTCTCCTCCCACGCCTCTCCTGCTATCTGACGAAGGGGAACAGTTACGAGCTTAACAATCGCACTTCTTCCCCGCCTCTCCTCCTCTTAATCAGCGTGGCATTGTGACCTTCGTGCTCCACTTGGCTCGCATTAACGCTGAGTCAGGATCTTGCTTCAATCGCTTTAATCATATCAGTGGCAGCCTCATGATTATGTTATCAAAAGTGGCCACCCGATAGTTCAGGAAAAGAAATATCTGAGCGAAGGGCATTTTCTGATCTATCCAAGGCATTCGTGTGCCGTGAATTTTCTCGCCCTGCGCGTATTACCTCTATTTTTACATCTCCGTGGAGAATATTCCTTCAAAAATCCTCATATGTGGTGCTTAAGTTCTTGTGTTCTTGTTAATTTACTTTCTAAAATAATTAAGTAAATTTAAAATGTGAAAATAATTGCAAAAGGAAGAAGACGTGATTATGAAATCGGGCGATATTAATCATCACTATAATGTAGCACGTACGTGTTTGAAATTGCACTTGTTGACCATTCTGGAAGAGAAAAACTTCCTCTCTCACAATGTATTTATGAAATGCCTATCAATTTCAACGAGTAGCATGTCATTTTCACAATATATGTATCATATAAATAAATCCATCGCGCGGGATTGTGCCTGATGAATTATTTCATCACTGGAATGCGTCACATTCCTCAATTTAACGCCTCCATCAATAAATTGCATTGGTTCTAATTTACTGCCTTTTGATAGCCTCTTCGTTTGCTCACTGTACGATATCGTTAGTTGAGTTTCAACTTTCAGACTCATGGTGCCCAGGTGCCTACTGTGCTTGGTTCCTGGTCCAGTTTATGCACATATTACGCGCCCACGTGCGAAGATATCACACCCTTTTCTTCGACCTTCATTCGCGATGAAGAGGACTTAAGCGCTCCAGTTTTCGGGCGTTCTCTTATGTATTCATATATGATTTAGGAATGGTTTATAGGAGGATACTCAAATGCCAACTCTCTAAGAATTATGTAGTGTTAAATTTGAATGAAGTAACGATAAATTAAATCTCTTAAAGTGAGATAGCCGCCCTTCCTAAGTGAAGAGTCTATATGCATGGTGTGGAGTCTCGATACTTGCTGATAATTTATGTAAACACCAGTTCATTCACCTTATAGTGGTTCTCATAATTCTAGGATTTTTAAATACTTGAATAGTTATACATTCATTTTGTTTCGAAACAAGGTTTTATTGTCACAAGCAGGAGGTTTATTTAAGTGATCAGGAGTTCATGAATGTAATCTGGAAACAGATGTGCCTTTATCCCATTAATATGGCTTTGAATGAAAGTTAACTGGTCAGTGAAAGGCAGAAATATTTTAATGGGTATGATTACGCGTTGTTCGCCGTTGACTTAAGTTCTTGCGAGACAAAATGCCAAAATTCTTCTGCCTCAAAATATACCTCGTGAGACATGGCTCATGACAGGAAAAAGAAAAGGATATTGACTTCTCTGAGAATAAAGTTATGAATTTGCCAAGCGCTTAATGTTTTTTAAGGTTTAGTTTTTCGTACCTGAAGGCTTTTTCCATCAGCAACGCCACTGCTTGTTAACATAATTATTTAAAACCTCTTATAGCGCGAAAAAGGGTTTTTATCCGAACATACCCCATTTAGATTAAAGAACATCGTGAATACAAATATTCTAAGCTTTTATAATCTAAATGTTTTCATGGAATTAAAAATTGTCATTAAAGTTTCTAAAACTCCCTCACTTGCTTAAATGTCTTTTAAAAATAATTTTTGGTCTTCAAGTTAAATTGTACGGGATAGTTGGCTAATGGCGTTACGTTTAGAGTGTAGGAGAAGTGAATGAAGCATTGGTAAAATTGGAGGTGAACGCACGTTGAAGACCGGCATGGAAGAAAATATGCTGTTAAACAAGGAAACTATAGAAAACGGAAAAAATGGAAAGCATATTGTTATGTATACAGCTGGATAAAATTTAAATGGTTTGAGGGGTGGTTGAAGTTATGAATCGATGAAGAAGGAAGTTTTAACGAACCGAAGGCGTTTATGCAGTACAGGACTGATTTAGTAGTCTTCAAGGAAGGTAATCTTCAAGAGGCCCTACCTGAAATCGTATGCATAATAATTAGCACATTATGTGCATAGAACACTGGCTACAATATCTCGGCATCTGTGCGCTTTTCTCACAGTCGTATGTCTAGAGATGGAACTTAATGATTTCCGCACCTCCCCAGCCATGTAAATAAACGGCTTATATTTGAAAAGAGGATTTAGTCCAAACGTAGCTTCCTCTCATATTTTTCAGGTGACGAATTTCATAGCAAGCTCGGTTGCATTCAGTTGAAAGTGAAAATTCCATTTCGGCAGCCGTCAAATTTTCCACTTGTACTCCTGTCTGTCTGTATGGTCAAACCTGTGAGATCATGTTCACCGTTGAAATTGACCCTGACCGAAGCAGTAAGTATTTTATGGGTTGTTCCTCTTGTGATAGTCAATTATTTTTTAAACTAATCTCCAGCTCAGTCTTTCATGATATCTGGAAGATGTCGCTTTATCTTCCATTCAGGCGTTTATTCTCCATTATGTCGTTCACGAGGGATTATTTGGGACAAATTAGAGCGTTATTTCATACCGATAGGGAGTTTTAGGCTTCTCCTAAGTCTTTCTCCATCTTTAATCTCCTCTTCCTCCCAGCTATGTCCCTTTCGTCTCGCGATTTCTTTCCTTCCTTCTTAATCCTGTTCACTCGCCCATCTCGCCAATCCTGCGCGAATGAAAACCGAGCTCCTGTGCAGGTAATTGAGCGAACGCAGGCCCACTAGTCCTTTTTCCCTTCTATACTTTTATATACGCCCCTCTATTTTCTTTCCCGGGGTATAAATCCCTTAATTATCGCGTTTCTTTTATTTTTTCCTCCCAGGCCTATCCATTTCGTCCCAGTCGTCCAAAAAGGCTGTCCAAATTAACGGTCCCGGGAGTTTTATTTTTTATGTTTTTTAGATATATTTTCAGAAGCGTTTTCAAGGAGTACGGGAAAAATTTTTGTGCGGCTCCCTCACTTTTAAACATCACTATCCTCCCGGTTCTCCCTCGGGGTCTGTTGTCAAGCATTTTCGAACTCCTTTAATCTGGTGCGAGAGTGTGTGCGTCTACCTGCGCCTAGCGTATATGCCAACTCCAAGCATCCAGACTTCTTACCTCTTCCCTCTCATGTTTGGATCCCACTCTTCCTCCCAACTCTGCTCAAATTCTCCTGGACGTCCTTGCTTTGACTCAATGTTTCTGGGTGGGAATTCTTCCTCCTTCCCCCCTCCCTCCCTTGATTCCAGGCATTCTCACGATTTTTCGTTCCCGAATCCCGAGAAATGTTGGACGGGAAATCGCACTTTGCTCTTCAAGCCCAATGCTTCGAATTATATTGTAAATGCCTTGCAATAATATTGTAAAAGTTTCAGAAATATTAGAATATAACAGAAACCAAACAGAAGTGATGTACAAATTTATAGAGTACTGGGACTAGGTACGGTCATACCTTTTAGAAATAACGTGCAAGTGCTCATGAGTGCAGCAATTTCACAGAGGAAAACATCATTCGCCTTGGGCGGGATATGAGCCCGTATCCCGCAACCCGGGTTCTCACTTGGCTTGATATCGTAAGAATAGGTCATTTAAATGGGATGTCAAGTAGCACCTCACAGTTTGACGACTTCGGCCGACGATGGCGGAAGTTGACGATCGTAGAAGTGTCTCAATGGTTGACATCACGCATGGAACTTCATTCACCTCAACGGTTTCCATATGAAACGCGCGTCCTGGATTCGTGCTCTGGTATTTCTGCCCTAACTCTAGGTTTGATGCGCGTTAAATTACTGTTTAGCCATTAGTACTGGTGGTGTATGAAATGTTAGCATTACGAATTGATTGATGCCCGTCTGTCTGCCATCCATGCATGGTTCAGGGACACTCAGGAGACTTAGGAAGTTGAAATTATGCAGAAATATAGTTGTGACACACAAAAAACCGAAACAATGATATGCTGCGATAAAAAATTCAAAAGGCTAATTTTTGCCCCATATTTGTCAACTTTTACTCCTATAAAAATCACTGGATTCAGTGCGTCTTTTTTCCGTTTTTAGTTTCTGCTTTGAAAATAATGGAATGAAATTTTCACTCGATTGCTGGTGACTTTCTTAAAATCTTCGTTTTTCCCAAAAATTGGGCCTTCATCGCTAAAACACTCTATTTTCTCGATTTCAGTGACATTTCTATGGAATCTGAAGTATAGTGTTTTAATGGAAACTTGTGCTTGAAAATTTTATGGCTTACGTTTTATAGTAAATGTGAGAGTATCTGTGATCCGTATCTCTCCACGGGTGGTTAATCACTCAGAGGTATATGCATTTTGCGTCACTTGTGCATAAGCAACAGCTTTAATTTTTTTCTTTCCGTTGAATTTCAACTGTTCCCCTCTCATAGTTAAATCAAATGTTATGGTTTCGGGAATTTCCGGGTAATGTAATTTACCGGTCTCGATTTCCTCATTAAGCCTGGATTTAGAAAAACCTACTGTCTTCCTAGTCCTTACCCCTTCACCTGGGGCGATGAAGGAACGTTTTGGGCCAGGAGCGGCCAGCGACCCGCCGAGTCAAAAATCCCCAACCACAAAACACTCAAGTCTTTATTTTTTACTTTATTTCCCGACCTCTCTTTATTTTTTAAGCCTGATTTCCTCTGAGAGCGTTACCTTTTGAAACGGCCTTGTCTCCGTGCGGGTCCATGCTCCACGAAACAACCACCAGCGGAGCGGTGGCACCAGTGGGACGATTTTCATGAAAGTTGGAACGGGTTGGTTGGGCTGTGACAAAGGCCACCTCAAGTCCATGCCACTCAAAAGTTCGAATCCTCGTCAGTCGCTTCACCTCACAAGAGGAATTCGAGCATGTGCTTTAAATGCTTTCGAGTGGGGAGTTGGGTGGAGTCAAACGTGCGGATATTTGGCGGTTATTATATCCTCTCTATAGGCAGTCTTCATTCAGAGCTGTTTATTAATCCGACGACTGCCAGAAAGACGCTTAAGTTTAGGTATTCTGGTTTCCTAATGTAATGATGTGTGAGGAATGTAAAAAATTGTGAAAATGGTAGTTTTAGAGGAAAATCCAAGTAACTGAGAGAGGACTGAGATGGAAGAGTTGTCTGGAGAGGCTGAAAGAGGAAAAATATTAGGATTGAGTAAAAATACATTGGATTATAACGATGTAAAAGTAAATGGTAATTAACTTAACGTACTTATTTCGTATTGTAAACATTAATGAAATAGCATCTTGGAAATTATAATGTAAATTTCTTTCACGAAAGAAGCATTAAAATAAAACTAATGAGAGGAACTGAAAGCGAAGTTGGATGTAAATAGGAGTAAATTAGAGTAACCTTTGCTTTAGACCGAGGCGGTACATTTTTCAGGTAACATGGATACATTGGGAAAATAATGAGAGCAAACTAGATGCAATGTAGGTAGGTGAGAGAGAAGGAGCTGGTTAAAAGGGAAGACAAAGGCGAAAGAGGATGTAATAGATATTAACGAGCAATCAGACCACCAGCGATGAGTAGTGGTGTTGTATAGGAGGTATGTTATTTTGAGGAGATGCAAAGAGAAGGGAGAAATGTATTGGATGGGATGAAGAAATATTTGATACAAATTTAGTTAATTACAGCGTTTTGGAGGGGCTTTTTATATTTGATCTGAAGCTGATAACAAGTCATCTGTCCACCAACAAGTAGGTAAGAGCTAGAAAATTGAAGGGTTCAGAAAAATTGATTATTTGATAGTTTAATCGGCTAGATTGACGACAAGAACGCTAAAATTGCTGATGAAGGTTTCTTGAGTTTCCCACCAGCTCAGGTACTTGTTGGCCGAAGTTACAATGGCTGCCTCTGCCATCGTCCTCAGGGCATGAGGTTTTGAATGGTAGAGGTTTTGAATATGAGGTTTTGAATGGTAGAATTTCGATGGCGGAGGTAGCCATTGAAACTTCGGCCAACAAGTACCTGACCTGGTGGTAAACCCGAGAAACCTTCATCAGCATCATACGCAGGAAAGAACCAAATCATAACGCTAAAATTAGTGGCGTATTTTTTATGAAGAGGATAAAGTGCATTGAGATGTGAAGTGGAGAAGGCGATTCTAGATTTTATAGAAAATAGAGGGTGGTAGAGTACCATCTGAGGCCTTAGAAGCATTGGCATATAATAATATATCTAAAATAACCAGTCTAGTCAATAGGATACACAGCTCTGGTACTCGGCCTGAAGAATTTCTCAAGATCATTTAAGTTCCTTAACCAAAGAAGTGCTACGTAAAGGAATATAAAGATTCAGAAAATCACTTTTATCTTTCATTTACCAAAAGCGGTGAAACGATTTGACCGTCTCTGGGTAGTGGAGATTACATCGCGTTCTTTTATTATTTTGCCATAAAATGGTCGTAAACAACTTTTTGTCTAAGCTAATATTAGAAATTAAAGGAAAAGCACATTGTAAAATCATCATTTTTCGTATCAAGTCCATCAACATGTAATATTCACTGCGTGGAAATGTATCACTAAGTGAATAGTTATATATTGTCGTATCATGTAACTGTATTTTAGGTAATTCAACTTAATTTTGGCACATTTAGCACGAACTTTTCGCTAAATATTCCTCATATCATATTTTTCAACCTTTCAGTATGGTGATGGCTTCCCGTGAACTATTTCTCATCCATGATCAAAGCTTATGAGGAAAGCACTCCATGGAGTACAGAGGGAGTGTGGACGGGATGCCGCGATACAGCAGCTAAATCAATCGCGCAATTGAATGCTCATAGTGCGTACTAAAAGCTCCCTTTGATATATCAAGCCATTACCAGCGTTTACAATGGTATCATCTGTTGCCCGTTAAGTTCTGAAGACCTTTGGTATGGAATTACATTAATACCTACTTGGTATGGTGTCGATATTTACCGTGGAGTGATGGAGCATTGAAAATAATTCGTGTGGGAAAAAGTATTGTTTTCGTTTTTTTTATAGAAAAAACTTGACTATTTTACCTCCTCTTTGATATACTTAACACGTAATCCAATAACGTTAAGATAGGACTTGTATTGAAGCGTGGCGGCGTCTGACTCATAAGGTTGTACGAAGAACAAAATGAATTTATATCGGGTGTTTGTGCCGATTTTAAAGATGCCGGGACTTGCCACGGTATTTACCTTTACGAAGTCATCCGCAAGTGCTCATAAGTGCGATATTCTATAGAGGAAAAATCATTCGTCTTGACCAGGAAATCCTCAGGAGAGGACGCCTCGGTAGCTTAACTGGTTTAAGCACTCGGCGCGATATCGAGGGATCCCGGTCAAGGGTGTTTGTGAGATGTGTGGTTGGAAAAGGGTGGGGTTTATTAAATATACTGATGGTGAGATAAATGCGAAACAGGGCTTGCTTATGTATGATGACGTGAAAACGAGTCATTGGTGTCAATCCGAAGGAGACGGACAGATGGCTTTAGCTGAGGAAATTTATATTACGTTCTTAAAGACTCTAGAAAAAATATTTTGATTGGATGTGATCTGCCGTTTGAGGAAGGTTTAGATGGAAAGAGGTTACATCTACTAGTCTTATATTTGTGTAGGCCACTATCTCTTTGGTTCCAATCATTCTTCAGATCGTCGAACGTTGCACTTCTCTTTTTTCCCCCCAACATTAAAGCCTATTCTCTTTCTTCCTCTTCCCCGCTGACCCTAAATCCTTCCCTCTATCACGGCCTTCAGCATCCCCTCGCCACTCATCACCCGTTCTAACCACGCACTCTGCCCCCTCCCAATCCCCTACAGCAGTTTACTTACCCTGCAAGCCAATATTTTCCTCGTTTTTCTTCCTCTCCGTCCAGCATCTTCCTCTTTCTATTCTCCTCCGCACCCGTATCGCGTACCCCATACCCATACCCCAATCCCGTTTCCCATTTCCTCCCATGGCAGCTGCATATCCTCCAATGTAGTTTACCTTTTGCAGTGTAATAAGTGCCCTGCCTTCTACATCGGTGAAACATCCACGCCCCTATCTATCCGTATGAATAGCCACCGAGCTTCCCCTCCCCACTTCCCTGTCCCTAGGCACGCCTCCAATCATGGACTCCAATTCGACTCGTGCTTTTCTCTTTCCGTCCTCAATGCCATTCCCGCCAATACTTCGAACACACAGCTGATAAATACTGAGATGTCCGTTATCTGGTTTTGTAAAGCCTTTTCCCCACCCGGAATCAATGTATTGCATTAATCCCATGCAATACCTCTGTCCCCTATTGTCACAATTATAATTTTTCTCTGCCTTGCAACACTGTTGCATTTCTCACACTTCAAGAACTCCTCCCTACTTCAAAACTTTCCCATCCATTGATAACCTGACGCAACATTATCACACTGAATACCCCTTCCAGTTCCCCTCCCCACACTCCATTCCTACCCTCCCTTCGTCAATGACCCTCAATATTTATTTCCCTCAGTATTGCAACATTGTTGCTCTTCTCCCTGCTTGAAACCTCTCCCATCCGAAGACAGCCTGGTGCAACATTGTTCCCTCCTAGTTCCCCTCCCCTCCTTCATTTCCTCCCTCCCTTCCCCAGGGCAGTACTTACTGCTCACTTCTAAAGCTGAGGAAGGACCAACCGGTCCGAAACGTTCTGTAAGAGCAAATCTTTTTTAAATCTCTTTCTCTCACCTCTTAGTTTTTATATTATATATTTGTGGCCAATTGACGTAAATTTTCGTAACCAATAAATATATATATATATATATTCATTGTGAAAATTTCATGAGTGATATGGTAACTGGTCATGTGTACAAGAATAAGGTAACCAAAAGTGTGGAAATACGCAATGAAAAAATCATATGACTTGATTGGGATGACTCTCCCAATGTTCGGTCTATTGTTCAATCCGCTTATCTCAGCAATACTTGGTATTTGCCGTCAACAAGTTCTTCGTTGGCCATGGCATTAGATATTTTCTTGCCGAATTTTCAAACAATTCAGTGTAGTCATCTATGATATGTTCGGCGTAGGTATTTACCTTCAATCTTGAAGAGTTTTTAAAACGGAAATTCAAGACGATTCTGTTTTATGCTTAGTCATTGGCTCATATTGAATCTGCCGAACTTTCAACTTCGCTTTCTATATGGATGTAAGCATGGATGTTCGCCAAATTTTTGCCATTCCTTTCTCTCGAACACCTCTCCCTATTGAAATCATCCGGTAGACCTCCGAAATTAATGGACTTGAAAATAGCACCAAAGGAATACAAGGCCAAAGGGCCGAGGAAACCGCCACATATCTCATTTTCTATCTCTTACCTCTCTCAGTTTTCTTCTGTATGCCATCGCGACTCGTTTAATTTCATCTTTTCTTAATTTATTCGCAGAACTCCATCCCCATAGATCGATGGAGCATGAAAGTCGCTGATATCAATGGACCGGTTTTGCGTCACTTTGTTTCTCGATTAAAATCCGCTGCTCGACCGGAAAATTGGCAAGAGATTGCGTTAAGGATAGTGGGTGGGAGAGGGAACGTTTATGGATGTCTTGCGGGTTGGGCCAAAGGCCTTCGAGGACCTCATCTCCGCCCGGTCCCAAAGCAATTTTAACCACCCTCGCCTCGCTCCTCCCCTGCCTGAATAAATGGATTCATTCAAAAGATGCATGCGACACGCATTAGCGCTCACAGCACAGTTCCTCCCCTTTCACCTTTTCCCCGAAACTCGATCATGAGGTCGTCCCGCGATCGGTTCCATTGGAAAATATGTGAGGGAAATATTTTACTTTTTTAATTATAAGGTTATGTAATTTCTATCTTTATAGTGGATATATTTTAAAACATTTTTATATATTTTATCAGTTATTATTAAACATTTAATTACATTCTTATTTAAATGTATACTTCAATGTTCTAGAATTCAGAGGTTTTTAATATAAAAGAAAAAGGATGTAAAATAATGAAGCGTAAATATTTCGACTCATGGTAATGAAGGCCGAATCAATTAAGGTTTTGAAGATTGGGGATTATAACCATGGGTACGTATACATTTTTCATGCTTGTAGCATACAATAAAGCAGGTGGAGCAATTTAGTTAGTTGGGCGGTTAATTTGGCGGAAATTGACGTGTTACAAAGGAAATTATTAATCGAAATGTGTTAGCTAACGAGGACACGCCTAATAGGATATAATTTTGACATTAATTCGGAGGGAAGTGGTTGAGAAAGGAATAGTGAAAGGTTTGATGTGCAGTGTGTCGTTATATGGAAGGTGGATATGGGCCCTGGAAAAGGAGGATCAGCACACACATTTTTGATTTGGATGTGGTGAAGGATGGGGAGGTTTGGTTGACGGAAAGGAAGAAGAACGAAGAAGTACTGGGCATGTTAAGAGAGGGAAGGCAAAGCTAGAAGAGATGAGGAAGAGATGCATGATGATGAGGAAGAGAATAGCTCTGCGCTGGTGGTAGCGAATACCGTATCTGCGCGTGAAGTACGCGCTCGTTTCCCCCCTAAAATTCGCATTAAAAAGGTCTGGCCCGAATCGTGCATGAGAATAATGTCCTAATAAGTTGAGTGCTGGTCCACCGGGTAAATACCGGTGGCTTGATACTCAAGTGGGCGCCCGGTAAAATACAATGTTATGTATCATGCGTAGAAAGATAAAGACCTCTCCTCCGATATAGTAATTCACGTACAACGACGGCGTATTACAAGAGGACCCGCGCGTAAGATTTGATAATGGTTAGGGGTGTTAGGGTATTCCGGTCAGTTATTGCAGGTGTAATGCTGAATAGTATGAAGAAAGAAACATTCAGAGATGGCATAGTAGGGTGGAAGCGATCCAGATAAACGTATCCCAGTCGTTAGAACACTACTTGTATCAATCAAGGATGCCATACGTATTCATTATTCGTATGATACCTCTTAACGGAGTACGGCGGTTGCTACATCGTTTCTCTCACCTTTGCAAGACCGCGCTCATGAAATATAAATAATAATATAATAGCGCTCCGCGCCGGTAATCAATGCTGAAAATTCACGTAGTGTAACTCTTGTTACGCCACCGGTGTGCACTGCAACTTGGGTTCATATTTGTTTCGTTTTTGCGCGCAGGTACCTTCGTTGCATGAAGAGAATCGACCTTTTGTGTTGTGATAAAATAAAAACGAATAAGAGGGGCTTTGTCGGTTTTGTGGTTGAGTCTGGAGCTTACGCCTCAGTGCGCTTCACCTAAATCCAGATTAATAAAAAATATGTTGCCTTTTTACTCTCGTTTCTGATCTCCTTCCGTTCTCAGTTTATGTATGCAAATACACTTCCAAACGGTGGAAACAGCACGAGATCGGGTTGTCGAATTGGATAAATTTGATATACAACAGCCCTCTTCTATTTAAAGCGTGAAATGTGACTCTGGAGCATGCATATAGATATGGCTCCCAAAGCCAAACATTGCGAGAGCGTTGTGAGCGCTCAATTCGATTAAAAAAAAACCACTACCCACGCACTGTGCTCCATGGATGCAAAGGTTCTGTCGCGGGGACATTCCGATTTAATTTTTTATTTTAATTTCCGTGACGCGAAATTTACATCAGTGCATTTTCTGTCCTTTGTCTTATGCCCCTGGTCTTAAGCCAAAATACGATGCACGAAATATGACTGTGTACGTTGCTCCATGATTACCCAACAAACCGTGAGGCAATTCTCGGTTAAATATTTCCCGCTATCATGATTTTTTTTGCCTGTTCCGCTTATCTTTTTCTGCTCCAAGCCATAATTAAGGATTTTGTATGTTGGCAACCGATATAATAGTACCGGTTGAGCGACTCGTTCAATACAATTGCCTTCCCCGGATATTCTCAGTAAAAGGAAAATAATCTTAAGTATTTATTCAAATTAAAGAGATTAACCTTGATAGGTATACAAATGGCAAATTGAGGAATTTACTGTAATAACTTGGATTTTTTCTGGTGTTTATTTAATTACAGCCTACTTTAACAGTATGCAATATCTTCTGGCGACAAAGAAAGTTATGTAATTGTAACTCTTGCGTTACCATGCTTTTCAAATGTTGAGGACACCGAAGCTCTAAATTTGCTGTCTTTTACTTCGACCAATCCGGGGATTATCTTTGGCACTGTCGTTAATTTATTATTACATGTATTTGCTCTTTTGTTCCGCAATATCTGTTTTTATTTTTCCTTTGTTAATTTAAGTAATGATAAAATTATATTGATATGTAGTCATGCTGGGATCGAAAGTGAGAAAAATCTCGAAAATTGATTTATAAATGGTAAAACCAAACTTATTTCTATTATACTAAGCTGTTTTTATGATTCTATCTATGGTAATGATCTATTGTTACATTTAAACTGCTAGTCACCACAAGTGATACAGTCCTATGAATTAGCATAAAGTGCGATATTTCACTATAAGCGTATTTTTAAATTATCTTATCAGGTTAATCATCTAACCATGGAGTTTTTAAAGCAAATTTGGCAGACCACGATAAGAAATTCCCGTAAATATCATTCTCACCTTTGTTTGAATATGCTTCTCTTCCGGAGTTTTCTCATCTGATGCCAATGTCGAGCGGCATGTCTCAGTGTACCAGCAATCGCCTTTAATGTGCAGAGAATATTTGGAGAAAAACGCTTGAATTTGCAAACGTTAGAGGGGGTGAAATGTGAACGAAAGTGAATGTAATGATTGGCGTGAGTGATGAATGCAAGGAAAGGAAATGACCGTTCATGGTGTTTGCCTTAAGCCAGGAAATGTGAAGATAATAATAAGGGTGAAGCACCTCCATTTCCTTTTTCATTTGTTTCTCTTTCGTTTTGCCCGTTGCGTAGACTGTCTAAAACGAACATTATCTCTGTTGACTACGAATGATGATAACAACCACTCGTTGCCCGGATATGATCGTTGTTAATAATGCGGATTTATGTGTCGAAATAAAATATTTAATTTTTAGAATTATAGCTATTTTTTTTATTCTCACTGTGCGTATTGGATAGGCGTCTCTACTTGATGCTAAATGATTTTCGTTCGTGTTGTAAAAATGACTATCAAGTTTTTATAAATGTGAAAGTGTGAAGGGTAAGTCATGCAAGGAAGACCAACGACTACGCACGTTATTCAGATAAAGTATGACTTGAAATGAAATTAGCAGGGTACAGGGAACAGTGGAGGGCTGGAACAAACTAGTATTAGGGTTAAGTTACTATTGTGATGGTGGACGTTTTTAGATGGAAATAAATTACTTCATTATATTCCAAAAGAAAGGAGTTGAATATCGCTCTGTGCCTCCTCAGATACATTAGCCTTAGAGTTTTTTCAAATTTTCACTTTTAATCAAATTAATATTTAATTCATAACCTTCTTTTGTATAGGTCTTAATTTACACAGTAGTCATCTGGTATGTTTTTAAGTACGTGGTTAAATTCTTAGTTATTGGTGAATAAAATACCCATTTGGAAGCATCTGGCTACTTTAATTTTAGATGGAGTAAATTAGTCTGTTATACTGAGGACATGGTCTTCCCTGAGCCAAAAGAGCGAATCCGAAAATTATCTCTGCCCTATTTAATAAATCTAGGAATTGAAATCAAGAAATGTGGGCCGCTCTTACTTTATTTTTGGACCTTCGGTCAACTCGTCCTGTGTCGGTTCACCGCAAACGCCGGCGCTCAAAGCCCGCAGCATCCTGGCGGCCATTATAAATCGAGCGAGGATCCTAGCATTCCCACCGTACCACCGGATCGGATGGAGTTTCTCTTTTCTTTATTTTCCCCGCACCATGGACCCCGGTGATGGTGAAAAAAGTGGCGCAGTGAATGTGATAGTGAGGTAACGTGTAATCATAGCACGCCATCTTCCCTCTCAACTTGGAATCTGGAGTGAATATTTCGCCCTCGTGAAATTTCTTTGGAGAGCTCTTACTCGAGTGTGACATCTAGGAAGGAGAGAAAAAAATAGACCGTTAAACGGGTCGTGACTTCGCAACCATCATAGTTAAAGTCGTAACTCGGTGTGTTAGGGTCAGCTGATAATTACATACGTGGCAGTCTTTACTCAGTCGTGACAACTGCCCTGACGGTAATTACCCTCGGTGCTGAAATACTTGGGGGTACGTTGCCTCGTATGGTCTTCGTGTCCTACTCGTCGTCTTCAACGGTAATTTTGTCTGACCTAAGTTTCAGTTCTCTCTTAAAGATACCAGTGATTTCCAATTTTAATTTCTTTGCTTCAGACGATGTTGTGTTTTCTTCAAATATGTATTCCGGCGTTTGATATGATGCAATACTTATCCTTCCAATTGTGCCAACTTGAACATGCTCTTTCATGCTCATTTCTGCGGTCATTTAATATTCACAGTGATACAAAAATATTGCTGAAATATTACTGTACGCTGTTTAATAGAAGCTGTCAATGGTTTAACATATAACATTTACATTTACAGTTTTATTACCTGATCGAGGACGTGTAAAATTTTGGTGTCGATATAACGGAATTCAACTCTTCATTTCCACCTTATATTAAAAAATGATTACAAGAAAATTCCCGAGGCTCACTTGCATAAAAGTATTTCATCTTTACAACGTCATCTTTCACGCAATCGCTTCGAAAATCAAATCTTATCCTGAGTAGAGAATGTAATTATCTTACACATTACGGTATCATTTCGTCAGTTAGCGCAACTAACTATTTCAAGTAGCAAAAGTTCACCGCTATAAATTGTCTATATCTAAAACTCTTAATCTAAATATCTGCATAAATATCTGTACTCTCTGCTTTGTGTCTAGAATTTAGTTCGGCAGAAAAGGATGAACATGCGATATATACCTACACAAGATATTTATCATTGTCTTCTTACGTTGATAATCCTTTATTGTTAATAGGCATAAAAAGTCAATGGTATAATCCTCCTGAAAATAATCTCTGTAGCCATGTGTCTTGAGAAGGAATTTTTCACCATCTTATGCTGTAATTTACCACAGTAGGTGTGACCAATTCATATCAGCGCTCAAAAATCGTTTGTCTTCCATCATGAATGGAAATATTTTTTTAGAAAACATATTGTTAGTGTTTGCCTTCATTGTTACGATTTCCGATTCCCTTCTCAATTGCATATATTTCTCTATTGCTGTAAGCATCCGTCGTGAAATCCTGCACTGTGTACATGCATTGTCGTGGATGCCTTTTGGGAAACTGCAATAGTCCCACCGCAGTCAAAAAAGTAACGTATATGCTAGAGGGCATTTCGTTGGCCCAGTTGAGATCAATGTATTCTCGAGGCACCCATTGGCCCTGTATTTCGTGGACGACGAAGTTAATAGCATTTATGAAGTTTCGCATCTAGATCTATGCGGAAATTCTTCCCTTTCAAGGAGAAAATGTTGCCAAGGGAGAAATCCCAGTTGATTCGAAGTTACCATTTTCATTACAGCCCAAATTTTAATGCTCGGATAAAATATTGCTCCGGCATAAAGGCATTCTTCGTTGGGGTCCGCCCGCTCGGGAGTTTGTTTGCTTTATTCGGGGTCGTGTTTTTCTGCTTCCTCAAAAAGACTCTGTTGACTATCGATTCGGAATTTTCTGAGAGAGGATATTTGTGGTCTTATAAACAGATTCCACTGGAGCAGTGATCTCACATTTGTTTTCGTTGGACTTTAGTCTCCTTTTCTTTCCGTTGAAATAGTGAATGGTTGGGAATAGCTAATGCTTAAGCTATCCGAATTTGGGAATTTGATTGAATGACAGTTAAAGTCCTCAATTAGATTCAATATACTCAGGGAATCAGGAAATAAACGCCCTGAAGGTATTGATTTGTTTCTTCAGTCATCCCTTAAATGGCTGTGGAAGGTATTAACATTTCTTCGTTATCAAATAAGCTAACCTTTATCTAAGGGAAGGTGTTAGGACAATATCTTACTTAAGAAGGACATTGCTCTAAAGTAACTGGTGTTGTGCGATATCATATTTCTGTCCAAAAGAAGCCAATAAGAATAGACATTTCTTCGTACATTGAAGGTAGGGAGAAATTACTGCGGGTGTGGAAATATGACTGGCTGTGAACTGTTGCGCAAAAACTAACTTATATATTAAGTTCGATGGAATCGTATTTCATTCCCATACCTTTGTACAGTTTTAAGAGGATACTGCCATAGGGCTAAGAATGTAGATCCGAAACTCGATCCGGCATAGCGTGAAGTTAAAATAAAAAAAAATCGGCTGCGTCATTTCTTTTTCATGGTGGAGGGAATTCGCCGATTCATCTCACTGCATAACGCGAGTGTATCCGGGGAAGATGGAATGAAAACACCATGAACACAACTACGGTTTTAGAAGAAGTCTCTTGTAACCCTGAAGCTCAGGGTCCTGTGTTCCCGAGTTGTTAAGGGTTCATGTTCCCGGGAATGCGGGTCTATTTCCAGTAGTTCTGAAATCCCTCATGCCATATGCGACAGCGCTGCCTCTGCGGATGGGAAGCGAAGTTATGGGACGTCCGCATATCCGGGTACATATCCAGAGGGCACACATACACACATGGCGTTCTTCCACCTCACTTAACCCTTCAGTGAGCGCCCAGCGGCCTTCCAACACCACCATCCACTCCCATCTTTGACCTCTCCTTCCCTCTCCCCTCCTCCCCTTTCTTCCCCCTCTCTGCCTCCTCCTCTTGCTCTTCTTCTCCCTCACCGTGCTCTCCCTTATTATACCTTACATTATGCCCTTTTACACCTTCTTTCTTACTTTTCTTCTCTCGCTTATGTTTATTTCCCTCTAAATTTCATTTGTGGGGAAAAAATTTATAAGTAGCTATTTAAGAACGTAATTTGTTCTCCAAAAGCTATTAGGTACACATAACTATTATAGCGTTTTTAGTTGGAACGAAATTATGAATCTGCAATTTGAATAGAAAACTTGACTCTTATACTATAGTTATAAAATATGACAACTGTCTTTATTAAGGTCGTTCTTACTACCTTACTCTCGCACTTAGATTTCAACTCTTAAGCAATAGACAATAATGATAATGGCGAAAAAAGTGAAAATTTGGAGGACCCTTGCATTTTCCAATTCTCTGCTATTTTTCTTACCAAGTCAAACTAGTTTTTTAGGAAATAAATTGGAATACATATTTACGGAAGCGACTTACTCCCCATCAGCCAGGCATTTATAGTATTAAAAATGGCTCTTTTGGGCAGCATGAGGACTCTAAACACAAACCTGACATTTCACTCATACGTTGTAGACAGACACACTAACGGAGTCTTTATGTACATCGACGTTTGGACTCAGCTGTGCTCTCTTTCTCTACACACAAATGCTCGTTCCCTGGACGGCGAAAAGCTTACACAGGCGAGTGTCAAACCCGCAGTGCCACCTTTTGCCGGCGGAGATTTTTGACTGACCGCCAGCGAGACCCTGACAACTCCGTTCCGAGAACACTGGCATTCATAGCAAGGTTTTTATGAACCTCCAGAAAATGGCATCCAAGGGCAGCGCAATGTTATTTCTTCCTGCCAACTTTTCAAAATACTATATGTTGTTTAAAGTTTTATGCTTTTTATTACTAGTGCACGATCCACGTATACTACATGCATGATATTTTTTTTAAACTCCACAACCCCGAAAACCGCTCAATCAGCCTTTCACATTGGGTGTTTCTACAATTAACACCGGACGAACACAAACATCCATGTCCTGAGTGGTGTAAAAATCCATTGTGGCGGGACTCGAACCCGCGTCCCTCGGATTAGCAGGCAAGGGTTTTACCACCATCGCCACCGGGGCAGACCAAAATATGGTGGAAGGGTTTGCACGTTCCGTATACATCTAGAGTTGTTCGATTGAGAGCAGTGGTAGACCAAAGGAAAGGAGCCAGACGAAGGTTAATCCACGGGATGTCGACGCGTAAAACCTCTATTGAGGACGGAAACGGGAAACCACCTCAGTTATATATTTCCGAAGAATGAGACAGAGAACCTACCTTATCCCTCTTTTTCTTATCTCTTTTGTATCTCTTTATCTTTTCCCTCATCCATGCCCTGTATCTATCTCTTTTCCTTCTTTTCCCGCGACCCCAATAGTTTTTGCCAGGAATTAAAATGAGATTTTCGGGAGAAGAACGGCTCTAAAGATACTTTCTTGTACGCACGAACGTAATTTAATCCTCAAACAGCCAGTGATAGAGTGCGGACCTACCCGAAAACTTTATTTAATAAACCCAATTTGAGATATCGGTAAAAGTGTCCCGATCTTATTTTCGACCCAAATTCCATGGACTTATCAGACAAAATATCCAATCGATTTTCACGCATTCTTTTAAAATTTTGATTGTTTTTATAATAGAATACGGCCTTTATTTTTTTTTGAAAAATGTGGTATAAAATGCATGCGCAATCCGAAATACGTATTGCAGATTTATCGGTCAGATTCGGATTCTTCTTATATTTTCATAACGTTTGTCGTTCGTTGATGTTTCTTTTGCCTGAAATGTTTCGCATAGCTAGCTGTAAAATGTGAAAACACGAAAATATGAAGAGTAGGTTTAAGCACTCTGGTCGTCCGTGGTTGAATCTTAGAAAATACCTCTTTGGTCGAAATCATTCATAAATCAATGTGCCAGTGAACGTGAGTGAACAAGTTTGTCCTGTGTTTTTGATTGTTGTGCTTTTCCTTATGCTCATCAGAAAATACCTGTTTGGTCGATAGTTGATACATTACGTGACTTTTAAGTTCACTTAGACGTTTATCCAATTCTTTTTCTGAATTTTCCAAATATTTTTCTTAATGAATGGGGAATTTGGGATTTGATGAGATTGCATAGCGTGGAGCGGAACATTCCGGGAGTATGGAACGGGACGTCTGAGTTTGTCATTTTAGCTGATATTGGCCAGATCTGAACTTAATAATAGCCTAAGTTTTTAAATTTATAGTGGTGGATATTTTAATTACATTGTAAGGAGGGTAATTTCATGAAAAGCTATGACGCAGTCCCGAAAATATGATGCGCAAATATTTTTTCGAATATTATTATCCTCCATAGCTTTTTGTGGGCAGGATCAAATATTGTGTCAATATCGGTCACAGTTTGAAAAGGTGACTTCTCTGCATTCCAAGAAGATAATCTCTCCATGGTTGAATTCCTCATTAGCAATTCTCTTTTGAATCCCAAACAATGAGCCATTCCTGTGATCGTCATGGTATGCTTTCAAGCGTCGGAGTGTCAAGTAAACAGTGTATATCCACCGTGAACTTTATTTCATGTTTTTTATTCAGCGTAATTATCATACCTATTTATGCAGCATATTCTCTTTTCCGCCGACGGCACACATGGTAGAAGGCGATAAGGTTATGCTTGAATTGTATTTTCCTCCTTGAAATGTAAACGATGCATGTTAAGTCCCCGTAATGGAAACGCCCCACTAAGGAAATAGCTGTCGTGGGCAACGCTTTCACTGAAAAACTCTGAAATTAACCTGTCAGAAACAAATGGAGAACTTATTATTTTACGTCCTTTTTTGATTGGCAATATAATGAAAAGGTTGCGTCACCCTAAGTTTTGGTCCTTTTGATTTAGTGATGACTTAAATTTATAATTGTTTTCTTTTCCCCCATGCGAAGACTAGTAAAACTAATCTCTTCCAGTATCCTCGGCATGAATTTATGTTATCATGAAACTAAGTATTTATTTTAAGCGTAGTCACTTGGAAACACTTATAGAATAGAATATATATTTATTATGCTCTGGGCATCACCTTTGGGGCAAATGCTACCGCAAACTGAATTTGGCTCAGCAAATGGTGGAGTACAATATGATTGCTTAAGAATACAAATATAAAGTTACATATACATGAATAAAAATAAATTGATACCTATATGATTGCTTAAGAATACTATATATAGGAAATAAATAAATACAAAATAATAAGGATACATATATAAAGTTACATATACATGAATACAAATTAATTTATACCAATATGTGGATACAAAATATATGGATACAAATGATTTAGACTCAAAATTAATGGTTATGAGAATAGAGAAAGGTACAGATATGCATTTGGTAGGCTGTCACTTGGCAATTATATTAACAAAATTAAACTCATTCTGCATTGAGTAGAGTCATGTATAAGGCGTTTTAAAATGAATCAATGGAATGGAACAGTGGAATGGAGTTTTAAGCTTGAGGAGGTTAATTTTCTATGTTTATTTCGACAGGCATGGAAATTCTATTCAAATAACTGCGGACCTGGCCGTGGAGTAGCTTCACAACGATGTCACCCGCTGATGGTCACAAAGTAGTGTGAAATTCAAATTGAAAAAATCATTCTCCTGGCCTGGGATTCGAACCCAGACTTCTCGATTTCGCGACGAGTGCTCTAAACAGTTAAGCTATTCAGGCGTTCTCTTCCATTGTGAGTTTCATGGAGGCTTTATCGAGCGAGTTGTCCTCACATGTACTGTGCATACAAGAAAAATCCGCGTGCGAGCGCTTAGCGCTGTTGTCCATGAGGCAAACCCCAACTTTATTCAATTAAATTCATAGTGGAAGAGGACGCCTGGGTAGCTTAACTGTTTAGAGCAGTTGGCGCGAAATCGTGGGGTCTGGGTTCAAATCTCAGCCCAGACGTATACATTTTCACTGTGTATTTCACATAATAGAATTTAAAGATTAAATGTGTGAAAACTTGATTATACGTAAATTCCTAGATTGGAATAAGTAAAATTATTCATTTATATCAAAAGTGTGCTTTGCAGTGACTCAGATGGTTCACCTATTTGAATGAACAAGAAGTTGAATTCTGTAGATTTTCTTTGAATTTTATTTCCTTCATCCCAAGTTGTCTATAAAATTCTTCGGCTATATATTAGCCTTCAGTCTTCATCAAGACTTAACTTTTCATGAGCCAAACCAATCAAAGGAAAGACAGAGTTGAATCCTATCGCTCGTTTATTGTGTATTAGTGGGCTTATATTCACTTGTAAAATTACTGCTTAGGAACAAATTGTTTTACACATATATGAGTTCCTATTTCCTTTCATTTAGTAATTCATCTCGATACACATCATATTTCCATTCAATTCTCTCCGAATACACATTTCTCATCTTTTTCCTGTGCAAGGTCATTTTATGATTTTCATCGCGGCTGACAACAGCTCAATTGACATGTATGTAGGTAGTTATACGTCAAACCTTGTACTGCGTCCTATGTTTTTCGTTTTGTACATATTCATTCAAATCATCGCTCTAGGAACTCCGAAATGTCTCATTCTAACGTATTGGCATGTTGATATTAGGTAAGATAAGATATAGTGTACATTGGATGGCTAGAAACTGTTCCAGGTGTTCGCTTGCTCGCAAGTATGTGCACCGAGACATCCACAGTAGAACGTTATCTTCTGACGGACGCGGAGTATTTGATCTTTGAGTGCCCTTAGGGTAGTGTGTCCTAGTCGGTATCGTTATACCACTGAAGCATCCACCAGAATTCAACTCTTTCCTTCCTGGTGAGGAGTTCTCCGGGCACTACTCTAATGCGATCTCTGATTAGAATCGTGTATCACGTGCTAAGAACCGTCTGAAGAAGGCTCTCAGAACCCTTTGATCTTCTACCAAAGTTTTAACGTAGCAACGGCATTAAATATACGAGTATTCGTGTACGGGTGTGAAGAGTGACATTTATAACCTTTGGGATGGTTTATTGTAAATAATATGCTTACTCATGGTTCGTGAAATATTTCTGTTCGATCGTTAACCATATGAGACTATAATTTCCGTGAAAGTATTTCTTATTTAGACTTTTACAATAGGTAATTCTAAACTAAGTTTCTAATCTATTACAACTAGCTGATCTTACGCTCTTTAGAGCAGATTTTTTGCACACAAAATCTTATTAACCCTCTAGTTTTTCAATGGGCCCTCATCTACTTTTTACGAAATTTAGGGTAATGAATCTCTGAACGCTATGCTTTAACGCTATACGAAGTCTTGTCGCAATTTCACTTACTATCACAGTATTTTGTTGCCATGTAGGTGAGCATTTGTTTTGATTTAATTTCATTATATTTAGTTGCATGTTGATTCTTCAATTATGCGCTCGAGTGAAATTAAAGTTTTAAAATTTCAAACTTTTTCTTTTCATGTCTTCTTCTACGATCTTACGTTTTATCTTATTTTCATGTTCTAAAAAATATATTTATTTTAGACCTTATTCTTCTTGAGAATATAAGTTATTTGTTTTTTTTATTATTCACTTCATCACGCCCGGGTGAGTTGCGTGGAAGTTTTTAGCGTCTCGTGCCTGTAGATTTTTAAACTGGATGAATCAGCGAGGACAAAAATGCTGGTCGAAGTTGCTGCGTATTTCAGGGCAAGCTGCTGGAGAGGAGGTGGCGGTGTAAAGCGCTCTAATTATATGCCCTATATCTCTCCCCATCCCTCTTTGCCTCCCTGCGGGGTGTATCACCCTGCGGCCACCCCTTTCGCTCGGTTGAACCCGAAAATCCACCGTCGCCGGCTCGTGCCTCCCCTTCCTCCGCCCGCATATTCCCCCAGCCTCTCCCCGCTCCACGGGGGCGCGTCCTTCCTTTTCCGTCGAGCCGCCGCAGCTTCCTCTCCGTGCCCGAAGCGAGCGAGCGACCGACCCCGGTGTCACCCTTGCCCTTCCCACGGACCACTCTCCCGTCCGAGTGTTGTACGTCGCATCCCCGCGGTTAACACGCACACTCACGAGCATGGGATGGCTGTCGTCATCTCCGTGTCCCCCTTTCTCCCTCCACATCCTCTGTACTCGTCCTGCTCTCCGTCTTCTCCGTCTGCGGCGTTCATCCTTCTGACCACACTCTCTCTCTCTGTCTCGTCATCATTCTCTTCTCCTCGTGTTAGAGATGCTATATAGGAATGATGAGTTAGTTGGTGCGAAAGGTTCCCCTGTAGATTGAAGAACTGGAGCGCGATCACGGTTATCCATAATGCTTGCACTCGCGTTATCGTTAGTTCATCGCGCTCATGAGAGCGAAAATGTGATCGTAATTCTTCAAATTTCGTCAGGTGCTTTGAATCACTAGTTTTAATTGAATTAAGTGCGTTCTTAGGACATTAACTATGGGCACTGCCCTTATGGATCGATTTCCGTTTTGGATAACGATAACGTCAACGCGAAAGAAGGTACCGTGAGCCCACCCCTGGATCCCATTTTTCAGGTTCATCTGCGTGCGTCAGCGTTAAGTTGACAGGCGTTCTCTCCTTCGTTACTGGAGGCTTCTTCAGGTCAAACTGGAGATGTTGTTCGTCGGATCGTAGCCGGACTATAATGGCAAGTTAGTGGTGCCAAAACACATACTCAATTCGCTTCTTCGTTTCCATTGGTTATGGGGTTGACTTTTCCATTTTATTGCTATCGAATACCCGTCCTGTCTGTTGAAGTTTTCTGGATTCTTAATGATTTCAATGGCCTCGCAAATCACCCTTGGGAAGTATCTTCTTTCCCTCGCGATCACCCTTGTGTTTTGTAAGTCAATATTGTGAAAGATTAGAAATATTCGGCGATGGCTGAGAGTATTTCTTCTCCAGTGTTCTCTCGTGTTCCTCGGTTCTAACTAGTTCAAGGAAGGATAAAAAAGGAATCAGGTTGAGAGCCGGAAGTCTTTCTTTTTCAGTGCTCTCTCATGTTCCTTGATATTAACTTGTTCAAGGAAGGGAAAAATGGGATCAAATGATGAGATAGTTGGAAAAATGAATGGGAATCAGGTAAATCCGATTTCCCATGGTCAATATTTTTTTGTATGGCTGTGAAACTTGGGTATACCAGGATTAAAATAAGTGTTGGTTGATTGAAGTGGGTATGAGCTATCTTAGAAGTGTTTGCTGTAAAAGTTGGAGGGATAGGTTTAGGAATGAGAGGTTATTGAAACAGTGTGGAATTCCTGCTTAGGTAATGAATGCATTAGGAAAGAGCGTGCTTCGTTAGTTTGACTATGTTAAGAAAGTATATAAGTCGAAATTCGTTGATAAATTTTTTATTTTGTTGTTAAAAAGAAGCAAGGCCACAAAGTCAAGCCTGAAAATGTTTTCTTTCAATGGTTTTTCTATTTTTACTTGATTGTACTCTTTAAAAAAATTATACATTGCATGTTCACATGTATACCTTAATAGGCTTTGGTTTCATTTGTCTTTCTGCTTGAATTCTATTCTGAATGTACTTCTTGTTAATTAACTTGTTGGAGATGATGAATGAGGTGTAGAACCCAAGTTACTCTTTGCCTCCTGGACGTTTTCGTCTAGTCTTGCGTCTCCCTCCTTAGAAACGTCTTACTCGTTTTTCTCACCCGTGGCTAGAGTTTTACACGCCTCGGAAACTCTTCCTTTGCTGCACTGGCTTCACATTCAATGGCGGTGGTGTCTGCGCTGGGCGCATATGAAGTACCCTTGTCCGAGTTTATAATATGCCTGTGTGACGCTTTCTTCTCTAAGTACACATGTACTACAAGACGCTTTGTTTTGCAAGAGTAATATGTAATTCATGTTTATCTCCCGCGTTTTATGTTTTGAATTAATATTAAATATTTGTAATGAGTATTGATTTAGATGTTGCTGAGTGAGCTTCATTTGAGGTGGCGTACTCATGTCGTCATATTCTTTTCTGATGAGTAATGAATGAAGAAGTATTTCTCAATATTCGCTCGTTACTGTTTTTGTTTTTTTAGTAACCCTCAAATGGGGCTCAAAGGAAATACGTTTTCACTTTGCGATTTTCATGTGTTCATCCCCGCTTTTTATTGCCATTCAGTAACTTTTCCTCGCTGAAGTAAGATGGCACATGACTGCTTCTAGTGTATCTGCATTTGGTAACGTAAATTTCTCGACATCTAAGTTGTCAGTTTCTGTTTCAGGAAACTAAATACAGAAATAATAGTCGAAGGAAATTAAATTGTTGTAAATTACGAAACTGATAAAATAAGAGAATTATTTATCTCAAAGCAGCATAATTTATTCTCATTCCTCTATGACACTTACTTGCTTGGTGTGTTTGGCGCTAAAGCCCAAAATATTGGCATTTATATAGTGTGCATAAAGGTATAGAACCGTTGCAAATTGCGGTATTTTTAGTCTCGCTACTTTCAATCAACTGGATTAATCATCAATATCTGCCCCATAAAATATTTCTGTTTCAAGGATCTTGTGTGAAATGGAGTATGTTCAGTCTTCTGTTCAATTACATTGAGAAAAAGGTTGAACTTAATTAACTTTTACGTTGATTGATTTGTTATTTTCTTCACTTTCGTTATCAGTCTTTCCTTTCTCCTTTAGCAATAGTTAGTTATCCAAAGAAGTCTTTTGACCCTGTCATTACTCGCCTTTCTATCACGGTCTACAATCTATGTTACCGTAGCCTTTTATCACCGTTTTTTTTTTTTTTTTTGCCATCCTATGTGGGTAGCAATTAACCTGGTAACCTTTCTTAATCCTTTGTCATTCTCTTGAAAGCTACTGTACTATCACTTAATCGCCAATCGCTTTGTAACAGTAAAATTTCTATAAGATTCATTTGATAAATTTTACAATCTTACGATTAGTCGCTTTGTAACAGTAAACATTCTGTACGATTCATTTGATGAATTTTACAAGCTTCCAAATAGTGGAAAAATCACGCACAGCTATCCAAGGGGTGGATGCGTACTCAGATCATAACGTAGTTATGATGAACTGCGATGTTAGATTCAAAAGTCTTTGTAAAAGAAGTGGGATGAAGAGGTGGAACGTAGAAGCATTGAAAGGGTTGAAAAGAAGGGAATACCAGGAGCTAGTGCAAAATAAAATAAATAGGTGAAGCAAAGCGGATGGGAACAATAGAGAGAAGATGGAAGACTATGAAATCAGGTACAGTAAGAGCGGTAGAGAAAACAATAGGAACAGTGGAAACGTGGAGAGTAAAGAAGCAGTGGGTTACGGAAGAAATGATGAGGAAAATAGAGAAGTATGTGGAAAAACGTCAACATGGACCTAGGGAAGAGGACGTGTATGGAATTAAATAATGAAAATCTGCGAGTCACCAATCGGGCAAAGGAAAACTGGTGGAAGAGACAGTGCGAGGAAATGGATAAGCTGCTAGAAGTGGGGGATATGAGTTCACTATTCGCTAAATTGAAAATGGTTAGTGGGTGGTTCGAGTTTGCAAACTATAGGTACTAAAGGTAAAGGACGAAACAAGGGAGATATTAATAGAACAGGAAGATATCCAGGATAAATGGGGAGAAGACGTGGAGGAGCTGGCTATATGACAGCGGTAATAGACCTGCGAACCTAAATACAGAGAATGAGAGAACAATAGATAAGGATAACCTCGGACCTGAGATACTCTAAGGTGAAGTAGAGGGAGCATTACCAGAGATGAAGGCAAGATTAGACGTGGGATCACATACCTTCGAATTTACTGAAGAATTTAGACCTGTATTAAGGAAGACGATATCTTTTTGAACTTATT
This sequence comes from Pyrrhosoma nymphula, assembly GCA_963573305.1. Taxonomy (NCBI): domain Eukaryota; kingdom Metazoa; phylum Arthropoda; class Insecta; order Odonata; family Coenagrionidae; genus Pyrrhosoma; species Pyrrhosoma nymphula. The sequence goes on along the minus strand of OY754333.1, from coordinate 137,198,518 downwards.
GGCGGGATCTAAGAGGGAAGAGTCTGGCCCGAGTGTTTTGTGAAAACGGTCTTAATATCTATCCCATAGAGGAATAAAGCGTTGGAATGGGAGGAGTATAGAAAAATTAGTTTAATTTCGCACGGGGCAATAGGTTTGCTTAGAATAATTAAGTAAGGGCTATAGAGTAGATCAAATTACCACTTGTGTGATGGCCAGTTTAGGTCCAGGAAGGGGAGTGTTCTCGGGATGCGATTGTAGTGATGAGGACATAAATGACCATAAGTTTTTGGCTTGCTATGTAGATTTCGAAAAGGCTTATGACAAAGTAAATTGTGGGAAAGTAATGCATATCCTCGGGAAAATAGGAATTGATTTCCGAGATAGGAGACTTATCCGAAACTTATATATGACCCATAGGGCACAGGTGATGTTAACTGACGGTGAATCGGGGTGGGTAGTTATAGGTTGCGGGCAAAAGCAAGTGTGACGGTTGTCACCTTTGCTTTTTAACTTCATTCCTGAGTAAATAGTAATAGAGGCAAGGGAAGAGCTAGACGTCGGAATAAAAGTAGGAGGCCAGCTGACAGTCTGTTAGTTTCGCGCGTTGGCTAGTCGATATTTGGAGGCTTCAGTAGATTCATTAGAATTTCAGTATGGGAATTGCGGAATGAAGATAAATCACAAGACAACAAAAGCAATGAGATTCTGTGGGACAAAGAAAGCGAGTCATGTAATTGAAACCGGAGTAAATATTTCTTTATCCCAGTGAATCTCATTACTTTAGTTTTTTTAAATTATTTATCTGCAATCCATTTTTCCTGCACTGCTTTTATACTCGAGCTTGTAATTAGTCTTGTAATTTCGATTATCGACTAATCAACGCCTGGTCGTCCACGAATGTGAATTTATCAGCTTACCTCCTCAAGATACGCACGAAATTGGTATAAACATAGTCCGTGAATTTTGTTTTCCAAGTGGTTGGAAACTAATTTGATTGAAATCAGGTTATAGGGAGGTATTATCCATCTTTTTATGTCTCCTAGGATTGAATTAAATATTGCCTATCATTTGGACACGCTTGTAGAAATATATGCTATTTGTTTTTATTCTTTGTACACCACTTTCCTTGGTCCAATTAAGATGTGGACGAAGGAAAGTCAAGGGGAGAATAGTTTTCGCTCATAAATGAATCCGCTTATTATTGGATGTAATTTTCGTCCACCCCGTTGGTGCATGAAAAAAACCAAATTCACTTGAATGTTGGAATTGCATTCAGAGACTTTGCCAAATGTCTGCCGAGGAATCCTGAGTGTTATGCACCCCCGCATTACAGAAATGTTTCCGGGTTGGCATAAGCAACCAGACAGTTGTAGCAGAGGGGTGACCAGGCGTTCATTCATCACGCTGTAATGCTTTCCCGAGTTGCATATCCACTGAAGTGTCGTAGAATGCCTTGGCAGTGAATGCTCTTATCCCGTGAGAGTGCCGGAGGTTATTTTCATACTTAGTCATGGTTGACCCTTGATTTAGAAACTCCTGTGCCTATGGAATTAAGCCTATACCGATTGAGCCATATGGAAAAGTAATGGACATTGCTAGAAAGAATTGCTCGAGTCTTTAATTACGTATGCTTTCGTACATTATTTTCGATATGCAAAATATTCAAAATAGTAGCTGCTGTCTCTAGGGTTTATGGACAGGATGAAGAGAGGGAGGACGTATACTGAGATAAAGAAGTTGTGTAAGTGGATAGGGATCTGCGCCTGTCAAAATCTTAGGGATTTTATTATCCTCCATATCAGCGTACCTTATTCTCATAATGGATTGCCCTTATAATAATAATAATCCAGTGAGAATGACTCTGATTAACTAATTTTTTAAAGGCAAGACTTGTCGCACACTTGGTGGTCACTCGCTTGGCTAAGGTTATTAGTAAAATTCAGATCGCATGGTTTCGAGTTGACGCGGGGGATAATTTGTCTGCATATAAAGTACTGAAAATAGTGGGAAGAATAAAATAGAATCTTTTCGTATTTATAGGAATTATTTCTCTCTTCTATTTATACACTACTACGACAAGTGCGGACCACTAATTTACAATACATCTCTTTTTTCGTTCTGTCTCTATCCCAATTACTCTAAAATATGTTTTTCATATCTGTGGGTAAAACCTGTATTCTCAACATGTATCAATTCCACGGATTACTATTTTCTATCATCTTGCGAGCCTCTCCAATTTCATTAATGCGTAAATTAATATCTATACCTTTTTATTTTATTCTGGTATTTTAAAAAATAATGTAGAATTGCCTAGGATACTGTCAATTATTGCCTCAACATGGCGAAACGAGTGGAGTAGTGTTTGGTCTTTTTATACCTGCTCATTTTTGGGACGTGCGTTCCGTATTTTATCATAGTTCGATCATTTTTTTCGTTTCTACACTTCCAATTCCTACTGCTTTTACCGCTACCACTTATACCACTAGCTCTTAGATGCCCCTCTTTGCCGTAATTGCTATCCCATTCTAAATATGCGCCTCTTCTCTGCATCTTTGTGCGTCATGCACATTTTTAAAACGCTATTCATAGCGACCCGATCGACGGATCCGCCCCCAATACTGAATGCCCCGCGCAGTCTGGAGGAATGACGCCCCCAGTGAGAGACTTCTCGCCAACGGATGAAAATAACGAAACATAAAAAAATAAACAAAGATTTCTCTCTCGCAGCTTAATCGCTCGCTTCCATTTTCCCCCGGCACTATAGGCGCGAGGCCCAGTGCCTTTTTATTTTGCTCGGGGTATCGCCTCGCGCGGAAATTGCGCCTGAAATTACCGATCAATGCGCCATCACCGAGGATATTCACTTCCCTCACTTGGCGATCTCAACGCTTCTTTTGAAAGGTGAGTTTCCCGGCCATCCTCTCCCGCACTTACCCTTTTCCCGAGGACCCTAAGCCCGCCTCCCTAGCTTTTACGGTCCATCCTATTGAGAGAGAGGAGCTTCCCCTCATTCTCCTCCTTTCTTCTCCTCGTGCGTTATGGGCTGTCTTTCTCTCCCCCGCAACGAACCCATCCTATCTCCCGTTAAAGGCGCCCTCTGTACGCCCGCTCCCTCGCTAGGCCTCCTCGTCTCTTCGCTTCGCTCTTCTTTTTTCATGAGTCGTATACTAGTTCGCCCGCATGCCACTCATCCTCAAATAATTAAACTCGTGTCGTGTGGCCTGCGTGCTTTTTGGACTGAAGACTTTTAGACGGTATTATTTTTTTATTACAATGGTGCGTAAAAATTTATGAAAGTGCTCGTGGTAGTATAAAATATCGGATGGGAGTAAAAAAAATAAATCATCAAGAAATTCGTTTTTCTCAATGATTTTAGAGCATAAGTTTTATTTTCTACGCCCAAATTCAAGGCGATTTAGCTCATAATTTGTCGGAATTTAAAAATGTTTCGTAATTTGTTAGATATTTCAATGAATGGATAAAAATATTTACTCGCATGTGGCAGAAGTTAAAAAAATATTAAAGTGTCAATAGGAATGATTGACTGACTCGAATAAATACGCATTTTTAGCTTTTATAATACTTATGTAAATGTGTCTTATCGAATTTAATTTTGTATTTATGTGAAAAAAAGGCCTGAGTGTCATTTAAACTTCAAAATCAATAGCGCATGGCTTATAGCATTAACTCTTATTCACTATCGCACTCAAAAGTGTATTTAGTTCATTGACGAATATGATATCGACATCCACTTCAAAATAAAATTGGAGTGTCTTGAAAAATGCAATTACATATATCGTAAAGCTATGGTCGGGTTTTTTGAAGTTTATCTGGCTATTGTGTTTTTTACAGTACCTAGCATAAATTTTGTTCCGGAAGAACTTATAGAGCATCTGGCAGCATAAACCATGTGGTCGTGATCATTGCGCATTAAATTTACTTTTGCAACAAATGTTATTTAAATATTTCCCCCTAGATTATAATGTGTCTTAAATCATAACCCGAAGAGAAATGATGGTGCTCCTATTTTAATTCTTAGTTTATGGTTCAATGATACGCATATAGAATTTCGTTAGAAAAAAAGTCCCTTTTGCTTAGCAAAGTTATGAGGAGATTATGTGCACTTGTACGCAGAGTCACGTGCCTACGACAGAGATTAAAGAAAAAACTAGTGCTGACTTGCGCTGGTAATTTTTAGCAATCCAGTCACAAATTCTGACGAAGTTGTTGCTACTGTTATTAATTGAGTACTTTAATAATTTTTTATATGCATTCGTACTCGTACAAACAAGTAGTTCTTGGTATTTCTGTTTGACGTGCTCCGACGGCTAAGGTCATTACGTACATACTGTCTGCCACGGGCAGACAGGGGCAACAGCACTCGGACGAATCAGAGGATCACCCCTACAAACTCGAGCCGAGCCCAACGATGCTTAACTTTGGTGACTGATCGGGAACCGGTGTTTCCATCATGGCAGGGCGTTGCCCTATTAGAAGCAAATTCCTTATATAAAATCATATGCGCATATTGTGCATATCCTCTGCTAACTTTATCTAACTTTATTAATTTTTACTAATAACTCTATGGTACATAAAGAGAATTCTACCATTTATGTGGTCTACCTCTCTGAAAATCAAGGGTCTTTTTTCCTTTAAATATAATTGATTATATATATGGATAAATGAATAATAATTATAATGGGGAAATAAATTATCATTAATGATCGACTCTTCCTTTTATCTGAAAATTATTTTTAAACCTCTCCCAATTTTCGATGGGAGAACAATTTCTTACTGCATTAAATGATATACTAAGCTTATCAAATTTGAGATCATCGCATCTTGAGAATGTCTTTCTAATATTGGCCAAACTAGGTTGTGTGAATAAAATATGAGTTTCTCTCTTGGATAGGGTTACTCTTACCCCCACAGAATATGCCCAATTTGTTTTATTTTTTTAATTTAATTTTTTTAACTCCTTTACTCAGATATTGTTTTAGTTTATATATGGTTTACACATTTATCATTAATGATCATTTGAACCTTCAAGGACTATTTTGAGTATTGTTTGTCTTAATAGCAGAGAGAATACTCTTGATTTGCCTCGATTGATAGGTCTTATCGAAGCTAAGAGAGTGTGCATAAGGAAATGACTTTTGTTCTCCTTTTACACCAGCTCAGTTGTCTTCAATCGCTACTGTTTTCTCAGTGGTTTCCCTCATTTTCCGTCCTTCACATATATACCATCTTTGCCCATGACGACGCCGTCTCGGGTGCCATTTCAACGTTGCCCCGCTTCTTGTGATGTTTCCAAACCTTGACTTTTTTCCCCTCACTCCCACCCTTCCAACTTCCACCCCTACCCCCCCCCCCCCTAGGTGGAATGTCATCACCATCACCCCTTTAACTGCATTCCAGGAATTATGGGTCGTTTTCAGTATTTACGGCCTCTCCGAAAGTTTACTTCGAACAAGCAAGAGTAATTGATTCGATTCCAGCGTATGCCCTTAATACTCTTCTATACGAGTCTTTTTCCTGGGGCATGCGTTTTTTATTCGCACCAATCATGCGGGTTAACTTTTGATTTAACTCTTCTTGCTTTTGGTTGACGTCATTCTTCGGTACATTTATTATCAATCTGGTACATTTGTGAGGAATTGCATAATTGATATTATGACAGTAAACGTAGCAGTCATGTAATTGAGACTTAATTCAATGACAATATCCTTCTGATGGATTGCCCTCATCTTTTGTAGTCAAATGTTAAATACGACGAGTTAAGATACTTAGAATTCACTTTAATAAGGACTTTTCTCTGTTTGATCCACAGTAAATAAAGTTATTTTTATTTACTGTGGTAAAGTAATAAAATTAGTTTAAACGTCAGACGTTTGACTATGAATATTTAAGGAATGCCTTTGATTAACATAAACATTTCTTACTGCTTTCGACCAAGAGTATGAAATTTGTGATTTCATTTTACTTGTTTTGAGATTTCCATTCTCCACTCCAAATCTTATAGTTTCTGAACGCACGTCAGTGCTACTCCATTGGTACTCCGTGGTATTGTAGTTTCTCTTATGTCCATTTTAGCCCAAACCTCTAACCTTGCACGTTTTTACGGGTGTATTATATAGTGTGCCTATCTTCTTGTGAATGGACGACCAGTGAATGGACGTAAATGTAATCATAAAAATAAATTGTCCTTATTAGTTATTTTTCCGAAGTTTTTAGACTTGTGGTTGATTAAAAATACCCTCGTTTGCGCAGGGGTTAAGTCCTCGACTGCTAATCCGGTGGTCGTGGGTTCGAGTCCCGCTTTAGGGTGTTCACACACTAGGTCTTGGTTGTATGTCTTATACAGGCAATGTTTTTCACCTAACCTTCATATAAAAAGCCCGGGAGGATATTTTCGGTAATGATAACTGTAATGTAAATATTAGGTCAATGACATAAATTTGAAATTGGTTTTTCTTTCTTTCAATACCCAATATTAAAATTTTACGAAGGGAAATCTATATAATATTGGTGAATTTTACGATAAAACAAATTAAAATTTAATTCTAGTGGAGTTTCTGTTGATACCTCCATTAGGAGCATGAATTAGTTAAATTATATGTCTATGTATTAGCATATGATGTAGCCGGGGAAGAATGGTAATTCTCACCTCGCCAACATAATGATGGCACGCCAAAAGTAGTACCATTTCAAGATGTTAAATGCTAATTTTATCTTAGGAATTTTATTCATACTATGCTGTTTTCGAGTTTGGTACATATAATTTTGGGCATAATATGAACGTATGGGATGTGTCTTTGGAGCTCCTCACTCTGCAATCCCTGAGGCTTTCTGCCGCTGTCTCTCTTTTTTGTGCGTCGAATGTGTTTATCTCTTATGGGCGCGACAGTTTTAATTTCAAAGACCCGTAAAGGCGTTTGCGCTTAAACGGCTGTGACCTTGTGCATCGCCTCTTGTCCCTACCCCCTCTTCCGGCGCCCCCGTTTTAAGGGATGTGGAGGCAGGTATAGAGGAGGTAGAGGATTAAGACGGGGGGGGGGGTCTGCTGGAATTCGCGAGACGCTCTGAAATTAGATGAGAGCGCAGCCAAGCACTCTTGGCTGGGTGCTTGTGTTGTTTCTTGGAGGTGAGACGACCTTATATCTTAACGTTTCCCAAGCTTCTTGCCCAGACGTTAGAGGTAAGAAGAGGAGAGTAGTGGAAGGAAAGGGGATGAAGTGCGGCGGTGATAAAACGAACAAAAGTCGCAGCAGTGTCTCCACAGTCTTGGGAAGTAAAAAAAGTTAACGAATAAAAAATAAGGGGACGAATTTTTTCGGAGATGGTAAAAATCGTCCGTTTATCAGTTTCTCGCGTTCCGAAGCGTTTTTAAATTGGGCGCTTCCTTGATGTCTTCTTCGTTTTTTTTATAAATTCCGTTTATTCTCCTTCTGGTAGATGGGGCCGTTAAAAGGTTATCTCTCACCCTTGCCCCTAAAAAATAATGTCTCGCGAAATTGCCGCGCGAGAAGTTTTCATTGTTGCTCTCGTCGCCGTAAAGTCTTCCTTCAGATTAGTTTATGGTCGTCTCCTTCTTGTTTATTTTTTTGACGGTTCCGCTGTGGCTCACGGACAGAGGAAACGATAAGAATCGTCTCCTATATCCTTATGGGAAATTTTTGAGATGGTGGGAGAGGAATGAATGTTGGTGGCGGAGATTCGGAAGAGGTAGAAAAATGGTTGAAGCACTAAGTGGGGTAGGCACGCTGAATAGGGTGACAGAGGTTTGAAAATTGAGTAAGAATGCATGAGGAAGGAATACTAGAGGAATTATGGACGACATAATGGGAGTAGATGGTAGTAAGAGATACAGACGTTAGGCTAGGAAAATTGTGTTGTCAATAAAGGCTGGAGGAGGATAGATTGAATACAAGAAGGGCCCAAAAACCTCTCTTATCTATCGATTGGACACAAATGATGATGATAGTGTCATTTCTGTAGGTTTTGAGGTTTACGGATACGATTCGATTTATATTCCTTGGCGTAATGAGGACGAAAGACTTGGCTAGGCCACCCATCAGGCAGAACCATAATTCCACTCTTTCCCGCTAAAAACCTCAAAATATTCATGATATTGTGATTTTGATTAAATCAGGGGTGTGCACATTGGGCAATTTTTGAAAATTTTCCCTAAAAATCCCTTGATTCATTCCTACAAAATATACCGAATCTAGACACTGAAGCCTCTACTGCAATGTGTATACATGGAGTAATTCCCGCAGAGGATCTAACTACTTACGGCACTGTCAGGGGCGAGCACTCGTTTGATCTTCCTCCTATTATTTGTGTCAATTCCGTTGTAACAGCTTCTTCTTTGTTGTTTTGTCCATCTTCTTTGTTGTTTAAAAATCTCCGTACCATAATCAAATGAGTTGTAACAGAAGGCCATGCAAAATTTGTTTCATGGAGGCTGTTGGATAAATAAAATATTTAAATATGCCAAGCAGTAAAATAGTAGAAAAATTGATTTGCATGTCCGATAACCAATCACATCTCTGGTTCATAATTAAACAAATGCGTAATCGTAAAACCTCTGATCCATCAATGGTGGTGGCATTTATGATTGCCTTGAAAATGGCTATAAAAAAGTCTGATAAAAAAGCTGGTGAATTTAATAAAATCCATTGCAACGGTATAAAAAAATGGAGTAGCCTTTTTAAATGTCAAAAATACGAACATTTCCCAATACCTTGTAAAAAAAAGAGTTTTCCCAAAGTCGATACCTAGGTAAATCGCTTTATCGTACTGATAAATTCTTCTAGGGTCTCCCTACTACCGGTTTAATTACTCTCACGCCGGTTCCACAGTGGTTTTTGTGTTCATTTTTATACTTTAGAAACCTATTACCGGCTTTTACTGGCTTATGAACGATACATTTCTATGTACATACTATTTTTCTATTCACAAAATTGCTGTTGTGAATAGAAAAATAGTAGATTTCCTGTTATACTACTTACCTTCTCAGTTTTTAGAATAGCCGGTGCCAAACAGCCTCGTGCCGCATGTCCTTGTATAGGGTAACGTGTAGATGTAGATTGTAGTGGCCAAGCCACCCTGGAATTTGTCCGACTGGTAATAATGCCCGAGAAGTTGTCCCGCGGAGGAGGATTTTCGCGGAGAGAAGGAAATGCAATTACTACGCCTCGACCGGAGATAAGAGAATGATCGATCGTGGTGCTCGGCTGAAGATTAATGTGGATGAGTGTGGGAGTGGAGGGAAAAAATGAGACAAAAGAAGGCCGTTCTCAGCAGTCCCGTGGATACACTAGCGAAGCGGCCAGAGCCGGCTCGACCACCCGCCGACGTGAATCTGTGAATCGGCGAAAAAGATTTCGCTCGTTCAATTCCTTCGCCGCTGCACATGAACAGCTGGCATTGCAATCAACCCATGGGGACGGGAAAGCGAAGGGAGTGGAAGAACATGATGCGGAGGAATCTTTAAGATATTGACTGGCGACAGCGTGAGATTAAGCGTATGAGAAATATCTCTCCACCATGTCATCAATGGTAGTCTACCAAACAAGTGGTAGGTTCGAAAACAGTCATGCCTCTTACTTGTCAGACCGCGGAGATTTGTTTACAACCTTGGGCTACGTTAAAATATCTACTTCCCAGTATTTGATCACTTTCAAAGTCTTCTTCGTATCTTCTATCTCCCTTCGCAACGTTCAGGTTACACATTAATCCTTATTGTACACATACGTTATCTCCACGCTTACGTTTTATTCTCCTATCAACCTCACATCTTCATCAATGCAGTTTAAAGAAGTCGTATATTCACTCATATCGCTGTCTTAGTTTATGGATTGTAAGAATTTTCAGTGAGGCACTAAAAATTCAGACCCGTTTGCGAATACAAATTTTTACTGAAAAATTATTTTTTTTGAAAATCCAAGAGTAACTTTGTGTGCTGTGACACGGGGGGGGGGGGAAATTGTGATAAAAGGCCATAAATTAAGATGAATTGATTGCAGGGTTGACAAACAAACCTGCACGATAATTGGGTATCCGAATCCCGAGAGAAACGATATTTTGCTGTGAAATTCCACTCAGTGGTGTTTTCAATTTTCGTTTATTGCTATTTTCAACGCAAAGTACTAATTTCTTTGACATTTCTGTCAAAAAATCCTTTTCACCACAAAAATCGCTGGAATCGCTGGATACTCGTGAGTGAAGACGGGATGGTGACTTGAATTTGTTGCCCTATAGAGTTATTTACAGGATGATGATATAATTTACCGTCTAGGTGACATAGTGCTCTTCTGCTATGTCGTAGAAAATCATATTTCTTTTCTTATCAATTCTAAAATATTATTCTCATCATATTCTCGTCCATAAACTTTTGTAATTCCATTTAAAAGTCGTGGGGTAATGGAAACAGAGACGCAGGATTCTGTTGATGTTAGTTTGTGAAGGCCGTTTTTTTCCTCTCAAATATCACAAATATATGAAAAGGATGAACATAACTTTCGTTTTACGATCCATCCACCTGCATGAAAAGGAAACGCTGCAGCTAGTGGAGGGACGACGTGGGAGGTTGGGGCATTCTGAACGGCGGGGTGAGTAAGATCTGGGAGTTTATAGACGATTACTCGCCGGTGAAGAGAGAGAGGGGGAAAAAACGGCTAGTGGATCCAGTGGAGGGTGAATCCAGGTTGAGGGCAGGCGTCATCTGCGGCAACTGCTTGGCTCAGGGGAGGGAGACTTGGTGTGGTGGGGGGAGAGAAGTGTGGGGAGAGTGAGCCAGGACGGACCCAATGCTGGGGTTGAGAAGTGGTAATGCGGGGAGTGAGGCTTTTGGTCTCATCCTGATGGAATGCGACGGGCAATTTCCACCATTCAATTAGAGACGCGACGTGGCGTCGCATCCTTACAAACACGCATCCCACCCGCCTCCACCTCTCTACACGTTTCAGGGCGCCTTGTTTCGTTTGCGGAAGAAAGCGGACGCGTGATGTGGGGAAGGGATATCTTCGGATGGAGAAAAGGCCGGTTCATTGAACACGGTAGCATAACTTAAGAGCATAACCGAAGCTCAAACTGTGGCCGCCTGTTATTCAAACCAATCAATATGAAAACGTACTGCTCTATTTCATGTACTTTAACTGACGAAGGCTTAATTTTTGTGATGACGCTCCTTAAGCACTTTCTGACAAGTTTCATATTAAGAAGGTTCAGATCAAGGTTTTCACGGGCAAGTGTTATACGCCATTGTGAAGGCTTCCGCGGTGTATTTCATTAGTAAGATCTGGTATTTCGGGTATTCTACCGCGAACGTCCATATTTCTTGGACAACAGTTTCGCCGGCGTTCAGTAGGCGTCTTCAGGTCAGCTGAGAATTAAGAAGGCTGTCTTATATGTATCAATCGTTAGATTCAAGTGCGCGGTGATTGGTTGATATCAAATTGTTGTTGAAAATACGTTTCCAAGCATTTGAGAGCTTGTAACCGTCTTCCGTGTCATGGAAATTATTGTGTGTGCTACAGATTTTTGCTAATTTTAATAGACGAGTAAAGTTACGATTTTCTCTGGTGATTAATTTCGCCTCGTCAAAGTTGATGTTGTGCGTGGGTACCGACCAGATGTATTCTGCCGTAGCGGAAAGGCGTGTATGTTGTCTATTTGTAGCTCTTTGGGGTTCTTTCAAACGGCATTTTAAGTGTGTATGTATGTCTGAACAACATAGGCACTACCGCAGCCACATTTCACTTCGTAGACAATTTGAATTTCCCATGGTACACGAGCCTTTGCCCTGCAGAATAATTAGATCATCAGAGAAATTACCAATAACCAGAGATCAAACAGTTAACAAAGGACGAATAAATGCCCTGCCCTGAGTTGTGAGAAATCCTTTCCGGCTGCATTCGAACCCGTGACCCTGCCGCCAGTTGGGCCGACAAATTTCAGCGGTGAGCTAACCTATTTTCAATAACGTGCATTTTAATTATTTTTATCGCTCTCTCGTTCCTGGTGGAGCGCGTGTAGCCTCCGAGGTAGCTTATCATTGGCCAACCTCAGAAATCACACTTGCTCATGATTGGCCAGCTTAATGACACTAGAGAAAAATGAAAATAATATTTTCTCAAGGCGCAAAAAAAGTTAAAACTGTTTAAATTGGTATTTCCAAATTTAAATTTATGAAAATACTGTAAACCTTCTAAACAATTTTAATGAAGAGGGATAAACAAATTTGTGTATAACCTCATTAATAGAAAATTTCTAATATCCTAAAAAAAGGCGCATTGTGAACACACTCTGTTCAACCCATAGTCCCTAGTTATAATTTCTTAAGTTACTTTCTTGAGTGATGTTCATACATCCAGCGTGAATCGGCCTCAGCTCCTTAGGGAATGAGATCTAACCGTCTCGATACCGCGCAAGAGGATCGCTGCCTGCTCTATCGAGCAATGGTGATGTTGCAGCCTGTGTCCACTTTGCCGCAACGCTTCGTTTATTCACGTGACGAGATTATGCCGGGTTTCGACCAAATCGAGCGGCAAATCAAAGCAGGTCCGTCGAGGGAGAAAGATTCGTGGTCTTCTTTATTCGTACCTCTTGCACTTCGATGATACTTGACGCTGAGTTAACGACTGGATTAATAAATCTGACTTTGATCTCGTTTTATCCGGTGAGGAATCTTTTTCCAGGGTTTTCTGAATACTTTTATTTGTTATTGTCACAGCATGGTTCTCGTACTACTTGTAACTTTCTTAAATTAATGCTATCGTTTTTTATCATGCATCTATTTTTTCACTGAATGAAAATTTCTTCAATATCACCCATGATAACAAATTAGTTTTATATGCATTCTCAATGTTTCTCTATATTTTTAATGAATACCCTGCATATTATGAGAAGTAGCTAGTCTTATAATTAGGCTCTGAAAACATTGACTGCGCAGAGTTCTACTTTCATTCTTGAACTTTGAGGATGTTAGGCTTTGTTTATTATATAAGAGTAGTACTTGTGTTCCCATCTTTGGAGCGATAGAAACTGAAAAAATCTTCGCTATTTTTCCCAGAAATTCTCAATTGTAGACATCCTGTGATTTTTATGCGTTGGTAAGGTTCTAAAGGTTTTTGGAACAGGTATTGTGCTTTTATACCCGTCTTGAAGTTATGTGCGCTCGCAAAATGCTGTTGATAATTATGTTTAAAAACAAATATTATGAGGAGCAATATAAATGCTTACTATCGATGTTGAAATATTTTTGCATTTCTGAGAGCTCAATTTATTAAAAATGACTCACGGAAAAAGGCGTTCACTATCTCAGTTACATTCTAATGAACCTTTGGCTCAATTGCTTTATATATATTGTAAATTGTCCCACGTTAAACTGCCTGTTGAGCTATGTACTTCCGATGCCGCCGATGTTGAGCTAAAGCCTCCTGATAATACTTTTGATCCGCTTCCGTGACATGATTACGGGCTTCAGTGAAGCACACTCGGCTGATGTAGTTACACATGCGTCTACGTTATTGGTTGGGACCGGAAGGCCTGGTAGTAATTTCAACTTGCTGTTATAATAGCATATTTCACATAATCCCGATTCCTACGTGAGTGATATGTGGAGATAATTTTGACTGTAGTACTCGGGTTGTCGGATGATACGTTAAATGCGTACTACTTAAAACTTCTGGTTAAGAGTGAGGCACCGCCTACGATGGGTTATAACTCCTCCCTTTTTCCCATTGCTCTACTTTCCTCTCATTCTAACCACCATTGTGTTCGGTCGTCTTCCCAAAGCACCAACCAACCATGTTTTTGAAAACAGAGGGCCACGTGTTAGAATCTTTTAAGAAACTCCTCTTAAGTTATCAAAATGAGGATTATTTTGGTAAGGCTGTCCGACGTGTGATAAGTAAATACGGCATTTCGTCGGCAAATTTATTGGATCTTGTCTGCGAGTTGGTCTATGAAAAATCTAATGTTTCATCAATCAACTCCAAAACGATAAATCAGAGGGAATAGGAAACGTTCAAAGTCATTCACTCTCACGTTCCCTTTGTTCGCTTCCTCGAGATACTGTGATTACTCTTGCGATACGAGGACTACAAATTGCCAAATCTTCGGAAACGCTCGGGAACTTCAATTGTTTCTTCCTTAAAGTTCTCGGTAGAATCCGTATCAATGGGAGAGTAACTCGTTACTGAGTAAAGGAATAAAATAGGTCTGTGAATCGAGGTGGCGCGGGCGTTATCTATTGGGATTAGTAGAGAGGTGATAAATTTGAAGAGGATTTAAAATCGAGCATCGGGTGCAGAACTGCTAAGCGTGGATAATCTCATAGGTCAACTTAGGATAAGAAGGAAACGTTTTCCGATCGGCGGGGCTCAGTAGATAAAAGTAACTATGAACGATGCTAGGCGTTAAGCTGGCGTGAAGACCTCTTTCTTTGTCTTGTGCTAGGTGCTTGAATTCCAAATAACGCGATATTCAGGCATTGGTGGATTAATTTTGAGAGGGAAGGGAATCTAGCAATGGAAGCAAATGAATCAGAATCGATGAGCAGTTTCTACACTGCTCGTAAAATTAAAAGTGAACTTATCGCACATTGATTCCCTGAGAATGGCCTCTGAGGAGTCTCTGCTTCCTGTTAGTGTTGATCGCGAGGGATGCTCAGGTCTGGGGGTGTTGAAACTGCCTACAAATCCGAAAATCGATCCGCGAGAGTTTGACCCGCCAATTCAATGCTTAGACCTCCACGATACACTGGATTTTATGCATCTGTGTTATGGTATAAAATGAATAATGTACGCAATGATAGGTAGCTATAAATGGAAGAAAGAATAGCTATGCTAATATTCTATAGCCGAAGGTTCTTGTCTTCTTTGTATGACTTTTTTTTTTAAACTCGGTAGTCGTCCTGCCTCTTTTCATCCCGTACGTAAAATATTTCCTCTTTCTTCCCCTTCTCCGCTTTCACAACATCCTCCCGCTATCACGGCAATCAGCAGCCCCTCCTTACCTCTTCCAACCACCTACACTGCCTCCTCAGATCTCCGCCTGCGTTTTCCTCTCCTCACCAACAATATCAAGCACTTTCTCGTTTGTCTGCATTCCATTCTGTCCATCGCACTTTCTCCATTATCCTCTACACCCATACCTCAAACGCGTGCTCCCCATTTTCTCTTTCTTTCTCTAAAGTCCGCGTTTCTGGGTCATACAACACTCCACTTCGTTTGAGGTATTCATTTCATTCATTCAAGTATTCTACCAGCTGATTGGTAGGTTCTTGGACAGTCCCCATTCTGCATCCCAACCTCATAGACATTGTCTCGCTTTCCCTCCTAATGATGGCCCGTTATTAGATCCCTCTTCAATTCTTCATATCTTCTACCTCCTCTTATTTCGTCCTGAATTCCTATCCTCTTCCTTCCTCTTCCACGCTTCCCCAGTGTTCTCCCCTCTATCACTCTCTTCAACATGCCCTCTCCTCTCAAATCCTCCTCCATCCATCTCTTCTGTCTTCTCCGAACCTCTGCCACAAGCTTCCTCTCCTCTCCGACCATATCCAATACCTCCTCGTTCGTCTTTCTCGCCATCCAGCTAACCTTCTCCATCCTTCTCCAAACCCACATCTCAAACGCCTCAAGTCTACGCACATCCTCCCTTCGCAGTGACCAAGTTTCCGACCCATATAGCGCCACGCTCCATATTAAAGTTTTCACCAGCCTCTTCTTTACGTTTGAGGTATGGGTACTTAAAATAGTAGTTAAAAACTTCGTAAAATTAAGTATTTTCTTGATATTCACACACAAAATCTTCGCCATTAATTCACCCTCACTCGTTAACACTCTACTCGTTTCCTCCTACGTACTACCTACTGAATTAACTGAAGTGCTCTACTTCCTCCAGTATGGGACCCTCTTACTTTTATGACTAACATCGCCAACAACAACTAATGCTCTAGTCTGGTCATTTTTTCCGAGAAAATATTGCGCAGTGATAGGAAATATTACTGCCAGGCGTAGAACGGAATCAAGAGTTACGCAATCAAATGATGGCCTAGTCGGAATTTCAAATTATGATCCAAGTTAATTTGACTGTGTTTTCCACTGGACGTGTTCAAGGAGGAGGTTTGGCTCAGAACTTATGAACTCTAGAATAATTACCACTTCTCTTACATTTTTCATGTTAGGCGTTGCTTCTTAATAAGGACCTCATTCAAGTTATTATGCTTACCAATTTTAATCAATTTATTATTGGTCCAATGTGCAGCAATGAAAGGTCTGTAAACCTTCCTCTCCTTAATTAAAGCGTGGAAAAGTCCGTGTGTTTAATCGGGCAATAAGTATTCATGATTAACCCCCTTTCTCTTCGAAATATTAATCTTGTCTAATATGGATTTGAATTAGCTTTTATGTATTTTTAACTTATAACCAGGAATTTAAAATTCATTTTACCGGCGAAGCTGGATACTAAGAGCTGGATATGAAGACCTAATGGGCCTTTGAAATATTGGATTAATGGTGAAATTTAGATTACCGCGCGAGAGTGGGGAAATAAAGAAGTGACATTTATGGCTTGCAAAGAGTAGAATAAAGGGAGATAAATAACCTGTAGAGTTGGAATATTTTTATTTCACAGAAGATTTGATATTAGCTTAGCTATTATGTAAATAATCTGCCGTTTAGGGTGAGATATATAGTGGCGAGCTTGCTATTTAAATAAAGATCTTCTCAATTTTTTAAATTGTTAATTTGATATTCGTTTGTATGTAGGTATACATTTTATTGTTAAATCTGCAGTTTCTTTATTTTACCTGTAATTTTCAGGATACATGTTAATCAAGAAATATACCCCTTAATAGACCTTAAAAGAGGACTCTATAATGTTTACAGCTATGCAAATTAACCGAATATTCTTAAATTATCGACACATTGTCCATTCAATTTTGGAATGTGGAATAGAAACTAATTCCACCAATATTTCTTTAAGCATATTGTCATAATCCACCGCATCGTAATATCCTCTCTGGAGATCCGAGCGTCTTAAGCTTGGATTGAAATTGAACAATGTAAACGTGGGCAGTGGTGTTTATCGCGCGCTAATTGCTATTTTTTCCAGTTTGTATCCATATTTTAAACACATTTTCGAGAAGGAAGTGGATGAAAATTTTTGATGATAAGAGACATTGGGAGTTAAGATTGCCATGAATGCGGGCAGGTGTATTTGTGTGTTGGGGAGTTAAAGATGATCCCGGAAATGAGACTTTAGAGTAGGGACTGTCCAAAAACCTACCAATCTACCAGTAGAATACCCGACGACGATTGCATAGAATATTTATTGCATCACGCATGATATTCTGTGTGTGCATACTCATGTTAATGTATCCCGAAAGAGATTCATGGATGAGATCGCAAGTAAAACACCATATTGAGTCTTCGGACGTGGCTTAGTGTATGTAGTTCACCTTGTTAGAACCTCCTTCTCTCCCCCCCCCCCTCCCGCCAGGAGAAATGGTTCCGCCCTATCTGTGAGGGCATCTTTCTCCCGCGGAATACGCTGAAAGCTATACCTTGTTAAATTGGGTTCTCGCACGCCGCGCGTCGTCGTTATTATTTTTCCAGCCGCGGATACAGCGATAAAGGGTCGCGTGAGTTAGCGAGGCGGTCGTATTAATGGGCGTCCCTTAAGTTGGCTCTCGCCTTGGGACTGCTTACTCTTTGTAAATGGAAATATGTCATCTTACTGGTACGTAATATCTGGTGACGAGGCTGAAGTATCGGTTTCTGCGCTGCATTTTACGCAAGTTTCCCGTGATATTATTCCCCGTTCTATTTACTTCATTGCATGGTCTGGTTCTGGTCAATTCCTTACTTTGCTCTCAACAAACTTAAATATTAAACCGAAATCTTGTGATTTTGAGTAAAACTATCTATCGATATACTTCGTCATTGCTTACGATTGATCAATGCAATGTAAACAGTGAGGAAGTATATCGATAGATAGTTTTACTCAAAATCACAAGATTTCGGTTTAACATTTACGTTTGTTGAGAGCAAGTAAGGAATTGACCAGAACCAGACCATGCTATGAAGTAAATAGATTTTTCCTTTACCTCTCGCTGAAGAAGGTGGCGGCGATCCACCGAAAACCCGTGTGTCTTTTTATGTGTATTTTCCTTAGTATATATATATATATATATATATATATATATATATATATATATATATATATATATATATACATATATATATGTATAATAAATAATTTCGTACAAACAGAGGGTGAAAGAAAGAGGATAGGAAACACACAAAATTGTGAAGTCCAATGGTGGTGTGAAGATGGTATGATGGCCGATTCACAGTGAAAAAAATTCGACTAGACCGGGAATTATATATATGTATATGTATATATATATATATATAACTTCCGAACAGCTGAAGCGATTACCATGTAATTTGGTACCCATATGCATGAGAACACTGGAACAAAGATGGGCTAGATTTTAAAAAGGTCCCAAGGGCCCCTGTGTGGGTGAACCCTTTGGGCCTTTACTTCCATACGAAAAGCATAGGATCTGGTGCAGAGGTTTCTTTGTTTGCTTTTTTCAAATTCTTAAACTCATGCTTTAGATTTGAAATTTTTATTATCAAATGACTGAAAGAACAAAGTTTTAAATTCTTTTATTCTATTTTCGTATTCGCTGATTATTTTCCAAATATGGGATCAAAATTACTGGTTCTCTGTAAAATATGAAAATTGAACCAAACATCTCATTTATACCATCTGATTGACGGCTAAATGCATTATTTAACTTCCCTCTCTTAAATATACATAGGAAAATCTGCCTATCACAAAAAATCTTTTTAGTTCGAACATCTAGGCCTTGATTATGTTCTTCGATTATGCGGGCAATTTCCATTAGGTGAAAGGATACTAAGTGTAAGGTTATCTTCTTTATGAACAACACTACACTATAATTTCTTAATTTTATCCCACCGTTAAGAATCAACGGGTATTTTCGCTAGCTATCTATAAAAGCCGTTACGTTATCAAGATATTTTTAGTTTCGTCAATAGAAATTTGGAAATGTTTCCAATGAGGTGCCATATTACTTCTCTGTTTTTCACCGTCGCTAAGTTGGTAGCTTTCGTATTTGCTCTTCCGCTGTAATGATGTCTGTTTTTTATATCTAGGAATAACCCATGTTTGAGATCAAAGAACTACCTCAGTCAAGAGCCTGTTCCAAATTGCTCATGGTTCGTCATTTCAGAGACTTTTTCTGGAAATATTGCGACAAAAGAATACGAGATATCTTCCCGTAGTTTGCAAATATATTATCAAATTTCTGAAGTCCTCAAATATCATGGTTTGGTCATCCTGAATTCAACGTACACTGTAATACATAATCAATAAAATAATCCGCCATTTGAGATAAATCAAGTCATTTTAAAATTATTGCGCAGTAGAAATATTAACCGATTTCGTATTCAACTTTGATTAATTATTTCGGAATAAAAACATTTCCCGAGTTGAAGAAATTTCGGGTCATACAAATGTTATTAAGTGCGTACAACGCGTGAACAAAATTGAATTTTCTTTCTAATCCTATTAAATTTGAACTTCAAGTGCGAGTTGTAGGAGTTGAATTGTAATTAGGAAATTGGAATAGTCAAGACACAGCCGCCTTTACTCGATCTCTCAGCGTCTTGCCTCTACCCCCATGCGTCTTCTCTTTTCAGCGTTTCTGGCTAAAGAGGACCTTTAATATCCCGCCAAGAAAGCCGAAATGCGATTCCAAGTCCATTTGTGTACTCATCTCCCGTCCCACTCTTCCTCACTGACCTCCTTCTATTACGTGGGCCTAATTTTTTATTCCACTCCGCTCTTCCCCTCGGGCTGTTGAGTCCGCGGTTCGGGTCAGTTAGCAGTGGAAGCTGCTCCCACTCCGCTTCTCCCCCCGCCAAACAGGAAGTCCTTCAAACCACCCGCGCCCAGCAGTAGCGCTTCGCACGGGGATGCAAACATCCAGTAATTGGACCGTACTGCGAGCGTGCACCCGTACATCCTAACACACAAGGTCGGATCAACATATGCAGGTAGTTGATACGTCCGTCCGCACGTGAACACGGACGCGTGCTTTCGATAGGACCTCCTACCACTCTCTCCCAACGGACCCTTCATGCCATCGCACCCTTAGGTTTTCCCCTTATACCCTACTCACCATACTGACCTCAACCCTGGTCCTCACATCTTAACTTATTTTCATACGCTAGCATCCTTTGAGACACCATATTTTTGACAACAGAGTATTTTTTACAATAATTTGTGCATTTACTGATACCATTTACATTCTGAAAATGCTGGGGAAAAGTATCAAAAAAAGAATTGAATCATGAATTTCTAGAAGGGTTCATCTCGGATTTGTGAAAATTATCTGGAGCCAAAATCTGTATTTCTGTCAAATCATTTGAAGTAAGAGCGCAATGTTTTTCTATAAGTCCTGCTAAAAGCTTTATGAAAGGCACGTATGAGCTCTTTTCGCTCATAAAACGTCTCTCTATACGTATAGATGAAAAAAGAGGGGAAATGTCCTTTTTCAATAATATCCGAGATGAGCCCTTTTCGAAATACATGATTTATTTATTAATGACAGATGTTTACCTCAAAATATAATTTATATAAACGAAAACAGTTATGCATAATAAACAGAAATTTGTTGTCTTTATAAAAACCATAAAAATCGACCATTTAGTTTGATTAGCTTAAGTGATATTAATGTTTAAAGGAGCGCGTTTGGCAAGTCATGCCAATAAACTTGATAGTGGCAGACTTCACTTTGTAGAATTTCATTATGTTTGTATTCATGATTAGTTAAAATACTTGGTACTTTTCAACAAAATTTTATTTGTACGACACGTTTAACCAATTTAATTATCAGAAAATCGAAAAACCGTTGTTATGAATTATTATTTCCGCTTCCCTCCCCACACCTTCCCGATAACATGAACCTTTCCCGCCTCACCAGCCCTTGATCTACAGGTATTCTCACCTGACCTGTACGTGTCTTTCTCAACCCTGCCAGAATATTTGTATTTTTCTCCTCCTCCCCCGGAAGTACAACCACAATTAATGTATAAAACAAACCTTCTGTACCTGATGATGCCGAAAATCGGTGGAGGGCGTTGTACTTTTTGTAGAAAAATATCGAGTATTTATATTAATCATGAAAACAAAACAGAGTCATACCTGTATCTTGATCAGAGTATCTGTATCTTGATATACTCGAAAGTCATTATCGATATCCGGCTACAACTTGACAGTTGTTAGTTTTTCTTTAAGCTCTATGATAATAGAAAACAAATCAGTGTGTTTGAGGTTAATTCTTGTGCAATTTGACATGTCTTCTCCTACATGCAGCCTGTTGCTTTCGTGTTATTTCACTCTTTTGTGCTATCCTCTTTCCTGCTAAATTGGAACTAAAAGCTTCGAAGAGATTTTTGACACGTGAGTATTGAACGCGTTTTGAGGTCAAGATGTGGTACAAAAAATATAATTCTTATTCTGTTGATCACAGATATAGAGTAGGTATTGGATAGAGTACTTTAAACTCATATTATATACCTTCGAGATTGTCCGGAGTGGCCGTCCTTAGGATAATCTTTAAATTAAATTAACAAATCAATATTAATATCTTGTTTTTAAATCTCAGTTCTTGATATAATCTACATTTTATGTGACTTTCTCTTCTGCCTCTTTCGGGAACTGCTTTGCCTTTCTTTACTCACCGATCCACTATTATATTTTTCTCCTCTTAAACCTTTACTACCCTGGCAAACATTCACGTTCTTCGTATTTTAATTTCTTTCTCTCTATTTGGCTCTGATTCGACCATCTCATTGACATGAGCATTTATGTGCATTTATTTGCTTCAGATATTTTATCCTTTCCAATCTTGTGGTCATCCATCAATGGACTAAATACATGGCAGGTAAACTTAAAAAGAGACCAAACCAAAATAATTTTGTCAGCGTGATTTATTTTAATAGTTGATCAACCGATTCGAGCAGTTTATTGATGGGACAGTAAAATTAATTGTTTTTGTCTAGATATAGCTTGAAATATCTACTAACTGATAGAATGGCATTTAAACTTTCAACTTGACAAATTTTGTGCCTATCCCTCCCATTCTTACCTTTCTCCCTTCCACCTAGTCCTATGGCTTGTCTGCTTCTGTCAAATACTTCTCTTGCAATTGCAAAATTCCCCTAGATAGAAAATTGCGTTTGTATTTCTGCCATCGTATTTTTTAGAGTAAAGAATACAATGGGATAATATAATGAATGAAGAGAATGCATATTTAGGTGAATGCGTAAAAAAACTAGAAATTTATTTCGAAACAATGGCGTGCAATAATGTTTTGTTGTAAATTAAAGGTTGAGGAAATTTTGTAGTACCCGTGATGATCCCTCGTGGTTATCCTCCTAACAACACTCCAAATCCTCCTTCCTGAGCTGCGTGTTCTTTGTGAGCATATAATTTCGCAATTTCATACCGGTGAATAGTATTTTTTTATTTATTTCCTTCCAGCTCCCACGCTTCTTTTAATTTTGCGCACGTATTTCGCAGGGTTGCGAGGGTTCTTTGTTTTCAAATTACTTGACGTTGGAGACTACTGCGAACTGTGAAGTGTCTGCCCAACGGTTTTTGTGTTCCTTTTACCTTTTTTCAACGTGAAAAAGTCTCATATCCGGTTGTAGCGAGAAGTATTTTTTCTCCCTGTTCCTCCAGTCTATATAGCTGAAGACTCAGCCAAAATTTGAGTTGAATATTTTGAAAGTAGGTCAGTAGTGGTGGTGGTGGTTTTAGTTAAGCAGTCTTGCCGAAATCATATTTTTTCGCTTCCTATTACTGTGTCATTTTTCGGTTTGTATGAAATTTTTTGGTTGCACAGTATGAGTTTCATTTTATTCAAGGCGAACCCTCGCGTTAGTAACAGCTGTATTAGTTACTCTAGGCTTCTTATATTATAATGTTTAATATAATACTTACCCAAATAATTTAATCGTTTTCGAATAATAAAAACCCGTAGGGTATTTAAATATTTAAAACCATTTTCATCAGTTTCTGTATTATATTCTACCCCGGAATTTCTTTGTCGTTAATATTATAGTGCCGTCCGTTTTCACGTATTCAGTTAACTTGAAATTCCTTATAGTTGAGTGTTATGGTTATGCTTACGATACGTTATCCGAGTGTAATGTAGAACATAAGTTTATAATATACAGTTTTGATTGAGAATTGACATCAAATTCTGGCAATTTCCATCCAAGTATGTTATCGTATTACAGTTATTAGTTTTCTGACAGGAAATAATAGCTCTTTCGACCTTAGATTTTAAAGATTAATTAAATTTATAATTTTTAACTAAACGTGTGCTCACGAAGACAAAAATTATCAATGCAATCAATCTACCGCATACCAATGTCAAGTTAATTTTTCCAATACATTTTCACAGAATTTTTTTGTAATTCATAGTCGTCCGCGGTATGAAATTTGCCTTAATCCATGCCATTGAACCCAATATTTAGTTAAGTTGGCTGTGTTAAAAAGAAAATGTTTTACTCATACCTCTTAGAACCTAATCATTGCTCAAATTTAAATCCTTAAATTTAATTGTTCCTGCCTTTCAAATTTAAAGACGGAAATGTTCTATTTTTGAATGCCAAAAACCTTAAAGATTTCTTTTATATTTAAAATCGGCGAGATGGTTAATGAAAGAGCTGTCATTATCGAACGAGTGACGTTTTAGAACAAGCCGTTTTACTTTTTCCTACGCTGTGGGAGGAGTATTAATGATAATTTTTTGATTCAATTTGTTCAGTAGATAATTATAATAGCTTAGATTTGTTTTTATGAAATGCTTCACTATATTTTAGGGCGGATTGAATCAATTTTTATTCCGTAAATCATGGAAGATTTCTTGTAAATTTAATTTCAGTGAGAACGCTGAAAAAACGGTCGCATTTGTCGAATGAGTTCCGTTTGTAAATAATTTGAGTTTCATTTCACTTACGCGGATGGATTTTCTCGAGCGCTTTGGTGTATGCGCGCGCACACACGGACGCACACACCCACACACAGACGCACATTGTGAGACGAGATCCAAGTCTTTCCTCCTGGGGGGAAATCGACCGGTCTAAAAACCGTCAAGTAGTAACATTAGGCGCGTTTTGTGTTCCCCCGCCGTGTAATTGTCGAAAGCGGGGAAGCCCTGTTTGCTCTCTCGAATGGGTTCAGTCTGGCGTTAAAGTCATCAGACAACGAGCCGTAACTAATAATGAAAGCAGAAACCCCGGAGTAAGCGAGCACGCAAAGAAATTTATTTCCGGAGAGGATTAGTGTGGCGGGTTCGGCAAGGTGAAGAGCAGGGCCTGCCTACCTCGCTGTCGTGTGACGCGGGCGATTGTGAGGAGGAGATATTTCGTTGATCCCCATAATGTCACGCCGGATTGTGTGTGTACATGTGGAATTAAAAAAGTGGAGGAAAAATGGGTTCCACCTGTATTTTACCAAACTAATATGATGCGACAAAAATAGTTCTCGGGTTGAGGAAAATAGGTACTTCTGATTTGGGGTTACCATTGATTTCAAATTGGTTATATTTAGCTTTTATTTCCATTCCAATTGTAAGTATAAAAAATACTCAGTTGCAGATAAATATGCCAAGTGTTTTGAGTATGACATTTGTAAAAAAAGAGCTATGGGAGTGTAAACTGCGTCTTAAGCTATCACACCTAGAGTTTAGCTAAGAGTGGAAATGATGGTTATATTTTGAGTTGATTAACGCCTAAGAAGGTGCAGGTGAAGGTTGGACGGAAAGGAAGACAAACGAGGAAGTGGGAAAAGCAGGGTAGGTGGCGGGAAGCGGTAATGAGGGGCGATTGTTTTCTGAAGGCCGTGAAAGAGGGTAGGATGTTGGGTAGGCGGAGAAGGGGTAAAAAGAAAATAGGTTTTATGGACGGGATGAAGAAAGGTAGGACTTATGCTGAGATCAAAAAGGAAATACTAGAGAAGGATAGGGTACGGCACGTGTAAGAGACCGTTGGATATTCTCTGAATTTCATCATGGCCTACCTCTAACCGGTAGATTACTATAATGAATGAATGAACGCCTAAGCAGCAAAGTGGGAAATATGTGCTGTGGCATAAATACAATATCCTAGAGATATTATTCACTACATATTTTTAACTGAGAAGATCCACTATTTAAGTTACCTTGACCTATGTTAACTGAGCCTGGGAAGGCAATGCATAACGGAAGCCGGTTGAATGACTTTGAGGCATTGGAATAAAGTTTACTAGTTAGGTGCTGATGCGACCGACAACGGACGAAAAAAATGACGATATTGACAACTGGCTGGTAGGTTGGTATTTGTATAAGTTACATAAGAAATGACGGAAAGGTGGAGCGCGGTGGAGAACCCGGCGTCTTCATTAGCTCTCTTATACTTACGTAAGAGGCCACAAGGTCCAAAGTTCATCGTTCCTTTAAAAGAACGGAGCACTACATTTGAAGCTCTCTATCTAAAGCTCCCAAGTATATCGGGATTTTACTTTTTTTAAACTCCGCCACTGCCGGGAATCGAACCCGGCCTTCGGGGCGGGAAGCCGGTTTTTCTAACAACCAAAACATTCCATTACAGTCAAAAACTCCCACCTTGTCTCTCTTTCAAGAAAAAATCATATCTTATGACTTTCTGGTTGACATTTCACGGTGGACATTATTTTTCCCCAAAAATCTGCTTGGTAAGAGAAAGCGAAGAAGACATCGAAATTCACTGTTTAACAGATGAGTTAGAAAATTCTTTTTCCCCGCCCACCTTTCACAGCTATAACAAGAGCAAATAAAGATACTAATTCCCTATGTTCACATCTCACTAATTATCGCTTTTCTCCCCCAATTCCTTTTATTTAGGCTCTTCCCTTTGATGGCTGATGTAATAATACCCCCTTACGCTCGCTGTTACGTCGGCTCTCAGGGTATTAAATGGATATCAACGTTGAGCCTTTCAACTCTTTCCGATCGCGAAGGTATCAGATGTGGCAAGATTTCTTGAAACTAGCGGATGCCATTTACGTTGTTCCACATGGATGCATTTTAGATCTCGTTCTATTTATAATGCACATTTGTCCGTAAAAAATAATGGAAGTAAATATTCCTTTTCCTGGTTTGCGTTCTTTTTACACCTCCTGCCATACGCGTTTGCGGTGATTTTAGGGGTAGAATGTGGATATCGAAGTAGATCCACTCAACTATTTCTCGATTGGGATGGCATCAGCAATGGCAGCAGCTCTTAATACTAGCAGCTGCCATTTCTGGCGTTCCACAAGGATGCACTCTAGGTCTCGTTCTATCCATGTACCTGTAAGCAATTATTGAAGTAAATATTCTTTTTCGTGGCATGTGTCCTTAACGCCCCCTACCATCGGCGGCACTTGGGGTTGCATGTGGATCCCTGCATTTATTTTCGCTCCCGAAGGCATCAACTATGGTAAGGGGTCTTAAAACTAGCGGATGCTATTTCTGGCGGCCCACAAGGATGCATTTTAGGCCTCATTCTAGTTATAATATACACTTGACCGTATATAATATTGAAAGTAAATACTCCTTTTCGTGGCGACAGTTCCTTAACTCCCCCTGGCACACGTCTTTGCGGTGGTTCGCGGGGTAGTTCGTTGATGAACCTTTGCGTGGACGAGCTGGGGAATGGTGTGTGGTTAGGAGACTTGAGGTCGATACCACGCTCTATTTTTCTCTGAAAAGGCAAGGGAAGGGGGAAGTGACAGCCCGCGAGGGCGGAACATGTGTATGTAGTTGGAGGGAGTGGGAGGTAGAGGGTAAGGATGACGGTGAAGGTGGGGACGAATATGGGACGTCAAACGGTCGCTTTTTGAGATTATGCGAGGTACATAAAAAATAAAGAAAAGTCGTTGGGATTGAGGATTTTGCGGTGTGGCGGAGTTGAGGTTACCTGCAGATTTTTTTAGAGGAAAGTAGAGTCTCAAACGTAAACACGTGTTGTGTCATGAGAAGATGACTCTGCTGCGTTCTGTTGTTGTGATCTTTGTTTGTTTGTTCTCGGCGCCTTCGAAAAAGCTCTTTGAAAATTAAAAAGAATCGGCAGTTCGATTGGAAGCGAGTCATATACCTGCCAGTTGAACTAAAACAGTGTGTATGACATAAAATAGTGCGTATAATGCTATCTATGATTAATTCTTGTTTTAATTGTCTTTTATATAACATAGATGCTTAAATTTTCCTGAACTATTTGGTATTACGGGGAAGTTTTTTTATAGAAAAAATGGCTAAAATGGTGTTGCGATTCTGGAAACCAAAGTTAGTATTGATGAATGCTGCTGGTGATGATTGTCTGGTGAAAATGTTTCTCCAACCAAAGGTGATAATGGTGAGCTTCCGTATTCAGCTGTACTCTTTTGTCGGAGGAGAGAATGTTAAAAAAGTTTAGTGTTAATTTAAAATGTTTTTTATGTGCATTTTTTGTTGAGCAGAAAATGCATCTTAAGCACTTTTAGCGCTTTTTATATTCATTTGAAAGAAGTAGTACTAGAAGAATATTGTGGATAAGAAACTCGGAAGTGTTGTTGTGTTCTACCAATTTAGTGAGTGAAGATTTTGTTTTGTAAGGATGTGAGTGGGCACCTTTAATGTCCTTGCCGGGAGCAAAATGTGTGCCTCTATGATACTCTGAATTTTACGGAGAATATATCTTTTCGCAAATAAATGTCTGAAATTCTAAAACTTCTATTATTTTTTCCCAAGATGCATCCGCTATTGCCCTAAGTTATTCACAAACGTAAAACTCAACGCAAATGATCGTGATTATTACAGATAAAGTGATGGAAAACTTATGGATTCATCCAACGTAGTACTATCCTCTTTAATGTCATCGCGAAGCCTTTCTCCTTCCCTTTCCTCCACCAGCAGTGATCCAACGTACGTAAAAAAGTCTCTCCGTTTGTTAAAGGATCGTCGACCTACAGATATCAAGCGTTGAAAAATTAATCCATGTATCCATCCTTAGGAAACATGTGTCTTCTTCGCTGAATTCAGGAATGAGATCTCTGAAGGTCTGCATTCCTGTCTAATCTCCTCCGACTTTTACAAATCCTCATACTCCCACCAAATATTAATTTTATTCTCTTTCCATTAAATATTAGTTATTCCCGTGTCGGACGTCCTGCCTTTTATCTCCTCATCCTCCTTTGCTTCTAGTTCTGTGTTTAACTGATTATGGTAGCTCAGAACTTGACCACCTTTTCTCCATATCCTCAGTACGAAAAATTCGGATAACTTTAGCGCGAAAATCAGAATTCACTCGGATATTATATTAGGGTTTATTGGATTTTTATCGTAATTTCTAATGGCTTTCGATAAGCTTCAGTCAATTTTAAATTCTCACCTTGACCATTGATTGACCGATTTGCAATGCGCTTATAAAACCTGGGATGTTTTACTATTCTCAAGATCTTGGGTTGTAATCCGTTCTGAAATATCTTATGCGGGAGTAGTATTAATGAGGAACTTGGAGTTAATAAAGTAAAGTGTTTTTCCTTATCATTATGGTGCACCATATGCTAAAAAAGATTGATAGTGTTTCTTCAATCACACTATTTATTGTCAACTGTAAGTTGACTTGATACCATGGTTTTGGGTACTCGCCACGTTATCACATAGCTATTCTATTAGGTTTTGAGGCTAGGTGCCCTTTTAATAGATAAGTTATCATTCAATGGGCAGTTTCCCTTAAATTTAACATGTGAAATAGGTTACGTCCTTTGTCGTTTGAGTGGAGGGTAAAACAATAGGGTTAGCTTGTAGGATTATGAATCGACGCCTAAGGAAGGAAGATATATTGGGATAGGAGTAAAAGGTAACTCCTCTGGGGGAAAGCCCGCCTTCGGCTTCTAGAGTCCATGGTTTTATGTCCCATCCGATTGACGAAGTTCCGCCCTTGAAGTGCCCTACTCGTAGCTTCAGCGTGGGGATCGTATTCCAGTGAAGACCCACCACCGGACAGAACGAAACCCAGGCCCTCCCTGTGTGAATTCAGCACCCCAGAAACAATACTATTCCGGCTCTCATACACATCCTGTTCTGATTCTCCGAGTTTTATAGTGCTTCATGAAGACAATGATAATAAAGGTGGGATGATAACTCCTAAGTCAAATGTATTCAATGATGCCTAACGAGATGTGGTGCCATTATGGACTTAAATACAAAGAAAAATAAACATACTTATTCCTGTCCACTGAATGTTTACTACGCTAGCATGAAGCGTTATCCTCAGGTACATTAGGGATTGTACCTGAGGATCACGCTTAGGTGTTGAAACGCATAATGCAATAAAACATTCAGTAGAAAGAACTAATTATCTATTTATTTTAGTCCAAAATCAAAGATGAAAGTATTGCGTAAATTCCAAACGGGTTTCCATAGGTTCCAACTGATTTATGGTTTCAATGAAAATTTCTATGAAAGTCTGGGATGCGAACCGGAGTCCTCCGCGTGGGAAGGCACTGCCCTGTTCCGAACCCATCTTTATTTTCTGTGTAAGCTCTCGGGGGTTTGCTAATTATGTTTGAAATTAAAAAATGCGGAATGATAATCGCGCTCGCAAATGAATTAATTTTGACGTAAGTTGAGGAGACTAAGGTGGGTGGAGGAGGTTACAGGTATTCTTTTAAATGGGGTATGGGAAGGGAATTAGCCACTTAGTGGAAATGGCGGAGGTCTTGACTTTAAAACTCGCCCTTCCGTGTACCGAGTCCCGCATCTCTTCCCCGAACTCTCCACTTTTCTCCTTCTCGAAAGACGAATGAAGAACGGCAAAGGGTTAATCCGGCGGAGCGCTCTACTTGGCTTGACTTCGTGTTCTCCGAGTCGACTTACTTTTTCCTCGCTGGGTTAAGTAAGAGATCTTCTCCTCGAGATATCGCCCATTCGATTGTTGTTGCGGAGAGCGACGTGAGCCTGCCTATCGGTCGGATGAATAAATGACTCGGCGGTAGCTCCTGCCCCCCCCTCAGGGGCCGGCCAGCCGAGTTAGCTCGCAGTGGAAGCCGAGAGGAGGAGGGTTGGCTGTGTTTGCTCGCGTGGTCCGGGGCAGTATTTCAACCCGACCCGGCTTAAGCGGAAACTTTTTGATGCGAATATCCTCGTATTATATAGTACGCGATACCTCCACTTCTTTCATAAATAAATAAATGTACGCGCGGCGACGGGCGATTAATAACTTTCCAAATACTTTGTGCGAGTCGGTGCGAGCGACCAGGACAGTTTTTCCGTCCTGGAATTATTAAAATAGAGTATGAAAATTTATTGGTGACTGTCATAACTTATTTTTTTCAAGCTCTTTAGTTTTATCAAGCGGTCTTCTAGAAGTGGAGAGGTGACTTTTTTCTCTTTAATTTCGCCGAAGTATTTAGGGTCAGTATCGCAACGACGGTTATTATTTTTATTGCTAAGTTTAACGTGAGTTTGAATGTAACGAACCATTTCCCCGATAGGATTTTGCTTGTGCACTTCGCGTGTACATTTGTTACCTGCCATAAATTAGATCAATTGTCTCATTCCACTTATTTTGGCAGTATTTTAGATGGAAATAAGGGCAGAATGAAGAATATGAGGCTAAGAACTACATTAAGTATGTGAGCATGGACACATATCAAGTTTCTCATGACAAGCAAGCTGAGGAAAGGCTAAAGAGATTAGATCAAGATTTAAAACTAGGCGTAAAGGCCCGAAAGCTGGATTTCAAGGAAAGATGATAGCAGGTGGGGTAAAATTACTGGTGAACTGCGTGATTTGGAAATATGATGTCGAAAAGTAAGAAATAGGATACCAAGGAAGTCGAAATTCTAGGCATGGAAAGAAGAAAATATAAATTATTGAAGGCTATTAATGGGTTGTTGGAAAGAGTAGATGGAGGATTTTCGAAGGTTGGGATGTAAGTGATTTTTTTTGCGAAGTAAGAAGAGGCAGCATGATGATCGAATTGTTCGACATAAGATGGAAATGGATTAATTATTGGAAAAGGATTACACTTGTTTTATTAGTTGAAGTGGTTGTCGGCGGTTGTAAAGCAACAAATGATTTTTGATAATAGGTTTTTGAAGCTCAAAATTATATTTTTTTTCGACATTACATGATCGAATCAATGCCAACATTAAATCGGTGTGATGATTAAATTCAAGGTACGGAAGAACTCGGAATAAATGAAAATCGGAATTTCGTTTTTGCGTAATTGGAGTCCATCAAGAGTCCAGTATTCGGTAAAAAAATATATAAGTTAACTTTCACCTCCTCCGTCCAATCGTAATGATTTATTCTTCTGCACTAATTGTTCACATCGACGAAAAGTTGTCTTGTTCTTTTTTATACCTCATTTCGGCAATTGCTTTTGACTTAAAACTTATCTGAAGTGACTGTTATTCATATTTAAGCTCCACTAGACATCTAGAGATACCAGTGGCTTAAGCAGCAATGTAACTGCCCATAGTCGAAAGTGATTCCTTGTTAACTCTGGAGTGACTGAGGAAACATGGATTAAATCCTATTTCGGGATACCGATTGAAACCTATTTAAGCGTGAATTACCTAAATGTGAAGCGATTAATTCTTGTTATGGACTTATTCATCTTGTGAGTCAAAACTTTCGGGAACGTATTTTGCTCTTAATTTTCAAATAGATCTTGAAACCATAATCGTTCTTTGTGCAATAAGTTCAATAATTAATAAACGATGAATACATTTAGTTATCTTTTTTTGGTATTACTACCTTACGGTGGATACAGTGTTGATTAAATTTCATTTGGATTTTATGAAAAAATAATTTGTTTCTAAGAAATGTGTATCAACATATATAAGTATATATCCCTGCCCTAACTTCCCGTTGATCATATAGTTACATTGAGGTACATGTGAAGTCTTTATATATATTATGGGCGCTTAATTGAAGGCATTAACTGGCCAAATAATTCACTCACCTTTGGTCAAAATGCAATTTACTTTTATATTTGAAAAAGGATAAAACTTTTCCCTGACACATGTCTGGGAGCAGAATGTTGTTTAAGTGAATTTGATCCGTTAAATTCCTTTCTTGAATTCGAAGGGATTATATATAACCCATGGTATGTTTTTTTGTGTTTAGAAGTTCAATCATGAGCTGAACCGTGACAGTGCTTTCTAAAGGAAGATTTCACGAAGGTATTATCATTTCTAAATGGCTCTTTCTGCCCGTAAAAAAGATCGTAATACAATACTATCACCTAGGTAGCCTTCGTTTTCATTAAAGCGTCGTGGCTGATTCATGGGCTTATCTACGTGCTGGGACTGGCTATAAAACATGCTGGATCACCGCAACGCCCATTTCCATCCTTTAGTCCATTTTACCAGATTGAGCAGACCTCTGATGTGTCGACGTTGGTTCATAGGACAATCGGGGTCGGCTTCAGAGCTGTAGTCTTGGCTTTATGCTTTATAATCTCAAAGTCGGTGAAACGATTAACGTCTCTATGGAGTATTGTGAAGGATAATGAGGGGAACTATAGGCTCATTATTATGTAGATTTGCATTAGCCCAAGAAGAAGATTTTTGAAGAGAAGGGGATTATCTGCTGAGGGGGCGGTCTGAACAGAGACGCGGGTAAAAGATTAGTGAAATCTCTAATACGGAGCGTGTTACTGTATGTAGGCTTGTGCGATGAGTCGATTAATCGAAGTCATCGACGATGATTTTAGTCATCGCGGTGCGATAAATGTAATCGATGACGATGAATGTCATCGACCATCGATGTCGATGAGAATCATCGATCCCGATGAATCGATGAGTTGATGCGAATCAATTGATGTTGATGAGTCGATGTGAATCATTGATGTCGATGTGTACCATCGATGAGGATGATCGATATCCTTATATCACTAATTTTTCTTCTTTTGTTCCATTCATTTGAACGCCTTAGATCTAAAATGTATGTATAAAGTATAAGCACCCCAGCTATTTCGCCTTGAGGACGATGGCAGGGCCACAGTGGGATGTTTGGAATTCATGTTTTTCCTCAAGTTTAAGGTAGACGATACAGAAGTAGCGATCACGTTCAATCACAGTTAATACACAATAGCAGTGGTAGCATTGAATTCGTTGGTTGCACTGGTGCAGTTGGTAGCAGCCTGAGCTAAATAGGCTAAATTCACCGAATTCACAGTCACAGTGATTTCGATTATTTAGTCACAGGCTGTGATTGCTACTTTTCAGTATCGGTGATTCAATTACTGCGATATATTGCTCATCACTACTGCACAGTTCATCGAGAGTCATCGATCATCGTAATTCATCGATCATCGACATTCATCGATCATCGATATTCATCGATAGTCATCGATCATCGTGTACACTCTATACGATGATCGATGACAGCCATCGTCATCGAAACATTTCGATGAAATTTTTCCAAATTCGACCGAACTGTATGGGTTAGAAATATGAGTAGAGAGCATAAAATAGAAGCTGTGGAAGTGTACGTATTTAGTCTTTTTTGTGGGAAAAATTGATTTATCAATCGGGATATTAGATGTGGAATTGCAATAGGGCAAGAAGCATTTTCAAGGAGTGAGGGATTAGAGAGTCGTAGACGAAAGATTGCTGGAAACTGTATTATGGAGAGTGGAGGTATATTGGTGGGAAACTTGTTCTTCATGGAAAGGAGATGTGCGAACACTGTAAGATTTGGCGAAGAGTGGAGAGGTTAAGGTTAAGAGTGGATTTAGGAAGACGAAAGAAGAAATGCGAGATCTGGTTGGCGAGAAAAGGAATTAATGATAGTCGATAAAGTTTGGATAAGGTAGGGACTGTTGAAAACCTTACCAGGCCTTTGGTAGAAAAGCCAAAAATCTCTTTAATAAAATGCGTTCCCTGTGTTTGAAAATTTATTTCATGGGTGTGGACATATCAGCTCTTGGTAGTAATAAAATTCTTTATGTGACGCAAGCATAGCTAACTTTGCATCCCTAGGGTAGTAGTATTGTGCCAGGGATTTTTTTTTCGTTATGCAAATGGTTTGGGTTTCAGATTAAAGCTTTCAAATGATTTTTTGAATGCTTTATTATTTGGTATCGATCACTGTATAAAATGTTACACTGCCTTTTTTGAATGGGAATGTAACTATTGTTACTGCTTTCCTACTTTTTAAACAGGCGTGGTATGTATTCCATCAGAACCTATAGTTTTCCTGACATTCCTATTGTAACCTGTATAGGACCAACCCCAAATTTTCTTTTGGATTAATACATCTTCCTTCCTATGTGGCATGAGAACCGTGATGACAGCCTCGAGTTTATAAATTTCATTTGCCGCGATTTTTATTTTCCCATTCCTGTTTTTACCACAATTTTAAATTTATATCATTTGTGGTTAATGATGCATTGTGATGATATATCCCATTTACAGGAGTGCTTAATATCCGATCGCCATGGTGATTCAATTGCCTGAAACCGCTAACCTCACCTACCTGGAAATGAATTAACTAGCTGAAAATGTTAACTATTTTGGCTTAATGTGCGTTCCAACTGTTCGAAAAAGCCGTAGTAGGAGAATCAGATTGTTTAGAATGAGTTATGTTTTTGAGTTATATTTTTGAGTTTTGTTGACGAGTTGGCTTCCGCGGTGTTGGTGGCCTGTGGCCAAATTTTCTTTTTATTCAGTTTTTGTCGAGAAATTTTATTCATTGTTTTTTTTCAGCGACAGCTTCATTCGCTAAATTCCGAATATTTTTTATGTATGAGATGGAGGCTCTCAATATCAACTAGGTCAAAATATTCCAACACGCTTTATGAAAAATATCAGTTAGAATTTTTCCGTCTCGTATGTTATTATCAGTACCTCGTTACATCTCAATAGTCAGGGATTTGGAGCGTTTATGAAACGCTAATTCAATAAGGGATGACAGTATGTTGGATTTAATTTTTCGAAAAAGTTAGTATAATTTTACAATTATTTGAAAATTAACTATGGTTAATGGCAAATTTATTTGGTCACTCGGTTTTCTGAGCACGTGCGCGGTTTTTATTCACGTGGAAGTGAATCAGTCAGGTTAGCACTGCCACATATAGCCTTAAATATTTTTTACACCTTTATACTGACTGTGATAAATGGAAATGTGGTTGAGAATTATGGTAATAGGAACTGTATGCGTGCAAATGCGAGAAAAATCGACGGTACAATTGACCTTGTGTGGAGAATATTTCTTAAGATGCGAAGTTTACCAATAAAAAAAGCGTGTTGTAACCGGATTGTGTAACGTATTTTAAAAGCTGTAAAAGGTTTTCGACTACCTTGCGTGACTATACTTGAGTCACATGAGAGTATGCTAGTATGACTCTCTGTCAGTCTTTTTTTGGCACATCACTATTTACTGTCCTAGAACATGATTAATATATCGATGTATTAGTTCCTGCCTGTCTAATTTATTGGATATTTATTATCTTCTTTATCTACTTCCTAAATCTTTTTTTGTTTCAAATCCGCAATGTTCTTCATGATATTCTCAAGCGAAGCTCAATATTCAATATTTCTGTTTGCGAAACTTTAGCCTTGATGTGTAAACCTTATTCGCTATTGCAAATTCAGAAGAACATGATCTTATATTACTGTCCTTCATGTTGAAAATCGTGTCTACGACGGGGGCCGCGCTGGTCTCTCATTATAAAGGCTGCTAGTTTCCAACCCGTATCGGGTATGATGCTGTGTAGAGGTGATCTTTGGGTGTAGTCTTTAGGTGACACAGAAAAATCTTGCTATTAATTTTTCATAGTAGTTTCATTGCAGTCTTCAGAGGAATGTAAACTATTATAAATGCATGGAGAAATAAAATGGTGTCCATTTAGAGCGCTGGAAATCGCGTCTAAGTTTTATAAAATTCCGTTATTTTAAAGTAAACGAGACGTAAAACGCTTCTTTGTGGCACTCAGGAAATCACATCCAATTTTTCTCTGGCTGATACCATTGCGGATGACGTGAGGAGCGAGTGGATTAGAATGGATGTGGACCTACAGGGTTAGGATGAACGGTCTTAGCATTCGCGCTAAGCGTGATTTCCACCCCTTGTAGCGTGGGAGAGAATTCAATGCGCGACCCTTAAAAACCTCACGGAGTCTGTCTGCCTCTCTACATCTCTTTCCCACGCGTCAACGCAACGCGCCTCCCCCGTCCGCGGCCGCCTAAACGCCTTTCCTCGCACGTTCCACTTCCGATCCCTTCCCCTTTCTTCGTCGAGGGTCCCTAGCCGACACTTCCAGCTCCCCCTTCGAGAGGTTGGAAAGGGGCAGGCAGCACTCCCGGTTATGTAGATTGGTGAACGTGACCCCGGCGCCGTAAATGTTGCAGCTAAGCCCGCATCCGGTCTGGCCGTGTGGATCGGGGGTGTGCTGGGAGCGAATGAGTGGTTGCATTCATCGAATTTTCGCCATAATACATATATTTCGTGTATGAGGGGGGGGGGGGATCTCATCACCCGTTATCCACGCATCCGTCTTCCCTCTCCGACGTTATGGCTTACGCGAAAAAGGGTGATGTACAATAATAACATCGCCCCATGCCCCCAGCGAGTCCCTGCTGCCCTCCACGTTCTTGTATGCGCATTTCGTTTGTCGGCCGTATTAGGTTTTGATCCGTTTGTTGATTCATTTACGGAGCTTTCCCCCAGGTTTTGTTTGCGAAAAATATCGAATTATTTTATGGAGCACCTATTGTTTACTATGTGTTTCGTTTTATTGAATGTGTGCCAACTTTATTTGCTGTCGCTGTGAATAGGGATGCGCTTTGTATTATTCTATTTCATTGTTGACGACGTGACTGGGTGACTTCGTTTGTATTCTTAGGCTTGACGTTGAACTCGAGAAAACAGGGAAGTCGAGCTCGAAAATGTTTGATAAGCATTATTTTTTCCGTCCTTTGAAGGTAACTTCGTTTTTCTAAATATGTTCATTTCCCCGTATGGCGGGTAAGTGTTTTAATAATGCGAGACGTGTTCATTATAAAGTGACTTAATTTTGGGCTCATGAACACCACGAGATACTCAATTCGATTTCATGTTGTAATTAATGATTTTACGTAGGCAATGAGAACTAATGATTCAATTTTGATTAGAATTAAAATATGTTTAAAGCTAGGGTGACTTGGTAGTTTTAAACATTGAGGACGTGCTCTGATATTTTTCATCAGGGCGAGGTTTTTACTTTCATGAATTCAGATTATTCCTCAACAAATCCACTTCTACGTTCGTTGTTCATGTATTTACTTTGTCATAAAATTCTCGCGATCCATTGCTCCATCCCGTTTTGCCTAAGCCTATCAACAATATATTTAGGAATGATATTGAACTATAACCGTCTCCATCTTGGAATCTTAACTTAGACATTAATTTCCTAGTTATAATTCTATTGCCTGTCTCCGTATATAAAGAAAACATATCGAAAGTAAAAGTATACATTGAAAATGAATTCCAGTCAAAGTATAAGAAATATTTCGCCTTTGGGCTTTTCATTTGTATTTTCATTATTGCTTGCGCTAGTGTAGTTCACGGAGTGTTCTATTGGCGTACGAAATTCAGGGATAAATAGGTCTAGCTCACCGCCATAATTATTCAGAATGCCATGAAAGAAAAAATGAATTGCCACAGCAAGTAGTAAATATATTTTAATCCTACTCGTGAGCATATAGGTATTAAGAACAGGTTCCAAGTCCCAAGGTAATGTCCCAAGGTTTTTTAAAATATGCAAGTTCTGTTAAGAATATATTAAATGCATTTTAGAAAACTTAAGTTTTTGAAAAATTGATTCGTATTCAGTCATTTGTTAAACGTTTGTCTTGTCGAACATTTTTATTGGTGCTAAAAATAATTTTTTTAAATCTTTAAACAATGACTGCGTTTAGCGTAAAAGAAAAAGTAAATGAATGCGTCGATGTATTGATTATTAGTTATGCTAGAAAGTTGCCATCAAATTTAAAAGTTTCTAATGCACATCTTTCACACGTTGGATATTTTTACGATGGAACTCCTGAAATAAAAAAAGTGTGGTTCTCGTCGCTCTCTTGCATAAATTAGCGATGAGTGGATCATATTTAATGTTTCGCGAGCAGAAGGTGAAACGGCCGGTAAATTCCCTGTTTCTTGTGCCCTTTTACGTTTGTTCTAATGCCGTGCTAAGCCGTAGCGAATACATACGGTGCCGACGTCATTAAGGATGATGAAGATGATGCTGCGCTTTCCTTAATTTCTGTGTTTTAAGCACTCGAACCCAATCGTTATCTCTAGACTGCAAAAGCGGCTTTAATAAGGTTCTCGTTAATTGACACGTTCGGATCATAATTAGAACAAGACTTGAGAATTTCCTTTGTCGAGTGTGCTTTTCACTGTCTAGGAATGCCATTTTGTCTTCATTTTCGCCTCTGCGCAGCTAACAAATATGGGGGCGTATCCTTTTTTTGCCCAGAGAACTGGGTGGTTATTAATAATTCCACGTCTTAATTTCATCATCTCGGAAGAACGAGAATGAGTATGCAGCACGAAATGAAATTCTCGGTAAATATGGCAGCTGTATCAAGAGTTGCAATTCAGATTATAAGCCGTCAACTTGCCCATTAAACGCGAAAGATATATTTTCATTTTTTTCTGTAATACTTATATATATCGAGCTATACCAAGGCTTTGGTTGTACTGACGTTTTTTTTCATCGACTTAATTGTTTGAAATTGGGTTTTATCAGCCTAGTGCAATATGTGCTCTTTGTATCGGTACATATCTCAGAGTGCTACATACATTTCGCTGAAATCCTTTAAGGTCTCGATTGTGTAGGCTTATGGAAAAGCATAATTAGGAACTGGAAAGGTATCAATGCAAGGGGTTTTAATTTTTAAAGGTGTATCGTTAGCGAGATTTAAGCAAGTCTTCAGTGGAATTTTCATAAGATGTATTCGTTTTCCTTCGCGTTCTCATCAGATTCATACCCTACCGTCTGTTACTTTGGTTTATGTTATAAGTCCCTTATTGTTTTTTGAACCTTTGATAAACTGTTGCATCTCACGTTAGGCAGTTACTGGTGCACATGAAGATGGGGGAATAGAAAAACTGTTTGCGTTTTTTATTTGAGTGTTTCATTACAGCCAACTCTATTGACATTCATTGCCGCTTAGTGAAGATCGTTTGAAATACTATTGATCACTATTAAATCCATCTTCATTTTTACTGTATTTCTATCACAGTCTTTCCTAGTCGGTGTACTTCATGTTATTTTTTCCTCGCAGCACTTCAAGTTTTTTTTCTGGCGTAATCATCGTCAGTAGTCATCAGTCCTGAGACTGGTTTGCAGCGGCTTTACACTACATTATCTTTTCAACTAATCTATAAGTTCCGTTATAATTTCTCATTTAACCATGTTCATAATTTGCTGATTTTATTCCATCCGTGGTCTTCCTAGGTAATTCTTCCCATTTGTTGGTCTCCCATAGTCGCTTTCAGGAGGCTGCTATATGTCAGAATGTAATAAAAAGTTTCATGCTTAACATTTTGAAATATTTTTATTTTTGGAAAAGGGAAAAATTGTCAATCATATTTTTAAGTATAATACAACTGGCAACTGATAATTATCGATTGTCAGTTTTATATTACCGACCTAAGTTTTGATAGGTGATCGTCATTTTTAAGGTTGAAATTTAGTGTTTATTCTTGAAAATAACGGTTACCTGTCGAAACCTAGGTGGGTAAAATAAAACTTAGGTGTCGATAAATAAGATTAACAATTCCTTTTTTCTTTTGATGATAATCTCAGAACGTACACGATAAATGTTTTAATTCGTTTTCGCAAATTTTTATGATATGTCTTTTCTCCCTATATCTTCCATCCTCATCGGTAATTTTTTTCGAGCTTTCAATTTTATAACTCTTACATAGTCCCACATTATCAGTGTTTCGAATTTCTTATGTTCGGCTATTCCGTGAAGTACCTTGAGAAATTACTATTAAATCCACACACTAATTACCGGCGACAGATTAATAAGGCGAATTGTGTTACG
Organism: Pyrrhosoma nymphula; assembly: GCA_963573305.1. NCBI lineage: Eukaryota > Metazoa > Arthropoda > Insecta > Odonata > Coenagrionidae > Pyrrhosoma > Pyrrhosoma nymphula. The sequence continues at coordinate 137,158,381 of OY754333.1, read as the reverse complement.
ATGTGTGTATAATATTTACCTGGTGCGAAAAGAAGGTGGGATTGAAAGTCGTTGGGAGGACGAGTGCGAAGTCATGAAAACAATAATTTCATCGCATTCTTGAGATTCGAGTGGGAGCCCCTTTGGGGGCACTGCAATGAGTTTTGAGGACTTTTTAATTAAGCGTCGGTGACAGGCCCTGACGCTCTCCTATTCATTTGCAAGGTGGAGACTTAATCGTGTACACCAGCGTCGTACAAACATTATTTATGTATTTTTTTGAGAATAGGAAGAGCCTCTCACTCCCTCTGTTATTAATCCTCACAACGGAATCGTGTCCCTACTATCCGTCACCCGAGTTTCATTCATTCATTCATTAGAAAAATCTACCGGTTAGAGGTAGGTTATGATGAAAGTCAGAGAATATCCAACTCACACGTGCCGTGCCCTATCTACCTACTGTATTTCTTTCTTCATCTCAGCAAGAGTCCTACCTTCCTTCATCCCGTCCATAAAACCTAATCTCTTTCTTCACCTTCCCCGCTTACCCAACATCCTTCCCTCTATCACGGCCTTCAGCAAACCATCATCCCTCATTAATGCTTCCAGCCACCTACCCTGTCTTCCCCTAATCTCATCTTTAAGTTTCCTCTCCTCGCCCACCATGTCAAGCACTTCCTCATTTGTCTTCCTTTCGGTCCACCACACCTTATCCATCCTCCTCCACACCCACATCTCAAAAGCCTTCAGCCTATTTTCGTCTTCCTTTCTCAAGGTCCACGTTTCTGACCCATACAACGCCACACTCCATATCAAGCTCTTCGCCAGCCTCTTTTTCACATCCTTTATCAGCTCCCTTCTATTATTGAACGCTTCCTTCGCTAGCGCTATTCTCCTCCTAATGTCTTTGCTACTATGTCCATTTTCTTCTAGGGTACTACCCAAGTAATTATATTGTTTTAATTGCTCCAGTTTGTGACTCTTATCACTAGCCTCGGTTTCTTTGTCCTAAAGAATCTCATTACTTTTATTTTCTTATTATTAATCTTCATCCCGTATTTCTCGCACAGCATTTCCAATGCATCTACTAAAGTTTACAATCTTTTCCATGACCGACTGACCAACGTCTGGTCGTCTGCGAATCTAACCGATTTTATCCGCTGGCCTCCTACTTTCATTGCCACATCTAGCTCATCCCATGCCTTTCTTACCATTTCCTCACCATAGATGTTAAAAGCAAAGGCGACAACGGGAACACTTGCCGCACACCGCGACCTATAACTGCCCACCCTGATTCACCCTCAGCTACCCTCACCTGAGCCCTCTGACTCATGTATAAGTTTCTGATGAGTCTACTTTCACGCCGATCTATTCCTATATTCTCCAATATCTGCATCAGTTTCTCCCAGTTTACTCTGTCAAACGCCTTTTCGAAATCCACAAAGGAAGCGAAAACATCCTTATTATACTCTATGTTTCTTTCTATAAGTGTTCTCATTTCCGCAATTGCCCTCCCCTTCCTGAACCCAAATTGGTCATCGCCTAAATAGTAGTTTGCTCTGCTCTCAAACCTTCTATTTATAATTCTCAGTACAACTTTTGCCGCGTGGGAAATTAAACAGATTGTTCTATACTCCTCGCATTCTGACGCTTGCTTCTTCTTCGGGATAGGTATTAATACTGTTTTCACGAAATCTTCTCGCTATACTCCATCCTCGTATATCCTACGAATAAGTTCGAAAAACGATTTTCTCCCCTTACTACCTAGATTCTTCAGTAGCTCCGAAGGTAGGTTATCGGTTCTCACGGCTTTTCTACCCTTCCTAATGCCCTCTCTATTTCGCTGTCAAGTAACTCTGGTCCTAGGTTATCCTTATCTATTGATCCTTCATCCTCTAAATCTAGGCTAATGGGTCAATTATCGTTGTCATATAGCTCTTCTATGTATTCTTTTCATCTTTCTTGGATATCTTCCTGTTCGAATAATATCATCCCTGTTTTATCCTTAATATTTGGTATCGTTCGCCCTCTCTTACCACCCGATAAAATTATCACCTTGGCGTACAAAGCGCCCACTTCTCCTTCCTCCTGCAGCTTTTCCATGTCATTGCATTTTCCCTTCTACCAGTTTTCTTTTGCCCGATCTGTGCCTTATGGTCAATAACGCGCCATGAAAAAAGTTCATTCTATGCATTAAAAAAATTGGGTTAGGCATGCGTGTTTTTTAGTGAGACTCATACGAGGAAAATATGGGGAATATCTCATCAAAGGGAACAACACAGCCACCCGAAGATAAATATGCATCGAGGCTGAAAACGATTTTTATCAAATCTTGTTATCGCCGCTAAATTCGAACTATTTGTTATTTATTAATTTTTTATTAATTAGTTAGGCTTTATTTATTATTATGGGTTATTGTTTTCACATATTAAAAAATAAATGTGTTTTATACCAAACAAAAAATTGGAGCATATTATAGAATGTACGTGAAATAGAGGTACTATCTAAATTATAATCCATGCTCCAAATGAAGTTATATCTGAAATGGATATATGCGTAAAAAGCACAAAAATTTCTGCCACATATCCTATTCCTACTTTCATTAGCTTAGAATAGATCCGTTTCGCTAAGTATCCACTGTTAACTGGAGAACAAAATCAAATCAGTGGATACATTTAGTAAATTTAAGGGCAATGACTCCCATCACGCTATTACACTGAGCACATTGACCTTGGTCAATATATTATTTGAAATATGGATTATTTATGTCTATGATTACGAAACTGGGCAACGGCCTGCCACGATGGAAACACCGGTTCCCGATCAGTCACCGAAGTTAAGCATCGTTGGGCTCGGCTCGAGTTTGGAGGGGTGATCCTCCGATTCGTCCGAGTGCTGTTGCCCTTGTCTGCACGTGGCAGACAGTATGTGCGAAATGACCTTAGCCGTTGAAGCACGTTAAACAAAATACTACTACTGATTACGAAACTTGGTCCTTGAGGACGGAGAATAAGCACAGATAGGTTTTTGATTTATTTTCTGGAGAAGGATGGATAGTCGGAGAGGAAGGCGAACAGTGGGGTGCTGAAGAAGATACAGGATAGGATATCGCTGGCGGAAGATTCGAAGGAGGAAGAAGAGGAGGAGAAGAAAGGTTGGAGGGTGTAAAAAGGGGTGATGGACGGTTGAGAGAGTGATGGTGGGGAGAATTTGGGCAAGAGGGGAAGAGGTGGTAGACAGAGAGAGAGAGGAGATTCAGAAGTCACGAAGTACTTGCGAAGAGTTTAAGATGGAAATAATTTAGGGCATAAGCAATGATTCAGGACAGATTTGGACGAAAAAGGCGAAATTATTTTTAAGGATAGAGAGGTTGACCAGGCACAACTCTTAATCCTACCAATATTTGCCTGGTATGCTATATTGCTATGCTCACTTCTTGAATGAACTTCACGGTATCAAGAGAGACGTATTGGGAATTCCTAGTACATATATAATTAATGAGCCTGTGGTAATTATCCACTAGATTCGTTTAAACACTACCCGTATTGAATGACTTTGCGTAAATATGACGATGTGACGTCAAAACGCGTACCATTAAAATAAACGAAGAGGAAAGCTACTGCATACTCCTGAACTATTTACAATGGAATTCCACTGCGTCTCAAATGAAAACGTCAATTTTATTCGTCGCGGAAGAATACTTAACAATACTTGTGGAAGTACTGGTAGACGCGTTCATTGAATTTCGAAAGATAAAAGTATGAAAACTGTCATTCTGGCGCTAAAACACTCTTCGTACATACACGACAAGAATATAAAAGAAGGGGCTTGCAAATCTTGATACCTTCGTCCAAAATCCAAGAAATGTTGACCTCCCATCCTCACTAGTAAAAATGTTAAGCAATGACGGTCATGAAGCCGAAGGATATCTGACAGTTAGAGGTTATAGCAGTCAAAGCTGTTGGAAAACGAATACAAAGTGACGTACGATTCTGAGAAGCGAAAAAGGCGATAGAGGCATATACAGCGGGAAGTATTCGACGGGGAAAAAGATGGATAAAACGCTCTCTTGATTCTCCGATATTTCTCCAGTGCGTTGTCGTCCCTTCCGGCGAACAAGAATGAGAGGAGGCGGCGGGCGAGGGAGGAAGGGGATAACGATCACCAGACGCCCCAAGACCTTCATTTGTTTGACGCTTCTTCCAACGTCTTCCATGCAATCAACACGGCAAGATACATCTTAATGAGAAAAGTTTCCGAAAGACTTAACAAACAAGCGACTTCAATGAAAACCGGGGGATGATTTTTAATTATCTTCCTTACGCGAGATTATCTGCTCGGAGGAGAACAAGAAAAATGTCCTACGCCCCCAATTGAACGCGTACACTTTGTGAAAATTTTAAAATTTAAACCCTTTCAGAAAAAAAACCTTCGCCCTTGAGAACAACGAGGCAGGTTTCTACTCCTTTAAAAAAATATAAAATAAAAATTAATGGCATGAAAAAAGCGAATTCCTCTCATCATTTCATCTTTTTTTAATTTTTTCTTTTTTTTCTTTTTCTCGAATTACGGCGAAACTACGTAGCATTCTTCTTTTTTCATTTTTTTATAAAATCCTTAATTTTAAATGGGTTTCATTTTATTACGATGGGTTCCGCCGATGCGAGAGGAGATAAGTTAATACGATTTCGCTGATCGCCCGGGGATATCGCTTCCCTCGGTAAACCCTCTCGGGCAGCCAAACTTTTAGTGGGGGTAATGGATAATACTATATCCAAGAAGACCTCGATATTAAAGATTAAAAAAAAATATTATCCTCCCCTTCATTATTCCCCGGCACACTCCCTAATTCGTTTCGAACTAGGTAACCCACGGCACATAGTCGAAGGCCGTATTTGCTTGGAATTTTTAATACCGCAGGATGAAAGTTTCCACTTGTTATTTAAAGAAGGATAAAATAGAATTGAAGCAGTTGTGTCATGATCCTAAATAATGACCGTTTTTTTAACTCCCAGATGTATGAGTACTATCAAGTAAAACCCCTTCAAGGCCCTTATTTATCCTAACTTACACGCGAAGTTGGTTTCTCGTGTTAAATCATAATTGTATCAGCTACTTATTCAGCATGAATTCGATAACTTAAATACTTACGTTTTTTAAAGAGAGTAATCTACTTCATATTACACGCAATTTGCGACAAGAAATAATAATAATGTCATTTTTGAAAAACGTAAGACGGAATTATACAGCAATTGGCCTCTCCGCTAGCATCTGAAATAGACGGGCACAATCATCCGATTTCCATTGAAAATTGCGATTTCACCCAAATAAAACTCTTCATAGAAGGTGATAGCGGCCATTGACGCACCACTTAGTCTCTGCACAAGGTGCACGAACGAGAGGAAATAAAAATTGCTGGAAATCAAACCCGCGACACCTTGCAGTAACGGCGAACATTCAAACGAGGCATTTAAAAAGAGAAAATCAGCAAATGAAGCAACTCAAGTTCCACCGCAAGAGGGTAGAATTTTATTTTTCCCCCGGAAACGGATAATTTTTACTATTTTTATTACGAGGGGAAAATTTTTAACGACCGCCCAATTAACCAGATGTGAGATTAGCGTAAGAAAAACGCCGTAACCATCGAATGAGATTTTTAGGGAAGGAAGAAATCGGAACCATTCTGAATATACCTTCGTGGAATTACCCCTGGTAAGCTAAGGTGCCGAGTGCGTTCCCAAAGCAATGACGGGGCAGCTGAAAAAGTAATATTTGAGGGAGAGAGGAATTCAGCGATTTTCTTCTCCAGAAACCCTTTCCTCACTACGGGCTCCACCACACCCCTGCCTGATTACCGCGAGGAAAAGGGAGAAATAATTATCTCCAGTCATCAGGTTTTATCGCGGCTCGGAAAGGAAAATATCCCCTTCCTGTGGAAGTTAATTCCTATAGAACGGAGGGAAAGAGTTTATTTTTTTCACCTCACCCAGACATCCGGATTTTTATTTTAACCCTCTTTTATTTCCCCCACTCGTCCCCGCAAGAAAAAATTGAAAATCTTTCACCCAACCTATTCCGCAGATAATGCTAAATTCTATCGCGATTTCCGATTGGCTGTGAAACGAGAAGGGAATCACGAAATTTTTCCGCCGGCAGGTCCGACCGATTCGACCCATTTGCATATGGACGAACGAATGGAAAAAAAGGTGATATTATCATAAATGATCACGCTATGCTTATGTCAGCAGTTTCTCTTTCATTTATTTTGTTTCTCAAAGATAATACCACGCATTGCATGATCGCCTTACAAACATTACCTCTACAAAAGAGCGATTATAAGTTGCAAGCCTTTCTTAAGATTTCCATTTTCAAGCCATGCAAATGATTTATTAAAATGAAATGGTAGTTACGATATTCACGGGATCATTCGATAATGTATAAATTACAAAAGCAGGATGACATGTATTGGAGTTACCACCACGTACTAAAAAATATTTTGACTGCAATAACGAAAGTAGGCTAACAATATTGCAGTTGAATAAAGAAAATTTAACAGATTAATGAACTCGTGAAGGCCTACTTATGATATTGATACAAAGCTTCAGGATGTAATTTAAGTGCACTTGACTCTAGTAATTTGTAGAAATAACGCGATGATAGATGATGATAATGTGAAGGAAATATTGCACTTAAAGGTTATATAACTCCACGATGGAGCATATGGTATTATTGAAAGACAGATGAATCATATTCACCCACATCCACCCAAAGGCACATATCTATAGGAGAAGCGATGGCAGGAAGACATAAAACTTGGAATAACGTGGGCTTCAAACGCTTCCCAAAACCTGAAATTTAAGGAAAGAGGATGAGAAAAGATAGGATGCATTCGGAAGGAGAGCATGGACAATATGGTTGTTCACACCTATAAAAAATGAAATATGGAATGATGGTATATCGCTTTTGATCCAATCTCCTTTCCATTGGAATTTAAAAAAGTTGCGTTTAAGGCGTAATGGTCGAATTATAAGCTATCAAAATTCGAATAGTTTCAAAGCAGCCAAAAACTGACCACCATATTACTCGCGTGCAATATTTTCGTGATCCGCGGCTACCGGCTGACCATCAACTAAAAGCTAATCAAATTTTTTTAAATAGCCCGTGTAGTGGATGAAACAGCCGGATGGATCAAGGCGGCGTCAGAAAATCTCCCTTAAGTTGATGTATTCATGGTGGCAGAACTAACAAAAAAGACGAAACTTTCAATTCGCCAGAAATACGGGGAGTAAAAGCAAAATGGTGCAGTAACACATTGATTTTCTTATGCCTGTAACATTTAGGGTGGTAAACAGCAACTCATGCGTCACAGTTCCACAATTGGCAAGTATATATTTAATGGAATTATAATTTCCTACTCTTTGTATAATTGCACCACAAAACAAAATAATACACGTCAAGCATTAGGGGATTCTGCCATTGGCTATGTTAAATTAAGGAGAGAGGGAAATTTATACTATTAAAATGCCAGGGTGTGCCTTGATCATAAGGTTATTAAAAAGCCTTATGTCAAAGAATGTGTATCAAAATGGTATTGGGAAAAATTTCGTAATCGAAAGAGAAGATGGCCAATATTTTAATTGCTTGAAATTGTGAGCAGGGAATATCTTCTTTTTTATCATGGAAGCACGTGAATTGATATTCCAAAATGATTTCCTACTCTCTCAAATGAATCATTTAATTTTATCTTCATCCAAGTTAAGTATTTATTCTTTTCTGGAAGGTCAATGTCTAGTCAAATATGATACCCCTCCCGAGGGATTCCAAAATACATCTTAGGCTCTTTGGTTATATTTCTCAAAGTAGCATGAATGTTCAATTCGTTACCCCTACTCTTTAATAAATGGTGAGATGAAGAGTCCTCAGCCAGAGGAGCTATCTTCGGTATCAGCTTGGCTTGTAAAACTGCTGTATTGACTTTTGGTAAGTTTATTTTGGATTTCTGCGATTAAACTAAACTTTTTAGCAACAGTTTCGCCGTGCTATTCTAAATCAGCAATTAAAAATAAATAAACAAACTTTAGCGGTTATTATGTGCAGCATGATTAATTAATACTTCAGTTTTTCAAAAGTCTTTTCCACGTATAAGGAAGTTTGTAACCATCTTCTCTGTTTAGGTTGTTAGGTCTTTTTTCTATTTCAATGGCTTCCCTGATGATCCGTGGATAGTAGCTAATTTATTTACATAAAACTTTCGCTTTCGCCATTTAAAGAAATTAGCTACTATCCACGGATCATCAGGGAAGCCATTGAAATAGAAAAAAATAACTAACAACCTAAACAGAGAAGATGGCTACAAACTTCCTTATACGTGGAAAAGGCGTTTTAAAAACTTAAGTATTAATTAATCATGCTGTACATAATAACAGCTTAAGTTTGTTTATTTATTTTTCATTTCTGATTTAGAATGCCTGGCGAAGCAGACAGAAAAGCACGGCGAAACTGTTGCTAAAAAAGTTTAGTTTAATCGCAGAAATCCAAAAGAAACTTACCAAAATTAAACTGAACTGCAAAAATCTACGAAAAAATGCTCTATTGACTCTTCACCTGTTTGCAGATCTCACTTTATATGTGCAGAGCTACTTTCATTGGAGATGTGGCTGCACGAGCAATGGTAGTTTTTACTTTGGAGGCAACAGAATCTGTTGTGGTCTTTTAAGGCCGTTTTACACGGTACATTTTTTTGTACAATCTATCGTGCGAACGCATGTACAGTCAAGTGTACAAGAAAATATTGTATGAACGACTGAATCAGACTAAATGTCGTTTTACACGATGAGTGCAAACGCACAATTTTCCATGCAATTTAGCGGTAGAAATCGCTCGGAATTCGCGAGTCTTTTGTTTATCACGTATATGTTTCACTCGTGAACATATGTTTCACTCACGTATTTGACACCTTGAAAAGCTGATCACCTGAAATTCGGAACCTCGACTCGACCATCTGCCTACTGATAATTCTCCCGGTTCAGAAAAAGCTCCCGTGGATTCTTCTCTCTGGCTTTATATTCGACCTTTGCATCGTTTCGTTTTTTCTCATCTGGATTTTAGAGCGACAAGTCATTGACGTTTCTCGCCGGATCTCCACTCTTTTTAGACAAATTTCGTGGGTTTATTATGTGTGTGTGACAAAGTGATATTATTAAATATATTATATATTATCAAATGATCAAGTAGTATAGCAGAACACGGGACCCTTTTTTTAAGACCCTCCCTTGTATTTGTACCAGTGTTTTAATGTCTTTTTTTTTACGATTTCTATGTATCCTGCTAAACAATAGAAATAAAATAATTATCATTATATCACGCGGGATATCAGGAACTCTACTTGAGGACCAGTCATAATTCTGGGGGAAAAGGACAAACCCAAAGATCGCGATTACACTGAAAAACCAGAACACCAAATAACACGATGAAATGACGATGTAAACATTTGAGCAACTTTGAGTTAACTCTTCTCGGGTTCTAAACTGCTTCAAACTATTCATAATTGTCGACGTAATTAATTCTTACCTTGAGAATGAGTGACGAGTCGTCTCTCGAAACGTCGACAATTATGAATAGTTAAAACCGGTGGAGAGCCCGAGAAGAGTTTACTCAAGAAAGATTATATACACAGGATAATAATTACTCATAATATTCGACGGGAAAGTGTTAATCCTTTTTATAAACAACTTTATTTTCAATCGTAACACTGGCACCACAGTTTTCGCCACATCTGCGCCATCTGTGGAATATTAACGATACTAACTGATCGAAATTGTATGATTGTCTGAATGGAATTAGAACAGGTTCTATTTTCCGTTCAGGCATTCATACATTCGCACAAGCGTTCGCACAATTTGCCGCTTTACACGGTACAATTTCCTGATACATGCGTTCGCACGATAGATTGTACAAACAAATGTACCGTGTAAAACGGCCTTTAAACAACATGTGATAGGTACCTTTCCTTCGAAGATGAGATGTGAAAGATACTTGAGCGCTTACACCCTTTAACTTATTTTTAGCATCATGGCATGGTTTATCATTTTGAGGCGATGTTAGCTCAGATTCCTCATCCAGATTTTCAAAACCATCGTATTAAATAAAATTAATGGAATTTAATAAGTATTGTAACTTATAAAGAAATGTATACAAATCATCCTGAAAAATCTACATTATCTGTCAAAATCTACGTTTAGAAACACCTTCTTACGTGTTTTCAAGGTCGTGTTAGTACATTGCGGGACAAATCACCACTTCTAAGACTAAATGTTTTTATTTGTGAACCATTCGGTCTTTTGTCCCTGCTTCCTGCCCCTTCTATTTCATTTTTAAATAAATAATTTACATTTTTATCCGGTTAGATTCCAGTCAGTCTTTCATAAACTATTGCCTGTACCGCTCGTACGTTAAACCATCCCAGCTAGCTTCAGTAGCTGCAGGCGTGGGACGTCACCAGAAAATAATCCTTGCACAGCATCATCATCGGCGGATACAAGGGATAGGAGGGAGAAGAAGAAGAAAAAGAGGAAGAGGAAGAGGAAAACAGAGGTAAAAATAGGAACTTGGAACGTAAGGACCATGATGACGGCCGGGAAGCTTGAAAATATTAAGCAGGAAATGGAAAAAGGAAAAATAGATGTTTTGGGATTGTGCGAGGTGAGATGGAAGGATAGCGGGGACTATTGGAGTGATAGCTACAGGGTAATCTATAGTGGGGGAGATGAGAGTCAACGTAGGCATGGTACTGAACACAAAGTTGGGACTAAGGGTGGTAAACATTGAACCGATGAGCGACAGGATACTAGTGGTAGAAATAAAAGCACGGCCGACAACTTTCGTACTGATCCAGGTATACATGTGTTTAGAAGTTATGGACTAATTGAGATATAATAATTCATATCAAAGGAAGTTTCGAAGTTCCTCCGTGAACTAATTAATAATCATACGTACTTCGAGAGTTCTCATTCTGAAGAAAACACGTATCATTTAACCACGTTGAATAATAAAAATTCAGTTTCATAAATATCATCATTTTTTGAGACATGTAATATAGTTCCGACCGACTTGATTAGGTCCTACGAAAATGTTACTTTATATCGAAGGTTCTATCTTCGCTCACCTTGTTAGCGGAGGCTTTATACCCTCGATTGTTGGGTGTTACTTAGTTCTTGATTGTGATTCCATATGGATAAATATTTCTTCCACATTATTATTGGTTATTTGTTTTAGGTTTTGTAAAAAAAGTTGTCTGTATTCTTTTAACGCTGTGTTCAGCATGGAGTCTTTAAATGTTATCTTTGGTAGGATGTTATATGCGAAATCACCCTTTTGCGTTTTAATTTTTAATTGCAATAATAGGTACACAAGCTATAACGTGTGCAGCGAGCACCTTACAAAATACGTAGACATCGAAGATCACTTAAACAGCAAAATCATGCAATTGGAAATCACCGGTACGTTACGCTTCTAATTGCTTCCTTCTTAGTGATCTGAGTTCATTGGTTTTCTTCTAGATATCCACGTTGAGCGAATCAAGTTCTCGTTCTACTTTGATTTTGCATTGTTTAGTTGGGATATGGAGGTTTCTATTTTTCGTGGTATGCTTTTATATTTAATCATCGAGCAGATTTTGATTCCAGCCACAAGCCCTTCGGGTCGCTCGGTCATAACCGCAACCTGACGTTAACATGCTGAAACGTCGTTTGAGATAAATCTGAGGTGCCAGCCGCATTCACCCAATGATGGATCAATGAATCCCCACGAGAGATTTTGTGGTCTAATTTTTGTGGCGGCCATTGCTTTCTCAGGCTCGAATTCTCTCATCTCGTTAATTCCATTTTCTTGACAACGGTCGCGAAATACACGGAAGGCGATCAGTTAGAAAAAATAAATCCCTGAATGTGTGATTGAAAATTGTTTCCGTGTAATTGTACATAATAATTTAATCATGCATGATTCATAATTTGGGAATTAAATGAGGCATTGGATATTTTTTACGTTGCTGTCTCAATAGCGTTAGCCTTATGGATGTTATGTTTATTTATGATTTATTTTGGTATTTCTTATTAAGAACTTTTCTTGTACTTCTTCGGTTATAGGCGAGAATAACATTTCATTTCCTTTATTTTAATTTTTTTAAATCAATCATGGCCTTAAAAATAAGATAGAAGGTATTGTATAAAATCGTATCAAATAAGGAGAAACATTAGTATACACTATAGGAGAGTAAAAAAGTGTTTGTTATAAAATTGTTGTTATAATAATATAAGTATTTTTCGTAGCCAATTGATTCATTCATTAGAGTAATCTACCGGTTAGAGGTAGGTTATGATGAAAGTCAGAGAATATCCAACGGTCTATTACACGTGCCGTGCCCTATCTACCTCTAATATTTCTTTCTTCATCTCAGCATAAGTCCTACCTTTCTTAATCCCGTCTATAAAACCAAATCTCTTTCTTCCCCTTCCCCGCTTACCCAACATCCTTCCCTCTATCACGGCCCTCAACAAACCATTGTCTCTCATTACCGCTTCCAGCCACCTACCCTGCCTTCCCCTGATCTCATCTATAGTTTCCTCTCCTCGCCCACCATGTCAAGCACTTCCTCAATTGTCTTTCCATCCAACGCAACTTCTCCATCCTCCTCCACACCCACATCTCGAAAGCCTTCAGCTAATTTTTATCTTCCATTCTCAAGGTCCACGTTTCTGCCCCATACAACGCCACACTCCATATCAAGATCTTCATCAGCCTCGATTTTATATCCTTACTTAAGGTTCTCGTCATCAGCTCCCTTCTATTATCGCACGCTTCCTTCGCTAGCGATATTCTCCTCCTAATGTCTTTGCTACTATGTCCTGTTTCTTCTAGCGTACTATCAAGTAGTTAAATTGTTCTACTTGCTCCAGTTTGTGACTTCCTACTCTTATCACCAGCCTCGCTTTCTTTGCCCTAGAGAATCTCATTACTTTTTTTCTTATTATTAATCTTCATCCCGTATTTCCCGCACTGCATTTACAATGCATCTACTAAAGTTTGCAATCCTTTCGATGACCGACTGACCAACGCCTGGTCGTCTGCGAATCTAAACGACTTTATTCGCTGGCCTCCTGCTTTCATTCCCACATCTAGCTCATCCCATGCCTCTTTTACCATATCCTCAGCATAGATGTCAAAAAGCATAGGCGACAACGGGCACCCTTGTCGCACCCCGCGACCTATAACTGCCCGCCCTGATTCACCCTCATCTACCCTCACCTGAGCCCTCTTACCCAGCCAATTGATGTAGAAATTAATTTAATGGTAATGTACATATGAGGATTCTAATGTCGATAATTCTTTATTCTTGTATGGAATAAAATCATTGCGGCTTTTTTATTGCATACTGCGATATATTGGCCATATCTTGCATGGCTGGTTGTATCATGAATGGGAAGTCAGAGAATATTTTAGCACTGCAATGGAACAGAAGGGTTGGGCCCACTTCAATGGGTGCTTATTTAACTTATGCTCTGCCAGCAGTATTCAGTGGCTGACCCACGAGGGGCAGCTCTCCTCTTTACAGCGAGGGAGAGCTTTGCATGCTGGCACACATTTCTTCCGCTTGCAGTCTCAATTGCTCGCTCTCCAATCTCTAAGCCAGGAGGCTCGAAGCTCTTAACCTAGTTCAGTGTTCGGATGAGTGTAAAGGCTGCTTCTTCAAAAGCTCGGCATATCTCGGTCGTTTAGGAGAGATTAAAAAAACATTGATAATTGAAGAAAGATAAAAATGAGTGAGTTTCGAAGGCAAGTGTGCATCCAGACCTCTCAAAACAAAAACTATTCGTGGTGAAGGTTCATAAGTGGGCGCGAAGCGTTCGAATTTGTCGAGTTTATCCACCTGTAGGTTTTTGCGTACCAATTCGGGCAGGGAAAAGGCACTCAACCTTACGCCACACTGGACCTCCCATCGTCCCTATTCTACGCTTTATCTATTACAGTTGGGAATGTAAAAGTTTTCTAAATGCGCTCTCGTGTGGTCTGGCGCGCGTGTAAACGTAGCCCCCATGGTATGGCCATTTGGTTGGCTCGTAAGGTAGTGATGATCATCGCCGAAAATTCGTCAATATCGGCAAATATCGAAACTTTCCGTGTTTTGTTCTTGATGTTATAAGTTTCAGAGGATTACAGTTTTTCAGTAAAAAAACAGAAAGTTTTACTACTCGTCCAGCTCGAAAATAAGTGTTCATCATGATGAAATCCATCCTTGCCAAAAATTCGGCGATGTAATATGTAGAAAGGGCACAACATGTAATCGCTTTCAATCTTCCAAAAACTTCCTAGATAATTGAGAGCTTTTGTAATTGGTGGTGTTCTGTGTATTGGCCCTTCAAACCAAAGATCCGTAGTTCGATTCCCTGCCCAGGGGAACATTTTACGCGGCAACTTATAAGTATTCAGACTGACCGAATAAAAATCACCGAAATTGCTTCCGGGCACAACATCCGTATTAGTGGGTTGAGTCTCGAGGTTGCCAGTATACAGTTCACTGCTTTCATCGTGTTCTTGGGTCATGGATTGTTGGGGTTACATGGCACCTCCTTCCCTTGGGAGGTTTTAGGGTGCCTTTTTGCGAGCGCCTCATTGAGTTACTATCGCTGTGTGGACTACATACTTCCTTTTGTCTTTTCTGCCCATCGACATATCTGGCGAGTCTGGCCCCTCTTAGGCGAAATCATCATTGCTTCCGCAAGATCAGCTCTAGGGGTCATCAGATTGCTTGACATAAGTGTTGCCTGTGGTTACGTGCATAACACGGAAAGTTTGTGGGCCATAGGGAGGGGATTGAATGTACCTACTTACCTCGATTATGTGGATCGTATTGTTTGACGACATCGAGCCCAGTTGCGCTTAATTTCCGAAGAGGAAAATTGTGTCGCGGACACTTGTTCCGTTTGCAGATTCCGTCCCCTTACCTATCATGGGTGTTGACAGCATCTCTTGTCGTGTGCCCTCACGGTTCATACTAGGTAATTACAACACTGATGCTGATGTGTGTACTTGCTTATAATTGGAATCCATTATGAACTTTATGTTCAAGTATGACTACCTCGTTCTGCAGCCTTCCGCCTAACCGAACATTGTTTTAATTAGAAGGAGAAAGCGCGAATATGTAAGTTTCTGCGCGAGCTAATTAACTAAACCCTCAAGAGGGTCTAAATAACACAGCAGATGTACCTAGCTGTAAGTATCATATTTATCATTCGTGCGGGCGCGCGCGCGTTATATTATTTCTACGGAGTGAGGTCTCCAAAGCATTCCTCTAGTAAGTTCTGATTTTCTCCCTAAATCAACAGCGTATTGGATCCCATCAAAATTGTCCCCATCCTAAGCAATTCTAAGCAACTGAATTGCACTGGACATTCAGTCTTGGTGTTCTTCCCATCAGCTTTTAATCATTTCCTTTTAAAGGTCGGTAGAATCTGACCTCTCTCTCTCTCTGCCACTCATTTCTTATCTCTTCATAATAACTCTGATTTTCTTATATAAAACTATTTTTTATTAGAAATTGAAATTGAAGCGTTAAACGTTATTTTCAATAAATTAAATTTATAGAAGCAGTAGCGGTATAAAGGAACGCCAGCATGGATGTAAGGAATTCAGCTTCGGCGCATTTTTTCTGGGACTCCATTTTCTATTCACTTAATGATTTAAAGCTGTGAATAAGAATTGTGAAATCGCTAAAATCATCAAAATTCCATAATCATAGCATAAAATACCATGTTTCGACGATTCCTTCATATTTATTTTGACAAATTTCCTCTCTTACCCACGCTTTCTCGCGATATACCTACAATAGCAAAACGTAAATGTGCTTGATGGCTATCGTCTAGGGCAGCTGCTCCCAACCTCATTTGATGTGTGTACCCTTCAACATAATATATCAAAAAATCATACCCATTTTATTATAAAAAATTGCTAATTTTATCTTTAATGCTATTTTAATCTTAAATTCGCAAATATTCAATTTTATTCCGCGTATCTCTAAGCCGCTAAACGCTCATTCCATAAGGATATGCGTGCCACTGCTTGGGAACCGCTGGTCTAGGCGATGGGAAATCAGTACAGATTCAGTTCCGTGCGGCTAGTGATCCCCGTCTAGTTATATTTTAAGGGAATATTTACACCATTAAAATTCACTCTTATTGATAAAATGTACATGTTACTCTTCATGTTGCCTGTGGTTGCTGCATTAATGCTAAAATCATCATCGATTGCATAATTACCTCTCATTCACGATATTTTTGTCTGTAAAGATGCATAAATATTTCTTTATCGAAATTTTTTGTTCTATGATTCACTATCTCAGATTATTTTAAGTACCTAGTAAGATATGATCGGGATCGAGATTTATTGGAGCCTCATGCCGGTCAATAATCCAAAACCAAAGGTTTTATGTGCATACGTTTTTCTTAGATTTATGGTAGCCGAAAAAGTAATAACAATATTTACAAGTTCGAGCGTGATTATCTTCCAGAGTTTTTCCATGTACTCAATTGGGTGCCTCAATAGCAGCTTCTCAAACGCACTTAAGTGTGAAACATTAATTCTGATGGCTGTCTTCATTGCTATGGTTTTCATTTTTCCAATTTTTCAATTATTCAAAATGGTTAACTTGAGAAATTCAACCGTGAGAATGTGTGACCATCCCTTTAGACTCAAAGTTGTCAATGGAATTACGTCCGCTTGAAATTTAGAAACTTTTTGCATGCTTGCAGGTCGAGTTGATTTCATTCATGAACGTCCAGATGAGCTAAAACTGATCTGATGTCCGACAGGCAACAAATTAAGAACGAGGGTACATTTTCGAAAGTACGTTCAACGTAGACGAGAGAGTTATGGATCTTGTTGATCAATGGAATCGATTCATCACAATTTATGTGCTTCAGCCGGCTGTTCAGCTTCATAAGGAACGACTGCGGTCTCAGAAGCGAAGCGCTCTGTCCGTTAAAGGGGTGATTGAATCCTGGCACAAGGCGCCGTTCTTCTGCTATCAGTGGTGGCTCTTGGATCAACAGATGGGATGGGAGATGGACGAGACTCACATTTTTTTTTTTTTTAAAGCTTCAGCAGACTCTCCGTTACCTCTCATGGAAAGGTTTTGGGATGTGGCTCTTGCACCGAAGTCACCATCAAAGTTCAGGTCGACGTGTGGAGAAAATCACTTGTTCCAGGGATAGTGCGGAGAACCATTATCGGCCGGTAACTTTGTGTTCAACGATCTTTTTCATGGCTTACTTTTTACATTATCGCATATTTTAAATGAGTATCATTTTTTGGTAGCTTTCCTTTCTGATTAAAAAAAATACATTGCGTATCAGTGAAAATGAAAATTTATATGATGAATTATTGGTAATTTTATGAAAGTAAAACGATGAAGAGTAATCTTGAGATAGCAAAATTACTTGATTTTATTTAAAAGGTGGCTAAGTTAAACGTATTAGTGGGAGCTGATAAACGATCATATAGGGGTGTTTCTTTTCTTCGGCAATATTTTCGAAGGATGTGGTCTCAGAATGAATGCTATTAGCAAGAAAATTGCTTCATTTAGTTGGCATGTATTATTACGGTTGAACCTGCTGTAGGGATTCCTGCTAATATTGAGGTACCGAATTATTAATGATAATTATATAAAATGGGGAATTGTTTGCTGCAGGAAGCTAGAAGTTGACTGGAGATGGTAAAAATAGATTTGAGGATTTTGGTTTGATGAAGGGAGTGAAATGGTCTTAACGGTAGACAAACGAAGAAATATGAGACACATTAGGAAGAGACGAGATCGCTGAAGAGAATTTGTTGGAAGGTAAACTAAGTGGGGCAGAAAAAAAGGTTGCGAAGTCGCATGACCCGAAAGACTGGAGAATTCTAAGTAGAATTTGGATAAGAGGGGATGTAACGAGGAGTGTTAAGTCGCAGGCAAGTGAAGAATTGTGCAGAATGGGGAAGAGTATGTTCAATGGGGAAGAAGTGCTGGTTTAGTCATGAATGAAGTTGAATTCAACTCGTAGGTTAAACCGATAAATTACGGACTAAAACACGTTGCGCCATAGGGCCCCTAAAGTACATCCCGTCGACCTTTTTAAAATTTGATTCCACATTTTGCCTCACATTCGGCAGTCTTTCTCTAGTTCTCTTTGTTTCCTTTCTTAATGCTTTTCAGAATACTCATATTTTCTTCACTCTGCTTATGTAACGTAGTTACTCCTGGCACCGGAAGCTTTTAGTGTTCCTGAGGTCGTATATATGACTTACACACACTTTTTCTATTTGCGATTTCGTCCATGATTATATTCGTTTCCTATATCGTATGCTATCCTTTTCTCTGCTCTGAATCCGAACTATGCTTTTCACCCGTAATCGAATCCACATCTCAATAATCTGGGACGTCCCCGCCCTAGAGTCCTTCGTAATGGTGACCGCTAGCGTCAATCGCTTAGCGTGCAAAACAGCGAATGGGGATAAGCCCTGTTGCCCGGGCTGCTCTTTGTACCTCGATCCTTAAAAGGAGACGGAAGAGGAGGAGTGGGAAGTCATTCGCCGCTTGCATTATCGCCCTGGTGTACAAATGCGGAGTCAATTCCACTTGCTCTCTCCTCCCTTCTTCCCTTTGATGCCTTCAACCTTCCCCCAAGGCTTCTTCCTTCAAGCCGGGCTATTCCGGCCACTATATTTATTAAATCCAATTCCCCGCCTACTCAACTCTAGCACCCCTTTCTCCTAAATTCAAACCTGTCCTCTTCCTAGAGAATCTTCCCTTCCTCTGCCTTCCTTCATGCTCTTGGATTTCCAATTCAGTCCTTAATGGTGGCATTCTTCACCTGGTTTCCCCCTCTTCATCTTAGTCCTTACATCACTCCCCTGCTCTCTCTACCACTCTCCGCCCAAGCGGTCGTTTCCTCGCCCTTAATTCAGTCAGCCCTTCCTCCCCACCCCCACCCGCTGTTCTTGCCTCCTCCGCACTTCACTCTTTCAGTTCATTCTGGGGGTGAAGACTTGGAGGCGATAAACCCTATCTGAATTCCGCGATGGCATTGGGGGGTGATGGGAAAACTAGTCGTGTGGGAGACGAAAGACGATGTTTTATACTCGAAAAAAGATCACATTAGCAAAGACATTGTGTATTTCGATAACTTGATGGGACAACGTATTTTTAGCTACCAAATTTTAAGAAAAAAGATGTGCAAAAAATATTTTGTGAGACAATAATTAAATGACGGAGAAAATAATTGGATCGGGCGGGTGTGATGGCAAGAGTTCTCCTCTGAAAGACAGAATAAATTTCATTTGTCTGTTTATTTAATGAGCGGGACGGATGAGCAGTGAGAGATGCCAGAGAACAGGTATTGAATTTTATACTTTTATGCATGCCAAACACTTCGTAAAGCATTTGTGATAATATCGGGGTCTTAAGATGAATTTGAGTAATCAATACATGGCTATCGCATCAGTACGTACTGATGCCATATTTATTACATTATGAGGCTCTAGACGTTTGGTGGTTTCCCGGCGCATAACCTTCACTCCCATTCTTAATGGTGCAAAGCATATCGTTATTCGGTCACTTCTACTAGTTACTATTGCCACTATCACTAAAATTAATACTGAGCATAATGGGCATCAGTAGAGATGAAGAGGTTTGGACATGGTTGGAGATCAAAGGAAATTGTGCAAAGTAATTGGTTGCGAGAGTTAAATATAGTTGAATGAAATGATAAAAGGCAATGGTTTGAGGGTGTGGGAGAAGTGAAAATATGTAATAAGCCGAGAATTTGATGGGAAAAATAAAATTTGTTGATTAATGAGCTGGTGATTTTTTCTAGGTGATATTTTTAGGATAGGATGTCAGTACAAAGTTTTGAAAGAGTTCTATTGTCCAAGCGCTAATGAATCAAAACAAGGTAGTTTCTTTTGACATCATCATCTGTCTTAAATGGCAAATGTTTTCGTAGTAATAGAAGACATGATGTCTCTCTTTGTCCCCTGGCCGAAGGTTATCTACACTGGAATGCTGATGAATATGCTTAAAAAATGTGGAATTTACTCTCCTTCAAGTGGTTCTCGACTAGAATAATTTAGGTTGCCCTATTTAATTATGCATTTGCAATTTTCCTTTACCGCTACTCGATTGCAACACCGAAGGATTTAAGCTAGGCATTAATGCCAATCGAAGGCTTAACATCCGGCTATTTGAATGCCTACTCGTCCAACGCGATACCGCGAGTGCGCCTTGCTTTCCGGTTTACGCCCTTCGTTCGTTTAGGCGACGCCCAATGCGTGGGTAATTCATGCAACATCATCTCTCATAGGCCTCTCGCAGAAGTGCATTTTCCTTGCCATAATTCTACCTTGCTGTCAAACCGCGTGACTAGTTGGTAATTTATCCTTGCTTTGCGTTTGGTAGCCCAGGATTTTTATTATTAGCATTTGTGTGGGATGTTCAGACATTGACGGCTTATGAATGTCCCAAATCATACGCAATCAATTTCGCTCTAATGCAAGAAAACATGAATAAAAACTTGACAAAAAAACTGTTTAACGATATGCAACCGGATTTGTTAGTAGCAAATGGTTTTAATTTATCGTATAAAGAGGAAATGCCATCAAGTAACACCCCTCGACGTCAACTTAATTATCATTTAAATTATTATTGCCATATAATTTGCTTTCCTCCTGAAAGGCCGCTGGCCTTAGTGGCGGTCCTCGTATAGTCCTCGTCTGCCGATACATTTCGCTACTTGAGTTAGGAAGAAAACAGGCACAACTCGAAAACCACTAGTTTGGAGAAAATCCTATTTAATAATTTAACCAGAGTTCAACTGAATATTACTTATCTCCGTAAACTGCACTCTAAGAGGCCGGATATGTGAATTAAATTTGCGACACTCTTCCACATAAAAATATACCACTCTTTCGTTTTGATTATGACATAAGCGAACAATCGCAATTTTTTTAGTAATGCCGGTTTTCTTCCTAAGTAGCGATATGTTGTGGGTTCGAACCAGGATATGGGTAGTAAGATTTAGTTCCCGGCGAATTATATTAAGCAAGTCTTCTCGGGTCTTCCGCCGGGATAAGCTTCTTACTGCCGACGACGTTTCTGAGTCAGACTCCGAAACGTCGGCAATAAAAAGATCCCGGTGGGAGACCCGAGAAGACTTCCTTTTCAGGATATGGGTGATTGTATTCTTCTTGATTCACGTGATGCAAAAACGGCCATCAAGCTGTTTTATGGACAGTGAAAAATAACACTCAAGCTATTACTTAATTTTTGGGTGGTCACACCGCAAATACATAAGGAGGAGAATAGCGCTAGCGAAGGAAGCGTTCAATAATAGAGGGGAGCTGATGACGGGGACCTTAAGTAAGGATGTAAAAAAGAGGCTGGTAAAGAGTCTGATATGGAGTGTGGCGTTGTATGGGGCAGAAACGTGGACCTTGAGAAAGGAAGACGAAAATAGGCTGAAGGCTTTCGAGATGTGGGTGTGGAGGAGGATGGAGAAGGTGCGTTGGACGGAAAGGAAGACAAATGAAGAAGTTCTTGACATGGTGGGCGAGGAGAGAAAACTTATAGTTGAGATTAGGGGAAGACAGGGTAGGTGGCTAGAAGGGGTAATGAGGGACGATGGTTTGCTGAAGGCCGTGATAGAGGGTAGGATGTTGGGTAAGCGGGGAAGGGGAAGGAAGAGAATCGGTTTTATGGACGGGATGAAGAAAGGTAGGACTTATGCTGAGATGAAGAAAGAAATACTAGAGGTAGGAAGGGCACGGCACGTGTAAGAGTTCGTTGGAGATTCTCTGACTTTCATCACAACCTACCTCTAACCGGTAGACTACTGAAATGAATTACATGTTTTGGTTGTATCTGCTGAAAGCAGTTTCGCTTGTGTTCCAATGCTGTGAATAGTCACCCGAGAAGTACAGGAAA
The DNA here is from genome assembly GCA_963573305.1 of Pyrrhosoma nymphula. Classification (NCBI taxonomy): domain Eukaryota; kingdom Metazoa; phylum Arthropoda; class Insecta; order Odonata; family Coenagrionidae; genus Pyrrhosoma; species Pyrrhosoma nymphula. The sequence continues at coordinate 137,136,393 of OY754333.1, read as the reverse complement.
CAGGATCAACGCCGTGGAAACCTAATATTGGATGGAAGCTATTTCTAAAAACCTATTCCCTGTGTTCTTCTTTTACCCTTCAGTTGTTTTACGTTTTCATTCTTCTGTTCACCTTACTGTCACTCCGTGAAACATGCCTGCCTTTCCTTCCCTCTTATGGGATGTTAATGTCTCCCTCTGACCTTGGAATTCAACATCGCGTTGCTTCTCGCTCCTAATATCCTCTTTCCACCTTCACTCTTTCGTATAAATTGCACCCAAAAACAAGAGCTACCACGCGAAATAGTCACCTTTCCTCCCGTCCATCTTATTCTTTTCAATTCTCTCCGTTCAGCATTTGATTTCTCTCATTGTCTTTCCTAAAATTCAAGTATGCTAACAAAAAAACTAGTTTTTGTACGTACTATGGCTTTATGAAGTTTTTAGGACCTCTTTCATCTGTTCTCTCCACTTACTGCGGGCTTGAGTTAATAATGGTGAGTCTGCTCTTAAAATCCGTTGTCATTTCTCATTTTCAACATGAAAACAGCTCTCTTTGGTGCATTACTATGTCTTCCCTAATTAAATGCCCTGTCTTCTTGATGAATTTGACTTAGCCCTACATCTATTATTCGAGGATCCCTTTTTCTGTATTTTAAGGAAAATACGAACAAAATGATTTAGCTCCTCGGATTGACAATCTTCCTCTTCTTGTGTCAAGGAACCAAGAAAATGTTCACCAAGATACCCTATTTTCAGTGAAAAACAGCATTCTCTTCCCATGTGCTTAGTTGTAAGATCATTAATAACCTCCATACTTTCAAAAAGCAGGTTTCTTGATTTCACGCCCTCTTTGAAGCTACTTTACTTTTACTTACAATTGGTGTAGGTATACTCTTTTGTATCAGGGATTACAAAAGGTGTGTCCCGATATATTTTCGTTGCATACAGTACTCAATATGGTAGTAGTATTTTTTCTGTACTCCCTGTATATAACTGTTCCTCGGAAGTTGTTAGCGGTATTTTTTGTTTACCAAATTTGAGAATAATAGCTTTTTTCAGAATTTTCTCGAGTCATGCTTGAATCGGAGATATTATCATTGACTTTTTCGCTCGGTGTCAAGATTTTATAAAATCCAAATTGCGCAGCAATCTGAGAACAATATATCCCTCAGCATCAAAATCGAAGCTGGCGTCTGGTAAAACTTTCGTAACATTAAGGAACCAGGTTCTTCAATCTAAAAGCTAAAATCAGTATAATAAATCATTTTTGGTAGATTTCTTCGTAATGAGGGAGTGCTGATGAGAATCTTGCATAATTTGATGCCATTTGTATGCTCATAATTCGTAATTTCCAAGGACCTTTTTTAAGCACTGTTATCCCCCCAAACCTGGAGAACCTTGGGCCCATGTAGGAGAATGGAAGGCAGTGGATTACTGTTGTCATTGCTTGATCATAAAAGATTTTTCATTTGAAATATTATAAAGATAAATATTATCAAATGCATGAGAGTTTAGCAATAATATTTTAGGTTAATTTAAGATCTATCAAAAGCAATAATAATTTATCGGCTTCAATACTCGTTACTTTCTTTTATATTTCCACTGATGGCAGTTTGGGCGATCACTGTGACTTGTAGAAATTATTTATCATGCATAAAAAATGATGAAATAACGTTTAATCATCTTTTACCGTGTCTTGCGTTGAGGAGGTTAATTAGTTTGAATTATAACGACAGTGATTGAAAGCGTAAGCACGATGCCTCAGAGGATATCCTTCCAAGTTCGACCATGGCCGCCACTGATTTCAATTTTGTTCGCCACTGCCCCGGTAGTCACTACATATATCAAAGCCACCTACGCAAATCCGACTTTAAATTGCCTTTCCCCAAGAGTCTGATCAAATTTATTGCCCCTAGATCGAAAAAGACTAGCGGCGATTGGCTTCGGAGGTTCCATTCTCCCATATCATGTGTGTTCTCGGATCCCACGGAAACTAATTGGAAACACGCTGCATTTTCGTTTTCTTTCGCAATATTGCCCTATCACTAATTAATCACTCGATATTTCGCGAATTATTCTTAATGCAGTGTGTGAAAGCAATGAGTTTTAAGATTGCTCCTTCATTCGACTATGTAGTAGCCCTGCGTTTTGGTATCATTACTGTTTTTAGTGCGCCAAAGGTTAACCTCGGAAATGTAATTTACATTGATACATAGGTGTTTTTTTAGCAAGGAAACTCACAACTGTCCATATTTTTCATGTTAAAAAGCAAGTGTATAGTTTAAAGTTGAGATCAAGGAGATAAATTCTTACATTTGCTCACGATTGTTAAAAGAGGTTTCAAAGTAGTGTGTAATATCTATCGCTGTTTGGATAATGAGATATATTACAGAAATATCGGCACTTCTATGGGATTGATGTAAGATCTTTATGAGGTATAAGGAGGTTTCTCGCACAATTTTCCCGTTCTAATCTCAAACTCTTCTCCAATTTTGCGAAAGCGGAGGTTTTTATGCTTTAAATGACCTTTGAAAGTTTCCCTATTTCAGCTATGATCCCCGTTTTATACTGAATTACCATGTATTTAATCAGACTGAAACTTCAAATTTTAATGCACGTTTTTCAATATCCTTCAAAGTTTTTCGAAGGAGTTGTTTCTGACAATGTTTTTTGGGGTAGTGGGTCGAATTCGAAACTTTTTATCTCTTTGTATAGCTTGTATAAAATTGTCGAAGGTTGAGGATGCATATGTTATTTCTCAGTACTACACTTAATTACGAGATAAAATATTATTTTCCTAAGCTCAATTTTTGCTGAAGATTTTATTTTTAGTGTCTTCTTTTTTAATAAATAATTCTTGGAATAGGCTCATTGCAATTGTATTTTAACATTCTCACAAACTAGTATCTAAGCTAAAGGTTACCTTACGCTGATCATTCCTTCGTAATCAAGACTCAAATGTAATTCTCATTCGTCAAACTTACGTCCTATATTATTGTGTTCCAAGCTGTACGTAACTCAAATTTTAACTCGATTTGGTTATCTGTAAGAGCGCCATATCATATTGCAGTATATCTTGCCTGTCAGAGTTATTGTGCTTATAATTTGACATTACTTGCTCACAGTTTCGACATTCATGATTTTGTGCAACAAAAAATTTCCATTTTCTCGCACTTCTTCTGTTATTAATATGTGATAGATAAAATTTTAAGCTGCTTTTGAGAAAATATCTTCGACCTTCAATTTAACACGCAGTAATGCAACTTGATCCGGTCAATTATTATTTATGGAACACCATCGTAACTCATCGCACAGGCAGATGATTATACAGTTACGTTGACTCTTAATGATTCTGGCGTAATTTTCTGTCATCTTTTACTTTCTGTCGTAGCATCTACCGATACCATCTATCGCTAAATGAAGAGGTAAACGAAATGATGAATGAAGGATTAAATGATTTTCGGAATGTAGAAGTTAATTTAGATTTTTATATTAATTCCTGGGGAAGAAATGTAGTGCCTAATCATTTTTTCTTGGCAGCGGAGAATATGCCCTAATGCTGAAAGCTATAAAGCTCTTCATATTACTTGATAAAATTGACCTTTCGAACTGGTTTGAAGCCGAAAGCCAAGACGACCCAGAGTGAACTTTCCTCTCTTGCATAACTTATAATATTTTACATATCGCAGACCCCTCAAGTTAAAACGAATTTCTGTCCGGCGAAGAAAATTAAACAGTGTGAGTTTACGCTAGAAGCATTTTTGTGTAGATAGATATAACTGGCGCACATTGCATTCTTATGACGTGAAATTCTTTCTTATGGAGAGTTAAATCCACCAATCGCATTCCAATTTCTCTAGAGACACCCTTTTTATTTTATTTTAACAGATTTTCGCGTTCTCTCTAAATTGTGCGCAAAATTATCAAAGAATACTTAAACAAGGAAAAGTGAAATTTTCATGATTTCCTTCATCATGTTGAAGAAAAGCTATTTATGAAAAATTCGAGTGGATCATAGTTTTCTTTACTACCAAGGTTTTATATTATCGCATTGCCCTACATATTCTGAAGGACTGAGTTCTACTCGTTGGAAGAATTGTGAGTCATCATCAACGAACTGGTGCGTTTATGTGGAATTCAAAACATTGTATATTTGAATGATCCTGTCACCCTGTCAGAAGGTGCACGAATGTGTGAGATTCACCGCGAGAAAATCAATTGCGCGAACAGAGGTTCGGATTATTCATTTTAAATTCCGCACATTTGTGCATCCGTAAAGAATTATAATTATTTTTCATCTGTATAATTCATTTTATGGAAACTCAACACATTGAAATTCATAAAAATGCAGTTAATTGGAAAATTTACTGGAAATGGGATTCTTTCGATTTAATCATTTTCGCTGATACGGAAATAATTGAGGGCCTGAGAGTCAAAGTAATACAAGTGAAAAACGTCGTCCAGTGACGCCTGTATCACTTTACTCCGGTAATAAATGACTAAAAGCAATTAGCTTAAGTGTTCGGCGGCTAGATCGCAGCACCATACCTTCGAGCACTTTTATTTCTTTTCCTGTAGCTACCTGACGGCACCCGACGGTACCAAATTAGAACATATGCACTTATATCGTTTTTCGTGTTTATGTCACTTGTATTGCTTTGACTCTCAGACCCTCAATTGTAAGTACTATTTCCGTTGCCTTTCTTTCCGTTCCAGCTTTAATGAAACGGAGGATATTATTTTGACCCCGGACTATAACACTGAAAGTGATGGAAGCAACAAAAGAAAATAGATACGACACACTGCCGAACTGATACATACAAAAATTCCTTCTTCCCTCGTGACCTCGTGCCATCAGTGACTTAAACACTAACAGAAAGTGACATTAAGACACTTCGTCAACATGCAATAGACTCTTACTGCGTAATCCTATCCCCTATTTCCTCTCTATTACATGACTTGTGTCCTAACAGACACCCCTGAGGCAGCGTGCGAGGTCGTGTTTTCCTGTAATTATGATAAATAATTATATTTAGACCTATTTACTATATATTTAGACGAACGCACAACCATACCCGGGATGGTGAAAAAACAGTGTGGCGGGATTCGAACCCGCGATCTGCGGGATGGCAAGCGTGGGCGTTACCCCGCCACCTCCGAGTCCCGGATATGGATCTACTCGAGTTTCCAATTTGGATCATGTATACAGTTTTATTGATACCAGGTTAGAAAAAAAAAGCGTCGGGTGCGAATTTGCCGCCGAGTGATGAGGACTTAGAGAAAGCGGTTTTCGCCTTTTTCTAAATGATAGTCGTACGCGAAACGGATTGATGGTACCAGCAAAATCGCGAGGAGGGGAGGGCGCGTTTTTCGCACGGTCGAGTGAAGAGGAGGTAAAGTGAAGGAGAGAGAGAGAGATGTATATATAGTGAGAGGGGGGAAGGAAAATAAATGGTGGGAGAGCGAATGCATCATTCCCCTCTGCGCGCACGTCTTATTTGTCGTTTTTTTTCGAATCGGTCGTATGTTGTTCTCCCCTTGGCCGATCCGATTGTTCATCTCGACCCCCCCCCCCTTTTCCATCTTTTCCCTCCCTTCTCCCCATACTCTCGCGTTTTCACCTGCCTCCTCCTTCCCCTCTCACACTCTCTCTTCCTTACCCCCGCTCTCTTACCTTTCTCCCATTCCTCCTCTCTCACCTTTATCCCTTTTACGTCTCCCGCTTCTGGGAATTCCGAATTTATTTTCCGCCGTTACTCTTAGTCCACCTCTCCCCGTTCCCGACGGTGCCGCCTCCTCCGTGGGAGACCCTCGGGAGGGAGACCCTGGGAGTGGGAGTTTTACTGCTGAGCCCCTAAAACTCTCTACCTACAACCACCCTTCTCCCGCCAACCCAACCCTTGTCCACCCCTCCATGTAATCTACCAACCCACTTCGTTCCCTCCATCTTCCTCCCTCCTAAGCACCCCTCTCCCTCTTTATAAGGGGTTGGCGATATCGATAGTATCATTGGAGAATAACTTTCCTCTGCTAGGATATTGTTTATGTGTATTGATGAGGCGCGCTGCATGCGTCACGCCTTCCGGTAAATAGGTGGACACGTGCTGGATTGTTAGGTCTCGCAATAAACCTTAGTAATATTTGTAATATTTATGTTAATATTTCGTTGAACAAATTGATTGCATTTTCTGCGAACTGCGTAAAATACTTCGCTGACTTGCCACATGTTGAATGAATGAATTTCATGAAGCTCATGAATTTTCCTGGCGTTTTTGCCAGTATCACTCTTATTTAAGTTATCGTTAATTATGATCCGGACTTAAATATATTCCTGCTCCTTCTCTCTCTTATGGAAGTACCTTTGATATCAAGATTAATACAGAAGAAATTGTACGTTCAGCCTTTATCACGATACATATACGTATGCGATGCAATTAGGACGGATGTATTTCCCGCCTATCGTTTGTGCCAATTATGAAAGTCCTTAAAACTTGCAAACCTTTCTCTCTTACTTTGAAAATTGTTTTTAAAAGTGCTTCGGTCATAAAATTCTAATTAGAATACTGGCTTTTATTCTAATTTCCATATTACGCTCTTCAGTTTATCTTCGAAGGTCTTAATATTATGAAATTTGATCGTGTCTATTATCCGTCTTTCAGGATTCTTGGAGTGAAGCTTTCTATGTTCCATAGGTATTTTCTGTGGATTCAAGCGCAGTTCCTTACTAGCGGAATGCAGTACCATCGCGCATTTAATGAATCATTTTCACTTTATTTCATAGGATCCATTTAATTTCTGACAAGCTTTCACTAACTTTTATGTGGAATGATATGAATGTGGAATGACACTGAATGAATAGGTATTTCGTTTTCGAGATGCCGTGCCATGGCTATTTATATTTGTGAGAAAACTTGTATTCAACCGCAATTACTATTTTTGAGTTATGCTTTTCCCGATATTATTTTACATAAAGTGCCAGTGTAGGCTTCCTGAATATGTTGGGTATTCTGTACAATGCATTGCTATTAGTTATTATAAAATTTGAGATAAGCACTTACATATTGAAAACATTGGTTGAAGGCTTTTTCATCAATTTCCAATGTATCCAGTTAGACTTCACAAAAATATCCCAAGAAGCTGGGGCACTAGAGCACTAGAGTTTCGTACCACTGCGACGCCAAAAGATACTGATCGAATCTTACCTTTCAAAAGACTGGCCGGAAATGAAATCCTACGTTTAGGTGGGGACAGGCAGGACATGTGGACAAATGCATTTGAGTCAACCGAGGCTCAATTCAATCGGCGATTGTCCAACCCGATAAAGACCGACCGAATATCGGTAGCCAGGCAGGGAAACGATCGTGGGATAATGTAAAAGAAACCGACTTCTTTCTGCTTCCCTTTATGCCCTTCGGGGGTTGAGGTATTCCACGGCCGATTCGGTCTGGTTGCGTATCGGAGGTGTTTTTTGAGTTCTATAAAGTGGTGGCCATCGTTATTTCACAAATGTATGCTGTCGGAAGTGGATAGCGACAGCACCTTGCGTCCTAAGATTATAGCAAAATGCCATTCAACCCAATTATTACCTACAAATAGAGGTGACTCACCGATTATGGTAGGTTAAGATGAAACTATAATTATTATTTCTATTGATATTTTACAACCTCTAGCACCTTGCTTTCGTATATGATTAACTTCTTCATATAGGCATACTTCCAATCTCTCTTCATTCCGCCCGTAGAGTCTATTCCTATTATTCCTCCCTCTTTTCCGTTTACCCAACATCGTCCCCTAAATTTCGGACTTTTACGTCCGATCAAAATCCTTCTGTTGATACGCCATTCATTTTAGGTCATTCATGTCGGCATTTATGTGTTCTTGAAGTTTTTTCGTAGTTACGTTAGTGTTTTTCAATGGTTTCTTTCCGTTAATTGTAAATAAAACAGGTATGGTTTGTCCGACAGCTGAATCGCAATATTCTCTTTTAACGTAGGAAACTCTAAAACCAGTGGAATGTACTATTGCTCGTATTGGCATTTTATCTACCTGTTTTGGTAAATAATGTATATTTTGGAATGAATATGCGTCAAAAAAGGAATTTAGGCGAATAATAACATTTCGATAAAGCATTTAGTCCAAATACAGAATACCAAGCTTTAATCGTTAATCCTCTTTTCTTCGTATCCTTTCTGGTCCTCATATTTCTAAATCACTTGCTTTTCGTGGAGATTGATTTGGTATTCATACCTTGATTAAATTTATTCTAAATAATGGCCTCTATATCTTTGTGAAGCCTCTAATCTTATTTATCTTGTTTTCTCCGTGGCATGTAAAAAACTCCGTACTTGTTGAGCCGGTGATTTGCTGAGAGTGATGTTATTATTATTCAGGCCATTTCGTCGGGGCCATTATGACTTCCTCACGAGGATGCCGGCGTTATTTTGCCTCCATAAAGTATATCCGTTGCCGTTGCGCTCTTGAGTTTTCCGGATATTACCGAATTATGAGTTTCATGTGGATTTCGCTCGGTTTTCCCCATGTGTTACTTGAGTTATGCCCCAAGAAAAGTGCGATCGTTTTTTTCAGTTTCTTCTTGCGAAAATAAGATTGGATGCACCGCTAATATCAAGTCCTTGCATCTCAACTTCACAGGTTCATAAATTAAGTGCTCTAATAGTAAACTATGGAAGTGCATATGCATAGATTGTTGACACCCTTCTTTTTAAAATACGGAGGCCCAATTTTCCCCCGAAATCATCTTATAATACTGTATTGATCTATATCTTTTTTTTTAAATTTCCTTTTGTGAAAATGATCTTTACCTAAAGAAAATGATAAAACTTCGAAGCACTATATTGCCTGTTACATAAATTTCTTCGGCGGGATTATCCGGAAATGTTTTCAATCTGGCATGTTGACTCTAAGGGACAAACAAATATTGCCCTCCTCACACTATGGAAGAAAGTCGATGGTGATGGTTGTAAACTTTTAGGAATATCCGTAGATTTAAATGTAGAAATTGGATATTGATTCGTGAGGATGTTCTGTTTTTAATGCATACGATTGCTCATCTCTTCGTACGATTTATATAGTGACATTCACTACGCTATTTGTTTGTTCTTAAATAGGTGTGACAATTTCTGTCGAAGCTAGTGTTGGAGTATTTTGCATTCAGAATCACGGTATGCTGATTCTAATCTTAGAAGTCATTAATACTACGAAATTAAAGTTGAGATCAAAATAGGTCAAACGAATCAATGGCAGGTAAGGATATTTAAAAAAATTGTTTATCTTCATACGTGGATTGGCAAGAACGCAATGAGTCTTTACTTGAGAAACATTTTAGACGCTAATTAATGCTTACTGCAAGGTTACAAATCACTATTGTGCTGATCCTCTGCTGCGCTTTCCTTATAATTAATAAGTTACTTTGGAGAATCGGGTCACTATTCTCAGGCTAAATTACTCATAAACATGGACTCAGGGTGTTACTTATTCGACAGAATATTAGGTTTTTGCTCTTTGATTAATGGTTTATACAATAAGCAAGGCTCGCTTTTCATTCTTCTGAAGCTTGACTAACCCAAGTTATTTTATCGAAGATGCTAACAGTAGCATACGAATAGGTTGTTTGAGAGAGTTGCTGGCTTTAGTACAAACATCTTTCACTTAAAAAAAATTCATTTTAGGAAAGGGGACCCTGAAGCGTCATCTCTCCAATTCATTTACGCGTTTCTCGAATCGTTTAGTAATGGCTTCTATCCGGGGACATACTGCCGCATAGACTAGACCGGATCCCTCACCTTGCCAACGTACGACACTGGAATGAAACATTGAAGTTTAATCCCTCTGTTGGAGGCGGCCCTGGCACTGCTGCTCTACCGTTACATTAATAAATTACTTATCCTCTCTGCTCGTCCCGATTTCCCCGCAACCCCCCCCCCCCCCCGCATCCTTCTTGTCGATCTCCGGCGGTGTTTTGGGTCCCTAAACATCATTAACCTACCTTCCGACAAACCAAAGAGGGTTAATCTCTTGTTTTTTTATTCTAGAATCATTTACCAAACACCGTGAATCCTCCCATATTTTTGCTTTGAAATGAATTGGTTTTCTATATCTTTCAGGCTAAAAACTCTTTCCAACACAGCATAATTTCTCATATCTTTGTTATATAATTTGTAATGCAGAGAGAGGTATAGTCACACAATAGTGTCTTGGGGGTTTCTAATATAAATTTTCCATTTTCATATGCTGTCCGGAACTATTTCCTCCCATGTTGTCGCAGCGACTAAAACGGATTTCCTCTTGAGTAGCTGGACTGGCCTTATCTTTAACCAGTTAAATAAAAGGCAACTTTTACTGACTCAATCACTGACTCATCACGATATCTCTGGAATCAACGAATGTATTGCAATAATATTTTCTTTACAGCTACGTCTTAAAACCATGGTATTCACTCATGAATATTTAAAAAAAAATACGAAGTGTAACGTGCTTTTTATAAAATTTGTTTGGAAGTTTTTGGGGATATTGCCTAGGGAAAATTGAAAGGTCGAATTTTAGCCCAAAAACACTTCTTCTGTTCCTTACTGGGCTTTAAGAGTGTCAATACACTAAAATATCTGTTATGCGAGGAAATGCTCTGCAGAAATGTTGATTTACGAAAAAAGGAAATCACGTCTTTTTACCCAGGCTATTTCTCCTGCAGCGTTGCGGTTACCTGATTGAATGAGTTCATTGTCCTATCATTAATTGATGAATTGCCTCTGGGTAGTTTTTTATACGTTATCTATAGCATGAAACGCTCTGTAAGAAACGAAACATGGTCACCAGGTCTTGGTGATTCTAGATTAACTATAAGAACTCAGCCTCTACTGAGGCAACACTATTATCCCCCACGCTGAGTTTGAGGGGGGTAAGTGAAATGAGGCTGAGAAAGTAGTTTAATATGGTATTAGGAAATATAATTAGGTGAGAGAAGCGGCAGGTAACAAATAGTATTAAAATATCGAGGTTGTTTGTTGAGGTTGTTCTTTCACTCGACCCTCTCATTGTTCCTTTGGATTGAATTTCATGACATTAATTCAAGATAACAGCAATTGACAAGTAAATTTAAATTAAAGATTAGTCCAAATTGTCATATAGAGTCAAAATTCCTCGGCTTTTATTGACAATTTCGATTAATCTTTAATTGAAATTTATGAAATTAGATTTATTTCCTTTTGCGAAAACGTTCATGACTTTCTGGGAAAGGACTAAGTTTGCTTGTTTCTTCCCTTCTTTTCTTTGGCCTTCAGTTCTCTTGTCATTTGCTCGGCATTTATTGCCCCTCTTCTTTCATATATTTGAGTCTCCAATGCTCTCTGCTGGTGAGGATATCGGCTATTTGATCATTTTCGGTTTATTTTGACGTCAGTGCTATAATTCAATCCCCTTCAATTCAGACGTTCGAAAATGGCGATTTCGATAAGTTTTCTAATTTTATACTCGCCTTTTGAACGAAGGAAAACATCTCGTCTTTCAATCATTTTTATTTCCATATCTGAGTGGTCATATCTATTTATGTGCTGTGGACTTATTGGCTTGGTTTACGAACAAGAGTTTAGTCTTAAAGGCTTTATAGGTTTTCGGATTATCACGGTCGAATCTTCCTGAATGGTATTGAATTGTGGTGTTTCAGGCGTCAAGAATTTTCATGCAAATGCTTTTAGTGTGCTGGAACCTCACAAGCAGTTGGGCGGTAGGGATCACGGAAGGTGCGGAGATTATCACTAAGTCTGCCGAAAGGTAGCAGTTTCGATTCCAGTCACGATTATTGGCTTTCTGCTGTTTTTTTGAAAGGTTTTCATCCATTTGTAGCATCCATATATAAGCTCCATCGTTGAGGCACTTTCAGCAACGAATCGTAAATATTTCTCCAAAACAATACCCTCGTAAGATTCTTTTAATTTGAGCAGAATGGTAAATTTCCGGTAATTGACTGATATTTTTGCTGTGTCCTTAGTTGCCAATCATAATGTTTTGATGTTCAGTAGGTCAATGTCTTGATTAACCATGAAATATTTTTATCGGCACGCCAAGAGGGCTGAGCAAGTACGCGGAAGTATGAAGAGGGCAATGAAGGAGAACGTTTTGGAAAAGTGGAAGAAGAAGGAAGACTATAGGTATTTCTGATGACGTAGGGAGATGCAGACGGTTTGAGGATCTGAATATGGACTTTATGGAGGGAAAGTACAGTTATGAATTGGGAAGACAACGAAAATGGGAAGGCCAGGTAGGATCTGCCCGAAAACCTTCTAATGAGCTAGTGGAATGCACAAAGAAGGGCGAATCTTCACGCCGATTATCTCTCCAATTGTCCTTCTCTTAAAAGACACCATAGTTTACAAAAAATAGCCTGCGGTATTTGTATAGTGGCGACTTTTGCTACTATTCACTACTCATAATCATTAATTATCCAATCCTGACTGGTTGTCTGCAGCCCTACATTCTACCCTGTCCACTGCCTAAATCCTCTATGCCCTTGTAGCTCTTCTGTTTCATCTCTCGTCACCACTACTGTTAGTCGTTTTTCATGACATCTACCGAACTACTTCGATAGCAATAAGCCTCTTGGTGGAAATATAAGTATGCCCCTCTGCCAAATACCGGACAAAAAGGAGTGCTAGTTGTGAGACATTGGTTGGCTACGTGCATTCGTACAATCGTGTGCGGCTTGTCGGCCAGAGGGGCAACGCCCCCTCGGAAGCTTTTTCACTCGATCGACCAACTTCAGTACGCTGGCCCCAAAAAAACTAACCCCTACTACCCACTTACTTAATTGGCGCAAACGATCTCGGCAGTGGCTAAGTCTTGCTCAATAATTGTCGCCAGAGATTACAGCCAGCCCGAGGAGCGCTGCGGGTAATGCACATGTTGACGCTCATCTCAGGTGTGCTCTGCTCCTCCCATTTCCCTTGAAAACTTGGCCGAAAGTTACTTCCCCCCAGTTTCCCCATCTTCCCCCCTCAATCTTCCTTCCACCTCCCAATCTCCTGCTGCTTAATCCTTTTTCTTTCGCGGCGGGCCCTCCTTCTCCTCCTGCCGCAGCCGGAACACATACGTATCGCCCAAACCTCCATAAATACTCCTTGTTTTCCGGGACGCTCTTTTCAAACCCCCCCTCCCAGCCTCCCCACCCATCAAGCCTCCATTTTCTCTCTTCTCGCTTCCCATCTCCTTCAGTGCCTTCTCCCTCCCGCACCCTTTTGGGCCGTCGAGCGGTCCAGCAGCCTCTCTCTTTGCTATCTCTCTCTTAGGCCTCTTCTCCTTCCTATCTATCCCCCTTCCACTCCAGTTCTCTCTTCTTCTTTCTTAACTCCTGTGCCTCACACCTCTCTAAAGAGCATGATGGAGGGCAGCCACAATACCCTTAGTATTGCGGCTCCCCTCCGAGGGCCAGCGGATCATGTACAATAAAGTGGATTGTTTTGCGGCTTAATTCCCGATTGCTAATTGAATTTCGTTTACGCTTGGGTCGCGATCTTCCGTCGAGTTCATTCTGTGGGATTGTGCGTCCAAGGGAGCGTCGATTCTACTTCTCATATGGTCGCGGAACTTTTAAATTTCACTGAATTCGTATTTTTTTCGTATTTATAAATATTATTTAATTGTAGACAATTGAGGGGAACTTATTATATTTCTCTAGCTTGGACTTGTTCTCCATGCTGAGAAAAACCAACTTTGTAATTTCCATAAACTTTATTTTGCTGGCACGACGCACGTTTCACTACACTGTAGCAAAATGACTATGCCACAGTGCGGATAAACGCGCGTCGTGCCAGAAAAATAAAATTTATGGAAATTACAAAGTTGGTTTTTCTCAGCATGGATATCCATAATTTCCTGAATCCGCATGCGCACGTAAACCTTTTACAAGAGCCTTGATTTACCTTAGTTGGAAAACATATTAGAGAATACTTTTCTGTGGATTTTTTAAAAACTTGTGCCTGGGGAAAGAGGGTGGAAAGAGAATGGGGGTCTTTTAGTTTTTGGTTTTTGGGGAAAATGGAAGGAAATACTTGCGTAAAAAGGAAAGAAAATAAAAAAGGGTATGATATTGGTAGCTAAAGAGGGAGTGTTTGCGTAGGACATTTATGAGAGTTGATGGAGCTGATTTATGATTCGAGGCAGTCAATGTCGCAGGTCGAGTTGGGAAAAAGGAAGTAAAGATGGGGAAAAAGAGGAGAAGATTGGGCGTGTTCAATGGCATGGATGAGTTAGAAAGTATGTGGCACTGGAAGCGGATGTATTTTTGTTTGTTGAAACATTTGGCATCTTTTATTTTCCACCAAAGTCCGCTGAAAACGTAGGTACTTATAATCGGCGGACGGTCGTTGATTATGAATACGATTCCAGACATGGAACATGTGTTGATTTTGGAACAATGTTTTATTCCTTCAAAAAGATGGAAATTATTTTTGAAAATATCAAATTGCCAGTTTCAGTGGGGGGCTATGACATTAAAATTACTAGGCGTTTATTACCGCTGTGATTTAAGTAAACGACTATAACGGGCTTACCTACAGGTTTTACATCTTTTATGTGCCTCTGTGGGGATGTTTAGTCCTTTCACTGAATACCTAACCTGAGTCTCGATTTGTAAGAGGATTAAATTGATGGGCAGCGGGCCATCGTATGATTCATAACGTCTCTTGCAATTAGTAATTAATATTGAGTTGCTTTAAACGTTTGAATGCCATCAACCCTTCCCCGAAATTTCATCACGGGATAGAGGATTCCCTCACAGTAATTATTTTCTCAATTTATACCCGTCGCATCCTACCACATTTATCGGCGGCCTTAGTGGTTTTAGTGGACTGCCTGGACTGAAGAAGGTATTACCATTACTTTTTTTTCTTGGATCGTAAACTTTGATCAAATTGGGAAAATAAACCTGCCAGCTATTAGCAGTTATCGTTATTGACGAATTGTAAGCAGAGAAGTTTTACGAATTTACTGAAGTAGTCCTTCCTGTAAATGTTTCAAGGCAAATAAATTATAACGTACCAGTGTTGCGAAGTAATTCTTATGTGCTTAATATGTATTCCCCTTCATCGCCATTCGACTTCCCCTGTAAAAAAACCTCAACATGATTGCAACTTTAAAGGCAATATTTGTGCACCCTTTAGAAGCAACTATTCTTTAGAACTTGATTGTTCCTTGCTTTTTTTTTTAGCTTCTAGAGAAATGTTTTAAGCATTCTGATGGACATACAACCTCGATAACTAGGCAAATTAACAGATGTAGTGCTATCCGCTTTATTTTACAATAGAAACACTTGTTTCAGCGTATTATATCGCCATAATCAGGTACAAAAAATGAAAATCGTTCCTGATGATTGCGATTTAATACGCCGAAACATTGCCGAAATAAATTGGACAGTACTAAATCTGAAAATTTTTATTTTCAAAAATGCTGTTCCTCCACGTTTAGTCGGATACTGTTGACTTTATTCGATAACTAGGGTCATAGAGCAAAATCAATGACATGAATAACAGTTGTCTTGGGTTAAAGAATACCAAAGCTTTGGTATCAAGAGATTTCCTTCGGTAGTTTGCCGAGTGGCAAAGTGAAAATAGGATTGTTGGCTAACCTGTTTAGATTGACTTACTAGGATTTGGATAGTTACTTTTCTTTTTTTTTCACAAATTTTCTCCGTTTACAGTTCATGAAATTCAGTTGACGCTTCAGTATGGAAAATCAATGTATTAAAAATGCCATACTGTTTCTCCGATTTTTAATATTTCTTGGATCGACAGTGTCTTATATCATTATAGCTTTTTAACTTCTTATGTCATAGCTTATTACCTTTCTTTCCTTTTTTCCATCATATCATACATCTGTTTGGTGATTTTTATCTTGTCCATAAATCAAATCAACCACGTAAACCAAACTAACCTAACGAGGTCAGACTCATTGTACGCTTGTGCATTAGGATATAATGTAATGCTTTGTTTTAATAGCTCTCTTATTGCTTACCGCTAGGGGAAGCCTTCAAAATAAAGACATTTTTTAAAAATTATATATTACCACCGAAAACAGCACTAGGCCTTTACATCGGGGTGTTTTTAACAATCAACAATGGGCAAGTACAAACAACCATGTCCTGGGAAGTGAAAAATCCTCCCCAGGCGGGATTTGAACCCGCGACCTTTGGGTTAGCAGGCGAGGAAGTTACCCCGCCGCCACCGAGGCCGACTCGCTTAGTATTTTTATCCAAATATTCCTTTCAATCGTTTTTATTATTTTCTTAGTCTCTACTTTAATCACGCTCTTGTCAAGATCAAAATGGGCGGTAAATCAGATGTTGACTAAAGTCTACTCCATGCCCTCGCGTGTGCGTGCGTATGGCGGGGACGTTGAGATATCTAAAAGCCGGCGAAGGGTGTGGTCAGTCGTTTACCCCTCGGAAATGAAAACACCTGGGTCAAAGTCCAGGATCCCATGCTCGAGAAAGGTGGCGACCCTGAGTATAGCGGACCTATTTTTTTCTCTTTTTTCCCTCCTCCCCTCTCTTCTCTCCCTCATCCCCATTCCTTCGCTTCCACTTCACCTCCCGACCTCTTTATCTCTCTCACTATCCGACCTCGTTCTCCTCTCCCGTGGCTTAACCTCCGTCCCCTGCCAACTTCGTTTACCTCCTTGCATTTTCCTCCTCTTCGCTCTCTCTTTTCTTGTTATTTTCCCTTATCCCTTCCTCCTCATCTTCCATCTACCTTTTCTTTCTCCTCTTATCCCTTATTTCCACCGCCGACGAAAACGAATTCGCTCCACCTTTTATTGCGCTTTTCTCTTCGGTACTCATTTGTTTCTTGGCCCCCTTACGCATTATTCCATTGTTTCCTCTTCCTAATCCTGGACTTCAAAGCTGTCGCTTTCAAGTCGTGGTGAGTAGAGATTCCCACCGTTTATGGAGAATGCTGCGAGGAGAGAATGGTGGAAAAAAGAAGCAGGCGATTACGTGAATATAAGCGATTGCAATAGCCTATTTCCCCGTTGCGTTTTTGCGAATAAAAAGTAACCTCTACGACCGATCTTGCCGAAATAGCCTCGTCTCAATGAAAATAAATAGAGTAAGAGGATGGGTCTGATAGGTACGTTTCGTGGATATTGTTTTGATTTTGCTTTCGTTATGTGATTCTTGGTATGCCTTCGCGCTGAAATTTTCTTATTTTTTTGACCTCCAGAATTGATAGGTATATCCTCCAAAAATTCATGACTCAATTCCCGGCCCAGAATGATTTTTCCTCTAGCAATATTCAACGTATCCCCTTGCCTTGAAATCTACCTGTAACTTTTACAAATATCTGTTTGGGTACCCTTCACGAATCGTCGTTATGAAAGGGAGTGTATCTATACGCTGTTCTGATTTTATTGTGCATAAAATTAATACAATTTCTGTTAAATATATGAGAGATATGATGACCGGGACCGTGTGTTAATGAATGCAAGAAGGATAACTCAGAGCCGGTGTAGAATACGGTGTACAAACGTGAACTCGGAGGAAAGGCGATGAGAGTAGAATACTGGTATATGAGAATGGAGTGTGGAAGAAAATGGATAAATTGCAATGGATAGAAATTAAAATGAACGAGTTACAGGTCAGCATGGGGGGTGAGGAGAGAATAGGCTGAAGGCTGTGAGAGGGAGGAGGATGTTGGGTAAGCGGAGAAGGAGCAAAGAGAAAATATGCTTTCAAAATGGGATGAGGAGGCTTCGGGCGTGTGCTGAAGATAAAGAAAGAAATCATGTAAGATAATAAGGTAAAAGTGTAAAAATCTAGAAGATTTTGAATCTCTTTCATTTAAATTTACCATAACCGGTAGACCATCCTGATAGCAGTAATGTATTCCTGGATACTTGACTCACTCATGTCGTTAAGGTCAGCATCTATTCTCAAGGAAATAACCTTTTGAATCAATATGTTTAACTTCAAAAGGATAATATAATAAAAAAATGTGCGGCTCGAATCGCGTTATCCAGAGGTCATGAGCTCAGTTCCGTCTTGAGGGTTTGGATAACGTTTCTTCGTATTAGCAGTTGGGTTGGTGCGGTGTATACGATAGGATATTACCACAAGGATCGGAGCAACGATATGGCATTCCTTCCGGAGCGGCGTTGTTCTAGTTATCGCGCTTTTTTTTAAACGGTGCCCGTAGGTTTCCTCTAATCCTACATTAACCCTTTCTCTCTCTGTTTTTTCCCTTTAGTCCCGGAAATGGCGTAATTCGCCCTCACATTTTCCGGCGGACCTTCATCCATCTTATTAGCCGCGCGCGAGTAAAACTCTGTGTAGGTACCTTTCGTTCCACGCGAACTCGTTTCCTAATCACCTAGCGGGTAGGTGGCGGACTCCACCGCCACACACGATCAAGGGGCCGACGGCGAAAGGAATTTAGCGGAATCGTGTTGGTGGAGGGGGTTAAGGGCTAGGAGGAGGGCGTCTTTCGGAAGGCGGGGACTAAATGACCCAAAACTCGGTCAAGAAGGAAAGATTTGTTGGTGTGAGTGCATCAGTCCCTCGCGACTCGGTTGCCAGGAGCAATGGAGATTTCTCGTTTATGGGGATTCCAGCTCACCTCTCTCTCTCTCTCTCCTCTCAGTGTCTCTCGTCCCGAAAAATAGGAACGAAAGAATTTAGGGAGGGCCTAAAGGCTTGATGGGGATAATTCGTAAAAGGCATTAAGTGGCTCCAGATTTGACCCCAATACGTCGCTGTGCTTCCCTCCCTCCAATTCCTCTTTAGTTTTAGCGAATGTCCTCCCCCTCCCCCGTGCCTATTCTGGTACTTTTATGATTCCCAATGCCTCTTCTTTTTCGTCCTCAGTGTTACGACGGCTTGATGGACAAATCTCCTGCTTTAGTGAGTGAGAATTAATGCTTTTTTATCGGGCATATGTCCGCGCGTCTCTTTCTTTGTAGCGTTTTTATGGGTGGAGGAAACATTTTGATGGAAGGAGTAATGATAGGGTTTTTTTCTTTGCTTTTACAAATCCTGGGTATTTCTCCATTAAGATTAGTCTTTTATCATGATTAATTTGATCGGAATATAATTGAGTGATAAAGTTTGACAAATCGGGATGGAGGTGAAAGGAAAGATTGGGCTTCGATCGAATGTATCTGCTGCAAAGAGCAAAGAAATGTTTCGTTTTGTCTAAATCTTAATGATTTGAGGATGGTATTGGTTATCAATCGCCGTTGGTGTTACATATTTCCTGACTCTATAGCTGTTCTTTACTTATGTATTTTCTAATTTGTCGAACATGGAATGGGAAAGAATTCTGACCAGGGCTCGATATATATTTTAATGCTTAGGGAAATAATTGGTAGTTTTTGGTGTAATTTTATGGAATCTACTCATATTGAAATGAATAACTATAATTTTGATATCGCTATAAAAACATAGTTATTACCTATCACACGACCCGGGTTTGGGCGTGAAACGCTATCTTGTGATCTAAAGATTAAGTTTTTCGTCGAAATTTGGGCCGTGTTGTAATGAAACATTTTTTTGTGTAGTCACAAAGTTACTATTTTACATTGATTAGGAAATTTTATGATTAGCCCGAACTTAACCGGTTTTGAGAATTTGCAGACAAAACTTGTTTTGATAATATAGGACTGAAATTGTAGAAGATTAAAATTTTACTGGGGTAAAAATAAAATTCAAAACACAGGCAATATTTTCTTACTTATTTTGGCTTTGGATAGGTTCATTATTTCATACCGTGCGAAGTAATATAGAGACAATTTTGCTTGCTAAAAGAGCTCTACGGAGGGAATTTAAAATTTTATATTTTGAAGAAAGTTATTTTCGCCATAAAATATCTTTGTGGATTTAAAAAGGACATTGCATCTGAAACTTTGTAAGATACATTATTGTCGTGAGTTTGCGCGGGGTAGCATGAACTAAGTATCGAATTTTTGGCAGCTCTCCTATCGGAAACTACCAACAAATATGCAGATAGAACGAAACTGACGAACAGACGAACGAAATAGAACAGCTTTTTTATTCCTTTTTTCATAATGAGGTGGCCCTGATAAGTCTTCGTCAGTGAGCCTGGTGAAAATGTAAAATTTAATCGAAGTTCAAACAAAAAAAGGGGAAGTGATAATATCAGTGTGGTCAACCAAACTTTCCACGTGTTTAGCAGTATTTCTGACGCAGATGCCTGCAGGAATGAGGCCCGAGATAATCGTATTTGTTAATGATAGGTGGGCTTTGTATATAAAGGTCGAAATCAGTGATCATACTGTATAATTATACAAATCTGTGAATACTTTTATATGGAGAATGGCGTTGTACTGTCCCCGATGCATGGAAAAGAAAATGATTCGTAACTCTATTTGTGAGTTTCTTAACTTTGAGTTGGGCGAAGGATGGGGAACTCAAGTTCTGTATCTGTACGTATCTGTATCAATATCTGTACGTATGTATACATTAAAAAGGGAAATGAGAGCGTCTTAGGAATGGTAGAATAAGAGTATCATATTGCATTTCGAGTGAGAAAACTCGAGGCAAAATGAAAATTAGGATTTAAGCTATGCTGAGTTCTAGAGTAATGCTGAATGTCATTATTACAGAGATAGTTTTTAAAGGCGGCCAAAATAGGCGAATAAATGTATTTTGGTGTATATATGAGTGAAAAATAAATGATAGTCCCAAACATTGTGATTTTTTCAAAATGTATCGGAGCGAATGTATCTCTGACTTGTGGGCGTCTTAGTATTCTGTATCCACATAAATAAGAATAATAATATGTACAATTCTCTTTAGAGAAATATTAGACTGTGATAAAAGTAGCCCCTAATTACCCGACGGCCTCACTTGTGTTGCTGAGATAATGATTTATTTTCTCTCCCCACTGGACATGTGGGCGTTTTTCTACATTCTTAGCGGACCCACTGAGTTGTCACTCTCCTGCGACGCTATAGATGGATTGCCTTTGAGTTCAGACATCCACTTTACCGTGTGTGTTAAATGTACCGTTTCGTGATCTTTTAATGGACTTCTTTGCGATGGATTTTCTCTCAGGCAATAAACGAAATGGGTCGTTCTTGAAAGCTGTAAGCAATTCCCCATTCTCGCTCACCCATTCGTTCCCGAAGCCGCCTGCGTCGTTTACAGCGTCCTCTATCTTAAGTCACATATATGTTCCTATGTATGCTTAAGGAAATGGTATAAATATTACATAAAAAATAAATGAACTACCAGCACACGCACGGACGATCAATTTATGGTCTAAGTAGAATTTGATCCCAGGGAAAGCAATAAATCTTCGGGAAATTATGTGGATGTAGTCCGATGGACTATCAGGCTTCACAGAAGGTTGAGAAGTTAAGGAACTTAATGGTGTAATCTAAAGGGCAAGCTGCTCTTTTTAGCTCATGATACGTAAAAGAAAAATCATTACTGGTTTAACATGCGTCTTTGTGTGTTATTATTGCTTGTGAGTGGTTTGAATAGTACGTTTCATAGAGAGTCATTAATACTTTACTATGAAGTGCATAACTTTACTGCGTGAAACTTTTAGAGAAGTAGATCGAATTCAAGGTAAGCAAATTAATTATATTTCATGATATTTCTGGTCCCATGGGTGCCAACTTGTGGACTAACTCTGAAGATCTCTGAGTGATGACTGCTACTTAGGTTCTACGGTGAAATGTTTATGTTAGTAATGTCACCGGAGTTTTTGTGCAATGTTTAGTCGACGTATCTTTGCGGTGATTTAATCTCATTATTTTCTCTAATAGCTTTACTATTTATTCCACTTGCACAAATTCTTATTTTACAAAGTTTCAAACTAGATATTTTTCTTGTTTCATATATTTTCAGAATGAGTTGATTTCATCATTTGGCCGATTTTCGACTCTTAATATCTGCAAAAAATGTCTTTCACTTCCTACGATGGCACGTAACTTATTTTTATAGTTTGATATAGTATTTAACATGTTGAACTGGGTTCTTCAGCTCTCCAGATAGTGTGCAAATCGAAGGATAGCGCAGCTTTCATGTGCTAACCTTGCCGCATCTTCAAAATACCTTCTGGATTGAAGTTGAAAATTCTCTTTCTCTCCAGGGCCGAATTGCTTCTAGCTAATGCTTCTCGTGCATCCAACGGTTGTTGGCTGATTTCTTTGTGAGTCCATCGAGCTAGTTGCTTGGTGTTCCACACCGTATGTTCCGGTTAGAAGTACCCCCAGAACCCTGGAAAAGACTAACTATCTCGTGGACTAGGCCGAAACCCATTCCGGGAAACAGCACCCATGGCGGAAGCCAATTAGTGTAACCGATTCGAATAATTACAAACTCGTTTCGTTGGTGTCTCCCGTGTGTTTCCGCGGGTGGAGGGGGAGGAGTTGGCGCCAGGTGGCTACCCCCCCCATCCTCCCTCCCCCTCATGGGACTCTCATGCGGGTGTCTTTAGGGAGAACGTCTTCCCTCTCCTGCTTCAGCAAAATTGTTTACGTACCATATGGCATCTTGGCGTCCTATTTCGTGTCGACGGTTGCCAGGGGGTCTCAGGACTCATCCCTTGGCTAACTACTTTTGAGGGTCTCTGAAAGCAAGCAATATCAATTCAGGTGATGCCTCTGGTAGACTTTCGCTACGTATTTGCATTAGTTCATTTTCTTGGAACGTTTCATTTCAAGAATGAAAAATGGTTTGTCTCGCGATGAAGTATGTTTTTTTCCATGCTCATCTTCTGTTGCGTTATTTTTCATTTAAAAAAATGAAATTATCTCTCTCTATCGGTAGACTAGGCACGTATACTTGAATAATAAGTATTTAAAAACTTATCATTATTACCAGCACTTGGCTCCGCATGAAATGTTCGGCATGATTTTGAGATCTGAATGAACCATAGTATCCATGAATTAGCATTATTAGTATTAGATACTAATGAGCATGAATATATTAATCCGTGTTTTGCATCTAAGCATGTTTGTTGACGTATCACTCTCGTAGGTTCTGGCTTAGCCGTGCGTTGTTCCCATGACTGCTTTTTTTCCTCGCTTAGCGGTCAGGGAAGCGTTTGGGGCTCGATCTGTATGTCGCTGAATTGCTTCTTGACCACCATGTCGCAAGCAGGGGAGAATAGAGAAAATGTGGAATCTTTGAAATCCAACTGAGATTACGTACATAGTTTATAAGTGGTGCGAACTACCTTACTTTGGGGACAAAGTGGAGAAAAGGAAAAATCTTGCCGATGCACTAATTCGGGTTAGGTTTAAAAAAATTAAGATCATTGCTGAAATAGGCGAATGACAAAACGTCAACATGATACGAGCGGCATTTGCTGGTTAAAGTGCAAGGATCGTGACGGTACCTATATAAACAGGAAAAACTTGGAGATCCTTCAAAACAAGCGCGGAGGAACGAAGGAGAAGTTACATTTGCAGGAAAAATTTCCAAACCCTACTTTACAAGGCATCTACTGGAGGACTATGCAAGTGAATTAACTCTCGAAACTTTGCTCCTAACTGGGAAAGGGCGCAAGAGAGACTAGTTGGAAGAGCTGGGAGTCGGAAGCAAGCCGAAAAAAGAACTGATAATGACGTTGTGTTTGAAAAGAATTCCCCATTGCGAAAGGCTTCCCTCTCATTGATGGGAAAAACATCCCCAAAGCTAGAACCTTCCCCGCCAACAACTTTACCTTTCCCTCCTTTCTACGCCTTCCCCGAAACTGTTTCCTACTCGAACACACAGCAGCTCCGTACAGCGCAAGCTTGCCTTCCCCTTCTACCTCATACCACTGACCTTACTTCAAAACATTAAACCTGACAATGACGCCGGTGCGTTGAAATTAGTCGTGCCTGAATAGATGTTGGTGGAACGATGCGCAATGTATTTTGCTTTATTATCCATGAATTGTCATGAAGTTCCATCAGAAGCCATCGCATTCTTGGAAATTAATGAAAAGCTTGTGTAAAGTATATTAACTCGGAGAAGTATCTGCTGAGTATCCCACGCATTCAATATTTATGTTCATTTTACTAAATTACCTCCAATTTATTTTCGTACTTCATGTGATAAATACCCTATCTGTGACTAATTTGATATTCTATCAAAGCATTAATGAAAATTATTAAGAACTAAAGCCGCATAGAGTAATAAAGGTTATTATTCCATGTCGCCTTGGATGTCTCATAGATTAAGGGACAAAACTGAAGCGCTTTACTGCGGAAATAATTCACCATATGTTGCTGTCACGCAAAGTTTACTTCTTACATTATGTAAATTGCTTTTATGCATTTTTCTGAACCGTTTCTGATTGGCTTAATATTTGATAAGTATCGCCAAAGTGTCGCCATTATTCCGTATCGTGACACTCGTGATTTTAACGTTACGTTTTAGCGTAGCTCTCAATTACTTCAATATGACCGATTACGATTTTAGTAACTTCTATGCTCTTTTGTGTTAATGTACCGTATAGCACAAGATATTCGCTCATCATTCTATGGGAGCTTTCCTTTCAAGGTGTTGAAGTTAGCGCACATCAGAACACATCTGCGCACTTAAGCGCACACGAACGACGTTGAATGGAACGATGTGCGCTTGTGAAATGATTCGTAACCTGCCGGTAGGGAGCATTTTATGGGTGAACAACAGTCACGGCCGAATTTTTAGTTTATAGTTGTTGAATTAGTTATAAATAAGTATTTAATAACGTAAGCTTTTTATCACAGTAATTATAAACCTCACAGTATGCATGTATTTCTTTACTGTATATAAAAAAACTTGAAAACAATCACGGATGCCAAAATCGATGTTCGTTTGTTGTTTAGCGCACATCAACTCTGCTCCCGATCTGTTTTGAAGTGCGCTGCCTAGTGCGCAGGGTCTGTAACGAATGGAAGGCAAGTGCGCTGTTGTGTTGCGAAGTGATTAGCTCACGAGAGCGAATGGAAGGAACCCTATGTTAGGGCATGTGTAAAATGAATTGTGAATGATAGTCCCTGGGAATTGGCATCCAATCACCCAATTTCCATGTCATTTTGCGAACCGAAATCGATAATAAGTTAAATTCGAATGCGAAAATTCCAAATGAACAACAATTGAAAAGTAACAGTATAACATTTTGCGCCATTGAGATCTATATCTATTGCCATCCTCATAAGTTAACGGTAGTAAACGAAGTACGGGCGAAAATGTTAATGGGTCATATCTGAGTGGGTGCTTCGGTCAAATTCGTTCGCCGCAGTTCAATTGTCCTCTCTGAATCCAGTCCATCGCAAGGCTCGTGTTTGCCTCCTTCTCTTCGAAGTGCACTGAACAAAGAGAGGTGTTAAAAGGGTTGCCGTATGCCAACCAACTTGTCTAAATACGTACTATCGTTTTCACTGAAATGTAGACACCCAAACTGATTGTACTGATTTGATAAAATGGGGCCGGGTCGGAAAAAGCATAAGAGGGTTGGCACACGAGGCTAGCTGCGGACTTTGCCTTAACGTCACCGAGGGCCGACGAGGACGGACTTGGATGCGACCGGGATAGCAGAATTAGAGTCAAATAAACTCCGAGAGCATAAGCCCTAGCGAAAGGAATGCACTGAGGAAACTCACGTCCACGCACACGTTGGGCCGATCGGAGTATTTTCTTTTGGGCTCCGTCGCGGGGTTTTTCCTCTCCCTAGATTCAGGTTTAGGCTCACCGTGAGTGACTCGGAGGCAAGCGGCTCCGTAGCCGAGATGGTTAATGCCATTCGCCGAAGTTGGTGTGCGGTTTTGGCAGGGTTCGAATCCGTAGTCAGGCCATTTTTTTAATCTTTTAGATTAAAAAGATGCATTCTTCAACACAATTTATATAGTTGACAAAAGAAAGAGTTAATGCGGTTTTTTATTTACGGCTTAATTTATAAAAATAATGGCTTTCTACGTTACCACATTTATTTCTTAACAGATTTAATTCACTGAGAGGTAAAAAGCATTGGAAGTGGCAGTGGTTGCATCTTTGTGTCCTTGCAGTGAAATACCTACTCATTGTATCTATAATCCTCTATAAATAACCAAATGCATTCGTAGTTTCGATCATTTTGATAAACCCTAGAGTTTGAAAAAGGTTTGTAATTCAATTGATATTTTTCATCTTCAAACTTCCAGTACTATTTCACGTAAAAATGTGGGAAGTTAGATGTTTTAAAGACGAATGCTTTCCTTTCAGTGGGTGTGCGCAGAGCCAGATTAACAATAAGGCAAAAGTAGACAGTTGCCTATGGGCCCCTTGTTATGAGATTTTTTTTTTATAATTTAAATGATTTTTTTTTACAAAAATTAACTTGAAAGAAATTACAAGAAAAATTACAATTTCAAAACAGATAAGATTGAATTACAAAACAATTACATTGGAATTGACATACATTCGAAGATTATTATTTATATTATAAAATTACGATCGCTATTATTATTATAGCAAACTGATATATACAATACAGTCAAGCCATTTATCATACATAACATACATAGGATACATTTTAAGTCCTGCTAAGCCTTTCCAGGCTTGTCGGCAGGTGCTCTTATTTATGTCTATTTATTTTCACTAGGTAGTTCAATACATATTTAAAGTCGATTAAATACTATATTTATACATTAGTACATTAATTCAAGTTTAAAAAAGGATAAAAAATAAATAAATAAATAAAAATGTAATAATGTATTTAGTTACCTGTTCAATTGTCAGAAATTATAATTTGTTAAAAGTAAAAGACAAACCCATTTAATAGTAATTTCATTCAAGTATTCTACCAGCTGATTGGTAGGTTCTTGGACAGTCCCCATTTTGTATCCCAACCTAATAGAAATTGTCTCGCATTCCCTCCTAAGGATGGCCCGTTATTAGATCCCTCTTCAATTCTTCATATCTTCTACCTCCTCTTATTTCGTCCAGAATTCCTATCCTCTTCCTTCCTCTCCCACGCTTCCCCAGTGTTCTCCCCTCTATCACTCTCTTCAACATGCCCTCTCCTCTCAAAACCTCCTCCATCCATCTCTTCTGCCTTCTCCGAACCTCTGCCACAAGCTTCCTCTCCTCTCCGACCATATCCAATACCTCCTCGTTCGTCTTTCTTGCCATCCAGCTAACCTTCTCCATCCTTCTCCAAACCCACATCTCAAACGCCTCAAGCCTACGCACATCCTCCCTTCGCAATGACCAAGTTTCCGACCCATAGAGCGCCACGCTCCATATTAAAGTTTTCACCAGCCTCTTCTTTACGTCTCTTCTCAGACCCCCCCTCATCAATTCCCTTCTCTTCGAAAATGCTTCTTTAGCTAGCGAAATTCTGCATCTGATGTCCTTACCACTAAACCCATTCGCCTCCAAAATACTACCCAGATACGTAAACTGCTCGACCTGCTCTATCTTCTGCCCTCCCACCCTTATATTCAGCCCCGCCTTCTTACTTCTAGAAAATCTCATTACTTTCGTTTTCTTGTGATTGATCTTCATCCCATACTTTTCGCACTGCACCTCTAATGCATTCACCATTGACTGTAACCCCTTGGCCGACTGACTAACCAATGCTTGATCATCTGCAAATCTCACTGATTTTATCAGCTCCCCTCCTACCTTTATTCCTACATCCTCCTCCCCCCAAGCCTCCCTTACCATTTCTTCTGAATACACATTAAAAAGCAACGGCGATAGTGGGCACCCTTGCCTCACGCCCCGTCCTATCGTGGCCCATCCCGATTCTCCATTGGCTACCCTAACCTGCGCAGTCTGATTCATATACAAATTTCGAATCAGACGCCTGTCCCTCCAATCGACCCCTAATTTATTCAACACTCCCATTAATTTTGTCCATTCCACCCGATCAAACGCCTTCTCGAAATCTACGAAGCATGCAAAAACATCCTGTCCATACTCTAGGTTTCTTTCTACTAGAGTCCTCATCACCGCTATAGCGTCTCGCGTTCCCGTCCCTCTCCTAAATCCGAACTGGTCGTCACCCAGGTATTCATTCGCCTTCTTCTCTAGCCTTCTGTTTAGAATCCTCAGAACTACTTTGGCCGCGTGGGATATTAAGCTTATTGTCCTATAGTCTTCGCAAGTTTTTGCCTTACTCTTCTTCGGTATAGGAATTAGTACAGTCTTCGCGAAGTCTTCCGGCCACACTCCATCCTCATAAATCCTACGAATTAGCGCAAAAAGTTTTCCTCTTCCGTTCTTTCCCATGCTCTTTAAAAACTCTGCAGGTATGTCATCTATTCCCACCGCCTTATTCCTTTTCATGTCTCGTAGAGCTCTTTCAATTTCGCTATCTAGGATACTTGGTCCGATGCCATCTCTGTCGATATCGTCTTCCCTTTCTATATCTAACCTATTGGGCCTTATTTCTTTACCATACAGCTCTTCAACATACTCCTTCCACCTCTCCTGGATCTCTCTCGGTTCTACGATTACCTTTCCCGTATTGTCTGTTATCTTTGTAATTCCCCTTCCCTTATTACCACCCGTCAGTTCCTTTACTTTCCTATATAATGCATCTGCTCTTCCCTCTTTTTGGTATTTCTCTAACGTGTCGATCTGTTCTCTCCACCACGCCTCTCTTGCTTTCTTTGTTTCTCTTCTAAGCCTGTTATTAAATTCTCGGTATTTTCTCTTACCTAGCTCTGAGTTTACACTCTTCCATTTCCTTCTCTCCTCCATCTCCCTGATCATCTCCTTCGTGATCCACGGTTTTCTAATTTTAGTTGCACTCACTACGCCTACCGTTGCTTTCGCTGCTTCTATAATTCCATTTTTCAAACTTCCCCATTCATCTTCCACTGCTCTAACTCCATGATCCTCACCCATTATCTCATCCACCTTCTCTCGAAACTTCTTCTTCATTGCCCCAGTTAATGCCTCCGTATTCCACTTACGTACCCTCCTTCCCATTCTTATCTTTTTCAGTTTTACCCGACATTTCATGACTAATAAGTTGTGGTCTGTGTCTGCATCAGCTCCTGGATAAGTATGCGAGTTTTTAGCACTATTCCTGTATCTGTGACGTACCATTATATAATCTATCTGGAACCTGTCTGTGTCTCCCGGCTTCTTCCAAGTGTACCTACGTCGAGGATGATGTCTGAACCATGTATTTGTAATTACTAGGTTATTTCTGCGGCAAAACTCCACAGCTTTCTCGCCCCGGTCATTTCTTCTTCCTAGCCCGTAATCGCCCACCTCCCGCCCATCTCTTCCTTCACCCACCACCGCGTTCCAATCCCCCATTACTACCAGGTGCTTACTTCCTGGTATCCTACCAATTATTTCCTCTAGCTGATCGTACACCCCATCTACCTCCTCCTCTTTATGATTAGAGGTAGGCATATAAACCTGGATTATAACCAAATTCGTTGGTTCTGCTTTTAGTTCCACGACTATTATCCTATCACTCACCTGTTCTGCATACACTACTTTTCTACCAAGTTTCCTGTTCATTACGAAAGCAACCCCGCGCTGACTTTCATTCCCTCCACTATAAATTACTCTATAGTCGCCGCTCCAGTAATCCCCGTCATCCTTCCATCTTACTTCACCCAGACCCATGATGTCTACACCCACCTTCTCCATTTCTTGCTTTATATTCTCTAGCTTCACCGCCCTCAGCATAGTCCTAACATTCCACGTGCCTATTCTAATAGTTTCGTTCCTCTTCTTTATCTTCTTTTCCTCTGCTGCTGCTGCTGCTTCGACTGAGCAAGGATTTCGTGTGATGACGACCGCAGGGGCCTTGCTCCCACCGCTGCCGGGCACGACACCCGGCCCTCTTGGCCGAGTCCCGTAGTTGCCAGGATTCATTATCAATTGAGAACTGTCCATAATTTCAAGGTTTTGGTTTTAATTGAGGTAGTATTCCTTGGCCTTACTCAATAGTGTTTTTTACGTGACACCATCACTTCAGAGGCCGCCCCACTGGGGTCAGACGCCTTTTGCAGCCGCCTCACTGAGGTACAGACGCTGCGCGGACTACCATTCGTCTGTCTCCTAACCTTCGACCAATCTGGCATGGGTGACCCTACCAGGAGCAATGCTCCCGCCAGTGCAGCTCTAGGGGTCATCGGAGCACGCAAGCCCTTCAACCACGACAAGGTTGTAGTCCAAGAGAAGGGTTAATAGTAATAAAAAACATAAATATACACAAAACAAAAAGTACAATTTCTATCACTACATTAAAATCTACCTTTGTTTCGTTTATTTTTTAACTATTTTTTTATAGAATGCACAGCATTTTTCAGTCAAAAACAGATAAAAAATTTTAAAAGAAAACATAATTATATTCCAAAATGTAATAAAAGTTATGAATGGATAAATCATATTTATAAAAATTTCTAAAAAATCATATGTAAACTTCTTAGTTTAAGAACTTGGTATATTATTTTAAAATTAAGTTCACAACATTTAATTTTATCAGCTGTTAGCTTACCCTATTGACTCAATTGCATATTTCTTTATTCCACAACCATTTTTTTACTTCTCTCTTTAATACAGAGGTTTTTTCAGTTTCACGTAAGGTTTGTGGTAGCTTATTGAATATCTTTGGTACAATATACATTAAACAACTCTTACCGTGCCTGTTATTACATTTTGGAACATAATATTTTTCGATACAGCGAAGTCCAATATTATGTTTAACAATTCTTTGTATTTTAAACTTGTTTTGGAAAACATTTTCACATATTATTACATACTGAAAAAGTTCTGGTAATGGTAATAAACCTAATTTCATATATATATTTGATACATTGGACTCAGTTACATCCAGACAGGCTACTATTTTATTTTGAATTTTCAATACCTCATATAAAAAACTTCGGTACGTTGTACCCCATACGGTTAGTCCGTATCGTATGATAGCTTCGGCTAATCCTTGGTAAAGTAACTTTTTCACCTCAGTTGACAACGTATATTTTAAAAGAGATAATTGAAAGAGAATGCATCGAAGCTTTCCACACAAATAATTCAAATGTGGCCTAAAATTGTATTTTTCGTCTATAATCAAACCTAAGTATTTAAAATTATCAACCTGGGAAATTAATACACATGAATATAAGCGGCAGGTATTGCTTGTTTGACAGCCCTGAGTGGAGTGCAAGCATAAGTGGGAATGAAGCGTTAAGTTTATAGCTTTTCTTTTTTCTTTAACACTGATAAATTGTAAAGTAACAGTTTTTTTATTGTTAATTACTAATTTATTGTTATGACACCATCTTTGGATGGCACAAAAATCGGATTCAAGTTTTTGCCTTGCCATCTCAAAGGACTTACTGGTCGAAAGTAAAGCGATATCGTCTGCATACATATATATTTTACATCTTTTAATATGGTCAGGTATATCATTGATGTATAAAAGAAATAGAATTGGTCCTAAAATGGATCCCTGTGGAACACCAGTTTCTATGGTTTTTATTGTGCTGTGATGATCGAACAACCTGACCACTATTTTCCTGTCGCTGAGGTAAGATCTAAGCCAGGAGAGCGGTGCTCCACGTATTCCTGATCGTTCCAGTTTTTTCAAAAGAATGTTTATATCGATTGTATCGAATGCTTTTTGAAAATCGATAAACACAGCGAGTGCGGAATGTTTCTTATTTAGACATTTCCGAACGTCTTCGCTGAAGTCTTCAAGAAGAATTTTAGTACTTTTTTGTTGTTGATATCCATACTGGTGTCGAGTGATGACATTAAATTTAGCAAGAAAACCTCTCAACTGGTTGGCAACATAGCGTTCCATGATTTTATCAAGTGAGGGAAGAATAGATATTGGACGATAGTTGGTAGTATCATTTCTCTTTCCTTGTTTATAAATTGGCCTAATTGTTGCAAGTTTTAAATTAGCTTGCATCTTTCCTTGTTCGATATTTAGGTTTATCCACTTTGATATTATTGTGGTTAATTCCTGTCTATATGTAAGGTCCACCAATCTAATTTTATCATATCCAGGGCTTTTTTTCTTCATGTTGTTTAAGATATTGCGTACTTCAATTGCCGTTATTGGCATTAGTGAGAAGGTATGGGGGCTAATATTAATATTACAATCACTGAGGAGGTGGTGTGAGCAGTTTGGCAGTATGTTTTTAATATTGCTAGTGAACTGTGAAGCAAAAGCTTCGCAAACAATGTTTACATTCCACTCTTTCCGAAAGTTACTTTTTATTAGTGCGTCAACATTTGTTTTGTTTGGAGCTCTTCTGAGATTGTTTATTAGTTTCCAGGTTTTTCTAATGTTATTTTTATGTTTTACAAATTTTGATTTGTAGAAGTTATTTTTGGTCTTTCTTAGCAAGGCAGTGACTTTATTTCTTTGTATTTTGTAATTCTGTTTATGTGAATCTTTTGTTGGGTTAGATTTAGATATTAACGTGGGCCCCGTTGCTTGTACTGCCTACAGGCCCCCAAGTGCGTTAATCTGTCACTTGGTGTGCGAACCATAGTAAGCTATAAGGACCAGGTGGAAATAAATACGCATATCAGCTCTTTTACCCCAAATTATCCTACGATGTTTAATAGTTATATTTGTTTGACCGAAATCAACGTCACCGCAATCAACGTAAGGATTCAGATATCGGTGACGCAGTAAATTATCAGTAAATAAAAAACCGCATTAACTCTTTCTTTTGTCAACTATATAAATTGTGTTGATATGAAGAATGCATCTTTTTAATCTAAAAGATTAAAAAATTGGCCTGACTACGGATTCGAACCCTGCCAAAACCGCACATCAACTTCGGCGAATGGAATTAACTATCTCGGCTACGGAGCCGCTTCCCTTTGAGACACTCACGGTGAGCCTAAACCTGAATCTAGGGAGAGGAAAAACCCCGCGACGGAGCCCGAAAGAATACACTCCGATCGGCCCAACGTGTGCGTGGACGTGAGTTTCCTCAGTGCATTCCTTTCGCTAGGGCTTATGCTCTCGGAGTTTATTTGACTCTAATTCTGCTAGCCCGGTCGCATCCACGTCCGACCTCGTCGGCTCTCGGTGACGTTAAGGCAAAGGCCGCAGCTAGCCTCGTGTGCCAACCCTCTTATGTTTTTTCCGACCCGGCCCCATTTTATCAAATCAGTACAATCAGTTTGGGTGTCTACATTTCAGTCAAAACGATAGTACTACGTCCACGCACCATAGAGTGGAGAGTTCGTTGCCGGTTATTGATCTGTTGTCGGAAGATTGGCGAAGGCGATAGAATGTATTCATCAGCCTTAGCAGTAACGTGTAACCCAAGTGAGGCAATTACATTCCTTAATATGCACCAGCCTGTAATGAAATCAATGATTTAACGAGTTTTGATATTCTCCACTTTCTATTAATTTTACTCTCTTATTGTTGGATATGTGCTGTGAGATCTTTGGCTTTTGTATTACATCAATCAAATATGCTTCATGTCTAATTATTTTTATATCTGAATCATTATAGAATGTAATTGCCTCACTTAAAAAAAACTCTAACGACGAAGCGTTCGATGAGTTGGGGTTGGATGAAAGTTACTGAATGAATCTAGGTGGATAAGTATGAAGGGCAATTGTTAATTCTAAGACTGTTGAGGAGGGTCGAGTAATAGAAAAGCCTGGGATAACTATGAAAAAGATGGACGATTTTGATGCTGTGAAAAGAGGTAGGAGTGTGCTGAGCTAAAGAGAGGACTGTGTCAGGAAATAGACATTTGAGGGCGGAAAATGAGGCCTAATAACTCTAACTATTGCAGGTTATCCATTGGAATTTACGTAGCTAGGATTTTGTTTCGTGTGGGATCCATGTTGAGCATAAGCAGGGGAAGTGGGTTGTTAATATTTTTTTATTAAATCGTGATAAAAATTGTGTGTTTCGCCAATTAAGAGCGTTAGAGTAACTATAGTTTAACAGCCGATTTTTTAGTAATTTTTTTTATATTTATATTCGCCAAATCACTAGAATATGCTAACCGTTTGGCATATTTTGCTGATTTGACGGTTGCTAGCATAATTGGTGGCCCTTCGCTCCAATCGTTGACTAAGACGATAAAGCGCTCACCATACTAAACGCTGAATTCATGTTCGGGCTTGAGTCCATGACGTGGAAGTTCTCTGCAGTGTCAGGATCACACACCCAATCCACCATTACCTTGATATCCTGAATTGCATACGAGTGTAATTGCTTTTTTGGTGAACGTATTTTGAAAATTTAAAAAGGGGATTAAAAATATTCTGCTTGGACTGGGAGTGAATCACTCGGGCGTCAATTCGATGGTTCTGGCTTCATATCCCATATTTTGTTCATTTTAAGGCCCACGCATTCTTGTATCTCTTCAATGTGCGGCTATCGCATCAGTTGTTGACGAGGAATAGGATGGATGTGGTTGCTTTAGTACTGGCTTCCGATTCTGAGGGCCGGAGTTCACATCGTTGAAATGACGGGGTTTTTTAAGTGTAATCATGATCCCTACCTCGATTCTATGTAGATGTGACTTTATTTATAGCATTATTTCCGTCAAATTGGACGTAAAACTGTTGGCCCCTTAACTCCTTTTGAGCGATGTCGACACCGAGTTAATCTCCACCCATCCTACCAAGATAAGCCTCCCTTTAACCTCCCGTACCTCCCTTTACCCACCAATCAATGAAGTGTACTGTTTCGGCCTGTCCCACGACGGTTAATTATCCTGGTTTCTTTTGTTTTGATCAACCCTGGGTTTGATGAATCGTGAAAGATAGAAGTCCCGAACCCGAAGGATTTTAAAATTTTTAATTTTAATTAATTTTACTGTTCTCTCTAAACGTTTGCTCTTCCTCTTGGATACTACCTTCCTATCCTTCCAATTCTTTCGATAGACCCTCCCCTCCACCAGCTTAGCCTTTCAGAATCGTTCTCCGAACTAAAAGCGACTACTGATCACTTTGCGGTAATTGAATTCTCGCGCGTGAAGTCTGGCATAAATCTCTATTCGATACCACGCGCGGAAGAAATGGTTTGTCCGCTTAATTGAGCCTCTGCTCAAGAACTACCGAACCCCTCCGTTTCCTTCCTACCTTATTCTCTCTGCATTAAGTTCCGGGTTTTTTGAGGCCTTTTATCAGTCCCGATTTCCCCGTTCGCTTCGTTTGGAACTTGGCCAAGTTTAATATTCTATGAAGAATTGGCGGAGAAATGCTGACGCGGGAGGGTTTCCGGTCGTGGGAGAGAATGGTCGATGCTCACTTGTTTTCCACTGCGACGTATGTTTGATAGGGTCAAAGGATTTTTGACTTGTAAAAAGTATCAATGAGCCGAATCCAGAAGAAGAGAAAATAAAAAAAATATCAGGTCATCTCGCCCATTTGATTTTGTATTTTTTTGTTTTTTTTGGCTGCATTATGGGCTTGCTCGTGCCTGATTGTGAGTCAAAACATATACTAATCCGTCTTTTCTCTGTGCCGATTCAGGCTATAGGTTACCTCCTCAGAATATGCCGCCGTTCTTTGGCCTCTATTCGAGGACCAAAACGCAGAACATGTTCCGCGTTTTACCCGGGCTAAGCGTTAATACTTAATGTGCATTGATTATAACTAAGGTAATCTACCGAAAGACGACGAAACTGGATCTTTGGAAGGAATTTCCCATATTGTGTTTTGGGCGGATAGAGCAAGTGACGGAGTGTTTTAATTTTTTAGCAAATCTTATCAAATTAAGAATGAAGTATTCTGAGGTTGTCACAAATGCTTATCTGAAAATTAAAAAAGTTTCTTCTCCTCCTCATTAATGCGCAAAGAAATAGTTTCTCTCTCTCTCTCCATACGCCCCAGCTGTGTTAAAAAAAAGAGCCTTTAGTGGCGTTTTAGTGGAGTTATTCATTATCCTTAAACTTACACTATTAGTAATGAACATTGTTAAAAACACTGCTTTCACTGATGAATAGCTTTAGGCACTGGACCATTCAATTTATAGTTTTAAAAAATTGAGAAATGGTTGGAATTTGGTGATTTTATCAGATGATGAACCGCTTTTTCTATAACTTACACCGGTGCGAAATAATGAAATGTAAATTATTTACGATGGAACTACCGTAAGGGTCGATTGAATAATTAATCACGAGCAATCGGTGGACTCGCATTTACGGAGGTCTTCCATTTTGGAACAAACAAGCAATAAATACATTTAAACTGGTTGCTGATTGATTGTTTCATTAAGAAGTAGAACTAAATTATTATTAATTTTTTAAAGGAGGAATAATACCCTAAAGAAAGAAGTAGCGGAAAAGGTCACTTTCGGGCGTAGCTGTATGTGTGAAATCACTATTTTTATGACGTTCCAAGGCTACCTTTAATCGACAGAACATCAATCATCATTTTTATTTATCAGTTCTCTTCAGAAAGAATGTGTGCCGACTTACCTGGTTGACATTGTGGTGGCGCCGTCCACGAGTCTCATAATAACCCCGGGGTATTAGGAAAACTAATCACTTTCATGAAGCGCTCATTTTGGAATAAAGCGGATTTGAGATTGCTGCTGTATTATTTCTGTTACCAGAGAAAGGGAGAAGGAGACAAACGGATAGATTTCTTGACTTAATAGTATGGTACTAGTATATCTTTTTCAATACAAGAATCCAAGCTTACTGAAATGAAGAAAAGGAGGGTGCCTAGAGCTATGCCAGTGGTAATTGAGTTGAACATACGGACGACTATATTGACTATAATTTGCAGTCATTCATTCATTACAGTAATCTACCGGTTAGAGGTAGGTTGTGATGAAAGTCAGAGAATATCCAACGAACTCTTACACGTGCTGTGCCCTTTCTACCTCTTGTATTTCTTTCTTCATCTCAGCATAAGTCCTACCGTTCTTCATCCCGTCCATAAAACCGATTCTCTTCCTTCCCCTTCCCCGCTTACCCAACATCCTTCCCTCTATCACGATCTTCAGCAAACCATCGTCCCTCATTACCCCTTCCAGCCACCTACCCTGCCTTCCCCTAATCTCATCTATAAGTTTCCTCTCCTCGCCCACCATGTCAAGCACTTCCTCATTTGTCTTCCTTTCCGTCCAACGCACCTTCTCCATCCTCCTCCACACCCACATCTCAAAAGCCTTCAGCCTATTTTCGTCTTCCTTTCTCAAGGTCCACGTTTCCGCCCCATACAACGCCACACTCCATATCAAGCTCTTTACTAGCCTCTTTTTTACATCCTTACTTAAGGTCCCCGTCATCAGCTTCCTTCGCTAGCGCTATTCTCCTCCTAATGTCTTTGCTACTATGTCCTCTTTCTTCTAGCGTACTACCCAAGTAATTAAATTGTTCAACTTGCTCCAGTTTGTGACTTCCTACACTTATCACCAGCTTCGCTTTCTTTGTCCTAGAGAATCTCATTACTTTTGTTTTCCTATTATTTATCTTCATTTCGTATTTCTCACACTGCTTTTCCAGTGCATCTACTAAAGTTTGCAGTCCTTTCGATGACCGACTCACCAACGCCTGGTCGTCTGCGAATCTAACCGACTTTATCCACTGGCCTCCTACTTTCATTCCCACGTCTAGCTCATCCCATGCCTCTCTTACCATTTCCTCAGCATAGATGTTAAAAAGTAAAGGCGACAACGGGCACCCTTGCCGCACCCCGCGACCTATAACTGCCCACCCTGATTCACCGTCCGCTACCCTTACCTGAGCCCTCTGCCCAATATATAAGTTTCGGATGAGTCTCCTATCACGCCAATCTATTCCTATTTTCCCCAGTATCTGCATTAGTTTCTCCCAGTTTACTCTGTCAAACGCCTTTTCGAAATCTACAAAACAAGCGAAAACATCCTGATTATGCTCTATGTTTCTATCTATAAGTGTCCTCATTACCGCAATCGCATCTCTGGTTCCCCTCCTCTTCCTAAACCCAAATTGGTCATCGCCTAAATAGCACTTTGCTCTGCTTTCCAACCTTCTATTTAGTATTCTAAGCAACACTTTTGCTGCGTGCGAAATTAAACTGATTGTTCTATACTCCTCGCATTCTGACGCTTTCTTCTTCTTCGGGATAGGTATTAATACTGTTTTCACGAAATCCTCTGGCCATACTCCTTCCTCGTAGATCCTGCGAATAAGTTCGAAAAACGATTTTCTCCCCCTACTACCTAGATTCTTCAGTAGCTCCGAAGGTAGGTTATCGGTTCCCACGGCTTTTCTACCCTTCATCTCTCTTAGTGCCCTCTCTATTTCACTCTCAAGTAACTCTGGTCCGAGGTTATCTTTATCTATTGTTCCTTCGTCCTCTAGATCTAGGCTAAGGGGTCTATTCTCGCTGTCATATAGCTCCTCTACGTATTCTCTCCACCTTTCTTGGATATCTTCCTGTTCGATTAATATCTTTCCTGTTTTGTCCTTAACCTTTGGTATCGCTTGACCTCTCTTACCACCCGATAACATTTTCACCTTGGCGTACAAAGCGCCCACTTCCCCCTCCTCCTGCTTCTTTTCCATTTGCTCACATTGTCCCTTCCACCAGTTTTCTTTTGCCCGATTGGTCACTCGCCTGAGTTTATTATTCAATTCCTTGTACTTCCTCTTCCCTACGTCGGTGTTCACGTTTTTCCATATCCTTCTCTCCTCCATTTTCTTTATTATTTCTTCTGTAACCCACTGCTTCTTAACCCTCTTCTTTTCCACCGTTCCTATTGTTTTCTCTGCCGCTCTTGCGATGCCTGTTTTTATAACCTCCCATCTCTTCTCTATGGTTCCCCTCCGCTTCTCTTCACCTATGTTCTTTTCTACTAGCTCTTGGTATTCCCTCTTTTTCAACCCTTTCAATGCTTCAAGGTTCCACCTCTTTATCTTCCTACCTTTACAAAGCCTTTTGAATCTAACTTCACACTTCATCATCACCAAGTTATGATCCGAGTCCGCATCCGCCCCTGGATAGCTACGAGAGTTTTTTACACTGTTCCTAAATCTCTGCCTCACCATTATATAATCAATTTGGTATCTCCCAGTGTCACCCGGCATTTTCCATGTGTACCTACGCCTGGGGTGATGTTTAAACCAAGTGTTTGTCACTACTAATTTATTTCTTCTACAAAATTCAACTGCCTTTTCCCCGCGATCATTTCTTCTTCCTAGCCCAAACCCTCCTACTTCTAATCCGTCCCTCCCTTCTCCCACCACTGCATTCCAGTCACCCATCACTATCAGGTTTTTCTTCCCCGGCACTTCTCTAATTATTTCTTCTACTTGCTCGTACACCTCTTCCACCTCTTCCTCCCTATGGTTGCTCGTAGGCATGTATACCTGGACCAGTACGAAATTCGTCGGGCGTGCTTTTATTTCTACCACTAGTATCCTGTCGTTCACCTGTTCAATGTTTACCACCCTCAGTCCCAACTTTGTGTTTAGTACCATGCCTACCCCCCGTTGACTCTCATCTCCCCCACTATAGATCACCCTGTAGTCATCACTCCAATAGTCCCCGCTATCCTTCCATCTAACCTCGCACAATCCCAAAGCATCTATTTTTCCTTTTTCCATTTCCTGCTTAATATTTTCAAGCTTCCCGGCCCTCATCATGGTCCTTACGTTCCAAGTTCCTATTTTTACCAATGTTTTCCTCCTCCTCTTCCTCTTTTTCTTCTTCTTCTCCCTCCTTTCCCTTGTATCTTCTGATGATGATTCTGATTCTGTGCAAGGATTTCGTGTGATGACGACCGCGGAGGCCTTGCCTCCCCCGCTGCCGGGCACGACACCCGCCCTAGTGGGCGGCGTCCCGTAGTTGCCAGGAATCAATTCTCTTTGAATGACTTTCATGTTCTGGGAGGAGATAGTTGAGAGGTATCCCACGCGACTCAACGGTATTTTTAACGTGACACCATCACGGAACTACCTTTCGTCTGGCTCCTACCCTTCGACCTATCTGGCATGGGTGGCCCTACCAGGAGCAATGTACTTGCTCCTGCCAGTCCAGCTCTAGGGGTCATTGGAACGCACAAGCCCTTCCACCACGTCAAGGTCGTAGTTCAAGGAAGAGTTCGTTCAAGGAAGAGGTCGTAGTTCAATTTGCAGTAACATTGACTATATTTTACTGTTGTTTAAATCCTGTGAACATTCATCTGCTGAATCCTTTATCACAATATAATTGGTTTTAGCTGTTAGAAAATGATTCAATGTCCTCTTTTTCCTCGCCATTTTGTCATCGGATGCTCTCAAACTGAAACCTAACTAGGAATGTGAAGGACATGTTAATCTTCTTGGTGGGTGAGATGGAGAGGGTGGTCAAAACGTGATATTGAAGGTGTTACCTAATTTAGCGGCAACCTCCTGAAGCTGCTGTTGCGAATTAATTTTTTTATCGGGGGTGCTTTTTTCCCCCATGTCGCATGGCAGTTCATTTGATGTGACGTTTTACTATCTGCTGCGATGATGAATGTGTAATGAGTACGGTGGAGAGGGTCTGGAATGGCTTGGGCGTCACTTTTAAAAATAAACGACGCTTATGGGAACGTCGAGGTGTTGCTCTCTGGGAATCCACTTGTGCGCTGCTGATGTGGCGGAGAGATACACAATGACACCTCTCTCCTGCCCCGTAACATTTATGTACGAAAACTCCGAAAGAACAAAACGACTTCTTAAGTCAAGTGTACTCTCCAGCGGTATCCTCTAAGGGGATGTTCGTTTCATACGGAGGTCAGTGTTTTTTACAACTTTCACAAGTTGAGGACTGTTTTCGTTTAAGAATTCATATATGCATCCAAGAGTGAGACAAGTGTTTGAAATATTTAATGATATTGCTATCTTCAGTAGCATTTAAATTGGAATTTCATTCATTCGCTGAAAATACTCACGGATAAACTTGAACGCTATAAATAGGTGATAATTTCTCTATCAGAGGGTTTGTTATTTTTTTGAAATTTCGAACCATCCATCATTCAAGCAATATTCCTTGTATTGGAGCTTATAGTAAGACATTTTATGTACTAATTCACATAAGCTCTGTATTTAATGATTGACATAACTGAATTATGGTAGCTTCAAAATAAAGATTTTATCATAGTTATAGAGGCTCATCAAGAGATTTTTCTCCAATTCCTTATTTTAAAGGTAATTTTTATGTCCAGATAAAATAATGGGAAGCAATTATTTTTTAGCAGGGAAGGTAAAAGAGGAAAAAGCAGGGCTTGCCAAGGACTAATCATTTATTTGGTAGAAAACTTATGAAGACGGAGAGATTGCCGACTGTGGCTTTTACTCTCTTCCGTCGTTCCCTAAAATGCTCACTCACTCACTCAGTGATTCAACCCGAAGTTTGGTTTGGATAGTTAAGGGTAGAGCTCACCCCGGACTAAGCCACAGGCGTGTGAATTTCACACATTCAGGGTAGGGGGGCCAGTTCCTTTCCCTGGGCCACCTCGCACTCCGAGGATTTTTTTTGCTCGGGGGTGTTCAAAGGCTTCACCCGGATTTGAACCCGGGACCCTTCGATCAGTAGCCAAACGCATACATAATTAATACATAATTAATTTGGCCAGTAGTTGCTCACTTGTTCTTAGAACCTCTGATTTTTTTCTTTTTAAATTTAAATCAATTTAGTTACTCATTACATGAAATTATTTCTCGGATGTCTCTTGTGGAGGCAGGCCTCCATGCCACATCATCTTGCATATTCTTAGTCAACTTTGTCATAGAAACTGAATTTACTGGTATTGAGCATATATTTAAGCAGTTTGTTTAAACACCTTCATTCCTCATCCAGTGGAATAAGTTACCACACCTTTTTGTTGCTTTTAGGAGGTTTGGAAAATGTAAAATAAAATAGTGTAGTCATTCGTATACCTTACCACAAGTTAAACGTACCTGTACCGGAAATCGTTTGGGGGTAGAAAATACTTGGTTTTCCAGGCCAATGAGCAGTCCGCTACGTTACCCAGGCTTCGTAGACTTCGAGACAATTCCAGATGGATTTGCGAAATTCGAGGTCACTTGAATCCTAATAATATGGACGCGAGATATAGGGAGCCTGATTAGGATAGTGGGATACACTGAAAAACTAAGGCTCAAGGTTCAATCCCATATCTACCCTGATTTTTTTACCTGGAAGGTTTCTTCGGGTAAATCTGGATAGCCTGTTGCTCGAAATCTTCCATGAATATGTTGGCGACCACAGGGGAGAGGGGTGATCCCATGGCCATACCTTCGTCTTCCATATCTTCCATACCTTTGAGCTCCTTACCATACCTTCGAGCAACAGGCCATCCAGATTTACCTGAAGAAACCTTCCAGGTGGGTCAGATACGTTCACGATACATTCGTAATTTGGCCTCACGGAAGAGACGAGCTGGATAAGTTTCTGAATCACCTCAATTCCCAACACCCATCCATACGTTTTACTATGGAGATTGAAGAACGTGGATAGCTATCATTCCTGGATGTTTTGGTCATCAGAGGACCCGATGGAAGACTAAGACATGCAGTGTATCGCAAATAAATGCATACGGACAGATACCTGAATGCAGGCTCACACCACCATCCTGCCCAGAAAGTGTCATTGATTGACACTCTACTACATAGAGCCTACACCATTGCAGATAATAATTCA
Source organism: Pyrrhosoma nymphula (assembly GCA_963573305.1). Classification (NCBI taxonomy): domain Eukaryota; kingdom Metazoa; phylum Arthropoda; class Insecta; order Odonata; family Coenagrionidae; genus Pyrrhosoma; species Pyrrhosoma nymphula. Next base: position 137,093,855 of record OY754333.1, on the reverse strand, counting down.
CTTCCGACTGAGAAACGTAAACTGAAAGAAGCCCTGGAGAAGAACGGTTACTCATAAAGATCCGCCAGGATCAAAATAATATATGTGTGAATGTATATAAAAAATGTGATAAAAATATACAACACATACGCTAGTATGATTAATCGATTTTTCAATTTTGGGGGTTACCCTTTTTCAAAACCAAATCAAATTAATTTATTTTTACTACCTTTGAACAAATCTTCATCGATTTCTGACTCGGGTTCACGGGATTACAAAAAGTCATAACCCTAATGTAGGTGTGTACATGTATTTTGAGAATTGATATCCTGGGGTTGCCCAGTGTATAAGTTCGTGGATTCATGCGTTTAGTCGTCGCATCCAATAATCCGAGAGGCTGCTTCAAATACGACATCTGGAGGAACGAGTAAGTGAGGGATTAGTCAAGAGAATGCGAGGAAATGCACTTAACGAATGTATTGTTCTGGGAGTTAGATGCGTGTGTTTCCGTTTGGAGGGGGGGGGGTGATTCAACTCTACAAATTGTTGGAAGCATCGTCGCATTTCCTTGCCGTCTCGATCTCCTAATATAAATTATTTACGCATCTTCCAGGCCATTTTTTCCTACCGCTTGTGTGTTTGTATAGCCCCAAATATATATCCATAATTCACGGGGATAAATGAAACGTCGCGTGCGGTTGAGGAGACGCCTCGTTCCCGGGCCAAATGGCTACCTCCATTTTTCACTCCATTTGGAGCGGTTTTTTTCTTCGTCTCCATCCCATCTCCTTCCTCCACCTCAGTCCGTAACATTTCCTGCTCTTCCAAGCTTCTTGTACTAACGATGGTTCATGTTTCGCACAAAAACTTAGTTTTAGACTCTTGAACTTAATATTATAAGTTAATGTTAAGTGCAATGAGTTACTTTATTATACTTAATAGTATAAATGGGTAACCCTATCCCATAATTATGATACGTTTTGTAAGAACATTTATCCAATGTTTTGAATTTTTGTACACACGTAATCTTTTTTCGTTGAAGTCTAGGCCACTCTTGTTAATAGCTCTGATTAAAAGAATAACTGTAGAAATTTGATTGGAAAACTCTTATTTTGATAATTGCGACATTCAAAGCAGACTACGCCTCATCATAAGATATTTTTAAACAGCGAAGTTATATGACAAAGCTATCTCAAGAAAGCTATCTCACATGATCATGTGAATCAGTCAAAGAGCGTTCACTCAGCCCCCGGAGAACAAGACAGCGCAGAAGATGGCAATCGTTTGTTTTTGATCTGCTAAAGTTGAGTAAAGTCACTCACCGAGTAGAGTTATTTCTTACGTTGAACTATCAGCAACATACCTTATTCAGGTGCTGCTAGTTTCGATGAAGTGAATTGCAGAGGTAAACACAAGTTATTTAAGCTATGAGCCGAACCTGATCGAGTCGACTTAATTTGTAATGTTAAATTGACAAGTGCACACAAAAATACTTTACTAATATTAAAAATAGGTCAAATTAGAAAGGGGAAATTAAATTGTCTTTTCTTTTTTCTAAATTTAACTTCAAAATACTTGAGATCCCTCAATATATAGGGTCGCATTATACACAGGCTATCACAATTAACGAGTGGTATTTACATGTTGAAGATTGTGTTGTAAAAGGGAGTTATAGAATGCAGGCAAGAGGGGGAAAGAAATGCTATTTTCTCCGTGACTATCGCTAGCTGAAGTTTGAATAAAGGAGGAAAATAAATATTGAATAACTCATTGTTGTTCAAAAAGATATTTTTAGGGAAAGTCACACCGTTGATGTCACAATCACGTGATTATTGCACTTTTTTTCTTATTCGAATTCCTTCTTTTCGAGATACTCATGGTAGTGAATGCTAATGTCTCGGAACAGATAACATTTGTCTCACTTAATTTATATTTCGGATAGGTAGCAAGTAAACAGCGTAATAACTGCACACGCGATATTTAAGTCTTTGAGCTTGGGAAAGAGTATCGAGGCAAATAATATATTTTTGCCTCCATAGAGGTAACTTATAAATTTGTGCGGGAATATATTAATTTATGTAAAATTGTAATTGATTATCACGTGCAAGCATTTATTACACTTATCGTGCGCACTCTACGAACTGCCCTTTTGATAATTATTCTTGATATGACGAAGCCTTTGTACAGAAAAAATAAGAAGAATTGCTGTTTTGTAAAAGGGAGGATGCGTAGTATTTTTCGGTCAAAACTGTCAAGAAAAAATAATCGACTAACTTCCCTAGTTCTTTAGATCCTTATATTTCACTCATTGTCAGCATTTTTCTATATTTTTCAAATTCATTTATTTCATGAATTCCATTTTTCAACTTCATTTATTTTAGTGTCCAAAACGTGTATCTAAAATGGTATCCATTTATGGATATCTTTTAGGCGGATTCTTTTTTCTCAATTCCCGTTTATTAAGCGGACGTTTTTGTATTAAAATGATTTGCGTTAATGCCCTGGAACGGGAGTGAAAGAATCAGACGAAGCCTAAAATCATCTATCCTAGCTTCGATTGCGAGCTAAAATACAACGCACGTTTTAAAAGACGGTGATCCTACTTTTAATATAAATTGTTATTCTCCTCATACGTTCGTAATGGCTTGTTGCAGCTGTATACGAAGCTCCCTGTTTATGTCTTTATATTCTCTTTCTCCTATGATTTCATCTTTTCAATATTGAAATTCATTTTTCTGTTTTCCTTTTCACATCAAATAGTTCATTTACCGTTCACCATAATTCTAACTTGGGCATTCACTGAACTTTTGGTAAAAAAATATAGGCTATTGGTTTAAAAAAAACTCAGTTATGAATATTCTATATTAATTGGGTGATATAAAAACATTGCCGGATATGAAATTGTGAAGGTGCTAAGAAATATGGAATTCGGAAGGTGTTGTTGTTAATGCCATTAACGATGGGTCAATGGGAACTGAAGACTTCGAGGCACAAGAGGAACCTATAAACACGAGAATAACTTTTTCATGGGCACCTTTGTGTGTTTCGGCGTCTATTTCCTACAGATTAATATTTGTAGTTTAGAAATAATTGCTTAAATATACTAGTTGTATGTATCACATGTACCATTGTAACTATGTAAAGATTATAAGGATTGTTGATTTATTAATGTTTCCGTGTGATATTTAGTTTGATATTACTGTTTATGTCAGTACTTCTAATATTAATTAAATCTTTCTTTATTTCTAGGTGAGTTCTACTTCTTATTTTCCTTGGGACGGTCTCAATTTTGTCTGCAAGACGGTGAGCATTATCATACAAAAACCTGAGTATAGAATTTCATGTACAATTGTAAGTTACTTTGACCTATCTCTAAGGTTCTTCTGATTTACCAAATTATTAGTTCCACACCATAAGAGGTGAAAATGTTCTCAGAATGGGTCAATAACCTTGGCAAAATCTGATTAGGCTTTATATAAATGAAAAACTTAAACTTTGTGGTTCCACATTGATAATTTTATTTGCACGACCCGGGTTTCGACGTACTATAACGTCATCTTCAGGTGAAGATTCTACAAAATACTCGTGGTTATATACTGCCCGCAGGTAGGGGGGGGGGGTTGGAGGGAAGGAAGGCAGGGGGGAAGGAGTTTGGGATTGGGTCCTGGAGGTATCGCGTGCTTGAGCAACATGGGGTGGGGGGGAGAATCCCTGTAGGGGGCACTCTTCTGAGGTGAAGGATTGTGGAGGGAGGGGTGCCTAGTCATACAAAACAAACCATATAAAATAAACCATAACAAACCAAAAGTGGCCCAATACAACAAGTTGAACCTGAGGAACCTACTTTCACACGCCAAAGACAAAATAGAAAATAAATAGAAAAGTGGATTTCATAAACTAAGATGTGAATGTGAAGCTGTGTACGTTGGGCCGTAAATATGAGGAAGGAGTGCAGGAACACGAAGCCTGTGTAAGAAACAGTAAACGTAAATATGAGGAAGGAGTGAAAGAACTTGAAGCCTGTGTAAGAAACAATAAATCAACGTCACAATTTGCAAAACTTTGTTAGAGAACAACCACTCCAGTGACTTTGAAATTGAAGTGTTGCATGTAGAAAAGAAAGGATACAAATAAGACACATTGGAGCAGTTAGAAATTTTAAATTGTGTACGCTCCAAGCAGAATATTGTTAATGACTTTTTATACAAATCCCACTCACCCCTCCTAAATCTCCCATTCCCCCCTCCCAAACCTCCTATTCATCCTAACAACCCAGATAGAAAAAACCCCTCCCCTTCACTCCACCCTCCACCTTGACAGCCAAAAATGTTTAGGGTATTATGGTTTGTTATGTTATGGTTTATTTTATATGGTTTGTTTTGTATGACTAAGTACCCATTCCCTCCACATTCCTTCACCTCAGAAGAGTGAATATGGAGTGTAACGTTGTACGGAGCAGAAACGTACACTCAGAGTAAAGAGGACGAGAAAAGGCTGCAGGCGTTCGAGATGTGGGTATGAAGGAGAAGGTACGATGTGGGTATGAAGATGTGGGTATGAAGATGTGGGTATGAAGATGTGGGTATGAAGATGTGGGTATGAAGGAGAAGGTACGATGGACGGAAAGGAAGAAAAATGAGGAAGTGCTTCACATCGTTGGTGAGGAGAGGAAACTTTCAATAGAACTTACCTTTAACCGGTAGATTATCTAATGTAATGAAAAAATCATTTATTTTATATTTCATCTACCTTCCCCATTCCTCTATCACTGCAGAAAAAGTTACGTAAACATTGAGGGTAATAGGTACCTACCACTTCACAGCGTATGGCAGCTTAAATACTTATAGGTCTCGTTACAGTTGATCAAACTTTTTCTTAAATGTTTTGGGAAAACTTTATTTGTGCCTTAATCATACATTAAAGACTAGTGAGGAATATAGTTTATCGGTTGAATGGAAAGCCTAAGTAAACCTTGGGTGTAAAATTATAGGGCATAGAGCCCCACACATTTTTGTGATTTAGAAGTAATCTAGTATTAATGAAACATTTAATCGAGAAATCGAGAATTGGAGGATTATATCTCGCAGTGACTGTTTTTACAGTGAAACACCTAGTATTATTGTGAAATTAATTGGTGGACCTAAAGCTCTCAGAGAGCATCCTCTCATATTTGTGTACGCATCCAGAAAGAAAGGAAAAAGATTTGGCACTCAATCCTTTGAGCCTCGGCATCTGACGAACCTCTCCTGATCCACTTCGATGTTATCTGGAGATTTCAATTGAGTTATTTCCCTCCCGAGAATATGGCCCGGGAGTCAGTGTGCCGTCACGCGAAAATCCCGTAAATGTTTGGATTTTTCGATACCCATTCTCCGATGGAATTCGACGTGAACATTATGTGATTTCATTCGAATGGCTGCCGTGACGCCTGGGCGTGTCGGGTAAAGTATCTTCCGCATCAGAACTGGGCGAGTCAATATTTTTTGGCGTGGAATGGAATGTTTCCTCATCTTTGTATTGCTTGCTTCTTTCATAACACTCAAAAAAACTTTCAGGAAACGCATACCTGGACGTGTTTATTTCGGTCAGCCTTATGACATTATATTGTGCCCGCTGTTTTTCATTTTTTCTGTGACATTAGGGTTGATGTTGAAGACGCCGTTTTTGGAGGTTTTTGCAGGGAGTAAGACGTAGATTACGTGAAATAGTTGGTTGGAGTGATGGAGCACTTCATTTTTTTAATTTCATTCAACCAGCTGATTGGTAGGTTCTTGGACAGTCCCCATCTGCATTCCAATTTCATACACATTGTCTCGCTTTCCCTCCTAAGGATGTCCCGCCATTAGATCCCTCTTCAATTATTCATATATTCTACCTCCCCTTATTTAGTTCAGAATTCCTATCCTCTTCCTTCCTCTTCCACGGTTCCCCAGTGTTCATTCTCCTATCACTCCCTTCAACGTGCCCTCTTCTCTCAAAACCTCCTCCATCCATCTCTTCCGTCGCAAGCTTCCTCTCCTCTCCAAACATGTCCAATACCTCCTCGTTCGTCTTTCTCGCCACCCAGCTCACCCTCTCCATCCTTCTCCAAATCCACATCTCAAACGCCTCAAGTCTACGCACATTCTCCCTTCGCAAATACCAAGTTTCCGACCCATACAGCGCCAAGCTCTATATTTAAATTTTCACCAGCCTTTTCTTTACGTCTCTACTCAGACCCCCCCTCATAAATTCCCTTCTCTTCGAAAATGCTTATTTAGCTAGCGCAATTCTACGCATGATGTCCCTACCACTAAACACATTCTCCTCCAAAATACTACCCAGATACGTAAACTGCTCGACCTGCTCTATCTTCTGCCCTCCCACCCTTATATTCAGTCCCGCCTCCTTACTTCTAGAAAATCTCATCACTTTCGTTTTCTTGTGGTTGATATTCATCCCATACTTTTCGCACTGCACCTCTAACGCATTCACCATTGACTTTAAGCCCATGGCAGACTGATTAACCAATGCTTGATCATCTGTAAATCTCACTGATTTTATCAGTTCCCCTCCTACCTTTATTCCTACCTCCTCCTCCCCCCATGCCTCCCTTACAATTTCTTCTGAATACACGTTAAAAAGCATCGGCGATAGTGGGCACCCTTGCCACACTCCCCGTCCTATCGAGGCCCAATCCGATACTCCATCGGCTACCCTAACCTGCGCCGTCTGGTTCATATACAAATCCCGAATCAGACGCCTGTCCCTCCAATCGACCCCTAATTTCTTCAACACTCCCATTAATTCCGTCCAGTCCACCCGATCAAACGACTTCTCGAAATCTACGAAGCATGAAAAAACATCCTGCCCATGCTCTAGGTTTCTTTCTACTATAGTCCTCATCACCGCAATAGCGTCTCGCGTTCCCATCACTCTCATAAACCCGAACTGGTCGTCACCTAGGTGCCTTCTTCTCTAGCCTTCTGTTTATAATTCTCAGAGCTGCCTTGGCCGCGTGGGATATTAAGCTTAATGTTTTATAATCTTCGCACGTATTTACGTATTTGCCTTGATCTTCTTTGGTATAGGAATTAGTGCAGTCTTCGCGAAGTCTTCCGGCCACACTCCATCGTCATAAATCCTACGCCCCATGCTCTTTAAAAACTCTGCAGGTATGGCATCTATTCCTACCGCCTTATCCCTTTTCATGTCTCGTAGAGCTCTTTCGATTTCACTATCTAGGATACCTGGTCCGATGCCTTCTCTGTCGATGTCGTCTTCCCTTTCTATATCTAACGTATTGGGCCTTATTTCTTGACTATACAGCTCTTCAACATACTCCTTCCACCTCTCCTGGATCTCTTTCGGCTCCACGATCACCTTTCCCGTCTTGTCTGTTATCGTTGTAATCCCCCTTCCCTTATTACCACCCATCAGTTCCTTTACTTTCCTATATAATGCATCTGCTCTTCCCTCCTTTTGGTATTTCTCTAACGTGTCTATCTGTTCTCTCCACCACGCCTCTCTTGCTTTCTTTGTTTCTCTTCTAAGCCTGTTATTAAATTCTCGGTATTTTCTCTTGCCTAGCTCTGAGTTTACGCTCTTCCATGTCCTTCTCTCCTCCATCTCCATTATCATCTCCTTCGTGATCCACGGTTTTCTAATTTTAGTTGCGCTGACTACGCCTACCATTCATCTTCCACTGATCTAACTCCATGATCCTCATCCATTACCTCATCCACCTTCTCTTTGATACTTCTTCTTCATTGCCCCAGCTAATGCCTCCGTATTTCACTTTCATACCCTCCTCCTCATTCTAATCTTTTTCATTTTTACCCGTTATTTCATGACTAATAAATTATGCGTCTGTGTCTGCACTAGCTCCTGGATATATACTCGAGTTTTTATCACTTGTCCTGTATCTGTCACGAACCATTATATAATTTATCTGGAACATATCTGTGTCTCCCGTCTTCTTCCAAGTGCACCTACGTCGAGGATGATGTCTGAACCATGTATTTGTAATCACTAGGTTATTTCGAGCACTATAGCATGAAAAATGATCATATCCATTTGTAAGCAAAACTGTGATATAATGGATTCAATTATGCTATTAATATGCCAAGTACATATGTGCCATAGGAAAATTTTGATTAAGACTAGGAAAGCGTTTCCAAATATATCATGAGACATTCTTCACCAGTCAAAAGTTTACAATGGACACGAAAGCCCTGCCCCTTACCTTAATTGTAGAGGAATTGTATCTAAAGTTTTCTTCTAACATATTTCTTACTATATTTCATATACTTACTAACATATTTCATATATCTGATGGCCGTTTTACACGGTGCTTATTTCGGTACTGACAATGAAACTGAACTCAGCATACTTAAAATCCTACCTTGTAAAGGGTGTGATCTCATCCGATTACGGAATCTAATTCGTTTATCAGTACCGAAAAGATAAATAAATAGGATTTTTCATCTGATTCTTGGATCCAACGAGCAATCAGGAGAGTCGAGTGCTTCGAGAGAATACTGGCGGCTGCGATGGAATCTATCTTAACAACGAGGCCAAAATTATCTCCCGTTAAATTTTTCAGAATTGTAGAAAGCATTACAATAACTCTGCGATTCCATGACATCGCTTAAATATGCCAAAACAGTATGGCGCAGTTTATTTACACTGCATAGTTCAGCGAATGCCTGGAGAGGGCCTCTGCCCACCGAAATCAGCTTCCTGTAAACAGGTTTCGAGGCATCGAATTCGATTAATACCCGAATTCGGTTCTGAGTTTCCGGCGCTGATTTCAGTACTGAATTCTATGCTTACTTATGAATCGTGTAAAACGGCCTTTATACCAAGATTATTTTTAGTTCTCGATTTTATTTTTTACCCTGTGATATCTGAGTCGTCTTTTTTTGAATCATCTCCCTTCTTTATTAATCAATTATTACACCACTTTAACTTTTAGCTTCTAAAAGAAACTGCCTTTAAATAACTTCTTCACCAACTTCGCCTTTTTAAAGTAATTTACATAGTAGTAGTATTTCTTTTCATGCCTATCAACAATCTCCTTCTTATATCCTTCATCTTCCCACCTGCAGAATCTTCTTGCCTTTTTTTATACAAATTAAGGTCTTGAAACTTAATATGAGGTAATAATCCGACCAATGTCATCTTTTAAAAGTATTTTGCGCCACCTTCCAGCTATTCTATTACATTTTACGGTGAAATTCAATTTGCCGAGAGAATTTAAACATTTTGGGCTGAGAGAATAAATTGGACTTACCTGCTTCAGTATGCGGAGAAATATTTCCTGTTTGTCTCTCACGTAGGTTGATTGCGTACGACCTACTTGCTGGAGGCGACAGACAGTTGGGTCGTAGTGTAATTTTGGCTCACAAGAAGACCAGCCCCTAAGGAGGCGAGGAAAAATACAAATACTGGAATCGGGGTCACTTTCCTGGAATTTCCTTTCTTCTTCTTCCCCAGCGTTGTTTGAAATGAAGTGCCAAATTTTCGTCGTCCAAGAGTTTTGGGCATGATCCGAATTCTGAGGAAGTATTTTGCTTGATACTATGTTCTTGCAGTGGAGAGTCTGTCACAAAGCTGAATACGGTTATTTTTCTGCCGGTTGACTTGTGGCGATTCTTGCAACCATCGTTAAAATATACGATGTTAACGTGGAACATGAAAATAGTTTAAATATTTTATTGTTTATTTAGCAGAATAAGTGTTTTTTGAACTAGAAGGTCCTTAGTGTGTTCGCAGCAATTAAATTGAAACTTTTTTATGCATATTGTAACGACGAAAACGATCGCTTCGGAATTTTTGTCGTGCAATGATTACCTAAGGACTACACATCAAATTTATGGATGAGACAATAATTCTACTCTACTATCTCTGGCACTAAAAGGTATGCAATATGTTAGGAAATATTTAATTCCTACACTAAAAACAATAATTGGAATCCGTCATTGAACTTATAATACTACCTTTTGAGAACTTCCCAGTTCCACTCATTTTTGTGTCAGTAGCAAATAGTTAAAAAGGATGTTATAGAAATGCACTTCACCACCAGTAGTAGTATTTTTGTTTAACGTTCTTCGACGGCAATGGTTATTTCGCTCATACTGTCTGCCACGTGCAGACAGGGGCAACAGACCTCGGACGATTAGGAGGATCACCCCTCCAAATTCAAGCTGAGTCCAACGATGCATAACCTCGGTGACTGATCGGAAACCGGTGTTTCCATCGTGGCTGGTCGTTGCCCACTTCTCCACCAATGTGGCTTGTATGTGTGAATAAACTAGAAAAGGTAGGTAATCGTTTTATAATAAATTGTTTTCAATTCATATCTCCTTTTCTAACGTGGAGCAATGAGTATTTTTTCCGGTGCTCATTGTTCTGATTTGATCCAAGCTGCTGGATGAAGTTGCTCCAGGCTTGGATCCGATTTTGATATTCCTGATGTAAATGCACACGTTTTGTTTCCACAACACATTTTAGTTATTCACGTCCGTCGCCAAAGATTTTCTAACATTTGCAAGACTTAATTCTAGGTGCAGGTATCCTGAATATTAAGGACTATAGACTATAGTATAACGCTTTTCCTTCCATTCTCTACTTTGATTCCTCTGTACTCATTTCATCTTCATCGTCTCTTGTAATTTTTCGCGTCAGGATTTGCCTAGCCTGTAACAGATTTCTGAATTATGGTTGATGGATCTTTTGCGTTTAATGTATATATTTCCCAATAAGGCTAATGGATTTCTTTAGAAATTAAAATGCTTTTATATGAATCCCATAACCGTCGAGGAATATAAAATGCACAATCGGTGTTGTAATACCTGCAAATGAATATCAGATATTCGTGTTTCATAATACCTACTTATTTTAATTTTCTGTTGTTGCGGAAAATCATATGTTGGACAAAGAGAGCCTAGGGATGCATACTGAAGGAACACGAACGGGCTATTCGAAAGAAAGATTGGTATCACTCTGCCATGGCTGAGCACACACTTTTATAAGGTCACATTATAGACATTAAATGGGCGAAAGATTTATGTATAGAAATTAGCTACTATCCACGGATCATCAGGGAAGCCATTGAAATAGAAAAAAGATCTAACAACCTAAACAGAGAAGATGGCTACAAACGTCCTCATACGTGGAAAAGACTTTTGTTAAATTCAATTATTAATTAATCATACTACATAATAACCACCGAAGTTTATCTATTTATTTTTCATTGTTGATTTAGAAAGCCTGACGAAGCCGGCAGAATAGAACGGCGAAACTGTTGCTCAAAAAGTATAATTATATCGCAAAAATCCAAAATAAACTTACCAAAACTTAATCTATGAGCTTCCTTTCCTTGTGCTCATGTGCCACCCGTAGAGTAATTCCGCATTGTTGATGTTGTAAATGTCCTGGAGCAACACAGTTAATTAAACGCGCTCTCTTTCTTATTTCAATCATTTTGGGATTACACCAATGGCATGTAGCTAATAACGCTTGGTATGACGTCTCGGTCGCTGACCGTCGACTAGAGGCTTTTGAGATGCTGGCTTAGAAGGGGTAATTTGGGTGTAGAGGGAAACATATGAGGGAGTAGCATCTCTTTGCAATACCGCACAGAAAACGACCGGATTTGTAACAGAGTTACATGTAATAGCAACACTGTCACGGGAAAGGTCGTTTTTATAATAAATCTGTGTGGTATAGGAAAGTGGTATTCTCATTATTGCATTGTGAAATAACTCCATAAAGTAGAGCATGAGACTTTGTCGTACATATAAGGGAATGTTAGATTTTTTTGTTTAACGTGCTTCGACGGCTCTCATTTCGCTCATACTGTCTGCCACGTGCATACAGGGGCAACAGCACTCGGTCGAATCGGAGGATAACCCCTCAGAACTCGACCCGTGCCCAACGATGCTTAACTTCGGTGACTGATCGGGAACCGGTATTTCCATCGTGTCAGGCCCTTGCCCGGGGGGTGTTAGATTCCGTAGGAGAGGTAATATGATAGATTTATTAGAATTACCACAACTGGATGAAAAAAGACACATGAAAGTGGGTGATTGAGATGAGAATGTTTGGAAAAACTCGGAGCTGGAGGAATAGCATAGGAATTTTGGATGATGTAAAAGTAGGCACAAAAAACAAAGAGTTTTAAATGGTTTAATTTGAAAAATATATTAATTTTGAAAACTGGATAACTTGGCGAAGAAAGCGTTAAGTAAAAGATTCTCGTCTCCCTTGGTCTGTAACCATAGGGAGGGATATCCAGGGGACTACAACTCATTTGGTAGAATGCGTGTGGGAGCGAAATTAGACTTGAGAGCGAAACACCTTCTACAGTCAACGTACCTTCAGCATTCAAACCTGCATAGCTATCTAGGAGTTTCGTCATAGCACTTGTAAACATGTTCTCAAGTGAAACTCGTTGATTAATTCCGTGTCGTTGATGTTGGAAACGTCCAGGTTCTACGCGGTTAATTAAACTCCCACTCTCACTCGTGGATCATTTCGGAATTAATGCCACGTTGCGTGCGTGCTTAAAGACTCGAATGTGAGTTCGGAATGATCGAAAGGGCGTTTGTCGTGGATTGCTTTCTTGGAAGTCGATCTCGCTCTCAAAAGGTGGCATATACATGTATGAAACCTGTCGGCGTCCTGTCCCTCTCAGAGTCAGCCCCTACCCCCTTCTTCTCTTCCCCGCCGCCGCCCGCTTCACTGCCCCCCCTCCCCGTTCTCAACATCCTGCCTGCCTGCCCACCTTCTCTCTCTCTCTCCCTCTCTGAACCTCCCCGGCGGCCTTATAATTAGTCTCCGGTCGCGCGGTCGTCTTGGTGGGCTTTGTCAGCGTCGAGGCATCCCCGGGGATATTTGTGGGAGCCCTTCGGGGGTGCAGGAATGCGGAACTTTGACCCTGCGGTTCCTCGCCAGCGTTGCCTCCACGCCGGTCCTGCTCCAACTCCCTCTCTCTCCCCCGTTGTATTTCCTCTCTCGACTCCGCACTTGATTTTGTCTCGATCCGACGACGAGAGACCTCCCTGCGAGAAGATTTAGTCCACAGTCTCTTGATCCTCTAGTTCCGAAACCCTACAACGTCTCAAGATTAATTATTAAAGGCCGTTTCTATGACGGCATTGTTGCATGGGAACTCTAATAAATTAAGAGTTTCTCAGCTTAGATATGATCGTACAGGTTAATGACCCCGCAACATTTCAATGTCTATCGTTTAGCGTGAATTGGATACTGTTTGTTTTTTTTATTCAGCAGGCTCGTGTTGGTGTATCGCGATGCCTTAAATTCCAATCTTATTATCACCTCCATCTTTTCCATCGCTATGAATGTCGACCTAAAGCTATTTTGAAAGCTAATGAAAACTTGTAAAAAGACTCCTTCAACGCCCGGAATTTCGTTCAGTACTGCGTTTATCTTCAGAATATTATGGACCCTCCCTTAGTGATGCGGGGCATGAGAATTTAGCAAGGATATAGATGTAATAGTGGAATTAAGATTTATAAAATTTGACGTGATAAAGGCAGTAATTTTACATAAATGTAAAACGATGACAGCGTGTCACAGGAAAGTAATACTTCTACATCTACATCTACAAAAAACCCCGCAAGCCACCTCAGGGGTGTGTGACAGGGGGATAGTATTCACCAACATGCATTACACTATACCCTAAAGTGAGTGTAACTACGATTAATTATGCATTAGCATCTATCGCTAATGATTGTCACGAGCCGTCAGAGAATAGACCGGTTTGGAACTTACTTAATATATTGAGTCTAAACTTTAATCGACGTTCTGAAAGCGTTTCTGCACGCGTTCTAACTCAGTTTCCAAGCCTATCTCATAAGGATCCCAAATACTGTCAGCATATTTCAAGTGGGGTCTAACGAGGGAGAAGTTGCTGATTTCCCTAGATTTATCGTCGCACTTGCCAAGTACTCTTTTAACAAATCACAATTTACGATTAGCTTGACTGGTAATTTCTCGAATATGTTTACTCCACGAGAGATCATTAGTCAGTTTAACTCTGAGGTATTTAACCGATTCTACGGTTTCTAATTTGCTGTTGTTTATGCAATAGCTGTTACAAGGAGCATTTTTCTGTTTCCAAAAATTCATAACAACGAATTTTTTCAGGTTTAATTCTAGCTGCCACGCATCGCACCACTCCTGTGTTGCCACAAGGTCCTTAGCTAGCGCTTGCTTATCATTAAGGCTACGGATTTCTCTATACACCACTGCGTCGTCTGCAAATAATCTAAGCTTACTGTCAACTGTTTCACCGATGTTGTTTATGTACAAAAAGGACAGAAGGTTGGTCTGTATTAAAGTGCGTTAAATGCACTCTCATAATATGCTCTACATTATAATTTTTAAATGACATCTGTCAGGTAATATAGGTAGAAGGAGGAGCTATCCCGTCAGCCTTGCTGGTCTTCTTGTATATATGGCCTGCATTAGTGTAATTTTGAATAGCGTGTGGATAAGAAATCGATTTAGGTAAAAATATTCACTGGGAAGTTAAATTGTCAACCAAGATTATATAATCCTGAAATGGAAACATCAGCAAATGTATTCCCCCAGTAACTCTTGAAGAACGAGCACTAGCAGCGGCGTCACGGCCGCAGGCTATGCTCGCTTAGGGCGTCTGTCCAAGCCTGCACATGAAATATTTAAACATCGTGAAATATTTGCCCATTCTGAGACTGCCACCGCGCACTGTTCTGTTCTGTGTATAAATCTACGGTACGGGAGAACAAAGATAAACTCATCGGTTCAACCCATATGTTACATTTATCCTCCTAATACTTAGAGATGAATAATTTGGCACCCTAATGTTGATGGCTATTTAAACTCAATAATTATTTCTTCTTACACTAAAATACCTTTACTGGAGATAATACTGTGGTATGAAATGTTTAGGTCAAAGTTCTTGTATCTTCCTGCCCATAACTGTGTTCTGTTTTAGTTGCAATGAAATAATTCAATATCTATCCACTATGGCAGGCATGTAGGGCTATGATAGGGAAGGCTAGGGCTGAAATAGATCGAATACACCGGAGAGCAGCAAGATTTGTGAAAAGTTGTTACGATAAACTTAGCAGTGTAACCGAATTGTTGAAGGAATTGGGGTAGAAATCTCTAACTGATCGAAGAGAGAAATACAGGTTAAATATTTTGCGCAAGTTCGTAGCAGACAGTTTTTTGCCGGACGTTCAACATATACTGCTAGAGCCAAAGTTCTACGGTAGAAGCGATCACAGGAATAAAATAAAGGATATACATATAAAGGTATCACATATCAACCAAATCATCATTATCACATAAAAAGAAATACAGAAGGAACTCCGAGCCCTGAAGAAGCATAATGAATATGCAGAACGTGGGAAGAAAAGTGTTGTTCCATAACTCATAAATAATTAGACCTAT
Source organism: Pyrrhosoma nymphula (assembly GCA_963573305.1). Lineage (NCBI taxonomy): Eukaryota > Metazoa > Arthropoda > Insecta > Odonata > Coenagrionidae > Pyrrhosoma > Pyrrhosoma nymphula. The sequence continues at coordinate 137,078,429 of OY754333.1, read as the reverse complement.
GTCTCCAGAGAAGATAATATTAATAAATTGACGTCGATAAATGAAATCATATTTATATCAAAATTAAAGGTGTGTCCTTAAAGTTCTCTCTACTACACCATCTTCTCTATCTCAATAGGTATCGGATTCGTGCTTACTAGTAGTTGAGATTGCGGACCATGGGGGATTGGATGAGATTGACTAATTTTGCTACTGCGGTCATCGTATTGAAAATAAATAATCTTGTAGTTTTAAAAGACTAAAGACTAGCTCATTCTTTTGCGGTGTGTGTAATTGTAATGATTGTGAGTAACATTTTCACGCTCTAACCGGTCATACCGTAAAATCAGGTCACAAAGGCCCATATTATAAAAGAGTAACATGCACAAAATTAATTATATTTTTTCCTGAAACAAATGGGAATTCAGGAGAAACAAACTTCTTTAAAAAAATAAATATCCTCATCAATACGAGAGAGCATCTCTCGGATTTTTAGGCGGAGACCATAACCGAAATTGGCTGTTCTTTTCTATCCTCATCTCTCATTCAGTTTAACATATTCTTCATCTGTATCGATTTCTCATATCTCCTCTTCCGGCTTTACCTTGGTCAAACGATAATCTTTCCATTTCAACTATTAAAAATTATCTACTTGTGCCTTTCCTCAGGATGGGAATAAAGCCCTTTCTCCATCGCTCCCTCTGAAAATCAGACTCTAACGCTCTATTTTTTTCGCGACTTGCGGCACCGGCGAGGGACGGCTTCCGCGTAGTTGGATATGCCTACCTCACGCTGTTGAAAGCGAAAGCCCGCTCCCTCCCGGACTTTTTCCCTCCTCCCCACGGATGCTAGGACTGAGGTCCACGCGCCCCTCCGTGCGAGTTTTTGGCGGACGTGGAAAGAGAAAGGAAGGAAAAGTTTTATTTTGAGACTCGGATCGACTGTGTGCTGAAGGTGAAAGGGCAGGATCCCGGAAGAGAAAAAAAAGGACGAGGGTCGGACGGATAGGGGGTGTTATGTGGTGCTGTCGGCTGCTGACGGGCTCGGAGGACAAGCGTGAAGGCGGGAGAGAGAGTGAGGGATTGATGAGGTGAAGAGGGGACTTGTGCCGTATTTGAATGCCATTATCGCACTGCGACATGAGTCTTATCCCTCCATTTTCTAACATTTCATGCTTTTAGAATTTTATAAATCCGTAAACCCAATGTAATGGAACTGAGCATTCCCTTTTTTGGCAATGTTGAGTAAAAAGAAACAATGTCGCTGCGGAAAATACACTACTAACTTGGTACGCAATCGCGCGCTAGGGTTCAAAGATATAAATCAAAGGGATGGTATTCGTCATGAATGAAATATCTGACTTAACCGGGATTCAAACACCAGGGGTAACACCTGAGCGCAAATACCCGTTTGAATCCCGGCCAGTTCAATGATTTTTCCATCGCTAATTTTATTATTAATTAAAATTAAATTTTACTATAAATAAAAGTCTTCGGTTTATATAATAAATAATCAATGCGTGCATCGCAAAAGAAGCTATCTTTCGCTCTCGGATTTATCGTGAGATATCATATCGCATCCCCAGTGATATCGCCAATTTCATTTTAATCGCCATAATCTTATTTCGCTGTCGAACCTTAACTTTGTTACGGAAGGTGGATGAGCGTAGAGTGGTGGCTTTTGAGAATTGTGTGTGGAGGATGATGTAAGGCTGGGTAGATAGGAAGGTATGAGAAAGTGTTGAATTACAGTGGGATTGAAAAGGAATTTGTTAAGAGAAATGAGAATGGGCAGCAACGTTAACTAGATGACGAATTGAGGAGTGACGGAATGTTGAGGAGAATAATGGAAGGGAGAATGTTGGATAGCGTGGATAGGGAGGGGATGAATTGGAATTGATATTAATATTGGGATTGGCTCAATAAATTGAAGCAATTTATACGAAGAGTTAAAAGGTATTTCGTACTCGAAAATTCGAAAAATGTATAGTTCTACGAATTTAACTTTAGAGATGACTCCCCGCTGTCGTGAAAATTATTGACATGACTTACCAAGGACCTTCTACTTGATTGGCAGAATTATCATGCACGATATCTCGCGAACATCGCGCGTCGATATCGATACATTGGGGTAAATTGCTCAGCCCTGGATGGGACAGGATATAGACGACATGAAGTCTCTTCCCGACCGTCATGACGGAGAGAATGGGGAGGAGGAGAAAGAATGAGAAGACTTTGGGGGCGAAGGGTGGAGCAACGGGAGGGAAGGGGGAGAAAGGTCGAGCGAGAGACGGAGTGAGACAGGAACGGGGGTGGATAAAAAGAAGAGGTTGGTAGGCGGGTAGTAGTGGCGGCTGAATATTAATGTGCGCGGGGTGGTGGATGCGGTGTCGGGGGCGTAAAAAAAACGAATGGGTGGCTGGGTGAGCAGCGGTTTGGTCGTTAGCGTCGCCGTGGGTTGTGTGCGGCGGTAAGAAGAAAAAGCAGTCGACGAATGCTCTCGTGCGGAGGAGATTTTCCGGGAAGAAAAGGGAAGGGGATAGGTTAGGTTGGGCGGTGGGGTAGGTTGAGTGGGGTCGGGAAGGGACGTGAGCAGTCGGTAAGAAGTGGATTTGGAGACAGGGCTGCGGTGAGTCGGGAGACTTAAAGGAAGCGACCGTTTGTGTCGAAGGTGTGTTTATTGGTTCATCTTGCATTTTCAGTTGATAGACTATTTTTGGTGGGAAATCCAATGTCGACCTACTACCCGACGAGCCACCCCAAGGGCGTGTGGCAAGGGATGTTATGACACCAGTTATATAAAGGAAAGTGAATAGGTAAAGTGGTGGGGTAGGATAAAGCTGAATTGTACGTTAATGGAGTGTATTTGGGTCATGTTCTGTTTATGTTATATACACTTATGGTGCGTGGAAATATGGCATTTATTATTCTATCAGTTAGGCTGTCTTATTTAGTCGCTTCTATCAGTTGTAGACGTATAGTTCAGGGTCAAAATAATATCCTCCATATTAAACTGAAACTCGCATAATTTATATTTTTCAAACAATCTAAGCTTACGGATAGCTCCTGGATGGCTCTCGAACGTAAGGGTATTTTTTTATATTTCATTCTAATTCTGTCACTTATCAGTTTCGATGTGATATCGACTCGATCGACTTCATGATAGTGATCCCAATGAAAAATCAAATTCAATTCCAAAAGAAGTTGTTATTAAAATCGTGAATATGTAAAATAGAATTGATCATTACACCTTTCAGATGACGTGGGTTGTGATTTTATAAGAAGTCGTTGCCCTAAAGTTTGTAAAGAACACAACGAGTCTTGTTGCTCGAGGCGATCCCTTGAACTAAAGTACTGATGGCTTAGGAATATATAATTAAACCGCTGCCTTGCCTGTGTAACAATGATGACATAGCTTGATGGATTAGCATTGGAAGAATACAAAACAACCGTGTGTAGTAATCCCATCAAGTTATGAATAGTACTTACGCTATGAGGACCTAATTTTAGGCATTAACCAGAATAAAAGAAAAACTAGCCACTCCGATCTTTTTCGTCACATTTCTGTCTACTAAATGTTTGAGCAATCATTTTGAAAGAATACTTTTAAATTTAGACGTTTTTAATCGATATGTTGGTAAAGTTTATGAGGTCTCTATGCGTGCAATTTAAAATAAATTTCTGAAATTTCATTGCCAATAAGTAAAAAAGAATCATAATTGCAATTGAGAAGTTGAAATTGAGATCCATGCAAGGATTAACGCATTGCATAGGAATGACGAGAAAACAGATGTAATTTCTTTGTATCATTCCAGCTTATTTCAATTACTTAATTTAAATTTTAAATTAATCAAAGTTGTCGATAAAAGCAGAGGAATTTAGACGCCTTTGCGTGCATTTCGGACATCCACATGACCATCGTCGTAGAGTGTTTTAATCTAGTGAACACCTTTGTTGGTGTGGTGACGTCATTGTGTATCATATTGTTATGCTCAACTGGTAGTGGCCATGACTTAATCTAATGGTCTTGTAATTACTGAATGTTTAAGTTTTTCGATTTCTCTCTCCGAAAGCACTAAGCGAACGTTTAAGCTATTTTTGTCTTTTTTAAGTTCTACGTGTCTAGCGTTAATAGTTACGTTGATTAAAATTGAAATACTGTTTGACGTGCCTTGTATATAAATGTTTGCTTATTCTTATGCTTGATGACAGAGTACGCCTATAATATTTTTTTAAATAATATGGCTTGTTGAATACATTTATAATGTCAAAGAACAACCTATAGTCTTTGTAATAACTTCTGGTAATTAAGATACTAGAATTAAACTTTAGAAAACTTAAGAATTAAAAACTAGGAAATTCCCATGAAAGAGTAGTGTAAGTTATATCGTGGTATCAGACAAACATTTAATGTTTACGATTGTATGTTCTATTAGAATGGTGTCGGTGTGTGTATTGGACCCATTATTATAGAATTTAAATAATTATGCTCGATATAATCTTATTTCATCAAGAGAAATCCCGCTAGGTCACATTAAGGTCTGCCACATTTAGGTTTGTCATATTAAGGTCTGTCTGGGGGTTATTTTGTAATCTCACTTAAGTGAGAATATGTCATAAAATGTGGAAAATTACGTCATTTTTCGTAGTTCAACTCCGCCACCCAGAAGGCGGCGGCGTGACCATCTTCGGCTCTCATATGGTGAACCGGTCTATTTATGTGATTCATCCGCTATTTTTACTCTTAATCCGTATCTTTCGACTCTTGATCCGTTTCATTTGCCTCAGCATTTCATTAGTTCCATATCACCTGTCGTTAGGAACATGAAATGGGGTACCATCGGACCTTGGCCGATCGTGAGCAGATCATTAAGAGAGCCAAACGGATTTCCCGCCTTCCCGCAAAGAGTCAGTAAAAAGGTGAGATTACAAAATAACCCCCCTGGGGTTCATACTTTTTAGAATTGGCTGAAACTACTCCTCTACCGTCACAGTCATTTGAATACTTAATTACTTGCTGTCGCTGCTGTTACTGCTAGCTGTGTCGGTTGTTGCATTCATCAGCCTTGACAGCCTCTAATTTTCCTCGCCTTTCCCTTCCTACAGACTTGTCCCAGATGAAATTTTGTCCTGGAGCAGCCTATTAAACTTCCTAATCATCTTGAAGCACCTTTTTTAATTACCGCAACTTGCCCATGATCCAACCGTTTGGTGGTTCACATTATAATACAAAATGTACTTGAATGAGATCATTCATTACGCGTTTGGGATGATGTAACTAATGGTTCAGACATGGAAAAATATACTCCCACTTGAAATATTCCCTAAACCAGAGTTTTATTTCTTTAGGCTCGTTCCTGCTCTTCGGGTCAAGAACGATGATGAACCTAGTTTCACCCATTGGATCTCAATTTATAGTTCTTAGATATTGTTATTCATCTGCCAGAAGTGGAAAAATGATCGCAGTTCCAGTCCTCCGTAGCATATTTAGTGGCGCCTGCAATACTTTAATTCGGGGATATTTGTATTGAGAGAAGAGAGATAAATGAGTTTTGGAATTGATGCAAAGTTTGTCAGCAATACGAGACTTCCTAAATTCTGAAATATTTATGCACACAATGTAATTAATGAGATTAAATGAGAGGTCGGCCTATATCCGCTGTATCGGTGATGTAGAAGGCTCGGATAATTCGTGGCGTCATTTGCGTAATTCAGATGCAGCTTACGTAATGCTTTATTTTTTAATTTACTGGTATCATTAAATGAATTAAACATTTTCTCTTATTCAATAATGAATTGCATTCATCACGGTGCACTTGGTTCTGGGCGCAACGATTTACAATTGAGAATGGGAAATTATTGTGTTAAAGAAACTAGAAAAAATACCAAATTATTTCATATCAATTCAATTCAGCGTGAAATTTTTCCATAGATGAATTTCCATTCCAAATCTGTTATTGTTTATGCTAAATGTAGCGTCGAATATTATATTCATTATGCTGATTTTATGCCAATGGAATAGTAATAAATTAATTTCCACTAAATAGTTAGAAATATTTATGATATTTAGAGCAGCATTTTCATTTAAAATTTCTTTTATTATTGGTGTAAATTGTCAGTATACTTAGAATGTATAGCTATCGGGCTCCCAACTGCTGGTTAGTGGTACCTCACCAAAATCACCCGGTTGGAAACCCGAAAACTCTACACTCCAAGCATTCACCAAAAAAACCTTAAATCTTACATTATTTCTTATAATAATCATGAAGGCGTTAGAGCTGCCCTTAAGATGATATAATGTCACTGTTAAAAATATATTTTTAAAATTTTGGATACGTTTTTGGAAATATCTAATGGTAAAAGATTGTACACTGAACAGTTTATATACTATGGTTTACATTCAACTCTTAAGTGTTAAAGCTATTTATTAATTGCCTGTATTATAATCAATAAATTTTGCTTTACTTTCGATTCTTAAACATATATGCTTCATAATAATATATATCATCTCTATGGTTTTGCTATTTGTCGTTGATGGCTAAGATAAATAGCTTTGCCATTTTTTCGCATGAATTTCGCACTCCTTTAGTACCTCTCCCAAAGACACTTAAATCAATTAAAGGAGTCTACCAAATAAATAGAATATTTGTGACAAATGATGAGTACAATACCCGCTTTTTTTGTACTTTTAGGAAAATGAATGAAGTCTTCTTATACTTTCCTTTATTCAGGTTGAATTTTTATGATAAAAAAACTCGATGGTCTTGTCTTTAGATTTTGGCTATGCTGAAGTTTGACCCCAGAATACATATAATTTCAGTGATTTTATTGGTTTTGAGTGAAAAATCCTGTGCAAACCTAATATAATCTCGGAATAATTTTCTTTGTGTTGTTTCCATTTTTGTGTATGAAAATAGTCCTAGTTTTAAGAATTTTATAAAATTATTATTGAACAGTTACAAGTAGGCCCTTGGCCTGGTGTTAACAATAAAACAGCCGAGTAAAAAGAATAAATCATGATATACTTCTACTTCTTTAATCTATTTTTAAAAATAATTAATTTTTTTGGGGAGGGCTAAAATAATTTTGCTGGTAGGTCGTTCCAGTCATATTTAAGAAGAAGAACTGTCTTACATTTGTCCTTTGTGATCGGCACTTTATCTTGAACTGGTGATCATTTTTCCGCACAAAGTTTTGGCTTTACTATGTCCTTCCCAAATTCATCCCATGCTTTTTCCTCACTCACTATTTTATACATCCCACATAGCCTGCTCCTTTTCCGCCTAACCTGTAAACTCTCCCATCCCAGTACTCTAAGCATTTCTGTAACACTCTCTGTTTTATTGTGTTTCCGTAGCACATACTTGGCAGCTTTTCTTTGCACCTTCTCCAAATTACTCACCTCTCCTTTCTTGTGTGGGTCGCATCCAAGAGATGCGTTCTCTAGTGTTGGTCGAACCAGGGTTTTTTAGGCCTTGTCTTTAGTGGGCGTGCTGCTCCCTTTTAGGTTTCCTATTACCCAATTTAACATTTTGATAGCCTTTTTAACTAATTTTTCCACGTTTAAACCCCATCCTAAATTCTTAGTTAAATGGACACACAAGTATTTACAGCTGTCCGCTTTTGGAATTAAATTACCCGAGAATTCGTAATTTCTATTTTCGGTCTATTTTTTATTGCTAAAGTTCACATATTTGCATTTCTTTACATTCATATCCATCCCATTTCTCGATACCCAATTCTTTAATTTGTTCACATCGTCCTGAAGGGCTTCATGATCAATCTAATTTTCAATCTTCCGATAAATAATGCAGTCATCCGCGAAAAGCTCTATGTTGGAGTTTATTTTTTCCGGGAGATCATTTAGATAAACTGAAAACAATAATGTTCCAAGGTCCTAATAATGAGGTTCATCACACTTTAGTGTGAGCAAAATGTAATTCCAAGTCAGTACATATATATTGGAAATTTTACTGAAATTGACTTTGAAATGTCGTTGATACGCCATTATCTGAAACATTAGTCATCAGAATTGAATAAGGTATCTTTTGTTCTTCCAGATAACTATATCACGTCGTTGTGGATATCGGACACTCAGGGCCGGCCCAATGGGGATGCGAACAGTGCGAGCGCACAAGGGCCCGCGTTTCTGCAGGCCCCACGTCGCTGACTGATTTTGCTAAATCAAAATGTTATTAAAATAATTTAATTATTTGTAGTTTTCGTACACTCCTCACTATACCAATTTGTTCAATGAAAAAATAGGGAAACTGCAATAAATTATTATTTTGTTGTACAAAATTGGTTTCAAAGCCCCGAAAGCCAACTTTGCACCGGGCCCCGCCTTTGTTCGGACCGGACCTGCGGACATTCTTCGTATTCCTCGAGCCGCTGCTTCCACTTCACCTTGCTGTGTGTTTACTATATCTATCATTCAGTTATCGAATATTGGTGATGTTCAAACGTAATAAAAGTTTTCATTTCTAACGGTTTTAAGAAGTGTAATTTTTGAGCTGTAACTGTTGCACATCACTGTGAACGTCGAAAGCTCTTACGTCACGGCACGCCTAAAAAGGAAGCTGCTCTTGATCCTCAACTTGTAGCTTTCCCCCTAACCGCAGAGTAAGTTCAGTACGTCTATTACTCTCCACCTTTTTATCCCCACACTTTAATTTCTCCCTCCTGTTTCTGAATTTAACAACCTCGTATTTTTTCCATCAACGGGGATGTTCCGTAAAGGCGAGAATTTATGTCCACAGAGCTGCCACATGACATAGCTTCCACGGACGTTACGCGGTGCGTACATTCCCAAACTTTTTAACTTTTTTGGTTACGTCAAAATGTTGTGTGAACCTCGTATCCCTCTATTCTGCGTCTTCTTCCTTCAATTGGCACGCCCTCTACTCTCACCAAAATAACTACTCCTCGGAAAAAACACCCACCCTGCCGCCTCGTCGCGTGCCACTCCGAAACCCTTGCATCCCTCCTGACCCTTTCTCACTTGACCAGCGTTTCCAAATTCCCGACATTTTGGAACTCTCGGGAATCGGGACCAGGCGATCGTAGTTCCCGAGTCTCCTCAGTAGTTCCCGTGGTTACTTTTTCATTTTATTTTCGTACACCAATTACTGCAACGGGAATTTTTATTTCACAGTAAAATCACAGTGCAACCGCGGAAGTGGCCTGGATGCGCGCAATTTTGCAAAAAAAAGCGAAGGCGCTCTAATGAAAGGTTTTCATAAGTTGAAATGTAACCAGCCACAAGATCCCGGATTGAAGTAGACCTAAATTCCTTGAGTTATGTATTTCTTGCACAGGACGCCTCGGATATGATAAACGGAATTATTTTGGCATTGTTTCTGTTATGATGGCAGTTTACTTTGTTGAGTAGCTTCACCCGTGACTTCATTCATTAGAAAGAAATTATTTATTATCTCCCCAACAATTTAGAGTAATGTTGAAATTAAATGCATTTTCTTTATTCATTGAAACTTACGATAACCTGAAAAATATCAACCATACACAATTGATACGCCGAATATATATTGCATGCGTAGTCATGAATAAAAAAAATATAGTAGGTTTTCTCAAGTAATATCGAAGTGATTTCAACTTATTTATATCAGGTGATATAAGATTCCACATCTTATAATTTTCTCGACGCATAATTTTTAAAACAATATTATTACTGTTATTGAATTCAGGGAGTAATTTTTCCGATTTCCCGGCCAACTTACACAATTGGTACGCCAAATAAATATTGCATGTCTAGTTAAAAAATAAAGTAAATGGTTGGTTTCCTCAAGTAATATCGAAGTGATTTACATTTTTTATATCAGGTGACACATGATTTCACTTCTTATAATGTTCTCAACGAATAATGTTTTTTAAAAAAAATATTACTTATATTGAATTCAAGGAGCAATTTTCCCTATTTTCCGGCCAAATTACACAAGTGGTACGCCAAATATATATTGCATGCGTAGTTAAAAATAGAAAAAAATTGTAGGTTTCCTCAAGTAATATCGAAGTGATTTAACCTTTTTTGTACCAGGTGACACAAGATTCCACACCTTATAATTTTCTCTACACATTATATTTTTTAAATGTTATTGTTATTATTGAATGCAAGGAGCATTTTCCCGATTTCCCGCCCGACATTTTTCGGGATTAAGAAACGGGAAACGGTGGAATTTCCCGAGATTAAGGAACGAGAAACGGTGAAATTTCCCGGGAATGGGTGGGAATGGATTCCTGCCCAGGAGCACTACCCCCAACCAAAAACACCCTCGCTCCTCATCCCTCCTGTTATTGCCACAGCCCCCGCTCACATCCAACTGGCCTCACGTTTGCAAACCGTTGGGGTACTCCTTCCTCTCCTCCGCTCACTTCGGAGAACTCTCTCTTCATTAGCTCCACCCGCGCGGCGTTGTATTTCATGCATTTTAAAAATCTTCCTCCATCTCTCTGTCTCTCTCTCTTTTTCCCTTTTCCCTGCATCTTGGAACGACCGCCATCTCCACGCTCGGTTGTACTCGACTTTCTCTCCCTTTCCTACCTTTCCTCCTGCCTTTGTTCATCTTTGCTCCGAATAAAAAATAAACAAAAAAGTTCTCCCTTCGCGAATATGATTTAATGCCTCTTTTCATATTCCGGGTGGCTCTCATTTTTTACCACATATAATATGCGTAGTGTATAATCTTTTTTTCCGTTTCCGCACAAGCGCTTCTCCTCAACCAGCCGTGTCATATAACACACAATCGCAATTTCTCGTGGCTTAAAATTAAAGTAAGTGCTGTTTATTGTAGTTTTACCCTTAAAAGTTTAAATAACCCTGCGAAAGTTTGCTAGTTTCCACGCTTACCATAGTTTTCTTTTTCGGGTGATGACGTTGGAACAAGAATCATAAAGAAAGAAAAAGCTCCCAGAAAAACTCAGTAAGATTGTGTCACTTTATATATCAAATTCATCCGTACAATCTACGATAGCCACGGAATCTGTGCTCTTATAGCGCAATTATTTTCTGCGCCTTAAGACTTCCGAGTATTTTTCTAAACCACTTATTAAGGATGCAATGAGCTGAGCCGGTATTTTTTTTCGAATTTTCACCTTCTAAGAAAAGCTGAGAGTAGGTCGACATATACTTTAAAGACAGGAAAGATAGGTGCCTATCGCATGTGCGACTATTGTTCTCTCCTTTGACAAGGACGTTTTAGGTGTCAAACCCTTGGCTTATTTCATTGAAAGATTTTGAATTTGAATTTTTCGCCACTTTCGCTTTCACCAACACGGAGACTAGTCAACTTCCATGTCTCCTTAATACAGGCCTGATAAAATTCTCCGGTTAATAGGAATGAGGTATAGCACTAAGCTAAATTTGATTACGACTCACATCTCACATAAAATCATATGCGGCTGCTCCTATATCACTTAAAATCACGTTTTTCTTGCAAAAATAATTTGGCGATTAAACCATATCTTAAGATTCTATTTGTCATCTTTAGCGTAAGTCTCTAGATATAAAAATGTTTATTCTTGCTGCTTGAAAAACGGTAAGGTAACTTCCCAGGTTTAATTTGAAGTCTTCCGCGTATTTGGAATTTTAAGATAACCTTCAAATTGATAACATTTTTAGTGATGAGATAAGTACTTCATCACAACATTCCAGCCACGCAATTTTGTGGTTTGCTTTCGGTTGTGAAATTGAAAGGCGTCCTTAGCGGAATTGAGCAAAAATTGAATTGAAATCCCTGTGCCTGAAAGATAAGAGTCCCTGAGAAAACTATAAGGCATTTTTGCATTTAGTGTTTTAATCTTTGATCTTGAAATCAACGTTCTTTTATGGCCAAGTTTATTTGCCGCTTGGAAACTGCCACTTGCAGGCGGTGCCTACTAATGCACTTCATGATGTTAGGTCTTATTCGTTAATGTTTTAAACCCTCAAAACTTCAGTGTTAAAAATAATATTTTAGCGCTAATTTTTCATTGCTAACTGCATTATTTTAGTTCATTTTGATTGTTGGCAATAATGGGGCTCCGAATTCTGAAAATGATTTCGGACTTTTTAAGTATTCTGAAAATGACAGTTAACCAAAAATATACACACCTTAAGGAAGGACATTTTTCTTTGAAGCCATTTTATAATGCATCATTCACGTAATTTACTGTCGTTTAGTCATTGGAGTATGAACTCTATGTCATTCATATTGATCCGTATTTAGGGATGAGTTCATAGTTAATTCACCATTTAAGTAAAATGCTTATCTCTTATGAGTGATTAATCTGGATAGAATATCTAATAGAACTTTCTCTTTTATTTTGTTTGCTGTTAATTATTGCTTCTTAAATTCCCCATTCTTATTAATCCTTTGGATTTATGCGAGTCTTCTTATCTATGACTTCACGGAAAGAAATAAGTTTCTATTTTATGACAGGAAGTTTTTTAAGGCATGTTTAATACTAGTGGAGGTAGCTATTATAAGAAAAAAAGTTTCGTCGTAATCTTTGGTCATGTCACCCATAATAAGAAAGAATTGCTAAATATTTCTCCATTCCATAATTCTCTGTTTTTTCCTGTTAGTATACCCTTCGAATCTTGGACTTCCGCATATAACATGTCCATATTTGCCATGTGTGTGTTTAGTGCTGAATAAAATGGAAACGTTGCGGTCTGAGCATGATTTTTTAGCAATATTTTTTCACGTGCACGTGTCCTAGGTCGAGTTGCAAAAAGGCACGTTGTGTTTTTTTCCAGCGAGGGAAGATATGTCCACATGGTGAAGGTTTTCCGAGTTTTTCTACGACGTTGATTTATGTCCTTCGAATCTATTTTCGTCAGCATTCCAGCTAGCTTATTTTGGCTTGAAGAAGCTGCAATGCTGGTCCGACTTCAGACCTGAAGAAGCTATGAAGAATTTTTGTGAAACTGTCGTCAAAGAACATAGTTCTGTGCGGAAAAAACCTTGCAAACTTTCACTATCTGGACGTATGCACGGAAGCCTTCACTAAAAAAAAGGTGTCCCTATTTCATTATTGGTAACGAAATTAGTTATATTTGTTTCCTTTCCTTGAAGTTCTATTAATCACCCTTAGTCTTCCTCCTCCGTGTCTTGCTTTGCTCGCTCTCTTCTCTTCATCTCTCTCTAAAGCACTTAAACCGCAACGCGCGCATTCCCTTAATCAAGAGTAATGTCCATCCGTCCCCTCCCGCCCCCTACGAATGCGTAAGTTTATTCAGTCGCCAAAGAGTTTTTATCGGTAATGGATGTCAAGGGTGGAGGGGAAGAGTGTCCTTGCTACTTCTTCGTCCTCTCCGACTCAAGCCCTTTGGTCGTTAGTGCGAGGAGAAGAGGCGGTGGGACGGAATGCCATTAGCGTACACTCTCGCACTGCATAGAGAGAAGGAGGGGGTGTGGTGCGGGGAAACCCAAAAGGACAGGTCCGGCGACACATTAGGGCAGTTTTAACGAAGATCGCCGAGGGTCTCTCCCGCTCTCCCGAATTCGTCGTCCTCCTCCTCCTCGCTAGTTGTTGGTGGTGGTCGGAGCGCTTGGGGTCCAGTCGATATCGGTCGCAAGCGTTTTCATCTCCTATTTTGAGATGCTTACTTCTCATTTGGGCAGCTACTTCTCTGCCTATCCCCCTATGGATAACTTTGACCATTGCTTCTGCAATAACTGTGAAACCTCTGTAGATATTACGGTAAAATATGTAACATATCTCCTGCTCGTGAACTAGATATATACTAAGGAGTCTTAAAAAAAATGACATCTATAATGAAATTGAGAAATGGAACGTGTATTGCGGGTATTGCATTGAGAAAATAGTAGGGGCAACTTATTGGGTGATGTGTATCACATTTTTTTAAATTTATTACTGGGTTTTATATGTGTAATTGCAAAATAGAGTCTTTTATAAGAGGAAAAAAACACTGGAAATTTGCATTTAGAAAAATAGTGAATGTACAAAAATTCTATCCAGCTTTGCGACAAACTGATTGGCGCAGTTGATAGTACTGTTTTTGCTCAATTGATTTGAATTGGATTTATTATGCATGAATGGAATTAAATCAACTCCAAGAACTAAATATATATTTTGAATATTTTCCAATTTATATAATATATATGTTTTCTGGAGAAAAGGCTCAAATACGGATTGCTATTACAAATATTTTAGCCTTTCATTTTCCCTTCGCTCTTTGAGGCAAGTTTTTGGTGAAAAGTGGGTAACCATGTACATAAATATTATGATATTAGGAAGAATTATAAGGAGAGCGAAGCCGCGGGTAACAGCTGGTAGTATAATATAATGCAATTTGATTGGAGAGTGATCATTGTATGTTGTATATATTTTTAATGGGAGCATCCTGAATGATTCGATAGAATGCTTAGTTGCTTCCCTCTGAACTCGTAAGGTTTTCGGTAACTTCCGTTCTTAAGCGTAAAAATATTCGAATTTTAAATTATGTCCATGGGCAACGGCCTGCCACGATGGGAATACCGGTTCACGCTGTCATTGAGGTATGACAGGGCTCAGCTCGCATTCTGAGGAGTGATCTTTCTATTAGACCTGTATGCTGTTTGCTTTTCTTTGCAAGTGGCATACAGTAAGTGTGAAATGGCAATCGAGGCAAGTTAAATGATATTTCTACAGAATTTTCATATGTATGAATATTTGTATCAACACCAGAAACGCAGGTTGGCTATACCGTGGAAATTTGCGAAATATTAATAGTATTAGGGAAATTTGTAGACGATGATAGTGGCCTTTGAGTGGAGATTTTCTTTAGAATTAGAGGCAGAAAAGTTCTATTGTCTTGGTAATTGATAGGATAGAAAGGAACTCTGTGTCATCAGAAGATGTACACAATATTTCATTTTTCGTGTCAGCCAGAGGTAATAAGATTTTTGTCATGATAATTCTTCTCTTTTGACTTAAGATCTCTTTTTCCATCATTGCAAACAAGTGGAATCTTGCAATTTCTCCTCTCCGTCTGTCTTTGCCCTATTCACCCTCCATTGCGCCAACCATCCACTTGCTACCCTTCTCTCCCTTCTTCCTTGGCTCTAATTCCGCGCTCAATTCCCTCTTTAATCCACGTTTTATCACTCCCATTCATGTGTCCTTTGCATCCCCACCTAAGGAAATCCGGCCCCCTCCTAACTATTACGCAACCGTTTTGACCCACTTCAGTTTGGAATTGTGCCCCCTTCAACTGACGGCTAGCCGAGACAGGTATGGTAGCTGCCGGCAGGAGTGTTGCAATCAAGGACCGGGTTCCTGAAATGCCCTCTGCCCGCATTACGTTAAGGCAATGAGGGGGGGTCTTTCATTCTTTCTTTTCCATCGCTTCACTTCTATTCGCTATTCCGTGTGTGCTTAACCTTTTCTTGCGCGTTTTGTTTTCTTTATCTGCTATAATATAATGACATTTGAGAATTTTCCAAATAATATTGACAAAATTGATTCATTACGGAAAAGAGTTAAAGAAAAAAGTGCGATACTTCACAGGAAAAAAATTATTCGCCTAGGCGTCCTTCTCCCCTGTGGATTATTTGGTGGCTTTATAGGAGAATGGTGGTCAGGACTGCTAGGCATATGATGTCATTAGTAGTCCACATCTTTCGCTAAGCGCCACAGTCCGCGAGGATAAAGCCATACAGGCAACACAAGGAGGTGATCGCTCTTGACCAATTTTGAGGAAACCGGGACTAGGCACGGTAGTAACCTTTACGGAGTCACCCGCAAGTGCACATAAGTGCGATATTCCACAGAAGAAAAATCATTCACCTATTTTCAGGTGAATGATTTTTCTCCTGTGGAATATCGCACTTATGTGCACTTGCGGGTGACTCCGTAAAGGTTACTACCGTGGCTAGTCCCGGTTTCATCAAAATTAAAGAAAAAAGTGAGGTTTAGTTTAGGTGACCTTCCTAAATCGTACTAGTCAGCTGGTAAATACACATGCATGATAATTGAGCCCTTGTGGTTTTTCCCACCAATTTCTGCACATAAGTTGAAGTGAATAAATGCTTTCAAATAGGAGTAGGGATTGCAGTCCATGAACGCGAGTAAAAAATGTCTATGAGCGCGGATATTAGGATTTAAATGAACTTTTTTCAGGGCCGTGGGGATTAAGATGTTGATTATCATTTCTCAGGATCGTGGAGATAAGTCTATATAAGCGTTTTTAAAGAAAAAAGTCATTTAATTTTTGAGAAGCAGAGCGAAACAAATAACAGCAATTCAAGATTAAGCGTTATTAACACGACTAAGGTTTCGCTCTATTACAGCACTATCAATAGCCGTGTAAATAAGGTTAAGTATGCAATTACAGTGATTTTTCTACTTTTTTATTTTAAGCGGAAATAATTCTACCAGTTGAGCAATCACGCGAACTATTGTTGATATTTGTTGCGGAAGGGTTTAACTTTGTTTACTTTAAGTATGATATTCATGCCTTCACCAGTGATGGAATTCTTCCCCTTCACCTTCTCTAACCCAATCTCTCTCGCTGAATATTGTCTCTTGCCTCCTGTCTTCTTTAGCCAAACAGGTACTCTCTCTTTCACCTGCCGTCTCCCATTTTCAACCCTCATCTCCCTTCGCCTTCTTCTGCGCTAGCCGAATTTTACTAGCGCGAAATTTCTTCTTCTCGGAGCTTTATTGCTACGCCTTCGGGTTTTTACGGCCTTGTTGTTCGTACCCCTTTTCTCCCCCTATTATGTTGTCAGGTTTACTGTCTCCCTTTCCTCGTTCCCCTGCGCCGTGCTCCTTTCGGAGGCTTATCGAGCACCTTGACTGAGTCTTATCCACTTAAGGTTTCTCTTTACTGTCCCCACGCGCGATAAGGGACGTTTTCCACCCGAGAGTATATGACTGGTTGGCCAAATTACAGCGTTCTGACGTATGTAGTTTTTTTTCTTTTTGCGTTAACTGTGAAAACGTCTGCTTTTGCGTACGACGGTTTCATATTATCTTTGAAGCTGCTGCTCCGACAAGGGTTTGTTTTATTTCAACAGGACGTTTGCTGCATCGTTCTGTGCAATGCGTTTTATTTGCTCGTAAGGAAAAAAAGGGGGAGATATTTTAATTAGTCATTGTTTTAACAACCGGTTCTTTGGATGAGTAAAAATGTATGGTAATCTCTTAAAAACAGGGATTGCAGTGCAAATTAAGTCTTAGAAACACCGGATAGAGTGACAAGGACGTTATCATGCCAGGTAGGTTGGTTGCTTCGTCATTTTGAGAGGCGACGGACAACTTAGGCAATTTTCGCCATTGATTATAGTTGGATAGGTTGGCAAGGAAATGATTTTTTGGAAATAGAGGCTGGACGAAGGGACCAGGCGTCGGCATTAGCCTGCTCTGAACGAAAGGTGCCTTTCGGTGCATAAGTAGTACTATACTTGAACCACCCTCCACATAGCACCCAAGTAGGGGTCGAAATTCCACTTAATCTCCGCCGCTGGCGGGTGCGAACCTCGGTCAATGGGATGCGAATCTAATCATCTAACCACTACACTAACCCCATCCATCTAAGTTGCAGGTTAGGAATCCTACCTTGAGCATGGATGTTATGCCTTTCTTAATGTGGTTCCATTTTCAAACGATATAAATTTAATTTTATTAATATTTTAGCTTATTTTACAAATAGCGTTCTTTACTGGACATTTAACAAAATATAATCCATATCCATGCTATTTTACCGCAAATCAACCTTGAAACAACAGAGCGTCACACATGAGAATCGGTGAAGCGAAGGGAAAATTTTTTTAAATGTGATATAATTGACAGCACGGAAAAATTAAAATAAATTCGTTTTCTCCACTAGTATTTATTACCACGACCCGGGTTTCAACACTTGGTGTCATCTTCAGACCAGAAGATGACACCAAGTGTTGAAATCCGGGTCGTGATAATAAATACTAGTGGAGTTAACAAAGTTATTTTAATTCTTCCAATGGATAAATTCCGCCAAATTACATCTACAACTATTTCCTTTACAATTGACAAAATCCATGAAATACTGAACGTAGGAATTAAACGCTTCCTGAAAATGGAATCGTAATGAAATTTAGGAACCTTCACATTTTTCTTGTATGGAGTAGTTATAAATTTACTGCGTTGAAATAGTTGTCAAAATACGTTGAAGTTTAATTAATGAAAAGGCGCTGCAACCGGCTCTTATTGCTGAAGTGTCCTAAAATTGTAGATTTATCCGCATATTTTGTATCTTAAGTTTGTTTTATAATAGTTTAGGCATATCATTAGTGAAAACAGTATTTTTTAAATACAAAAAACGAAAATATGGAATCCTGTATTCGTTTTGACCCACTTAGTCGCAGTAGAACCCATGTGGACTGCTATTGACGCACAATTTTTTCTTTAGCTGTTCCTTTAAATTGAATTTTCACAAAAGGGGATACTCTTTTCTCTTTTCATAGTTGTCACTCTTGAAAGTTCATGCTTCCCGCAACTGGTCTTCAAGTTTTTCTGCAGTGAAATTTTGATGAAGGTACTTTTTTAATCGTTGAAGGGACTGTTCATTATACGGTTTGCGTACGAAGATGTCGGAAATCCCGAAGCCCATTCTCATATGTTTCAATTTATTTTACGAGTACATGATGAGGTCACGAAGATAAACTCGTTAAAATAAGTTGATTTCACTTCCTGCCCGTTGTTTTTATAAATTAATATTATGCAGGCTTTGTGGGGCAAAATGTGGATGCTGATGTAATTGGATAAGGACGGGATATTAGGGGACTGCTGAACTCCCTTCGGTATAAACGCCAAGGGGTTGACCGTACATTCTGCAGTGTGCGTAACGCCAGTTCAATGCGTTGAATGACGTGCTCCCCGAAAAAAAGAGGAGTTTTTTTCCCTGGGGAAAAAAAGGATGAAGGAGCGGACCGCACGTATAGCTCTTCGGTAGTTGTTGACTCAACCGTGGGGGAGTGGCAAAAAAAACCGCCCATGGTTTCCCCGGGTGGTCGTTGCGTGGGCTGGTGACTGGGTGGCCGGCAAGAGGGAGGTGATGCTCGGCGGGAGAGGAAGGGTGATGTGACCGGGGAATATGGATGGAAGCGAGGAGAGAGTGATGAGAATGTCGAGTAAGGGCTGTTGATCACGAAGACCCGGGACGAGAGACGGCGGTGAAGTTCATTCGATTCTCCCTCTTGACCTCTGCTCCTGCTCGCTCTTCCCCTTAGCCCCTCAACAACTCATCTCAGCCCCTTATACTGTATTACACTTCTGTGTCATCTGTATGAACCTTCGCAGGGCACTTTCAATCGCATTTAAGTGTTAGTTAGTGACTGCAACTCATCAGTCGTGCTTCTATATTGAAATAAATTTAATTCGGCTTATCTTTGTGGAATCATAATTACACGTTTGAATAGGGAGACACATAATGGTAATATCCTATGCTTAAAAATATTATTTAAGGGAGTATATTACTATTTCATACCTTATTTTCTTGCATGACTTGTTATTATTGTTAAAAAATGGAAGTCCCAATGCAGGAGAGGATACATGAGTACTGATTCTAGGCGTAATGATGAAACTTAAGTAAGAATGTTATTCTTGTTCTGCAATGGAAGTGTTAATGCAAGCTAAGAGAGGATGAATGAGTAGTAATTTTGGATGACACGATGAAACTAAAGGAATTAAACTCTAGGTAAAGGTTCATGCGTGAAACTAAAGACATCAGCAGTTTAGTGTGTGGTGAACTCTCTAGTATTTTGCCCTAGGAAATACTATTAATTCCCGTGAGGAAAACTCATCTATGTGTCATATACTGACAATAGGCCAGTTCATGTCTATTGGATTACTTGATGATCAAGTGGTTAATTTTTTTGTAATTTTTATTTATATTCTCAAACACGCATTTTATCAAATACTGTTTTGTTAAATTTTCTAATTAACCACAAAAGAATAATGTTTTCGTCTACGATTTTCCATCATGGATGCCATTAGCATTCTGATAAGTTTAATTACCATTATAACTATTTTAAAAATCAGGTTTTTTCTCTCAGTTCACCGCTTTTATAGTTCATTTAAAAGTTGCGCTTATACCTTAGGATAAGTAAATAAATTATACAACATCCATTGATTTTCTGTATTTCTTCATGAATAAGCTTGGTGGTTCCCCGAGCCAGATTCGTTAAGTAATTGATTGTTTTCGTTTCGTTTCGTTTTTTATGTCACTGTTTTTTATTCTCCCGATTAAGTTTTATTTGTCAATAATCCATTCGTTTATTTTTTAATTTGCTCATCTCCAGCATAAATTATGAATATTGTTTACGGATGTTCTCATTTACAAGGATATTTCTCGTTGGCCTGGCCAGAAATTCACGATCACCCTCTATGAAAAATGTGACCCTTTTCAGCGGCAGGCTAGTGAGGTCATTACTTAATAATGGCCATTACGCATTAGAATGGGTATCTCAATTTAATTGAGTGCATATTTTCTCACAAAAAATGAAAAGTTCTGTGAATAATTAAGACAAAAGTCGCATCAATAATCACTACCCAGTGAGCATCCAGCTTATTTTCTGAGTGCGGTGAAAGTTTGGCTCCTCTAATGTGTCGCATTTATCAACCATGGTCTTTGTACACTTCTTAAAGACGTTATGGCATGCGGCGTTAATTGCTTGAAGAAGGCGTTGCTTAAAGTCACTGGACCTCGGCCCATTACGGCTTATCTTTTATTCTGACCCTCAAAGTGCTTCGTATGCCGGTGTTTGGTTGTTATGGGATGTGACCGACAACTGAGGTCATTTACTCTATTAGGGAAGGTTGGTTAGGGGAGGCCTAACTAGCGGATGGAGGTAAGATAACGTAAGAGTGCTTGAGGGTACTAGAGTTATTTCTCTCCCTTATTAAAGTGTTTTCCATTCATATATAAGTTAGTTATCTTACGTTTGCGATGCTGTAATATTAAATAAAAGTTTTTTCGTAGTTTCGAATGATTTTTGTTTTAAACCGTCGCCATACAGTGTGGAAAATTAGCTAGTGATTTATTTTTTAACGATGTCACGATTCCAATTTACTTCGCCTACCATCCCTACGTTAACACACGAATGGAATTGCCCACGGAATTGAAGGAAGAAATTGAAAAAAAAAATGAGAAAGCTTTCCTGGATATTTTTCGTGAATTTCGTCTGATGCAATCCTAATTGCGAGTCCAGGTGCTTGTTAATCTCAATTTCACCCAGTTCAAAGATGTTATATAGAAATACAAAGTGGTTCGGATGGAGCAAATAAAAGGTGGAGACATTAGCTTCGTTGTTAACCACTTATTTGGCTCAGTGTTCCTCAGATCCCCAGCCTCGTCATAATTTCTTATCATTCCGCTTTATAGTGCTTTTTATAGGGGAAAGTTACAAAAATTTAGTTGTTTTGTTGCTCCAAATGAAAAATCCCTCCTGTGAGCGTGAACATTTGAAAGTCGTCTTAACCTTTGCGCAAAATATTCTGCGCGAAGCATAAAATCCTGCCACAGGTACTCTACGTGGCGGTTTTCGCTTTCGTGGATGGGCGCTATAAATGGTGAAAGGCTTTGCGCATACGCGCATTGTTATCCCAATTTTTTGTTGACAACATTTTTTCCTCCACATTTAGCGTCGGGACTTGCCTAAGTCGTCCCCGCATCCACGCCAAAGTAATGTGCGTCGTCCAGTCTGAAAAATAAACGGGAAGTTTGGGAAAAAAAATGAACGATGTTCCTTTCACCCGCGATGCGTCGAAAAATTATAATTTTACGCCGGCTAAATTTTTTGTTGCCGTCCACCATGGCTTTCCCCTGCTTCCATTTTACTTTCCATAGTCTTGTTCCTCTCTCTTACTTGCTGTTTCCAACCATAGGTATTTTACTAATTGCATTTATGCATTTGTAGGATTCTACGCCCTTACGCTGTAAATTGGCTTCCCTTATTATTTAGGACTTGACGAATGATAATAATCACCTATGCTTTAGCAAATTTCTCTCTAAAACATCAGTCCTGACAAAAAGCCCTGACTATCATCTTCCAGATGTTTGGGAGTTATCTCTTACGTGATTAGTAAAACTGTATCCTACTTGCTTGTCGTCCGAAATTTCTATGCTCCCTCTCCCGTGCTTGGCCAACTTCATTGGGGTTAGTGGCTAGAATATTAGTTTTGCATCTAGAGGCCCTGGGTTTAATTCCCGACGCCAGCGAAGATTTTTCGATCGAAACATAATCTCTGCTCGAGTGCCTAGAGGATAGCTCTTCAAGTGTTGTAGTTACTCGGTTTGTTGGATAGAAAAACTAAGCTGTGGACCTAGTGACGTCTCTCGCATAGGGTAACCTAATGCTTGCACCGGATTTCTCTCCACCTTTCGTCCATTCCTCAATAAATCTTCTCGTACCAACCTACCCTCGTGTCATTAATGACGAAAATTTCCTCGGCTGCCCTTCTCCCCGAAATAACTGACCAACCAATTAATGGAGGCAGGTAGGGTTAGTCTGGGATCTACAATCCTGGATTGCCATCCAAAGAGCTTGGGTTCGAATCCCAGCAGAGGGAGATATTTCTCTATCCCTTATTTGGCAATGCGTTGAGAATACTTGAAGTGCAGTTTCCGGTCTTTCGGATGGAATAGTAAAAGTGTGATCCTCTTTGAGCCTTTTGTGAGTAAGCTATGCCGGGTTTCTTTCCACCCTTCCTCCTATCCCCGAATAATCCTTCCATACCAGATTCGCCGCCAATGATTCATGGCACAAATGACCTTCACTGTCGGTCTTCACCCCTAATAATTATCAACCAACCAGGTAACCCAGCGTTCTCCCCTATGCCCTGCTCTTTAGAATGCCGTCACCCCTTCCTCCTTTAGGCAATGGTAATTATTATAATCATCACCGTGGCGACATCTTGCGAGCCGTTTCCATGCTACACTCTCGCACGCACCCTTTAGTAACTTAGCGTGTACGCTCAGGCAAGGACTCGTACGGACGAGCTCTTCCCAACCTTTCTCCCGCTCTTTCTCTCTCTCCCTCTCGTTACAACCGCCCATATTTCTCGTTTTCCTTCCATCTCTCCCCTACCCTACCGTTCCCCCCTTTTTAGCCTTTGCTCCTCTTACACTGAGAGGGATACCGTGTCGACCAAGCACGCTGCGGAGGGCCCTTGTCCCGCGGGAACAACCTGCTATTTCTCCTTCCCCTCCCTCTTCCCTGCTCTTCGCTCTCTAACCCTCTAGCCCTCCCCTGCTACGTCATTCTCACCCCATCCTTCTCTCCCTCTGGGAACCTTCCTCTCCCCGACCCCTGCATTTGCCTACGTCACTTCCCTTCTTCCCCCCTTATTCCTCTCTTCCATTTCTCCACCCCATCACGTCCTCTCGCCGCTACCTACCTGTGTTCTCATTGCTCCCAAAACGTCCTCATTTTTCATTTTCTCGCGTCTTCCGTCCGATTGGAAAACTGGTTTGCCTAATCTCAAGTGGTATTGACGCTGTTAGTGTTCTGTCAATTACAGTGTAGCTACATTATTGTCCTCCCGTTTTATCGATTTATCTACGTATTAAATAAAGCACATCCGCGTATTGTGTGAAATTAAAGGTGAAAAAAGACATGCTCTGATCGGGATGCGGTCTCGGATTCTCCGCAGTGGCGCAGGATGCTTTAACCAAATAGAGATTTCCTATTCGTTTGAGCGAGATAGTACTAAGCATAAAATTCAACGAATTTGGCCTCATTGTGAAGAAGGTCTTCCTAATGATACCAAAAGTATTAACCATGTATTGCACTACTTTTTGAGATTTTTGAAAAGTAAATGGGAGCCGGCTGTGCGCTCCAGAGCTGTTTATTAATGAAACGATGAGGTCCCGACGCGGGTGTCGCTTCAGAAATAGTGTAATAGTGTAGTTGGTGTGTTTTTTCATTTAATTTACAGAATAACTGTTTTACTCACCTTAATACTCTATAAAAATGCAAAATAATCATCTTTTGTGACTCCATTTTTAGTGTACGGCGTGAAACAAACAAATTAAGATATCATGTTATATATTGTTTATATATTTAGTTAATATATAGTTAATTATTGAGAAGTTCAGTCCTCAAAACAAAAATTTGGGTAATTAATGTTGCTATATTTACTTCTTGATTCTTGCAACTGCTTTGATAATAAAAAAAGAAAACGAATTGCTATATCATGTCTAGAGTATAAAACGTTCCCGGCGCGAATTCATGAGATATGATTCGAATCCCAGTAAGGGCGAGTGACATATCTACTGTGAATTTCACACAATGATGTGGTTCCTTGGCAGGTGATTTTTACTCAAGTAATAATTAAATGTAATTTTGTCTTTAAAGAATTTTCATTACTTTTATCCGTGGTTTATTGATCGAGATAAGTGTTGATGGACATGTATCCTGCTAACAACTTCCGCATTATCCGCTACCACCGCAGACGACTACTGGTCAGACAGCTGACGACGCCCCAGACGATTGTTTTCTTTAGCTCAATATATTCATTCATACTGTGTCATTTCTCTTCATCCTAATGAAAACGCCTATTCGTATGATCCCTTTTCCCCACTGAGACAATATGTGCCAACCTATCGAGACCCTCAGAACTCTTTAGTCCCTAATTGCGTTGTCCATGAACTTTATTTGCCTTCTCGTAATTTATTCCGGTTATCATCTTAAATCAATGCACTTCTTCATCTGTTGTACATCCTGACCAGCGTGAAGGGTGTCTTTTGGATTGATCTAAGGACGAAAAGATTCCAAATACTGCATTTTACAGTACAAAAGGATGGAGCGAGTAAGGAAGTATTTTTCGCTGTAGATAAAAGTAGTGTGATTGAAGGATCAATCAAATATAGCGAATGAGAGTAGAAACGGTTATTTAAATCTTACCCTTACCGGTAGATAGGTAATATATTCGAACGGAATTCTACCATACCATGAAAGACCTGCACTATGCTCGTATTTTTCATGAAGTTTTTTTTATCCACTCTTCTCTTCTTCTTCAAATTTCAGAGAGGGCTTGCAATAGTATAATAAGTTTATAAGATAACTTTTTCATAGACATTTTTTAGCGTATCTTTAGTCACGCTTCTATCATTTAATTTGATCTGAACTTCGCTAAAAAAATTCTCATACAATTAATGCATGAATACAATAATAAATATATTATATACCCTGCATTACTAACATTTCCCATCTGAGTCGTTTTTCAACATTTATACATCATTAAATTTATATTATACAAGCGAAAATACTCGTAGATTCTCAACGGGAGAGAAAAAAACTTGAAAATAATGCAGTAGTGCTGTTTATACAAAAGGGAAATGATTTCGAGTAGAAAAAATGTAATGAAATCGCCTTAAAATTTATAAAATTAAAAGCAAAAACAAAAAGATAAAAAATCGAAAACTGAATAATGGTATGCTGATAATACATAGATGATGGTTTATAATTAAATCGAAACGTAGTGGAAAGCGGAAGGTACCCGTTAAAATTCAACGCGTGTGAAAAACATTGAACTTATTTTATAAGAAAACCAAATATCCTGGAGAATAGTGTCAGCGTGGTCATTAAAGGAGTTTGTAACCTATCTTTTACGTTGTGTTCATTGTATTAGACACGCTGAGTATATCCATTCAATGACTTAATTGAGTAGCGCTATTCAACTCTGATATGTGCGTTTAGTATCTTAATCAGGATTGGATAGTAGGGTACAATCTAGCGGTTGAAAACGTCAAAAGGAGAATTTGTAGCGGCAGCAATGTTTATTTGACCTATCAATCCACCGTCACCCGGACTGCGCCTTCGGTGTAAAGAGAAGCCATTATCATTGGTTACGATTGCTAAAAAAAAGTCTATGGTGATTCTTATTGTTAGTGCACTTGCCGATTTTCATGCACGGATGTCGTTCATTGTGCAGAATTTCCGCTCTTCTTTCGGGTGAGAAGCATGTCGTGACGTCATTATAGTTTCCGCCATCTTAAAACAGAGTAAAGTTTCGAAACAGATGGATCTACATTTGAACCAGATTTATAGTTGGTTACCCGACCGTAGGTTGTAGGAAGGGTTGGGAGGAAATTTTTGCGGTTCTTATCGTAACCCCAGAAAAACCACGGGGAGATACACATGCGATCGCTGTTAGACATGTCTTTGAGCATCCAAGTCTAACCTTGGCATTTGGCATGTTTACGGATATGGTTTAAGTCCAAGGTGGGTAAACACAGCGGCAAGTGAGACTCTTTAATAGGCAACTCGATGATTGAGTGAATGTAAGTTAACTGAACTATAACACTTTTAAACATATATAAATATTTTGTAACGTTTATGACGTGGGAATTGGTCTAAAAAACAGTTCACAATCGTAATGAGAGGCAGGCGGTTCCACTTCGTGTAATAAGTATGACTATTAAACGATAATAAACAAAGCGGTGTTTGTTGTAGCAAGAGAGGCATTATTGCCATTACTATTCGCTGCACATAAATACTCTTGCACGTTTAATTGCTTGCGTAGCCTCTTTAATTCCTTTATGTGTATCGTTTACTTAGTAAGTATTCTCTCATGTACATGCAGTGTCCCTATGAGAGCTACTTTGAGAATAGACTTTGAAGAGTAAACGTGTTGTGAATGTGCATTGAATTATCGATTACCCCCCGAAGCAATCTATCATGGCGCCCTTGGTACTCTGGTCTTATACAGATTTCCTTTCTACGTGTTATGATGGGCCTGCAGGAAAAAGTGATATTTAAATGCTAGAGGCATGAATATCCTTTGAAATCAAATATCTGGTAGTCAATGGAATTAGCTATTGCTGATTTTAGAGAAAAATATGAGACTTTTAAGCTAAAAAATAAATTTCAGACAAATATGAAGCCTAAAAAAATCAATAGAAAGAAATCTTATCTATTCTGCCATCCGATGAAAAAATCCCGGCCCGAACTTCGAGTAGAAATTTTTTTTTTCTACTCGAATTCATTTCCCTTTTGTATAAACAGCACTACTGCATTATTATCAAGTTTTTTTTCTCTCCCGTTGAGAATCAACGGGTATTTTCGCTAGTATATATGTATAGATAGATAATCTCTAAATTCTTCGAAAATGACTTTTTTCGCATTCTCATTTTGATCAACGAACACTGGCACTTATACATATTTACGAGATGAAGCTGCTGTGCCGCAAAACTTTGTGAATAGTTAATTAAAATGTGGAAATGCCCAGTGTTGTGTCTGTTCTATGGTGAGCGGCTTCGCTGCATCCTAAACAGAAGATGGATAAAATAAAAAATTAACTGCGAAACTTAGTATTCATGAATACTAGTGGATGCGTGTCCGGTCTCTATTGCGCCGTGTCAAGCTGAATGCTCGTTCAGCACTTGCTTCAAATACCTGGGCATTAATGCACGCGAGAGCGAATTTGTTATGGACCCGGGCACCGGAAATCCGACGCACAGGGGAGAAAAAAAACTCGCTTTTTGCTCAGTTTTATTCACACGGGACGAGCTCTTGCGTAACATCGCAGTCAGCCATGTTCATCTCTGGGTGCGTGTTTGAAATGCGGGCATATCTGTCGGTTGCGTTCGAGTGTATCCGCACTCCATGGATATCCAACCCCGCCTTCACCGCAGCCTTGAGTGGGGTTAAGTCCAATACATCACGGCATTTTTGTGCCTTTTTGACCCCTTGACCGGTGACGGGGTGAAGCACTGCATGAAAAATTTTTGGTTAATTTTTTTCCCCATGGAAGCTTGGCCATATCACTTCGCACGGGTAAAGGTAGTTCCCACTCCACTGATGTGCACTTCACTCCTACTTTCTTATTTCAACGTCAGTGAAATTATTCCTCTCACCGAACGATACCCGTTTAAAACGACATCACGTGCCTTTTTTTACGTGTTACCTAAGGTTTGTCGCAATCATGCGATTCAGAGAATGCAATAAATGCATTTGTCGCCGTCAGCATTTTGATTTAATTTACAATTGACGCGAGATGTATGTACGATTTTAAGGAGTTCATTGGAGTTCGAGATTATCACCAATGTAGGGAAAATGTCGATAAGCTATGGGCGTTTTTTCTGGTCACGTTGGTATTGTCAATACAGAATACGGTGTATGGAGTCCATTTACCGCGAAGAAGATATTTTGAGCTATTTATTTAGGCCTTATAATCTTCAATATCACTGCATATCATTCAAATATTTGTCTTTCGACCTCTTCTCCTGTTTCTCAACGATTTTCCTTTATTGAATACCTTTTAGATCCCTTTATTCATCTTGTATTCTTCCACCCTCCATATTTTCTTTTAAGCATTATATTCCTTTCGTACACCATTAAAACATTTAATTGTCTTTCTCTCTTACCGCCTAATTTTCCATGTCATTGCCCATTCCCCATCCCAGAAACCCTACAATGAGATAGTTAAATCTTTGTCTGAAGATCAAGATTCATGGACATTATTTGCTCCAACAATAATTAGTAAATGCATTTACTTAGCGTTTCTCTCTTATCTTCTACCCTTCTCGTGAATCCTCCTCGGTAAATTCTATTCTTACTCATTTGTGTCTCTAATACAAAAACCATTTACATTATAATTACGACCCTAATACATTGAATTACTTTTATGGTCGAGTGATTGCTCTTTTAATACAACACTATCCTAACGTACGTTATTCCTTTTTCTCCCAAAAGTGGTATTAAAAGAAATATTGTATTTTGGGTTTGCAATTTAAACGGTAAAGGATTCAAAGAGTGTCATGTTGCTGTTCATGGGTCTAACAGACACATGAACAGTAACATGGCACTCTTTGCATCCTTAGATCTGCAAACTAGGCTTAATAGACAAAATAAAAACATAACATGAAAACGAGTGTATACTCATAGAGATGGATCCGCATATGGCTAAGTCATGCTATCGAGTTTTCATATCGGCATGACGTTGAAAAAATATCTGTAACCCAGAATTCTTTCACACAATCTGTCGTCTGCTCGATTTCATATTTCTGAGAAGCACCTGAAAATCGTACGACCTACATCAAGTCAAATCTCAGCGTTTCCATTGGTCGATATCCGTACGCATATGAATGTCATCTTAATTGAGGAAGTAAATACGCCAGTTCCCGAATGACTTGATTCCAGTACTCGCGATTCTAGTGGTAGCACAGTTGTGTCCAATACGATGATAATTGAGTCGCGTCAACGCAACGCCATCTGATCCAATGCCATATTTTGCCCGGTTCATAAAGGGAGAGTAATGTGGTGGTTAATTTCGTGATGCACGATATTAGCTTTCTTGAAATGGGGTGTACAATTCCCAATAAGAAACTTTTTTTATATTCTATCATGCTTCGAGGGTCGTTAACGGCATGAGGTTATCGCTTAATGCGTGTGCATCTGTGTGTCGAGGGCAGGTCCGTAATGACGTATTTCCCTGCAACTACGAGCATATATACATCTGACCTGATGAATTGAAGTACTAGTTCTTAAGTGAGCATCATTTAAGTTAAATATTTTTGTAAAAAATTAAAACCTTCGGCAGGGAGGAAACTAGGTTATCACTACTGGCACATTATTATATGTACCTACTATTAATACTACAGGCACATTAATTAATGTAACATAAATAAATGTGTGCCTGAATTTGCTTGGTTCTGATTCTTGGTCGTTACTCAAAGAAGCGAGCGTACACTGAAATATTTCGAGATGTGGGTGTGGAGGAAGATGTAAAGATAGGAAAGGAAAGCCAATGATAATATTTTAGAAATGGTGGGAGTGGAAAGAAATCCAAGAGGATGAATATTGAGTTAGCGAAATAGGTCGGAGGACGTATTGAAGAGTAACAATATTCTGGAGATGGTACTAATGAGTGTATGTTAAATAAGAGTGGAAAAGGAGAAGTATAAGCAGCTTGGATGGTTCGAAGTTGCGAAGTGTTAAAAGTGATTTAAATTGGAAAATTACATAGTTTTGTATGCAAACGTTAGTCAAAACTCCCTGCGTTTGGGAATATAATTGGCAGGACTTACTATTATTTTAATAATAATAATGGTGACTTTATTAGAGCGATTTTAGGACTATCTAGTCCTCTCTTGCATATAGCTCATCTAACGAACTCACAAATGCAATAGAGAATACCTGTGGAGGTGATAGCTAAGTGGGGAGTTTGTGATTACTACCCCCTAATCTATTTCAACAAACTTTATTTTGGAAAACTTAGTCTTTGCCACTGTTATAAGAAACGCCATTTTGTAGTTGAAAAAGCTATTCAAAAGCCAAAGAACTCATTCCATCAGTTCATTTAGGTCAAATCTGTTATTTCTCATCGATATTAACTTAGGAGGCTCATGAAAGTGATGTGATGGTATTTTTAAAAACTGATATAATGAATTTTAAATTTTGTTGCTATCTTAAATCGAGGAGTTCTACGTTACAGTGAAGAATTCGAAAGAATAAGTTTTTTTTGTATATTTGACATGAATTTTTAAAATGAATACTATCTCGCATGCATTTAATATTATATTGATTAAGTGTTAATTTTAAGTGATCTGAAGTGATGTAGTTAATAAATTAATATTTATTTAAACTCGCTCTTCAGCAAGCTATAGAGTTTGTAATTACCAATCATGGACTATAAAACGTGAACCGCATGCCATGTTGAGGGTGCACTCGAAAAGCAACCATGAAGATAACTGACGATAACTTATTAATATATCATTGATTAGTTCAATTAACTTTAAGAGGATTTGGTTGTGCATTAGCATGAAAATGGCCGAAATACCCAAGCAAATTTTCCATTAACATTTCGTTGAGGCCGGAATGCCATCTTGAAGGGATTATATTCATCAGGCCGCTAACCGTGCCCAATCTGCGGAATCCATTTGGAAATGAGTCCGGCAGCAATGTTCGTGGCCGAGTTCATGAAGAGAATCGATTCCCTATCTTCCACTTTTTGCCGAAGAAGAGAAGTAACGAGTTTATCGAGAATGAGGGGGAGGCATTTTCTTGCTCAAGGCTTTTTTCTTTCTAATAATCTTCGCTTGAGAGGGAGCCAATAACTCCTCCATCCCTTCCTTATAATCTCCCCCGAAATTCAAGGGCGTGAGCTGTTGACGGAGAAATTAAGAGAACTCTCTATCCATCCCCTCTTTCTTATTATCACTCGCAAGATGGATGAAATCATCCTTAATCATCGTTCTTCTTCTCCTCTCGTCTCGATGCTTTTATGCCTCCTGGTTAATGAGAAAAAGGGTTTCCGGATCTCTCCGAAGTGTGGGCTGAAGGGTTTTTGGAAGGAGATTGATGGGTGGGTATATTGGAATGAATTGCCTGAAGGGATGGTGGGGTGGTCGCTCCAACTATTCCGAGCGCTCCTGTGTTCTAAGCGAGATTCTGGGAAAGGAACATCTTACGCTCTTTTGAGAAATGAACGTGTTCGTGTAAAACCGTTATTTTTTAATGCAGTGCTCATCATATCGATTCAAAGGATGTTTCATCGAGGTAAGGTCGGAAACAAAAAAGAAAGTTATTATGTAACTACGTTTCGGAATGTAATGTATTCCATTTTCAGGGCTAAAAACAATACAATGAATGCCAACAAATACACCACTTACCTAATAAATAAACCGCACATACATCTCAAGGCCATAATTATTAGAATAAATTCATTAAGGACTTCTGCATCACAGTGTACATTTTCTGGTTTTGTATAGGAAAGAGGATTTATACGAAAACCCGCAATTATTAGCACCATTTTGTGAATTGGATTCATGTCCGTATTATAGAGCCCTCTGGCTACAATTACGGGAATAACATATTATCAACACACCACTGTTTAGCTACTGAGCATAACAATTTATCATCTGGTGCACATCTATTATTATAGTCAATGTAAGAGTAATTCCAGATATAATAGAACCATATTATCCCTTTTATTAGGGCAAGGGCCTAGCCACGTTGAAACACCGGTTCCCATCAGAACACCGAAGTTAAGCAACGTTGGGCCCGGACGGTGGTTGGATGGGTGACCCTCCTCCATACCTCAACCAGGCATGGATGGAGAGATGATACTCCCTCCATACCTATACCGGCAGGCCTGAGAGGCCAGGCCAAACCGGGCCGGTTGGAAGGACATCCTCTATACCTAGTACTGGGGTGAGGCAGGGGGAGGCCAATCCTCCATACCTCTACCGAGGTGCTCTTGTCCCCTGTCTGCAAGTGGCAGACAGGCATGGGGTTGGCACAATGGACCAAGAAAGGTCTAAGTGTCCGGGCTCCTGGCGAAGGCCCCCCCAACAACATTCTATCTATTCTATCCCTTTTATTACATAATCTCTCCACACCCTTTGGAATATACAGTGACCACCTCAGGAATGTGTTCAGCTCCTAATTCCTCCTTTTCCGTATTGTTGTCATTTATTGAGAAATGCTGCTGTTTTACGTTTGCGTTTTTTATTAATAATATATCTACTCTTGTATTATATTTTATTTTTGTTAACTTGGCGGATTTTATGCTTTAAATATTCAATGGGAAGGCCGAAGCTGGCTGTTTTCGAATGTTTTTTAAATTAATTAAATTAAATTTAAAACCTGCGACCTGTATTCATTCACTTTCCGATGAGTCCAAGTTTCTTCCGATAATAAACGCTGAAATCGCGTTTATTGTGTGTGGATCATGTTTTTGCGCTCCGACCTTCGAAGAGAAAAAGAGCGTGGAAGTCTTGGGGAATATAACTGGGTTGCGGTTCGCGTGCTCGCCTCGGTTTGCGAGAAGGGCAAGGACCACTGGAGTGGCATGGATGGTGGAATAGGGTGGAGGGGAAGCAAGTATGACAGTCCTCGGTGAGTGAGCGAAAGGAGAGTAAAATATGTGCGCCGTGAGCCTTGCCGGAGTGACTCGGGGAGAGTGGATCGGGGCAAGTGGGTGGCGGACAGGGAAAGGCGGAGGAGTGCTCTCGCGAATTTCAGAGGGACAAAGGGGGTTTGCTGCGGAGGGCAGGACGGGAAGATACGAGAAAGGAGAGGAGAACCGTGAAATTGTTTGGAGGAAAAAAGGTTAAAAAGGTCGAGAGTATGGGCGGACGGAATTTCCTCCCCCGGGCATTTAACGAATAAAATAAACAACTGGCGTTCGCCATCCGCTTCCCATTTCTTGAAGAAAAAGGAAATTGATGCACAATTTAAGCGGTGGTATCCAAAGAAATAATTTTCTCTTTCCAGCAAACGTTTTAACATTGGTTATCCTCTCATGAACTCTAGGTGGAGATCAAAACTATTTCCGGTAGAAATGACCAAGGGAGTTATTATTCAATTTGTGTGTCGATTTTTTATAGGTTATGAGTCAAGATCTATAACTTTGTCGATCGGAATGTTGAATGGAATTATGGTATCAATGGGTACCTATACATTCTCCAATGTTTCAACCCGAAGTTATAAATCCTCTTTCTTAGCAACCGAATCTATTTCCCCTTGCGGATCCGAAAACTTACCCTACAAACCCCTCAGGTTGACAAAGTGCCGACATAACTACCCAAAGGTCGTGAGTTCGAGCCACACTTCTGGCATGTTCATTCTTTTATTTAATAATAATAAAAGAATGAAAAATTTATTAGTTAATAGCTCTTACACTTGCATGTTTTCTATTCATGCAATGAGAAGTACCTAGGTACTTAAATTACATAAATAATTAGGTAAATAATATTGTAATTCATGCAAAAGGGGGTTGTTGAAAGAAAGACATGCTTTGTTACACCTGTGATTATGATAGAGCGCTGTTTCTTTTTGGATACACATCTATTACGTTTGCATAGGTTGTAAGAACATAATATAATTAAAAATAATGTCCCAGAAATAAGCTTATGGCTTACCAGCTATAAAGCTATATTCCAGCAGTAATTTTTCCATAATTTCAGCAGTGTACAAGTAAAATTTAAAAATTAGTTCAAAATAAGCTTAAAAATCCATGTTGATACATACAGCGGAGGGAGTGCAGCTCAGACATATAGTCAGCCAAATCGACGCGCCGACCTACCAACTTGCCAAATACCTGGCTCAGTCCCTGCAGCCACATGTTGGGAAAACTCCATCATATGTGAAGAACTCGGCTCACTTCATCGACATTCTAAAAAATGTCTCCATCGACAAAAGCGATATTTTATTGAGCTTCGATGTGATGTCGCTTTTCACCAAAGTTCCGATTCATGATGCAGTAGAAGTTATTAGATCGCTCACTTCCAATGGAATTCCAAAGGACTTCCCGGAATTAGTCGAGCACTGCCTAAGAAACTCATTTTTTTCTATGGAACGGGTGCCATTACGAACAGATGGAGGGTGCGGCGATGAGATCGCCACTATCACCAGTGGTGGCGAATCTCTACATGGAGAAATTTAAGAAAAAGGCGCTCGAATCCTACAAGAAGAAGCCGAAGATGTGGCTAAGTTATGTGGACGACACGTTCGTCGTCTGGTCCCATGGTGCACAGGAATTACAAGAGAGGAGATTACGTTGAACGTAATTGCTTTTTTCGTTAATTATTTTGGTTAGCGTACGGTATCCCACCCGCTATCGTGGATTTGGATATCGTACGCTAAGTTCCTAGGAACTTAATTGCTGTTAAGGTAACGTACGGTAGAAAACTCGGTAACGGGTCGTATCGTACGCTATCTCCTTTTGACGAAGAACCATGATTGCCGCCCAGGTGGGTAAAGAACCGGCTCGACAGACCAAAGGTTGCGAGTTCGAATCCCAACTCGGGCAAGGTTATTGTGTTTTTCTTTTGATTCAGGTCATCATTTTTACTGTGAGATATATATTAAGAACCTGACGCATGTAATATCCTATTCGTTCTCTGAAATCTGCTTCAAAATGTCTTGAACTGCCTTTTACCATTAACCGTTTATTTCCGTTACCATTTCTCCGCTTACCTAATGTTCTCTTCTCAAACAATGTTGCGGCCTTTTAACGTCTTCAGACATTCCGTTCATCTAATTTTACCTGCCCTTTTCGAATTTCCTTCGACGGATTCCGTTATTCAATCACCACGTTCAAAACTTCGTCTTTTGGCCTTATTTTTCTCTTGTTTTACCTCAGTAGTGTGAGAGCTAATGCATTAAGTGGAAAATTTTGTTATGTGGACTAAAATCTCTTCTGAGTGTATAAATGTTTGCAGAAACGTAGAAAAATTGTGATTTCTATAATATACATTCATTCCTATGAAGCTCATTGTTTATTCCTCAACTGGCTTATCTCCATTAATTTTATCATTGCCTATGAAGTTTATTTTAATTCTACCTGTGAATAGTCTACCTTGTATAAAAAATCATGTCCTAATTCCTATGACATGAGCGACGTCGCTTCACTTCCCCAGAGAATGTAGCGTATCCCATATATCTGACTTTCTATTGTACGTATTCTGTTCTCCTCCTGGTACGTCTGCCTTGTCGATGGATTCTGTTTACTAACTATGGCTTCTCTTTTATCAGCGTGTTGCTGAGCAATGAACTGAACGGAAGTCCGACGCTCCCCTTTCATTCAATGTCCCTTCTGAGAGTCCACCGAGAGCCAGCCATTTGCTTTTCCAAGCCATCATTATTTCTCAGTTTCTCTTATTTCCTGCAGCTACAGGACGTTACTGCTCGTGTTGCTTCCTTAGTACACCTTCAATTACCCAATATTATCTCTTGCGTTACTTTCATTAAATTGTTAGTGCGTCCCGTATGCTCTTTCCTAATTTCCTCCCGCAAGTTCATTTATTACTTTACCATCCTTGTCTGAATATTCTTTCTGTGTCTCCCCTTCTGCCCATACAGCTTTTCTGTATCAACTGCATCTCATTAGCCTTCAATTGATGCCCCTTCTCTCTGCGCTTAAGCCCGATTTCGGAATAATACAAAGTCGATCGATCGCTCGCAGCATCGATCATATTCTTTATTTAATTATATCATACTTCAATTCTTTACCTCTAAGGCTGGCGTAATAATTTCACACTTTCTCTTCTTTCATTTTTTTGCATTATTATATTGAGTGATGAAATGATAAAACCTGTGATGATTATTTGGTATCAATCCGTTTCTCCTTGATTGTTCACCTAAGTGGCAAAAATCTAAACCTACACTAATGTTGAACTCGATATTCTCTGGTTTTACCTTGTGAAAATCCATATCGACAGAATCAATACAAACTTTGTAAATTTCACAATGGATTTTGTTCATTACGACCAATTTCATCACATAATCGACATCTTCAGGTGAACATAGGTGACATCTTCCTGAAGATGTGGCATATGCGATGAAACCGGTCGTTTTGAATTAAATCCACAGTGAAATTTACAAAGTTTGCATTGATTCTGTCTACCTTAATCGGTTTTCCACTCTAATAGTTCACTGCTAATTGAGGGACTAGATTGGATGCCGCTAGAGACTCGAAGGCCCCACTCTAGGATAAGATTACCTACTTGAACGATAAATAATTCGCAAGTTTCACGCTGACACGGTGGATATTATATTATCCCCTCACTACCTATATAATTAGAACTGGTAGAAGCGGTAAAGTAGTAGAAATAGGTGCCAGCTGAGATAGGTGCAAACATTTCCTCTCTCCACGGATCACTGGTGACTACAACAAGGACAGGGAGAGACCCTAGGTACTGCGTTAACATACTATTCACTTTCCTCCCATTCCTCGTTACAATTATTTTTACCTATTCCGTCTCTTGGTCATGGCTGTACGGGTGTTCTTTCAGAGTCTTACGGTTTCATTATTTCTGAGGCTTCTGAAAATCTTGATCATGCACAATCGCATATCAATGCATGTCATAAACATTATTGTTATTATCATTAGACGGTCCTCTCCCCGGAAACACATTTTTGGAGCACATTTATATCCGGGACGGTGAGCCTCTTGGTTAACGTCATTTTACTGCCATTCAGCCGCCAACTACCATTGCTGCCTTGCTCTTCGTGACTTCTCGGAATGTACTTACTCGGTTTTTGTTAAATGGATAATGCAAATAAGGTTTTCGAAAAAAAACACCAATCAAGGCAATTTGATGCGGATGGTAAATATTCCGTCAGCATTTTTGGTAAACACTTCATTAGCAAAAGTGCTTGGGTTTTCATTACCTCTCTCCAACAAAATCCCTGGATTAATTAAAATTGTTGATGGATGTTATTTTTCAATCAAATTATATTAAAAATTAATGCCACGGTTTTTCACAATTTAATAGTAATGCCTGATTGCCCACTAATTATGCCGTTTAATGACGTATATTTTTTACTGGTCTTGATTCATTTTCCTAATCTATAATCATTAAGTCGCCGATTGCTCATGCTGTTTGAGCGATGGATACAATAACGCTATTTGTATGCAGGGGTTCTATTGATTTAGACTTTTACGGTGCAGCGCAATGGAGAAAAAGTATTTTCAGCAATGGCCGATATTTATAATGTAAATTGCCTTGTCAATCACTCTGTTGGTTGGTAGTCAAAAAGTAAGGCGATCGTTATTGTGCAAATTATGATGACAAAGGACATTTTTGGATCAGGCAGCGCATATAATGACCATGCATTCAGATTCTCAGCATCACTTGTTGTAGCAGAACACTAGAAGCCCACATAACGGCCCAATGCATGATATAATATGATGAAAATAATGGAACATCTAAAGTTCACGTGTTATTTTACTGTTGATAAAAATTAACGAGCCCTTAAATGTCTTTTTAAATAACTTTGAAAGTGATAAATTAGAGCTGAACTCTAGATTAAGTAAATTTATTACAAAATCCACGTAGCTCTTAATGATAATATACAAATTAAATTTTATGTATTTTTAATGACGAGTGCATCATGTCTATGCTTAAGAAGAGTATTCACAACGCCGGGAAAACTTACCAAAAACGATATAATCCCTTGAATCCATCGATTTCCTACAATTTTCCGTGAGTCCGGCCTCTGCTCTAAATTATGCGCTCTCGGCGCGATCCGAATTTGCATAGTTCATTCATTCCAATGGCTTCCGATGCGGTGGGACACGGAACGGAGCGATGCACTCGGAGTAGATTGAAACGAGCAGGTAATGGCGGAAAGCGTGGTGTCGAATTTTCTCACGTGACTCGACGATGACTGTGTTGATGAAACATTGATGAGGATAAGGACTCGGTGGGAGCGTGGAATGTAGTTTGGCCACTCGGCTACCTTGACGCTCTATGGAGTCCTTTTGGCGTAGGAGGTAATAAACTTCTCCGGGACAGAAAACGGATGCTCTTCGGATTTCACATAATTTCTCTTCCTTCCGAAAACTGTCCTATCTAGAGCTCTGGTTACCTAGCTATGGGTGGGCTCGAGTGGGAATGTTGGTCTTTGCACTCCGGGTCGCACTTGAACAATTTGATCTTCCTAACTTTGCTTAAAACTTCAACGAAAACAGCAACATTCTCAACTTTATATGTAACGTTTGTCGACCTCTCTTTATCCAATCTGAATCACTTTTTTGAAATTATTACCATAACAATGAATTGAAATTATAAATTACTGTAATGCAGGTCTTTTAAATTTTATAATTTCGCTGTGACATCGATTGGATTTACAACTAATATACAAAGAAACATTTATGAGTCTAAACTCTTCAAAATAAGTCTAAGATTAAGACCAGCTGACTAGTTACTGGAGTGTCACTGGGTCACAGGCATTATGTGCACAAAGGTTTATCCTGGTATGTGCAAATACAACTCTAGTGTTTAAAAATAATTCGCATTACCAGAAATATGCGGAGGATAAAAATATACCTTGCGATTTAAAAAGGAATAGATTTCATCTAGTGAAGAGAAAAAAAGGCGCGTGGTTTTGGTTGGCGAAATGGCTTAATTGTTGTGCTCCAATCTAGAGGGCCCAGGTTCAGATCCCGGCTGTTCGGAGATTAACCCTTTAACTGCTCCCATCGTCTTTAAGTGATCGCCGTAGCAGACTGCTCCAATCGTTTGTTGGTGATTTCAAGTATGGTTTTACTCCCAGACACCATAGGTGCTATAACTTTTTTCGTATTTTAGTAAAAAAAAGTCCAATTCATATTTTATAAAAATCAGGTTACAAATATTCATTATAAAATTTTTAAACAAATTTTACCTGAAATAAAACGCTATAAATAATAAAATGATGCAAACAAAAGAAAAAATGTTTTTTTTTTGCGCCTGGGGAGAGCTATATTTCAGATTATTTCCGCAGTTTCCCCAAGTTAACCCGATGCACTAGGGCGCCATGTAGAGGGCCCTTCGTGTAAAGTACTCCGTCCCGTCCTGAATTTTGCTATCAAAAACGATTTCTAGCTATTAATATTTCAATTATTCTCGCATTCATGGGGGTAATGCGTTTTACAAAATTGAACTAGGGGCAATTACTACGTTGCAACATTCAATTGAACTTGACCTTCTACTTCTGCGGTGGGCTCTGTGGCACTTGTGCACAGATCACCTTTCACTTTTACGCTGCATTATGCGACCTGGTGCATACTTGCCTACATTTAGAATTTATATTTTCGCTCCTAGATCAACAGTATACCCATTGTACCATCGAAAATGATCTGAATAAAAACTTTATTTTCTTCCTTTTGGCCACCCATTTGGGGACGTTTCAGCGCTGTGTCGGATGGATCCGTTGACGCGTTTCTTATGGAGTGGGCTAATGTCGACACAGAGTTTCTGTTCACTTACATTCTCCTGTTAATACTTTCCTCAGCAACCTACCCACCTGTCCTCAATGGAGCAAATAACCTTAGTTGACAGTCGCCTTCCACGAGTACCCAACCCAGCAAAAAGAGATTTGTTAGAGTTAGTTTTCAGACGTGCTGAGTTATTGTTTCACCACGATTGCCGTTCGATATTTAAGGTACTTGAAAGGTGACATGCATCTCATGACCCATCGGCCAAGTACCTACAAGGCGCGACGACGATTTATCTTCGGTCTCGTGCCGCGGCAAAAATTTCCATCAGACATTTCTCTCCCGAGTTTCTTCCTCAAGATGAAGAAGTGCTCTTGTTCCTCGCTCCTAATTTGCCTCCCGACGGGCTTTCCCATCTTCTTCATGAGGCGCCGCAGTGTTGCGGGAACAATGTTCTATGAGTCTTTGAAATTAAGTTCAACTCCACTTCCCTCGCGGCCTCGTCACGGAATGTAAATCGAAGGCATCCCTCCCCCACTTTCCTTCTTGTAAGAGTGAGTGGATTTGCTGCCGAAGGATTTGGAGGGACTGGGAATACGATAAGATGCGAGGAAATAGGAAATAATTGCGAGAGGAAAAGTCTTGCATTCGGAAGAAGAAAGGAGTGAGTATGGCCGCTCGGTGTGAGGATGAAAAGTTGCTAAACTGGTATTTAGTAAAATTAAAATTAACTCACGTATCATGTACCTCATTCGAAGTTTCTCCGCCGAGCTTCGATGATAATACCAAAGGTATTATCTTCGAAGCAACGATATGGGCGATTTTGTCGATAATACCATGTGCTTGTAATTATCGGTGACTATCGGTTCTCGGACTAAGCAATTTGCTGAATGACGGCAAAAACGACAATTTCTATTATTATCGTCGATCAAAGTATTTTATCGAATTGACAAGATGCTTTGAATATGGCAAATGGTGTTTTATGTCCCTGATTATTGATCTCCAAATTCACTCGTGAACATGTGATCTGGGAACAAATCGATGTATTATTCTTTGTTCGAATGGACTAGATCCTGGTGAAAGCATATCATAGCAAAATGAAAACTACTGCCAATTTCACTCAGGAGTGGTGTGATAAGTTATTGTCAGCAAAGGCACTCGCAAGATTTTGTGTTCTCCAGTGAGCATCGTTCAAGTACCTCTGAAGTCAAGGTGCTTCAACCTGCTGCAGGCGACGCGGTACTTAAGAAACTTTCAGTGTCTCTAAGTAATGACGTATATTGTTGCGAAGTTTATGTATTCGGCGATGAAATTCCACGTCTCTCCGTCGTCTTGTAATTCAAGTTTCTCCTCCACGAATCGACATCTCTACCCGATAGGAAAGGCGAAAGGCTAGGTAGAAGGAAAGAGAGAAACCTGCTGATTGAATTGAGGAAGAGTGCAGAACGGACAGGTTTAAAATGTAATTTGATCCGCGAACGAAATGTGATTATAATAGCTGCCATTGAGACTTTATAAATCGGCTTTTCGACTTATAGTCTAGATGAGTTCATTTGGTATATTATGCTTTTTTTATTAAAATATTAACTGGTGCTAAAAATACGTCTCTCATGCGTCTTGAATAATTCTTGTATCTCTTGTGTATTTTTGTAATTGCAATATGCATGAATACTCATAGTTTTTATAAGATTTGTGGCCTGTTGTGCCGTGCACGCCGATGGAAGTACCCCTGCAACATGTCATCAAATATTTGCGGATGACTTAATAGTAGTAGTTTCTATAGCATTTGTTCAGTGATGTGCGGATGTGATAAACGGAGCACCTAATGCTGCTTGACTCTCTTCAAGACACGCAAGAAAGGGATTAACAATGAAAGTTTTCCACCATCGCCGGGATTTTAACCCGGGCCCTCCGTTGAGGGAAACAGTACTGTAGCCTCAGTGCTGATCAGACGCATTAACTGACCTTAGGTCGTGTTTCAATCCGAATCAAAGTGTCCTAGCCGTATTAAATTTTCCTCAGTTTAAGTGACGTCACGTTTTAAGCATTTGCACTAACTTTACCACCGCAAGAGGTATAGTGCGAGCTATTACGAGGAAAGTCTTCCTAAGAACACGTACTATTCCGCGAAGCCGTACTTACCAAACATGGAGTCCAAGAGTGCAATGAATGATTGGTCATGTGAGCATATAATTTAATCATAAAACGTTATTCAATCGACTTTATGTGGATTTATTCTAAATGTTTTGTTAGTAAATATCATGCAGCTATTAGTTACTAATTTCGGATTGAAAACTTATTGGTGTGTCACATGTTTACGGCTTAGTTCGTTAACTGCACCACGTGTTTGTTTAGTTGTGTGCATTTCTTTGTTGTCTTTGCTTAATACTATAATTTTAATAGCGATTCAGCTCTGCATACATTTATTTGATAGAAGTTATATATGTGAATATTACAGGAAGGCCAGAAAAATGTTTACTTTGCGAACGTCATTCATTAAGAAATCGATGTCACGCCGCACGCTGATCTTCGTCGCTTACTGATATTTTTTTGTTTTTAATTCGTCGGCCACCGCATCGATGTACGAGCGCTAGCTGTCAGTTCCAATTCGCTGGTACGCCCAAAACGTATACCAGCCCTTAGTACATGATGTATACCAAGGGCTCTACCTGGATTGGAACACGGCCTTAGTTGCACAATCTTTAGTCGTACAATTGTGTAAGGGTTGAGGTTGAGTGGGAACAAGGTCGTGGGGTTGGATGGCATCTCTCCAAGAGACGGGAAGTGTGTTGTCTGGGTGAGAGGAACGTGGAATGGTGGTAGGGTGAGGAAGTGGGCTCTTAATGATTACGTCGAAGTGAGCCTTTTGTTCTCATAGGGGTGGCTAAAGGTGCCGCCGGGGAGCTGCTCCGGTACCGAAGGGCCGGCGAATTTTCCATGCAACGTGAAGAAAACAAAACGGTCGAGGTATCCCCCACATTCCCTTAATCTTCCTTCCCGCCTTCCCCCAAACATATCGTTGTGTAACGTCGTTACTCTACATTTTTTTACTTTTCCTTCAGTTACGAGTACATTTTTTATTCCTCTTGGTTTTTTTTGCTGGGCAAGAATTAAAACAAAAATGTTAGTCTGTCCGATCAGAGGCAGAAAAATTAACGAAATTCAGGGCCGATTGATGGCGTCTTGACAATAGGGTATCAATTACTCGTTTTCTCGAAGTCTACTGCATATGCGTAGCAGAAGAAATTCAAAGTTAAAATTTGCAGACATATATTTTCATTCCCTCCAACTGCTAGGAATCAACAAATATTCTTTTTGATTGTTTCCTCTGAGGCTAAGTAATGCCTTCAGTATTTAATAATCGTTAGAAGAGTAGACCTGAAACTAAAATTATTTTACTCCCAAGGATAGGTGGATAGAGAATTAAGGGTAAGAATACCTTGCGAATGGAGGAAAATAGAAAGATGGATAGAAAAGGAAATATGTCGATAGATTATAGCTTGACATCCCACCTAAATTAGAAAAAGAGAGAGAGAGTACGAAAGTTAGCTGAATGTGAACGGAGCCTTGGTTTTTCGCTCTGATACATGGTACTCCAGTTCGTGGGCAGGAGTTTGGTACATTTGTTTTTGTACCTATCAGTTCGACAGTGTATCTATCTTATTTTGTCGCTGCTATCTTCTCTATAAGAAGGGATAAGAAGAGGTGGACTATATTAGGCATTCAAGAGGGATGTGATGGCGAGCCATCTATAAGAGGGGAAGTGAAATGATGTCCTAGAATTTGAGATGTTAGGATAAGGTCTGTTCAAAACCTACCAATCAACTTTAAGAATACCCAGTGGTGATGATGACTTGTTCTGGTAATATAAGGCCACGATACCTCTGAAACATCTCCAACTCCGACTGGATTCAACCCAGGGCTTTCGGGGTAGTAATCCAATATCTGCCGCCGCGCCACACCATCCCAAACTACAAGAATGCGCGAATAAGGCATTATAAACCTGCTAGTTCTGACCTTTGCATTATGCATACTTTCCGTGTCTAAAATTGATGGGTTTTTGGAATCTTATCTAAGAAAGTTAACTAAAGTCAATGAAGGTGTAATTTTGAGAAAGTATAAAATATCAATATTCCTTGAACTACGACCTTAACGTGGTGGAAGGGCTTGTGCGTTCGAATGACCCCTGGAGCTGGACTGGTAGGAGCAAGTAGGTACTATTGCTCCTGGTAGGGCCACCCATGCCAGATAGGTCGAAGGGTAGGAGCCAAACGAAAGGTAGTTCTGTGATGGTGTCACGTTATAAATACCGTTGAGTGGCGTAGGAATACCTCTCAACTATCACTTCCTAGAATATGAAAATCATTCACAGAGAATTGATTCCTGACAACTACGGGACGCCGCCCACTATGGCGAGTGTCGTGCCTGGCAGCGGGGGAGGCAAAGCATCCGCGGTCGTCATCAGACGAAATCCTTGGACAGCATCATCATCGGCAGAAAAAAGGGATAAAAGGGAGAAGAAGAAGAAAAAGAGTAACAGGAGGAGGAAAACAGTAGTAAAAATAGGAATTTGGAACGTAAGGATCATGATGAGGGCCGGGAAGCTTGAAAATATTAAGCAGGAAATGGAAAAAGGAAACATAGATGCTTTGGGATTGTGTGAGGTGAGATGGAAGGATGATGGGGAATATTGGAGTGATAGCTACAGGATAATCTATATTAGGGGAGATGAGAGTCAACGTGGGGTAGGCATGGTACTGAACACAAAATTGGGGCTGAGGGTGGTAAACATTGAACAGATGAG
The DNA here is from genome assembly GCA_963573305.1 of Pyrrhosoma nymphula. Lineage (NCBI taxonomy): Eukaryota > Metazoa > Arthropoda > Insecta > Odonata > Coenagrionidae > Pyrrhosoma > Pyrrhosoma nymphula. The sequence goes on along the minus strand of OY754333.1, from coordinate 137,034,014 downwards.
CGACAGGATACTAGTGGTAGAAATAAAAGCACGCCCGACGAATTTCGTACTGGTCCAGGTATACATGCCAGCGAGCAACCATAGGAAGGTAGAGGTGTAAGATGTGTATGAACAAGTAGAAGAAATAATTAGAGAAGTGCCAGGAAACAAAAACCTGATATTGATGGGTGACTGGAATGCAGTGGTGAGGGAAGGGAGGGACGAATTAGAAGTGGGAGGGTTTGGGCTAGGAAGAAGAAATGACCGCGGTGAAAAGGCAGTTGAATTTTGTAGAAGAAATAAATTAGTAGTGACAAACACTTGGTTTAGACATCACCCCAGGCGTAGGTACACATGGAAAATGCCGAGTGATACTGGGAGATACCAAATTGATTATATAATGGTAAGGCAGAGATTTAGGAACAGTGTAAAGAACTCGCGTAGCTTTTCTAAGGCGGATGCGGACTCAGTTCACAACTTGGTGATGATGAAGTATGAAGTAAGATTCAAAAGGCTTAGTAAAGGAAGGAAGATAAGGAGGTGGAACCTTGAAGCATTGAAAGGGTTGAAAAGGAGGGAATGCCAAGAGCTGGTAGGAAAGAACATAGGCCAAGTAAAGCGGATGGGAAAAATAGAGAGATGGGAGATTATAAAAACAGGCATCGCAGGAGCAAGAAAACCAGAGAAAACAATAGGAACAGTGGAAAAGAAGAGTTAATATGCAGTGGGTTACGGAAGAAATGATAAAGAAAATGGGGGAGAGAAGGATATGGAAAAACGTCAACACCGACGTAGGCAAGAAGAAGTACAAAAAATTGAATAATTAACTCCGGCGAATGACCATTCGGGCAAAAGAAAACTGGTGGAAGGGACAATGCGAGGACATGGAAAAGCTGCAGAAGGAGGGGGAAGTGGGTGCTTTGTACGCCAAGGTGAAAATGTTATCGGGTGGTAAGAGAGGTCAAACGATACCAAAGTTTAAGGAAAAAACAGGGAAGATATTAATCGAACAGGAAGATATCCAGGAAAGATGGAGGGAATACGTAGAAGAGCTATATGACAGCGAGAATAGACCCTTTAGCCTAGATCTAGAGGATGAAGGATCAATAGATAAGGATAACCTTGGACCAGAGTTACTTGACAGCGAAATAGAGAGGGCATTAAGAGACATGAAGGGTAGAAAAGCCTTGGGAACCGATAACCTACCTTCGCAGCTACTGAATAATATAGGTAGTAAGGGGAGAAAATCGTTTTTCAAACTTAATCGCATGATCTACGAGGAAGGAGTATGGCCAGAGGATTTCGTGAAAACGGTATTCATACCTATCCCGAATAAGAAGAAAGCGTCAGAATGCGAGAAGTGTAGAACTATCTGCTTAATTTCGCACGCGGCAAAAGTTGTACTGAGAATTATAAATAGAAGGTTGGAGAGCAGAGCAAACTACTATTTAGGCGATGACCAATTTCGGTTCAGGAAGGGGTTTCGCTTTGTGGATTTCGAAAAGGCGTTTGACAGAGTAAAATGGGAGAAACTAATGCAGATACTGGGGAAAATAGGAATAGATTGGCGTGATAGGAGACTCATCCGAAACGTATATATGAGTCAGAGGGCTGAGGTGATGGTAGCTGAGGGTTAATCAGGGTGGGCAGTTAAGAGGTCGTGGGGTGCGGCAAGGGTGCCCGTTGTCGCCTTTGCTTTTTAACGCGTATGCTGAGGTAAGAGAGGCTTGGGATGAGCTAGATGAGGGAATGAAAGTAGGAGGCCAGACGATAAAGTCGGTTTGATTCGCAGACGACCAAACGTTGGTCAGTTGGTCATCGAAAAGATTGCAAACTTTAGTAGATGCACTGGAAATAAAGTGCGGGAAATACGGGATGAAGATTAAGAAAACAAAATAATGAGATTCTCTTGGACAAAGAAAGGAAGGCTGGTGATAAGAGTAGGAGGTCAAAAACTGGAGCAAGTCGAACAATTTAATTACTTGGGTAGTACGGTAGAAGAAACAGTTCATAGTAGCAAAGACATTAGTAGAAGGATAGCGCAAGTGAAGGAAGCGTTCAATAATAGAAGGGAGCTGATGACGGGAGCCCTAAGTAAGGATAAAAAGAAGAGGTTGGTGAAGAGCTTGATAAAGAGTGTGGCGTTGTATGGGGCAGAAACGTGGACCTTGAGAAAGGAAGACGAAAATAGGCCGAAAACTTTCGAGATGTGGGTGTGAAGGAGGATAGAGAAGGTGCGTTGGACGGAAAGGAAGACAAATGAGGAAGTGCTTGACATGGTGGACGAGGAGAGGAAACTGACAGATGAGATTAGGGGAAGGCAGGGTAGGTGGCTGGAAGCGGTAATGAGGGGCGATGGTTTGCTGAAGGCCGTGATAGGGTGAAGGATGTTGGGTAGGCGGGGAAGTGGAAGAAAGAGATTAGGTTTTATGGACGGGATGTAGAAAAGTAGAACATAACGCTGAGATGAAGAAAGAAATACTAGATGTAGAAAGGGCACGGCACGTGTAAGAGTTCGTTGCATATTCTCTGACTTTTATCATGACCTACTTTTAACCGGTAGATTACTCTATAGAATGAATAAAATATCAGACGAGTGGATGAACCGAGATTGTTTAAGACGAATGTGGAAGGATGTTAGGATCATGGAAGGGAGTACACTCTAAATAATAGTGCCTAGTATTTCGAGCGTTGAAGGAGGTAAACGACGTGTGAAACGCAACGGTGGTATGGAAACTATAATTGAGGAGCCTAAATCCAAGGGGTACGAGTGACTTTTTAGGTTTTTTTAGTTAAGTGTAGAAATGTGTTCCTAAAGTAAGTCAAATTGTTGGTATCAAGGGGTATAAGTGATCGGTGATGAGATCCTATGGAGTAATTTTCATCTACTCCAAGAAACACATTGAACAACAATAACATGTTGAACTTTAAATATGGAGATTTCAAAACTAACTTTTTGTCACTTGAACCTCTTGGTTCCTAGGCTCCTCAATTAGTTAGTGGGAGCCGATTTCTTAAGCCCAGAGTCACCAACTAGGTTTTCTGATTGTACCTCCCGGTAAATAGAACGGCGTTCCGTGAACTGCATATTACAGAAACTCATGCTTCTTAACTGGAATTAGTGAAAATCACTGGGAGTTCTCTAAAATACTCTGCTAAGGTGCTCAGAGTAGAGAGCGTCACTTCTATGCAGAATAAACGTTATGTTTGTCATACATTTTTGGTAAGCTTTGAAGATTCACCATTAGTAAATAAAATTTTATATATCTAGTAGTATTAGCTTATTATTAAAATACTTTCACCTCCAAAGAACATGAATACCGAATTGAAACATTCAATTAAAAATCAGAAAAGATACACTGTTTGAGGCTGATTCATGCCTAACAATTGGCTGAACTTAAGTAATTTTAATGGCTCAAGTTCGTATTTCCCGCGCCGATTTTCTAACGCATCTACTAATTCGTAACATCCTGCGAATGACTGACTTACCAACGCCTGGTGTTCAATAAATCTGATGGACTTTATCAGCTACCTTGCTTCCTTTATTACTACATCTACCTCTTCATATGTCTCTCTCATTAATTTAAAACTACACTCCCGATATCACTAATTCCCCACGTTTCTCAACACTTAACCAGCCAAATAAGTCTCATGTGCTGTATTTTGAAAAATCAACATTAAGGCAACTCCCAGCTCCCTCGTCGCAGGCCAAGTAGTCGACTTGGTACGGCATGCAATTACGCATGCAGATGTAGGCGCGGGTTATAACGGAGATGCGAGGAAGGGGAGAGGGAGGTGTGAAGGAATTAGACGCGAGATCCCGTGTCTCAACAGGGCACTTGAAGAGCAATCGTCACCGTTACGATTTAAAGAGGGCGTCCCACCGCCTCCCCGTTCCCCGCGCCGTCACCTTCCCTTTCACTCGCGACGCCCTCTCTCCATCCATAATTCCTCACGCGCCGTTAGCGTCTTTTTTTTCGTCCTCTTCATTCTTCCCTTCACCTCCTACACCCAATCTTCCACTTTTCACGCGGCGGCATCTTTCTCGAAGGGGCGCGTCGCCTCCGTTCTCCCTCTCCCACATGCGACATTAAAAAGACACTCTCCCACACAATGGGTTGGATTCGCGTTCAGGCTAAGAACTCGAGAAATATTGTACTCCAATAAACGTATCAAGTTTTCAGCACCACCAGATTGCCCGAATAGCAACAAGGCGTACATGAGGAACTATAGTTACTCCCGATCAATATGGTTGCTTACGGGAACACTAGTTCCTTGCCAGTGACCTACTACAGAAAACATCCACGCAACCCGGATTGGACGGGTGTTGTATCTCCTATAAGTATGTATCACTTACGAAGTACTCCGAACTCCGAAAAGGCAGCACTGATAGGTGGTTTGAGAGGGCTCTGTCATTGTTCTTGGTCGGGTATCCAATTCCCGTAAATAATCACAGGATCTTTAGAGATAATTACTCTGGCGTGGTTTCCGGGAGATCTCTGGAGCGTAGTGCTCATAACTTCATACGGTCATTGGAGTGCCATATCTCACGTGTTCTTTTATTTCGACCGGAGATCTCGCCAACCTCATATTAATGAGACTATTGTGCTAGTATTTCCACATGGAGGCTCAGGATTAGAGCACCGGTGGTTGCGGGGATTTTCATTGCCAATCCGCTTTTCTCTTCAGAAAGGTAATTTAAGTATTGTCCAGAAAAATAACACCCCAGGAAAATATTCCTTAAATAAATAAACCGGCTATGAAGCTCCGGAGCAACCCGCGCTCTCAACGCGAACACTGCATACATACGCACGGTGCGAAAAAAGATTGTTGCAGAATAATAATTATAATAAGTAAACTTTTAAACTGTTCAAGCATAAAGAACTATAAAAATAAAATTATGAATGCGCCAGTGTTGGTCGGAAGCACTAATCGCTTAGGATAGTCACTAAAAAATACGCAGGAACGCTAAAACTGCTTCGCCAACATCGAGAGGACGATTTAGTCGTCGAACATGCCGCAGCAAAAAGGTAAAATACTATATCTTTCCCGAACTGAGAACTATCGTAATACCAATGTTCATGTCATTATCTTCAGTCAAGTAATTAGGTAAAATAGATTTATATCAATATCCAGGACGGTGATTAGTTCACTACTGAAAACATTAAACGAAAATAAATAATTTGTAACATTCATACTCTAGAATTTCATGTGGTTTAAGAAATGCTTATTGAGTATCAATTTCACTGGATTTTGTTTACATTTAACACGAGATTACTCCACGGACGCTGCAGTTAAGGGCCAATCTCATAGTCATTATGCATGAGTCTACGAATGACTAAGCCCAGGTCGTCGTCTTCGAAAGCCATTAAGTGATAATGCATGCAAATTGCAAAAGATATTCCATAGAAACATTGCTTCTTGGAAATATTTAATATCCCATATTATCCTCGGCGAAGGAAGGAAATGAATAGACAACTCGACACTTAATTTAATATCGTGTGTAAACAAGTTAGCTCAAGTAAGGATAGGAGACCAATTAGTGCGCTGAATACATTCACGAGTTCTAACGAAATCATTCGCAAGAGAAATACAAAAGAACAAAGCTAATTTTATAATTTGCTGGCAATGCCGGGGCATTGCAAGTTATTCACTTGGCATTGTTCTTTTTATACAACTCTGTCCATACATTCAAGAGTCAAATAATTATTAAGATAACAGAGAGCATCTACCACCAAAGACAAAAAATTAGTTTGTTTGAAAAGAAACGATGCTCGCCTGTTAGCCAAATGTAGAAACAACCCAAAACGTTTTGCAGTTTAAGATTTGTAGGATTTAATACGAGCTAGACAGCTAAACGGTGGTAGTTATTTCCGAACAATTGAAGTAATTAGCGAATTGTAATTTATGATGGATTGATAAAAAACAGTGATATGTCGTCATCATTAACTCAATTTTCTATCTAGGCGATTTATTGGAGAACATATTGGGGCGAAGGTGTGGTAGATATAAGGCGAAGGTGTGGCATTGGCTTCACATCTCAAGTGCCCGGGTTCCATCCCGGCTGTAACTACATATCCCTGAAGGCGAAAAATATATAATTTTTCATTCGCCTCCCTAAATAATCAACCAAACAATTAACTTATCATCTTAACAGCAAATACTAATTAACTTACGCGATAACTCAAGAGGCAGTTAAGTAGTCCAATGAAAGGTTTCAGGACTGGTGTAAATAATTCATCCCGCAGAGTAAATGGATTAGGCCACGCAATCTTGAATTTACGAAATACCTACTACCAGCGGCTAGAAAGCTATTTCCCAGTTTCTCTTACGCGACCGTCAGGAGAACAAAAGAGAGAGTTTGCTTCTCCATAGGATGCCCAAAACAGCATCGCGCGGGCCATTACCCTAAAAAGAGGGGGAGGGGAGGCGTCCTTGAATAAAACACGCAGGAGAAAAAAAGCATTACATCGGAATCGATTCCAGAGATAGAGAGAGAGAGAGCGTGAGTTCCGGATGCAAGCGTCGCATGGAAACAGAAGGGAGACATCCAACGCGAAAAATGCGTTCTTACGCGCGCAATAAAAGCAGCCGCTATAAAAAAAGAGCAGTGGGAAAAGAAGAAGAAAAGAAAAATGGTTGGGGTGAGTGAGGGGGAAGGTGTAAAGGGTAGGAGGGAGAAGGAATATAAAAGGGAGATGTGGGGAGGAGGTAAAAGGAGATAGGGGGACAAAAGCGGAAGAGATCTCTTAAAGAGGGGGAAGAGGGAGAGAGGGACAAGGAGAAGAAAGCATGTAAAGGGAAGAGGTGGTAAGTGCATGTCAAGAGAAGAAAGAAGGTGGAGGAGAAAGACGAGTGAGTAAGAAAGGAGTCGAGGTAGGATATAAAGACTCGCTTCAAATGCAAGAAAAAGGGAGAAATAGAGACAAAATTACATATTTGACATAGTAGTTTTACTTGCATCTCCCAGTACATAATTATTATTATATGTGATCTCGCCGTAAAAGAAAGTCAACTTATGCGAAGTTATAGTTCCTTCTGATGCCAAAGTTCTACGCTTATTATCTTCCCAGTTAAACATAATTTCGTAAAATTGACAGTGGAAAATTGCTTCTTTTAGAAAAAATCAATCATACACCATCAATAGTTCCATATCCACAGGACTGATAACTCCTTGCCAAATACTTGGCTCATAACTAGACCTTAATGATATAGCTAAAGCAGTTCGTGCTCAGAAGTAAGGGTTGACTAAGAAGCATACAATGCTTCAAAAAGTATATTCGACTTTGGGATCAGTTTTATAAAACACAGTAAATGACAGAGGCAGGGTCGAATTAGGAACCAGCTCGAAGGATGCCGTTCAAGGGAGGTCCATTAATACAAAAATTATTTAGTCATTGATTGTAATACATTTAACTTGATTATTACGAAGAAGGGATGTACGTAGACTTGAGGCGCTTGAGATATGGGTTTTGGGAAGAATGGAGAGGGTGAGCCGGGTGTCGAGTAAAACAAACAAGGAAGTATTGGACGTAGTTTGAGAGGATAGGAAACTGGTGGCGGAGGTTCGGAAAAGGTGGAAGGAACTTATGGAGGACGTTTTGAAATGCAAGGGTATGTTGAAGAGATAATAGAGGGCAGTACATTTGGGAAGATTGGAAGGGGAAGGAAGATATTAGATATTCTGGACGAAATAAGAATAGATAGGCGATATGAGAAAATAAAAAGAGAGTTAATGGTGTGTTAATATAAGGGAAAATGAGATAATACCCCAGATTTTGGGACGTTAGGATAAGGACTGTCCAAAAAACAACCTATCAACTAATAGAATATCCGAATGGACATTACTTTCGATGGTTTCATTGCAATTGACGGTACAAAAACATGTAATTTATTTTTCACACTAATAGGTGACTTCCCTGATATAATTTCAGCATTCTAATTATTTTTATATAAATTACCTAGTCATTGCGGGATTGCGAATTCCTTTTGTTAAAGTCACTGCATCCAGCTCAAAAACTACCTGTTCATAAATCATCCAAGTAGTCATTTTTATATCCTTTGAAAACGAGATGAGTCACGTACGAGACTCGGCACCGATATGAGACTGAGAGTCACGAGTCGAGACGAGACACGTGTTCTCGTCTTGTATCGAGGCAACACCAGGTACCATGTACCGCTAAACTGATTCAGTGTATTTCTGATTGTGAATTTTTTACAGCCTATCTTAGTAGCAATTCTCTGCTCCATATGGAAATTTGCAAATACTTATGCAGGAAAACGTTTCTGAATTATTCCACAAGTGATAAAATATCCTTGGATTGCGCTAAAACATTGTTTAGATTCACTATTTTCATCGCTATTTATTAATTATATGTGCATCGACCAGCCATACTATTGTCTCATGAATAAATTGATGAGTGACGTAATTCGGGGAGAGGTTAATTTGAGACACGAAAACAGGGTGGTAGTATTCACGAGTAGGTATTGACCACTTCAAATCCAACGATTGTTTATCAACCATGAAAAAGTGCAAACGCCTACAGAGCAAACTATTGGAATTGATATATTCGTATACAGCCAACATTGTTGCACCAGAAGGGTTAGTGACTTCTTTCCTGATTACGTATCAAGTGTTTCAAGATTTGTTACGTGATATTTTCATGAAATCACGCGTCGGCACCAAGACGGAGAACTCCATACGGAAGCGAATCTATGGTGAGGAGCGAATTGGTAAAAGGAAAAGTAGAAACGGAGTACATTATAGTTCCGTGAACTCAGGAGGGGGAGAGAAGAAGAAATATTGGCGTGAAAAGAATGGATGATCCGAGGGAGGGGCTCTAAAAGTGGGAACATTGGGAGCTTGAGGGGAAAAGGTTGGGGGAGAGAGGTCGTGGGCGCGGCTTTTCCTCTGTCTGTGAATTTTATTACGAGCGGTCTAATTAGTACGTCTGCCGGGTGGCGCTGGCGACGCGAGGTGAGTGGAATGCACGACGAGGCTTGGGAGGTGACGCGACGTGGTTCGTGGCGGATTCAATGTCGGTAGAAAACGCGGATGATAAAAAAACAATACGGAAACCAGTGGGGCAGACGGAGAACTAAAAAAGGCACGAGGCAGGACGGCTTGAGGGAGGAATGCTTGACGGAGAATGTGCAGCGGCTGAAACGATGCGAGTCAAAACTATCAGCCATAACCACATTAATAAGTAGAAGTGCGCGGCGTCGCACATGAAGCTTCGCATTATTTATAACTATTTACGCGAAAACAAATTTGCCTGCTGAAAAGATTTTGATATTTACTCTGCTATATTTAATTTTGTTCAGTTTACATTGCTCCATCACGTAAAATGTAAGTTGTCATCTCAGAAATGTTTGAAATGGACAAACATTAGATGCCACATTATCAGTTAATCTATAATCGTGATATTTTTTTTAATCCTCTAACACCCTTTTTGGGACTCTGGACGAAACTGAGGGGATAAAAGCTTAAGTTGCAGCTCCCTCTTAGAACGCAAGGATAAGATCAAACTCAAGGTTTCAAGGTGTTTCATTTCAATGATTTGTTTATTTTTTATTCAGGAACAAGCTCCAAGGCCGATCAAGGCCACAAATCATAAGCTCTTGTACATAATTATCGCGTCTAATATCGCCATGCTCATATCGTCAACATTTTTGCTGCCTTTTACCGACTACATTTAAAATCTACCTCGAAGCAACCGTAAAAATCTGGAAAAGCGAATTCGGAGCAATGGGATTATAATTAATAAACACCACTGTAGATACCACCAATACACCTTATGCTTTGCTGCTACCGATAATAGAAGGGAGCTGATGACGGGAACCTTAAGTAAGGATGTAAAAAAGAGGCTGGTAAAGAGTCTGATGTGGAGTGTGGCGTTGTATGGGGCAGAAACGTGGACCTTGAGAAAGGAAGACGAAAATAGGCTGAAGGCTTTCGAGATGTGGGTGTGGAGGAGGATGGAGAGGGTGCGTTGGACGGAAAGGAAGACAAATGCGGAAGTGCTTGACATGGTGGGCGAGGAGAGGAAACTTATAGATGAGATTAGGGGAAGACAGGGTAGGTGGCTGGAAGGGGCAATGAGGGACGATGGTTTGCTGAAGGTCGTGATAGAGGGTAGGATGTTGGGTAAGCGGGGAAGGGGAAGGAAGAGAATCGGTTTTATGGACGGGATGAAGAAAGGTAGGATGATATGAAGAAAGAAATACTAGAGGTAGAAAGGGCACGTGTAAGAGTCCTTTGGATATTCTCTGACTTTCATCACAACCTACCTCTAACCGGTAGATTACTGTAATGAATGAATGCTTTGCTGAAGATCATCAGTAGCTGAAACCATGGTCGGCAATAAATTATAAGCGTGGATAGTTACTAAGCTGTTGGTGCCATTAAAATGACTTAGTTCCGCAAAGTATGCCTGAATCAGCATCGAACAGTGTATCTTTTCTGATTTTTATTGGAAAATGTCAATTCGGTATTCATGTTATTTGGAGGTCATAGTATTTAAATAATATGTTAATACTACTATAAACATAATATTCTATTTACTAATAGTTAATATACAAAGCTAACAAAAAATTTCATGATATACATAATGTTTATTCTGCATAGAAGAGACACATGGTGCTCTCTACATTGACCACCTTGGCGAAGTATAAGCGAGAGCTCTCAGTGATTTTCACTACTGCCAGTTAACCCTTTCGCGCCGAACGTCAGCTATAGCAGTCTGGGTTTTCTTTACGCAGAAGACCGGACGTCTGCTATAGACGTCGGGGATTTCCATACGCAAAAGAACGGACGTTAGCCATAATAGACGTCGTGCAGGGTGGGAAAGTGACCCTATACATATTCCTGCCCGGAAAGTAAATACAAGTGCTCGGCATGGCACTTGAAGAGAGTAAACATATGGACGAGGATAGAAGGAGGCAGAGTAAATGGTATGAACAGGTGTGTAGGGTCGAGGGGATGCTGAAGGCCGTTACTGTTTGGGGAGGATATTGGTAAGTGCGGATGAGGAAGGAAGGGATTAGGCTTTTTGGGTAAGATTCAAAGAGGCAGGACATATGCCGAGTTGAAGGCTGGAATGGTATATGGAGACTTAGACCTTTAAAAGATTTGTATCGATATTCCTACTTCTATCTAAACGTACCTACCGTAGCCGGTGGATCACATCTAATAATGATAAGGTGGGCTACTACCGTTACAGAAGAAGAAGGCATTGCATCGACCGAAGAAGTCACACTGAGAAGGCGATGAATGAAAGGCTCTGAGGGAAGAAAGGAGTTTTGACCGAAATAAGTATGCAGCGTCGTATTCCCAAACCCTGAGTAGTGAGGAGGAGAATGGGTGTTGATTGGAGACATTCTAGTCTGGGCTTCTGAGAAGGGTAAGGGAAATATGCTGCATATGTAGAAGTCCTTCCTACGGTGTGAAAGAAGGTAACTTTGTAGGGAAATTTAAAGGAGACCGAGAAAGTGGATAGAAGACAAATACGTAATGAGATAAGGACATATTGTAGGCTGTATAATGAGGAGTATTGTAGGTCAAGCAGAAGGAAGGGAGGAAAATAACTTGAGATTTTGGACTGCCATATAAGCTGTATGTAGAGTTGTATGACATCTTGGAAGGTTGGAAAGAACGGTAAAAGTATTTTGTTTATTGTACTAGTAAATGTTTTGATAATTTTGTACAACTTTAATTACTTTGAAGACACGTATATAATCACACTGCCGTATTTGGATCAATTCCTATATTTTACGCTGTACTGTGGGGTTTTCAACGCATTTTTATACTTTTAAATTAAATTTCTGAAGCTCAATCTGTGTCTCTAAAATCTTTCAGGAGTAGATGTTTAAGACACTTAAGACGTCATTAATCCTTCAAGTGTAATTATATGTTACAATTTATTTATAACGTTTTAATGCTCTGTTATTTTTCTTTGCCACCCGGCAGATGCCTATTTGCAATGGATCCTGTAAATAGTTAAATTCTTTGATTGCCTCACGTTGGTCACTTAGTATGGTGTACCCCTTACTGCACGATTTCAACGGGATAATAGACATCATTTTGGATAGTCTTTATAGTTCATTGTGCACACGACATTAACAAAAAGTGGCCTTGCTAACATTTATCGAGTTAAGTGATTTATGCCGTCTTTTGCAGAAAACAATATGCCAGGATAGAATCGATCTTAGCTCCAAGGGTTTCACTGACGATTTTCGTCGCTGGGAAAATTAAAAGATAGACCGATAGTTTGCGGTGGATTGATCCACCAATATCCCCCTTTTAAGCCTCTTTGTTTTTGTAGATGAAAATAAGATAGATAGTATGTCGACATCACAGTCTGCCGTGGCTCTCGTCATTTCTCCCTCCTCCTTGCGAAAATATTTATAAAGGATCAAACGTCCCCCTCTTCCCTTTAAGCGAGCTCCTTTTTCTCGCGTTACGGAACCATCCTCTGCCCTTCAACCATTTAGGGCGCCAATTCACTTTCTCCTCACCCTCATACCACCGATTTCACCTCTTAACCCTCACTCCCTCTGCCTTTTTCACCCCCTACATTCCCGTCCCCATACACTGCCGTATCCATTGCCTTCTCTCCTGGTTGGAGTTAGGCGCTTTCACTATATTCGCCATTTGCCGAACCCACTTGGAATTTCTTACTAAGCAGCCTTTATCATGCATGGGGAACTAAAAACATGAGGATGATGATACTTGATAAACAAATGACCTAGCCTCTACATTAGCGCGGTTTCATCAATTATATATTTCTGTTGCTTCTTCTTTTATGTTTTCTTTCTAAATCTCTTTTGTCCCCTTGAATCTAGCAAGATTTTGACTCCTCTATGATATTTGAAGATCTGCTTTGCTAAACTATTGCAACTTTGTCTATACAGGGTGTTTCGTAATGACTCTGTAATATTTTAGGATATGATTCATATAAACCCCCTGCCGATTCCAGTGTTTTTTATAAGACTAGATTGCTAAGTGGTTCAGAGCATCCGGCGCGACATCGGAAGGTCCGTGGTTCAATTCCCGGTCTTGTCGAATTTTTTTCACTGTGAATCGGCCATCATACCATCTTCGCACCACCATTGGACTTCACAATTTTGTGTGTTTCCTATCCTCTTTCTTTCACCCTCTGTTTGAACGACATTATTTATATGATGGTGCAGCGAATAGTAATGGTAATTATGCCTCTGTTAATACAACAAACAAAGCGTTGTTTATTATCTTTTGATGTATTACACGCAGTGGAACCGTTGAATAACTATTCCTATTTTGTTTATAGGCGAATGACATTCCATTCACCTTTTCTTTATCGGGCGAATATAAGACACCTCATCTGACACCAAACATTAAGTAATGGAAATTGATTTGTAATTGGTGAATGAGTTTGAAATGTAATACCATTTCCATTCGAATTGTGTTGAGTGGTGGATGATTATAATAATAACTATTCCTATTTAATATATAGGTGAATGAAATTCTATTCTTTATTTATTGTGTAAAGTGACAAGTGTACCATCAGATTGGTTCGCTTCTTCCAGTACCCGAAGAGGATCCACAGTTTTTGCAAATTTATTTCATGGACAATGTGGAGAAAGAGATTGATTGACGATGCGCTTTTAGTGTAGCAAAGGATCGGGCAATTATTGCTGAATTACGATAATTGTTCCACAAGACAACTGTTTGGTTAGAGATTTCAAATCCGCATTAGAGAATAAATGAGCGAATGACTTCAAAGTCATTATTAGGGCAGACAAAACGCCGTTGAATGACTATGAAAGGCGTTTCAATACTCCAACTGCTCCTGTTTGTTACAGCTGTAATTGTTGGAACAGATATTACCCGAAGAGATATTGTTATCACCAGACGAGATCAAATCATGCAACGAGTTGCTGGAACACACCGATCGTACGATGCACTTCAATATCCAATAATGTTCCCGCGAGGAGAAGACGGATATCATCTTGAATTGTATCAAACTCATCCCGTCACAGGTATTGCTACAACGAAAAGAGTCAGTTGTATGGATTTTTATGCATATCGTATCATGATTCCAGAACAACAATCTAACCACGTCCTGAAGTGTCGTCAACTTTTCCAACGATTCATCGTTGATATGTACGCTTAAGTCGAAAGTGAACGACTCAGTTACATTCGATACAACCAATCTAAGCTTTTATTCGAAGAGTATATTCATTTGCAAGATGCAATTGCGAATGATGGAACAGTTGCTGACATTGTCCAAATGGTTATTCTTCCGGCTTAGTATACTGGAAGTTCAAGACACATGCAAGAATATGCTCAAGATGCTCTGACATACGTTCGCAAATACGGACGTCCAGACCTTTTCATCACCTACACATGCAATCCATCTTGGACTGAAATAAAAGATTTACTTCCAACTGGCCAGCTACCATCCCATCGGCATGATCTCACAGCACGAGTATTCAAACAAAAATTGATACGTTTTATAGATCTCATCACAAAGAACCAAATATACGGTGACACTCGCTGCTGGATGTATTCCATTGAATGGCAGAAAAGAGGTCTACCACATGCCCATATCTGAATTTGGTTGCTTGAAAAAATGTTTCCAACTCAAATTAATGATATCATTACTGCTGAGCTGACCGATCCATAAGAAGATCCAGAATTATTTCCAATCGTCAAAAAACATGTGATTCATGGACCATGTGGACTACACAACCCATATTCGCCATGCATGAAAGATGGAAAATGCACCAAAAACCCCGTAAGGGGATGCTTGGTTTGCTTGGATGCTCCAAGAAACACAAACTGGTGGCTATGGTTATCCGCTGTACAGACGACGAAAACCAGATGCTGGAGGACACACAGCAAATAAGAAAATAAATAAAGTTGATTTCCAAATTGATAACCAATGGATTGTGCCATACTCTCCTATCCTTTCGAAAACATTCAATGCGCATATCAACGTGGAGGCCTGCAACTCAGTTAAATCGATAAAATGCATATGTAAATATGTAAATGAAGGTAGCGATATGGCAGTTTTCGGACTTGCGAATCCAAATGTACCCGTCAATGAAGTCGAGCAATTTCAAATGGGACGTTATATAAGCATTAATGAAGCTGTATGGCGAATCCTTGGTTTCGACATCCATGAACGGTTTTCTGCTGTCATGCATCTCAGTGTTCACTTGAAAAACGGTCAACGAGTCTACTTCGCGGAAGAGAGTGCACCCCAGAGAGCTGCAGATCCACGAGAAACAACTTTCACCGCCTTTTTTCAATTAAGTGCATCTGACGAATTCGCAAAAAACATTGCTATATCACGAAATCTCTCACTATTACACATGGAATCAATCGATGAAGAAATTTTCCAGAAGAAAACGAGGCACCAGGCATTCTTCCATAGGTGGCATATTGTCTACGGGCACATTGGGACGAGTATATACTGTTCATCCAAATAATGGTGAATGTTACTATTTGCGAATGCTGCTTCACGTGGTCAAAGGGTCAACATCGTTTCAAGCAATCAAAACCATCGATGGCCAAGTGTGTCATACCTACAGAGAAGTATGTTTAAAACTTGGTTTGCTTGAAAATGATCAACATTGGGACAACACATTGACAGAAGCATCTGGAACACGTTATGCTCACCAAATACGAACTCTGTTCGCCATTATTTTTACAACCTGTGCGCCTTCTGATCCTAAAGATCTATGGGAAAAAACAAAGAGAATATGAGCGCAGACATACTTCTCCGAGCACGCAGAAACAACCCCGGCCTGGATGTACAGTATTCGGAATACATTTTTGATGAGGCACTGGTATCACTTGAGGATATGTGTATGTCTATTAACAACAAATTCCTCAACCAGCTTGGGCTATTTTCACCGAAACGTGACAGAATCGATGTTATCGATATAGACGTATTGTGAGAAAAGCAATATGATGTCGATACGCTGCAAGTTTATGTTGAGGCTCTGAAAAGACTCTTGACAAACGATCAACGACTCACGTACGACACAGTTATGGAGTATGTACGAGGCATAAATGGTGGACTCTTTTTCTTGATGCACCAGGAGGTACAGGAAAAACATTTCTATTCAATTTGTTACTCGTCGAAATTCGAATGAAGCATGACATTGCTATGGCTGTGGCATCATCGGGGATTGCAGCTACGCTACTTGATGGAGGGCGCACGGCGCATTCGGCTCTCAAGCTGCCACTGAACTTAAATCTAGCTGTAAACCCTTTTTACAGCGTTGGAAAAACATCTGGAATGGCAACTGTACTGAAAACATGCCAAATCATTATTTGGAATGAATGTACAATGGCCCATAAAAAAGGACATGAAGCACTTTATCGTACTCTGCGAGATTTTCGAAGTGATAAACGTCAAATGGGCGGAGCTCTGGGGACCAGCAGACGAGCTGAACGCATGCCTGAAGAAATCGGCTCTCTGGAGACGTGAAGAAAATTACGCTGTCGTCCAATATGCGTGTGTATTTACTTGGAGATGTGTCTGCACAAACATTTGCCAAGCAACGTTTGGATATGGGCGATGGCAAACTTCCTGTTCTTCCTGAAACACAGGAGATATCATTCCAAATTAATTTCTGTGAACTTCTGTCATCAATTAAAGATCTTGAATACATGAATTTTCCGAACATAGCCTACATCTTAATGGATCAAGATTGGCTATGCGAGTGAGCTCCAAAGAGTGATGATGTCAATCGACTCAATAATAATATTCTTTTGAAAATTGCTGGTGCGGTTAAGACATACAAATCTATTGATACAGTTATAGTAGAGGATCAAGCTGTTAATTATCCTTAAGAATTTCTCAATTCATTGAAGCCTGCTGGAATGCTACCGCACATATTGACGTTGAAAGTTGACTCACCAATACTGCTACTTTGGAATCTCAACCAACACACCAAAGTTGTGTAACGGAACCAGACTTTCCGTTAAAAAACTAATGCCGAATGTGATTGAAGTAACAATAATTAACGGAAATTGTAAAGGAGATGTGCTAATTCCGCGCATTCCGATGATTCCCAATGATTTGCCCTTCACATTCAAACGACTATAGTTTCCTGTGCGTCTTGCTTTCGCGATGACAATCAACAAAGCTCAAGGGCAGTCACTGCGCTTTGCCGGATTAAATTTAGAACGTCCGTGTTTTTCGAATGGCCAACTATACGTTGCTTGCTCCAGAGTAGGAAGTCCAAAGAATCTGTACATCTATTCCCCAAATCATAAAACTAAAAATATTGTTTATCCACTAGCGCTACGATAAATGTAAGCATTGGTATAAATAATTTTAAGTGCATTCAATTATTATGCGAGTGAAATAGTAAAACATGTTTATCATTTACGTGAGTTTTTCATAAAAAAATTGTATCGTTCATCCTTGATTTTACCAATAAAAATAATGGTCTCTCATCAGCATGAGCCATATTTCATTTTCCACATTTATCAACAACAACTTATACATTCTAAATTACATACAGATCATCAATTTTACGTATATGTATATACAGAGATTAGGAAATATATACAGGCAGGACGTCTGCCGGGTTTTGCTAGTCCTATATAAATGTCCAAAAGATAGCTATCTTCCTTTATCACTTTTTCTGTTATATATTATACATTTAGATATATTTCATATTTATTTATTAATTTCCAGACGCCTATGGTTTTTCATTGGGCTTAGTGTTTTCCTAAAGAGTTTTCTTTCCAATATTTTTAACTTATTTGAATTATAATTTAATGCTTGGAATTTGCTTGCATGCAGGCGTTCAGGTTTCACTACCGTATTGTACCGCCTTATTTTCGCGTTCTTTGATTTGCACTTATTTTGTAAATATCCTTAGTTATACAATTCGCCATTTTCATTTTACATATCATTCCTATGGCAGATCTTTCTAAATCATTTTTAAAATTATATCTCCCATGTATTTGAATATTTAAACATTTTCAACATATTTAGTTCAAGAAATGTGCAGTATTAAAACGTTTTGGTTCATTTTTGATGTCCGTTATAAATTTTGTTTTCTCTAAATTAAATAAATTTTGAATTTACTTAATAAAGTAATTTAACAAAATCGGGCAGCTTATTTTATTACCTTTGCTCATTCTGCCTAAATATACTGGTGATATTTTTTTCCTTCTTATATCTTTAATTTATCATCCCGAATTCTTACCAGTAATACTAAAATATAGGTGAAGAGTACCACAGCTAAACCGTCACCTTGCCTTTTACTCCTGTATTTATTTTGAAACGTTTAGATATGTCTCCAATGAATTTTAATTTTGAGATTTTGTCTGTGTGCTTTGTGGATTAGATTTTCACCAAATTATGGGATTTTTATCTAAGTTTTCTTTATCAACCGAGTTGACGTCATTTTTTTCCAATCTACAAATTTTTCGACCATGTGTTTAGAACTCCTACGGATCTCTGATGGATTATAAACTTCAGATTGAATATCTGTTCTGGGTAAGATCTGCTTTTTTTAAATCTTCGTTGATTTACATCTAAGTGATAAGGAAGTATTTTTCTACTCTGTTTGATAGTATTTTTAATGCCATTTACAGACAAATTGTAAGTAGAATATTTGCCCGTGGTTGATGCCATTTTGTTGTTTGTTGTTTTGTTTTATTTGTTTGTTGTTTTGTTTTATTTGTTTGTTGTTTTGTTTTATTTGTTTGTTGTTTTGTTTTATTTGTTTGTTGCATAGCATATATCTTTGGCTGAGACCACTTCAAAGTTCAACTTTTATAGTCTTCTTCACTATTAGCTTAATTATTTTTTTAAAATTCTTAATTCCTTCAATACTCTATGGTTCATTATTCAGATTAAATTTTTAAAAATTTGTATGGGCAAATTATAAGATTATCTAAGTGCTTGACAACTATATTTTATGTAATGCAATAAAAGGAAAGTATTTGATTTTTGGTAACCTTTCATTTTATTCTTAGATAGACGTCTCGGGAGTTATTTTTATTGCAGTAAAATTGGTTAATTTAACTTTTATTAGACATTGTACAACACTTGTGCAAGTCTTCGTGATTTTTTAAACTAAAATTACCCGTTAGTTTATTATTTTGCGAAAAGGGTTGATACCGTCATCCAAACACGTCAGGGAGAGATGTTACCACCTGTAAGCCTTCCCTAAATTTCTTCGCTATCCTACCGCTAAAAATAACACAATACATGATTTAATTGGGGTATATTTCCACATTACAATAAGATTATGAATTCACCGTCGTCAAGCAGGATGTAGCGGAATCGTTACATCATAAATTACTCTAGCAATAGGGTAAATGCCTGATTTGATTGTTTTATCACTGCGCGTTGCAAAAGAACTACATC
This sequence comes from Pyrrhosoma nymphula, assembly GCA_963573305.1. Classification (NCBI taxonomy): domain Eukaryota; kingdom Metazoa; phylum Arthropoda; class Insecta; order Odonata; family Coenagrionidae; genus Pyrrhosoma; species Pyrrhosoma nymphula. Next base: position 137,014,650 of record OY754333.1, on the reverse strand, counting down.
GTCATCTTCAGGCCTGGATTCCGATGTAAAATTTATGGTACTTCTGATTATACATTATATGCGCGGGTTAAAAATGTTAAGGATTGAAGAGCGATGTGGGACTCAAGTGTGGGAGTTGTGTGAAGTTGTATCATAGTTTGAGCATCAGGGCAGTCTGTACCTGAATATTTCATTACAGCGTTGAAACATCTGGTAATGATACAAAGTGGGAATCTACGTTAAACTAGTTTTTTTTATCTCGGCTTACCTTCGGGAACCTTGAAAATGGAAATTAACCATAGACTCGAGTAGTTACTATCGGCCTGCATTCGGGAAAAATATGGTATGTGTGCTTATTTCTCTTTCCGGGTCCACTTGTACGCCACGCCCACCCTTTTCCCGATTCGCACGCATTTCCCCGCTCCCTCTCCCTTCCTCTCACCTCACCTCTCCGCCCCCAACCCTCCTCCCGTCGCCTTCCTTCAACCCCACCAACCTCTCGCCCACTTATTTATTTACACTCCACTCCCATCTCTTCCCCCTTTAACTGAATTCTTGCCTCCTACACCTTCCCCAATGTTCCTCCTTCGTCGTCGCTCCCACTTCTTTTAATGCCGCCTCCTCTTCCACCGCTTTCTCCCTTCGCTTTCTCCTCCTCCTTGTTCTACTCGAGCTTTCTAACCTTCGACCCAACGTCGTCTCCTCCGTGTGCAACTCGGCCCGCGTTTTCTTTAAACATGTGCCTTAAAGAAGAAGAAAAAAAAAGAAACCTTCCATCCCTTGCGTCCTTCGTACATCCCCCATCTCCAGCCTTCCGTAGCGCTCCCCTATCCCTTTCATTTTTAACTCGCATATCCTCCTCTCTCGCTCTCCCGTTTTCTTTCATCTTCTCTCCACTTCCTCGTTTTTATCCTCATTTCTTTTGGGAATCCTCATCTCTTCTTCCTTTGCTCCCACGTCCTTCGGTTCTGAAGGAGAGGGGTCGAGATCTGCGTGTGTTCATGAGGTTTTTGCATGAAAAGCGTGTCGCCTAGTTGCGGCTTTATTTGATTACGCATTGTATACTGAAAAATAAAGCCAGATGGATGGGTTTGATGGAACATTGGGTTTGTGAGGAATTTAATTGAAGGAAAGCCTACCACGAGGGCAACACTGGTTCCCGATCAGTCACCGAAGTTAAGCATCGTTGGGCTCGGCTTGAATTCGGAATGATGATCCTCCTATTAGACCAGCGCTGTTGCCCCCGTCTTTAAGTGGTAGATAGTATGTGAGAAATGAACTAAGCCGTCGAAGAATGTTCATATAAAACACTGCTACTGCTACTAATTGAAGGAAAGATAGAGGGAAAAGTCTTAAGAGAAAAGCTGAGATGGATAAATACATAGGCCATTTAGAGAGAAAAGCACTTATGAAGAACTATCAGGGAGAAAGAGAACCGGCATTAGATAAGAAAGGATGGAAGGCTGCAGTCAACCATCGAATGACTGATGATTGGGAAATCTTTCCAGCTGTAATGATTAGCTTTACTTTGCTTGTCGCTTTACTTTGTAGAACAGTTATAAGCTTTTTTGAATTTCGTTAAGCACTGTTGTTATATATATTGACCGTATTCTAACTGGAGAGACTTTGTAGGCTTTTATTTTTATCTATTCACCTACTCGCATTTAGCACAAATTTAGAACTTCATATATTTAACTTTCAGAGAAAGTATAACATGTTTATAGCTGCATCTGCGACACAATTCAAAGTAAGTGAATCATTCCAACGACCGGTATAACCCATATTGGTTATGGCCTGACCAGCTTGTTACGCTCACATTTGACGGTAGCTATCTGATGCCTGTTTGGATTGTAGTTATTTCTTGCCTCCCTTTTTGCGAATGAGCCGATAGTACGAGGATGGGAATGCAATTAGATGCTAGTGTCGATGGAATGCTCATGAATTTTGACATGAGTTACTCAAGACCTGGAATTATGCCGATCCTCCGCCTACAAACAGTTTGACCGCCGCCTTGCTCTGCTCAGTATTTGACGAGAGCTGAGGTCTTATGGAACCTTTCATGTTTTCGTGAGTGAATTCCATAGGAAAACTAATGACTATTCCAGCTAGGTCTGCAGGCATCTGATCGCGTGGTCAACTTGGAAATTAGATTTTAGAGCCGCGCAAATATGGGTTTAGGTAATTGGCACACTTTACTTAGTATTTCACTTGACTTCCTACTTTGGACCATTTTTATGTCCATTTAACAGTGGTCATTACTGGAATAGGAAAAGACAGATAAACTTCTCATTTCCTTTCCGGGGTAGTTTCTATCAAAAATAGTTTAACCGCGTAGAAGTTAAGGAATATTATTTCGTCATACGACTCAGTAATTCGCCCTCATCCTGGCGTTATTGCTCCTTCACTGTAATATTCGCGCGTCGCATAGCACATGCCACTGTCTTAATAAGACTCGTAATCCTAAAATGCCATTTGACGACTATTATCATTCTTTATTAGGCCAATTAGCTGTTCACTCCGTTTACTGGCTTAAACATAATCGCAGCATCTAATCAGCGCATGTATTTCTTATATTTGCCTGTTAATGGAGCATTGGATCCTCTTAATTGAGAATGGTCTATCTCGATGATGCACCAATTAATGTTCTTAGCTCTTTATAGTTCCCACTGTATTGGAATTTCTAATGCAACCCATACTGAATTATGATATAGCGATATTTATCCGATACGTGAGTTTCATTCCCAAGTTTCTCTTCTACATGGTAGTGGGGAGAAAAAGTGTCAAATACTTGAAAATAACAAGTTGAAATTAGCGAGTTGGCTTCGATTATTTTCTTCGTATTAGTTGTACGTCCGAATATGTAAGATAAAAATATTAGCAAATACCGTCTACCGTAAAACTTAGACACTTTTCGTAAGGCCCCAATATTATAATATATGTCAATTCTCATATTCATTGACATTTTGAATGAACTACTTCTCGTCTTCATAATTTTTTATGAAAGCGTTATGTGTATAACATATTTTAATCACCCCTTATTATGATTTTACTCAATTTTCTACTATTTAAAGCCATATATTTTAGAAATCATGACATTCTTTTCCTACTTCTGTCTTCATTCAAATTTACGTCAATTTATATTTTTATTTGCCTTCCCCATTTTTTCTGGGCTTAGTCATTTTCTTTCTTCATGACCCTTTTTATACTTGTTTTCTATACATTGGTTGAATTGATTCTCCATGGATAAGCAGGAGATTCCTGACGTGGATGTCCATATGTGGATCTTGTTGCCTACGTAACGGAGTGATTATAGGCCAACACGCTAGGGAATGTACGCCGTTGGAGAAAATAGAGTTATATTATTCAAGATTGTCTGAGTCTCAAAAAAGATCTCGTGGTTTCATAAGAACCCCTGCGGTTTTCTCGATAAATGCTTTGGTAAGTGGTATCCTATTTAATCTTCTTTGATAAATTTTTCCCCATCCTTCACCGGCCTATGTTCCAGTTGAGTGCCGGAACTCTTTGATGACCTCAAGCGCAAATCATCTTCCATCGAGTGGGACTTTGAGGCACATTAATCCCTCGCCTGCTCCGGGCTCCGCATTGAGGCTGGTTTTAATATGTTCGTAGCCGCAGCTTCAAAAATCCACCAATTTTTCACGGTGGCGCGGGTCGTTTTAATTGCGCTGAAATATCAGTTTCAAGAGCCGGTATTTCGCAGTCTCTCACATCGTTCGCCGTTCCATCGCTTCTATCAATACTTGGAGGTTTTCAAGGCCAAGGCTGCCGCTAAACATATATTTTTTCAAGGATCAGAGGTCGGAGGAAAGTCAAATTCTATATATAAGTTTGTGTGAACGATATTTATGGCTGAAATAGCTTTTATAATTCGGGTTTCATCAGCCAAAACCGCTATATTCAATAGAGCATTGTATAACTTTTCATTAAAAATCTTTTATGGAGCAAGCCATACAGTGTATTGGATCTAGTGGCATGTTAAAGGTGCGTACCTCAATTATGACTTGTATAACGGCCGACCTCAGTTACGACTACCAGCCCCGTTGCCTCCCTTATGTGATTGGTCGTTTCACGCGCCCTCGAAAAAGAACGCTAGCAAAATAACTGCATAATCCATGCATATATTATTAGTTTACTCAAGTCTGTCTGGCTATCTGTCTATGTGTCAATCATACAAGGAGTTTCAGATGACCTAGAAAGTTGAACTTTTTCATGAATATAGGACGTCACCTGAATCCGATCGGAAACGTAGGGCCGACTCGAACAACATTTTAAAGAGTTTCTGTGTACTCAATTTTATTAACTATTAATTTCATAAGATAAGCATTGTATTGGTTCAGGGGGTTCTTTTTTACTTTTTGAGATTAATTGCTCTTAAGAAATGGAGTTGAAATTCGAAATGTTGAATAGTTGAAAAAATGTAAAACCGACCAAAAAATTTAAAAACTGCTACCAATAAAGGAAAGGGGTTCTTTTTGCCCAGTTTTTTTTTTTAACTTTTAGCACTTTTCGAACTTTTGTTTTAATTTTCCAATAAAATTTCGTGTGTGTATTTACGTGTAAATATGACTGTGCAAGCTCTCGCACGTTATCCCACCGGCCATGAAAAAGGAAGGGACAAGAGGGAAGGAGTTGTGGAAGGGAAGAACAGTGAGACGAGCTTTGATACATCGCTGTGTCGTCCTTTTTTGTTATTTTGATTAATCTTGAGCAGATAAAGAAGGTAATGAAGGTGCGGTCCCTTGCAATCGGGCCGGAAATGAAAGGAACTACGAGAGGAATTTTAAACTGTTATCTCTCAAAAAAGCCTCAAATGGTTTTAGGGGCAACTTGACTCCTCACGGAGTGTCAATTAGAGTCGAGAAATTCGGATATTTTGATTTGCCAAGCCCACAATTTGTGCGAGGAGGAGCTCGTCGTAAAAGTCAGGGAAAACGAGCGTGCTCGACCCTAGGGTAATATTGGTATTGTGGGTTTAAGCGAAGTCCAACCCTGTCCGGTTTCTTTGTTTCCTCCTTCCCCACGCTCCTGCATCTCCTATTTGCGTCCCTTACTCTCCTCTCGCCGTATCTTTTTTGTATATGCTCGCTTCGCTTCAGCACATCCCTATCTCACCTCTCTGCTCTCCTTCAGAAATAAGAGCCCTGCGCGTTTTACTATTCCATGTCTCACCTAGGAGCCCTCACTCCCGCGTTGTCCATCCGAGTTTGTTGGGAGGCTATGTCGCATGGGGTGAAAGGATGTGAGTGGCTGGGCGTACAGTAGGCGGGAAGGGGAGATAGGAGCTGAAGGGTTGAAAGGGTTTGCCTTGCATGTAGAGATGAAAGAAGGCCTCATAGTGGGAAGAGGTACTCATGATGCAGTTTCCTTTAAACATATAATTTTGTTGGTAAAGCGAGAAAATACTAACCAATGTTTATAGTACAGAATTTGTTTTAAGATTGTGTTGATAGTTGCTCAAAAAACTTTTATAACCTACCTCTAACCGGTAGATTACTCTTATGAATGATGAATATTTTGTACACTTCAATAATTATTTCCTTTGGAAATTTTTTTTTATTTTATTCAATTGCGCCGAGTTAAAAAAATTATCGCGCTAAATATGCAAATCCAAAGATACAAGTCAAAATGATTTTCCGCACAGTGCTCATCTCTTGGTGATAAATACATGTTTGCCTGACTTCTCTAGTAAACTGAGTTCCAGTGAAATTTGGAGCAGGTATATTTGTTATAAATCTCAAATTGGTGTTTATAGATGACAAGAGGTTGATCGTATTTTCATCAATACGTTCTTTCTGCTATTTTTAAATATATTTATCTTGGATGAGTATGATGTAACAGTATCCAGTCTTTTGAAAAATAACTCTCAATTGAATTGTAGCTTGACTGGACTAGCTGGGATATGTTCGCGAGGATGTAGCACAGAATAAAAGATAAAGGACTTGGGTCCGAATCCTCCCACTTTTCCTAGCTCCCTAAACTTTCTCCCTAGAGGGACGTTGCTCCTTTTATCGCCCTTTCCCTTTGCTCCACCTTGCTCACGCACTCACGTGCTTGGTGCGTGACGCCAAAGAAGTGCCCTGCTGCCCTTCTCTCGCCGGTATCCACTCTAAATAACTCCTAAACAGGGCTGCCAACCAGCCTAATTTTTTGTACCGTTCCCTAATCGGATGGGCTATACAAATTTTACAGAATTTTGGGTCAAAATATTTGAAATGCCTTTATCTACTGGTTTGATTTGTAAATTAGTGCCGGACAGCAGCCAGAAAGGTGACGCACCGGAATGGGATCTCTAAGGTTGCGTGTTTAATCCCACTTCGCACTTTGATGCTGTGGTTGTATTGGGATTTTAGTTGTAGACATGGCGACGTAACTTTAGCAGTTGTAGTACTAGTAAAATGTCCAAGGATTCCGGTTGGTATAGTGGCTGGAGTACTGGCTGAGCTTGTCGAAGGACTCGGGTTGAAATCGCGGCAGTGGTGGAAATATTTCGGCCGAATTCCGATCCCCTCGGACGCTAGATGGAGAGTATTTTAAACGCAGTACTACGTCTGTCAGATGGAACGTAAAACCATGGCTCTCTTTCATGGTGCTACTTTAGTTAACATGAAAATAATTTCGATAAGATATGTGTATGCTCACTCATCTCTCCATTACGCAAATATTTCTACCTATACAAACCCACTCAACAGGTCATTTCGGGCGCATATGACCTCAGTTCTTGCTTATACCCTGAAATAACATAGCAATTGGAAAGCTGCCGAGCGAAGAGTAAAGAGCATAGTGCAGCAAAATACCCTGAATTTTAAAGGAAAGGAGTCCACAAAACTCTACAGATTTTTAAACAAAACTTTCCTATTTCCGGAGAAATAGAGATGGTAGCCCTGCCCGTGAATGTTCTCTTTCTATCCTTCACCCATCGCAAAGTCTTTTCTCTCTTCTTACGGTCTCTTTTCACTCTTCCGTTTTGTGGGTCCAGATGGACTCGTTTTCCCAACAATTCTTTTATCTCCCCTCTGTGCCTCCGTGTCCCCGTGTCCTTTCCCTTCCCATGGCATGAATTGGACTGCCCCTCGTTAGCCTTTATATTAATAAGGTTGAATCCTCAATTCGTTCCCTTCCTTGTGGAACGGGACTGCGCTGGTTCATTCAAGTCCATTTATTCCCCCACTTCCCTAAAACAGTCCTGCTCTGTTCCTTATTTGTCTTCTGTATTAGGCGTTTTTATCGTTGAGAACTTTTTTTAGCTTGAGAATTAGCTAATTGCAGGTTTGAGCTTAGTATGGTGCTCTTCCCCCACATATTTGGGGTTAATTCATTAGGTAAACTTGTTTTTCTGAGGAAAATGCCCGTGATGCACCTAGCAAAATGTTTTTTGTGGTCGCCGTTTCAACTCGGCATTTTGAACGTCATCAAAAATGGTAAAGGAGTCCAGGGTTTATTCGGAACTTCAAAAATGAAACAAAACAGAGAATGGTGTATTATTTTAGATGAACGGTACCGTACGGGAATTGACCGTTTCTGGAACCTTTTTTCTCGAGTTAGCCCAATGTTCGTGGCCAACTGCGAGATGATATTGTTCTTTTGGCTTTTTTAGAGCAAAATTTATCATCCCGAGTAGACACGGATTGAGATTCTTTTCTGCGAATTTGAGTTATGATTTATTGATTCTTAACTTTTTTCTTCTGCCATAAAGAGGACGTAATTTTCTCGTATCAGTTGCCTTGGAGTGCTCGGAAAATGCAGATGTAGAGACATTTCCGTTAAAAATTGGAGTGGTCATTTAAAACCTATGTTTTTGTTGTTTATGTTAAATTTTGATGTTATTTCTTTCTTATATAATGGGGATATGCGTTTGTCTATTTCTGGAAATCATTTTGTCTTGTAAATAAAATAGCCATCTTAAACTTGAAGACTTATGTAAAATCTATACACATTTCTGCTTGATGGATGCATGAATGCTAATATTATCAAGGAAAATATTTAGTGAAGTCCATTATTGTGCGTTACAGAAGGCCTTTAATTTCGAGGAATGATGAAATTTTTTCTTAAAAAGTCTATCTATATAGTAATAACAAATGTTTAATTTAGAAATCTAAATGTGAAATAATCGATCTGCGAATATTTGACTCTAATATAATTGTATCAGATTTCTTAAGTGGATTCATTGGTTTAGTTTCCTCCCCGGAAAGCACGTAAATACTTGAAGGATTTGGTGTTTTCCCGGCGAACAAGTCCCTGAAGACGATGACAGAGACAGCCGTCGAGACGTTGGCAACAACAGTCTTCTTGACCCGGTGGGAAACCCGAGAAAACTTCATCAACGTAAATACACACTGTTGACAATAATATGATCTGTCAAAATTATTATTAGTGGGTTGCCGTCTCTTTCGAAGTTCAAAATCAATACTCCTATGTTGAACAAATACTTATACTGAGATGTTTCTTCAGAATTTGTGTGTCTGTTCTATCCCTCTTTTCTAGTGACCATATAATTAGTGCATTTCTTTACTAAGTCATTGTATTGATTGTAATACAGCAAATAACGTAATTGCATAAGTGATAATTTAGTGCGAACAGATAATTTCCTTAATCGTGCGATTCTAGTTATTGTCGTTAACTTAATTATAATTTCGGTGCACAATATAGTGACACAAGAACGATAATTATTTATACCGTTTGCTTTTTGCTTGGCATGTTTATCTTTAAGTTTTGCTTAGTGTATACAACCTGGAATAATTCTAACACATTATATAGAATATGTCAAAATTACTTATTCTGTCTCTGCCTTGAGAACATATGATTTGGGATTGCAATATTTCACAGATTATTTTTTCCTAAAGATTTTCTGAGAATATTTCGATGTATGTAAAAACCTTGTCTATGAGAGTCTATTCCCTTGTCTCAAGTAGTTGCTGTTTTTATTATCATAAATGTATTTTTCTGTGCCAGTCATAAATCTTTTCGGCCATTTTTACGAATGATCGTTAAATTTTAGCATTCATCTGCCCATTGATTATGGTAGGCGAAGTTTTCCTTAGCATATGTTTTGCTATATACTCAGCTATAAAGGTAAAAACCTATTGAATTTATCTTCAAGTCTCGACATTTTATGCCCCTACTACGTATTTTTTTATTTTTACGTCTAAATATTGCATCATTGCCTTTGATCGAGCATCGCCAAAAAACGATTACATCATCGGGTTAAATTTTTTAGTGTGAGGCATAAATCTGATCGATAGTTTTTTACAACTATCGTTAAATTTTAGCATTAATACGCCCGCAAATAAATTTTACCAAAAGTTTCATTTAAAACATTTTTTTAAGTATAAAAAAATGTTTTTATTAAATAAAAAAACCCAATGAATTCCTTTTCAAGACTTGATTTTTTACACAAATTACATTTTTTACGACGCTTATAAACAATGGCTTCATCGGCTAAATAACTCCTTGGTCCAGTACAGTTGAGAAATACTTCATAGAGGAGACGCTCAATGCAGAAACTACATAAGTTTTTATGTAGTTTCTGCGTTGCTCATCACAGTATTACAAGGTAGCTATCTGAAAGAAAGCTGTGTTTAGGAAGGTTATTTATCCTCCTTGTTCTAGGTAAAACTAGCCATGGAACTATCCCCCTCTGCTTATTTATTTTATCTCAGCCCGGCATTCTCTCTCTTCAACTGCGGAACTGCTTCTGATGCCTGGGAGGAACGGCAGTGTGTTATGCCACCTGCTCAGTGGCCATCTATTAATTAAGTCATTCCCACAGTGACTCGAATGGATCCTCGTACGAACAACTACTGAACTAGGACCACAACCTCTCTCCTGCCCTAGGTGAGCGGAAACAATTTGAGTTAAGGCCATTGGAGAACTAACGACCCTCCAACTAAAGCCCTGGGAAGTCTGCTTGGTAGCTTGCCTGTGCTATGTTTAGCCTTCAGTTCCAGTCTAATCCCTCCTGTTGCGAATCATTTTGAGGGTAATGTTTCTTATACTTTTGTAACCGTTTGCCCATCATTGCTTGACGCTTCTGTCTTTAGTTAACGTTACGATGAATGTGTTCCTGGAAAATCGTAGAATAAGTGCTTATTTTACTGTCATTTGGGGTGCAAATAAAAAAATGCAAAATTAAATGAAATTAATTTTGTTAAAATGAAATGTATGGGAAAAATATTTTACGTAAGCATTTATCAAATTGTGTCATTTCATATTTTCCTGTCCTCAATAGTTTTTACGCACATGAAATGAATTTAAAGGCTTATAGTAATTTTACGATACGCCCGAGAGAAGAATAAGCGTTACTTAGCTTAAAGTGCTTGCGTTACTTAGCTTGTACCAAATTCTTGGATAAAATAATAGAAGAATGTGATCGTAACGCTACGGATTGAATGAGGTTAGCAAAATTAACCTTAATATTGCTTAATGCACGTAATATTTAACGGTAATTTTCATTCTTTCAGAATTAATTGCAGACATGGATGTCAAATTCTAAAGAGTGAATGGGGTTCGCAAAATCGGCAATGGGAAAGTTGACTCTTAATAAAAATACTTGCTAGCTAGCTAGCTAGTTTCTCTACAAAAAATATATAGTATTAGAGCAGAAACATATTCGTCTTATGGGACATTCCATGGTGACCAACGTAACATTTTAGCAAATTGTATGCCTTATTTTAATTACATTCATACAAAATCCTGTGCATTTACGCAGTTTTTCTTACCACAATGCATTTGACACTTGCTATAGTAAATAAGGAATGTGAAGATTAGCAATATTTAGGGCAAAATTTAAAAAAATATCATTTATTAAACACTGTGACCAATGTAACAAAAATTATGCCTTGACATTAGTTACTAGAGTTTAATTGAATATTACTCTGAAAGTTTATCACTTTTACACAAACTTTTTTAATATATTTGGAGTGTATGGTTTTCTAAGCAAATATGCATAGTCACACAAAAACATTTCTTGCAATTCTTATTCAAATAATTTCAACAAAAAAATTTGGGTTGTGACCAACGTAACCGTGACCAACGTAACTTATGATTTCCATTGAGAAAGTAACAGGTTTGTGTCAATTACTAGTGCTGCATTTTGAATTTATTGTATGCTGAGGTGATAACTTTTCTTCAGATTCAGAATCAGCAGGAAATTCTCTTAAAAATGACATATTTTGGTTTCTTTAAAATTTAAAAAAATAAGCGTGAGATTGATATTACCATGGAATGACCCTAATGTTGAATGAATTAAAACACCATATTTTGCAATTTGATGTGAACACCTGTGCTGCAAAATTCATGTGAACACCTCAGGCTGCAAAATTCATTTCTAAATATGCTCGTTCACGTGCGGAATGAGAACGGTGCTCATTAATGGAAAAAATTAATAGCGCGTCTAATTACGGCGTCGAGGAAGTTCATCATCATCTCTTCCCTTTGCATAATTAAGTGCGTCGTCACCGAAGAGGATGCCGTTGTTTCCTTCAAACAACTTTTCGGGCTTAATTAGAAATTGTTTCCTTTAATTTCTTGCGACGAACTCCCCCTCGGGAAGAATCACTTTTGAATGGCTGGATATGTGTCCGAGAGATACCGAGTGTTTGTTTGTATATATTATCGTTGCATAATTAAGGCCTGAGACTCGGGAGTGTCCAGTAGGACTTGTCGCGCACTTTCACTACCATGTATATCTTTCTCTCTCGAACCAAAACCCTTCGGTAGTTGTTCTCAGTGGGGGGTCTTACTTAAAGTAACTACACTGACGCGGACGGAGGCGGTCTTGGCCATTAGCGTTCGTTCCTTCTTGCTATTGTGGTGCGGTAATACCTCGTGAGGGGTGGGTGAAATTCTTTCTCGGACTTAACTACTTCGCCTTCTCGTTAATTTTAACAGACCCCTTCCTCTTCCCGTATGTAAGGAGAGAGCAAGGGAGGGGAGGGGATTTCGTTCGGAACACCTTAATTTGATCCTAGAGAGTGAGAGCCTGTGGGCGATGCACGACTCTGATATTTATAGACCGCGCCGAATTAAAACGTTCGGGCTGGCGTGTTTGAAAACTTCGGGCTAAGTTTCCACAAATTCGCAAAGGATGCTTCATTTCGAATTCGTGGGAGGCGCTGAGAACACACATTCGTTGCTTAAACTGCTGTGTTCCCTAATGCTTCCATATCTGAAAAGCACTGAGGAAAAACAGTCGCAACATTCTAATTAGCCAAGAGAGGATACGTAGTATAAGGAAAATGATTGTTTTACCAGTTATATCCTGTTAATACATTGAAGTATTGTATGCTGGAAAGACGACTGTGATATCCTTTGGTTTGTATTTGAATATTTGATAAATGTGAAGGAATTGTGCTTTATTTATTGTGCTGCATTCAATTATTCGTTATTCCTGTAGATTCAGCTTAAACATAGCCCATCATCATATTTATTCTTGGTACTAATTGGTTCCTTGAAAGTTGGAGGAAATGAAGTCGAAATCAAATGTCAAGTTTATGCATATCATGTAAACTGTATTTTAGGCATTGTGTTGTCGGAATATTCGTTGAATTTTACTTTTATTGTGTTTTAATCCATACCCTCTCTTCTTTCAGGTGAGTGATCTGTTTTTTTACACAACATATACATCTAAATTGGGCCATGACTGGACGGTTGGTATGTATACGATTCAATTTCATACATGTTGTAGCATGTCATATTAAGTATGCTAGAGAAAGTGCGAGCTTCTGATTATCTGTTGAAAAGGATTTAATTAATATTACTCGGAAATGAAATCATTACTTCATGCATGAATGTTCGGTAGCACTTAAGTTGCGATGAAGTATTATGATGTGTCTGAAAATATGGCTGGGTTGCCAAAAAGGAACCGTAATCTCAATAGACACGCCTCATTATATATCTCGTCTCAAAATGTTTACATGCTGGATTTAAAATTAAATTACCTTTCTGTTCGTAATACGTGATGTACGTAACTGATTTTTGCAAAACTGAAGTAAAATAAAGTAAATATTATAGTCAAAGCGTAGTATTTAATATATTCAGACGATGCAGCTTTTGTATGATTTTAGGCTTTCCCGGCGAATGATGCTGATGAGTTGTTCTCGGGTTTCCCACCGGGTTAGGCTTTCCATGATTTCCGACGTTACAGCAAGAGACTTCAGAGTCTCTAAAATGGCAGGAAAGTCTCCTGCCGAAACGTCGGCAATCATGGAAAGCCTAACCCGGTGGGAAACACGAGAACAACTCATCAGGTGCAGCTTTTGTTTGCCAATTAGCAATCAACTGCAGTCACAGCTACGAAAATAAGACGATGCAAACGAAAAAGATACCCTTTGAATAGAGATCTTTAGGAACGCCGCAGCCCTTTGATGTGATTGGGTGGTGCACTACGCATGGCTCTATCGACAATGGCCCTCCCTACTGTTTCGCTGGTTTTTCCGTGCATGTCACTGTATAAGTAGTGCGTTCACGTATCCTTGTGGGTAGGCAGTTTAGTTGTCATGGCGGGTAGTCTACCCGCTCATCGAAGAGGGAGGAAGTAAGTGCTTAGATTTATTTTACGCGCTTCCTGGAACGATCTGCCTAATCTCACACGATTTTCCGGATACGCGTGCGTCATGATGTGCCATTTTACACTAATTGCGTGATTCATACTTTTAATCTATGAAAGCTATTACAGATGCTAATGGTATATGTCCTTTCATCTGGCCTCAAAGCGTGACTTAATGTTGGGAAAATTGATGTGTTAGCAGAATGGGCTGCGTATTGACCGGCGATATCCCCTCGCGCGGTCAAAGTAGGATTCCCAAATTATTTTAGGAGCTACGCAAAGCCTGGCAAATTCCGTGGCACATATTTTGTAGCTGAATTAATAAGAGAATTTATGTTTCCGAATAGTTTGGAAATATGATGGATTATTCTGAAATATTTTTTAAGGATGCATATTTTTTAAATTACTTGATCGCAAATAACCGTATGGACGAGGCTGAAACAGTCGAATTCCTTAGTTGCTCTTTTCGATAAATTCTTTTGAAAACACTTTAAAGCTCTAGACTTGTTCGGGGGAATTCTATGTAAAATCCAAAAGTAAAATGATTAAAAATAAGGTTTAAGGAGGTTATTGGCGTAAAAATTTAAATTGTGATCTTCCATTCAAAGATTGTTCCATGCAGATGTCTTAAACTTTCAAATCTGAATAGGCTACACATTCAACGTCGCTTTGCGAAGTGTGTTATTAAATTCCATTTCTTGTCACCATTTCATGGCCATATTTAATGTTGTCGTATATAGCTCGTGAGTTTGAATTCGATGTATTGCTTATTGCAGTCAAAAATCAGTAATATTCAGAGATCAATATGGTATATATCGGCCAAGGAATGTTGCATCAGTTAACATCGTCATTATCCTTCATCGTCTATAGGACTAGCTTCGCATTAATACCTACAGGGTTCCTTCCAGCAAGTAGTATCACCTTATTTTATTTTTCCCCTAAAAATATTCAATGTTCAATTCAATTCAATGTAAAAAATATTCAATGTCACTCAAGTGATGAGCATGTTATCGATTTCAACGTCTCACAGTGAATGTCACTCACTGATGAATGCCATCGCTTAAAATTCCCGTCTCCTTATTGATTGTTAGCTCAGTAAAAAGCAAAACCTTCTCTGTACCATAACGCTTCATTTTGATTCACCTTCTGAGTTCATTCATTCATTAGAGTAATCTACCGATTAGAGGTAGGTTATGATGAAAGTCAGAGAATATCAAACGAACTCTTACACGTGCCGTGCCCTATCCACGTCTAATATTTCTTTCTTCATCTCAGCATAAGTCCTACCTTTCTTCATCCCGTCCATAAAACCTATTCTATTTCTTCCCCATCCCCGCTTACCCAACATCCTTCCCTCTATTACTGCCTTCAGCAAACCACCATCCCTCATTACTGCTTCCAGCCACCTACCCTGTCTTCCCCTAATCTCATCTATAAGTTTCCTCTCCTCGCCCACCATGTGAAGCACTTCCTCATTTGTCTTCCTCTACGTCCAACGCAACTTCTCCATCCTCCTCCACACCCACATCTCGAAAGCCTTCAGCCTATTTTCGTCCTCCTTTCTCAAGGCCCACGTTTCTACCCCATGGAACGCCACACTCCATATCAAGGTCTTCACCAGTCTCTTTTTTATATCCTTACTTAGGGTCCCCTTCATCGACTACCTTCTATTATCGCACGCTTCCTTCGCTAGCACTATTCTCCTCCTAATGTCTTTGCTACTACGTCCTGTTTCTTCTAGCGTACTACTCAAGTATTTAAATTGTTCTACTTGCTCCAGTTTGTGACTTCCTACTCCTATCACCAGCCTCGCTTTCTTTGTCCTAGAGAATGTCATTACTTTTGTTTTCTTATTATTAATCTTCATCCTTTATTTTTCGCACTGCATTTCCAATGCATCTGCTAAAGTTTGCAATAGTTTCAATGACCGACTGACCAAAGCCTGGTCGTCTGTGAATCTAACCAACTTTATCCGCTGGCCTCCTACTTTCATTCCCACATCTAGCTTATCCCATGCCTCTCTTACCATTTCCTCAGCATAGATGTTAAAAAGCAAAGGCGACAACGGGAATCCTAGCCGCACCCTGCGACCTATAACTGCCCACCCTTATTCACCCTCAGCTACCCTCACCTGAGCCTTCTAACCCATGTATAAGTTTCGGATGAGTCACCTTTCACGCCAATCTATTCCTATTTTCCCCAGTATCTGCATTAGTTTCTCCCAGTTTACTCTGTCAAACGCATTTTCCTAAATCCATAAAGCAAGCGAAAACATCCTGATTATACTATCTGTTTCTTTATTCCCTTCATCTCTCTTAATGCCCTCTCTATTTCACTGTCAAATAACTCTTGTCTAAGGTTATCCTTATCTATTGATTCTTCATCCTATAGATCTAGGCGAAAGGGTCTATTCTCGCTGTCATATAGAATCAACACAAACTTTGTAAATTTCACAATTGATGTAATTCAATACAACCGGTTCCATCACATAGGCCACATCTTCAGGAAGATGTCGCCTATGTTCACCTGAAGATGTCGATCATGCGATGTAACTGGTCGTATTGAATAAAATCTATTGTGAAATTTACAAAGTTTGTATTGATTCTGTCGATATGGATTTTCTCATAGTAACGCCTGAGAATATCGAGTTCAACATTAAGATAGGTTTAGATTTTTGCCATTTAGGTTAATAATCAAGGAGAAATGGATTAATATCAAATAATTTCATAGGTGTAATTAGTTCATCACTCAATATAATTATGCAAAAAAAATCGGAAGAAGAGAAAGAGTTTGAAATTATTACGCCAGCCTTAGAGGTAATGAATTGATGTATGATATAATTAAAAAAAGAATATGATCGATGCAAAACTTTGTATTATTCCGAAATCGGGCTTAAGCGGAGAAAGAATGGGCATCAATTGAAGGCTAATGAGATACAGTTGATACAGAAAAGCTGTATGGGCAGAAAGGGAGACATGGAAAGAATATTCAGACAAGGCTGGTGAAGTAATAAACGAGCTTGCGGAAGGAAATTAGGAAAGAGCATACGGGACGCACTAACAATTTAATGAAAGTAACGTAAGAGATAATATTGGGTAATTGAAGGTGTACTAAGGAAGGAAGACGAGCAGTAACGTCCTGGAGCTGCAGGAAATAAGAGAAACTGAGAAATAATGATGGCTTGGATAAGCAAATGGCTGGCTCTCGGTGGACTCTCAGCAGGGACATTGAATGAAAGGGGAGCGTCAGACTTCCGTTTAGTTCATTGCTCAGCAACACGCTGATAAAAGAGGAGCCATAGTTAGTAAACACAATCCATCAACAAGTACCAGGAGGAGAACAGAATACGTACAATAGAAAGTCAGAAATATGGTATACGCTACATTCTCTTGGGAAGTGAAGCGACGTCGCTCATGCCATAGGAATTAGGAAATTAGTTTTTTTATACACGGTAGACTATTTACAGGTAGAATTAAAATACACTTCGTTGGCAATGATAAAACTTATGGAGATGAGCCAGTTAAGGAATAAATAATGAGCTTCATAAGAATGATGGTATATAGAAATCTCAATTGTTCTACGTTTCTGCAAACATTTATACACTCAGAAGTGATTTTAGTCTGCATAACAAAATTTTCCACTTAATGCAATAGCTCTTACACTACTGAGGAAAGACAAGAGAAAAATAAGGACTAAAGACGAAGTTTTGAACGTGGTGGTTGAATAACGGAATCCATCGAAGGAAATTCGAAAAGGGCAGGTAAAATAGATGAACGGAACGTCTGAAGACTATAAAAGGCCGCAACATCGTTTGAGGAGAGAACATTAGGTAAGCGAAGAAAAGGTAACGGTAATAAACTGTTAACGGTAACAGGCAGTTCAAGACATTTTGCAGCAGATTTCAGAGCACGCCTAGAATATTACATGCGTCAGGTTCTTAATATATATCTCACAGTAAAACTTAAGACCTAAAATAAATAGAAAAACGCAATACCCTTGCCCGAGTTGGGATTCGAACTCGCAACCTTCGGTCTGTCGAGCCGGTTCTTTACCGACCTGGGCGGCAATTGTGGTTCTTCGTCGAAAGTAGATGGGAGTGTACGATACGACCCGTTACCGAGTTGTCTATCGTACGTTACCTTTTATGTTTCTATGAACTTAGCGTACGATATCCAAATCCACGATAGCGTCGTATCCACGGTTGGGATACCGTACGCTATATCAAGAATTAACGAAAAAAGCAATTACGGTTCAACGTATCAGCTGATAACTACGGAGATAACGTTCGGTACCCTAACGAAAGGTTCGTTCTCGCTGTATCTCCGTATCGTGTGTTTTAAATTTGTAAGGCTCTCATAAAAGTTTGCACTTAATTTGTGCGCTGTACTAACGTTCATGACAGACTCCTTTTCCAATATTGCAGCTTATATATAATAGATTGGTATTTCGGAAACAGTACACACATTTAGTTTTTGATGATATTAAATTTCAGTTTCAGCAGTATTTACCACGTATACTATGGAAATAATATGCATAAAAGATCGTTATTTATCACCTATATTTTTGTGAATAACCTGGAATTTTGGTTTTGGTGTACAATAAAAGACTAGGTTGGCTAGTGTTAAATGGCGCAGGATGAAAGGGGAGGTATGAGTGGGCTTGGTGTTATGACTAAAGGTCTCTGCCTGTATGTTTTAAAGTGGACTGGGCATTTCTGTGATGTAGGCTTGAGCGTTGGATGGGGTTGGTATTAAGGGTCGAGACCTGCACCTTTAAGGTATATGTAGAGTGGACTGGATATGTCTGGAATGTAAACATCTGGAGTGTAGGAGTTTGGTGGGTAGTATAAAAGACGATGGCATAGAACAGTTTATTTCATTTGAATTAACATATTTTGGTTTGGAATTTCATACGACCTAAAAAATTATCCAGTAAAAATTCCTAAGACTTTTTCCCGTAGTTCATGTTAAAGTTGAAGAATAAAAGACGTGCAAACATTCACAGAAGGATTTAAGAGGGGAAAAATTGACGCTTTACTGCAGGAAAATTGAAAGTGCCCAATGCTCGGGGTTATAACTAGCAGGCCTGTCATAGGATCTATCATGCAGTGGGCAAAATACCTATGGTAATGACTCATTGTCAACTCTATAATTATTCCAGAATGTTTTAAAAAGTAGTCCATAATTCAATCATGGTCTTCCATCCGATGTTTTACCCTTGTACTTAAGCTTCCAAAGTTGTCATCACTGTGTACTATCATCTCACGAAGTAATTTTTTAGATGTTTTTCTGCTACCTTAATATTATTATCTTTAAAACTCCCTTTTTTCATATATTATTAGCGGAATCTCCATTGTTATATCCTTTTCATTTTTATGATGAAAATCTGTAATAATATTTTTAATGCCACGTAGACATTGAGGAATATTTTTCGGTGTAAGTGAGTGATTATCGTAGGGCCGTAAATGTTTTACTCCTTTCAAGTAAAATGGCATCATATAAGTGATATTAAAAACTGACTTATCAGGATTAAGCTTGAATTTTGGTGTTGACTACCATCTTTATTAGCAATTAATTTCTAGTGTACAATTACACAGCCATCGTCATTTGCTTGGTCAGAATTGAAAGCTTGTTCAATTTTTTATGTTCATGTTTTGGAACGTCAGACATAGTTGCAAATGAAGATTTTTGCTTTCAATTTTCAAAGAAGTGATTGGCAACAGAAAAAAACCGTAATTAGAGATCCATTTGCGTATTTAAATTTATGTGAAATTAACGACTTTTTCGCAATTATTAAAGCTCAATTTGTGCTCGTAATTGGTTCCAGACGATTAAATAAGTATCATTCATTTACATTAGTGTAGTAGCATTGTCGTCATTTTTTATCGTTCACCGGTTTAGTTCCGGATGAACTCGCGGGATGGTTCATGGCTTTCTGGTGTTTGAACGGGTGTAGAGATGTGTACAATCGTTATTTCCGTTCAATCCACTCCGTGCCTCCTTCCAACATTTTATTCCGTTTGTCCCAAATACTTTTAAATTGGAAGCTCGGTTTAGTTTTGTATCAAACTTGAATTATTTTTATTGGATTGACATTTATTTTGATTGCCGAGCAATTTATTCTTCTGATTACTTTAGAAATACATGTGCTCCTATAAAACGCATAAAATTATTACCAGACGTGATCCACCTATTAAGGTAGGTTTAGATGAAAGTGTGTAAACCAATCTTAGGGTATCATAGGCCCAGGCCCCTATCTCCATGGAAGATTTTATTCTTCGGCTCTACCTCTCTTTATTCCATGGATGGAATAAAGAGAGGTCCATGGTCTTCTCTGCCTTGAAATCTAAAAAAACACCGGGATACTTTAAAGGGAATAAGGTGGTAGGAATAGAGAACATACCTGCGTTTCAAAAGTGTATGGGGAAGAATGGAAGAAGAACGGATCTTTCCTCGCTTATTCGTAGGATTTATAAGGATGGAGTGTGGCCGGAGGACTTCACGAAGACAATTATAATTCCAATACCGAAAAGATCTAGGAAAAATATGCTATGACTATGGGAAAATAAGTTTAATATCTCTTGCGGCCAAAGTAGTTCAGAGAATTATAAATAGAGGGCTAGAGTTGAAGGATAACGGATGCCTGGTTGACGCCCAGTTTGGGTTAAGGAGAGGGGCGGGAACGCGAGACACTATAGAAGTGATAAGGACGCTATTAGAAATAAACCAAGCATGTGACCAGGATGATTTTTCTTGTTATGTAGATTTCGAGAAGGCATTCGATAGGGTGGACTGGGCGAAATTAATGGAAGTGTTGAGGAATTTAGGGTTTAATTGGAGGAACCGACGTTTATCACGGAATCTGTATGTGAACCAGGTTGCGTAGGCATGGGTAGCCGATATAGAGCCAGGATGAGTCGTGAAAGGAGTAAGACAGAGGGGCCCACTACCGCCATTGCTTCTTAAAATGTAGTCAGAAGAAATAATGAGGGAAGAGTGGGGGGAGCTGGAGGTTGGAATGAAGTAAGGAGGGGATCTAATAAAGTCAGTGAGATATACAAATGATCAAGCGCTGGTTTGTCAGTAAGCTAAGGGTTTACAGTCTAAGATGAATGCGTTAGAGTGGGAGTGAGAAAGGTATGGGATGTAGAAAATTCGTAAGATGACGAAGATGATTAGATTTTTTAAATGTAAGAAGCTTGCCTTACTATGATGGTGGGAGGTTACAAAATAGAGATGTTGAGCAGTTTACGTTACTGAGCAGTATTTTGGAAGAAAATGGCTTTGCTGGTTGGGACAACAGATATAGAATTTCATTGGCTTAAAAAGCAAGTAACAATGAGAAGGGAATTGATAAGCGTGGCGCTGTATAGGTTGGAAACTTAGCCAATGCGAAAGGAGGATAAGCGTTGAAGCGTTGGCGATGTGGGTTCGGAGAAGGATGAGCTGGGTGGCGAGGAAGCCGAACGAGCAGGTATTGGATATGGTTGGAGAGGAGAGGAAGCTGGTGGCGGAGGCTCAGAGATGGCAGAAGAGATGGATGGAGGAGGTTTTGAGAGTTGACAGCATGTTGAAGAGGGTGATAGAGGGGAGAAGATTGGAGAAGCGTGGAAGAGAAAGGAAGAGGATAGGAATACTGGACGAAATAAGAAAAGGTAGTCGATATGAGGGATTATAGAAGAAGCTAATGGTGGGAAATTCATATGTGGAATTTCAAAGAACTGAGGAACTGGCCGCGCAGTAATTTTAACGGTGTCACCCGCTAATGGTCACATAAATGTGTGAAATACACAGTGAAAAATGGAGATTCCAGTCCAGGCAAATGATTTTTGAAAAAAACACAGGGATCTCAGTTCAGGCGAATGATTTTTACACTGTGAATTTCACACATTTGTGTATCCATAGGTGAGTTACCGATACGATGTAGCAGAATTCAAGATGTTAGGATAAGAACTGTCCAAAAACCTACCAATTAGCTGGTAGAGTACTCAAATGAAATAGGTCCTACCTCTCTTTATCCCATCCATTAAGCCTATTGAAAACATATTGCTTTGTTTTATAAAATATTGGTTGCGGTTAACGTGGTAGTCGGTGGCTTAATTTTGGTCCAATAAATCCATATTGCGTTTCACTTTCGTGGATATCGGATGTGTCCTGTTCAGTCTCTTTTTAATATTATTTGCATATTAATAAATGAGCAAGCCGTAATAAGTGTGATCGTGTGTGGACGTTTTCTCGTATTGGGGAGGATTTTGTTTATTTTTTGTCATATGGCATGTAGTCTCGTGATCTTATAAGGTGGATAGCTTGGTAAAGGAAGACTTGTTTGTATTTTCAACACTCTGACTTTTGAAGTAATTATTAATTGGCTCTTAATTTTGAATATTATTAATATTTAGCAGTACATTATACCGTACAGCAGTGTTTTAAAATATCAAACGTAATAATTCATTCTAATACCAGTCCCAAGATGAGATGCTAATAAATAATAATTAACTGTAAGATATAAATTAATTAAGGACCATTCCGGTTTTCAATATTTATCGGACATTATAAACATATTATTGTTCGTTAAAAGCCACTTGATTTGTAGAAGTATGCATTAGGTACCGTAAAAATAAATAAATATATAAAGATTTCATTTGTACCATCATTCAAAGATATAATTCCGTCATTTTTTGCTGATTGCAAGCACATTTAACTAGAAGAGTTTAATTTCTAGAGGGCCAGTTCGGTTTAAAAAGGGAATGCCGGCAAAACTCTCTTTGTAGCTTTCCTATGGTCGTGTGAAAATCAATCATTGGAAAATGAGGGATAGGATTATTGTCTTTACTTCTTGGTTTCCTGGCAGCTTCCTATGCAGTCCTGGGAGTTCCTTGCATCAGTATATTAAAAAAAAGATTAATATAAAGATGCTGACGTGGTTTATCTTGGAGTATTTATTGTTGTAAAAATTCTTAAATTTTTACGTGTTTCGTCGGCTAAGGTCATTTCGTACATTCATTTTAATCCTGCAATCCGTCCGAGTCCTACGATGCTTAGTTTCAGTGGCTGGAGCGGGAATCAGTTCTTACGTCGTGGCTGGAATTTGACCGGAATATTTGTCGCATTACGGTTGTTTATGATAAATAAACTCCTTCGTGACATGTATTTGATCCTCTTGATCAGTTTTAGGATAATAACCGCTATTTGCTGAAATAAATACGTCTCATTTAATGGTAAGGCAGAAGTATTTCTCAATATCACATTGCCTGATGGCATCATGCATCATGATTATGTATCTGTTTTAATTTCCATGTTCTACAACTCTTTACCGAGAGAAAAATGCTCGTGGTTAGCGATGATTTTGTAGTATAGTCTTTGGTATTCCACATGATAACAGTTACCCTACTGTAAGGGTCACTAGGCTCTCTTATCCCGTCCATTATCCATTCTTCTACTTTTTTCCAAGCGTACGCATCGGCCCATAGATTAAACGACCTCTAGATACGGCCAGCGAGCACCCTTTCCCCCCGATTGTGGTCGCCAACTCTGTAGTCGGACCGCGATATTTATGTTTCACCGTAATTTACGAATAATATATAAAAACAAAAAAGCGGCGAAAACTCATTCCTGTTGTGGTGTGATCGCTGCGCATGTAATTTTTGTCACTTGCGTTTAATTTAAAGCGATAATGGTTCAGATCTTCCTATTTAATGTGAATAATGTCCCGCTAATTCTTTGATGTTGCGATTATCCTAATATTTATGGTTGTCGTGATGAATCAGGCTTCTTTGTATTGAATGAAATGATACAAATTTCTGAAATCTCTTTTTTAACCCCCCCTACTCTAAGCGGTGGCCTTTAGTTCAAGAGGTGAGCACTTAACCTTTTGTATGTTCTGCAGTAATCCTGTTAAGTGTTACCCAGATTAACTTATAATATTACTGTAGTACTTACTTTGTTTGATCAATTTAACCAATAAATCGTGATATTTTAGTATAGTGCTTCGTAGATTTCACAGATGCATAATTTTTTATTGCCCGCACTCTGATGATGAACGCATAAATCATCTTAAATACGTGAACTTCGTTTAATAGGACATCGTAAGCTTTTTAAAATTCTTTTGTATTTAAGTGGTTTATTTGGACTCTTTGTGGGCATTGAACACTTCCAGGGCCATATATTTCTTTTGATGAACTTAATATTGCACTTTCCCGCTTCGTGTAATATCAAAATAATAATGCATAAATTACCGATAAGTTTTTTTACTCAAGTGTGGGGATGGAGGGGTTCTTGGAATGCATCGTGGCTATCAAATCCCCAAGGATACTTTCTATAAAGTGGGTATGGTTTTCCGGTTATGAATAATTAGTTTCTGATGTCTTACTGAAGTATAAAACTGAATGCTTTCTTATCCTTAACCCCCTCCCCATCCCTTCGTCATTACCAAGATATATTCCAATATGCAGTTCATCCATTCTGTTCTCCGTCTCTCTCATTCCTAGTTGTTGAATTAATATCGGCTACCATATTCTTAAGAGGCAGTAAAAGTCTTTCGCTCCACATTACTCAACCGTACAGGATCTTGTAAAAATAAATTTCTTCTATTTCTTAAGTTAATTTTATGCCTAGGTATTAGTTAAAGAACAATCTTTTGTTGTTAGCCCACATGTTTTTGCAATCTTCTTTGTCAACCTTCATTTAATATCTTATTATTTTTCTCAGCGTCCATGTTTCAGTTATTTTGCCAATCGTTGACAATGTGAATGTCTTATTCACTTAACTACAATTTTGTGACTGAATAATGGAGAGGAGTGTAATGATTTATTCTTCAGTCGTGTAATTTCTAAATAACCTTTTTTTCTTCGTTTTTCTTCGAGTCCTGACTTGAAAAAATTGGGTAATGCTTTTATTTTGCTGCTGCTCTAACTTATTTAGCAGTTGGTGGTAAGGGAAATGAAAAGTTTTTTAAAGAAACGATACGAATATTAAATTGAGGAACATGAAAAAGGATACAATGTGGGGTAAAATGTTATCACTATATACTGCAAAACTATTTGATGTGCTTATAAATATTAATTCGTTAAGGAATTACCTGCAGTCTTCCTCATTACTGAAAACTACCCAATTAAACGTTATATTATGAGCCATGAATAAGTCTTCAGCTGACAGCAGTTACTTTACTCATCAGCAGAAAAGTGGGCACTTTGGATTTAACCGAAAATTATTCGTGCCTACGTGTTTTCGCTTTCGTACTAAGGGATCTTAATACCGCTACTTCTGTGCTTGAAATTATCTCCGGTCGGAGACATTTATGTCGGTCGTGGGCAAGAGGGAAAATGAGCGAGATACGTTAGGACACGAAACGGCCCTCGCAAAGCCTCGTCATGCCTTGACCATCGACTTCATGAGCCGGAGGGAATGACAATGCCTCTCTGCGTTCATCCTTGCCTCTCACATATGCTTAGGTCGTATTTCGAAGAGGACGGACGTACGTGTAGTCTTGTTTTTATGACTCAGATAAGTTCTAGTAGGTTGAGTCATTTCAGAGTCGACACTTAAATGGCCTCCCTTTCTTCCATATAAATATTACAACAGCACGTAACATTTTTAAGAACTCTGCGTTTTCTTCAATGAAAATTATTTTGATATCGATGTTCGTTTGTGTGTAGGAATTCTAATTATATCTAAATAACCCAATCTATTTACGATTCGGCTTTAGCGTAGGCTCTGTTTAGCTGGTTTTTATTCCTTCACGACCGCGTATCTAAAACTTTGGCGTTTAAATTCTTGCTAATAGAGAGGAAACATTGCATGATTGGTTCTCCATTTTGATCCTGAAAAGTCGATGATTCGCCGAAAATATTTACGCGCGCTACTTTTTCCATTTTTCAGCGACTTAGCTCAACATTGCCAAATAAGCGTCTTAGAAGTTGTCGTAATTCAGTTTTTTCTTTAATCCCTCTTTGCTAGAATTCATTTTGTGAAGAGTATGTGGGGTATGTGTGATTTCAAACGTGAGTCAACAGTGCCGAGTCATGTGCAACTTAACTCAAACTATGAAAAGGATGTTGTTTTCTTACTTTAAGCCTATGCATTATTGTTTCTTCGATGTGTTCCCTAATGTCAAAAGTTTTAGTTTTCATAATCATGATAATATATCAATGTGTTTCGTTGGATGCATAAGGTTTAAAATTTTGATTACTTTTTCGATTTGACTTGTCCATTTGGCGTGTGTATTTTTGGCATCCACCAAGATATAAAACGGTTTAGCTTGTCGAATAGCATCCAAGGGCCCCTTCGTGAGAATGTGTGCTTTGAGTTGCGTGCCAGTATTTGGATTGGATTGATTCGGGGATTAGTTCTGAGAGCTTTGGGACGAGTTTAAGATTCCTGTTTTGATGCTCCTGCTGTGAAATCTGTCAATATCGATCATTTCAACAAGGCTTCAGTTATTTTAGCGCTTAAATCCATTTTCCAGGGAATCCACCAGATCACTAAAAATACCATCCGATGGCGAAAGCCTCTTGCCTGGTAGTTGTTCCTTTTGGGACTTATCATTTTGGCAGATATTAAGCTTGGCATCACAAAGAGATTTCTGTGTTTACTTCGGGTATTATTCTTAATTTGCTTATCATTTTAAACGCTTAAAATGAATGCTTATCGATTTATACACTAATATGCCAATATTTTGAATGGCAAAGACATGTGAGGGACTTTGTGGTGTAGGCATAAATTTGAGCGGTAAATTAAAGGGGTCTTTTTTATAATTTTTTTTAAAAGAGTAATATCCAAAATCACTTTTTTTTCTGTTTCATTCCGCTATTAGGGCCATATAGTTGTTTTATCATACTGTTTTTTCCGTATTTTTATTTATTTCATAGTATTTTTGCCTGGAATCTTTTACTACCTGCGTGTTTTTGCAGAAGTACGGTCCAACTATCGTAAATGGCAGTTTGGGTTCACCAGCTTGCATCGCGTTATCCAAAAATAAAGTTCTAATGATGCTGGACTCGCTATCCTGTATGTAAGCGAATAGCTGGGTTGGGTTGAATTCACCGAAGTAGGATATAATTATATAGGGTTAGGTGGCCGACAATGGATTAGTGGATGTAATTTAATTTCAATAATGGAGGAGTAGGTTGGTATAGGATGGTATTTTGGAAATGGAGGAAGGGTAAAAATCTGGCGATAGCAATAACTTATCCATTTTACTTAAGGCACCAGGGAGTCCAATGTTGAACGGACTACTACTTTGAGAGCTCACATGGAATGTTGACTTCTTTGATTCGTCTAATCCAATATTCTAAAATCTTTGCCACTTTTGCTGTGATTCAAGGGCGGACCCTGCGCATGGGAAGCCATCATATCAACTCGATAATATAGATCATACTTTGAGGTAAGGGTACAGGTCTCTCAAGGGTATAGCTCTGGGGTTTAGATTTTGTTTGGATGCGTTTATTTAGTACGAAATAATACCTGGTTAATTATTTCTTGCTTGTAATATGATATGCTTTGTGTTGTTTCGAATGTTTGACTTTAGAGAGTCATGGTGAAGAGAAAACGCCGCTGTAATAGGGATCTCGTCTTTCAAAGGAAGTTATACATTTTACCTCCTACGGTGTAGTGAGCCTGCTGGTTCCGTTATGTAGATTGCTTCGAAATAATTTCTCTTCGCCTGCAAAAATCCCCTTTTCCTTCTTCATAATGGGTGACAGTTCCTTGGATTTGATTGATTTCAGAGAAGGACTTATTTTTTCCTCTCTATTTCCTCTAACTACACCTTTCTGCATGAAGTATAGTGAAGCATATGGGGTAAACTGAATGGATGAACTTAATACGCGAGTAAAACTCGTGTCTCAGATCAGTTTCTGATGACACAATCGGTACGGTAATATTTTGCCAAACAGTAAAACTTGAACGGGGGAAATGTTTTTTGCCGTTTTCAAGTAGCACTATCGGTACGCTCTTGACTTTTCATTGATCGAGGTTTAAAAGTATTTAAAGCCGTTATCGGGCTCAGTCACTAATGTTACGGAGCTGCTTTGAAGCAATCAGTTTATTGGTTCGGTTCCAGTCAGCAGATAATGTCAATTCCGATGTTTATGGTCTCATTAACGTGATGGCTGGCGTAAAATAGACGAAAGCGATGCCTGGGTTGGAATGGCCTCCCGAGATTACATTGCATTTGTATTTAATTAAATAATGCTTTGCAACTCTTGTAAAATCGTTGTCGTAAAATAAAAATCAGCCGGGGGTTAGTTCACGACCAAACTCACACGGCTGTCCAAAATATATATTCTTGTTCTCTTCAATCGATTAGCAATGTAACCGATTTGTTTCGGGTCATTTAGAGCCCTGTAATTGGTTTGTATTGTTGCCGGGAAAAAATTACGAAAAAGTAATTACATATCCCGAGGGAGTTTTATTTTCGTTTTAATGGTAGCTTTCAAACATGCTGGGCATGAGTCGTGAGATCGGTACCCTTCTATTTACATTTCAATTTAAAAAATGAAATTGCAGTTGTTCCCTGCTTAGTGTAATTTTTGAATATTCAAATTGGATTAATCTGTGTGAACAATTATGTTACGAGTGCAATATAATTTTTAATCTCGTTGAAAATTGTCATTTTGGTAGTCCAGGTAGTGAAAAATTAACACTTATAAAAGGTGCCCGTTAATTTAGTCTCTTTTAAAAATTTTAGAATAAAGAGTGATATCCTTACCGTGGAACAAGTATGAAAGACGAAGTGGCGAAGAAGAAGAATTTTATCTCTTCTATATCCGTGAGTGTTCGTTGGACACGCTTCCTCCCAGACTCTTCGTAGTACTTCTTCATTGCTGATTCTCTCTTTTTTCTTGATCTTCACCTTTGTAGGATAGCATCACGTTTCCAACAGACTTACATTCTTCTTTGCTCTTCTGCTATCATATTCCGAGAGTCAAAATCTTAAAATTGAAAAGTCTGAGTTGGCTAATTTCTCGAAGCTTTGAGGAAGAATATGGGGATAGGTTCGAAATGGTCTTGGTGGTTATTTTATTTTCGATCAGAACACCCCTTATTATTAAAATATAAATGAATACGCCTCCTCTAATGGTCCATCGCTCCACCATTCACCGGAACCTTCATGTCAGCGGGATCTAGATTATACCTACCATGGAAGCGGCACGTCAATTTTGAGCGCACCCGAACGTAATTCTTCATTAGCCTTCGGAATATGACCTCATTCTGTGATGAACGTCGAATATGCAAAAAAAAATTATATGCACGCCCTTCCCCTGCCTTCCAAGGTCACTTCTTGTCGGGACCAAATTTTGATTTATGGCGTCTCTGAATTGAACCCCCGTCGTAAAACAGACTCCAACCTCCTACACTCCTTTTAGCGTGGAGACACCCTTAAGCTGGTCCTCCTTCCGGCCTTCGTCATCTGACGGCCTCACCTCCCGAGGGAACATGTGCTCCCGAACGACCGTGAGTCTATTGCGTCGATCGAAAGTCGTTCAATTGGTCTCCTACCTTCGTTTTTGTGGATATTGGGTTAGTGTTGAGGCTAGGATACTCGCTTCCCATCCCTGTAGGGTCAGGGTTCGAATCCCGGTGGTGTCGGAGACTTTTCAGCAGAATCCCGATCCATAGTACTTGGGTGCTATGTGGAGTGTTGCTATGTGCCATACTCCGTCCATCATGTGGGAGGCTCCTTCCGTTTTCCCTTCCGGGATCGGGTTGGTGTTGAGACCAGCGTACTGGCTCCCGAAGGACGCGATTAGTGGCTGAGATTTTTCATTGGAAAATCTGACCGTTTTGTATGTTTTGTGGAGAGCATGTGGCTAAAGTGCATCTACATCTACGGGGTTCCGTGCGAGTTGCTTCAAGGGTCTGTGGTAGAGTTTGGCTCAACGTCAGGCATGCACCTACCGTCGAGCACGCTATAATAATGTTATTGACTACTTTACTAATTGTATTGTTAATTACTTGGAAGGAGATTTCACTCTCAACATAGCTTCAATATATATTTATATTTATGCAGGGTGAACACTGCACCCATACGCCACGGGGACCACTTTTAACACTTCAGTCATGCTAACATGCAAAAAACAGTAAAAAATTGGAGGCATTTAATGCAACTGGTGAAGTTAGCATCCTATGCAGAATTTAAATTGTAAAATGAATTTTTTTTTAGAACAACGCTACCTTTTTTCCATTTTCATTATTGGCGGCTTCGCTCACAGCTTTTGTGTTTGTTAATTATTCGCGGAAAATTACTTTTTTAACCTGCACGTCGTGCAATCTATATTTCTCATTTCATGCATGGGATATAACCTATAATTTTAGCTAGAAGTTTTTAATATTCTCTCAACGTCTTCGGAGAAGTTATTTTCCTAAAATTTACGGAAAAGATTGTCTATATTTTAA
This sequence comes from Pyrrhosoma nymphula, assembly GCA_963573305.1. Taxonomy (NCBI): domain Eukaryota; kingdom Metazoa; phylum Arthropoda; class Insecta; order Odonata; family Coenagrionidae; genus Pyrrhosoma; species Pyrrhosoma nymphula. Next base: position 136,984,713 of record OY754333.1, on the reverse strand, counting down.
CTCCCGATGTCATAGTGATTCATCTGTATTCATTCTTACAATTCTCAATTTCACCGTTCGTTGGAAGGGACGCCTCATCCTGGACCCATTGGCATCTTTCGCCGCTGCCGGGCTTTCTACTACCTTTTTTAACAACCAATTTCGTGGATCGATTGGTAGGCATTCCTTTTTAATGGTAGTGGAGTCGTGTACTTATGGATGCGTCGGCGTCGAGGTCACTTTGTACCGCATTAATGAACCCTTTCTACACTTGTAAAAAAGGGCATTGACATGGCAAAAATATAAAAAAACTGAGAAAATAACTTACTAAGGGTAAGAAAAGAGTCAGCAGGCAAAAAGGAAGTGAGGGGTGATAAAAATCAAAGAAAAAAATTGTTTGGTTCTAAATTTCGATCATTTGATTTAATTTGCCTACTTCCTGGAATGATACCCAAGTAACCGACACTGCTTAAAGCTTGACGGACGCTCCAAAGATTTTCATATTCGGCCAATATATGTATCACCGTCTGAGTTAGTGGGAATTATTTTCTTCCATGAAAGGATAACAATACATAGTTTACTAGATGATAGAGTTTACTTGCTTTGGTCAATCCTCAAGACGAGTCCGGCATTTCCTCGCAGGTGACGACCGCAAGGGTACACCCATTCCTTTCTCCTTAGCTTATTGCTAATGTCTCCTCGCCTGGAGTCTTCTGAAATTCTTTTTTAGCGCATTTTACTTAATACGTTCTTTAAATCACAGACATCTCTGGCTTTTTGGTCTCCTTCCTTCATATATCTCTTTCGGGGGAAACTGGTCCCTTCCATCTCATCAGCAACTTTCCTTCTCATTTTTTATTTTTTCTTCCCTCGAGATAAGGGAAATATCCGGAAGTGGTGCTCTTTGCGAGGGGGGTCCTTTGTGATATGGTGGTTAGGTTAATGGATTTCCATCACGTAGTGCCCGAGTTGGACTCCCGGTAGAGCGGGGATTTTATTTTTGAGGAATCCCGATCACTACTTGGAGGCGTGTGGAGAGGTGCGTCAGGTGCATTAATTCATCCGTGGAATGGAATTTGCAACTGTTGGCCCCTTAACGCTTTTCATTAAAGCGGGCTGAAGCCGACCTCAGATTTCTCTCCACCATTCCTACATCCCCCTAGTAAACTCTATTTTACCACCAACCCTCAGAGGCGGTCTCAGCGGCGCAAATGACGTCAGTTGTTGGGTCCTCCCAAAAAAATGAGAGATATTGATATATTGAGAACAAGTTAATTCAAAACCCTCAAAAGGTTTTGACGTTTCTGCGTCATTCTGAGACAATTATCTTTATGCATTAAGGCGTTTTTATTTTTTTATTCATTTTTTCTCTCACACTCACAAACATTTTGTTCGTGTTCGGAATGGGATTTGAAACCGCGGCCTAAGAACTGCTAATCTGGCACGTTTGCAACCTTTCCACAGCAATTGCCGATAGTAAACGATTCCTGATTCTCTAAGCATAGCAACATTTTTCCTTTTTTGATAATATTTGGTTAAACTATGGTTCGTATGTCATTTCCTGGGGAAAGAGGCTATTCTCTGTTCACCCCAAAACTTTCCCTTCTTGTTCCTTCTTTTTTTCTTCTCTTGGGAAGGTGGTTGAGCAGAAGAGGGAGGCGAAGTAAGTAGTTGATGCGGGAAGGGAAGGTGGACCTCGCCGGGGGAGAGAGGCAGAGGAGGTCCCGCGAATTGTGGAAGCGTGCAGGTGGAAAATATATATGGCAACGGGGAAGCCAGTTCGAGTCAGGTCCAGCGGAAGGAATTGACTCCCTCTTCCCACCCTTATCCCTGGCTCCTGCCTAAATCATCCTCGCCGTGTTTCTCGCCACCCCGTATGACGTCGCATCACCAAAGGCGGGTTTCCTCGTGGATGTTCACTATTATGGAAGTCTCGAGTGTAGTGAAATGTCGATGTGTATCTATACTTGTTGGGGTTCATTCTGCGTACACGTTACCTTTGACATTGCTACTAAAAATAGAGTGATGGGAGTAAGCTAGCTATGAATATTGCGATTTCGAAAATCGCTGAATTTAGTGGCAGTTAATGCATTTTCACACCACAAACGTCCAGTTTTACACGAGTCCAATGAATGTTTACCTTTGTATGAATTAGATTATATTTAAACATAAATCTACGTATAAATCGTATTCAGATTTAGAATTATTATGTTGTATACTATTTAAGACAAGGACAGTCACAAGCCTTCGTTTTTGTCAATGTATAACGACAACAAATAAAAAAATACTTATCTTTATAAAAATAATAAATTAATTGGACTTGATTTGTAATTTTCTGCCCACAGCCATGTGATTAATATTTTATTGGATATTATGCGATATATTCGTGGAATCGAAATGCCACTTGCAGGAAAAATAGAAGACTATTTTCGTACAAGTGTGAGCGAAGTTGAGCGATTACAACCCTTATCGACCCCCACTGACATAGAAGTCTGTGCTTACACACCCAAGTGCTACTATCAAGCTACTTAAGTTTATTGTTCTGGGTGTAACTTTCTTGTGAAATAAGCCTTAACCCGAGTTTTTAAGATATTTCGACATGTTGAAGGTATTCATGCTGAATTGATAAGTAAGAAATTTTGTACCACCAGAAAATTTGTGCTAACATTTTGTAATGTGAATGATAGGTTGCTTATATGCTTAGGTTAAGCAGCATCATGTAATTTTAAATGCATACATGCGATATATGCTCATAAAATTGCATGGTACAAATAATTTTCGTATAAAAGCGACTCGTATATCATGTGGGATATAATGCGATATCATACGACTTCCGATGGGAATGCGATGAGCGGTGCAAATACGTCGTAAATGTGAGTTGCAACATCATTTTTCATATATATGATAAGTGCAAAGCCGTTCGATATGCTACATTTTGCTAAATGAATGAATGCTCTATATAAAACCGTATAAATTACGATGTGTATCAAATATTCGTTTGATTTTACTTGCGATCTGAATGTAAGGGGCAACTTAAACGTACCTACTATACGAGGCGAATTTGGAGTAAAATATCCACCGGTTTAGAACTCTAAGGCTATATTCGTTTTCATGCAAGAATTATATGATATTTTTTACCATGTATATGGATTATGACATCTAATACAATTCTATCCGTTAGCTTAGCGCGTCGATACATCAGTAGTGGTACATCCCATTTCTCTCATGGCCTTTTATACTAAATGGGGCATATGGCTTCGCCAACTCGTTGTGTCCACTTCATGCGATCATATGCGTCCTCCTCTGAATTCCTCTTCTTGCTCATGTCCTGCTTAACGTGGTCTTTCAGTTGCTTACTTAGCCTTTAGTGAGGTAATTTTTTTATTCTTGGTTTTGATTGCAGATTTTTGATTTTTTATTTCAACCTCTAGTCTCCCTATGTCATGGCTTTCCCACCTCAATCTCGTACTTTTGACCTCTGCCACTATATCTGGTGTTTGTTAAAATCCCTAATCTCTCTTGTGTATTTAGTTCTCTTGTTTTTTCCCTCTCTTGTTGCTCCAGAGATTGTTCTCGATATTTTTTTTCGAATATAACCAACCCTCTCTCCTTGTTTTTGACTAATATCCATGTTTCATAGAGTAGGATTTGTTAAATGCAAAATTTAAAAGTATTAAGTTTGTATAGTTTTGTAGCAGTTGGAATTTTTTCATCTAGTTCTCTGTAGTCTTGAATAAAATCCGTGTTTATGGTCCTTACACTAGAGTTGGTAAAGTGATAGATTCATAGGTTTCCAAGTTTGAATGATTTCATAGCAATTCGAATACCACCAACCTTTATTTTGCATTCTAGCCTAAAATCCAACTTTTGGCTCCATGCATAAGCATTGGTCTAATGAGTTGTCGTTATTGTATGTTTCCATTGCAACTTTGATGCTAGCTTTTTATTTGAAGCATCATTGGTGATCCGTACTTCTACATGCGTCGCAACTTGATTTTCTCATTTAAATATAGTACATTCATGCCCAAAACCGTCCTGCTTTACCATTCCCCACAAAGCCAATTCGAAGCTGTCCATCCACCCGCCCTCCCATCACCCTTCTCAACCGTCTCGCCACCCCTAGCAGTACTAACCGCTCCCCGTTCACCCTGAATCCGCACCCCCTGGGCACTGCCTCTTGTATGTCTTCTCACCATTCCCAGCCCTCTTCCCCCGAATGAAGAGAAAATAAAAAAGGGTAAACTTTTATTAATTTCGTGGAGGGACAGGTTCCGTTTCCAATGAGGGGAGGCATAGTAGATGGAAAGCGAGTGGTCTAAATATATTTTGCCGGAGTCAGAGGTCTGAAAGGGAAGGAAGAGGGAGGGAAAATAGCGCAATTCAGCCCTTTTTTAAACTTACCGGTGCTTTATAAAGTTTTTTTTTGATTCGTTCCCTCTCGTATTACTGATGATTGAGGTTCGTTGGGTAGGTTCCATGCCTCGTGGCGTTTTGTGGGTGGTTTTATTTTAATGTTATTTTCGGTACTTTTATTTGTCAACTGAAGAGGGTGACCGTGAGCGGGTTTGAGTTGTTTTTAGTGTCTTATTTTTCGGAAAGTTAAAAATTAAGCGGAGGGACATTGGCGGGACGAAAGTTTCTCTTGGTCGGAGGGTTAAGGGGATGGTGAGTTTCGGGTATAAATGGATTTTTTTAAATGCTTTATAAGGTTGGAGGGTGTCGATCATGAGCACGGGAGTAACTTTCCCTTCCACTTTGCCATCTTCATTCTCCTATATTCCCCCTCGATTGAAGGGAGCGGGGATGACTTTTCAGGGTTAAGGTATAGGGCCCCGGGGAGTGAAAGAAGGAAAGGGGCGTGTTTTATTCCCCTATTCGGCCGGGTGATTTGGGACCAGTGGGGCAGAACACAGGTGGTAGAGTTTTGGGCAGGAGTTCTTGACGTTAAAGAAGGAAGTGACTGGAATGTGGTTCAAACCAGAGATCGTGGCTCTTTCTGAGTTTAAGTTTCTGGTTTAAAATTAGCGTTAAATTTAGGTTTTAACCTTACAATGTCAGTTGATTAGAATGCTTACCTGTGATAAACGTTCATATTTTTTCGATATTCGGTTGGATATTTGTTTTAGGGCCACCAAGCAACAGATAGGAGATGGGTAATATCAATGACTCCAAAATTTTGGAGGCACCACTATCTTGGCTGGATACAAGCAAGAGTGGTTTCATTCAATGGAGTAGGTGGTATTATTTTACTGTGCCTTATTGTGTTTAAATATGAAAATATGCTCACAATTCATATTTAAAAGCAGACAGTTTAAAAATAACGAAAACATAGAGGAACATCTTTATTTTCTCTAAGCCTAAGGACGAGCGTATATAATACTATGAACAACATGATTACGTCAAGAAGAAGTTTTCTTCAGAAGATGTTTTATTGTTTTTTTGACAAGCAGAATTCATTCCGGTAGGATCTTTCAATTGTATGAGAGTCTCCAAGAGCACCTATATATCTGAGTTAAATGGTCAATTCCTGGTATTGGTTTTTCATAACTTCAGCTCAGTTAATCGGTCTTCTCGCTGTTCTCATTTTAATGAAAAACTGCTCGATACCAAACTGAAATCTCTTTAGTGCCTTGTGTGCTTCCTCATAACCCCTGTAACAAACTCAAGTAATAAATTTAGCGCGTTAGAAAACCTGGAAAGCGTGCTAAACGTTGAAGTCTATGTAATTTCTCAATAAACTAAAAGTCTACTGCTGAAACATTTCCCTATACAATCGGAACGGTCAACCATTTTTCTATCTTGCATGTTTTCCATCATTCAACCATCTTGTTTCCGCGAACAATTATTTATCTGGTTTACCTTTGCCTGTGATTGCGGTAGTCAGTGCAACGGAGCTCGATCGGTCCTCAAATCCTATGAAATGGTTCCTGCAAGATAAACCCGAATTCACCCGGGAAATCCATTGGCAGATTAACCGTAATTCAAGACCCTTTGGTTCCCACCCCTTGCCCGTCTTCCGACCCCCACCCGGTTGTATGCAAGCGAATCGAAGGGACGGAAGTGAAAGATTTGGGGTTGCTGGCGGTTGGAGGAACACGGAAGTGTGTGTGGGGGTGGGGGGGAGGGACTGATTGAGGGAGTGAAGGACAAAGGGTCGGTCCTAGCAGTAGTTGGGGTGGAAAGGGAAGGGATCGCGAATTGCGAAGGGTTAAAAACTTTTTAAGTTAAGGGCCGGTTCGAGAAATTTATGTTTCATTTCCACTTTCGACTCTCAACCACCCTAAAACACCTCACGCCTCTCTTGTCTTTCCCCTTCCAACCCTGTTCCTTCCAATCGTTCCTCATTTTATTCGGTAAACTTCAAACCTTCTACCGTCTCTAAAAAAAGCATCCACCTTTTTTTGTGGAGCAAAAACTTTTTCATTTCTTCCGCAACACGTCTAAAAAGTTCACTCACTCTTTAGTTCTTCCACTCCATCCCTCTTCTCGATCTGCTGCCCCTTCTTACACCAGACCCACTACCTTGTACCCGCGATTTTAGTAGGGGCTTTTAATTTTCGAAGGGACAAGGATGGAGAAGGAAAATTGGCGGCCAGCGAAAATTCATATCTTTTTCTCATTCCGCGATGGAGGCCAAACCTTTTTAGGTGTATATTGTTTGTGAAAAACATCGATTCATTTGAATTTGTTACCTTCGTGGTGGTTTCATGAATACGAGGTACAAAAAATATAATTTTTCTCTGATTATTCAAGTCATTACTATATGCGTTACAGTTGACAAGAAGAGAAAGGCATTATTTTTATAATCTGTCACTCGATTATGTTGTATAAATGTAGGTTTGTTGCAATGGTGTCGGTACATTTATTTGGAGTTGGGGTGTTAGTTCCTGTCCATGTGAATGCCCAATGAGGTTATTTTCCATATGGACGTTTCTTTAAATGTAAACAAATGTATTTTATTTGTAGTTTTGTGTGCATTCATGCATTTGTAATTTTTTCATCCAAGGGCAATAATGGAAGGGATTTAAAAAAAGACTAGTGTCCTGAGCAAATGAAATCAGTAATTTAAAAAAAAGGTCGTAGAACACTCAGAACTTTTTAGATTTGGCATCAGTGGAGCATGAGCAAAATGCCATGCTCAACGAAGTAAGCTCAAAGGATTAGGACTTGGAAAAATGCTGAAACTACAAGATTCTGATGGAAATTAGGCTGTTTAACGTAGAGAAGAATTTTGTAGTGTGTTGTTGGAGATAACGCTTCGGAAGAAGGAAGATAGGAAAAGAATTGGGTCACCGGATTGCATGATGCAGGTACTATTACCAGTTTGTTGGAAATATTCCTAAGCTCAAAATGGAGTTGTGAAGAGTACCGGGTATCCATTGGAGAGAAAAGGATCTTTGAAAACACTTTCAGTTCTTCTCACAGTAGGATACTGTAAATAAGGTGAGGAGTAAAGGTAATAAGTATCATGTATATATATTCTAGTATTTTTCTTTCGATGGGGCTATTTTATAGCAGTTTCAATTTTATAGCATGTGTAATATGGCCGTAGAGTCATCGAGTTCCACATTATATGAACAAAGACAGACTCGGTTACCCTAGTATGGTGAATTATTACTTTTTTAAGAACATTTAAAGACAAGCAATATGATTAAGGTGGAGAAGCATGAACCAAGCCCAAAGACGGAAATGCGCTGAAATAACAATCTGCTTGCCCCGAGCGAACCACTGCGAGTCCGACCTAGAATTTCACGTACATAATATTATTTTAATAATTCTTTTAAATTTTTGGAATCGATATACTCCGTACGCTCTGCGTCCCTCAAAAGGCGGAAACGCAGCGCGCGCGGCTCTGACGCCGAACGAGCTCCGCTAAAATTTGATGGAGAACTTTTCCCGGTACCCCCTTTGTTCTTGGGCTGAGCCGAAATAGTTTTTGCTCAGCTGCGTGTGGTAATTTTTGGCTCTCGGATCCGAGGCTAAAAGTCCAACTGCAGTCAGGTTTGTCGTTTCATTCATGCCAGGCTTTATGCTCCTGCATTTGGTTTTTTTAAGTCCCCCTTCCTCCCCTTCACCCCTCCCCCCCTTCAGCCTCTCTTTCTGAAATGACTTCATGAAAATTCGACAAAGGGTCTTGTATTTGAATTGAGCGAGTGTGCTAATCGGATCCAAAAAGCAGCGGGACGAAAGAAACGCGGAAATTTTCTTGCTCGAAATGAATACAGTTTTTTTTTAATTTGTTCTCCGGGATAAACGGGCCATGAAGGATTGGTGAAAAAAATAAATTACGTATTTTCAAACTCGGGTCAGAGGCAGATTGAATGAAACGATTAAAATCCTATTAAAAACTCCTGGGCGAAGCTCGCAATTTTGTTCTCCTGAGTCCTTGAAATATATATCCACGGGCATAATAAATCTGTGAATTTCGTGTCACAATGAATGTCCCGTGAGAACATTGAATTAACACAATGATAACTTTGTGAATCATTTTCGATATACTTAATTACGTTCGGATGAATTTCACTTCATGCTGTGCCTTATTAAAATGGATTCCGTTCTCTAGAAAGGTTTTATTTTACTAACCTTAATAATTGGTTATCATTCCAAAGTGGTACTGGCTATAAAAATTGTGCCGTGCACAATTGGTAATATTGCATTGAGCTTAGAGTGCTTTTCATTGTGTTGACTCGTGTTCGTTGAAGCAGCTATATCTTTCTTGACAATGGACGACGGAATGAGTAATTGGTATATTTGCGCAATATAGAACTAAGTATTTCTGAATAACTCTTAAATAGTTCCGGAAACCATAATACGAGGAGACTGTCAGTGAACTTCGCTCGATCGGCGCAAATTTTCATCTGTCAAAAGTTTCCTATTTTTGCTCCATAGTTTTGGGCTGCATATATGTATGCGAGTGGTAAATCGACGGAAAATTGAAATTTTACTGCATTTTTTAAAAAGTAAATTGCATTGTCAACTCGGGATTCATTTCAAACACCTACTTTACTCCTAGCCTTAGTCCAGAGTTTATCATCTTTGATTCTGAAACACCACAATTACGTTATTTCTATCTTTTTTAATAGTGAAATATAAATTTAGCTTCAAAGTATATTCATGTTGGCTGATCTCGTTTTATTGGTGTATATCGTGATTTTTTGACGCGCAAATTGACGAACCGTCTTACCGTGATGATGTTTATTTTACGAAAAAAATAAAGATTTTATGTCATAATTTTCATTAATAGAATACACGTAGTTTACTTAGTGCATAGTACACGTAGAATACATAGTTAAGTATATTTTTGTTCTTGAATTTATGCGAAAGGTTGGTGAATATTGTTCACTACAGCACAGCTCTTGGTCGTGCTGAGTAGTGCTCTCCGTTTCACGCACTCGGTTTTAATGTGAAATTGGAGGCATTGAAGACCGTGATAGGAAGAAAACGAAGTGAGAAAAAAAGCAAAATGTTAGTTTCACGTGGGTGAGAAAGAAAATGGTCCGTGAATTTTGAAGAGAGAAGAAAAGAGAAGTTTTTATAGTTACAATGGACCATTTACGGCCGTGAGGGAGGGTTTAATGTTTGTAAGTGCGGAAAGGAGAATAAAATAATGGTCATATTTGATGGCGTGAAAGTTGGCCGGGTAGAAACCGGACTTCCTAATATTGAGTATGATATCTATCTTGATAATGAATAACCATTTCATATTCTCCGTGTTTAAAATAGTTGGCCCGGTCATGGCCCATCAAAAGACTGCCTGCAATAGATGCAATACCTATGAGATGCAGAAAAAAAATAATGAAGTTATTTCGCCGAAATATTCTTGCACCGGAGCATTCTAGTGCGTGGGGGATCTGGTTGATGAGGTGGTGGGAGTAATGGCCTCCCATTCAGTAGGCCTCGGGTTTGAACCGCCGGATTGCAGAGATTACTACTAGAAGAGCTTTCAGAGCAGTACGCCATCCTTTGGATGAGACTATATATATATATATATATATATATAGTCTCATCCTATATATATATATATATACATATATATATATATATAGGATGTATATATATATATGTATATATATATATATATATACATATATATACTCAATCATACGAAAATGACGCTCAAAGGCGCGAATAAATTCATACATTCATAGGAAAATGGAAATGGATAGGTACACATAAAAGGACGAACACAGGGTTTGGTGGGGAAGATGAAAATGAGTCAAATCCAGACAGAAAAAATTTTTTTCTGCCTGGATTTGACAGGCCTGACACACCTGACCGGCAATTGGGAGATCCGGGTTCGTATCCCGGCTAAGGTGAAATTTTTTCTGTCTGGATTTGACTCATTTTCATCTTCCCCACCAAACCCTGTGTTCGTCCTTTTATGTGTACCTATCCATTTCCATTTTCCTATGAATGTATGAATATATATATATATATTATATATATATACTAAAAAGCTTCTTACCAATCAAATCCTGCCCCCCTCTGCCAATTACACCCCTCGGGCCAAAACCCACCATCCTGACAGACTCAGCCCCATCACCACATTCTTCCCTGGCTCCCATAAAATCAGAAACATCCTCCGCGTTCTATACCCAATTTTAAAGAATAATAATTCCACTGCCCTCCTATTACCTTCATGTCCCACCGTATTTTTTAAGCGTCCCGCAAACCTGCGAGATATCTTAAAATCTACGAAACCCACCCTTCAACCGACCGCCCCCTCTCCACCACTCTCCACAACTTGCAACCGTCCTCGGTGCAAATGTTGCTCCCTCCTACGCTCTTCTGCTACGCCCTCTTCCAATAAATCTTCCTCAGCAGCCAACTGTACTTCTACAAATATCGTTTACCGTCTCTCGTGCAATTTCTGCCCGGCATTTTATGTTGGCGAATGTACTACCCCGCTTTCAATACGAATGAATGGGCACCGCCACTCCACCACATGTCCTCCCTTCATTGATCCCATTCCTAAACATACCGCTTCCCATCGTAAGACCTTCAATAAATGTTTCTCTCTCTCTATATTAGAAGCCCTCCCCGAATCAGCAACTAATATTGAACTGAGGACTCGCGAGATGGCTTTCATCTGGTTCTTAAGAGCATTTGAATCGCCCGGGCTTAACTTGGCCCACTGACCAATAGCAACCCCTTGCTCCCGCTCCCCACCAGCTCCCTTCCCTTCTCCTGTTCCGCTCCCCCCCCCACCCGAGGTAACAGACCACTAGTTAGTCTCTTGTCGTTGACGATGGCGGCTTGCCCGTCGAAACGTCCGCAAATTATTCTGTGAGTGTCCTTTTAATTTTCGTGTGCCTGTGTTTTAAAAGTATTTTTATATTTGTGTGTATATATATATATATATATATATATACACTCATCCATTCGAAAATCAGACGCTCATAGGCGCGAATAAATTCATACAATCATAGGAAATGGAATGGAAAGAACACATAAAAGGACGAACACAGGGTTTGGTGGGGAAGATGAAAATGTGTCGAATCCAGACAGAAAAAATTTCACCTTACCCAGGATCCTTCTTCCCCACCAAACCCTGTGTTCGTCCTTTTATGTGTTCCTATCCCTTTCCATTTCCTATGATTGTATGAATAAATATATATATATATATATATATATATATATATATATATATATATATATATATCACGTGACACTTTGCATACGTATTCTCGTTAGTGATATCTGTAGATATAAGTGAAAAAGATTACATCATACTGATAAGGTTTTTGGGCAATTCTATACGATTTAAACCCGTAGCCTTATGGAACATGACATATGTTTCGTAATAATTCGATGATATATCCACATTGTCTTCTAAACGTGAAATTATATATGTCTATTGATTATTATTGCTGCTAATAAATATCAAGGAATCACGTCGAGTCCTATATTCGAAAAAAAAACATATTTCAATATAATTCCGTCTAAATTACGAATACAGCACCGAAAACTTAAGTAATATCATTCTTTAATGCAGGAAAAAAAATTGTATTTAAATTTTGTATCGTTTCCATTGCTGCTGGTTAGTTCCACTGCATAAACAGATGCCCTTAAATAAAATGTGACGCTAGAATTTTTTATGCTTACTTAAAAAAATATTAAAATGTACTCTCAATGACCCACGATTACCGTTTCAGCTACCTTTAGAGCAAGGTTATGCCGACTCTGGATGCCTCTCCACCCTTCGTTAATTCTCAGTATAATCCTTCCGTACCGACCCACCCTATTGTTCTAATGGCGTGAATGACTTCACTTGTCGATCCCCTCCCCAAATAACCAGCCAGGAAATCGAAATGCGTGTCCACTTCAACATAGTGGCACGTTAATGTGCTTTCTTGACCCTTTGAAGTGATTTGAATCCGCGTCCCCGAGATGGAGGATCAATCCCGAAAGAAACTTAATAACCGAAAGGGTAACGAAAATATTATATGCATAAAATATCAAAGGGAGCTCAGGGAGGGAAGGATTGGCTGAGGGAAAGAGGTGTGGGGAATGAGGATCATAGGGCAAGGGAGTAGGGAGGAATATAAATGAAAGGATAGTGTTGGGTTGTGGATGGATTTTTGGGTGGAGAGGGAAGGACAGGAAGTGGTGGTGAAATGGTTGGAGAGAGAGAGAGGTGGTTATATAAAAAAGCGAGGGGGGAAAGAATGTGCGACCGGTGAATTCTTCGCGTTGAAAAATTGCGATTTTATGTCACCTCATCGATTCTTGCTCTCGCGCGGGATAAAATATGGCGCGAGTCCGTTGGAAGAGAGTGTCTGTGTGGTGGTGGTGGTGGTGGGAGCTCTTTTTAATTTTATTTTATTTTTCATTCATCCCCCTTTTTAACCCCTACAATCCCCCGGATCTTTTCGGAGGAGGGTCGCGGGCCAAAGCTGGGAGAGGGAGGAGAGGCGGCCCTGGGATTGGTCGATTTGTACGAAAAATTTAATTACTGCGGCAATATGTCTCCACGGGTCAGGGTTAGTTTTTCGATTTTTTTTTGGACTGGGGGACCTTTCTCCCACTATCGGTCCCCAACCTCCCCCCAATCGCCAGCCTCCCACCCACCCCCGCGTGATATCAACCCCACCGACGTCACACATTCCAACTATTGAAAAAACTCGGTTGGGAGCAGCTAAAGGCTCGGAAGTTTGCTCCAAGGGCTGAGATTACCAGAAAATTTAGATCGCTTGAGTTTTAGCTGGGTAGGAATAGTTTAAGGCCTACTGCGAAAAATCCGATTACTAGAGCGTTTTCGTTGGCACACGTGGAATGATTATATCATGAATATGACGTCCGAGCGGAAATGGAGTGAAATATTCTAGACCCTTATTAATTTTCTATGTAGGCTATTATCATTTTGCACCTCGTGCATCTGTAATCATTCGGTTTTCTAATGATTTGTTTGGTTATAGGGGCAGTATCTCCTTCGAAATGCGTAATGTCGGAATATTTCTAAACGCTCCCACACATCACACCAGATTGTCCTGCCAGTAAATCTCTTTAGCTTCTCGTACTATGTGCCTCCCTTCCTCTTTTCCACAAATCCTACAGGTAACGGGACGGGAGTAATGTGCTGAAAATTGCTGTACTCTTAGATTCTGCTCGAGGGAACGATCCCAACAATCTCAGCCACGTATTTTAACTTGTGAAAACAATTTGATCTAATTAACTAATGCCTTTTGAGTATTCTTTGGCAATGGTGTAATTTAGATAGGTATGCGAAATACCTACTGCCCATGATTTTTTACTCATTAGTGAATTAATTCTATCTTTTTAGAGGTAAAAAATCAAAATAATGTCGACGCTCTCTAAAACTAACGTAACTACTGCTCTTAGTATTTTTTTCGTGCTTACCTAACATTCTCCCCACCATCAACTACCTTGACATACTGTCCCGCCGCTGCACCTTACATCTACTTATTTACCTTTGCTTTATCTCTTGAGCCAATGTCCTCTTCTCCCATACTATATCTAATACATCGCTATTTTTTTCCTTCCTAATCTCCATCTATTGGGTAGATGATATTGGCAAAACAAAAGAACGGTCGAAAAATGTCGAACTCGTCACTATCATATGTGCTCTGCCATATGACGTCCGTCACTATCATGTGATCATAAGTTGATTATATGGCAGCCCTGGCTGCGAACTCACCGTACGTGGCGGATTTCGTGTTACATTTCTTCGTAAAAATAATACTTTCCAAAAATTAAATTCTTCGTAATATTTTATTTTCTTCGAACCAACGTAAAATCCTGCTATGTCTGTCTTCCAAGCAGTAGAATTTCTTCTTCGCGAGAGCATTAAACGTGACTACAACAAATGTTGACCGAGTCACTAATTCAAAATCTATTAATCGTCATTTTCTTATTAGAAATTATTTTTACTATTCGCTCACTTTTTCATGGCTGGTCCAAGCAACCCGTGCCACTCTCACCCATTCAGTGCGGCTCGTCGGTTAGTGCGTGGATGGTCGGCGTAGTTGTCGCTCTAATCCCTCAACGTAATGTCGCAGTTTCCCGTCTTCAAATCCTCGGTGTGATATCACCCGCGAGCAACTCTTTCCCGCCTCCACAATGGCGCCTGCACCCCGCTCCCATTCCTGGGGGGGTGAACGGAAATGGCCATACCACCCCCACACCCCTTTCCAACTCCGTCCTTCCTGATTTTTTTCGCTAAGGTTTTCACCCCGATAAAACCCCTAGGGAATAAATCGCCGTCGAATGATAAGAATAAATAATTTCAATTCCAGCACGCACCCTCTTCTCAAGGAGAAGTCGCTCCACGGTCTGAATTTATGGGCCAAGATGTTCTCTCTCTTCTTCAAGAAATGGGGGAATTGTGCGAGAAATTGTGCGGAGGAGACCCTCCTAACCCGTAGCTACGGGTTAGGAGGCTAAGATTGGAGTGGAGGAAATTGTCAAGGAGGAGGGCATTCTGCGCGTATGTGTTCTGTTGGGTCAAGTGGTGGAATTCCAGTGGACGTGATGGGCATTGTTAATGCCGCCGTGGCGTTTAAAAAAAATGTCCTCTCACGTTCTTGATATGCGTGGTCCTGTATTTTTGATTGCCCTTTTCCACCCCTTTCCACGTTTCGGTATCTCGGTGGTAGTTTGCATGACCTCAAGCTATTGTGCTGGAAATTCAATTTTGACAGAATAGTAATTCGTTTTGTCGATCCGTTTTGACCGTTTAGTAATAGTCCGTTTTGACGATCAAAAGAGCGAATGATGAAATAAGGGATATCCTACTTGCCTGAAACCAGGTTGGGTAAGTTTTAATTCTGCGGCTTATCATATACATGTATATTGGAGGAGACTATTCATGCTATGTGTGCTAATATTTGGACCGTCTAAAGTAAGTAAAAATGTAGGAATGTATAAAACCGAAGTGAATCATTGATTTTCTTTGTTTTAATGAAATTCTTGTCATATTCTTTTTATTTTCCACGCTTGTCTTTAGTTTCAAAAATTGGACTTTTCTAGAATAAAGTACTTACAAATGATATTAAAATTTTCTCACACCCAGATGGCTGCCTGATCTCACTCTTAGTCGGCGTTTTTGTCTCTGTCTCTCTTGGAAATGATTAATGATTATTATGAGTCTAGTATGGAAGCTTGGCAAGAGCAGTTATTTTATCCTTCGTTTTAAGACTTGAATCAGAATTATATTCCTAAGTTCCGTTACTCGCGAATGTCTTCGTGTTTTAAATCAAATTAGTATTTGCTTTTATTAGAAGCTAGCCTTGGAAGGAACACGGTGGTTATGAAGTAAGGATCGTTATTATGTGCTTATGAAGTTAAGCAAAATATTGAGAGGAGGTTGGTGTCGATAAGATGAATAAGCTTGAATTAGGAGCTTTGGGAATTTTCAGTTATAAAAGCATTGGCTGTGGAAGAGAAAGATTATCTCGGAAAGGATTCAGGGAAATAATTGGTATTTAAGACAGCATAAAGGCAGGAATTATATCATGAGGAAATGAAGAAAGCGCATTCACATAGCTCATTTTTTAAAGGTTAATCTGTCTTCGGTAATGTAGCTTGTTGAAAAAGTATTCTATATGCGTGACTGCGCACTTATTTCATCTCGCCCGGTTATCAATGGCGGGCTCCAAGGGTAGGGGCAATTGCCGCCCCCCCCCCCCCCCCCCCAAACCCCATGTATTTAATTTATTTTGTCTTCATTTTACACATAGTTTGTTACGATTTCCCGGGACGAATCCCCCCGGACGCCCCTTTTCCTGGGAATTGTTACGTTCCTTCAGAGCCAATGATACCCCCCCCCCCCCCCCCCCCCCCCGGTTGCCCCCTGTCCCCCGAACCTCTTGTCTGGAGCCGCCCCTGCCGATTATACTAGAGTTTTGACACGTCTTAAATGTAAATATATGGCTATTTAAACATATAATAAGCCGGTTAAACTGTTTCCAGTAGAAAATAAATTTAATGCTTGGCTAATCGAGGAGATAAGCTTATCCTTAAAACTGTAACTTATGATTTCCATACCCATCGAACCTGACCAAATTTTTTATGTAATTTTTTAATACGAATCAAATCGAATTTTTAATTCTTCTGATCGAACCAGAGAAACTCTACATTGAGCATTTGAATGTACACCGAGAGTTAACCCTTTAAAGACCGAACGAACTTACCAACTGTTTTTTATTATTTTTTTTGCATATTCTATTTATTTTACAGCTAATTAAGAGATGTTATGAAAGAAAACCCGAAAAAAATTTTTTAAATGTGTTTTCAAGCATGTTCCCAAATGGGAACATTGGACACTCCAGTGAATAAAATTTCAAGGTTTTACTTTTTTTTGAGCATGTATATTTTTCGAATATATCATAAATGTGGTAACAATTACATGTAATTATGACATCATTCTCATTATACAGTGTATAAATTGCATTTATGGATTACTCATGATACATTGAAAAACAGTGAAGATGCATTTTTTTTCACATTCGGCGCATTGGAGGCGAGTGTTTTTTTTCCAGACTACGCATCTTCCCTGTGAAGATTTATTCAGAATATGCCCCCCTGTTTTTCTTCGTTTCACTGAAGAGTTCGTCTTAGGTCCAGGATGAGAGATTATTTTTGGGCGTAGTCGCATGAGACTTGTCGCTACGTCACGGAGAAACTCCAAGTGCGTTTTCGACCCTTTTCCATGGATTTCCCTATGTAAAAGCCATGCACTGACGACACTCATATTCAAAGCATTTGAAAACAGATTCCACCACTATTTCTTGCTTCGGAGTTTTGGCCTGTAGATACTCAGAAGTTTGTCCAATACATCAACTCCCCCCATTCCCAAATTATATTTTTTTTATCAATTGCGGTTGTGTAATTTCTATCCTTTTCCCTTCCTTCCTAGAAAATCTCTTTACAGAACCCAATGGCTCATTAGTGTAGCAGTTGTACCCTAATGTAACCACTGAATTATCATTCCATCTACAGAAAAATACCACTCCATCACATAGAAAATCAAAATCCCCTCGGTGAGATTTTGCCATCACTTTTGATGGTTTTAGCGGGCATTTGGCTATCCTTCCTTCCCGAATTGTACCTGTTGCCTTTATGCTTTTCTCTGCCAGTTCTACTAGCAGTGAGTGGGATGAAAAGAAATTATCGAAGTGTAACTCAATTTGCTTAGGGTGCTCTACAACAGCCAAAAGATCGCATACTACCCTACTTCCCAGCGGTCCAGTAGATTTTTTTCTTTCCCTGCATATATTTGCATCGCATAGGGATATCCTGATGATGAACATAGCATCCAGATTTTGTACCCAAAACGAATTGGTTTTCCTTTGATAAACATTTTGCTCGAGTGATGGCCGTAGTATGGAACCATAGATTCGTCAAGGCTTAGTTCCTTATGGAAGATTCTAAATTGCACGACGTTTTTTCCCAACTCTCTATACAAAGGAGAAATTTTTTCTAATTTGTCACCCTTTTGCAACATGTTGTTATCGGACAAGTGAAAGTATCTTTTTATGTCTTTGAAACGATTCCTGGGCATCACTGATGGAATAATTGGAATCGACATATCCTCTGCTGAACACCAATACAAATTTTCTTGGGGGACCGTGTGGTATCCACTAAACAAAAGTATTCCGAAGAACTGACCAATCTCTTCCCACGTAACATCAAGAGATGAGCCTTTTTGTTGAGCATAAAGAGAGGACATGTTTGCAACATGACTCAAGTACTGCTGTGGTAAATACTTGAAGAAGAGTTCAATCGGCTCCAAGGCAACCAGTTTCTCCAGATGATTATCTAACCCCAGCATTGGTTCTGACGGAATTTCATTTTCAAATTTATTCAGCTTCTTCCAAATATTGCCTGTGAATGATACAATCATTCAATTACTTCATGGCTGATGAATATATAATAGAAAAAAAATGAAAATCTTTGAAGTCTTAAAAGATGCTGAATTGTAATTTTAAAAAGAACATAACCCCGCAGCGAAGCAAGAGAAAAATATATTTTACTGACCTTTTCCCATAGTACTGCTTTTCTGTTTTACTCCTTTCCTTCTAGGTAGACTGTCTTTCTCTTTCTCTCCATCATCATCTCTGTTTGGTAGAGTGAGGCTGATTTTCCCACATGGTTCAGCCGGAATTATTTCCCTTAGATCATTTTCATTGACATCTTCTTCATCCGTCAAACGGTGGTCTTCTTCAGGAGGAAGCTGGCACAACTCGTATTCCGACAGTTCATCGTCACTTAGAACGTCTAAATATTCGACTACTTCTTCCAAGGTAAGAAACTCCTTTGAGCTCATTTTATCAGAAGTGTCTAAAAAAAGTATGTTCTTCAAAGATAGCGATCACAAAACCGACTCTCAGAATGACTCAACAGAGGAGCACACACTGGAAGTCACAACCTGAAGGAACAAGGCACATCGAAGAACTAACCTCAATCAAGCATTTAGAAGAAGACTTGTTACAACTCACTAGGGTTGACCGGGTTTATTTCATACCACAATGTCCAACAAGGAACTACAATGTATTTATAAAGCTGCAAGCAGTCTGAGGTGGTGAATACAGGTATAATTAGGCCAAAGAAGCGACAATGTTTCAAAACTCCTTTGTATGAGACGAAAAAAATAAAACCACAAGAGTTTGGGGATATCTCATCGGAGGCAAAAAACAGCAACTGACTTAGATATGCCGACATTCCAATGTTCCCAAATGGGAACACACCTCAAAATTTTGTTATTGCTTAAAAAATAAATACAAACTTGACCAAAACACTTAAGTTTAACAATGTAATGTATATTGATCTTATGAATAAATGAGTATTTGTTACTTGAGAGCGAGTGTAGAGAAAAATATTGGATAAACCGCATACTCACTACAGAGGTGATGAAAATAACTAATTTTAAAAATGTATAATTAACGACAAATGTATGAACAAGTCATGCGATTCACTTTAAAAAATACTTCCATCCTTTATTTACATAACAAAAGCTATAAAAGTAATCACAGATACGAAATATAATTTTCATGAATTTTTATAAATCTGTTCCCAAATGGGAACATTGGACTGTAAACGGTTAAGCATATTTGTTTATTTTGCGAACGAATTGTGCTGTCACAAATTACAGAGAGCAAGAATGAGTGGTGCTACATCTAAAACGAAAGTGATTCACGCCATAAGTTTGTTTTTTTTCTCATGATTCAATGTGTTCGAACCACTGTGATTAGTTTCGATTCGAAATGTCTTAATCCGAATTGAACTTTTTAATATTTTATTTGAGTTAGAATGCTTCGCACATCTCCGCCTACTGCATTTGAGAGAAAAACCTCCGTCCGCCAAATCCACAATTCACCACCTACTCTCTCTCACAGTTTTTTTTCTGTTGGTCTTTTTTTTGTTCACATCCTCCTCTGATGAACCAGATCGCGAAAATCGACAAAATTTCGCGGAAGAATGCCGCTTCCATCCATTGAGGTAGTTTGCGCGCGAAATAGCTTCTCCTTTATTGAGTGGCCGCCTCCGCGCTGAGCGAAAACTTCCTTCAGGTCTCTCCGTGGATCAACTGTGGGGGAGGGTGAGTTTGTAGGAGGAGGAAGATCAGATGAATTGGAGCAAAGGGGGAAAGCTTTGGATGTGATGCGCTGTGTTGAGCACAAAATTTCGAAATTTTATCTTGATTTTCCTCAAGTAAGTCCCCCCCCCCCCCCCCGCACCAAACTGTGCGTCGCGGCAGCAATTGCTAATATTTGCTTTTCGTTTCGTCCCCCCGAGTAACCAAGTTACACGAAATGGATTTCTGAATAGGTCTCCCTACTTTCATGAACTTCAGTGTAACTACGCCTATTTATTGGCGGTGTCTACATGACGAATATACATGAGGTGTAGCTGTCCTAAGCCATTCGAATGAATGTTATGAAATACGGTTGAGATGCGCGCATGGAGAGGAGTTGGGAAAGTAATAGTATTTTAGCAGAGAGAAAGGCAAACTAGGAAATAAATGGGGATTTCAGGAGAGTAAATGAAATCGTTGTAGGAAAAGTGGCTGGAGGAAACATGAGTGTATGAGTGGTGAAGAAAGAATTTCCGTTTTATCCGTTAATCCCATTAAGAATGAGATTAATGGAGAAACGGGAAGAGAAAACCTGTTGTGGTACAGAAGTAATAGTAAGCTCTGTTTTGGTAATACTAGGTGAATATAATAAATTCTAATTCGTTTCCTTGGACCTTCCATGACTTGCCGTTCATGTTCCTAATTTTATTTTTGAAACGCCTTTTATAAATAATAATTAGTTTCTCTTGAGGATACGGACGCGAACTCACAAAGAGCCTTCAAGCTTCCGCAATGACAATGTAAACATTGTTTATCGATAATCTGCCTGTGCTATTATTCGAGAATAAGTAGTTTTATCGATGGTTTTAATCTTTATTATTTTTAGAAAGGAGAATTAGCCTTCGAGACTACGAAATGTAATTTGTGTTAGGAATACATAGGTATAGAAATCTACCGTGAATTACTTAGACTTACTGAGTTATGCTCGGGTTAATGGTGTTTGGAGAGAGATGTTTCCCCTGTCATAATGGAGACCATGAACGATTTTTATTTTTCAATTTCAGCGTCTTTAATAAGTATGAATTAAATATTTTAATATTTATGGCGCAAAAATATAGCTATATATGTCGAATATTATCAGTAATTAAATATATTCTCATAACTCTCTAACTTCACTTGATTTTTCATGCCGTACGGCTAGAAAGCCTTCGAATAGGTTTTTTGCGATTCCGTAAAGATTTCTGTTGTGATTAATAGATTAATTTTTATAAATAGTTGAGAAAACACACGAAATACTCACATTTAGTTTTGACGAAATCTAGGTGTTATAAGTTCCTAATTTCGTCAATATTCTCCCTCTGAAGCGCACATCATCTATCGCATGTAAAACAGCTTAAACGTTTAAGTTAATTGCTCGAAAGGTAGTTCGGCAAGGGGTTAAATTTTGATATAATTGGAAATACTAGTATATTTCATTTAAAATGAGGTCAAACTCTAGGTGAAGTGTTATTGCGCTCAAACTACCTTAAAATGCCTCCTTTGACTACCTATCCTGTGCACGTGGAATGTAAGAATTTTCCAACGCATGTTTTCCTTTTCTGTGCCGCATATCCCTAGAAACGGCCTGGAGGCAGTATCGGCACGGTGCTCCAATGTGTATGCTCCTTCGCTTCCTCCTCCGAGCACATCAGCTCACTGTTCACGGTGCACGAAATAGATCGCGTACGGGATCGCCCGAGATTGTGAAAACATCGCATCCTCCACGAACGTAGCCGACTGACTGGAAGGGTAATTGCGGGAAATGGACTCCCGGGTGTCAGAATTGTTCGATTCACATACAAAGAGAGACTTAGCTTCCCCATTCAAACACACAAGTGGATGTTCGGCTTCAACCTTCGTCACCCCAACTGAAATGCTCTTGCAAGTCTCCGTGCCCTGGTCGCCCACCTAGTCAAGTCCCTCAGGCTTTATCGGGACCGTCTACGTTGCGTTCTCGACGCCACCCGTATAGTTGAGTTGGTCCTGCACTCCACTGTGATGAAGTAGACGATTGGTTTTGCTTTTCATGAAGGAAAGTTGCGTAATCGATCTTTTTGCGTAAAATTTCAAAGCATTAGTACGCGTGATTATTATTAGTACAGTTTTATTAAAGTAAAATGAACTATTAGGACTTTTAACGGCTTGATTTTATATGTTACTGGCTTAGATGAATTTCTTCATTTTTAAGTCTTGAAAATTACGCCTTGCACGGGAACAAATCTAATATTAAATGTTTTATTACTGTAAAATTACCCCTCATTCATCATAATGGATTAGTCTCACTCCTGCCCTCCTGAATGTAGTAGTATGTCACGTGCATGCAAGGTTCACTAGTTAATGATACCCTGAAGCTAGTCTGGAAATATCACGAAAATTTCAACAGGAAATACTTCATTCTGTGTAAGGAGTTTAAGAAGTAAAAGAAGGTCCAACCATCTCTTCCAGTTATCTCTAAAAAGATTGTGTGTAAATTGTGACAGAATTAATCTATCATTGTAATAAATATGCTTTGAAACTGTAATGCTAAAGACTGGGGAAATTAATAGGCTTCCTGTTTGAGTAAATAAGTCGAATCAAATAAGGAAATTGTATTATTGGGTCCATGACGTTGTAGAAGGCAAGATGCGCATCCTAAACTGCATATATTGCAATACTACTGCTAATAAGTGAACATAATGAAAGGTAAAGAAAACTTTGTAATTCCACATAAATATTTAAAAATACAAGGAAGGCACTGGTGATTTATGTTGAGAGAGATTACATACTACTCCTCGGCGCTACAGCCCTTGTAGGACCTTGGCCTCTCCGACAATGTTAGCCCAGACATCACGATCTCCTGCATGCGTTCTCCATCTTCTTATTCTCATCTTTCTCAGATCATCCTCTACATCATCCAACCATCTTTTCCGAGGTCTTCCTGTTAATCATCTACCACCAGGATGCCCAAGGCATATCTTGTTCACCATCCTATCCTCTGGCTTTCTCTCTACATGCCCTAACCACCTTATCCTGTTACTCTTAATTTCTGCCACTATGTAAGGATGATTGTAGTGTTCCTCCAGTTCTCTATTTCTCCGTATTCTCCACTGTCCGATTGATACAGATCGCTCCTCCGGATTTATCACAACCCTCTTCTCCTCCGCTGCTATTTGTCTTTAGACCGGTCACCGGCTTGGGATAAGGCACTGTAAGAAAGGGATGGGCAATATATATCGATGCACGTTATTTTTTCCTGTATGTAATCGGAAAATCCGTATTTTTATAGTTGCCGGTCTAATGAACCTCGATACTAAAATTTGTGTGTCGGCATTGATATTATTTCTCTCGATCATTTTCCGCAGAAAATGTAATTGCGTAGTGCTGTGTTTCCCTGTAGTCTCCCTGTCCTCTCTATCGTGCGTTCGGCATAATCGCAAATATAGGAATTGCGACCTCTAATGATGCTAAAAATGTAAGAATTCACGATTCGAATTCTTCAATTAGTTTAGTATCTGTGTTATTAGTTTGTTATATTTTTAATCTAAGATATCCGGACGTGTGAAAGGTGCTTTAAAGTAAGTCACTGACTGGGAAATGTTAATTGTACAAGATACATGATTATCCATCTCAAATCCATATAAAAATTATACATTATTGATGTATCTACTTATAAATGTATCGGGTTCATAGTTGCTATATCCACTAATAAATTAAAAATAAACTGGTCGCTCGTCGGTCTAGTAGATCAAGAGTTCGAATCCTGCTTAGATGATGGATACTGTGTTTAGGTTGATTAGTTATAATTTTAACAGGTTAATCATCGAAATGGCAATACTATTGATTGAGTTTCTAATAACTGAATTTAATGCATATTGATATCACGAGTGGGTTTTTACTTCACTTGTTTTTAGTAAATCGGGTAGGTGTGGTGATAGGCTACTTACTATTTTCACTCGCCGAGGGCCTTGTTTCGAATCCCGACCGTGGCGGAGATTTTTCATTGGAATCGAAATCCCTATCCCTTCATGCGTGCTATATGCATAGCTCTCCGAGTGCAGCACGTTGTCAGTTGAATTTCGCGTTATACTTCGGATCCCTTGGCACCTTCCGTTAAGTTCAGGCTAGTGCCGATGTCGGGTTTCCCTCTAACCTTCCTCCATTCCTCATGTAATCCTCCCCTTGCCAACTTGACCAACATACGTTAATGGCGTAAATGATCGCGCTTGCTATTTTAGTGGGTGATTAAGTTGCAGTATTTGGGTAATTCATTTTTTTTAATGGATTTTAATGCTCATTTTTGGCCTTGTTTTATAATCTCTGGTTAAATATTTTTTGGCTATGAAAACCAATGCTAATACGTTCACTTATCGATAACGCTTTCGTCAATTAACCGAAATTCTGATGTAATGTACAAAACACAAGTTCTCAGTGGACATCAAGCCAATGTAATTATTACCTTAACTTGCGGTTAACGTTAAACAGACGTTTTAAAAACGTTTAAGATTGCTAATATGTTTTATATTGGAAGCAATGGTGATGTGGTACATATTACTGAAGAATGATAATGATAAAATAGATGGAGAGAGTCTTTAGCGAAGAGTTGTAGAGAAAATAAGTGGTATGAAAACTCTGCGAAGAAAAAAAGACATACTGATTGGACAAATTTTGCCACACAACAGTCTAATGAAAGCTGAATTTAAAGGAGAAATGAATAGGAAGAATAAGACCAAGAATGGAATACATATGGCAAATCAGGAATTAAATTAATAATTATGTAGGAGTGAAGCCATTGGCAGAGAGGAGAGTGGAGTGGAGAGCTGCAGTAAAAAAATCTTCGGGGTGATGACTATTGATTTTAGACATACATTTTGCAATATTTTTCAGGATATGTGCTCATGGGGAAACCGATACTTTGCTTTAATATTTAACATAATATTCTGCAGCGATATTAGTCAGTATCGCCGTTCCCCGGTGGTGAGTACTCTAGAGATTGTGTCTAGGACGGGTGTGGGGTTGAAAAGGGTCGTGCGAGATATTGCCGCGGGTGGCCGCGAGCCTTAAATAATCCGGTCGTCTAATCCAACCCCACTTCCCCACTCCGTCCCCACCCAACCCAACCCTTGAATATGGCGCCCGGGGTCGAAAATTCGCTTTTGCTTCGCCCTGTTTGATACGGGATCTTTGTGGGACAATCCGAGCGTGCTGAGCGTGTGAGATCCACGGGGTATACTCAGGGGTTCGTTCTTTCCACCCGTAAGCGTTCTTGAGCGGCGTGAGGGGGTGCCTAGGATAACGGGTGATTCCTCCCTTCCTCCTTTTTTGTTTTTTGCTGCTCTGGAAAATTATCCATTGATCTTTTCTGGAGTCTGGTGCCGATGAAGCGCCGAAATTCAGCCGAGATTCAGTGCTCAAAAATTTTGAACTTAGGCGATTCGTATCTCTCTTCTCTCTAGACGTAGACGAATACAAGTCGGGGCTATCGTGGTGGGAAATGTATCTGATTTTCATCTCTTCTTGCATTCTTATTCATTTATGATGTCTCCAACATTTCGAGCCACGACTTGTTAAGAAGGGAGGGAATAATAAAAAGGAATTGAAAGAGGAAAAACAAGCTGTGAAATGTGCTTTGATGGACTTATGTATTTCTCTTTATTTGTGTTATAGTCATAAATAGTGCGTGGGAATATGGAATATTTGTACCTATCTGATTGACAGACAAGTGTATTTCCCGTATTCTGTATCCTGTTACTGAAGGATCGCGGAGGTAGAATAATATCCTCTGACCTTTTTCCTTATGCTGCCGTCTTCAGTTTTCCCGTGAAGATGACCGTATCCGGCGAGATGTTGTGGAACAGCATTTTTGAAAATGAAAATCAGCAGATGTAGTACTGTCGACTTTATTTCATAGTTACAACACTTGTTTCGGCTTGTTATATCGCTATCACAGGTACAATTTTATACCTGATGGTGGAGAAGTAATACGCCGAAACACTTGTATTAATTATGAAATAAAGTGGATAGTTCTACATATTTTAATCTCACAATGTTTTCCCACTTAGTTTGCTAAATTAAAATGCATTATGAGGGACATGTGAACTTATATTAATTTTTTTCAAAATATTTGTCTTGAACTTAGCATTTCTTATAAAAATACGAGAAATTATGAATCTGCAGTCTTTGAAACTTGCATTATAATCAATTATTAGTATGGAAAATTGATTAGTTCATGCGGATTGAAGTTTTGCTCGAATATTATTTGTGCTTCTCTAATCATGTCTGGAACTAGTGAACTGTGTGATCGTAAAGCGCATTTTTCGAGGAAGAGACGAATAGGCTCGGTTGGCAGTTGTCATTCACTGTCCCTCGAGGGGATTGGATTCCCTTGAGCATGCGTTTCGAATATTAGGGTCACTCCTACGCAGACTCACTGGGGAAGGCTAGTGCATGTGCGAGCTTCAAAAGCATAATGTACTTGGATTCCTTGTCCCAATTGATCTATATTCGGCGCTGAATACATATCTCTTCTCCGTATTCCCACTATTTATTTATTGCACTCGACCCAGATCAACTTCAATTGTTTTTATGTCTCTGCCACTCAATATGTTTGTCAAAGGAAACTTAAATTCCCTTCCTGAATCAGTGTATGTGCCCAGCTCTTCAATAAATGCGCTGGAGTAAATATAGTTGTTTCATACAAACAATGAAAGTCAAATAATGACCGTCATCATGATCAGCAGTCATCAGTCCAAAGATTGGTTGTGCTGCTCTACACTCATGTCAGTTAACCGCTTCGTTTCTCCCCTTAAATTTTCGTTTTTTTTTTACGAATACATTACATTCTAAGTCTTCATCTGTAGTTTTTCCCAAACTTTTCGTCTTTCATCATCATCAAGGTCATTAGATTATTATGTCGAAGAATGTGTACATTGAGTTGGCCTCCTCTTCTCAGAATCTTTATTACGTATCTTTACTCTTCATGTCGTTGTAACTTGGCTGGCTGTTACATGACTTTGAAATTGTATCAAGTGTTTCGCTGTCAAGTTTCAAAAAGTAACGTTGATTCCATGAATGTAATTGAACTTGCAGTTTTCAATTTTCACTCGCATTGGTGTCACGGAATTAATCGGAGCGTAATTTCTAGTTGTATTTAATTTTTAACCTGATTTCCATGACCCAATTATGCACCCTTTCTTTTATGTCTATATCTATCAGACAAAATTTCATCCGGTACTTGACGCAATTTTAGAAAAAGTATTTGCATGAGATCAGCATTTTTAGCGATATTAGTCGTGGAAAATTGAAACCTCTACGTATGAGTTTAATTTGGAGCGACACTTTTTCTCCAAATGTCTCTACTGTTGAACATTCATTCGCTTTTGATATCCGTTTGAGGCCACAAGTGCTTTTTGAAAATGTAATGCTTTGCGTATCCCTCTCACCTTCTCATTGTTTTATATATATCATATTAAAAACTTGTTAGTTTAACTCCAAATTACGTGAACCCGGCAACGAATGTGATGATAAGAGGAGATGGGACCAAATAGACAATAATTATGTGAAGGAATAATCCTTATTAATTGGTTACTTGTGTGCTTAAATGCACGGGGTGACGCATAAGGAAGTACTGTTAATGGTGTATGGGAATATTTTGAGATAGGAATGAAATACATGAAAAACATAAGCAACTGATGTGTTTTCAATGGATAATAGAGCTTTAGCGTCCCGTGATACGTCCTAACTTCTGTTCTAGAGACTGCTGCCGATGTTTTGCATTTTCCAAGTAAGTGGATGAGGAATGAATGGACGGTGGAAATATTAGGAACTATTTTCTTCAAAGCATTGCAAGCAGTCATTACTTATGCTATTTTCGAAAGGAATGAAGATGAGCGCGAAGGATTTTCAGGCATCTCAAAGGAAAAATAAAACAGTCAACAATTTTCGCTGCTATTTCTTCGTTATCAATTATTTTTTGCATCCAATATGTTCACAGTTGTTTTAAAACATAAGTTAAACTTGATTTGAGAAGGTACTCTTTTCTAATAATTTATCTTCATCTGCGAGGTACTAGGAGAACACTCGCATAAGCCTTTGACTAGAAATGCTGGATTTTGAGTGCGTCTTAACTATTGTAAAATTACTCCTCCCTCAAATTGTCTCATCATATTTATTCACCTATAATTTGAATGAACTAAAATTTTTAAAAGGTTTATCCGATAATTCTTCCAATTTATGAGCCAAAAACATTTAGTGTGACTTATAAGGATACCTTGATGTTGATATCATTGTTTTGATGAATGTAAAGGATGAGCTGTGTGGCGAGAAAGACGAATTAGGAATTATCTGATATGATATTTTGATATTTCTGTATTTCATCGAAGGTACAAAAGGACTAAAAAGTCCTGCGAGAGTGACATTAACAAATTCAATTCATGCAAAATACAATGCCAGTTTAGTGCATCTCACAAGAGATAGAACGCGTATACATTATCAAATAAACAAATGAATTGTGACAAATTAACAACCAAAAATATATAAGTAAATAAACCTACAAGTGAGCAGTAATACCATGGTGTAATTTAGTCACGTAAACGGGAGTTATAATTTTTTATCGTGCATATGGTTTCAGGTAGAGTATTCCATATTATCGGATCAAATATCCAAAATGCCCCTCTAAACTTATCTGTACGATATAATGGTACACGGAGCATGGAGTTACTTGCTCTTACGATTACGATTACGGATGGTATTGGAAAGGCGGAGTTTGGTAGAGAGATATTCAGGGGAGTTCGTTAGAAGTATTTTTTTAGAAGTAATATAGCCGAATGTTTGCGTCTGTTGTCAAGATTTAGCCAAGATAAAGCTTTAATGTATTCCGAGATGTGAGAGTACTTACTCAGATCAAATACAAACCTTGCAAAAGCGTTCTGGTTCCTTTGCATTTTGAGTGCTGAAATAGAAAGCATATTGGTGGAAACAATATTTCCATAGTCAAGAATAGGGAATACCAGAGCTTCTACAAGTCGTTTTCTAGTGGAGGGTTGAAGTAAATTTCTACGTTTCCGCAGTCCATGTAGAGCAGCTAAGGCTTTCTTACACGCCAGGTTGGCGTGATCTTCCCAAGTTAGACATGAATCAATTATAACTCCTAAATTGTTCACGGTTTTTGAATAAGGTATTGGTACGCCATTTACTGTAACAGATGGCAGGTGGACAGGAAGCTTTTTCAAAAGCTTATTATTACCTATCAAGATTACTTGAGTCTTTTTAGGGTTAATCTGTATATTATGCCTTACAGCGTATTAACAGAGGTTACCTGCTTCTACGCTCATAGACTTTATAGTCTCAATAATATCTTAAGACCTACATGAAATATAATTCTGTAAATCATCGGCATGGTGAGAGAGGAAAGGTAATTGGTGGCTGATATTCGGAGAAGTGAGAATAGGTGGAGGGAGGACGTGTTGAAGAGGGCGATCGTGGGAAGAACACTGGATAAGAAGTTTGGACGACATAAAGAGAGGCAGAGAGTGAGGAAATCAATAGAAATCTTATGGCGGGCAGGTAAAATGGGGGAAAGTGAAACGATGTCTTTGAATTGGGGAAGACTGGACGGAAAAACTGCCAATCAGCTGGTAGAATACCCGATGAATGAAATAGGATGTATTTATTGTAACCAAATTTAGTTCATGTAAAAGACCTGTATGTATCCTCCGCTGTTCTTCCAGATCTATTCCATGTCCGCTACGAGAACTGCTATTGCTGGACTGTAATCTGAATACTTTGTCTGATATACTGAAATATTAAGTCTGAATATGATCCTGGGGCGCGATCATGGTTCTCCAAAATGCGTTCGCTCTTGTAGTCGTTATATTTCAATTGCGCTCATGAGAGCGAAAACGTGATCGTCATTCATCAAATTTTGATAGTTGCTTTATATTACTGGCAGTGATTGATGAAGTGTATTGTTAGGGTAGTGACTGTGGGCATTGGCCTTCTATAGTGGTTTGCGTTTCGGACAACGATCACGACAATGCCAATAAGGAACCGTGATCTCACCCCTGGTCACGTTATTACTCGAATTTACTCGTGATTTAAACACTAATTACAAGTTAAACTAAAACGAAACGAAGTGTCGGAAATTTTACGCGTGGAATGAAAGTTCCCTTGAAAAAAGTATCCCCTCGCAAGGGGATCACAGTAAACCACTCATCATGCGTTGGTGGGGTGTGCGCGATACAAAAATAGCGAATCAACCTGGCGACCCGTGAGCGCGTACTTTCCGTAATCGCCCGAGCGGGACTCGGGAGAGGCTAATCGGTGTCTCCTCGGCGTTATTTATCCCCCGCTCCCCACTCTCCCTCCCTACACCAATTCCCCGTTTTTCATTATTTTCAGGGGCGTTCCCTATTCTATTTGGTCCTCCCATATCCCCTCTCTCTTTCCCTCCCTCCTGTTGTCCTTATCGTTGCAGGGGGGAGGGGGGGACGCCGTTTGAAGGTCTCGCCAACCCCTCTTCTTCTTCTCTTTCCCCTTAGTTCCCTCCTCCCTCATTTACAATTCCTTCCCTTCCCATGTACTAAACCATTCGTCTTTCTCCCTTCTTCCTCCTCACGCTCGCTTCAAGTTCTCTGTGCCTTATCCAATATCAATACCCGCCCTACCTTCGCATCGCCTCCGTTTTGCCACCTGGAAGGATTTATCCATCCCTTACCTTTTCTCCTCCCCTCCCGACACCCCATCCCGACTACCCTCATTTTCCTTACCCACGTATTCCCACCTGACTCTCCGATGTGTCCTCGTGTCTTGAATTATTTGGGTGGCAGTTTTCGGTGCGTGCGTCGGATGATACTCCTCCTTCCATTTGGAAACTGCATTTTTTCGCATAATCCACCGAAGGTAGGAAGGTATACCGATTCGGATACTAAGAATCGAAGGTTTTCTTCCTGTAAATGTTCATTATTGTTTATTGATTTTCTGAATGCAACCACATATTTGGGTTCTATCTTTCGCCTCGCTCCGCAATTAATATACCAAACATTGCCTCCCTCTTAAATTCTTTATTCTTTATAAGCTAGAAGTGCGACTCGTCTGATATTTTGGGTATCTGGATATACGAGGTTCTGATAAAAAAAATAATGGGAATTTTCATTTTTCTTACAGAATTTTTATTTATTAATCAATATCAATTTTGTTCCCTTCAAATTTATTCCCCTTAAATATAATACACTTATGCCAGCGGGTTTTCCAATCTTGGAAGCACTTCTGGAACTCACTTTTCGGTATAGAGTTCAGCTCCTTCAGCGATTCTGTTTTTATCTTATCAATGGTGGAAAAACGTCTTCCTTTCATGGTTCTCTTCAGCCTCGGGAATATAAAGAAGTCACAGGGGGCCATGTCCGGCGAATACCGTGGCTGAGGCAAAATGACGCTTTGTTTTTGTACCAAAAAATCACGAATAAGCAGTGAGGTGTGAGCGGGAGCATTATCGTGGTGCAATTTCCACGAGTTGTTTGGCCACAATTCTGGGCGTTTTCGTCGGATTGCTTCACGCAAACGGCGCATAACTTCCAGGTAGTATTCCTTATTGACCGTACGACCATGTGGCAGGAACTCGGAATTATTGAAAATCAGAATCATGAAGCCCGCGAAATTTAGAATTTGTCGTTATTTTTTTATCACGCCTCGTATAGGTATTCCCGGAAATGAAACTGCTGATGAGCTGGCAAAAAGGGAAGTTCACTATATACCCATTTTTCCAGTGCCATTGATATAAATCACATTCGCTGAAATGATGCCTAAAAACAAGAAGTAGGCTACAGTGACTTGAGACACTTTGAGGTTGGACCATAATTACGAAGCTCAAGGCAAGAAAAGAAGTTCATTGATGGACCTACCTCTAGTTATTCAGGAAAACCCTGATATCAATCAAAGTCTCATTTCTTCCATCTCCACTTCCTATCCAACACAGTCCCCTAAACTGCAGTCTTCAAAAGCACCTTTACTATACATTGTCCGCCCAGTATTCCTGCTTCTTTCAAATTGTCCCATCCACTCCCTTTTTAGCCCTAAAATATATCCCAAATTTAAAAATCATGGCCTTCTAGTTTTAGGCGGTAATATTTTTGACAGTGAATTTTGTGAACATGCCTCTGCACACATCTAGTATTGTTTTGAGGTAGAGGTCAAGATGAGAAATACTTCAATAATCACTGCTAAAATAAAATTATGCTATGTTTTTGGCTCAAAATCAACTTGCCTTGTAGAATTCGTATGAGTTACTAGAAAAATACAATAACTAATCAGAGATTTTAGCTATGTTTGTATAAATTATATCAGCACACATACATATACGAACTCTCATGTACTCAATTTCGTGTCTACGTTTGTATTACTCCTTCAGTGATCCGCGCTCTTTTGTGTCTATAAAAAAATAACTTTTTTAATAAGAGTATTGGTATAGTAACATTTCTCATGTTTGGTTGTTTCTTGAAAGATCTTTATAAATGAACGACTGTTTATTTAAAAATGGGGTTTCGCTCTTGGACAAGGAATTAAATTCAGTTTTACTGTTTTGCGTTACAATCAGTTAGTATTACTCCTTAAAATTTTTAGTAATCTCCGACTCAAATTCATTATAACATTTTTTTTCATTCTTAGTTATTACTGTTTGTATAAGTATTCGGTGTATCAGTCTTGTTGTGATAGTTAAACCAAGGCGCAAACGTAACTATTACTGTAAACTGAAGAATTTGTGACAAAAATAATGGTGCTTCTGGCACTCTATTTAAGACTGCCTTCAAATTTGTACGCATGTCCGCGGCACTGGCGTGAGCCAGCTTTCTCGTGACGTACAATCCATTTAACGCGTGAATGCCACTTAATATGTCATTGTGTTGGTACTAGTTTAAACCTCGTCTCATTGAATACTGACAATGAGTGGAGGCCGACGATGGCGCTGACTTAATGAATGGGTTCCGACATTGTCTCGAAGGTAGCGTTTGATCCACACCCGCGCTAAAACCTCCTGGAAACGACTAAAGTTTCGACAAGTCTTATTAAGTTTCCCGCTACGAAAGGCAGCTCGTGACATAAACATACTGCTTTCCGGGTTTGAACAATGAGATAGGAAATATGAACGCGTGAAGTAAAAGTCGGCAATTTTCCGATGATTCTGTCTCTCTTTTCGCGCATTAAGTGATTTTTCCCAGTCACAAGAGTGACAGAGTCGAGGACAGCGAGAAGGTCACGCCTTGTGGTATATCGCGAGGTAGTACCTACCCAACGGGGGAAAACTAATTGTAACGAAAAGTGTTGGTTTTTATGGAGGATATATCCTTTTTCCGGGGTTTCCGCCCCGTCCTTTCATTTCTCCTGGACGATTTCACCTTGCTATCCTGCAGGCTTCTTCAGGTCAACTGACGAGGATTGACGTGACCCGAAAATAAATTCCATCCAAGCATCATATGCGCAGTTTTCAGCGCAAGGATGAAGCGATTCATTCATTTTGTCTAAATTTGGAGATATAGTTTATTTTTCGAGCTGAAATTTCTGGCCTCTAAATAACTGCATTTGAGTTGAGTCCTGTCATTAGCATTGTAACCACTGTGATGCCTGAAAGAATGTCAAAGAACTATCAGCGGTATGAATTGACAACTTTTGCTACTCCAACGATATTCGTGCTTCCACCACGGTAACTTTATGTATTATTTATCTTCAGTGGATTTCTGTTGATGAATGTTGAAAAAATAGGCTTTCCAATGTTTTGAAATGAAAATATGAAATAGCCTCGATGGCGCGATTTTATACCTGGAACACTAATTTTTTCGGCTTAATTGTAAAATATAGGTTCAATTATATCATGAAAATTGTTTGTTTTGCATTCTAAAAACCGATTCCGAAATGAAAAATGTTATTAAATAAAAGCAATTACTTCGTCAAGCTATCATTTTGTGGTCGCAGGGAATTTCAATCAATTTTTTCGACTGCCTCTGTCCACTTGGACAGGACCAGATTTAATTAAGTCACCTATTAAATCATTCAGTCGCGACAACCTTTCCCGTAATCGTGAGTCTGCGGTAAAGAGTAACAAATCAAAATTAAGCTACGGAATTGCAATTGAATCCTGAGCAGAACTTGCAAAGCAATTAAAGTTTTAAGATAACGAATCGTTTTTTTAAAGCCACCCTCGCCGAAACGGAATCGTACGTATGCCTGCCTGCCGTAGAGGTATAATATTTTGAAAAGAGAATGGAGAGTTAACCTTTGTTTCATAATATTTTAAAGTCAGCACGTACAAATTAATATAAGCATCCTTTTCCATCCGCGTGAAATAGGTTTGTTAATAATTTACGTTTTAGAAATATCCCTAAACTAGATTCTTCATCTGACCTTTATATGTAGGCAGAAGTTTCAGTGCCGAAAAGCTGTTTTCAAATTTATTCCTATGCACTTCATTGAGTTAAAGATAAGTGAGGGGTAAGGTAGAATGTCCTTTCATACGTGTGAGGGAAAATTTTGTCTTAGTAACGCTATTCTCTAACTATATAAATACAAGCAGAATAGATTAATCTCTTTTGTTTTGAAAATATAATTTCCTTTTCTGAGTATATTCGGGGAAACGTTACCAGTATTTCCACTATTAATTGAATTGACTAAATATACTGTCCTCATTGGCTGAAATAGCTCTACATCTACATTAACCCCGCAAGCCGCCTCAATAGGCGTGTGGCGGGGGGTGTTTGGACACCAGTCGTTTGCATATAAAAAGGAGACGCTCTAATGAAATTACGCCTAACATTTATTAAAGTCCCTTTTTGTTCGAGGGAAAAACGAATTCCCATACCTATCCGTTCGGCAAAATATCTCTCTTAATTTATCGTTTCTGTCGGACCTGGAAATATAGTGGGGTTCTAATATGATGTTCTCCGTGTCGCTCTGAAAGATATCTATTCTCAATGGTTCAAGCAATCTAAACCTAGCGCGCAGCCTCCGAGTCTCTAGCGGCTCCCAGCCTATTTCGTTTAACATCTGTGTAACGCTGTTTGTACGCCCGCAGCAGTTTTTGACGAATCGCGCAGCTTTCCTTTGTATTTTATTAAGTTCCCGGACTAAGTCTTTCTGCACCGGATCCCATATGCTCGCTGCATATTCAAGGTGTGGCCGGACGAGTGCGAAATAGCACCTCTCTTTTACTTTTTCATCCGAAAATCTTCCCACAATACGCTTGACGAATCCTAGCTTCTTCAGAGCTCTGCCACAAATATTTCTTATATGTGTTCCCCACGATAGGTTCGAAGTTATCGTAACTCTTATATACTTCACTTCATCTGTCGCCTTTATGTTAACACCATCCACAGCATATACATGGGGATAGCTGGACGACCTCCGCAAGAAATGTACCGCCGTGCATTTGCTCAGATTAAGTTCGAGTCCCCACTCTTGGCTCCACACATGAACGTTGTTTTAATCCGATGATAGAATTTCAAAGTCAGAGTGATCACTAATTTCGCGTTAGATGACAGCGTCGTCAGCAAATAAACGTATTTTATTGCTAATTCGAGAGCGTAGGTCATTTATGTATATAATGAACAAAAGGGGCCGATTACGCTTCCTTGTGAGACACCTGATGTCACTTTAACTACATCAGAGCTAATTCCGTCAAGAACTACTTTTTGCTTACGATTACTCAGAAAGTCGCGTATCCAGTTTACTACTGTTTCGTTCAGCCCGCATGACTGTAATTTGTATAAAAGTTTGTTGTGAGGTACCGTGTCGAAAGCTTTCTTAAAATCTAGGAATAATGCGTCCACTTGTCTTTTAGATTCACCAGATTTGAGAACGTCATGAAGAAAGAGCGCGAGCTGTGTTTCACATGATCTACCTTTCCGAAAGCCGTGCTGACAGCCATGGAGGAAGTTATGACTGTCTAGGAACGTCATGATATTGCTAACGACGATATGTTCGAGTATCTTACCCAGTCTTGGCTCAGCTCTCGTGCCGAAAGGTTGTGCCTTCTCCGTTCTCTGTGCTCTGCGGTTTAGTGTTGAGTCACCATGCCCTCGTGTCCTAAGTGTGAGCTTTCAGTTAAACGAAACAAACGTAGCGTCAGCTGTGAGCAGTGCTCTGCTACGTATCATCCATCCTGTCTGTCAATGACTGAAGCGGATGTTGCCGCGCTTGAGGAGCTCCAGAAGTCCTGGACCTGCGATTCCTGCTCTTCTGGGATGCGTTCTGGACGTAATGACTCCACTCCCGTCAGGATTTCATCTATGAGCGACGCCAAAGGATCAGCGCCTGATTCCAGCATACTGGCGGAACTCCTAGAGCGCGTGAAAAGTATTCAGGGGAGCCAACTGGAGCTGAAGAGTGCAGTTGAATCATTACAGGTAGTAATAACTGAGCATTCTACTATGCTTGACCATCTCAATTCGTCTATCGCTGATTTAAGTGAGAAACTGCATCAAGCATGTAGTGACAGTGCTGCAATAAAAGCGCGTGTGTTAAATCTTGAATCACACATTAATAGAATAGAACAAGAGCATTTGCGCAATGTGGTGGAATTTCATGGAATTCCCTGCATTACCGGTGAATCGCCTGAGGCCCTAATCGTACAGGTTGGCCTAGCCTTAGGGGTGAAATTCGAAATGAGTGACATTGACTACATCTATAGGCTGAAGAGCCGCGCGTCAACGGATGATGGTGTAAAACCCTCGCCAATTATTGTCCGATTTTTGCGTTCCACATTAGCTCAAAATCTTATTAACGCACGGAAAGTTAAAAGGAACCTAAGTCTTAAAGATATAGGGCTAAATGAGTGTGTTAATTCCTATGTATTTGTCAATGAGTCTCTGACGCCATACAATAGAAAATTATATTCTATGGCCAGGGAACTAAAAAGGGGAGGTAAATTCAAGTACTTGTGGGTAAGAAATGGTTAAATCTTTGTCCGGAGGCGTGAGGGAGACGATCGCTACCTTATTCAGTCAGAAGAGGACATTAAAAAGTGGGAATAGGGAGGAGGTTATAGTTCACCGCCTATTGTCACCCAGAAGATTTCAAGAGATATAACTCTGTGCCATGTTAATTGTCAATCCCTCTTTGGTCACTTTGATGAATTTTGCCTTTTCTTTCAGGAATCAACTTATGACATAATTTGCATGTCTGAGACCTGGCTAAAAGAGCGCATATCTGATGAGATGGTTAAAATGAATGGTTATAATATTTTTAGACATGACAGAATTGGTAAAGGTGGAGGGGGTGTTGGCTTATATGTACGCGAGAATTTAAAAGTCAATGTTCTGGCCACTTCCCCTGACACCTACTGTCATACCTCTGAATTTATCATATCCGAAGTATGCAACGAAATCTCCTCTAAGTTATTGTTGTGTGTCGTGTATCGTCCTCCTAAAACAGCCCTCCCGACGGACTTTGAAAATGCATTTTTGCAATTTGCTCCCACCTTTAAAAATATTGTTATATTTGGTGACTTCAATGCTGATCTTCTACGAAATAATTATGATGGTAAACACATGCATAATTTTGTGTACTGTAATAATCTTAATCTTGTACCATACGCAGCTACGCATCACACAGAAACAAGTCTTACCCTATTAGATCTCTGTATTGTCGACGATCTGGAAAAAGTTTCAAATTACTCTCAGACTCCCATTTCCTTCCTCTCGGCTCATGACTTAATTGAAATTACGTACACTTTCAAGTTTTCTATGTCCCTCACACCCACCTCTTTCCAATTCCGTGACTTTCAAAACATTGATTCCCACTGCCTTCATGATGCACTTCTAGAGATGAATTGGAATGGTATTTTTAACTCTTGTTCTATCGATTCCAAACTTGGTTGTTTTATGTCAAACATTTCTAGTTTCTCTGACACTTTTTTTCCCAAACGGGAATGTCGGCCTATACGCCGATTTCCTCCTTGGCTGAATGAGACGATAAAACTCATGACTAAAGAACGCAACCAAGTGCGGTGTGCCTTTCGACGCAATGGTTGTTCTACTGTGTTCCAAAAATACAAGGAGCTTAGAAACCGCATTAAATCAGCCATCAATGACAGTAAACGCCAGTTTTATTCCTCGAAGTTTTCCTCTTTGAAAGACCCGAAATTGATTTGGCGTGAATTTCGAAATCTGGGGTTGGTTCGAAGACGGGACTCTTCTCTACCTTCAAATATAACTCTCGATCAGCTAAACTCCTACTTTGTGTCAACTTCGATCAGTCAAAATGTTGCCCTAGCTAACCTCAGACCTGAGCGAGTTATCCCATTTAATGAAAACAACTTTTACTTTAGACACGTAACTCCTGACACTCTTATCGAAAGCTTGATGATCTCAAACTCAAATGCCACTGGTGTGGACGACATTCCGATAAAGGTCATTCAACTTTCCAAATATGCATTATTACCATACATCCTTGAAATATTTAACCACTCTCTTGATAACTCAGTATTTCCATCGGCCTGGAAAAAAGCACTTATCCGCCCGATAAAGAAGATAAAAAACCCAAAACTACCTTCTGACTTCCGGCCAATTTCTATCCTGTGTGCCTTGTCGAAAGTGCTGGAAAGAATTGTTTTCAAACAAGTCACAGAGTACTTAACTGACAATGACAAACTTGACGCTCTGCAATCAGGTTTTCGGCATGGATTCAGCACGCAGACGGCACTACTAAAGGTTACCGATGATATTCGACTTCATATGGACAAGCGCATGGTTACAATTTTAGTTCTTTTTGATTTCAGTAAAGCATTTGATCGAATTGATCATAATCTACTCTTTCATAAGATGGTGAAGCTTGGTTTCTCGTGTTCAGTTTTAAATTGGTTTTGCTCCTACCTTGAAAATAGATCGCAAGCAGTCATGGGACCTGACAATAAGTTATCTGATTGGGTTCCGGTATCTTGCGGAGTTCCCCAGGGATCTGTCCTGGGCCCTCTGCTATTCTCTATTTTTGTAAATGATATTTCGATCGCGATTAAAAATTGTAAGTACATGATGTACGCAGATGACCTCCAAATATACATCCATTCCTCAATTGAAAACATAGCTGCTAGTATCAACCTTGTGAATCATGACGTCAGAGAAATTACAAAATGGGTTGGCGAAAACCGACTTACACTGAACTGTCAAAAGACGAAATCAATAATCATTGGAAACTCAAGGGTTCTAAACAAAATAGATATTAATCAACTTCATCCAGTTGTAGTTGGTGATCACCAAATATCTTTCAGCGACTCTGTTCGCGCTCTTGGAGTAACCCTCACAAAAAATCTGTCGTGGAATGAACATGTTAATGAAATCTGTAATAAAGTCAATATTACCCTCTATCAACTAAAACTAAATAAGCACCTATTTCCTATTCCCACCCGAAAAATGTTAATTTCATCCTTGGTATTTCCCTCTATTGATTATTGTAGTCTCGTTTATAATGACATACCTAAAGAGTTAGAAAAAAAGTTACAAAAGCTATTAAACTCATGTGTAAGATATGTATTTAATTTAAGAAAGGATGTTCATGTGTCACAATACAGAATCAGCCTAGGTTGGCTAAATCTTTGTAACCGTAGAAAATATCTACTCGGTGCTTTTCTTTTTGGGATGTTCAGAGAGAGTATTCCTAAATATCTTCGGGAAATGTTTAAGAGCAGATCAGAAACCACTCAGATGACATCTCGCACAAAGAACTGCTCTTTACGTTATCCAACTCCACGTACAACCGCATACCAGAAATCATTTCTTGTTACGGCATCTAAACTTTGGAATTCTCTCCCTGAGGATCTGAAACAGAGGGGCTCCAATCATGCCTTCAAGTATAAATTATACATGACTCTACTCAGTGCAGAGCAAACATAAACTCTGTCTAATAAAATACGGCCTAAATATTGTGTGTTGTTAAATTCTAATCCTTGCCTATTTGCTACATTACTATTTCTGTATCATGCTGTATTGTTATCACTTGTTCGATTTTTATGTACGTTTTGAGTTTTCTTTGATGAGCCATTCAATTGTAAAATGTGTTTTTGCTCCATGGGTGATGCCCAGAGCATTAATAAATATTCTATTCTATTCTATTCTATAATAGACGTTAATGAAATTGGTCGATAGTTCCCTGGGTCGTGTCTGTTTCCCTTTTTGAATATCGGTGTAGCGTTTGCAATTTTCCAGTCTATTAGTATCTTTCCTTCAGACAATGACTTCTTGAATATTGTGTCTAAGAACGGTGCGATCTGTGGCGCTAACTCCTTGAGGACACGCGCGGGTATTCCCTCTGGACCCGGAGATTTACTATTTTTTATCGACTGTAGCTGTTTAGTTATCCCATCGCATTGAATAGTGATTTCTGAAATAGTGAGTGAAATGGTAATTGAGGCATGGGGGCAGGAGGAGGTAGAAATAAAGGTAAGAGGGGAGCAGATAAAAGCAGTGAGATTTGCAGATGATCAAGAATTGGTTAATCAGTCTGCCAAGGGGTTACAGTCAATGGTGAATGCGTTAGGGGTGCAGTGCGAGAGGTATGGGATGAAGATCAACCACAAGAAAACGAAAGTGATAAGATTTTCTAGAAATAAGATGGCGGGGCTGAATATTAGTGTGGGAGGGCAGAAGATAGAGCAGGTCGAGCAGAGCAGCAGAAGAGAAGGGAATTGATAAGGGGGGGTCTGAGGAGAGACGTAAAGAAAAGGCTGGTGAAAACTTTAATATGGATCGTGGCGTTGTATGGGTCGGAAACTTGGTCATTGCGAAGGGAGGATGTGCGTAGACTTGAGGCGTTTGAGATGTGGGTTTGAAATTGGAATGCTGAATGGGGACTGTCCAAGAACCTACCAATCAGGCGGTAGAATACTTGAATGAAGGCAGTGCTGAACTAATATGTGAGTTTTCTTTCTAGAATTAGATGGGCCAAAAACTACTGAACTTTATCATGCGTAAT
Source organism: Pyrrhosoma nymphula (assembly GCA_963573305.1). NCBI lineage: Eukaryota > Metazoa > Arthropoda > Insecta > Odonata > Coenagrionidae > Pyrrhosoma > Pyrrhosoma nymphula. The sequence continues at coordinate 136,943,735 of OY754333.1, read as the reverse complement.
AGTTTTTCATGTGCAGAAGGGTTTGCGCAAGTGCGCAATGCGCAATACGCTATTTTAAAATATTTAATGCGTTGTGATATCTGTAAAACACTTTAGGAGGACCTATTATGTTAATGATCCGCTGAAAACAGCTCGTGGCAATGTAGAATTTATTGTGACGCCACTTTGCATGCAACATCCTTCAGGCTCTTGCTGTTCCGAGGTTAATTATTGAAACTTACACATGTATGCAATACGTGACGTAACTTTTGTTTTTTTTTGTTTTGACATTTTTTTGGAAATTTCCTCTGTACTGTCCGGCATAAACTGTTAAATGCATTTTAATGTCGATTTGGCCGATCTGTCGCCAAATTTAATTTAGTTCCTTAATTCTAGCAAATTAAATACTGGTTCATAAACCTATATTGTAGCCACCGTAGCCACTGTCAATGGAAACGAACATATCCAGGTGGGAGATCGTTTGAAAACGTCATGTCTAAACGTATTTTAAATATTGATATAGTTTGGTAATTGACTATCTCCCCTTACTTTTTAGTGGATTCCATAGAGTTAGAAAATTGTTGCAACTTGAAATTTGCTGAAATTAAAAAGACTGTCTAACCGGTCGCCTGTATCAAAATCTTGGTCCTGGTAGACATTTCACCTTAAATTATTTTTACCTGTTGTATTACATAAACGAATCCATCTCGTAGTATTTTTTAATGCTAGGTATTTTTAACTGATATACCTGTCAATTCAATTTATCAATTATCCATTACTGTTTATGTAGATTAATTCTCTCATCAATGCCACGGATTATTCTCTATGTTTTACTTACTCGTTTCCGTAACGTTCTCCCATTATCACCCTCTGCAGCAGACTCACTTTATCTCTTTTTTCCTTTTTGCTTTCTATGTAGTAAAATAAGTAAAGTAAAGTTTATTTCTTTCAACAAACAAACAAATTATTAAATTAATTTAATTACAAAAAAGAAATAAGAAAGCTGGGTTAGTTCAAAGGGAAAACCTGTGCTGAGGCAACCTTCATGAATGTTAATGCATTGCTAATGCTTCAATGTTCTAGCTAATCATCTTTTACTTACAATAGCACCTGCCTGGCTAGGACCGTTGTATATAAAACTGACTGTTGAATGAGAAGAAATAGCTATTAAACATAAGAAGAAAATGAAGCCAGTGATTAAGTGCATTCAATTTTTCTCCTGCCATCGTACAGTACATTAGGTCACTAACCCATTGATTGTCGATGAAGTATTGCACAGGAAATAGGTGATAAGAATTTAAGTGGTGGATACCTTTTCATTTCTCGCTAACCACTTTCATCGCTCGGAAGCCACCCTCCATGTACGAATTGGCCCTGGCCAACTGACGCTCGTTTGTGCCAACAGCTACCGCACAGATGGGTTGGATGAAATACTCTGGGGGATGAGAAGAACCTCCAAATGTCAGTTTACTCAGTTTATTGTCATTCCATTAGGGTGCTCTTTGCGATGTTAGTTTTACTCTCTGTACTCATATCTAATTTATGTATTGCTATTAGGTCAAAGGCCAGGTGAAATAGGATGCTAGGATGAATGAAAAGTTACAGGTTAAACCTAAATGTAGCTCTTAATATCCCGAAAGGATTTTAATAACTTATATTAGAATGAGTTTTTACTTAAATTTGTCCTTTGATGTCGCATTTCAATCTTTCCCCCGTGGTCAGTTTTTTCCAATCAAGTTTGACCTTTCCATTCTTTCCCCAAGATTTTATGTGGAAAATGATTCAATTGCCTATTTTCCTGGATGTTAGATATAATGTTATGCTGAGGAAATATGGAAATTTTCATGTAGGTTCTTGTATCTGTTATCGTCGGTCATTGAGCCTTGTTGACGTGGCTGAATGTTTATTTTAATATATAAAATATTTAACTAATTTATTCAAATCTGGAGTGAAATGTGAGAGTGCGTCCATTTCCCTTGATTTATTATGTCGTCGAGGTTTTATTTTTTTATTTTTGAAACCACTGAATACTGTTTTATGTTCAAAGAATGGAGTAAAATTGTTAAAGCAAGATAAAAATTCTAAAAAAAAATTTTTTTCTAACATTTCGGTCTATCATCGACGCACTTCATTACAAAATTACAAAGTTGCGTTGAGATGTACGAAAATTATGAGTGAAATCATAACAATTCGGAAAGAAAGAGAGAGCCGAGTTAACGAAAGGATAATGTTTGGGTTTAAAAAACAAGGTTATTTATAATGTCACCTATAACTTACAATGTAAAATGTAGAATTGCGTTGGAAATGGAAATTTCATCGTTGAGAGAAATATTGTGAGTTGAGAAGCCAAGTGAAGCCTGGGAAAAGAGATAAGAGAAGGTTTCGAAGTTAGATTTGGATTTCAATTATTCTGAACCTAATGTGCAAGAAAAGGCAGAGAGAGAGTATTGCCGAAGGTTTTTCATTTGGGCATAAATAACGATGCAGAAAAAATTGAGACAGTCAACGGCAAACACAGACATTGCAAGGAATTTGCTAATATATTATATTTATATTTGGCAGTGTTCCTGGTAGCAATTATAACTATAAGCCTTGATTTTGTTTACCCATTTGGAAACATTTTGCCCTATTTTATCCCATTCTTTATTCCCATGCTGTCCCTTTCCATTTATGTATCTTCATACTGTTACTTGCTCTCTCCCCACCACCCATAACGATATTTTCATCGCATCAAGTCATCGCATCGTGTAATATCCTTCTTGTACTTACTATGTTATCGTAAAATTCAATTTCGATAACTTCCCCTGCTCTCCTGACTTAAGTAGTTCTTAATTTTGACTTGCTTGTACTGTTAAGTTCAATTCAAAAATACTCTCTGACACTCGGCAAAAGCACTCGAGCCGAGCTCAAATATGCTGAACTTTGGTGACTGACTTGAATGGGAACCAGTGTTTTCATCTTTGCTGGCCGTTTTCCCTGAAAAAACTATGCGTTTGTCTTCCTTGCGATTTTATCTAACAATGCCTGTACCTTATTTCAAAGGTCTCCCAAATAACCTCATCGTTGTTGTGGATTCTTTCCATTTGTAGAAGTGCCCTTGCAACACAACTACGCAGCTGCTTTTAGGTTAAGTTTCAGTTAAGAAGGATAATATATAATTAATATGGTGTAAAGCCGTGTAAAAGTGTATCCTTAACAATATAGCTTTAAAATATCCAGTTCTTATTTTCGAAACTTTCGGCCGTGACTATTTAACACCTACAGAATGCTCCTACCGGCAGGTTACTGAGCCTTTCACTATTGCACATCGTTCCATTCATCGCAGTTCATGTGAGCTTAAGTTCGTTGATGCATTCCAATCCGTGCTAACTTCAATACCTACATCGTTTGGGAAACTCGCATTTTTATTTTGTCTCCATATTGTTTTTCATTTATATTTGCATGTATTTAATTTGTATTTCAGAGTTAAGGTTAAAATTTAGGTTTAGATGTAACATTTCTTTGTCAGTAAACCATGTTTAAACGCCTCATTCATCGAATGATCTCTGTCAATAATGCTACACAATTCCCTCCAATCTGTAGTTTGTCGAATATGGTCATCGTTCTCCTTCCTCTCCCAGACTTTCCTGAAGTTCTGAATGTCAATGGCGGTCTTTATCAGCCTAGAATAACATGATCCATTCATATATCGTGCCTCTTCCAGAATTCTCCTTTCCTCCCGGACCATACCAGAATTTTCTTCTATGGCCTTTCCCGCCATCGGGCCTTTGTCATCCTTATACTTCAGATATTGAAGTGCTCCACTCCAGATTGCACATTAGGATTTTTTTGCGCCTTAATTTCTCGTTCTTATCCATAGTTTTCTTCTTCTGAAAAGGATTATTTTGCGATCGTAGTCCTCTTAATGTTCTTGGAACTAGGCCTCAACTATTCCAATATATTTCAAGTCATACCTGCGTTCTGATTTATGCCTTAGTAATATCTTTATGTTAGTATTCATCATTGACTAAAATACTTAGTACTTTTACACAAATATTTTATTGTACGACGTGTTTCACCGATTTACGGCATCGACGATGAAGTATTTTAGTCAATCGAGAGTACCAACATAATGAATTTCTACGAAGTAAAGCCTACCTCTGTCAAAATTAATATCTTAATGGCTTAGCGTATAAGTCTCTTGAAACTTTTTGGGAATATGTTAAAGTTTCGTATCACGATCTTTCATCGCGCATCACCTTCATCAATCAAAACTTATTTTCTATCTTCTAGCTAGGTGAGGCATCGCTTTAGTTGTGCATTGAGAGGAGCTTTCAATTAACCGCCAAACCGAGGGAACAGTTGTTTGCGAGGAAGCTCGGTGACGCTTGTGTTTTCGCTTCCCCATTATCCCATTAGGGTGAGAGTGGCGTCGTAGTGAGTGAGCCACCACGCACCTCCCTTTGCTCCAACTGTTCGGGACGCGTCACATGTTGTACCATAGGCATTGATTCATCCGCGCCTTTAGGGCCCCACTTGCAACGCATTCTCCTCGGTATATGGCGGCTATTATGGATGTCATTCGTTGAAGTCCATTGCTTTTATGATGGGTTTGTGGACTCTAGCAATCATAGTTTGGTAATAGCACATAATTGCTCCTTTGACTCAACTCGCCTCATAGCTACAATGCAGAAAATGAATCTTCTTCCTAAATTCGAAGAATTTATAGAGGGATTCAGTGATTCGCTTGCATTGTTTAGAATTAAATTTCCCAAAAGGGAAAACGGACACAAGCTTACAACATTGGCCTATGATCTTCTCCATCTACCTGGCGAAGGTGCTCATGATGCTAGATTTCAAACTATGAATTGGACTGTTCAAATTGGACTGTGGCATAGTTTATATATATATATATAAATAAACTTTGCCACAGGTGGGGCGGAAATAAATATAGAAACACAAAAAAGAAGAACACTCACACACTATACGTTCTGATATTTCGACAGCCGAGCTGCCTTTCTCACAGAATGAAGGATACAGAATCTCATCCAGCATCCTTCATTCTGTGAGAAAGGCAGCTCGGCTGTCGAAATATCAGAACGTATAGTGTGTGAGTGTTCTTCTTTTTTGTGTTTCTATATTTATTTCCGCCCCACCTGTGGCAAAGTTTATTTTTATTTAAATTATCGCGTGTGTGATTTTCCACGAACTCGTATATATATATATATATATATATATATATATATATATATATATATATATATATAAACTATGCCACAGGTGGGGCGGAATTAAATATAAACACATAAAAAAGGACACCCACCCTATACATTGATATTTCGGTTGCTCTAGAACCTTTCTCAAAGATAGAAGGATACCAAAAAAAAAAGTTTTTTTTTTGTATCCTTCTATTGTTTTCTTTTGTGAGTGTCCTTTTTGCGTGTTTCTGTGTTTGTTTAGTGTATCACTGTTTTATTTATGCATGTGCATCGTCGCCGAGAGCGATTTTCTACCAAGACATTATATATATATATATATACATACTCTATGGCATTGCTAAAACGAGTCTCACTCTTGAACAGATATCTTCAATTTTCCTATTATTCCAGTTAGGTTATCTTCCTGCAAACTTTTCTCCACTTCAAAAAGAGGAGATCGAGACACTAATTGTATCAAAACTCACCACTCTCATCAGCCTTTTCTTTCTTCAATTCCTTTGTCTTATACCCTTCGTTTGAATGACATTTCGTCATCACAAGCCGCACGCCCTAGTGGCGGCGTGTGAGGAAGCATGACCATCTTTATAGAACGTTGCGAGACGCAGCATGGGTAACAAGGGATGTTAGGACAGCAACCATGAAAAATGGAGGAAATATGAAAAGGGATTTTAGAAGTGGCTAGGGTCAAAAGATTAATGACTGTTAGATGAGTGTTTTACGGCCTCTCGCCTTACTTGGTGTTGGTAGTCACGGTGCATGGGAAGAAGAAATATTTGTACCCAAATGTTTGGCTGTGAATCTCTCGTAATGTATCGCTTATGTTGGTCTACCGATATAGTGCTAGGTTTAAATAATATACTCCATACCAACGACGTTAATTAATACTTGGTTCTATTCCGCTCTTTTTATTCTAAAAACCGAACCCTTGTTTCGGCAATGCGTAACATTATCCAGGTACTTTACACCTTGATAATGGTACATTGTGTTAATGTACCAGTGATAATACCAATGGTTGTAATATACCTATGACAATTATAAATAGTGCTAATGAGCTAGTGATAATGGTACATCAAGGTACTTAAAACTTTGATAATGGTGTGCACTTATTGTTGAAACCGTGGCCAGATTTTAGATGCTAAAATTATGGAGTAGAATCAAGTCTTTTATTTAACATGCTTAAAGTGCATTAGTGTTCCTCCAAGTGATGCCTGTGACATTCTCTAATCCTCCATGTAAATTTGAAACTCGCGTGATCTGGGATTTTCAAGTAATGTTAGCATAGCGTGTAGTCTCCAAGTGATGTAGATGCAGATGAACTATTCCTCGCGAGGGCCCAGAGTGAGATAACAGTGTTGGTTCGGTTGGGGCATGTCGCCTCGCCGAAGAAGTGCTTACGCCTAGGGACGTCATCCTCTGTCTCTCTGCTCCGAACCTTTTGACGCAATGCCCAATCACACCACAGCCGCGATTACACGCCGTGGCGGAGTCCATCCAATCCACCTCGGCCCTTTGAGCGTCCTCGGCAAGAATCGATAAATCTCTCTCCTCATCCGTCCCCCACCCCTTCTTTCCTTCCGTGCGCCCTTTACCTCAATCCCGTGAGACCATTAAAGTCTCCTCCTCGCACAAAGGTAATTTTATCGCTCCGATATCTTTTCTGCTAATTTACAGAAGAGGATCTTGCCTGGGACCAAAAAAAAGGGGGCTTTCCTTTCAAGAGATTATCGACGTCTTGAGGGAAGCGGAGGCTTCAGAGAAACGGGAGGAAGCCACCTCGTCGACTCGATAAGGCCTTCCGTAATCATACGGAGGAGTTTTCCTTTCTCTCTCTCTCCCTCTCTCTCTCTCTTTCTCTCCGTGCCTTGATATGTTAAGCTGATGCCAAATTTCTCCTCGGCACATTCAGGCGTGTGGGAGGACGCGCATTACTTTTTCTCACGAGCTCGAGGAGGAATATTTCAAAGACCCTTTCCTTGAGTTATTCCTGTCTTTTCATAAGCTTTCCTCGCACTGCTTGACTTTATTGTGCTGAAACCTAAAATAGCACGACTGGTATAAGAATATACTGTATGTGATTCTGTGAAAATTAAATTTCAATGATGTACAAAAGTCATTATTTCTGATTCGTTCATCTCCAAATCGATTAGTTGGTTATTTGGGGTAGTTGAGAGGTCATATCCGCCATTGTAGGATGGACAGGCAAGGATGAGTATGAGTAGGATTTCTTTGGGATTGGATGAAGAGTGGAGAGAACTACCATTTGTGGCCCCAAAAGTGATAAAATCTAATACATATGTTGAGTGCGCTGAGTTATATGTCCAAAACAAGCAATGCTTGTATATATGATTTTTTTCGGGCCAGAAAAAACCTTTTTAAGTGTAGTCCATCTAATGGAGATTGCTTTGAAGGGACATTATTAATTTGGGAAAATAAATACCTACCTTCTTATAGAAAGAATAGGCATTCTTGTTCATTATTTTGGCCATATTTCTTATATCATACAAACCCTCTTCGGGTCTTTGGACCAGCTCAGCCTCATTTATTTCGAACTTTGCCCGAATTTTTATCGCGTTTCTCATTTTACTCTATATTATCTACCTCTAATTGTCTGTCACTTTCTCATATGTCATTTCATACTATCTAACATTTCTCACCCGCTCTTACCTACCAATTTACTTCGTTTTGAATCAGCAACATTTTATTCGTCTCCTAATTTCTTTTCCATACATTTCTGCATCTTTAAAAATTTTCCCATGTTCGTTTGATGAAATTCATTTTTACCCGAAGTGCCCACTGAATGCGTAAGCTTCCTTAAATCTTTAGACAGTCTTTCTATAGTTCATTTAATAATATCATTAGTTAATTAGCTTCGTAATCATATCCCTCATCTTAAATTATAGCGCGCTCAACGTAATGACTTTAATCCCTTGGTTGTTTGGTCAACGACTGGCCAACGTTTTTGTGACTCACTTAATCAGCTTCATGCCCACTATCAACGTTTATCAAGTTCCTCCCACACCACTTCCTCTCTTCATTTCCTCATGATTAGTGTAGTACTGAGCCTTGGGATAAGGTGTCAAGCTGCCTTACTCTTAGCTATGGCCATCGCAGCAGAACATTTGTTATCTTACCTAATCTCTTCATAGTACGTTTTCCCGACTTTGTTCACTTATTAAATAAATGCACTCAAAAGTGCTTCTAAGTACTATAAAATTAATATTGTTGAAGAGAAATGGGAATTGAAAGTAATTTCTGTGATTAAAAGTTGCGAATTCAGTCTGGGAAATTTTACTGCGAAATATTTTCATTGTGAAATGTTAATGACGGTAGATAAATAGAAGTTAGTTGCAAATGTTGATCAATATCGCCAGGAAATTCTCTTTCCGCGCCGTTTGACGTAGTCGGAAATCCAAATCCGTATAAAAGATAAATGTCACGTCCGTTTTAAATAAAATATTCACTGTAGCTGCTTTATAATTAATGGCGGCTTAATTTATAATACTCTACCCTAATTGATTAACTGTAGCTTGAATATTTTATATTCCCTCGTCGTGAAATAAACCTTGCTGTCAACGTTGGATCCCCTACTTCCTCACTAAGTGTTCATTTTTCTGTCTCAGATAACAGCTTGGAATCCCTTGGAATTGGGAATTAAGCATTATCTTTCATTTGTGCTTAAGTGGATTTTACAGTCTGTTGGGGATGTGAAGTTGGTCAATTGCGCAATCGCAGTAGCAAGTGGTTTTAATCCTTGAGCACAAATAAAATATGTCAGCCACTGTAGCTCTCGGTCATTCATGTTAATTTGTGAAATAATTAGATGCTACATAAGCCCCTGATGGTTTTAAATATTAGGAGGTAGCTGAAACTTTGAGGACGAATTTTCGCCACCCATAAATCTATCTAATCTCTGTGAGTCCTCTATTCATTTTAAGGGGGACTGTTTCTGAGCGAGCTATAAATGAATGCTCTTTGGTGTGTTTTTAATGTTCCCGAGAGCTAAATATTACGGGATATACCATTAAAATGCTCTTTTAATTTTTTGTAGTATCTTAAATAATAGTTTTCACTGTGGATGGAAATCAATATTCCAAGCATTCACAATTGGGTTGTTAAATATTTGCATTATTTTACACCGAAGAGGTGTCTTTTTTGTTAAGGCGTTGTTTGGTAAATTACTTACTTACTCCCATGGCCATCTATGCCCAAGCTGGGATTTGGCCTCACTTGTTGTGCCCTCCATCTTTCTCGGTCTCTAGCTTCTTCCACTGCTCCCCCTATCCGGTTTATGTCCGTGTTTGATCCATCCCACCATCTTTTTCTTGGTCTTTCCGGTGGTCGTCTTCCCTCTGGTCTCCCGCTGGTAAAATCCTTAAGTATTGAGCCCTGCTCTGCTCTCATAACGTGCCCAAGCCATCTCATTATTCTGGCCCTAACACATGCAGTTATGTCATGCTCTTTGTAGAGATCTCGTATTTCTTTATTCCGTTTGATTCTCCATATTTCATTTTCCTTTCTGGGGCCAAAGATTTTCCTCAGTACTTCATTTTCGAATATTATCAGTTTCCTTTCTTCTTTCTTGTTCAGGATCCATGTTTCTGCACCATATAGAAGTACCGGTCGAATTATTGTGTGATATATTTTGATTTTGGTCTTTTGTGATATTACCTTTGAATTTAATATTTTATTACAGGCATACATGCTTTTGTTAGCTAAATTAATTCTGTTCGTAATTTCCGGTTCTTCACTATTTTTGTTTGATATTATTGTTCCCAAGTATTTGAATTGTTCCACTTCTTCGAAGTTATGCCCATCTATATTTATTGTAGTCATTAGTTGATGTTCTGTTCTAGTAAAGTGCATGTATTTAGTCTTTTCGTCATTTATGTTCAGGCCCACTAGTTCCGTCTCCTGGAGTAGAATTTTTGTTAGTTCTTCCAGTTCCTCCTTGTCTTCTGCGAGGAGAATCACATCATCTGCATATGCTAGGATATTTATTCTAGTTCCTATTTTAATTCCCTTGTTGGTTCTTCTTAAATTTTTAGGGCATCTTCTAGTGCTATATTGAACAGCAGAGGAGATAGACCATCACCTTGCCTTACCCCCGTGACGACCTCGAATGCTTCAGATAGCCCTCCATCTATTCTCACTTTAAATTTAGAGCCTTCAACTGTCAGCTTAGCTAAATTAATCAGTTTTCTGGGAGTGCCAAACGTTCCCATCTTTTGCCATATTCGTTGTCTAATAAGGCTGTCATACGCTTTTGAGAAATCTATGAAAAGTCCATAGAAGTCTTTATTATATTCCCAATATTTACTGATGGCTTCCTTTAAAATAAAAATCTGATCTGTAGTGGAACGGCCTTTAACGAATCCAGCTTGGGGGTCTTCTACTATGGAGTTTGTGTATTTTTTCTATTCGACTTTGAATTATTTTCGAAAAAACTTTATATGCGTTGCTAAGCAATGATATACCTCTATAATTTTCACATTGTTCTTTATCTCCTTTTTTGTAAATGGGTATTATAATGGCTTCCTGCCATTCATTTGGCATCCTTTCTTCTGTCCATATTTTGGAGATTAACTTATACAGTTCTTCATGTACTATTCTATCACCTTTTTAAATAGTTCAGACGGTATTTTATCTTCTCCTGGTGATTTATTATTCTTTAAGGTCTTAATTGTGTTTTCTACTTCTTATTTAGAAGAAGTAGAAAACACAATTAAGTAAAGTAAGTCGTTTGGTGAATTACTCATTCAAATGCATTATTCCACGAGATTGCATCAATGCAAGTATTTTTATTCCTATTCCTTGCAGTGTGTGTTACTTGATGTTCTATTTTCCTTTTATATTGGTTTAACGTAGCTCAAATCTCTTTCTATGACGCACGATTTATAATGTCTAAAATGATTTTCAATATGCGGTTGCAATGTTTATTCAAGGTTCTGTGTGCTTAGATAAACTCCTGAATGAATTTTACATTTAACTTTAAAAGATTAATGCAATAATTATTATCTTCTGTGCAATTTGCCACTGCAATAAGATAGTAATGGTATTTATTCACTCTAACAGGCGTGACCTGGTGGAAATGAGACATTCTGGGTAAGTATAAACAGTTGTACTTTTCCATAGTTTGTATTTGAAAAATAATAAAAATTGCACAACACCTGTTTTGGTTTATCAAGGTGAACAGATGCACACTTGCTTCAGTTTGCACGTGAGTGTGCATCCTGACTTGGTTTGGTGAGCCGAAACACGTTTTGTGAATTATTTATTTTCTTTCAAATACAAACTGTGGAAAAGTTCTACTGTTATTACTTACCCAATATGATGGTAATGCCTAAACCATAATGTTTATACTCTTACATTATTTTTAAATGCTTCTTTGCATTAGCTTCACGCCCTTCTGTAAGCCTGAAAACGGAGAACTCAAAAACATATATAATACTGCCAATGTGTGGTAGTGATGGTTCAACACTTAGGCTGATGTCAACTGGTTTTCAAATTTGTTTATTTTGAGCGTAATGTCTCTGTGCCCAAAATTGTCAAACTCGCTGGCTCATAATGTATTGAGTAAATTTATTTGCATGCTATTATTGGATTTTATTGTAGATTACTGATTTTTTGTATTGTTTTCCTTTTACAGGTGAGTCAAAAACAAACTTCGATCAATATATCTGCAAGATTCGAAGACGCGTCTTGTGAAGTAAGCATTTTTTCCAATTATATTTCCATTATCACCTATGAGGAACTATGTTTTTTGACGGAGAATATTTATTAGAAACCGTAAATCCTGATATTTTCACTGTATCGCCGCTTTTATTAGATTATGGGTTGGTTGTTTTCTGTTTCCCGTAATGTACATCTAAATACAACCCTGTGAGCCGCCGGATAGGTGTGTACTAGGGGGTGTAAGAACACCAGCCATGGAAAAGTAAGGAATAGGGAAAAGGAGGGGTAGATGAATGAGTTATATTGTGTATTAACGATGTGTCTTAATATAGTATAGCTTTCTCATTGTTATAATCGTAAATGGAGAAAAGACAGAAGTTTAATGAATTAGGTGAAGCGATTACTAAAAGGTGCTTTATTCTTGTGACTTCAGTGGCATTCAAATTTTGTGAACGCGTATTATTACTTATCTTTACTTATCTCTAGAGGGGAATTGCATGGGTAAGATTTAGAAATGGTCCATGGATAATTCTACTGTAACAAATACGATGTGCGTACTGATGCTTATGGATCAGTTTTCTCTTCATTCTTTCCTAATATAGGTCCACCCCAATGAATTTAAGCCATTAAAACTTCTGCTATGATCAGTGAAACAGAAGTGATTCTTTTACATTGAATATGAGATTTCTAACATGAGTTATCAAATCAGGGGATGTCATCAACCATGAAAGTTGAAAGTTAAGAAAATTCAGGTTTATCGCACCGCTGAAGAGAATGCTTTAGTTTTGGTATGGCCAATTCAAAAGTAACGAAAAGAAAGTCGCAATGGTAATGATAATCGACTCCCCAAAAATTTTCCATAAATAGTTTATACGATGACGTCCTTGACTTATTGTGATCAAATCATCAAAGAAGTTTATCCCCAACAACTTTTTTATTGAGGGCTGCGCTATTGATTTAGGTAGAATCTATCAAGGCAGAAGTTATTTCTATGGTGTTACGGGAATATAGGTAGAATACTGCATGTGCGCCTTGATTCGAATATATTATAGGCAAAGAATTTATCACAAAATGTGATGACGCTTCTCAGCTAATTAGCTTCTCATTTTTTTAGATAAACCCTGGCTTTCTTCTTTCTTTCATGGCAAGCTCTCATTGCGACAGAGTTTAATTTGTTTATTAATTAATTCTAATGAAAGTTTGCGGATGAGGATTGTATGAAAATAGCATTGAGTACCTCCATCTATTAAAATGCTAGGTAAAAGGGGGTAATCGGCCAAAAGTTAAGCCTGTTCAAACTAATGAGTAATATGATCAGTATTGTTAGTGAAAAAAGGGCATAGTGCTCATATTATGCGAGGAAGAATTGTCTTCATGAAAGATATCATTTCACATTTTGGCCAGATATATATGATGTGTTCTCTAATTTAAGGACATTAACTTTTCGATGCATAAATATATTTTTACACAGAACGGGGTTAGGAAACTGCAACTCTAAAGCTTTGAGGAAGGAAAAAATAATATCTACAATGGTAAAAAAGAGGAGATATGAGAGAAGTTGTGGGGGATCACCGATTAAAAATTGCTACGAACAGTTGAAAGGAAAATAATTTCAATGAAGGCTTTCCTGTGGATGAGAGATATTGAAGTTATGGAGTGAAGCAGTTAATTGAAGTTCGAAGGAGATAGCTTGTAAAGCTACAGGAAACTAATACATGGATTTGTGACTACCGACGATGAAGTAGCGAATCGGCCTAATCAAAGGTATCGGTCTAATATATGATGATTTATGCGTTCAAATCTTATCAGTTAATGAAGTTGCACTATTATCAAGTGACTGACATTTATCAGTAATGGTTCGGCAAGTTTATTTCCTCTGTGTCGCAGAATTTTCATCTTGTATCTTTTATCCCCAGCCCTTTGCAGGAAGTGATAATTGGTGATTCTCTCCCACTGTATGATTATAATTATTCCTCAGTTACTCCGCATTTCTTTTATTTCCAACATTCTTTGCTTTTTAACTCGTGTTCGTAAATTTACTAATATTTGGGTGCTGTAGGTGCTATAACCTTAGCGGCGGTGCTTCGCACCTGCGTGCAACTGAGCTCAATGCATAGTCGAGAGCTCTTGTTTTGCACTCAACTTCCGTTCTTTCCATATCGAACCTGAAGTTTCTTGCCACTCGTTCAACTTCGGCACTCTCTCCGTTTATGAATTCAATAGAATTATTTTTAGCCCGATGCGAATGGCGCACTGTCTATTCAGGAAATCCTTCAGGTGTCTCCAATGGTTTCCTTCCTTTTTTCCTTTCCGGCCTTCTCCAGCAATCTTTGATGGAAACGTGGTAAATAAATCCTCGCCTGTTAACCCAGAGGTTGCGGGTCCTGGGTGAGTTCTTGGTCACCAACCAGGGTATCGGTGTTTGAGCTATGTGTTTAGAGTTAATTTTAAGAAAGGAGTGTGAAGTCCTATTTAAAATTCATTGAAATAAAGACGCAATTATTTCTTTTCTCCTTCCCACATGCATTTGGGGTTGTAGGATGCCCCTCGCCTTAAAGACACTGTATTGGTGTTTTTTTGCATTGTATTATGTCAGAGCAGAAAATATTTGTTGTTTCAAACGTGATTGTTTTTAAACAGTACGTGAACACCCAGATTTGGTGAAGACACCAAGTATAGACAGAAACCTTGGTCTGTTGTGAGTAAAATAATTAGTATAACATTCTACTAAGTTATTTTATTCGACATGAATAAAGTCAATTTCACGAAGTCACGCCACGTGCCATTTCCTTCATCGATAACCTTCGTGTCGATGCCGCAGCCTTACTCCCCACGCGTCCTGTGTTCCATCATATTCCATTCCCCCACCCCCGTCTCCTCCTTCAATGTTTCTCGAATCAATCCTTTCGCCTTCATTTCCCACCGGGTACGTGCCCTTTCCCTATTCGGCCTCCCGCCCTATTTTTTTCGCTCTCTCTCTCTTTCTCTCCCTATCTCTCTATCCCGTTGGTTCACGTTCGTCCATCACCCCGACGCACATGCTCCGTTCATCCACCCGTCGTCGGCAGTGCGAAAATAATATTACGCTCGTTTACGTTGATGCGCGTCAATTCCGTTCCATTCTTCCTCAGCGCTTTCTTTCCTTTTCTTTCTCATTCTCTCCCCTTCCTACGTAACTTCTTACGTCCCAACCCGCGCAATATGTCTTAACGTTTTACTTATCGGATGTACTCAACGGGACGTAAAAAAAGTACAGGGAGTATCCTTGATACTCCCGTCGGACCTTTATTTCGTGAATGCGAAATTACGTACGATATTCTCGTTGCTGGGGAATTCTTTTGTTTTGTTTGTCAGAAAGAAAGTTGAAAGGAAAGAAAGAGAATCACGCTCTACATTCCATTTAGTCATCGAAATCGTTAGTAAAAATGTCTAACCTTTGAACAATTGGTCGATGGTAACTAATATTTTCTGCTTTCCAATGTTAATTATATATCTCTGGTGTTATAAACATCTAACTCACGTTCTCAGCTCAGTAGGCACATTGTTCACTAAAATGGACCGACTCGTTCCGGAGCTAGAACTGAACTGAGCGCGCGCCGTGCCCACATAAGCCCAAATTTAGACCCCCACGCGCAGTGCTGTGACGTCACCTCGCAACACCCCCCCCCCCGTAATAAATCCCCGTGCTAAAAATAATAGAATGCATTTTACCGTTTTGTCGCTAGCATTTTCAGGTGTTTGAAGAGGATTAAAAAAATAACATTGGTGCTGTAAGGCTCGGGATAAACTTTCACTCGAGGGAATACTGTAAGCGAGAACTCTTTGTCCTTTTCCTAAGTTTACCAAAACTAACGTCACCATTTGTAGCTTTGCGCGTTGAGTGCCAAAAATGTTATTTTTGGCGCATTTTTATAAAATGTTATGTTATTTTTGTTGGAATGCTATCTATATTTTTAGTCCTGGGAGATGTACTGGTTGCTTGTCTATAAATGGTTTTAGTGTCTTTGATTGTGATGTGTATTATCCATAGTGAAATATCCATAACAAGTTTATACTTTATTATTTACCGAGGTATACCGTGATTTACTCGTTTACTGATTTGCCAAAATTCTTCTCTGCGTTCATTAAGTTTTATAATCGATCATCCATCAAACTTACAGACACATAGACCCTTAATGACTCTGTAAACAGGATTTGTTTCAATTCTGAGGCGAGAAATCATGATATTTCAAACTTATTGCTGATGCAATATTTTTGTGCATTGATATTTTATCATTTCTATTACTAAAGTCTATAAATTAAGTAAATACAAAGCAAATTCATTAAGTACTTTAAGGCATGAAGGAATAGGTTACATCTCAAAATTGCAATAGGGTGCCTCATGCGGTAATTTTTGCTTACTCTAAAAAAAGTCTAGGTCAGTGGAATTAGGGACTCGCTCTTACAAACAATGCTCTAGTATATATTATACATAGACCAATACCCAAAACCGTGTCCAAAAATGCGCTTGAAAATGCCGTGAATGAGTTTTTCATTCTCTGAGCCATTTTGATACACATCGTGATATCGGTGTTGGTACAGCACTAGAAATATGTTAGATGCCTTCGAGGTTAAATTCGGATGATTTCTGGTGAGGAGATGCTTAGCCTCATCCTCGGTCAATTTCTTAACTCATATTCTGTCTTGGAAGCTACAGGGAGCGCTTCCAGGAAAAAAACCGGCAACCATAACTTGGATTTTCACTCTCCATCAGGCTCGAAAGCTCTACCCTCGCCAAAGACTCAAACTTTCAGGTTGCCTGCTGCGGTTTATTTACCTATAAGGTGATGGAATTCTTATCCGTAAATGTTCCCTATCATCAAATTCGGCAAAGTTTATTGTCGTTTTATTACCTTTAGCTGATCGGGCCGACCGTACTCATTGAGCATAGCACCATGGCTTGGAAAAATAATGGCCTTCGATTACTTTCGGCTCTTATCGCGCGAAATGATGGGCAGAAATGAAATGGATGTGCGTCGATGATGTGTTCGATATCGACGGCTTTCTGTTATGACTCGTTGGATTTCGCTTCTATAGCCTGTCGTAAAAAATGACCCATTCCACGATCGGTTTACTCCTCTCGGCTGTCTTTTTATCGCACCTCGTCGAGCACAATGGTTCATTTTCAATTTCATCATTCGTCGGTCATTCGCTTCAGGTATAAGAGTTGACGTGCCCGCAGCTCGGCGTCGGCTCAGTTCCAATTTCCGTCCTTCCGATCAATTTTTCACTCTTCACAGCGGAACCTTCTACCCACGCCCGATGTGGAGTTCCTCGCTTATTCCGCCCTCGTTCATTACTCTCTCGTGACGTCCATTGCTCCCCGCTGCTCATCCGCTTATTACTCGTGGCAATGGAGGAACGAGGAAAAATTCACTGACTATCGTATCTGCGTCATTAAGGTGCCAGTTTCATTTCTTTCGACAAATTTTCTCCTTACATTAGTTTTTCTTGATGCGAATGGCTTTCATAATGTGAATGCCGGCCTCGGTGGCGGCGGGGTAACGTCCTCGCCTGCTAACCCGAAGGTTGCGGGTTCGAATCCCGCCTGGGGAGGATTTTTCACTTCCCAGGGCATGGTTGTGTGTGATCGTCCATTGTTAATACCCCGATGTAAAGGCCAATGAGTGCTGTTTTCGGTGGTTATTGAAATAAGTAATGCATATTCCCCCATAAATAACCTAATTTGTATGCTTGCGACCATACGTGTGTTGAGTAGCACTTCAAAGCCTGTGGGTTTGGTTGCCGTTTGGGCCGAGAAAGGCAGGAATCTTTGATTATTTTTTTAACAAATTCCATTCAATAAACTATATAATTTCGTCTACTTGGCCCCTTGTTGTACCATCATTCCACAAAAATGTAAATATCTAGGCAGGTGGCGTGAGTAACAGCCTTTAGAGCCCATGCTCAAGGAAAAGGCACACATACTGGCCATCCCTATCGGGGTTGGTTGGCATTGTCAAAAAATTTTATTTTTTGATTGATATCAATTGATTTAATTCTCGATGACAGGTCTGTAGAGCTGATTTCGCTTTAATAAAATCCCCCAAGAAAAATTAACTCGGAATTAAGTTTTGATTGTATGGATGCTGATCTGCGTTCGAGCTCGCGATTTTGAGTTTAATCATGCAGTTTCTGACACACTACATTCAAGTGTAAATATGATTCTTATTGGATTTTTCTCATGCTATGTATTTAAATAGGCACAAGACTAATTGATAAATTGGATCGAACTAAAAAATATTTTGGCCAACTGTTAATGTATATGCCTGTACACACCTGGCTAAATACGATTATATATATGGAAAAGACATTTTTAACCCTAAATATAGATTATCATAATATTTTATTTTTCGTCCAATTTAATGATGAGATTGATGAGAATAGCGAACGAAAGCACGAACGGAAAATTCACATTTGATGATGCAACATAGGCCAATAGCCAAGCATTATTTTCTATGCTCTTGCCAATTTCCCTGTCTCCCTGTAAGTTACTTTAATTTTCTATAGAAACGTACCTTGTTTTCCAGCAGAAAGTTAACATTCCGTTGCGCCAGGAAAATGAATTTTTCCATGAATTAATTTCTTTTTGCGTGGAAAATGTCGGGCAGAACCCAGTTATCTCATAGATAAAATATAAAATAAGGCAAATGATTCTTTCGTTGAGCATCCACTTTCTCTCAAAACAAAGAGTAAATGAGGTAGAGCAGAAATTTCTGTGGCGAATATTACCGGCAAACACAGTACTGATTGTGAGTTGGTGAGACTTTCATTAATGCTTGTAAAAATTACTTTAATACCTTGCTGCTTGACCCTTCAGTAGTGATGTATAGACAGAAGAATTTACTTTATTTCTTTATAATGCCTTGATGAATTTTTTTCATTGAACGTGAAATTGTGGTTCACAGTTTTGTCAATGGTTAACTGATCATGTAGTACCTACACGAAGACGTCTCCAAAATAAATTCAAACTGAAATTTCATTAAATGTAAGCACTTAAATATTCGCGGAAAAGAAAATGTTTTAGCCCCACGTTTCGTGACCCCAGCTGGTCACTTCTACATGGGAAGTAGAAGCTTACAAGCCGGTGTTAGCACATTCCAATGGCAGAAGAAATAATGGATTGAATTAAGCTCATGACAGGCTTATAATTTACCCTTCAGTTTAAAAATGACCACATTGCTACATTGATATAACTGAAGGGTCCAATTTCGTTTAACACGTGGACTCAATTAACTTTGCATAGTAATAATTTGTTGGTAAAGTATTGCCATTTGTAACTATTAATTTTTAAAATCCGATTTAATGCTATATTAATCAAAGAATGTAATTTAGGTTAATATATTTAATACCTTATCTAAATGGTAAAATTAAGGAGCTAAATTGACCTGGATAGCCTTAGACGAAAATGACCTTTCTTCTTTGATTTAATGTGTTTCCTCTAGCATAAAAAATATGTAATCAGCCCGTTTCCCTTAAAGAAAATATATTTATACAACTAGCTTAAAAAATGAAAACAATTGACATTTTAAACGAATTTAATCACGTTGTATAATGTAAAAAATAGGGCAAGATTTCTGCTTGCTAACTATCCACTTCGTTATGGCGTAGTGTTAACCTTAGCTCTTCAGCAATGATATTTTGCCTTTGAGCCGTTGAGTGATGATGTTATTTGTCATACCCCCTGCTCAGGAACTGCACTTAATATACCCGAGGACGATTAGTTCGCGGCTTGTTTTCTGGAACAGATAAAATGAGATCGATCGTAATGGGTCAACGTGCAGTCGCATATGAAAGTGATCGCATTGGAAGAAGAGACAACATATCAGCTGTCACCCGATAGTTCCCTCCATCATGGCAGCGTATCGTAAAAGCTATTTATTTGGTGATAAACCCGCCAACACATGTGCTTACGGGATCACTGAAGCTATATGCACATGACTGTAATTACAAATCACTTGATAACTTCATTTTTAGACGTTGAGAATAAAAGAATTAAAAACCAATCATGGGGCTGCGCAATGAGCTCTCATATGTGAGCTTCAATTGGGGAAATAATCCTACCTATGTCAGAACTTTAGTTTTCATCAACTTCTATAAAGTTTTTTATTTTATTTTTCTCGAAACATTACAACGTTTTGATTTTTCTAGAAGGATTATATCTTGGTGGCGCAGTAGTTGATCAAGACGAAGTTGTCGTGGGTCGGACCTGAACTTAGTTTTGATTCAGTACTGTAAAATATTGCTTATTTGCAGGTTTAAATTTATTTTTCGTTATGTAGGTTCATTACGTCTTGCAGTTGCCTTACTTAATGTGCAATATTTAAAAATCGGCTCGTTCCATTCATTCGAAAGCCGCGTGGTAAAATTGAGAATCAGGGATGACGGTCCCAGTGCTAGTTTTAACGTACTTCAGGGAGATCAACTATTTGAATTTACTTCCTCAATTGTGGAAATAATTTTAGCCCCGCGTTTTTTCGTTGGATAGAGCAGTAGCGAGATTGAGGGAAGGTAGGGTTTAGTCGTTAGTTTTCCCCTCGTAACTTTTACTGCATTTAGACGAAGAGAAGGAAACTCATAAATAGAACACATTGATTCATGGTCTGGCAGTTGCATGGATTCACTGTATGAAATTTACCCATATTGATTAGGAGGCATTACTAGCTCTACTTGTTACTCGTTTTTGAGCAATAATTTTTTTTCTTCAATTTCGATGCTTGATTTGCTTCAATTTCTCATGAGATTTCCGATTGCATTTTTTGTAAAATTATTTCAATGGTGAAGATATTATATATCTATGTATTGGTTTAAATAAAAAGTTATAAATATAGGTAAAGGAAATATATCTAAACTTTGCTGTTGAATTTTTAGTATATTCATTTCCAATTTTCAATTATTATACAATCGTTCTCGAACTTAATTTTGAAACTTCGTACCTACTTAAATATTTTGAGCAAAGACGCTCTACGCTTTACGAAGTTGAATGTTATCCTATACGCGAAATAAACAATTCCGTTTTAATAAAAAAGCACTTGGTTATTATGTCATACCTTATTTTAAAGAACACGATCCGGGTTTCAGCATCTCATGCCATCATCAGGTTAATCAGGTATTAAAATTAAGGAGTTTCACCGAGTAACGCCAGAGACAGTGTCTTATTTACAATTCCGGTCTCACTCCCCACAATTAGTTGACCTTTCGTTTAAAATTCTTTGATGAAACATGAACTTATATTTTAATGGCTGCGTGCCGAACGATGAACAAGGGCTCCTGGCCTGGTGCCTTTGACCTCAAGCATCTTGCACGCCTGCCAGGTCTTTTTATTCTACGCAGGCTGCTCAATCCGTATTTTGCAATTCTAGCTTCAGAACTGGCTCATAGTTTGGGCTCTGATATTTATCAAAAAGTTTGATTCTGAATTGAATGCAAGTCACGACCATGTGTATCTCCTTAATTTGCATTTGCTCCAAGGAGTGATACCGCCCGATGGTCCTATATTTAAAAGTCCCAAACTTATTATTCGAGTCAAATATCCGTATGGTTTAGTGAAAACATTTTGTAGGAAGCTTTTCTGCGTTTTTTTTCATTTCTAGATACTAGTTTTTGGTGACGGCTGAAATTTCGAAAATAATATTTCAAAACATATTAGGTATTTATTTTGTTCAGCTCATTGTAGTATGGCGTTTGGTTTTAGCCGGAAGGTTTTATCATATTTTCCGTGTGTGCGTCCTCTCCCTCATGACGTAATTGGTAATGGCGTTGGGCAACATATTACCCATTGTGTTCGGCATGTGACTTTATTTATTTTTTATTATTTTTACTTGAAGTATCCAATATTATTAGGTTCTCTACTTTATTCCTGCATGAAATCTTCAGATTCACCTAATTATTTTGTACTTATTTGAGACTAGATTTCATGCACATATTCATCTCACGGGTTTTAGATGGGTGCCAGATTAGACGCAAATGGTCGTTATACTATAACAATTAATCAATAAGATGATGGATTTCCTTTCTGTCCTCTCCTCAGGTTTCCGAAATATGATGTCATGATCATTTCTTTAACAGCTTTCATAATATGTTATTGTGTTCTATTCTTCGTCCTCCTTCCTTTTTTCATCCTCCCATTCATTCCATTTTATCCTTTTTCCATTAAGACTGTCTTTAGGGTTTCTTCCTTGCTAAGTTCATCTCCGATAAATATGCGTTTTCAAGTAACTTCTATGCTTCCCAACTCCTTGTGGGATTGGGACTCTTCACTCTTTCCCAAAAGAAAAATGATCTGTTGGTGGTTTTTCATTTTTGACTGATGTATCCGTCTGAATGGTTCTTGGATTTGGGGTTGGATCACGGACCGTAAGTTTTAAATAATATCTGCTGAAATAAATACATCTAATTGGTCAATGTATCTTGGTTTAGATTGTCGTCAATAGTTACATAAACAGCTATAAATGAAGTGTCTTAATTAGCAATATGAATGGCCGATGTGTTATACTAGATTACAATGACTTCGAAAGGGCAAGAATTAAATATACGTTCCCATATTTAGTATAAATATCTAATTCCAACAGTTGGATCGTAACGAAGGCGATACAAATGTGAATTTCTGAAGCAGGAAATAATTCAGGACATCATGGACATTAGGCCTGAAGCATTACTTTCATGTATCCAAAAACATGAAATCATTTTCTGGAACTCACCAAACACCGGGAATATATATTGGGACCAAGGTTTTTTATTGCGAATGAACAGATTCCGGAGCTCATCTGTGTATCCGTTGTGCCGTTGCGACGTTAAAGTGGTATAAATAACGGGAAATATGTCATGCACTATAGATTTTCATATCAGCAATCGTCAATTGGAACTTGTTAGTTCTTGTGGCATCGCTGGTAGCTACAAAACTCTGCTAGATTTGGTGTTGTTTTGGGTGGGTAACGATTTTGAATAGCAGAACCTTAATTAACTCGTGTTGAGTGCATTACTTCATTTTCCCGCAGAAGTGCTCACCTAGAGGTATAATTCTACGTATATAATCTGAAACGGAACGATTCAAGAGCGTTATATTCGGCTCTCGTCAAATATTTTCACGAAGATAAAAAAGCACTCTAAGAGGGAATTATGCACGACCCAGATTTTATCTAACGGCTGGGAAAATGGAAAGGCAGAGGGACGGTTTCAAATTAAAGCACTGTAAAAATATTTTCTCTGGACTGTGTTGCAGAGGGTGAAGCTGAAACTAAAGGATATCTATTTTAGTGAAAAGCGACTTAGGCTTGTTATTAAAGTTCTGGTAATGCTATTTTCCCAGCATTCCATGCATTAGGCCCGATCTTCAGTTGAAAAAGTAAAATTATTGGTTTCGCGTCTCATTATGATTCGTAACATACTTTCACTTTACAGTCCTGAGGTTGAAAAGTGACATTTAAGCCTGAAGCACGAAAATTTTGGATAATAGTTTGCTCTATTGTCTCTTTTTCTCTTTTTTCTTGTTTCTCTATGCTGTCAAAGTGTCTTTTTTCTCTTCTCTGAAGTCAATGTTTTACTCTTGATTTATAAACTAGTATGTTTTATATTTGTATTTTTATTTAAATGGCATAGTTTGGAGCTTAAATCTGTGATAATATAAATAATTTTTATTTCACATAGTGTATTCTTTGAGAAAAGGAAAAAAGTATTAAGAAAAATATTTTCTATTATGGTCATCAGGCTTAGTTACTTGCTCAAGGTAAATGTAGAACTTTTCAGTGCCGATAAATTTAAAATTTAACGGTGGCAAAAATAAAGCTGTTTTGCTTAACTGTTTGCTGAACATTTTACTGACATTCATTTATCTTAGAAAAAATCTGCAAGTTAAAATAGAGGCAAAAAATTCCCTTTACTAATCTATTTTAGTCACTGTCTCCTTACTGGTTTTCTTGCCTCAGCTCTTCTGCTATTATGGTAACTGTACCGTGAAACGCGATTATACATTTTTCCTACTGTGCAGTGTGTGTTTTAAGATATACGGTCTAACAAAGTAATAGGGTTAAACGAAAAATTAATGAACTAAATACTTGATTTTTTAGCTGAACGCAAAAAAACTGTCATCGACGGAATTAGTTCTTGCCTCGTTACAGTGACATCCGGTGTCTCTCATGGTATAACATCGGCCCCCTGTTTTTTATATAAAGGACATAAATGCACATAACTGAGGCTGAAACTTCCTCATTTGTTTAACGCCGTTCGCTGAAAGCACCTTCACATCTCAAGTTTTTTTTTAATACTTAAATAAAAAGTATTAGTGTGAGTAGGAAATTTATCTGTAAAAATAATTGTGAAAACAAGCGAACCACAACACGTTGATTTTTTGGCAATAACTCACTCATTTTTACAAATAATGTCTTCGAGGAGCGCAAAACCGTACCATATTCCAAGGAATACGACTTTTATTTTATTGTCGAAGTTTATGTGGGTTAGGATACTATCGCTTGAAATGACTTAGAGTTGGCGCTTGTTCCCGGAAAAGATCCGCTCACCGTACTGCCATTTTCCGTCCTCCGGGTGGTCACGTGATCAAACAGCGAGACGTCCGTCTCGTTTAGGCATAAGCGCGGCGGGGATTTAACCAACCGCGGCGATACACGCCGGGTCGAAGGGGCCACAGAAGCTGGCCCTTAAGTGCGCTCCCCGCCCCTCATATCCCTTTCCTTCCCCGGAATTCCCTCCGTTTGCACGGTCGCTTCCGGATTTAACGCGGGCCGACGTCGGCTGTGGCGGCGGCGCGTGGGAGGACGATGGTAGGAAGGAAGATGATGGGGGGAGGAGAGGGGGATGGTGGGCGAAAACCGCGCCTCTAATGGAACACTCGACCGAACACGCACGCACACACTTGACCTACGACCCGCAAATCAATCTCCCCTCGCCCTCCGGTACCACACCACCCCCAATGCTCCAGGATTAAACCAGGGGCAGGGTTTAAAGGCGCTATTGTCGCATGGCTCTCCTGGACTCATCTCGCGCACGCGAAGGCTGTGCGAGAATTGCGACGCATCGATTACGATATTCTTTATGCCGGGGTTATCAAATTGTGATGTTAATCTACCGGATTATGTGAAGCATATCAAGCTTAATGCATGAATGATGCAATGCAATGTAATCGATGGGTAAAGTAATGCGATAGTATGCGCCATGCTATGCTGTACGATTGCTTGGTCTATCCTGCAATTAAATATACGTCGCGAGTGTTAGATGCAAAATTTATTTCTCTATCATATTCATAGGTTTGCCACGTAATAAATGCTGGGTATATGGACAGTCCTTTCCTAATTATATCTCTGACCACGGCAAGTCTTATCCAATGTTTCGTTCACCAACTCTATTTTTTCCTGCATTTCTCTCAAAGCCATCGTATCTATAGCCCCCTTCATGCTGTTTCCTGTTCCTGTATTTCCTTCTCCTACTCGGTTACCCATTAAAACGTCCTCCAGACAATTTTGCTATGTCCTTTTAATTTCTCTCGCTAGCTCTCTTACTTCTCGTACCATATCTAAAACTTCCTTATTCGTTTTCCTGTCAACCCAGCTTGCTTTTTCTACCCATGTTCACGTCCTTATTCCAAAAATCCTCTCGCCTACTATCATTTTCCTTCCCATACAGCCTGGTCACCGAACTAATTTAGCCTACGCTTCTCTTTAGGTTTTAACTGATCTTTCCTTAGTTACGTTACATTTTCTCTCATTTCTCCCCTTCATTTTATAAGTGCTTCGTTTGCTAACCTTCACTTGCAATCCTTAGCCATATGTCCGTACTACCGAATCCATTCTCACCCGAAATACTCCCTAATAACGTAAACTGTTTCATCTGCTCTGGCTCCTTCACTCTGATCAAAGCATTACTGCTCTTGTCCTCCTAATTTAGGAGAATTTCATTGCCTTTGCTTTTTCTCGTTAATCTTCCTGCCAAACCCTTCACTCCGTGTCCCTACCGTCCCTACCCTTTCCTAGGGTTTGATACTTTCTTCTAATGTCTCTTATCAGCTCTTTTTCTCTCATAGTATAACTAACACTCTCATTTGTTTCCTCCTCCACAAAGATGACTCTTCCATCCTTATCCATACCCCTTTATTAAAAGCTTCCAATCTACGGTGCTGCGATTTTCATCAGCGGCCATCAATCCTAAGATTGGTTTGCTGTAGCTATCCTCTCCACTCTCCTCTCGGCTAACCGATTAATTTCTGCATAAAATTTCACTTGAACGACCTGCATTATTTGCTTCACGTGTTTCATCCTTGGCCTTCCTCGATAATTCTTTCCATCCATTTCTCCTTTCGTCAATGATAAATATTGTTACGGGGAGATAGTCAACCGACGCAGCGAACCCCGGTCATACGACGTGGAAATAGACGGTGGTACGACGAAATCGAGCATTCCTAGCAGCGGCCCCACTGGTGGTGCTGAGGAGCGAGTCCAGTTCAACGGATCTCCAAGAGGGAGTAACGACAAGGAGTGGCCGGCAGATTTGAAAAACAACTTGTATTTTTGAGGGAGAGAATATGCACTAAATTTTTCTTTCTTTTCAGAGAAGAAAGGGTGTTGTATTGTCATATGCCGGCGAAGGCTTCGAGAAAGTTCCCGAGGTCGCCTCACGGTGTTTCATTACCATGTGCCAGTTCGAGAAGGTTTCCGGATTCCATCGAGAGAGTTCCCCAAGGTCGACGGAGTAATATAAAAGGGCGATCTTCGGCACGGCGCGGGGAGTAGTCAACATGCTCGCAACACGGCACCTCGGAATTCTACCACTTGTATTCTCGGAGAAATAAATTAGTATACTCATTGGAAGTTGGTGTTTTAATCTAAGAAAGATTTTCAAGAGGCTGTAGTTTCGCTGAAAATTGTCCAGCAAGTTCGTCTTGACTACTTCAGGGAATTTTCATAAGGCACCTTTTCTCCCCAAATCTTCTTAGGAGCGATGCGATATTGAAATTTGAGTATCGCGCATTCCTAACGCACACAAGCGCTCGGCGAAAGAGGGGAGGTGGGTTAGGGCGTATCTCTCGGGGTGGGGTGAAAACATGGCAAAGTTCCTTAATCCGATCCCCTCTAGTTCGTGCGCTGGTGTCAAATCACTCCTGGGACGATCGCGAGAAAGCTTGTGGCGTTCGTGTGTTGGCGGGGGAGGAGTGAAAGGGATGTCGGCTGAACATGACGCCCCCGTATCCCTACCACCCGACTGATATACCTGCGCGACGCGTCGCCTTAATACCGGAGATGTTATCTGTAATCACGGATGAAACGTCGCTAACGGTGGGATGGGGGTGTCGTGCGCGAGCGATAGAGGATATGTTGTTAGCTCCACGGAAGTCGCGTGGATTTACTCGCCCTCTTTGTTAGTGT
The DNA here is from genome assembly GCA_963573305.1 of Pyrrhosoma nymphula. Classification (NCBI taxonomy): domain Eukaryota; kingdom Metazoa; phylum Arthropoda; class Insecta; order Odonata; family Coenagrionidae; genus Pyrrhosoma; species Pyrrhosoma nymphula. The sequence continues at coordinate 136,916,476 of OY754333.1, read as the reverse complement.
GTGCCGTGCGATTCGAGTTTGGTGTTAAAAGAGATATTGGACCTGTGTTATCGGGTGCCTATTCCTCTCCTTGCGTACGTTTGTCGAGTATCTACTGCACTCCGAATGGAACTCAAAAGGAACACATCGGTGACAGTAGTTGAAGTGAAAGCATTGTTAAAACCGGCAGGTCTACTGTCGACGCATAAAGTCAACTCAGCTGAAGTTTAAGATGAAATTTCTCGATCAATTGCAATGAAGTTGTCTGAATTTTAGGATAGCTGATATATCTATACAATCTTTTGCATATTCAATTATTAATCCGAAAATAAATTTTTTTTCACAGTTTACTCTTAAGAAAATACAGTGTGTTTGCCGCAAAAATGCGGTATTTGATTGCGATTAATTTAATCATAAACTATTAAATGATTAAGTGAGGCACAATTTTCTGGCTGCAGAATATCACAAGGATAGTTTTCATTGCATGGAAACACTATGTTCGTTGTTAATGGGTTGATTATTAATAACGAATTTGTGTAGTCATCAAATGAATGCCGATACGAATGTGTGTGTGAACATAAACTTACACAATGTTTAATATCTTGGCAAGTTATTGCCCTCATTTACCTATTTAAAACATTTTAATGTAATGCTGCATTTGAAGAAACGCAGCGAGGTGTAGCTGTCACGCGAGCAAGATCGATCTTAAGGATATGTTCGTGAAATGAAGAGGGCGGAAGGACAACACTGGAGGTGTCAAAGATAGATTAAACGTCCCGAGTAATGCTCGGCCCACCTTCTACACCGCGTTTATGTCTGACTCCTGGCCTCGAAGACTAAATTAAGTCCAGAGTTGAGTACGCGGTCATTGTGAAGAACGATGTTCAGTCTGGAGGCCCCTGTGGAGCAGCCCCGCCCCAAGTGGTGCTTGCACCGTAAAGGCCTCTGTGAAGGAGGCATTGAATGAAGGTGAACTGGAACTCCCGTGTCGGAATTAGTTTCACTTGTATCGAAATACCCTCTCCATTTTAAGTTCCCGTGAAACGCGCTTTCCTGTCTTTCTAGATTGGTAGCAACGGGGTTTGGGTCCTCCTCATAATTATAACCATTCTTAATGAGATAATCTGGTTCATTTGGCTATTCTCTGAGAAAATATGCGTCGACGCTCTTCCAGTCGTCCATGCATCTGACGTTGTGAGGGATTTTCATGATTATTTCTAGCTGAAATTGCTCTAGTTAAAATTCATGGTGATACTGAGCTTCATGAAAATATGGATAATTTAAATGGCTTGAAATAGCAGGTACAAGTAATCGCTATTTGATTGACTTTGGAAGGTAATTATTTCCTACCACAAATGCCCTGATCAATGAGGTTATCGAGAATAACGCAGTGGAAACAGTTTAAATTTTATTGAGCTTATATGGTAGAAATGTTTCTTATTGGCGAGTTTTTTCTAACTAATGTCGCTCTATTAGGGTGACAGATTGTAAGTAAAGGTTGAACATAAAGTGGCTGGAAATAAGATTTTCTAAGAGAGAAAATATTAGTGGGTCAAAAAAATGTAATTTGATGTCCAACGAAGAGGCCTTATAATTTCTTAATATGATTCCATAACAATATCACTTAATGTATTAGGGGGAGTAGTTGAGTATAGGTTAAATGAGCGGACAAAAAAATTGTTGTAAAGTGGTAGAGTCGCGTCAGTAATAATTAAAGTAAAATTCTAAGGACCAGAAAGGTCTCAGAGTTTGACTGAATCTTCTGTGGGCTTCCTGGAGAGATTACACCAGCCTGCATTTTAAAACTTTTTGTTTGATGATTTATTAAAAATAGGTGTTCTTGAAATAATTTTTTATGCTGATTCTAAAAATGACTTCCATTTTTTTCTATCACGTCAGGTTTCTGCACAAAATAAGAATTATGCTTTCAGGATTGTTACTACTGTAAGCACAGTTAAATTAACATTACTTCACGCATTGACAATGTTTGTAACAAAAATGAATTCAAGGATTCGTTATCTATAGGATACTTCCAAGGTCACACAACAATAGCAGCCGTTGAACCAACCTAAGGCTCATAATCTTGTATTGAGAATTATCTTTCACACAGTAATTACCGACTGGAACATATAATTCACTTATCAGTAAATCTTAGAAGTTAAATTGGGTCCATTCTAAAAAAACTGTACGTGATAGAAGAAAACTAAGAACAGTTCTGAAATCAGCATAAGAAAGTTAGCTATAATCACTTAATAGTTTTTAGTCATCTGATATCATGCAGACTAGTGTTATCTACGCGATAGGAAAATGAAAATAGTTAAGGGAAGTAAGCAAATCGGAAACGCCGGTTACCATGGTAATGGGAAACTCCATAACCAGTAAAATTTAAGTTTCTAAAGGCTTAAGCCGTTAGATTTATTTTCAGAATTGAGATTTCGCTCTGCTTATTCTTGTTTTCTCCAGAGATTATGGTAATAGAAATTCTAAGATACTAAGTACTTATTCCAAGCAGTACTTCCCTAATTTTTTTAACCAGAAATAAAAATAACGTTAGCGAACACTGATGCCTTTTTTACAATATATATATCGAGTTCATCTCTTGTTCTCGGTCGGCATTGTGTAATTAATCGGTGACGTTTCTCAGTCTTTTTGCCTATATTAAAAAATGAATATGAAAGAACCACATATCGATTCACGAGATTTATTCGCCATCGAAAATTTCATATTTGTATCTTGGGAATAAGACATAACAAATTATATACAGAATAATGACAGAGAATACAAACATTTACAAAAATGTTTTCACAGCATTCAGATATAAAAAATTGATTATAGAGTTATGACATGGTACACAAGATTTGCACAACAGATTTCACTGCGTTGTACCTCTCTAACTATTATTGGATGCTTTCAAAGGGTTTTGTCCAAAGCAGTTTTTTAAACTACTTTTTTAAATTTTCTTTTGACATATTTTTTAAATTCATCAGATAGGATAGTATACATAGGGTAATAGGATAGTATTGAAAAGTATTTTCCATCAACTTCAGAAGTTTTTTGAAGGGTTGATACTCGGCAGCGGTCATTATAAAGTTTGTTTTTACCACTGGTGTCATGTGTTTCGACATATCTGATTTGTACCAGAAATGTATTTTTGTTACAGGCATCTAGAATCTCGTTATACGTGGATGCATTGGGTGGCCTTAATTTTATTGCGTTTGAAATGTTTCCTGCACGACTTTAGCTTTTAATTTAGTTATAAATACTCATTATTCTAGTGATTTCTTGTATTTTTACGTTAGATGTTACCAACGAATTCACAGAATTAATTGGTAACGGTTGTATATTTTTATGATTTGGAGAGAAATTATTGCTTCCATCTGAATATGTCTGTGAGTGGCCTGTAACCTTACTGATAAGGTATGATGCCGTAGTTCTCTTCGTTACTCTCTTCATGATTTCACGGTTAATGCTGGATTTTAATTGGGTAATTCACCGGACGCGTCAAGCATGCTCGTTCTACTAGCTTGAATGGGCTACACAATGGACTCGCTGCTGAACGACATGTGCAAATTATAACGAAGTAAGTTAAGCCGTAGTATACCATAAGCCTTTTGTCCTGAGAAATAGTGAAGTCTACTCATTATCGATTAACCCATGATTTAATTAGCATGTTTGTAATGCGTAGAACTTCTTTTACGGTCTCACCAGTGAGCAAGGATACACCCAGGATGACCTTTATGCATGACCTTCCCAATTAGTTGCGATATGCAGTAGTTCCATGGGGAATTTGTATATAATGTATTCGTCCAGATTTTCTAACGAACTCGAAAATATGATCTTTATGTGCATGCCTCAAATGCATAGATGAACATTTGTGCTTATATAGAAGTGAATAATAATTTTAAGAAGTCGTGTATTCCAAAAAGGCATCATATTGTTTTGAGGCTACCATCAAATATCGATTTTCTGCCATTCATGTATTTTAATAGGAAGGATCATATCATACTAGATCTTTTCCTTCCATATAGAAAAAGAAATGATTATTTTCGTGAAAATAGCTGAAACTACAGACCAACTGAAAATCTCATCGAAACGCGTCCTATTATTGGCAGCGATACCGTTCCCTGACGTATAATGTCAGATTCTCGATGATGCTCGTAATCATACTCGTATCCTTTCACCTAGAAATATTTTCAAAAGGCAACTAAGCTTGTCGACAACATTTATTTTATGTTGAATAATTGTGTAGTAAAAATGGAAAAGGTTGTAAGTGCCAGAAACTAAAATTTTCAGTATTCAATAAAATAAGTCTAAAACGTTGAATATTTACTAAAAATGTTTGTTATATATTTATAAAAATGGAAAAGCAATAGGAATAACTTATAGTACAATTTTTTTAAAAATATATAAGTGGATACCAAAAAAAGATGGATAAAGATATAAGTGCCATCTGTTTTTTTGTGGAAAAGGATGTAAGTGCCTTGCTTTATTTTTAAAAATGATGTAAGTGAAGGGTTAGTTTTAACAAAAGGATGCAAGTCCAGTATTGTTTAGAAGCTTTTTAATGTATGCCACAAATTCAATGTTATAATGTGTTACAAGGATACATTATAATAAGTACAAAAGATATTTTGATGACTTTTAGTCATAGTTTTGACTTTTTGAACCTCCTGCTCCTTTCTCAGAGAAATTTACCTGAAAATCGAGTTTCAACATTAGTCAAAATTCCCACGCATATTAATTGCATCTTTTTAATAGATTTTTTTGTTTAAACTGCGCATTTTGGTTTGGTACTGCGCAATAGACAAGGAACATACATCATGGCGGGTGGACTTACATCCTTCTCCGCTTCAACCCCGCACGGCTCTTGCACGGTGCTGACATCTTCTGACTGCTATACAAACTAGGGAAAAATTTTCTGACACTTACTACCTTGTCTATCTTATTACGCCTGGCAATTGTACTTCGCTTTTCACCGAAAAAGTCATTTTCATACTTTTCCATTTTTACTACACAATTATGAAATTTACATGCAAGTCATTTTTTAAAAACAATGCATGCTTCCCATTGCTTGAGTGGAGAGGCAGCGTCTGCAATAGAATTTAACTAGTAATTAAGTATTTCCTAAGCGCTAATCTCCGATAAGAGGCGTTGTAGAAGCACACGAGATGTGCCGTAAAGGGCACGCTACACTGCTTGGTGTGCATTCACCTTCGACAATTTATTGGTGCCGTAATGAGGGCTAAAGCGAGGATCAGCTTAATTTGAAAATAGAGCATGCTATAATGGAATGTGTGTGCTCGAATACGGTGGTGCTGGGACGTATTCATTTTGGGCGATGGGCGCACTTAAACGGATATTACAACGGCTAGCATACGCGGGTCTCCATCGGAGCCTCAAACAGGTAATGCCCCCATGGGATTAGTATTCCCCTTAAAATGATATCGCTTTTTTTAATAGTGCCTAAGTTAGACCAAAAGGCTCTACATCCATGCATAGTCTTGAATTTGTCAATGTACCTTCAGGTGAGTCCCCTCTGGTGTTTACGCGTGCTAGGATGTATTAAATATGCTCAATTGTGCAGTTCATCAGTTTTTTTGACTGATTGGTTTAGTTCTGACATCCCTCGTTAATTCCTTATCAATTTGCTGAAAAGAGCACGATCCCAGAGCCATCGCCCGACATTCGTTTACCATAATTTAGCTACTATGAAATTCGTTTAGAATTCTTGAGCCCACGATATTTTATTGAATCAGATCGATTGTAGACGAGTTTACTTTGTGGAAATTCATTGTACTAAGAAAGAGACAGACGTAGTAATTTAAAAAAATGAGATAAGAGTGAATAAATTTAAGTGTGGAAAATTACTACGTCCGTCTCTTTCTTAGTCTTTTATTGAAGTTGGAAAAACTGAAATCACGCCTTTAGCCACTGATTTTCTGTACCTACTTAATTAGCTTATTTGCTATATCTATTAAGACGTATGGTCAATTGTAATTCCTCGAGCATTTGAAAATGCTGCATGGTTCAAAGATTTTATTCAATTGTCTTAAACTTTTATCGGTCTCTTGGACGTGGAATTTTGGGTCACCCTGGGGTTCTAGAGATGCCAGATGTCACCAAGAAGTTTTGCGTGACTTCGCGCACACTTGGGTCAGCGGTCGTTCGACCACTTAACTGAAACACGATCTTCGAAGAGGACTAACTTCGCGGTAATCTCTCCGGAAACTCATTTCTGCTCTTGTGTGTGCATGTGCTGCAAATCCAACGTACTGTGCCCCTGGCATTTTCTTTGGTATAGATAAAGCGAGCATCGTGATATTTAATGCAGCCGGAGAGTGGTTAGACCAATGCGAGAAGTTATAGTTACCACTCTGTAAGAAAGTTTGGTTTTGTACCACTGAGGCTAATGTCTATGTTTTTCGCTATCGTTTTTGAGCGTAAATAGTCTGTTTTGTTGGAAATAATTTTGAGAAATAATAAATAGAAACGCCTTAAACAGATCAAAGCACGATTTAGCCTCAGGCTCTGTGTGAACTTTTTCATAGGCGATATATTACGATTGAATTTCGTGGAGTTTGTGTATTTGAATGAATTTAATGCAGGAAAGTTGTAAACAAACATAGCTCTTAAGTTGAAACGAGTCCCCATAAGAGCAAACGCCTTCGGGCGGAGAGCCGTCAATCTTCATGCCAGCGCGATTATTTCCAACCGCTTCGTATTCCAGGCCGAGGGCCTAAGGAAGAAAAATGTAATTTGAACTCCGTTTTCATTTCAAATGGAAACCCCCGAAGCAGCATAAAACCTTTCCGACTTCGTTTCTCTGGGATATGTGGCCCGCGCACGTGGAACTTTTCAGCATCAGAACGTTTTTGAGTTATACGATCAACTAAGGGCATTACGTTGGAATGGCCTGCCCGAAAATTTCACCCGCTCATCATTTTCTTAAGACTCGCTCGCATGGGTTATATTTAGCTTTTTTGTTGAAAATCGGTTATATGTGGACCTCATTATCGTATGATGTTCTATCAATCAACTGATTATAGGGTCGTCGCTAACCTTTCCTGACAACGCCAACTCGTCGACGACGCGTCGTCTCGCTCTGCGTCTCTTTTTCGCTTTTCTTAACAACTGACTTCCGGAGACCTACGACCCAAAAAATATATCTCACGAATAGAATCCGATGTAACTCCTATATTTACTGTACACTGTTGTCAAAGTAAATTATTTTAACGTAATAATGCTATGTATCACATTTTTTGTAAAGCAATCAAGTGTAATGATTGTTTTGAATAAATATATTTGCTGGTTGGAATGTAAAATGATTGCAAGGACACATAAATAAAAACATTTCGGAGTGATATTTCAGAGATATGCCCTGATATATATTTACCCTGTGCAGGTAAATACTGGAATTTATCAGGAACAAGGGCACACGCAGGTGATGTGAGACATGAATTGTTCCCCATGAGGGAAAGGATTAAAACATTTTTCTATCATAGGATGCTAATTAATCAAAGTGAGATATTGATGCATGTCTAGCAGGATTTGGTATTTTTACTAACCCTGGAGGTACTTTTGGAGGTACTGGAGGTACCGGGAGGAGGCTCAGAACTTCTATTGATTCATTCGCATATATAATTTAGCTTCGTAATTTTTTCTTGAAAATGGAAAATCTTCCAGCATTATCGCCCGTATATGCTTTCCGCTGTGTGCAGGATAGTATTTCCTCCAAGGTAGTACTGAATCATGTGCCATACCAACTCTGATGTTTAACTGAAAACGCTTTCTCGATGTCACTCTTGAAAGTTCAAGTGTATGACTAGAGAAACAAAACAATCTTGATAAGTTGGTAAATGTTTATTTGTTTCGTATTGGTACTTGATAAAATACGATATGCGTCACATTTCGTTTTTTGCGCTGAAAAAGTAAGACTGCGATGTGATCCTATGGTGCGAATGTCGCACATTCCTTCTGGCATCTGCATGTCCCTCCCTTATATCTCTATCCAAACGGTACAGTTCCATATTTGTCTTCTACTGGGCGCCCCTCAGTGCCACTCCGCCCTCAAGTCACATCAGCCTATTTCCACTCGCGTACGTCCGAATAGATGAGAGCAGGGACCCCTCTTTCGACCTGGTATCTCCGTATAACGAAAATTCCACCCATATTCCAGGTGTACCCTCTTCTTTCGAACTAAACTGCCGTATGCTCGCACTCCGCAGGTCACTCACACTTCGTATTCTGTCCCAGGTATCCTCGCGTTAGGGGTGAAGAACTGTGTGTCTATTGCCTCCATTCCCTCAGTATGTTTTCCCAGCGTTTTACCTTTCTTAAACCTCGGCAGACTCACGTTCTTTTCCACCGCATATCCTTTAGAAAGAAACAATAGTTGGCTTGAAAGCGCTTGGACCTTACATTCAAAAGGAGATAGGAATATGGTTTACGATAGTTCGATATAGGTACTCTTTTAGGCGTGCAGTCTTAACGTAATGTAACTGTACCATATCGAGGCGCCAGAGGAGGAATATTTTTCTTTCCGATGCATCGCGTTTCACAAGTATCGGCGCATTGTACGCTTTCTTCCTCCGCGCCGCAAGCCTAATTTATAAACACACTTACCTTTGTTCATTCAGGTTCGAGAATAAGGCTTTGCAACATTGATTCATACAAAATTGTCTTTTGTGGACATTATAATTAGTGTTATCTTCCGGTTGATTAAGGATTGAATTGGAGAGAGTAAAAGTCCCCTGGACTTCAACAAGTGCAGGACTGTATCCTCACACGATTTTTTTATTTCAGCATGCTATGCATACTTCACCCTACTTTATACTACAGAATTTCTCTTCGTCCCGTCTATTGGCCCCTTCCTCGCTTACCCTGTAGCCTCCCCTCCAATCACGGCCTTCAGCGTCCCTTAGCCTGTTCCCACCACCTTCTCTCCCTCCTGATCTCCTCCAGAAGTTTCCTCTCTTCACGCGCCATATTTTACACTTCCACCTTTGTTTTCCGTTCCGTAAACCACACCTTCCCCATTCTCCTTCACGCCCACTTGTGAAACGCCTGCAGCGTATTCTAGTTCTCTTTTCTAAGAGTCCGCGATTTTGCAACAGTCCACACAACTCTTCATTCTTTGTTTGGTTAGCCATATTTATTTAACTGTTGCGATATTGAGTCTCTTAAAGGAAGAATTATCCACTACTAGATAAAGTTTTTACTTTTATAGGTAATACGTAACATAATGCGAAATACGATACGTTCGCTCCTTATTTAGACGACCCATAAATAACCCTAATATCGGTTTTCTTCTGCTCTACACTCTCGTATTCATTTAAGATAATAATGTAATTCATTCATGAGTTCTTGCATTGTCATTTCATAAACATGTTGAAGTAGTTCATTTTTGGATTACCTCTATAAATATGTTCGTCCATTATTCCAAAATTGATTTTTATTGGAGGCTCTTGTACCTCAGAATATGGCCTACGTGTTTTTATCGTTTCTACTTTTATACGTTTACATAGAATTTAACTTCTCTCTAACGGTCGGTGCTAATTTTTCATTGGCGATTCTCTTTTCTCTTGCACTATACTTCCATCGCTTCCAGTCTGCTCTATTTTGAAATGGTTACTGACCATTCTTTACTGCCATGGAAGATCATTTTCAGTGCATATGTTTTGATGAAATTATTCCTTATTATCAAGCTTGTGCTACTAACTGTTTGTGTGATATAGTACTGTACTGTGGGACGTGAGATGTAACTGGGTTAGGAAAGGAATTTGCAGCAGTTTATATTATCTGTGCTTTGCCAATTAAGGTCGACGTGGATTAGCGTGAAAGCGCTTGCTTTAAATACCGCGATTCAACTGCAAACGCCAATCCAATCTCACGATATGCGAAATCCCTTATCTATGCGATATCCAATTCGAATTTTGTGGGGAATGTAGAATTCAACAACTTATCTTTTTATTACATTGTCGATCCTGTCGCTCGCTCCAATTTGCAATGGATACGTACCTACTCTATACTTGTCGCATGCATTGCGTTCACTTTAGAAATAGGATATTGAAGAGCTCGCTTTTCTCTTTCCTGCATCCCTTGGTATCCTCTCGAAGTGAAAGCGATGTAAATGTGTTTCAGGCGATCTGTTGTTCGTCGAGCTCATGCCGCATATAAAACCCATCTCTCCTTTGTGCATAAGCCATGAGAAATAAAATTAGTCCACCTTTTATTTATTGAATGAAGTACTATCGTGCATCCTTTCTTATTCAAACGCCTAGAAAATATTTCACGTCGTATTTTCACTCAGCATTTTCGCCAAAATAAATTCGTTTCACTGATATCTGCCGCTCTTGTTGCAATTCGATCACCAGGCCGTTTTTTGTGTGACACATTGGTAAACGCAGTGGCACAGATGAACTGTACGGGAAAGAAGTGGATGTATCACTATGAATGCCGAAAAGTATTTGTGTGTTTATGACGAGGTGCGTGACAGGTTATTTGGGGATATCTTCCACTCCGGAGGGCAAGTGAGGGAATGTGATATTGAGAGGATCGCAAGGGTGCGAAGGGCCTTGTGCATCTGACTGGAATAAAATATGGGAGACAAGCAGATGGTACTCCTGAGGAATATGGTGTTTTTTTATGCTGCAAGGTAGTGAACTTCAAGTTTGTGCGTGGTGAGCCGTATCTTGGCTGAATTTTAGGTTCCAACGTCTGAGCATAGAACGAGTGCTGGGTACCGTATTGGAAATCCCTGAAATGATCTATAAAGTGCACGAATGGCTTTATGCTTGAGGCCTAGGTATATTGATGTATCCCTCCGTGCCTGTGCATACGGAGTAAATGACTTTGTAACGTTCTATTTTTGTTGAAGAGGGGTTACTAGGCGGCATGTGTGACATAATGAAGTTTCTGCCCGATTTCCTTAAGCTCAACCGCCTAAAATAAAATTCTCAAATCGTTGTCTCTACTCCGGAATTGAGATACGCGAATATTCTGTTAAATCGATATTATTGTTAAAAATTAGGTCAGCCGATAAAACCAAAGAGTTAAAAATAGTTCATAAGCTCACTCGACCAGGTATCGAAGAAGGATAGTCAGCTTAAAATTGTGTAATTACATCTGGGTACTTTTTATCCTACAGGCTGCCTTATTAAGGATTAATTTATTAAAATGCTAGGACCAATTGTCATATGCTTACTTTTTTCTTAGTTTCCAACATGTAAATACGTGCCCGCGTCATGTATATTGTGCAGGTATAAATATATGTACTAATTTTAATATCTGGACTATTCCAAGAAATTGCAATAAAAGGTAATTCTACATATGCTCTCCTGTAATCACTATAAGTTACTATCGGAAAAGTCTCTTAAGCCCCCCACATTTTCTTATCGACAGCACAGTCCGTGAAGCGTTTAAAAATAGGAATAATTCAGTGATCTATTAGTGACTGGTGTAGGATAGTAACAAAATACTTAAGTATCGTGTCTTTAGAATCTCTTTATAATTTACTTACATTTAGTGAGGTTTAGAGCGTGATTGACTCCGAGGCTAGGTGGTGATCGCATGGAACGTAAGTTCGGCAACTACCTGCGTTCTTCTCTTCCTTCCATGCTGTCAATTAAATTTTTAATACTGATTTTGAATATTGATGCCTCTAGCGCGAAACTAATATTATTTGTTGTTGAATTACGTCGATATTCATGTTAAAATTTCCCATTTTCGAATAAGTAGTCCGAAAAGTTTTATAATTTGAAAGTTTAATCCACTGTAGATCTTACTACACACCGATGAAGAGGATTAAAACATCGGGTTTAGATTTTTTTTACTGTTTGATATCTTTCAGAAGTAATAATGCGATTTAAAAGGCTTCGTTCTACCATTGGCCTACTGAATATAAATTTATTCATTTGGGTACTCTACCAGCTGAATTATTACTTTGTTTACACTTAAAAGTGCATAGTACCAACCATGTAAAGCGATATCTCAGCGTTGAGCTTTGAGTAGTTCTGAAACGAATTCACATTAACGTCGACATCACTCCCAATTTTTTTTCAAATGACTGAAAATTGCTTTATGGAATCTTCATCGACTCCCGTAGTCGAGAAAGTCAACAATGTATGCTGCCTGCCTTCTCAAAGCCTCCACCACCAGCTTCCTCTCCTCTCCAGCTATGCCCAACACCTCTGCGTTCACCTGGAATAACTTTAAACTTTGTATTTCCACATTCCACCTCTGCGTTCATCTTCCTCGTCGCCCAGCTCACTCTCTTCGTCCTTCTCCATACCAACATCTCAAACCCCTCAAGTATGGGTACATTCTCTCTTCGCAATGACCAAGTTTCCGACCCATACAGCGCCAAGCTCCATGTTAGAGGTTTCACCAGTCTTTTCATTACGTCTCTTCTCATCAATTCTCTTCTCTTTAAAAATGATTCTTTAGTCATGGCAATTGTGCATCTTATCTTCCTACCACTAAAATCATTTTCCTTCAAAATACCCCCTAGATACGTGAAGTGCCCTACCTTTTTCTCCTTGTTATATGATTTACCTTCATCGCATACCTTTCGTATTGCACGTGAAATGCATTCATAATTGAAGGTAATTCATTCTTGGCCAACAGAAAAACCAATGCTTGATCTTCTGAAAATCTTACTGACTTTATCAGATCCCCTACTTCCACTTCTTTCATGCCTCCCTTACCAATGTTTTTATAGATAGTATAATTGAAGGCAAAATCGAACGAAGAAAGGGTTTTGGAAGAAAAATGATTTCTTGGATGCAATACATGGAGCAAAGGACGAAGCTACATGATACTCAATCAGTGATACACACCGCAGGAAATAGAGAAGCGATGAAAAATGTGACCGTAAACATCTATTAGTGGATATACATTGTGGGAGGAAAAAGTTCTCATCACTCATATAGGTCCCCGCGTTCCCGTCCTTCTCCTGGTCGTTTCCCAGGTTTTCCTTAGCCTTGCTCACCAGCCTTCTGTTTAAAGTTCTAAGAACTGCTTGGGCCGCGTGGAATATTTAGTTTATTGTTGTCTATCCTTCGCTTCTTTTACGTTGCTATTCTTCGGTATAGGAATTAGTATTGTCTTCACGAAGTCCTCCGGACACATTTCATCCTCAGGATCCTACGAATAAGTGCAAATATTTTTCTCTTCCGTTCTTCACCATACTCTACCGCCTTGATCCTTCTCATGTCTCGTAGTGCTCTTCCAATTTCGCTATCAAGGATACGTGGTCGAATGCCATCCCTTTTCATGTCATCTTCCCAGTCTATGTCGAACGTACTGGGCCTTATTTGCTTACTATAAAGCTCTTCAACAGATTACCTCCACCTCTCGTGGATCTGTTTTGGTTCTACGATGAATTTTACTGTCTTCTGTTATCTTCAGAATTCCCCTTCACTTACCACCGTCTGTCAGCTGCTTAGCTTTCCTATGTAATGCATCTGCTCTTCACTCTTCTTGAAATTTCTCTAAAAGTCGATCTGTTCTCTCCACCATGCCTCCTTTTCTTTCTTTGTTTCTCGTCTAAGCCTATTGTAAAGCTCCGGTACATTCTCTTGTCTACCTCTTCCATTTCCTTCTCTCCTGCATCTCCATTGTCATATCCCTCGTGATCCATAATTTTATAATTTTAGTTGCACTTGCCACGCCTACCATTGCTTTCGCCGCTTCTGCAATTCCTTTTTTCAAACTTCCCCATTCATCTTCTACTCATCTCACCTTGTGATTGCCACCCATGATTTTATCAGCCTACTCTTAATACTTCTTTATTGTTGTCCCACTTAATGTTTCTGTATTCCACTTTCGTTTTGTTGTTTTTACACTATAACTGAATCTATGGTGAACTATAAAATAATCTATCTGTAACGTATCTGTGTCTCCCGACTTTTTACAAGTGTACCAAGTATCTGTGATCATTTGGTATTTTCTCCGGCAAAACTCCACAGTTTTCTCGCTGCGGTCGTTTCTCCTTTCAAGCCCATAATTACCCACCTGAACTTAACGAACGTTGGGATATCGAATGTCTCTTAAAAGTAAGAGATTTTATTGTCTCTAAAACCTTTTTATCGTCTTCCTAACGCGTTTTAACTTGTATTTCCAGGTGCCAATAATTTAAAATTTGACAATACCTATTTCGGGATACCCATGTTGCTTTATTATTTCTTTACATCGAGGCTAAGTTTTAATCCTGGAAGATAATATGCCCTAACTTGCAGAGTATTTCCAAAACTTTTTACCATTTTTTCTAGATCTTCGAATATATCTTCCTATAGCATCATGCCATTTCGCTGGGATCAATATTAAAAAGTCGCATTCTAGGCGTCGGAGGCATGCATTTCAGAAAGTAGGTGGGTAACTACATACCTAGTGGAGAGAATAACTGAAAGGAAAGTTTATTTCGAAGAAATGTCGGTATTTATTGTCAAATTATCACGAAAAATTGATATCGTTTGAAAATAAAATATCTCGGAACCTACTCAATGATATTTAATTATGCATGATTTTATAAATTCAGAGTTAATAAGATGAATTTTTCAGCATTTTGCTTGCGGTTTTTTTTGTAAATACCATTTTCATTTGTTGAACTCAATTATTAATGACGAAGATTATATGTGATTTAATAATAGATATGTTGAGGTGGGAAAAAATGGTTTAAAAAACATAAGAGTCATAATCATTTGTATTTTTGGGTGGGAATACGATGGAAAACATTGGCATTTGGACTTTAAAATATGAATTATCCTTCCATGTTGGAAAATATTATGCTTTTAATGTAAATTTTAGTATTGTGCCCGTGTAGTCCACATTTTTTATATTTTGAGCGATAATCATATTCTTAAAGGTCATTCCTTTTATCATGTACTTATGCCTACATCCGTATGTGTCTTTTTGCAGTGCTTTAGTGATATGTCTTGCACGGTTGATTTCTCTTTCCGGAAACATCTTAGTAACACACTGAACGCGTTCTCAAACTATGAACAATCATTGGAATTCTAGGTGTAAAGGAAAAAAAATATATATATCTTGTCAATTGTGTCTTTGTCATATCCCTAGTTTAATAGTAAAATAGTCGTAGAAAAAACTGCATTTTTTTGTTGCGTCTTTTTTGCCATAATACTAATTAAGGTGTAAGAAAATTTAATTCAACACTAGTTATCGTTCCCTATTTTCTTCACCGGAACAATTATAAATTCTATACACTCACGCTGTAAACATATGGGAAACATTATGTATTGTTATAAATAATTCGACGTGACTCAGAATAGTAATTGCTGTGGTATAAAATTAAAAAAAAATCCTTAATGATTTAGTGAAACAACTAGTCACCAATAAAAATTTATCGATCATTTTTTACGGGGATTTGGTTAGTAACATGGTTACTACTCTCGTAAAACTTCTACTCTGGTCACTGTTGAGAAAATGCTGTTGTTCTACAATTGTATCATTTGTGGTAGGTTTTATAATGTCTGGTCAGCGTTAACCGCATTATGAAGTGCCCTCTCGTTTGCTTGTTATTAGCTAAGAGTTTGTGTTTTTTAATTACATTAGAGAGTTGGTAAGTTGACATGAACTTACGCAGGAGTACGTATTAACTTCGGTTAAATAGCCAAGATAGTATTTAATCAGTGATTATAAAATGGGGGTAGTAGTAGGATTTTTTTTTTAAGTGCTCCGACGGCCAGGGTCATTCCGCACGTACTATCAGCTGCGTACAGACAAGGGCAACAGTACTCGGACGAAACCCCTCCAAATTCGAACTTCGGTGACTGATCGGGAACCGGTGTTTCCATCGTGGGAGGCTGTTGACATATATGTATAAACCGGGTCATATATGTATCTGTATTACATTATGCATCACTTAGCTACTAATTGTTTAAATAACGAATTGGCGAGATGCAATTACATATTCTGTGACATGAGTAGCAATCATAAATCGAAGTAAAATCATAAATCTCTGCAAATAATAATAATGGAAGAGGATTTTTTTTAACGTTTTTATTCAAGCTGAAAGTGGGAAGAAACCATCTCAACGCGGAGGAGGGAGATTTAAAAAATATTTGGTCCAATTTTGGGAGTCTGCCGGAGACCCAGTCAGAGCTGGCAGCCCTAGATGTGCCCCTACTCGCGTAAACCCTGACAGCAAAGCAGCGGAGGGGAGGAATGTGGTAGGCATGGGATTGAGTGTTGGAATGAGGATAAGGGGTAGATTTAGAGAGGGCGGGAGTGGGGAGTTTGGTTGTCTGAGGGAACGAGTAGTGGTCTGTCGGACAAGAGAGGGCAGGGATGAGGGTGAGGAAGAAATTTCGTATGAGGTGAGGGAGAAAATTAGAGGGGAGTTGGGAGTAAGTCGTGGTGGGGTCCCGGGGACATCAGGATGCCGAAGGGACGTCCGTCGGTATCTCGTGCGGACGTTCTGTCATCCCAATTATTTACCCTTATCACGGCAAGCGGCTTTGTCCCCCTTCTGAGCGACCCCGTATAAACCCCGCCTCCCATTCCCCTTCCCCTTATCCCCCTCTGAGCCGTCCTTCCCCTCCTGGCTGTGCCTGCTTTATCCTCTCCCTCTCTTAACTCCCCAGTCCCCCTTCCTCTCCCTTCCCTCCCCTCTCCAGCTCTTCCCAACTCAGTCTTTGGTCTACTGTCTGTTTCCCATCGTTGTTTCTGATTTAATCTAATTTATATACTGAATCGAAATGTTTTTTTCAGTATTGAAATTGGTCACTTGCTTCTTTTCCCCATTATAGACACCGTTAGATAAAATTATTGGCGTTCGACTGGTGGAGATTGGTTTAGATGGGCAATTTATCCCATATTTGTTTACGAAAGTGCTGAATTTTGTCATGGAGATATGGAAGGTTCTGTTGAAGATTCCAAATGGGCCGGAAACGAGGTTGCAGGAAGAATAAGACAGGAAGGTTTATTGCGGAGGGCGTTATAGAGGACAATATGAAGCAAATCATTAGTAAAAGTAGAAAAAAACGCCAGGTTTAAGCTTGCTTGATTAAAAGTACGGTCCGATGAACATTTTTAGTGTTTGTATTTCTAAATAAACATTTTTTATCAATATGTTATGCCACCATTCATCCCATCGAACACTATTGTTATCGTTTACTACTTTACCTACTTTACCGACAGCATTCATCTTCTGTCTTTTACTTAGACCTTCAAGGTCGCAATCACTTACGGTGTCTCCTTTATTTTCATACGCTTCCATTGGACTTATAGCTGCGAATTCTGAAATGCAACTTCTATTTCAATATTTCTTCGAATGCTTTATTTACTTCCCACCTTCTCACCACCCATACGGGACTTCAAATGAAGTTTTGCGTAGGAAGAGGTTATTGATTTGATTAACCAGTTCAGTTTATAAAATTTTCAGCATAATAATTGGGAATGAGGACAAGATACGCTCTCTTTCTTATCCCTGAAAGCCCTTTTGTCACGAACTGGATCTTGTCATGACTTATTCTGACGCTGGAGATGAAAAATTTATTTCCCATTACATTAGCTTGCAAACAAAGTAAGATATTTTCCCATTTATTTCTGTTGTATCTATCTTAATTTTGGGGAGCGTGGTGGCCTAGTGGGTTGGCTACTGATCGAAGGGTCCCGGGTTCAAATCCGGGTGAAGCCTTTGAACGCCCCCGAACAAAAATCCTCGGAGTGCGAGGTGGCCCAGGGAAAGGAACTGTCCCCCCTACCCTGAATGCGTGAAATTCACACGCCTGTGGCTTAGTCCGGATTGAACTCTACCCTCAACTATCCAAACCAACCTTCGGGTTGAATCACTGAGTGAGTGATCTTAATTTTGACTGTCTCAGAAACGTACATGCTCGACCATCCGTTCACTCGACTGAAGTTGGGATAATGTATTATATAAAGAATTATCAAGTCCTTAGAAGGTATGCTTTACCTATTACGCCCAAGAAAACAAAGCATCGACGTTTGTGTTTTAATTGAAAGCCGAGAGGAGAATTGGTGCTTGCGTAAGGGTTCATCCGAAGCTTAGTGTTAAGTTTGCTTCCAGGATTGAGTATCCTTATTTCGGAAGTGATTTCAATCGCTGATATGTGGGTCGTTTCGGCCTCCGATCCTGCTAATTCGCCCGTATCTGAGGACGTCCCACTCCGGGAATAGGCGAGGTCCCAATGTATATTTTCTCTTTTCCTGCATTCTCTACACTTTCCACCACCGAGCCCTCCTCGTGGCATGTCTCTTCCATCTCCTCCTCATCTCACACTTCAGAGGCTGAGGTGTGGGTGGAGGAGGAGGAGGAGGTAAGGGAGGGTGGTTATTTGCCCGTCCAAGTGGCGGAAAATGAAAGCGGTTGGTTTCCCTTCTCTCGTCCCGTACTACTCCACACCCCCTACACACAAGGCCACTCTTGATTTCAGGGTGAAGATATTACGTCAGGGTCAATATTGTCGACGCGGTGAATTGCGGTGAAGGGCAGAGTGTCATTACCGTAATGATAGCCCGGATGGTAACCTTATTCCTCAGGTTGGAATAAAAATTGCATTCATGGCTTCATTTGGTCGCTAGCCTATAATGTTATAAGTTATTTTATAAAACTGTTAGTAGGTATGATGGCACTTTTCTTGACTGCTCCCGTATTTCCGTTGATGCCGCGCGCGTACTGACAATCATCGGCCTCCAGGAGTATCCATAAAAGTGGAGATTCCTTACATCTAGCACTTTCAAGCCGACCTAAAAACGGCTCTATTTTCTCCAGCTAAATGTAATATACGCGGTGAATACGCAGTTGAGCGGTTTGAGGACGGCGCGGCGTGCTGATTTAATTTGCTTTCTTAGGATCGATTCGTTTCATTACGGTGAAAAATATTTCCGGGAATTTACAACGTTTGTAGAAATTTCTCCCGTTTAAAACTGAGTTGATAAATACCTCATTGTTTTTATTTTACTGAAATATTCTATTTTTAAATGTGGTGTGATGGTAAAGCCATTGTGGCTACTGATTCAACATCCCATGTTAACCCATGTTAGAAATTTTCAAGTATATTATGTATTTTATGGGAATTATACGGAAGTTCCTGTTTTTAAATGCGGCATAATTGTGGTTGATTTCCCAATAATTAGCTAATAAGCTAGCTAAAATTTTTCCTGAAATTGAAAATGGGTTACCGAGCGTACGTCATTTCGCACATCCAAACCTCAGAGCAGAGTGTGACTAGGTAAGTGATTGGTTTTTCGTGTGTTGCTCTAGTTTGAACACTTCGTGTGTTTCAAATTACAAGCTTTAAGAATAAATTTTTGTATTAAAAATTAATTACAGAGAATATAATTTACTCTTTACCATATTTACTGCAGTTGACTTTGAGAAACGTAGTAGTAGTAGAATCTATTCCCTTAAGACGCAGGTTTGGTGAGATGGAGGTTAAAATATGACCTAAAAGTAATATAAGAAGAGAGATATTATAGTAATTTGGGAAATGAGTCATGTTTTAGATAATATTCGTAATAATTGGTGAAAATATTTTGTGTTAATAATGATAGAACGTGGATCTGTAAACGTGAATAGCGTTACAAAAGAAACATTTAAGATAACGTGAAAAGAAGTAGAAAGTTTGCCGCGGTTAGGAGTAATATACGGCAAAACAATAAGTAATTTAATGTGCTTAGAACGGTTTTTAGGAGATCAATTCTTCATCCATACAAAAGTAGGTTCACTTGGTCGAAAAACTACATTATGCAAAAATGTAATTCATAAATTTTTGGTAATGTCCAACTTATTTCTAAATGATACTCTGAATGAAATGTTTTGTTATAGCCGTCTAGTTTGGGCATCCTTTATCTTTCACCTTAATTTATTTGTATTCAGGGATTAAAGTTCGTTGAATTACTATGCATAACTCCAATGTATGATTATTATTATGGAATATAAGATAACATGGAGCAGGTATTTATGTCTATTCAGCATTCACGAATACTTGCAAAACTTGTATGTCGTGCAAAAAAGGCTTACTAACATGAAAAAACTAAGGGTTATAATTTCTGACTTTGTTCAGAAGGAATTTCCCTTGCGAACCAACTTTTATGACGCCATGAACCCGGTACGATTTCTGGAATAACACTCTATTTGGTAGGGTCTTCAGGGAAATCGATTACTCCAAAAACTTGGATGTGAAATAATCCCTATGGAGAGAGGTTGGGTTAAGTATTATAATCACCCAATAAATAAGAGTGTATTAAAAAGGAGAATATGGAATCCTTCTCTTTTTTCCTGTGCTGGCATGCAGGGATTAGAAGGGAGCTTTTAGGGATTTAAATCTCTCCGATAAAACAAGCCGGGGTTCTTTGGCTTTAAGCTCCTTTCTGCTGCAGGTAAGCGGTCATAAGACTTGCGACTCGGTGCGGCTATATCGTGGCATTATAGGTTACATGACAGCACGCAAGAAAAGAGTTTTAATAATAAGTAAGTATTCGTACTTCATATGGCACTGGCTTTTTACTCTTTCCAGTTGAGTCCTTAGTCAAGTTATGCGTTTTAATCAGAAAATTCCTGAAGGAGTTATTGTCTTTTGTTTTAAGATTTCAGGAGCGCGACCAGGGTTCTCCTGCGTTCATGAAAGCGAAAACGTGATCGTTGTTCTTCAAATTTTGCCAATTCTTTTGAATCACTTGTTTTAATTGGTGGAGTGAATTTTTAGGACAGTAACTGTAAGCATTTCCCTACTAGAGTGGTTTTCCTTTTTGGATAACGATAACGACAACGCGAAAGAAGGAACCATGATCCCATCCCAGGTTTGAATGTGGAAATGACTTGCGCTCTCATCGGCTGGGCTTGAATATATATTATCAAGTGAATGGCGTGCTATTAAGGATTTTAAGCTTTCCTGGCGAATGGATTGATTATAGTTTTATGGGATTCGCACCGGCTTATATTATTAGGAACCAATGTATTAACTTCTAGCTCAGCCCTCGTCATCTGGGTTAAGTGATTTTGTGCATCAGGGCAAGAAATTTTCCCTTATTATTTATTTAGGGTTTTCCTCCAGTAGATTATTTTTTTTCTGTGACAAATGCTCGGTCAAATATATTCATGGCATAGCATTGTGGTGTAAAGCTTCCTTTAGTAAAAACTCCTGAAATAATAGCAAGATATGTTCCACATACCTTTCGATTAGTGTCAGAAATTCTGTCTGCCAAATATATGTATTCTCTTTCCTTTAAATCTATCGTAGGTCACTACTTCTGGCTGATGCATTTTTCGAGGGTTAAATTTACGCAAACTTCCATCTGTATACTGTCCTTTCAGATCTGTCGCTGTGTATTACCGCTACTTATTCCAATTTCAAACTTGAGCGCTTCTAATCCTGAGACAATATTTTCTCAAGCAACGTAAAACCAAGTGGCTATACTCGGTATCCCTTCTCCCTGTTGCATCTTAGAATGAATTATTTTCCCCCCGTCTTTCCATAAAATTTTCTGGTCGATCGAATCGTTCTTGTCCACGATTTACCTACGCTAAACTGTTTACTAGCTGAATTCCGTTGTTTTAATTCTATTTTAGGACATTGATGTTGTCGTATCTCAATTCGAAGAAATTTCCAGTAGGGCTTGCTGAAATTTTATCTCATGCGCAACTTATTAGAGGGATTCTGTTGGCGTAGAATGAACACATTCTCAATTTTGACATATGCCAGCATAGTCTCGCTGAAATTCCATCGGGAATTCTCATCCCAAATCGCATGCGTCTAAAGTTTTCGTGAACTGTGCTTACTCTTCACGTGGAAGAAGGGTCGCAATAAAGGAAAGGGCAATAAAGGAAAACTCATTCGTCATAATTCACGCATCTTCACACATAAGCAGCTTCGAAAATTTAACTCCGTAATGTGCCCGGGATGCCAACGTTCGTCTTTTCGCTAACCCCGTGAAATAACCCTCCACCTACACACCTCGTCCTCTCTCTCTCTCTTTCTCCGTCTCGCCAAATGGAATTAATAAAATTAATTAAACCCGTCAGGGTCCTTCCCGCACGTTGCCTTTCAAATGTTTCAAAGCAGCATGGCTGGAAACCGCACTGTCTTCTGCCCTCACTTCCCAGTTACCCAGGAGGCGACACCCATCCCTTTCGGGATTAAAGCGCGCCCGGTGATTTATCTGCTTCGGAACACATCCTATTAGACGGGATGGAAGACATCCGCCAAGGCAGGAGCGTGAAGAGCCCGCAGTGTTCGAGGAAGAAAAAACAAACGAACACCGCGCTCCCCTCACCTACTCCTATTGGCTTGCATTCACACCGCCTTCTGGCGGAGAGAATTGGGGCACATAGAGGTCGAGGTGAAGATTCGAAGAAATACGGGTTACGCCTAAAGATGGGTGAGTAACCGTAATTTTATTTTGTGGTAAATTATCACGGTATATTACGGTAAGTTTTGAAAATTACCGTAATTTTCCAGTGATTTTAAGTTTTAAGCAATTTAAAGTTAATGTAGGATGAAATAAGAAATCCATACACAATAGGAAGAGAATAACGGTGTTTAAACCATGCCTTCTACAATATTAAGCTAATAGAAATTTAAAAAAATCTGAGAAGAAATATGACAGCAACACGCAATCTGTCTTTCTTTTGTTATAGTATGAGAAATTTTCAAGAAGAATATTCTCATATATTACTCAATAATGCAATAATTTAAGTAAAATATTCCCAAAATGAGTTGTACATGCCTCAATTTATAACTAAACACTTAGAAAATGTGTATGGGCTTGGCTTAAAAAAATGTTTGGAATTTATCAGTATGAAGCTTTATCTCAAACATTTTGAATTTTCCTGAAAATTACCAGAAGCTATGGTAATTTTCTGGGGTTGAAATAAATTACAAAAAATACCGTGGTAATTTTCAGAATGGCCCGTCTCTAGTTACGACACATCGGATTTGAATGGCGGGATTTGGGCAATATTTTGACAGAAATAAGTTGAGAGGATAAGATTAATCTACATCTACATAGTATGAGAAATTCTTCAAGTCACTTATAGGGTGTGCAGCAGGGGTTGAATAGTCTCCAAGCATGCTTCACACTTCATGCTACCAGGATTTTAGGAACTGCAGGTTTTAGGGAATCCGGCAAGGACATATATATCCAGTTAAAAGCTATGTAACAAGCTGTTGAGATGACATTTTCCTTATTTGGATACTATTGAAAATGCGTTTTATAATAAATTAAACAATTGGCTACACCATCTTCTGACAACCTATTACCTCAGTGTAATTGGCAGTTAGGTATTATGGTTATCTTGTCATTTGCGGACAAAATGGCCATTTAAACCTGTCTGCTCTGCAGTCTATTTCCTTAATCTAATGCTCATAATGTAATCCAAAGTAGCATGTCTGGATGTGGAGAATATTTGATATTGTTAGAAAATAGATCAGCTTAATAGCATGATATCGCCTTAACTTCGACCGACAGTCTGGTAGTGATTCCAATATTAATGGTTGTGCTAGGCTTGTAACATTCATAATATTCATTCTAATTCATTTATTTATTTTTTTACTTGTCGACCAATGTAATAAGCCTTTGTGCCGTTTTTGGGGACTTTTTAAATAAATAAATAAATAAAATAAATACTATGGTAACAGGGTTTCTATACACCCAACCGTTTTTCAGTAGTTGGGCAATAATCTACGCCAAGATTGAGGATTTATGAATATGAAATTACATAGGAGGGCAAATCTGCAACCGATGATTGCGTGGTTAATTCGAAACGTGTAGCAATAATGTATTTTGCTTGGAATTTGACCAGAAACTCAGTTAATTTATTAGGAATCTGGAGGCGAACTCTGGTTAAGAATAAATCCCAATGCGTTGCTCTATAAGTAGAGTTATGAGGGAAATATGAAAATTTTGAGACGGTTCCGCTAAAAAGGCGGGAAAATAGAATGGACTACGAGAACTATAAATGGAGAAGTGCTATTTCTTGTGGAGAATGGCAGTAATCGATAAGACTTCGTGACAAATGAGAAACAAGCAGAGAGGTAATTCAGAGACTTCGATGAATGCTATTAGTTGCAATTTAGTTTTAGTTATTAAAGAGGAATAATGTTTCACAATTGTGAATAATAATAATGACTATTTAATACAAAGTTTACGGCATGACTTAGAGGTTGTAGAATTATGTGGAGGAGAAAATTGTTAATTATTTAACTCATAGGGATTGTTGATCAGTTGCAGTAGGTATAATTAATGTAATTACTGACTAAAAATACCTTTCACAAGGGTAATGTACATAGTTTTGTGATACATGAGAGGAATTAATAAAGAAAGGCGAAGAAGTGGGCAAATAACGTAAATCAGAGCCGAAATCCATTTGAGGTTTTTGAAGTCGTTTTATATTTTTCAAGAGCGTGTCTCTTTGCTGATTCTAATATTGCCCTGATTATTTTGAAATCGGTTTTATAGACATGTCAATCAGAGACAGTGGCTCCTGGGGAACTGATTAATTCTTGATTTTCTGATAAGTTCATTCATTTTCTCGGCGTCTGCAAATTCTTAGTTCACGTAGTCAAGTGTAAATAAAAATAAGTTATGAAAATGGAAATTATTAATTATAATTCGAAATATAAGGGCGGCATGAGACCTTCACTTTGACTCTGTGCTTTAAACCATCATTAATGCAAGTACACTGCTGAATGCATGTTGGAACGACAACCTACACTATGAAAATATTTCCTCGATTTAGAATATTTTTTATTGTACATAGCAATGACCCTCTGGAGGAGATGTGGGACATTCAATACATGGAATCATGACATGGCAAGGGCAATTTTAACTTAAATGATCGAAAATCCTATAAAAAACGTTTTCCCTAGTCTATACAATTCTCCCGCAGTGAACTCAACTTGCAGGTTAAAAAGCCATTGAAAGTGATTTTTCTGGATTAATTTTTTAATAAATGTATGTAATTCAAAGACACATTCGTAATGCTTTCACACTGAAATTTCCTATGTACCACTGAACGCGTGTCAAGGAATCTTATTAAAAAAAATGCTTATTGATTCTTTTCCTTAGAATGCATTTTGAATTATGGATTGAGATTATCGGAAAATTGATTTAACATTTTACATTAAAGAAAAATTTGCGATGAAAATGGAATTGATCCTCATCGTGAATTCTATAGAATAAAATATTTCGGGCAGCGTCAAGGTCATTTCGAATACAGAGGGGTTGATTATCCTATTTGTCCGAGTTCTGTTACCGTTTACAAGTGGAACACAGTAAGTGCGAAATGATCTTAGCTGTCAATACCCGTTAACCAAATGTCTATTCGAATAGCTGGAGAAAAAGTTGGAAATTTTCTCATTGCAATGAACTTAGATGGAATGGACCGTAGCGACGGTGAAGTAAAAAATAAAATTGGCTCAAAACTATTCGTGGGGAATTACTCACTTGGTCGGGGATGAGTTTGAAGAAATCAGGTACAAAGAGCTTGGAAATCGGAGTTAAAAGAGGAGGATTTTGGTAAATGAATCAATTAATGAGTGAGGCTGTGGTTCAAAACACCTTTTCTGAGTTGTTTGTGAACAAATACAGCCATTTATTCGTGCAGATTGTGGATTGCGTTGAAAAGCAACGAGACCACTCAGTTTTTTTAAAGCCCAACGTAATAATTCTAATCAAGTCTCGGTTCCGGGAAATTGGGATTCAACCCACACGGTCCAAAAACATTCTGATTTGAATGCATTGATGCTCAAGTCAGCATCTCCCCCAAAAAATCTCCATCCGGTCTCCCCTCTGGTTTGGCAAATGTCCCCTGCCTCCCTATCACTCCTGTCCCCCCTTCTCCCCTGTGGGGACGACCCCTCTCAAAAGTCTTTCGCGTCAATGGCCCCCAGAGCCGTCAGGGTCCGTAATTGCCGTCACAATGCCCTCCCCCACTGTGACCCCTCAAATTTCCTTCAGCTTTCCTCCTCACCGCTGTTCCTCGTACCCAACCCCACCATTTCGTCCCCTCGGCATACGAATCCTCGCAGCCACAGTGCAATCAGCATCCCGCGCAGTGACGGAAGGAAGGGACGCTCACTTTCACCGTCTCCCTCGCAATTCGTCCCTTGAATCCTTAGTGTCGCCTTCCTCCGTTGCACCCCGTTCACGCCTTGGCGTCGCGCGTACCAACGCGACCAAACTGCATACATATATCCCCACTTCTTTCACATCTACGTATAACCCTGCGAGCTGCCACATGGGCATGTGGCAAGGACATCAACCTTGAAAATGCTATGGAATTTGGAAAAGTAATTGGAAGTGGGAAATTAAATATAATGTTCTGCAGTATGTGTCATCTCCATGCTTATTTTCCTTCCTTTGAGGTCTACATTCTCCACCCTATTCTATTGAGAGACTCATTTTCATTGTTGGTTGGCGTGATATTGCATTCCCATTCCAATTTGCATTTCGCGTATCGAATTCGTATAGCTGAATATCAAACATCTCATTGAAATATGACGCCTAAATTTATCGTGTACTTATTAAATTTTATTTTTAATGTCTGTATGGGATTCTTGTTTAAAATATTGTGTGTCTGTAATTTCTTAATTGTTTTGGAAAGTTTTGCTTATTAGCATGGCAACTTTAAATAATACCCCCCCCCCCCCCCCGTGCTGTAAAAGCACAGTCTATCCCGCATAGTGAATTATGTTTAGAAGCCATATTGTATGTGACATCTCCACCCTGCTACGTTATTTAACTTAACTGACAACTTATACAGTTAGAGCTTGCCTGGTATGGAGTCGCTCCCTGCCACGAACCTTGAATTGTCTTGCAGGGTACCACGTAGATATTTTTTGTAGTAACGCATTTCTTTATTTCCTCGAGGATGGATATCGTTCTTTCAAAATTGCATTCATGCCACATTCCGCAGTCGATATACGTGCATCAGTATCGCCAATAAAGCCCCACTCTCGGCTAATCAGTCCATCCCTGTAGTCTTCACTACATACACGCACGGGATGACGGATACAACGACCTCATCGCTGGCAGACTCCATCCTTCCCCACTGCCATTCTCTCTCAGTCTGCACGATCGGCCACTCACAGACGGGGAGGTGGGGAGGTTCATTTCCTCTCGCGTCAAAAGCCTTCCCCTCATTTCAGTGACTGGGGGACGCGACCCTGCAAACGCGTTCGTGGACAAACAAGGTCCCATTTATCGGGGGGGGTCCTTTAATTCCGTCCGCGTTAGCCGCTGCATAATCGCCTCCCAGTTCTCTCTCCCAGATGTGCCGCAGTTTTCCACCGCCTGCGGGCGTTCCTCCTCTTCTGTTCGTTTTCTCCTGTTTTTTTTTATATTTTATTTTTTGTATTTTTCCATCGCCTCCCTTTAATATACGATCTACATCTACAGAGTACCCTGCAAGCCACCTCTAGAGTTAGTGGCAGGGGTATTTTTCACCGATATAAGCTGTATGCTACGGACGTTTTTGGAAATGTGTCAATTCATTATGTTAATGCATTCACGATCAGATGTATAAGGGTTACGTAGCAAGAATGCGAGACGTGCTGTTAGTACTCGTTAGGGTATTAATGAAAGCGTTATGCAGCAAATTAACTTATTAATATGCACTAACTAAAAATAATTAACCACTACTGACTAGTTTTATAATGGATGGTAAACTTGAACCGTCACACTCCATAACCTTTAAAGGAGAAGTTAATCTAACTTTCATTTAGTTCACTAGAGCGTTTTTGAAGGTACAGTGTATCCTCATCGGATATCTTAATAAGAAAAATGTTTAACGAGGATTACGAAAAACAGCGTGTTTTTAAAGTAATTATGGCAGCTATTATTACCTCAAATCGTCCGGGGAAAAAATTACAGTCCGTTCTTTCACTTAGTCATATAAAACTAGTCCGCTTTTCTGTGTTTTCCTAATGCTATCCTCATAATATGTATAATAGACCGCAAGATGTTGTGCAGGGTTCGCAATATGTTTTTGACTTCGTCAGGAAATTGAACTGCTTCGAGCTTTATTAAAAATAAGGTTGGAGTACGAATGATGGATGACCTCTTTTTTCCACCCTGGACTTTGATACATCTTAACAATGTAATGACCAGTATTTGGTATTTTTGTGGAACATTGTAGATATCCCTATTTCAATTATTATTTTCAGAATTTGATACTTTTAGTTGAAAATTTGGCACATTCGTTAATTACCTGGTGATGAGTTTAACTGAATCTATGTGTATTCTATCTTCGTCTAAATATATGACTTTGAACGTATTACTTCTCCCAGGAGCTTACTTGTTCTCTGACTCATTTTAAATAATAAACTTTATCCTATGGTATGTGCATACCTACTGCTGTTGCCAGTGCTTGTGTGGTTTTCGGATGAGGGCGTTTATACTGAATAACAACCCAATAAGTTTTAAGGGCACAACTGTGACCGTGAATCAAAAGTTGTAGCGTCTCTTATTAACACGAAATATTTGTCATTGATCTATACAATATTTTCATAAATTTCTACATTTCCTTAGTTTTTACTTATTTAGTATTGTTGGTTGGATAAAATTGACTGCTCGCAATGTAGAGCGCATAACTCTTCTTTGGTTTGACTATTGTTTTCATGAAAGAGGAGTTGTTGGATGCTGACAAAAATCCTATGGTTATTTGTCCACTTGCCTCATTTTCCCACCTTGCGTCTTTGCACGGGCTACAAAGCGGTTTAAGATTCATTATTATGCTTGCGACGTAATTACTCCAGGAAGTGGATTAAACTACAAGGGATAAAAAATTATCTCCCTTCGAAAACATGGTCCTCGACTTATGCAGAACTTTAAAGGTAGGTGGACATGGATTATGTGGCGTTCCACGAGTAATTGGGTCGGCTTATGACAATAAACACGAGAGTCAACAGCCTATGTGGGTCGGCTCCAGACAGGAAAAGAGAGCTGAGGTGGTTGAGGGGAGGAGGATTAGCTGCAGGCCGACGCTCTGCCGAGAAATGCCCTCACTTAGTCTTCCCCGGACAATGGAGGCCCTAGGAAAGGGGCATAATGCGGCTTTAGGGACGAGGAGTCCCTTTAGATCGGATGGGGGACAGCTTCCCAGAATGCGTATTGTCTCCAGACGAAAAGCAAACGTGTGTACCCAAGGCCCGTCGGACCCGAGTCGGAGAATTAAAAGGAGGTATAATTGTCCCAGATCTACTCGGGGGTGCTGTGTAGACTGGAGTTCCTTTCCAGGGTCAACACAACATGGGAGCGGGCGGCGCCGCCAATTGGGCGATCAATATTGATGAGTAGGAGGTCATAAATTCGTTCGCCACCTCATAAGAAATATTTAAGAATTGGTTTTGGCAAACTGAATATATAAATCCCTCGGTTATAATAATTCAAATGGGAAAGTGTCGCACCTCGCTGGGAAGAGGCACTAAAAGTTGCTATTTACGGTGATGAGGATGATGATTCCGAAGAACTAAATATGTTGGTGTGTAATGATGAGTCGACTCTGTTCTGCTGCCCACGATGTTATTAATGATTTTCAGGAAGCATGCTTAAACCTACTTGCATTCGGCCTAACTCTGCAGTGATGGATCGATTAAATGAGTGAAAATACTTTTTACGGCGCTTGATTTGCTGTATTTTTCATTACATGTCTCGAAAATCCACTCTCGGAGATAACTTGAACTCATAGGAAATAAATGTGAGCACATGTTGTTTTTGACGATGAGAGACAAAATAAACTAATTTCCTGGTTTTTTAATTCTAAAAGGACAAATATAAAGGTGCTGGTAACATTATCTATGACATATAAGCATACAAATATTTGCAACTGACGATCATTTTTTTGATGCTTAGTCCGGTGAAAATCAGTTCAAATTGGCACTTGCAAAGTGAGAATCATATTAGGGTGTTTAAAAAAACATTGAAGTGTATATCTTCCTGTATCTTGTGCATGGTATTTTGGTTTATTTCACATTGAAGTCGGAAATAATCTTCCTCAATCAATCTTTTTGATCTCTATAAGAAACTGACCGTTAACTAATCTTCTAAACGTAGTTATCCACTGAGGTGTCGCCTGGAGCGATGCAATCAATCTGTGAAAGGAAAATATTTCCTCTATTTCTGGTTTTTGCCAATTTTATTTCTTCCAGAACAAGTTCTTTATCATTGTAGAAATGGCTAAAAGGTTTGCTATAAAAAAGACAAATGAAGGAACATTTTTAGTGGAATTTCTTCTACAGTTGTCCTATGATCTCTCCGTCGAACGGTCAAGCAAGCAGTTGATGGATGTCATCATGGTCGAGTCCACTAAGCTATCCCCTTCCACTCGCATCCTTTTTTTAAAGCTGCAGCATTCACACTTTTTCATCCGGAAATCTCGATTTTTCGTAGATTTTCGCGGAGATTTTTCTTCAATCGAGCTGGGAACATGTTGACACGTTCCATACTCAACCTTAAAAACTCTGGACTACTAATCGCTGAATTTGGATCGGGCTTCAAAAGGACGAAATTAATAGTATAATCGTTTCGTCGGAACCCTTTTTTAGAAAAAGGTGGATCAGAAAATTAAAAAAATAAATAATAATCCGTTTTCGACGCCTCCTTTTGTTTCCAGGATCGCCCTGTTGGCCCGTTCGTAATTTTCGCACGATTATTCCTCCTGTTTTTTTATTCCACGTTCTCCCGTCCTTCATCTGTGGTCTTTTATCTCTTTTATTTTTGGATTTTTTCCCCGGGATTCTTTTGTTCGCTTCAAATTAGCAGTCAGCGGCAGCCATCCCCACGGCGTCACGCTGCGGTAGTTTTCTGCTTTCGCTCTCGTCTCCGCCGTGGGAACACGCCCGACTCTTTACCCCAAATACCCGATTAACGTGCGCGAAAATCCTAAAGCCGTGTTAACTGGTTTAGTGAATAAAACAAGAGCGGCTCCGTTGATGGTATCTCACCGGTGAGTTTGTGGGCACCCGAGCTGCGGTGCGTACTTTCCGTGAGGATCGCTGTGGGAAAATTATTATTTTTGCGGGAGCACCTACTGAAACAAATAGCACGGGAAGCGGTGAAAGGTCGTTTAAATCATTTTATTATTGCCCCAAGCCCACGAATACAACCAGGATAGGACTCGCCATCAGACCGTGGTACGGATAAACTCAAGAGAAAAAAACCCACCTCAACTGGGAATCGAACCACTGCTTCCCGGGTCAATGCACGGGCTATTTTGCTACCCAGCCTTCCTAATTGTCTTGATATATTTTGGAAATTTAAAAGAAACTTAATGTTATGCTCTTATGTTCCATCACAGGTGGCAAAGCAAGGGAAAAAAGGATTTCAATAAAGCTACAATGCTTGAGTGTGAATCCTAAAACAGCATTTACTGCCTGCTTACCAACTTGTACGATGGTTTGCATCTGTGCCAAATTTTGGTAGGGTAACACGTGGAAATATTCATGAGACAAATCTTAAAATCCTCCAAAGTTATGACGAGAATTGGGGATCCTGGGTAGCGTCTGGTTTGCGTATTTTCCTGGAAATCCAAAGGTATGTGGTTCCCAAAACATTCGTATCGAATTATGGAGCTCAATGCTTTGGCGAAAATTCACCCATTTAGGTGACTCGCATGCAGGTGTCAGAATGAACATCAAGTCATGGTTTCCTTGAAATAATGGATTGTGCATTTCTTGGCTCATTGCTGTGTACGTTTTACGAACCGGGGGGATCAATCCTCTCGCTCAATGCGACGCTTCTCGCGTGGATAATTCTGGAGGCTGGCAAAGCTACTCAGTGGCTCCCATATTGTTTATTTCTTCGAAGAGGCTTTCCATGGCTAAAGCTTTGTGTGCTGCTTAATGGTGTTTTAAAGTTAAGGTCTCTCCAGGAGTTACGTGGCTCTGTTGCCATATGCTTATTCTAAGCGATGCCGTTAAACCACTTCAGAATTTACGTCAATTTTAGTCGGCGTGGCGCTCAAGTATCTATTACCATTTGCAGCAATGGCTCGGCTCGAATAAGGTCGTTAAGTGTAATGCCCGGACTACAGCAGCACCCAAACTGAGTGCGGTGTGTTAAAATGTCGAGTGTTTTCTACATTCTATATAAAACTTTATGACGGTGAAATCGTTTTAAGAGTTATTTGGAAAAACCGGGCGAATGCTGTGTCGCTATTGCAAAAAATTTCGGAATTCATGATGTCAAAGATGAAGTCAAATCTTATGGGCATAATTGAAGTCAAAGTCAAGCATGATACGTTATTGGGAAATAACGCACCGAGGTATCTAAGCTGAGATATTTTCTAACCATGAAATTATCGGTAAATGCTTATGGTAAATATTATTCTTCACCCTTATTCTGAGGCTGGTACCGTAGTTACCTTTGCATTTTTTTTTATTTTCTTGATCTATTACTTTTTTTCAATTCTCACCCATTTCAGCTATTGAGCGGTCTTTGACGTTGCATGCGATGTGCTAATAATTGAAAAAACTTGGCAAAATCTGTCCAGATTTTCAAATCTTTGTCACTTTCGATGCTTGTTTATTATCACCCACCAGTAGCCATCAATCTAAAGATATGTTTGCTTCAGGTCTCCACTCCGCTTTTCTCTAGGATAACCGCTGTATTCTTCCAGCAAGTGTATATTAAATTGAAAATATCCCGAGATATTATTTGGAACACACTTATGGGATGTAATAATAACACGCTCTCATTTTAGGCTTTCGATGTTCATTCACGGTTGCTTAAAGATAATTTCCGTCATCCAGTTAGGTAAAATCGAGATGTTGGTCAACAATAAAGTTGTCCCCGTCAGCGGTCAGTTACTTGTCTCGCCTAGAAATTACTCTGTACATAATAAGGTTTAGTTGTAATTTAGTGTTTCTTACAGCATGTTTTGCATGTTCTAGCTTCATAGGCAGATTGCCCTCTTAAGTAGCATGTAGAATATTATGTGTCATCGTACATGTGTGGCGTGCATGTGGGGATTCTCTTGCATGCTGCATGATGGTTTTTAGTTAATGATGGAATTGGTTAGTATCCTTAATATTCATGACCGTGCGGTGTGCATGTGGCGGTCCGCTTGCATGCTGCATTTTGGTGACTTGTCACCCCCTGCCAAACACCCTAGAGGTGGCTCGCAGGGTAATATGTAGATGTAGTGTCATTGCATTGATTTTATCGATTATTTATGTTTAACAATATTCGAATGCTGTAATTTAATGAAAATCGCGATGTAGCCTTGTTGATATGTCATCTCGATAATACCTGAAAAACTGTTTGTCAACTGTGGGGAAACATGTAACCGCTATACTAATTTATTTTTCCACCCGACGTTTAATTACGTCTTCATCAACGTGGTACACAGAAATCCACCTCTAGGGTGTGTTGCAGGGAGTGACTTCACTCCTGGCTTGCACGAAATGTTAGCACACACTATGGAACAGTTATTAGATATTTTCCCAGAGTAATGTTATGAGACTTACGTGGTAGGAGATTTAGCATACAATATGACTTTTAACTTTCACTCAGCTCACGAAGGATGTACCCTGCATTTAGAGTATTACTTGGTTCGCTAAATGGAGCATATTACCTGGGTGACTCCCTATTGCGATGTTTGTTGTGATTATATTCTTCTTCACGCATGATGATGCGTATGTGTGGAAGTGAAACGCTTCCTATCGAGAATTCGGGGCTCCCTTTCGAGTTTTGCGCTCTTTGTCGCCTTGGCATTCGATCGCCCTTGTGTCTGACGAAAAACATGGGACGACACGGAGGTACACCCGGTCAACATGGTGTGGCCAAACAGGATGGGGCGGAGGGAGATGTCTTCCCCTTTCCAGAGAAGGGGAGCACGCTTCTTCGGAACGTAGGGTAGAAGTGGCTTGGTGTATGTGACGGGAGGCTGCCCCGAGGCGCTCTCCTCCCTCGACCAATGTTCGTCGCAATAGCCTCTTTACGTTTCCCCAGCTTCTATCCCCCATCCCTCTCTTTGGCTGGTTCCCTCCCTCCCTTCAAGCTCTCACCTTCTCCACAAGCCTACACAAAGCAAGTCCCCTTGTTGTATGTCTTCCTTTCTGACCCTCTTCCTCCACCGATTCCAGGGGTCGTCCTACCGCTCGTATTATGTCATACATACCCCTCTTCGCTGTTCTCCTTAGTGGTAGTTATAGCATAGAATTGGAATTATCCGTGGTAGACCTAGGAAATGTTAAATTTTTACTGATTTCGTCTGCACCACTCTATCCTCCTGCATTTAGACCTGCGTGCCTGCGTACTGCACCCCTGCAGTGGATGTGAGTTTAGCAACCGCGAGGGAATAGGAAAAAGGAATGGGGGAGAGAAGGGACGAATGTGAGGTGTTTTGATGGATTTTGTTATCACGCTCTGTTTTGTTTGTAGCCGTGAATGGTTCCCTGGGGGAAGGAATTTTTTCACATATCTGTTCCAACACGGTATTTCTCTTATTTTTTTCATTTTCTCAAACAGATTTAGTTTGGGATAAAATAATAACCTCCACGTCAAGCTGAAGCTTAAGTGATTGAATTTCTCTAGTGTTAACGGTATCATTCTCGCAACTTCCAAATCTAGTTTGTAATACTAATAGAACCTCTTGCATTTTTCCTGTTTAACTCTTATATTTCTGAGCATTTCTGTAGTTGCTAAATACAATGATATAAATAGTTTCTCTAGCATTGTTAGTACAGTAGATTCCGGTTAATCGATACACCGGTTATTTGGGACAGCCGCTTATTCGGGACAAATCATCAAGAACAGAACCCAATTGAAGAAAGTCCTTGAGTTTTCTCCGGTTAATTGGGACAGGAAGCCGCTTAATCGGGACATGCATCGGCTGTATTTGCCTCCTACTCCCTTGAAGAAATACAAATTTTTAAGCTCTTGTAAATCATTTGGTACATTTTCCGTATGCATTTGAACCAATCTCCCATCAGGGAACCTATTCCCACCTTCATTGTCTCATTTACCGTCGCTAAACAAAGTCAGTCATGAAAGCGCTTTCAATCAATGCTTCACTGTTTGTACGCTGGCTTTCGTTCTCAGGTAGTCCAGCTAGAAGGGGATTTGGGTGTTGTACTCACGGAGCTGCAAAAAGTGTAGGTACACAACTTGACTTCATTAGCGGTGTATACCATTTAGGTGAAGGTTAGGCTGTAAGCGATCTGTCATGAGATAAAATATTTTGAGGAAAGAAGGGTGGAGGTGATTCCTCCTATTTCCCGAAATTACTCCCGAAAAAGTTCCTAATTCAGGTTAACATGCCATGTAAGGATTTTTCACTGTTTGAAAAAATTACAATAATGGACCGAATTAAGGACCATCCACCTTAAACTAGTCTTCGTTGTTTGGCGGAGATAACAACAGTACCAAAATCAACGAACGCTCGTTTAATAGAGCAGCAGGATAATCTTAGGGAAGATTGGAGCAGTAAAGGGAAACAAGGTGCTACCCAAAAACGCCAAGGTAAGGATCCTGAAGTCGAGGACGCTCTGAATCAATGGTTTTCCATTTCTAGTGGACGAGGAGTTAGTTTCAGTGGACTTATGTTAAAAAAGAAGTTGGAGGAGTTAGCTATGAAGCTTTTCCATACTGATTTCAAGTCAACAGATGGTTGGCTATCTAGATGGAAGAGTAGAAACGAAATAATGTTCAAAAATGCTCTCGGAGAAAAATATAGTGCTGATTTTGCAAGTCCACAGGAATGGAGATGTAAGAGGCTACACACCCTACTTCAGGAATTCTGTGCAGATGATGTGTACAACGCCGATGAAACCAGCCTGTATTACCGAGCCACCTAATGGCTTTCTTTGCTACAGTTATGTGGAACTGAGTGGGGTAAAGGTGGGCTTTCGTCTCGCCAGCGTAAACACGATTTTCACCCACTTTCAACAGACGTATCGGAACCAAAATCTCACCTTTACCCTAAGTGGGTCTAAAGAAGCGATGGAACGGATTACTGTTTGGTGCTGCTCAAACATGTCGGGAAGTGATAAAAGGAAACTTTTGGTGATTGGAAAAAGTACTAACCCTCGCTGTTTTAAAGGGTTTTGAATGAACAGCTTACCGGTAGAATATTACGCCAATAAAAATGCGTGGATGATTGCAGGCCTCTTCAGTCATTAGTTAAGCAGTTGGGATAAGGAATTAGCGAAATCGAGGAAAGTGATTCTTATTCTGGATAATTGTACGGCACATCCTAATTGCTCCAACGTCTTAAAAAACATGGAATTTTTCTGTCTGGAATTTTTACCAGCCAACACAACATCTCCTATCCAACCAAAAGGCATGGGATTATCAAAAATTTGAAAACAATATACCGCGAGAAATTCATTGATCAATCAATTCTAGCATCAATGGAAGATAATCTTCTGACATCGTCTTCAACTGCCACGGAAGTGAGCTCAAAGGTGAACTTCCTGCAAGCAGTAACGTTTTTGGCAGATAGCAGGCGAGACGTCACCAGTAAAACGATTAGAACTTGTTTCATTTATTGAGGTTTTAAGCACTCAAGTGCAGAAATATCGGAAGAACTTGAATGTGAAAGTAAAAATGAATCTGCTTCCGAGCTGCGTCAAGTAAAGAACTTTAAGAAGTTTGAAAGGATCGACTCCAATATGGACTGTTATGACAACAATGATAGCAGCAAAGATGATATAGTGGAAACTATACTAGCGAGACAACAAGGTTTGGTTGAAGACGAGGAGACTGATGGAGATGAAGACGTATCTCAGTGTAGCCGAGTGACTTCTGCAGATGCCAGGAAATTTATTGATGGGTTGTGACGCTACTTCATGCAAGAGGGCAATGAAGGAAGTCCGATATCGTCCTCAGATGCTTGTGCCGACCTTGTATGCGCGACGAGAGTGAAGAGAATGAAGAAGAACACCCTGGACTAATTCCTTCAACTAGGAGCTACACATTAAATAAATACTCCCTGGTTTCTATGCAAATGAAGCTTTAGATCATCAATTATTCTTTTCTAATATTCAATCGAAAATTCTATATCTAATCACAAATCCTTCTTTTGTAGGATTTCGTAAAGGGAATTTATCCGAAGTAGATCGATGCCAAGAGATTTTTTTATGACACAAGGTTTCCAAAAATGTTTATAATGTATGTTTTCTTATTAATTTATTGTTTAAATATTATGCAATTAAACATTTTGCGTTTCAATTGTCATTTAGCTTTCTGACTTTCATTTCAACGCTTATTTAAACATATTTACGGGATACTTCGGATAAACGGGACAGCCGCTTAATTGGGACAAAGTACACCGGTCCCGATGTGTCCCAATTAACCGGAATCTACTGTATATCGATAGTGCAGTGGATGTTTCGTTAAATTTCACCTCCTAACAAATATTTGCAGGTTGTTATTAATGCATCAATAGTCGTGGTTGCATTAACCTTATACCACTTGAGTTCGCTCGCAGTGTATTATGTAGATTTAGATAAATCTCATGCGTCTGATAACAAAACTTACGGCTTAATTTAACCTCAGCAAAATGTATCGCTGTTTCGTCAGGGAAAAAAAGAAATGGATGTGTGATGTTGCATTAGTGTGTTTGTGTGTTCTGTGTTCATGAATGATACAAGGGAGAAGCTCATACTAGAACCATATCTTGTGGAGAGAGTCTATTATTGTTTCGCTATTGTCTGAGGTGCCATTGTAGCTTGGGGACAGGATTATGTCCTTAACGTCGTAGCAAAGTCATCTGATTGATATCTTGGCAATAAGATAACGTAGTCGCCTCTCCAGGGGGCCATGTCCTAGGTTCTCCAGCCCACACACAATACGGTTGAGAGGAGCAAACTTTTAGACCCTCTATATTTGTGTTCTTAGGTTCGGTCGGAATATTCTTTCGACAGTAGGCCCGGGAGCCGGCTCAACTCTGAGCGCCCCGTACCTCCCTGACTCTCCCACACCCTTCCTCCCCTGCTCTACACCGCCGCCTCAATCATCCCCGGGTTCCCTCTCACTTCGCCGCCCCTGGAGAACCCTCCCCCGTTCATCCCCAGAATTCCTTTCCCCTTTCTCACCGTTTCTACCCTTCCCCACTCTCCAATTTTCATCCCCTCTAGTTTTCATCTCGGGGTGGGTCTCCCATGGGGATTGTCTACCGCCATCACCGGCGGCGTGCATATTCTAAACTCTTGAGGGAGGTCCTTGGCTCGTCCAGGGCGAACCTAGCCTGCAGGGCCTCCCTTAGAGCAGTAGAGGGTGATCGATGCTATGATCTATCCTTCTGCATGGCTTGCCAAGTTTTTTTGCTACACCGGTGAAAAACCTATTATCCTGATGTCGAGTTGTACGAACGAGGTTGTTTCTTTGTTTTTTTGTAATTGGATTGTGCAAGATTTTGAGCCAGGGAACCGCCTGTTTCCTTACGGGATAGTCATACTATTACGGATGGTAATTGAGTATGTTTGGGGTAGAATTTCTGTTCTTATTTATTCCTTTTAGCAATTATTTTTTGGTTCTCTTTTTGCCGTTTGAGATTTTCCTTGAATCTATGCATCT
Organism: Pyrrhosoma nymphula; assembly: GCA_963573305.1. Lineage (NCBI taxonomy): Eukaryota > Metazoa > Arthropoda > Insecta > Odonata > Coenagrionidae > Pyrrhosoma > Pyrrhosoma nymphula. The sequence goes on along the minus strand of OY754333.1, from coordinate 136,877,995 downwards.
TATTTTCCCATCCATTAGTGAATTTTTTTATTACTAGGCACGTCACGTTCTTTGTTACACAATTCATGAAACTGGGGAAGTAATAGTGCTTTCTATATGCTCTCTAAGGAAGCTAACAATTATGTAAAATGAGCCATTGCCCAGTTTGGAGTAGTTTTGTTGTCGGTATGCCTAACACTCTCCGAATGAAATAAACTCTTTTAGCAGTCTAATCAATCTAATCAGGCTTGCAATCTAGGAAAATAATTTTATTATGCGTTCAATAATCGAAAATCGTTTATTTGTCCAGAGAATTTTAAATAATATTAAGGGAAGCAATTCATTAACAGGTTGCCCTGTAATGGACAGTAAAATTCCTCTGTAACGACGAAACGTGTTGTTTTATCCCCAGATATCTTGTTTTGTATCCTTTGATATTTTTAGGGTGCAATTAGTGTGTATGTCAGTGAATACTGTTTCTTATTAATACTGTATTTTGAAAATGCTCAATTATTTTTCGTCGTCAATGTTTTTGTAGCTGCTGAATGCATCTGCTTTTTTTGAAAATACGTAACGGAATTTTCATGGCTTCGGAGTAAAGTTATGGAGACGTTGTCACCTCTACTCGAAGCGGCCCAGGAAGCACGTATGTCTTTCTGACGGCCGCGCGCCTTCAAGCCGCCGAGCGGCAGATCGGGCCATAATTTGTGGAAAATGGATTTACATCGCCGTGCCTCGAATTTTTAAAAGAATTATTTTTCAATCGCAGGTATCCGATAACACCTTGAGTAAGTGCTTTACGTTCGTGTTTTATTCAATACTTCAATTTAACAAAACTATCTTTGATAAAAGGCGTCCAAATAGATTTTTATTAGTATATTTATAATTGATCTGCTGTGTTCCCAAGCTTAGATTGTGTTATTGAATCAAATAAATACCTATTTGCTTAATTGTCCTCTCCTCTTTTAATTTTTTCAAACGCATGTGTTTTAGATATTACTTACGCTAGGTATTACACAGGTTACTTGACCTAGTGAAGAGCCTGAATTGTAACGTAGCATTTTACAGTCCTGAAGCCTGGGCACTGAGAGGAGATGATGAGATTACCAAGAGGTGATTGAAACTTGGGTGTGGAAGAGATTGGAGAAAGTGTGATGGACAGAAAGGAAGACAGAAAGAAGAAGTGTTCGGCTTGGTTGGCGAGGTGAGAAAATTGTTGGAAGGAGTTTAGAGGTGACAAAGTAAGTGAATGTAGGAGGTAACGGAGATTCTGAATGCCGTGAAAAAAATTATAATATATGATAAGCAAGGAAAAGCGAGAATGAAAATAGAGAATGTTGATTATTTGGGGAGATGACTTAAAACTGAGGTTAATTGTGCCATTGGGACAAGTGAGTTGGTGGGTAAGAGAAAGAACATGTGGGGAATAAACGATGGGTGAAGTGGAAATTGGTTCCAAGGATTTCATAGCTAAACGTCTCATCCGACGGACGGAGTACTGCATTTAATGATCTCCACAAAGCACCCGAGTAATCAGTGGAATTGAGATCCCCCTGAAAAATCTCTGTCACTGCGGGATTCGAACCCGAACCCTACGGACTTGGATTTAGGCAACACACCAACCAAAAACCCTGAAAGAAACTTTTTTTGGTGTGATGATAAGAGGTTGGACTATCCCCAAGGTAAAGAAATCAATCGCGCGATGTACCTGCGGTTGTAAATTATCAGATAGAGGTAATTAAACTCTCCATCTGTACCTATCGTAATTTATCTCAAAGTTATTATCCAACTAAACTTTCCTCTCTTACCGTTACCCTTCTCTTTAAATTATTCTTGTATTGCTTTAAATGTTGGAAGTCACTACCGCTCAGCCCTGCGTCGTGACATACCGTGTAGCATCACGATGACCTAACGTACCTGCTGCTCTGATTTTCAGGAATTTGTTGTTAACGCTGCATTTTCTCGCTCATTGCATTAGTGCTTCCCCTTGCACTGTGTTTGAATCTCGTGGAGATTATTACGCCTTCCTTGGTGTAGACAAGCTCCTATCTCACTCCATTTTCTTCCCTTAGTCATCTAGGTTGGGATGTGGGGGCGAAGGGCATGATTGACGCGCCTCCAGAGATTGCATTTGCCGCCATTTCCCCGACCCTCCTCCCCATCCCTCCCAGCATCCCTTCCCGAGTTCTGAGACCCTAGAGTGCCTTCCGTTTGCAGCGTCATCTTTCTGTATGCCCTGAAAACGCTTCAGAAGCAAGAAAATGAATCGACTTCGAGACGTGCATTTCAGTCGCATTACGGAGGAAGGACGTGGACTGCCTTTACGAGCGCAACTAGGACTTATCCCGAGGGGACCAGGGCGGTGTAAGCCTGGGAGAGAAGTTGGGTAGTAATGAAAACATGTCACAGAAAATGTAGCTAAAAGCAATAAATCGATTTATGAGTGTCGTTTTCCTTGACGCAATCATTTGTACGACGCTGTGGGTCAGAAATATTGTCTTTTACACTAGTGAGTTTTGATGTGATATAGTCTTCCATGGTATTTGATGACCATACTGAGTGTTCTCTTACTCGGTAGACTTTATATAAACATTATCATGATTGCATTATGTTGATTGTGTTCATTATTATTCTAAATTTGTGACTGGTTTATATTACCTCTTTCTCCAGGGGTGAACTAATCTGTTACCTGCCTGTATTTCAATCCGTAACAATTGCAAGCCCTGACGAATACCGTCATTTGATGTACTTCATTAGGGCCAACCTAACAGTTTGTTTTGATAGGTGAAGATAAAATTACTTATGTTCTTAGCAATGGAACAACTGAATATACCTTTATTAAGTTAAAGGAGAGGCCTGTTCTAATACCGGTTCCTTGAGGTTTTCATTGAAGTCCCCCTGCCATGCATCCCTAAGGTGACTTGATAGGTATGATTAATATGTAGATGCAGTCGAATTAGCCTCACCACATTATAAATAACTCGGCCTTTGCCATCCTGGTTGTTACGATGCCGTGCCCTGCCGCCTCTCACGTCTAAACCTTTTGAATTGAAGTGCTTTTGCAACTTGAATAATCTGTTTTGGGTATTTCCCTGTGATGGTTTACTTCTGTTTAGTACTCTGGCGGGTATTTGGTTTTAGAATTGAATTTTATGGCAGGTGAGGATACAAAATATTAGTGAAACTGACATTCTCCTCTCGAAAACGTTTATGTGGTGTGGTGCAATGTTTATATAGTATTTAAATGTTACATTATTTCCTCGGTTCAGAATATAGTGAGTATTGTAGTATTAATATAGTTTTGGTTAGGTATTTTTTTGTTGCCTGATTGTTTATGAAAAGGGTTGTTTTAAAATCCAGTTCATCATAAGTGTTTTGAATAGAAATGGGTCAAGCGTGGCAACCATAGGCCTATTGTGCATCGAATGTTGGCGTTCAAAATGAATTGATATTCCGGAATTTCTGGACGCAATACGATGACAGCCTCCATTCATCCGTAGTCTGCCAGCCGCTCGCACTTCATTCGGCTTTTATTTTCCGGATATCGCAAAATAAGTCAAAAAGAAATGATGTGGAGCGCTCGGGGGTGGGGGTATGGGAGGAAAAACTCTGTAGTTTTCCTCGTAACAGGTCCGCCAAACCAACCCGTGGACCGAGAACATTGACATCGGCGGATCGAAGTCGTCAGGACGTCGATGTCATCAATTTGCTGTTGTCACGTAGCTCGGATCCGGGAAACACGCCACACAGCAACTCTTCCAACCTCTTCCTTCCTAAGTCCCTTTTGCCTTTTACCACTGTTTTCTTCTGTCAACTTGGCCGAAGAAAATAAAGATGGCATTCCCCTTTAGCAGTGTAGGCTGTATTAAACCCAAATGGTGTGGACATCTGCACCCGAAGGAACACGACCCATTTGGGAGGACCCTCATGCGAAGGCAAGATAAAATTGTGGGTTTTGAAATTTTTTATTTGATAATTATTCTAGTTGATTCCTAAATGTTTTTTTTTCAAATATGAACGAAGGGATATCCATTTCAGCTAACGTGCTGGCAGGTACGATATGTAACAAAACGTTTTAAAGAGTTTGGGAAGATAAGATTATTTTTAAATATAAATATTTAATCTCGAACTGCCATCTACGAACCTGCCTGCGAACCTGCGAACTAATAATCTCGAACTATTAATATAATGTAGCTGAAAGAGCTAAAATGGAAATTATCCACTTCCGTTTGTTGATAATGGAAATCTTACTGATAGATTGGGAACTGCTTTTTGAAATTCCAATGGCCAAAGAGCCATATAGTTTATATTTAACTCCATGTCTGACAGCTTTTTGGAAGTTTTATGATGTTTCATTTTTATACCTTACCAGCCAAGCCAAAATAAGTTGATTATGTAGAAGTCAGGAATGAATTTTCAAAGGAGTAATTTGAAGCGGACATTAGTAGTACAAATGTAATGTGCTGCGAAGATTATGAAATTCGATCGAAAACTCTCATTTCCTGCTTATAAGGGGCTGAGGGAGCTATATAATGATTGCTCTCCTTTATTAGTTGTATTAGGGTTGCTGTCAAGTGTAAATCCGAAGAATTATAATGTGATACCTCAGGATTATGGTCAAGCTTAAATAGAATGTGCATTTCTTTATCGTCGCATGAATGTAGGCAGTGTAGAATAACAGACCAGTTCAAATTCTTGGAAGGAAATACGATAAATCCTGTTTTTTATTTCGAGTGAAAAATATTGTTAATGTTTTTTAAAGGTGATAAATCGCAGATGCAATAAATGAATTAGGAAAGTGTTTGAAGCGTGTAGAGGGCTAGAGAAAACATGCCTTCGAATTTCTCCCTTCTGAGAGTGACACAGTTTTTGTTGTAGACGCGCAGCCCTGAATTCAAATAGCTTCCTCAGTGAATGCCTGCTCCTACTTCCGTGAGCTAAAATACCTTCCGAATCCCGTGAAGAAGTCACAGCGAACCAATGTCCCACTCGGGAAATCTTCTTCCTGGGCCATGTTGGAGCAGTTGATCACACTTCCCTGAGAAACAAAAATGAGGAAGTACCCAAGGAATGAAAATTCATTTCGTAATCACAGATTTAAGGTGATAAATTACCCTTACGTCATGAGAATCTGGACTTCACTTCATGGTTATTCGGGGGCTTGGTGGTGGCTTCATTCCAAAAGTTACTTTAGTACTTAAAGCTAAGCATGAATTAACCCTTGGGTTACGTCAAAATCAGCCTACATTTCTTAGCTATACTACAAATTGAATAGATATTCATATTGATTTGAATAGGGAAAGCTATCTTAGAATTAGGTTTATTGGATTAGTCAGTGCATTTCAATCGAAATCGTATATATCTTTGAAAATAGTAGGTATATTTTGTTGTTCTGCTTTTTTGACGGTTTTTGAATTTTCATACATTTTAACCAATTTTATTAATAATTTTCTTTCGTAAGTTTGTCTTTTGGGATTTTGATTGCTTATTATTGATTCTGATCACACCAACTTTGCGCGGAATCCTAATAACATTTGTATTACATTTATGTTAACATTTTAACTGATGTCAATTTTGAAGAATCTACATAGCTCACGTGACAGCTTTCATTTAATGTTGCGAGGAATGTATACGAAATCATGCGCATGTAGTTACTAAATTTTTAGGATACATGTTCAATGCTGCGGTCTGACAGGGTGTCCGGCGACCTGGAAAACCTTGAAAACCGGGAAAACTCAGGGAAATATTTTGTTCTGGAAAACTCAGGGAATACTCAGGGAATTTTTGTATTTTTCCGAAAAACCCTGGAAAATGCATGGCAGCCGATTTCCATTAAGGCAGAGAAAGAGGTTTAACCTGCGTCTTTGCTTGCATTATACTCGGCTCAGCGTAGCCTTACGCTCCCTGTTCATTTAATACTCTTTTCATAGCTGTGCGCCCGCTCGCAGCTTGTGCTTCGTCATCCCACACCACTCTCCCTATGCGCAGTCTAGGGGGCCGATTGCATAACAAGGCAAATTCCACACGGAATAATTCCCATGTAAAATGGCCGCTACGAATGGAATCGGAATTGATGCCGAAATCTGTCACCGGAAACAGAATTTCACGCGGAAATCAAGATTCTGTTCGAAGAGCCGTACGAATGGAATTCTTGGTGTGGCCAAATTTACGAGAAATCTAAACGTCTGAGCATGCGCAGTGGCATTTCCTGCATTATACGAAAACCATTAGGCCGGCAACCTAAATGAATAATTGGGTATTGTTATATATGTAATTGATAATCCTTTCCAAATAATCTCCACCCTCCTCGTTTTAATGTTTGCAGAAATGTTTTTGAAGGAGCGGAAATACATTTTGCGGTCACTGCGTATGGAAATCACGGCCCTCGGGTTCGTAGTCGACAGGGCCACTGTACAGGGGCAATCCAACCTAATTTAATTTCGTGTATTGTCCAAAATATACAATTTTGTTTTACATAATTAAATGCTTTTGGGCGTTAGATCCGTACCTATCACAAAGCAATTAATTCACAGTTTCCGAAATGTTCATGTAAAGTACAGTGAAGCCTTTTGGGAGAATAGGAAAGGTACCATGGCCTCAAGAGAAAAAGAATAAGAAAGAGGTACATACTGCAAAAGTTTCAAGAGCTGCAAACCAAAATAACGTAATTTCTTGAAAAGCCGAGAAATTTGTTTCTGAAATTGAATCGGAAATGCACTCATTGAAAAATGTCACACCAGTTTCTTTTATTTACATGTTCTTTATCAAACTAGTCTGAATTTACTTCATTGTGTTCAAATTGCACCTGACGCAGAATTTTGTTGTCAGTTAACCGTTTTTGTTTATTTGTTGGTTGAAATAAAACCCGTAATACTCCACATTCCTTGTATACTCTTACGTTTTTAACTCAACGTAGGGACCGAAATTTTTCGTTTTTTCATGTTTGCAAAATTATGCCGATTTTATTAGAAATTCATTAAAAATATGTTAGAAACAATGTGCAGCAAGACCCTGGAAATTGCAAAACATTTGCCTGGAAAACCTGGAAAACTCAGGGAAAAAAGAAATTGAGATTCACCGGACACCCTGGGTCAGCATTAAAATTACATTGTGCTAATCAGCAAAAGGACTTTGGAGAAAGAGGTTGAAAATAGATTGAATACTTTTGTGCTATGGGTGGGGAGATCTATGAGGAAAATTGGCTGGATCAATAGAATGACAAACGAAAATGTATTTGGTATGATAGTGGAAGAAGGAAAGTTGTCGGAGGGTATTGGTAGGAAGCAGACCAGGTGGGAGGAACTAGTGATTACAGCGGAGAGGAGGGAGCTGAATCGGTGTTTTTGGCGTTTCTTGGGGTGCCAATGCCACTTCCCGCCTAATCATCCCCCTAAGTGGCGGGGGTGGTGAAGGGCATGACAGAAACACAGTTCTACGCTCATAGTCGGACAGTGGTGGATGAGGAACATATTAGGATAGTAGTGGAAAGGAGGAGACGCCCCGCCGCGGGCTACAGCCTGCTCTTAAAGCAAGAGTGCAAGGGGACCACAATTTAGCAACCCATTCGACGGACGTTGCACTGTACTTTTGTGATCTCCTCAATGTACGTAAGTAGGGATCGGAACACCACACTCATATATTTACGCCACAACCGACTCAAACCCGGGGGATTCCTCTTGAGAAGCTATAACTTTAATTACTATGGCCGACCCCTTATGGGAACGAAGCGAAGAACAGGATGCCTGTTGGACGGTATGAAACTATAGGGAATTATAAGGTGAGAAGCAGAGACCTCTTTTATTTATAATCCTCTCTATTGCTGCTGCTGAGCGTTAAAATCTACGCTCCAAGCGCTCTCTTTTCTTTGTCTTTACTCTGATTCCATCTAGATTCCCCAATTACGGAATTGCTTCTTTATATAATGCAATCCTTTGCCTCTTGTCCATAATGCTATAGCCATTGTCATCCAGAACGCTCCTCGTCTGTTAAGTGTTCCTCTAGCCCTATTATATAATCCTACCATCTTAAAGGAAAGGATAAATGACCTATCAAAAACCCTAATATAACCGGTTGGCTGCTGATAACAATAGTGTATGAATAATGAAATAAAGATATTTTCTCGAACGATTTTCATCCCTCGTCGTTTCCCGCCTTATCGTTCTCCAGCCATTAGTATCCCCAACACGCCAGGGAAGTTGTGCGCCCCGTTAAAGCCTGTTGGATGGGATAGGAGGGCGAGATGGGAACAGGTAGGCAGTTCCTCTGCGTGGTTTGGGAGGAGAGAGAGAGTGTCGGACCGATGCCATGGGGTTGGATTTTGGGGTTAAAAGGTGGTGGATGCGGGCGCGGGGCAAGGGTAAGGGCAGATGGGAGTTGGGGATGAAGGGAAGGAACTTGGGGAAGGGTAAAGGATAAGTTTCTGGGCGGCGGAGGAGAGTAGGAATATAAGGGGACCAACCTTTTCCTTCAAACACACTCTCCTGCCCTTCACTGCCACTCCCATCCTGTGGGGTTTCAACCTGCGAAATGGAGTGCTGGGATGGTGGTGCGAGAGGAGAGGGGGGAGGAAAAGCAAATTGAGGTCGGTGGCGTCTGGATAAGGTGTGTGAAGTGGTTTTAAGAACGGGAAGGGATCTTCGAGACGCCGCTCGCTTGGAACGTTTAGTCATTTCCTCAAGCGCTCAAACACTCGACTCTGGTCATGTGGCTGTAATAAATGAATAATTTTATTCATGCACATGTTTCACCGCTTCAGATTTCTCGGCCAATAAGCCTGCGGTAAACTTACTTGCACAAATGATGTGGCACGCATTCACGCTCACGGGTGCAAATATATATACATCAAGGGGGTGAAATTCTCCATGAAAGAATCATTTGACTTGGAATGGCAAACTTATGGTGAATTTCAGCAGTCAGAGCTAAAACGGCTTGGTGTGTAACTAGCTAACAAACCTGTCCGGTAATTGTGAGATCTGGGTTCGAATCCCTGGCAATTCAAATAATTTTTTCATGTTGAACTTCATCCCCTTGGTGTGCAAAAGGATTTTCGTATTCGGAAACAACTGAAGTATGACTAAGTAGGGTCTGAAATTTAAATAACCGAGGGAAAACGTAACTGAAGAAAACCAGGGTAGGAAGCGGGAAGATCAAATTAGTTCTGGAAGTATCGTACTACCACAAATTTCGTGCCGACCTCGGTGGCGATGAGGTGGAACTCCTCGCCTGCTAATCCATAAGTCGCGGCTTTGAGTCCCGCCTGGGTGGGTTTTCTTCCACTCAGAGAATGGGTGTTAATATGTGTGGGTAAAATGTAAGAGAAGGCTGCGTAGCCCAAATTTCGCCGACAAAAAATTCGTCATTATTATTACGACCACGCGAAGAAATCCCGTGGCTCTGTTTTCAGAGCTGATGTGGAAGACAGACAATATTAATCGTAAGGGCTGAATTAAGATCCGTTTTTATAGAGATTCGGAAGATTATGTGTAGGGGTAACGTGAAAAACTCAGCGTGAGTTTTTGATTGACGCTGAGAATATTATCATAGTGCCATACTCCATCTGTAGATATCTGCATCACCTACGCCTGCGAAATCCTGTGGAAGCCATCTCCAAGATGTGTGGCAGGGGTTAATTCCACTCTAGGCGCGTAAAACTTCACCATTCTCCCGTTATAGCTTGGTATAAAGTTCCTGGGTCTTCGATGCGAGGAATAGAAGCGTGAGGAGGGGAAGGTGCTTTTGGAGAGGCAGGTTAGAAGGTTATTTCCACTACAGAGAATGACCACTTTCATCCACACCATCTTCTAGCTACTATTCATCAAAATAACCTTCCTTGAGCCAAAAATGTATTTCTGCGCAGGTGCCAAGAACTTTCAACCGAGCTGTACTACAAGGATTCTTTATTTCCCCACTCCATTTAATGCCGCAAAAACAGAGCGAGTCGCGTCATACCATTTTTCACACATATCACGTTATATTCTTCAAGATGCATCCCTTATCTTACCATCTCTTATATTTGTCTTTCGAGTCCTTTTCCTATTTTCTTTCTTTCTGCATGGCTGGTGTTAAAACACCCCTACCACTCGGCCTTGCAGTGCATTGCAGAGCAGGATGCAGATGTAAATGCGTCGTATCACCGGTGCTCGCAGTCTTATTACCTACCTTGATCTTCTTTGAGCTCAGTGCCAACTTCTCTCGGTAAAAAAGCTCCGAGACAGTCACATATCTTTCTTCTCTCAGATTATTTTTTCCGGCACATGACGTATTCTTGCGTCGAACTAAACTGGCGAACTGATGAAATACAACATGAGGGGTAAGTAGCGATATGCGGGATGGGAAAGCTGAATAAAAAAACAAATTAGGAGGGAATCAGTCCCATATTGAGCAATGTTTCTGTATCCTATAAGCCAATGTAGAAAAATGGGGATTGTGAGAAAAGGGAGAACGTTCGGTTAAAGGGGAAGTGGGAAGAGGAGGAGAATAATAGAATTTCTGGATGGGATGGAGAGAAATGGAAAGCATGCTGAGGTCTGAAAGGAATTAGGTGAATGCGCAAGTATTGGAGCACTTATTTGTTTTTATATTTATCTAAACCTCTCAGCAAAGGTATAACAGGCATTGAAATATTCCTTACGTGCGTTTTTTATCCGTAACATTCAAGCTCCCTCCCATTCAAGGTCTTTTGTCATTGTCATTCCTGAGACTTCTAGTATTACTCGTCTTAAGAGCTTTATTCACCCATTCCTTTCTCGGTTGGCTCCTTCCTCTCTAATCTGTTATGTTTGTGCAGTGATTCCACCCTCATCCATTCTCCCGACATGGCCGGACCAGCCAAGCACGCTCCCCTTCTTACTTGTCCATTACCGGAATATCCAATTCACATTCCTTCATGCCCATCTCGTTACTCACCCAGTCTTCCCAGATTTTTCCACGATTACTTCACTGGGCCGCCAAACCAGTAGCGTTTCTCCGACCTTGAATTATGGGAAAGGGCCTCATAATGTTAAATTGAATGAATTAAGTAAGATTAAATTGGTGCTGTCAGCTTATTTCAACAGCGAGAGCTTACTCCGTAATTTAAATCGTAGTTTACATGGGCTAGTTCTTAGTTTTTGTAATCCGTATTAATAATGAAAGTAATGTAGTATACTCCTTGTACTTATTACGTTCAACGCTTTTCGATATTACCTCATGCCATAACAAGGTCCAATGAACAACTAGTTACCGTTCAGTGTTACAGTTTAATTAGTTGCATGCATAACCATTATGAAGTTGTCGATAAATAAATAATTGTAAGTAGTAATTTTTATCTGGTGTTGTTATATGCCTATTCAAAGCTAGTACGCGCTTGTATTTATGTAATCTGCAGAGTAAGTTAAATGACGTCATGCATTTATTTAAAATGCGTCATTACATTAATTGATGAGAGCAGTGTGAATTCTGTCGTCGTATCTACTGGCAAAACGCTTATAATGATGCATAAAGTGGTACAAAACACATTTGAAACAATTAATGAAACTCCTTGCTACTATCTGTAAGGAAAACAGTTGTTAATTTTACGTTATTGTGGAATTAGATGTTTTGTCTAATTTCTTCAGTCTAAAAATGAAGGTAAAGAAAATTTCGTGCTATTCCCGCGTGAAAGCCTTGCCCTTAGAGCAATTCAAAGCTCAAAAAGAGAGGAGATGTAGTGGAGGGAATGAGCCTTGCGCTCGCGTTTGCAGTCGCTAATGAGCAAATCGTACGCGCAGTATCATCTGTACGTAGTAGTCACGTCATGGCGTCACACTTTTTAAGGAAGCCAAAAGGGAGATAAGTGCCGCAGACACTTAGGCACGGATGCGCCAACTCTGTTTCCTTTTCATTTTTTATTTTTTTTGGAAAGAAGAGCGAGCTCGAGGGGAGTAGGGGAATCAGGCGGTGCGCCGTTATGAATGGTAGCTCGCCTTCGGGAACCGAAAATGAAAATTCAGACGCGGAAAGTTGGGTCAGTCTTGCGGGGGAGAGGGGGTTGGAGGAGTGCAGCCTTCCGATATCGGAAGGGGGATGGTGATGAGGGGGTGTGGGGAAAGAAGCCTTGGGGTGGGAATTGGGCGATTCTGGAATTCGAAATGGGCTTCGAGGAGAGGGAGAAGGTGGCTGGGAGGCAAACGGAGGTCGGTAAGTCTAGTGCTGCTGTAAAAATTGCGAGCGAAGGGAGGAATAGGAGAGTGGGGAAGCGGGAAAGGTCTAGCTTTTTCCTCTGAGATGTGAGAAAAATCATCTTACCTAAGGCTACCAGCCTTTTGCTATTTGTCTCCTCGCTATTTGCTAACCGATTGATCAACCCCCAAATTCCTTATTGAAAGATGCTCTATTCTGTGTAGAGGTCGTTTTACACGGTTTATTTATTTGTACAATCTATCGTGCGAACGCATGTACAGTCAAGTGTGCAAGAATATATTGTACGAAAGACTGAATCAGACTGAATGTCACTTTACTAGATGAGTGCAAACGCACAATTTTCCGTGCAATTTCGAAGTAGAAATCGATCGGAATTCGCGAGTGTTTTTTAAATCATGTTTATGTTTCACTCATGAACATATGTTTCACTCACGTATTTGACACCTTGAAAAGCTGATCACCTGAAATTCGGAACCTCGACTCGACCTTCTGCCTACTGATTATTCTCCCGGTTTAGACAAAGCACTCCTGGACTCTTCTCTCTGGCTTTATATTCGACCTTTGCATCGTTTCGTTTTTTCTCTTCTGGATTTTAGTGTGACAAGTCATTGACGATTCTCGCCGGATCTCCACTCTTGATAGACTCATTTCGTAGATTTATTATGTGTGTGTGACAAAGTGTTATTATCAAGTGGCATAGCGGAACACGGGTCATGTTTCTTTAGTCCCTCCAAATTTCCCTCCCTTGTATTTGTGCCAGTGTTTTAATGTCTTTATTTGACGATTTCTATGTTACTTGTTAACCAACAGAAATAAAATGATTATTATTATATCACGCGGGATGTCAAGAACTCTAATTGAGGGCGCGACCAGTCATGATTTTGGGGGAAAGGACACAAATCCAAAGATCGCGATTGTACTGAAAAACCAGAGCACCAAATAACACAATGAAATGACGATATAAACATTTGAGCAACTTTGAGTTAACTCTTCTCGGGTTCTCCACTGGCTCAAAATATTCATAATAGCCAACGTAATTAATTCTTGCCTTGAGAATGAATGACGAGTCGTCTCTCGAAACGTGGACAATTATGAATAGTTTAGCGGTGGAGAGCCCGAGAAGAGTTGACTCATTAAAGATTATATACACAGGATAATAGTTACTCATATTATTCGACGGGAAAGTGTTGATCCTTTTTATGAACAACTTTATTTTCAATCGTAAAACAGGCACAACAGTTTTCGCCATATATACGCCATCTGTTGAAAATATCCCGAACCGAAATTGTATGATTGCCTGAATGGAATTAGAGCAGGTTCTATTTTCCTATCAGTCATTCATACATTCGCACAAGCGTTCGCACAATTTTCCGTTTTACTCGGTACAGTTTCCTGATACATGCGTTCGCACGATAGATTGTACAAAAAAATGTACCTTGTAAAACGGCCTTAAGGCCCTGAATGCAAGCATCATAGAGTACATTAGACGGAGTGTAGCATGGTCAAAGCCTTCTTTGGAATATTTTAGAAATAATTGAACTCGTAATAACGTGGGGCTTTCTATGTAATATCTAAAACATGAAAATTGAAGAACGTATTGCGTGAGTGAAAGTAATCGCGATTCGACCGCTTCTTTGTCCTGGCTGTGTAGCAAGTACCAAAGTACGATCTCACCATTTGTGGAATAAAAGATGTAAACTAGTGTACTAGTGATCATGTGTAACGGGTGGTTATATTATTCCATTACACGTTACTCCCACACTATTATGCTGGCTAGTATTCTTGACTTTGTGTAGCATCAAGTACTGATTAGTGCTTAACTTCCCCAGGTTGATTTGAGTGGTGATGCTGCATAGTTCAATGCATTCTAAGCAAATTCATGATGATGATGAAACACGTATCTAAAGTAGGAGGGAGGGATAGTGCTTTTTACTGTGTCGCGTACAGTTTCGTAAAACGTTATGTTTGCTTGAAAAACGCAATGATTGTGGATTTTTCAGGGTGGTGTAACGGAAAACACTAACCGGATTTAAACTAGGGAACCTTTGCTTCGTTGCCGGCCCCCCTATACACCGTGTTGCCACGCCTTACATTTTCTCGTTGTGTCCTAATTTTTCTCTTTTTGTGGCCAATCAAGGAGTATATTGTCGTTGGTAGTATTTCTGTGTGAAATAAAGTAGGTGTATAAAATGTCAAAATTAGCGTCTCTTTCACGCAAACGTTACTTTTGGACAGGCCACGAAAGGTACAGCAGTATTCCTTTGTTAGACTTGTAATGAACAATTCATAGTCTACCATGTCCTTCATTATTGCACTCTTTGTTCTGTAACTCATCTCGTCACGAATTTTTTTATTGAGGATTTTCCTCTTATGGTAGTCTCCCTCAACTAAACATTATATAGTTGCCTATTGATTTATGTTCTCCACCTGTCTCTATCCAATATATCTTTCACATTCTTAGGAATCAATCATCCTTTGAACATGCAAAACCATCTTAATTTTATGTTTTCTATCACACCTTTCTTCATATTATTGATTTCTCTTATAACTGTGCTTCAGGAACTTTTTCGTCATTATTGCTTTGTAAGCTGTGACTTTTATTTTGCATATTATTTTTTGGGAAAACGTTATTTTGATCCTAAAAATTTATTAAGCTTTTCAGGATTTTTGCATTTCACGAAAAATATAAAACTTCTAGAGGAAAATGAGTAAGTCATTAGACTTGGCTGTGAGGGAACTGAAGGTGTGTTCTATATGTTTATCACGGGGGAGCGTGGCGTCTTGAAAAGTCTTCATTTTTCTGCTCAAACACCCGAGACGGAGGCAGGCACAAGGTAGAGTCCCCACGCCTCCTTACCGCCTCCCGTTGATGGAAAGATGGGGGAGAAGTCTAAGGGGACGGAGCGTTTTTCGCTTCGGAGGATTCGATTGAGCGAGGGTATATGCGCGGAGGGGAAATGCTGGAGGACTGGGAAGGAATAGAAGACGGAAAGCAGAGACGAGGCGTAGGGGTGAAGAGGAGGAGAACGCACTCAAGTCAGTCAGTTCCTTGATGGGGTGGAAGGTATATGGGGGGAGTTGGTGTTAGTGGTGGCCCCCGTGGGGTGAGTCAGTCAGTGGAAAGCAGCAGAAGGAAGGGGTGGGTTTGCGTTCGCTGGACTCGGGGGCGTAGGTCGAGGAGGGTGGATGAGCTTTAGGGAGTTCCCCCTTTTTATGAAGTGCGGAAGAGTGGGGCGTGACGGGGGTTGGGAATGGCCGGCTACTGTTGTGTGAGGGGGGGTGAGAGAGAAGGAGACGGTGGAGTACGGGGGAGGGTTTGCGGAGCTCTGCTCGGGAGGGTAGGGTGTTGGGCACGGCTGTTTCATTGGGGGTTTGAGGAGGGGGGTGTGCCCCCAGACGGCGCGGCGGGGCCCGGTCGCCTCGCTCGGCAGCGTCCCCTCTCCATCTCTAACCCTTCGGACGACCAAGTGCGAGTGATGGCTTGTCTACGACGCTGCAGGGTTCTGGTCGATATCTTGCGAGTGTCGCGTAAGAGCTCCGGCGGCGGTTTGCGCTTGAAAAAAAATAAAAAATGTTTATAGAAGTGCGTACGTCAATTAGGTTGGTTGACTTTTTGGGGAGTGTAACACCCTTGGAAATCCGTTGCCGAATTTTACGGAAATTATGTTCACGGATGGGAGTTCCATTGGCTCGATTTAATGGCGGACTCTTCTTTATTTTTTTCAACTCCTGTCACGTATTACTCATTGTATACATCCCCTTTAGCAAATCTTAACAATATATCCAATCATTGCGATCGCACGGAGTACAAGACAAAGATTGGTTCACAGTCACGTGCACGAGTGAAAATATATACACCAAAGAGGGTGAAAGTTGTCATGAAAAAATCATTTGAATTTTCAGGGATTCGAACTTGGATCAAGTCAAATGTTTTTTCATGGCGAATTCGACCCTTTTTGGTGTATTAAGTCCTAACAACTTAAAATACAAACACTCAAAACAACCCATAATACAAACAAATATTTAACTCCACAAGATAATGACATAGGTACGCATCAGTGGCAACTATAAAAGGAGGATGGCTTGGTACAGGAGTTGACTGACAACTAAGGTCAATTGCGCCATTAAAGGTATGTGGTATAGTTATTTTAGGAAGGTTATATGGGGAATGGAGTAAGGGTGCTGTGTGGAGAGCAGTTCGAATGGCAGTACTCCACCCTTGTGTGTAAGACAGGAGGCCAAAATAAAGACAAGAGTGGTTTAATTTATTGCTTAAACTTTGAGGTCTTACATGTGTTGCTGATTTAGTCAACGCGAACGATTTAGTTTTAGGTTACTGTACCGTAGTCCGTACTGACAAGCTAAGTGTTCAATCCAATAAAAATGTGGGAAGAAGCGTCAGGCGTCGCTTTGTGAAATTTTTGGGTCGCTGATGATGACACTGTATTTCACAATGATTATCGGCGCCTTGTGAATCTCAAAATTTACTAGCTATTCGAATTAATGTGGATATACGTGTGACCTTATTTTCTCACCGTAAGAAGAGCGTCTAAATCTACGGAGTATCGTACCAGCTACAACCAGGGAGTGTGGCAAGGGGTGATTCCACATGAGGTGTGCAAAACCCGTCCCAGTTCCAGGTCAAACATCACGCGCTCCTCTGGCCGACAGAGGGGCATGGAAAAATATCAAGCCCCCCAACAGTCCTATTGCTTAAGCTCATGCGAACAAAATTTGACTGAGGCGCATAGAATGATTTTTGGTCTATTGAGCATGTCAAGGGGATGGGATTAGCCATTTGATACGGAAGAAGAAATTAATAATGGATCACTCCTTCATATTTCCCCGAGCTGCAAACGACACCGGAATTCCGATCGCGGGACTCCGGTGGGATGGTCGGTCGCCCTTTGTGTGCGCAAATGGATTTGGAGCGGGTGTTCGAATAAAGGAGGTGTGGTGAGAGGAGAGTTAAGTAAGTGAATGCTAGGCTCGAAAGGAACTTAATTAAAAGGAAGTGGTGCGGGGAGAGGGTCATGACTGCTTTCCCTCGGATACGTACGAGGGAAGGAAAGGATGTCAAAGGAAGTCATTAAAGCCGCGAAAGACTCGCGCGCCGATGGCAATGGGGCAAAGGGAGTGGGGATGATTGATGGCTAGATTGCGGGCAGAGAAGCAGACGCGGGGGTGGGTTCGAGTGTGTGGGAGAAGGTTGTAAAGGGTGTGGGTGGGAAAGGACGAGGAAAAAATCTATTTACATCGATCCCTGTGCCGAAGCCGAACTCTCAAACTGCTGAAATGCTCTCTCATCCTTCTGTGAACAAAAGGGCCAGATGAAGATGCAAAACTTCATTCGATTTATTTCTTTTGCATGAATCGCACGAGACTTAATTGCTCCCCATTCTCATTAGGTACTCTATAGGTATCAAGCTGACGGAATGCTCGGGTCCTATGGTATTGTACAATAAACTGTACAGGTTTACTGTATAATACTGTAATGTAAAATTTGCAGTAAACTGTCAACTGTAAACGGTAAACTGTACGGCAGTACAGTAAACTGGGTATACCACGGAAAGTGTTACTAGCATAAAAGCTGTGAGGTTTTTTCTTGTTATAAAACTGAGCTAGAAAAGGGCGAGTGTTGTGCCAAATTCCGAATTGGAGAAAAATGAAATTTGATCTCGTTAATGAAAAGGAAAACTTCGTTATATTCCACCAATTTATTTTCAGGTACTACTAGTTTCGATGCAGCGGCGTCATCTTCAGGTACCTGAAGATGACGCCGCTGCGTCGACACTAGTAGTACCTGAAAATAAATTGGTGGAATATAACGAAGTTTTCCTTTTCATTTACGATAAAATGAACTTCCACAAGGTTGAGCCTGAGACGATGGAGAGAAATTTGATCTGTTTAATTTCGAATATTTTTCCGTCCGTCCGTCGATAGCGGCGAGGTTTGTGGAATGTTATTTCTCTTTGCTCTTTACAGTAATTTATATTCGTAACCGAAATTCGTTGCCGTTCATTGTGTACAAGTAAACTGTCCGGATTTTTCACATTTTCGATAATGTGAAGTTTTACGCGATTCTCACAGTTTTTACTCGAAAAACGCGAATTTTCCCAATGAGGGGAATAGAGCCCATATGCAATAGGACTTCCCTTCCCCTTCCGTTTTATGCTTGAGTCACTGTCGGCACTATTTTTATGCTAAAAAAACAACGCCTGCGCTATTACCCATGATGTTGAATGTTTAACATTTTTCAAGCCCATGCACAATAGACTGTGATGATTAAGTTTCAAGCTGTTTCGATCTACTCCCCTAATACAGTGACCGACGGTTTCTTTATCTTTAAAGGCCTTTTGAATCACGGCATATAAACCTCGCAATTCTGATTTCATTGCTCAGGAAATAATATTTAGGCCCACATGCATTTTAACCATTCTATTCTTTGCATTATTTTTTCAGGTGACTCTACAAGCGTCAAGTACGTTTCAGTACGTCAAGTACGCTTTCAGGCGTCAAGTACGAGTGTTTCCCTCTGGCGTACTAACGGACCCGTGATCGTACCTTAGGTGACATTCAGTCTATCATACATCGGTTCACAATTCATCCGTCCCCACAGAAATGGTTAACCCTGATCCCCATGATGATAGCTTTCCCTTAGGTATTCTTTGGCGCTGTAAAATTACGAGGCCAGTTTTCGCCCTTCGGCTGTGGCTTCAACCAATACGGTGTTTCTAGTTTTCTCATCTTCCGTGTAACTGATACGGAATGGTACTGATTCAGCGGCTTTAGTATTTACATAGATATTTGCCGGAATGCCAAAACAAACAAGTTTGATTCCGTATAAAATCGTATCAGGCTTAAATTTGTGGAAATACTTGATGTCTATTTCAAATAAAACAGTATTGGTAAATTTCCACACATTATATTTAAAAACACAGTTAAAACCACCACCGACCAAGATTTAGGCACGTAATGCCGACGTACGCGGAATGCGGACGTAATGTGACGATAAATCCTGTCTCGCTAAACATTTGTGTGATTTTAACCATTATAGTAATTTTTGCACGGAAGTTTTACACCATTTTGACAAAGGGGCTAAGCTGGATTTCTTTGAGCAATATGAAATCGCTCATAGCCCGGCTGAGTTATGTAATGATGTTGTTTTTAATGATCGATCGCCTCTGTTAAACCTTGTTCTCCCTCCCGTCCGAAAATCTTATGACCATACCTCCTGACCTTCACCACCAACGGCTTTTCTGTGTTCTACCGCCCCCCCCCCACTTTTCCTCCTGTGTTCCCCCTCTGTGAATTAATACCCCCCCCATCCCCTTGCCTCCATCCCGGGGTATATATGGTGGAGTTTCTGAGATAGTTGTACCTTGATAATGGCATTACGTGCCGAAGCCTTGGTCGATGGTGTGTTTTAACTGTATTTTTAAATATACTGTGTGGAAGTTTACCAATACTGTTTTATTTTAAATGGAGAAGTTTGATTGCCAGTTCCCATCATCCCAAGAAGGTAGGCGTGCTTTTTTCCAATTTCATCACATAACTTCTCTTCATAATTACCTGGAAGACATTTTTCTTAAATTTGGCTACGATTTTAAAGGAATTTTCTTTGCATCATCCTTTTACGTCAACCGATGCTTTTTTTCTATTGGTTTGAAAAGTGTTTAAATCTGTTTCTTCTACCATTATCTCATCCTAGAATGTATCTCCAACCTCACTTTCTGGAAACTAATAATGGTACCTAAAAATCCTAAATTGGTTTACTAATTGACCTACATTTATCTTTTGTTTAATTGTTTTAACGGCATTATTATCAATAAATGCGTTTACATGCATTACTAATGGTAAATATTTTTACTGGTAAGATGTTAAATAACACCTCTTTCTTAGAAAAATAACACCACTTTTGGGGAAAAATAACCCCTCTCCGCCAAAAAATAATCTCACTTTTTATAGATCCTTAGTAATATATTGCTCAGTATATGACATTGGAAAAATATTTTACCAAATGGAAGATTTAACCCATTTGTCAATTATGGTTTAGTAAATAATCAGCTGTCAAATAATTCAACCATTTAATATATTAGTTACCCACCGTACCATTAAATACAGTGAAATTGGGAGCAAATGTAAAAGTGGGCGTAAAGACTTTAACTTCACGCTCAATTAGGCGTCGAATCATATTTGTATCCTAATGGACAGAAAGAAAATGAATCATACTTTATTCTCAGTTAAAACAGCAGTGATTTACTATTGAGAGAACATTGAGAGAGCAAAGAATAGTTGGATCCATAAAAACTGTGACTTTGTTAATCCAAATACGACAATATGAAAATGAAAATTTCCATATCAACGGAAATTACCTATACCAAATCAATGACTCTCAATTTCTGAAAAATTATGAATTTAATTAGTTTCAAGGATGTGGAAAATAATTGTGCACGCATACAAATGTTCACTTCGTACAAAACAGAGTTAATGAAATAAATTTGGAGTGTAAGAATGTGCTTATTGAGAAGGATAATGCGTAAGAATATTTGCAGAGAGCTCAAGTAGAACATCATTATTTTTCCTCTTACACAGATTCGTATTCATTTTACCTTATACTGTCAACGGCATTTTCATAGAGTAATAACTATTTTTTTCCTCTTCCTCACCCTACTTCTTCATTTAATAACCCAGATGGGAGAACAGCAGAATGAGCTTAAATCCTAATGGCTTTGGGATTACCTCATCAAGGAGTAAAACAGGATACAGAATCCTAATTCGGACCTTTCGAATCTCCAAGAGTTGGGATTATAGGTGCCTGATGAAAGCATAACACGTAGACTCTCTAAAAAACTGCTACGGGCGTACAGACAGCGTTACGCAGATGTTAAACGAATTAGGCTGGGAGCCGCTAGAGACTCGGAGGCTGCGCGCTAGGCTTAGATTACTTGAGCAATTGAGAATAGATATCTTTCAGAGCGACACGGAGAACATCATATTAGAACCCCACTATATTTCCAGGTCCGACAGAAACGATAAATTAAGAGAGATATTTTGCCGAACGGATAGGTATGGGAATTCGTTTTTCCCCCGAACAATAAGGGACTTTAATAAATGCAAGGCGTAATTTCATAGAGCGTTTCCTTTTTATATGTAAACGGCTGGTGTCCTAACACCCCCCACCACACGCCTATTGAGGCGGCTTGCGGGGTAGTATGTAGATGTAGATGTAGATACTCTACGGCATTATTTGAAGGAGAACCGTATCTTCGTTATCGAAGGAGCACCTACTTCGCTCCCTAAGGAGGATAGCCGGTATTCTACTGGCCCCGAAAATTCCTCCTCGGCATCTTAAGCTGGGGAGAGGTGTTACGGCGGTGCAGTGTGTTCATTAATAAAAACCTCCCTGGCGACACCCAACGCTGAGGTCTCTTCCTCTGCATATTTGTACGCCTTACTGCGGATTCGGCTCTGCTGAGGAAATTGAATTCGGAACGGATCGATTGCATGCTTCAATTACTTTTATACTTCTTTCCGAAGGAATCTTATTTGAGACATCAGCGCATGCGATGCATTGAATTGAGGAGATCTTAATCCGCTTCCCTGAAACGATCCGGCTGAAACGAGTGGCAGGTCTCAGATGAAACGAGCAGAAAATATTTCTCGAATATTTGAGCGATTCATAATAATTAATCGCATATGGGATATAACCCTATGACTTGCCTTTCGTGTGTATTGGCCCTAGCTCTTGATCATATTTGATTATCAAAGTCAATGTATAGTATCTCATAGCATCCAATTTATTAATCTTATCCATCATCCAAAGTCTTAATTTGTCAAAATTATTTAAAATTATGTTCAGCAGTGGGGGAAACTTTGTTACCGTCCTTTTAATTTTGTGGTATATTGTCTTTGATTTGTTTTACTGGAATGTATATCATCTGTTCCTTTTATGTGGATGGCGTAAAATACAATACTTACCGAGTCCTTGTCCTTTGAGTCCTTTGTAGTATTTGATGCATTCGTCGTTACTGCCCGGTAAATTAGTTGCAGCTAGAAGAAATTTGCGCATGATTTCTCGACACCTTCCCAAATTATTCGTAAGTCACTAGGTTTGCTTGTGAAATATTGTATACTTTAATTTTGGTAAGTTTCTTTTGTTTTTTGCGATTAAACTATACTTTTTAGCAACAGTTTCGCCGTGCTATTATGACGGCTTCGTCAGGCTTTCTAAATCAACAATAAAAAATAAATAAACAAACTTAAGTGGTTATTATGTAGCATGATTAATTGATACTTGAGTTTTTCAAAAGTCTTTTCCACGTATGAGGAAGTTTGTAGCCATCTTCTCTATTTTGGTATTTAGGTCTTTTTTTTCTATTTCAATGGCTTCCCTGATGATCCGTGGATAGTAGCTAATTTCTTTACATAAAACTTTCGCCCTTTTGATGTCAATACTGTGACCTTCTAAAAGTGTGTGCTCAGCCACGGCAGAGTGATACCAATCTTTCTTCCGAATAGACCGTTCGTGTTCCTTCAGTATGCACCCTATGGCTCTCTTTGTCTGTCCAACGTATGATTTTCCGCAACTACAGAATATTTCGTATATGTCTTCGAACATTGTGGAAGAGAATGGATCTTTAGCTCCTCTAAGATGATCATAAACTTTGGAGGTGGTGTTAAATCTTGTAATGATATTATGCTTCTTCATGAGTTTACCTATGCGATCTGTTGTTACCGCGATGTAAGGTAGCACAACATATCTCAAAGGCTTGGATGTCTCTTTCTCCTTAGGCTTCTGATTTTTAACTCTTTCAATTAACTTTTAGCTATAACCATTATCATTTAGTCTCTCCCTCAAATGTTTTATTTCTTCAGAGATGGAATCAGCATCCTAAGCTCTGCGAGCGCGATCAAATAGGGTCTTGATAACTGATGCTTTTTGCTGTGGGTGGTGGTGGGAATGTGTATTGAGGTATCGATTAGTATGGGTCTTTTTCCGATACTAACTATGCCCAAGTTTTCCGTCTTTTTTTCTCTCAACCAGAACATCTAGGAATGGTAGGCGACCGTCTTTTTCAACTTCCATTGTAAATTGAATCGATGGATGCTGACTGTTGAGATGTATTAAGGACTTGTCGAGTATCTCCTTACCATGAGGCCATATTATGAATGTGTCGTCAAAGTATCTTAACCAAACTGGTGGTTGATGGCTAAAGGTGCTTAATGCTTCTTTTTCAAAGTCTTCCATGTAAGGGTTGGCGATGACAGGAGAAAGAGGAGATCCCATGGCTGCACCTTCCGTTTGCTCATATATATCCCCGTTCCACATGAAGTATACATGTTTTAAACAAAATTCTGCAATGCAGATATAAAGCAAATGCCGCAATAGGGTAGTTGCTCTGGAGACCTTGTTTTGTCAGCTTCTCAATAAATTGATGCAGTCCAAAACAGGCACTTTCGTGAAAAGTGAGACGACATCGAAACTCACGAGAATATCCGCTGAAGTTAATTTCATTTCTTGAATAATTTCAATGAAATGTTCTGAGTTCTTAACATGGGAAGAGGTTAAACCAACAAATCTTTGAATATCTTTTGATAGATATTTTGCCAGTTTATAGGTTGGAGATCCTATAGAACTTACAATAGGCCGTAAAGGGATGCCAGGTTTGTGAATTTTCGGTAATCCATAGTCTCGGTGGTTTTGATGCTGATGGTATAAGGAATTTCTTCTCTTCGTTCGGAATACTAGAAATTTTGATACGATCTATTGTATTTTTTTCTATCTTCGTTTAACGTAAATAAAACAAAGCTAGCCAAATATAATAATATAATATAGAATTCAATTAATCATGCTACATAATAACAGCTTAACTTTTGTTTATTTATTTTTCATTTTTGACGAAGCCGGCAGAATAGCACGGCGAAACTGTTGCTAAAAAGTATAGTTTAATCGTAGAAATCCTAAAGAAACATCAAAATTAAAATGAACTGCGTAAATCTACGAAAAATGTTTAGTGTGTACTTTAATTCAAAATTCTCATGAGCAGCATTGATTTCCTGTAATGGTTCTCTCGGTGAGGAGTTTATGTTTTATGTTTTCATGATATTATTGTGAACAGTGTTCAATTTCACCTCAACATCACGTATTATTTAGACATACTTGCTTCTAAAAACATTGGCAAGAGGGTGTATAGATATGATTTAAAACCTTAAAGTGTTTCATTTTTAATAACTCTGACTTTTCCCCCGTGTTTCATAAAAATGTACTTGCGAAAAATGTATCAAATAAGTTGTCTTGAAACTAAATTATTTCTTCTCTTCTGTATTTCAGGTGAGTCATTCAAGTATGGGACATGCAGATGTTTGAGAACAGCCAGTAATCACTTGTATCAGGCAAAATCCTATCGGTATAGTATGTAGCGACGTAGAAATGTGTTGTTGAATAAGAGATAGATGGTGCCAGCATTCCCACTCTGGTGTTTATCATGCCCGTTCATATGCTTTTATTAAGAATGGCGTAAGTTATGGAGAGGCTTCATTTGCTATTGATTTTGTGTCAAAAAGGTAATACACCGCATCATGTTTTTTATCTGTAGAGCGGCAGAAATCTATATCTGTGGCTATAACTGTCGAGAACCATGTCGGTGTTTTATGTGAATATCTTTGATCGAGGCTTTTAATGCTCAAATTTCTCGAAGCTTTATTAAAGCATTTTGGGGAGACGCGAAAAAGTACTCTCGAAGCCGCAATGAACGGGCATGTGACATGATTCATAGTATTTCCTATTTTGAAGTTTCCTTTCGTAGATGTTTAGCACTTCACATTGATTTTAAAATATCACTTGCCCTTTCACCTGCGGGGGTCTTAATTTTTTCAACCATCGTTTTCATTACTTGCCTACAGTCTCTGATTTCTTGCTCTACATTATTTTAGTCATCCTGCCATATCACCTTGCGTATATCTTGAACTGTCAATTAGTTCGAGTGATCAATGGGTATTTTGGCTTCTTATTCATCCTCGGTCAGGTATTTCGTCAATTCAGGTTCACTTTGATGCTGTTAGCTGTCGTTAATCCTCAGCGTTGGGATATACAGAGTGGAGGAAACGCTTTGACTCGCAATATAGGTTGCCACTTTCAATAATTATTGACAAAAATGTTTTAATAAAGATTGTGCATATGTTTTGTGGGATTTAAAATATGCAGTTGGGGTCATCGATCGCATCTTTTCTTATAAATATACAGAGATTTAATTGTATTTAAATTTAGTCTCTTTTTCTGAGATAATGGATTGCTCCGATTATCTCGCTGTCTCACGCTGTATCGTTCCTTTATGAATCTATATGTTCCAGCGGAAAACAGAAATTAGTATGCTCATCCGAAGAATGAGTCGTAGGTGGTGGAGAAATTAATTTCTGCCTTGTGCGAACCTAGGCTTTCTTGTGCATGCCTCTGTCCCCGCATAACTCAAGGGGGTCTCATCTTACCCTGGTTCTCCCAGCTTCACCGCGTCGTTGCTTTAGGTTATCTTACGACCCTCTTAATTCGAAAGTAACGCCCCTGATCATTTATTAAGCCTGAGATCTCATTTTCTCGGGGAACAGTGATCCAGGATCATTTAGCCCAACGTGCACCTGAGAGCTTGCTGAAAGCATCCTTGCTCCTCGTTAAGCGTTCGCGAGTGACACGCGCACTCAATTTACTTTCCCGAATAGCTCGCCTACCGTTGCTCGCGTGTTTGGCTTGCAGTACTCTTGAGTTGCTGCGCCGCTACTCGCAGTACTAATTCGATAGTTGGTGCGAACTTGGGTTGATATCCTGGATTAGAGTTACAAAATTGGCTCTCAAAAGTCTATCAGCATGCACGTGTTCTCAGCTACTCAGTTGGTTACACTGAATTAGGCGAAGGTCTAACCCTATCTTCAGTCAACCAGAATTGGTTTTTAGCACATCATTACCTCATTCTTCAGAAGGGGATATTTTCCTTGGCTTTCCCGTTTTTTATTGGCACATGATTTATATTGGCCAATAAAATATCACAACCTACAGTTTATGGCTTTAAATATTGAAAATAGAGTTCACATAGAAAAAAAGGCTACTGAGGTATCGGCAAAAAAATAGAAAAATTCGCTAAGCGCCTTTCATTACTTCGGTGAGTGTTTTTCTACTGATGAATGACATTGAAGCTAATTTGAAAAAAAATATTGGTATTGATTTAGCTGGAATTAAATTAGTCGTAATGCTTGGAGAGTGTGATTTTTATGAAAAAAATATTCATTTATGTTTTCCGTATCAATCACTTTTTATGATGTCTGGTTAAGTATTTCCTCAGTTTCTTATTACAATTGCGTACTGATAACGTTCACGTCAATCAACCGAGTCTATTGTACAATAAAAAACTGAACTTTGAGTTAACTTCACATAAACGTAAGTGATTCCTCATCTCACGGTTCATTTTAACCAGGAAAATTATAAAACCGAATCTTAATATACGAAGATTTGTCTGTTTCTTGAGAGCTACGGTAACCTCGTAACACGTTTCAAAACCACTCACTCTGGATAGAGGGAAGTCTAGTCCTTTTCTTGAGCTTGTGCATTGCGATTTCTTACGATTTTCCGTTTACGAGGAAATCGCTTCTCCTCTCCAAAGTGACTTTAGAGCGGGAGAGCTCGCAAGGTCTTCGTTCTGATTCGAACTCTTTGATCTGACATTGTCGGAAGCCAAGCACTATACCTCCGAGCCACTGTCACGACCATGCCATTCCAGAGCCAGTGAATGTTGCATGTCGCCAAGGTTTATATTGCCTCTCTATGAATCCCTAGTGCTCAGTGCATTTATGCCTTTCTGTGGATCGAAATGAGGTTGATAAAA
Organism: Pyrrhosoma nymphula; assembly: GCA_963573305.1. Classification (NCBI taxonomy): domain Eukaryota; kingdom Metazoa; phylum Arthropoda; class Insecta; order Odonata; family Coenagrionidae; genus Pyrrhosoma; species Pyrrhosoma nymphula. Next base: position 136,850,984 of record OY754333.1, on the reverse strand, counting down.
ATCTCGTATCGAGGGCGTCACTTCTTCTGGAGCAAGGGGTCTCGAAAATCCACGTACTTTCTTCATAGTTTCTGCATTTGTGGAAGTTATACTGTATATGATGTACACCTATCTTTTCTCTGGTCCTGTCATGTATGAAATACTCTCCCTTTTTCCTAACCTCCAACATTCTCTTTATTCACTATCCCATTCATTTCTGTTTCCTATCTCCTCTCACATTCCTTTCTGACGTGGATACGTCTTTTAAATCAGGCAGCTAATGGAGCACGAGGAAGAAAACTACGATGTATCATTTGCGTGGTGATCAAATCCGGCACTATAATTGTGTGACTAATTACACGACTGAAATAAATGTGGTCTCGTTCGATCGATTATACGATTGCGATGCAAGTTTATTTGGCACCACAGGGGTAGCGCTACAGCTCCCCCAAGCGGAAGAAATTGAAGCATGAAATTCGCACGCGCGGCCATGTTCCTCAGACCAAAACATGAGTTGCTATTGAAACTTTTGATGAGTACGGGATTTTTTGATAATGCATGGCAGTCAAATTGTTGAATATTAATGCATTTCTTTTAAATGCAGATGTCTGTGATCAAAGCGTTGGACCGGTCCGAGGATCATGGCCACATGCTCAGCATGAGTGGCTTCAATTCTGGGACCTAAGGCTCCCCCTGTGGTTGGCACCGTGCGTACAAGAGGTGCGGGTGGAGGAAGGCGGAGGCTTGCGGAAATTTTTGAAACGGTCGATAATTTCCGCGCGGCACATCTCGTGACTCCGATGAGCAAGCGCGCTGATTTACGTGCAAAACGAATGGCGTTGTCTACACCAGTGTATTTCAGACATAAAACTGACTTTTAAGATATTTGTTGGTGGCAAATCAAAAATATCTAATGAAATGTCAAGTAAAACTTTAAATGTCAGCCCATATTCACCGAAAATCCCAGAGGTAATGTTAGAAAACGCATCTCATGAGAAAGGGCGTCTGATTATCCATTGACCAGTATCACCGTCATGAACCGGATGAAACTGCTTCGAGAATATCATTTGCGTGGTGGTGCAAGCACCTCAGCAGCCACTAATTATTATCGCAGATGTCTTTATGTAAAGCCCTAGGCATTTTTCCGGACAAAAAAACACCCGATTTTTTCTTCTTCGTGACTTGAAGTCAAGACAAGTCTTAAATTTTCAACACAACTTTTTCGCTTGCCCTCATTTTGTCTTAGCTTTCTCTCCATAATCACAAAGTCCATCAGTCTACTCTCATTTGATTTCCTTAAGCTGCAAGCTTTTTGGTAGTACTGCTCCATCCTTTACACAGATATGTGAGAATTTCTTCCTACCTCTCATAATAGAGTACTTATCATTAATTCTATCCTCATTCTGAGCACTTTTTCCGTCGACTCAAATCTTCTAATATATCTACCCATAACACCGCCGTAATTATGACACCAAGTGACCTACCAGCTAAGGGGTATCTTTTTAGTTACAGGAATTCTGCAGGCGAAATACGTTATCTCTCTCCAATTTGGGCAAGCTGAGGTGTTAATAACTAGAGCATCCTTAAAATACGAATGAACTGGCTAGGTGAGCTCAATGTAACCAAAAAAAGAACTTTGCAAGGTGGGCCATTCATAATAAAGCACGTATCTCTCCTCTTATTCCCTGTGCTCCTCCGTGCAATAAAGCCATATTAACCGAGAAGCATAATGACTGCTCCGCAAACGAGTGTTTTAATACTGCATGAGCCGGGTGGCAGCACTGCGCTCATATTTTCTTCCCTACGCTCCTAACGACTCCCACGTCGGTCGTCTTAATTTATATTTATATTTCTCCGGGCGGAAAAGGCCCCATGACCAATTACCCTCTCGTAAGTAAGCTGGGCGGTGGCCCTAAATTGGATTGAAAATTGGAGCTGGAAAACGTGTAAAATATGGAAAAAACCTGCAGTGAAAATTTTGAAGCTAAAAAGAGATTTTTTGAATGACGGATTTGAGCCGAAGGACTGCGGATATAGGATCATCATTCTTTCTCTTTCCTCGGTATTAGTGTTTTCTAATACCGCAGTGCAAAATATGACCGTTGAATCTTTTATGTGCGTGAGCTCAGCGCTCAAATCCACATTACCACAGTTTTTCGATTACCCGATCCGGAATAATGCTTTTAAAATGTCCTGCGACTCATAAACCAGAATTACTCGATTAAAATTGTATTTAATGGAATATTTTAACATCAGTTACTTATTACCTGAAGTTTTGGGATTATTTTATTGTAATCGGATTTGGTTTTAGTTTTGAAGCTTCCATTTAAATAATTATTTTTATTTTGCTCTTCTATGCTGAACATAGGCAAATATGTCTTACGAATAGCATAAAAACGAGAAAACTATCCGGATAATGAACCAAAGGCCATTGAGCCTTTGGTTCATTACCCGGTGCTTACCATTGAACTCTTGAACAGACGAGAGAATTGCTAAAGGCTATACTATAGCTCTGCAATAGATTGGGTTTCATAGTTCTAGGTGGCTGCTGACTGGGTTTATATATTGGGTAACTGAATCGCTATAAGATAACTGTGGACTGGCATTAATTTTTCATCGCTTTAAGTTGATTCTAATTATCGAACCATAGGTTCATGGCGAGTCATTTTAAAGACATATTTTGCCCATTGCCCGAGTACATTTGAGGGCGATCTAATATTTTAGATATTCAAAGGCACTGTAAAATCCCTCTGGAGGGATTCCTTACCACACATTTAGTTTAGCAGACGAAAGATTAACATAGCCATTTCCTAGGACTGTCGTTAAGATAGACCTTCCATATAATTCACGGTTTCAGGTGGTTTGTGTGAAGCATTACATGATGATGGTATAATAAGAGCTCGAAACGCGTCGTTAAAAACAAATCTGTGAAAATGTACGAATTAATCACTTGATGATCAGAAGGACCGTCCAATTTTATCCAAAGAATTAAACATTTCGCATTGAAATATAAATAAACTGATAGTTGCGTAATATTTTCATTCATTAATTTATATTTTAGATTCAGGATTAAACAGTTCAATTTTAAACCTTGATAGTATTGCTTTCATTTGCGTTTAAGATAGAATGACTTCTAACCATCCCCTAATGTGCATCGAAAAGTAAGATAAGTATGATGTCTATTTCTCGTATCTTTTAGCTAAAGCCTCAAAAATCGTTGAAGTGTGGGTACTCGAAAAGGGATCCATCGTTTGAGCATTTAAACTTTTCACGACTTGAATCATGATTCTTACAAATTCTGTCCTCAAGTGCATGAAAGAAAGACCAATAAGGGTCAATAAATAAGACAGTAAACGTTTCATTATTTATTATTATTTATAAATTTCATCTATATTCTGTACTGATGGAAGAATCATTGTTCACCACAATATTGTAATCGGGCTTGCCTGTGCACACATTACCTTAAACATACATTACTGTGAATACATCTGATGTTTTAGTGTAGAGGATTTCTACCTTAATATTTGTACTAATTGAGGATACTGCTTTATTCTTCTTTTGTTTTTTTACTCTTAGATGCTCTGGAGCGCGGATTATCTGGTCAGGCTGCTACAAATGCATCTGGAAGTAAATCAATTTTCCGTTCACGTGCAGTCTCTTTCAAAAGATCTCAGGTCTAACGGAAATAGCGACGTTTGATGGAGGCATCTTCACTGGAATTTTGTTTTACCGAAAAGGACTCGTCAATTAAAAACTGATGAAGCCACTTTATTCCGTTCTGCGGCGCGGCGTCCTAAATTTCAACGTCGCTAACAAATTTTTCGGGACGCTCCTTTGTGTATGTTCGTCACCGTGTGATGACGCCTAGGGAACGGTTCGAGTGTCGAGCAAATCCGAAGCGACTTTGGCCTAGGCGCTGATTTGTTACTCCTTATTTTCTTCGGTTCATTCGAGTGAAAAGAAGTTGTGACGGCGAAGTTGGAGAAAGGGGTGGAGCTCCATGGAAATATTTTCGAATTCACGGGAGCGAAAATGTTAAATAAATAAACTATCTGAAAGATTTCTCCCTCGTTCTCCTAACGACGACATTTATATCCGAAAAAGATGTGAAAGAGTAGGATAGTTAGGGTCTAGAGGCGAGGACGAAGAAGAAAATAACGTGGCTGACATGACTACATAGTCTTGGAGGAATTTTCTCGAGGTATTTCTTCAGTGATAATAGCAATAACAATAATAATCATGCTCGTACCCTTCTCTCTTTTGCTGGCCGGGTGGGGTGAAAAAAAAGGAAATGGTACGAATTCGGTGCGGTCGTTAAAACCAGCACAGACCAGATAACCTGAATGCTTCCTTGTTCCTCGTTCCCAGTCATCCTTTCTGAATATGATCCTATTATGGCGTGGAATTTGGCAAAAATGCTTAGGGGCGACGCGTCTCTTCCTCGGCTCTTATCAATTTCCTCGCCAGAAACGAAATTAGGAAAAAATGTTGACAAGAAATTTTATTCGCTTTTATAAAATAATGTAGACACCTCTGGTGTACCTTTCTTTCTGTTATACCTTCCCAAACATTCTTTATTTTATTGGGATTTTGGTAAGTGGCGGGCCATCCAATGGCTTTACTCCAAGCCCGCGTTTTTGCTTTCGCTTGGATTGACTCGTGAAAAGGGGAGAATGGAAAAAAGAAAGTTAACATTTCAACGGAGCACGAGAACCCGTGCTGAGTACTGTTTTTAATCAAGATACTGAGGGAGTTTCAGGAGTAGTAAAAAAGTAACTTTTATGATAAAGGTGACCGCGAGCATTATCAAGGGAAGCCGGTTGCCATATGAATATTAGTGTCTTGATGGCTGAAATCTTTTCTTCGCCAGAGATGAGAGCAATTGAATGTAATGTGAGCTCAGGATGTTTGCGTTCATGCGTTTGTTTTACTTTTTTCACTGCCCATAAAGGTTTTGCGCAGAGTATTGGCATTCATGATTTTGGATTAATGGCATTTTTATCTTATTAATTTCAATTGGCAGTTTTATAGCTCTTGGCCACCAAAGTTGGATCTCCGAAATAAAAACAATATTCGGTTAAAAATGGACTTCGCTTGATGAATTAGTGATAGGACCGACTGATTAGGCGTTGACTATAAAAAGTTGTTAGAGAGCACATATTCGTTGCTCTTGCCTGATTCCATGTCCTTCAATTGAGGTTTGCTGAATGTGAGAAAACAGAAGGAAATCATCAAACATCTGAAAAGGGATCCATATTTGTATATTATTATCAACAGTCATTATTCCATGGATTGGTTTGGTGCAACTTATATCTCTTATTCAGGTGGTTTTCGCGTGGTTGTTGAGCTTATGAATGCACCCGCGCCCATGTCATATTGGTTGCTTAACGTTCAGACCATTTTACCAACCAATGCATTTATTTCAATCCATATCTCTCGCATTTATCTCATAGCTTGTATTGTGCACCATTGTGTGAGGAGTTTAAAGCTTTGCTGGGGTATGTTCCTGTGCGACAAGAATATCTCCTACCCCGTTATCCACCTCGCATTGAAGATACGATCTTACGACCTAGGAGCGTATCAAATCGTTAAGGTTCCCCAGACTTAGCGCGTTTAACCTCTCTTTCTCTCTTGATTCTTGCAAACCACCTATATGAATATTTTCGACTTCATTGCGGAATTCGTTAGCGAATAAAAACAAGTTTACTGACTGTAATAACGAAAGGTTTCCATGCAGATATAATGATGGCTATATTTGTTCTAACGGTGATATGAGAACTTTTTTCTGCTTTCTATCGGGTGCTGCGTTATCTTCTCGATTTTTATATGGATGAGTAGTCTGCAATCCAATTACCTCAGTTAAGATGTGCTGCCCTTTTTAGCACAGGCAGCACTTGACTTTAAATCTCATGACATGGAAGTGTTGAAACCGGTCGGGGTGTACCATTAAAGAATTGTGTGGATTATTCAAAGTGTATTTATTTTAATATGAATTCGAAGTTCCACAAAGTGCACTCGCGAACCATGTAAGATATTAAATCTCGATACTATCGCCCAGTAAAGACACCAAACCCTGTTTTGTAGCGTAGAACGTGCGCAGTATTGAATAATAGTGGTTTAGCCATTTATTGAATAATAGAGGATTTCATTTCGATGTATCAATAGGCCAAAGTATTTATAAAAATAAATATTAATTTATTGCTTGTTGATGTTCTTTATGTCCCGCTCTGGGAACCTGGGGTGTGTGTGGAAAGGAAAGGTTTGCATTTTGACCTACGCCTAATGATTGCCATAAAGACATACGCTGCTCAATTCCTTACGTACTATATATTTGTCTATCCATTTCTACGGCTGTGGCGTTACTACCAATGTACATGCATCTGTTCTGCTAAGTAAGTCCTGATTCTATCATCGCAAATGATGGCATATTTTTGATTTCCTAGATTCCGAATATGAATTGTGGCCCAAGTCAGAATTATCCTCTATCGCAAATCTTATCTTACTACCAATATAAATAGGTCTTTTAGGAGAATGATTGGCTGGGAGAGATTCAGAGATTTGGTGAGATGGATCTACTGGCTTGAATGTTAGCATTTGAAATATGTGAAGAGGATGCAAACTGCTACGTTGATGGTCCATTATTCTTGCCAAGCGAACAAGCGTGGATCCCCTCGCTGCTATGTGATGATTAAGACACAGTGGCGATCCGGGGCTGACGTATCGGGTGATAAGGAATTCGCCGAGCTGGAATAAAAACAAGGTAGGGGTAGAAGGGGCCCGACCGCGTCGGTGATTCTGTTTTATGCGTTTATTCTTTCAGGGCTGGCTGGCAGAGAGAGAAAAAACATCCTCCAACACCCAGCCCCAAACAGCCACTCACCGTGGCATAAATATTAGCCGAGATAATCTCTCTACGTGACCAAACACTTCCGCGGAGAATGCTTTGCAGTATCGTTGTCCTCGTGTGCTGGCCTTCGCAGTGGAGCGCTAATTAGGACGTCAAAATCTGCGACTTCTAGGTTGGCTAATTATTAGCGCCGCCAGACCTGTGGGCCTCCCGATGAGGTATGTTCGCCATCCTGGTTGTACATCGTCAGCAAGCACCTAATTTCGGTTCTATAAACAACGTTGGCCTCCCGAGAATAGATTGCTCGAGGAGGAGATTAATAAAAAAAGAAATCATGTTGCTCATTAATTCAAGACCCGCATAAATACACCGAAATGTCCGCTGCGTTTAAAAAAAACCTCAGCGTGGGAAGACCGTCCTGCAAACATCATGTGAAGGGATTTGTTGCCTGTTACCGAAATTATGAGGAGAAAATTTTTTTTAGCATCGGATTGAAATGAGGAGCGTCGTGTAACATCATGTGGGGGAATTTGTTGTCTGTTACCAAAATTATGACGCAGTGCAAAATTTAATATAACGCAGCGGAGTGGAATGTAGCTGGGAAAATTTTTGGTAGCGTTCCACCATGTTGAAAAGGTTTGTTTCTGTTTTTTTATCCTCGGTATTTTCACCGCGGAATCCGGAGTGATGTGTTGACGAGTTATTTCGTAACATGTTGCAGTTAACTTGGATATTAAATATTTTTGGCTAATAGTCCCGAACTCAATTAATTCTCTTTTAAAATGAGGCTTCACGGGGTGTCAAGCCTAGTTAGACGGTTTGTGAAACATTCCTGTCCTATTGCTTCTGTCATTTTGGACAATGTAGCGGAACAAAATCATCCGATCCGCCGACATTCTGCGGTGAAACTCTGCTTGCCGGATAACGTTTGACACCGTTTTAGTGGGCGTAGACAGGTTGGATGGATACATTTAATGTTTATGTTAATGGCTGTTTTTATTTTATCCATCAAGAAAAAATCGTCCTGTGGTAGCGGATCAATACATAGGGGACAAAGGAATGACGTTTGCTTGATGACATCTTCTGATATTCTGAGTTCGTCTGTGAAAGAACATTTTATTTTTCATACATATGTATGAACTCTTCTCGGGTTTTACATGCAATTTTTTGAGATTATAAATTCCAGGGACTCATTCCATCCTGATTTGTATACATGATTTTGGGTACTTGCTACTAATCATATAGTTTCATAAGATGAACCTCGATATGTGTCTTTTGTACCAGATTAACCAGCAGATTTATGGTAAAAGGATGAATACATCTCTTCAAATCTTAAGTATAAAGACTTGTCGCGCAGTGTCATATTAATTCCAAAATTACTCTGGTAATTCACCGTTGGAATTAGATAAGTAATTGGGTATCATACTAGTTATTTTTTGGTACTTTTTCATTTTAAGCTGCGTAGCGATTGATAAACCTTCTGGCGGCATATTGTTCAAACAAAAAGGCCGTTTACGAAAGCATTGTGCTTTAACACGTGAAGCTTCAGGCATGTCTATAATTGTCAGAGAGTAACACATGTGATCAAATTCTAGTCATACTTCAGGGAATGAAGTTAAGACGCCTTCGATAGTATAGTAGATAATCGTCAATGTTCCAAGTTTGAGGCTGGCTGACTGTGTTCCTTCGTTCTTCATTGCTCGATGCCACCTCTCTTCCTTTTAGGTTACTTATGGGAACTGGACGTAAAAACTATGAATGAAGTTCTGAATTTCCTAAGAATATTTGTTTGGAGAGGAAGAAGTGAGGAAATATATGTATGGACTCATCCATCAACGCTCTCCTTAACTCAAACATTTCGACTCACATCCTTGTCAAATACTAATTCTGGAGTTAGCCCTGATCTCGACGCTGTCTAAATTTGATAAATCGTGTCCTAATAAAGTAGATTACTACGATTACTTTTAGAGCTGCTACTTATCAATTTTTAAAGTAATAACTAAAGGCGCTAAACGTTAATTATATCACATGGGTTATTAGCAATGAAAAATATTGGGAAAAGTGAACTCTTACCCATTTCATAGCACTCTTCCCGGCCTAAAATCTAGTTGCTTTATGTCTAACGTCCCATGCCTGGCCATCAAATAGTTCCATCTAATTTTTTCTGTTTAAACTGTTGATAGTTTTCTTTGTTGTTCAGAAGAAGAATGCAATTTGCCGCTCTATAGGTCAATGGGACAAATATCGAAATAACTGTGACCGTACAGGCGACATGCTGGACTAGGGACCTGTTTTTAAATAACCCTCGACCAAGGGAGCAAAGCTAAAAATATTTGTGGACTCAGGAGGTGAATGCAAAACTAGCGCTACTGTGCTTCGCCAGACGAAAGTACAAACACTGTTAGGGAAAACACAATGCGGGGGAATGAGGAAATATTCAGTGGTGTTGAGTCAACAGCAGAAATACGCGAGCCAAGTTTCTCTCGGTGATGGAACTGTAGGGAAGGGTGTCGGGGGTTTTGTGAGGGGAGAGGTATGCGGGATCTTCGAAGTAAAGGGAACCGTGGGGGGAATCGTTGGGGAAGGGTTTCGCCGCGGATATACCTACGTGGAAAGTGGGGACAGAGTTTAGGAGGAGGAAGAAGCTGAACATAAAAAAGGGACCCGAAGAATAGCCTCACAAAGGCTTTTTCTTCCCCTCCCTACCTTTCTTTTTATTTTACTTTTTAGAGGAAAGCCTCGGGGGTTGGCATTGGGGGGATTGAAGCGAGGGTAGTTTTAGTTGAGCGTGGAAGGGATGCGATCATCCTCCCCTCTCCTTTTTGGAATTCTGTCTTTCTCCCCCATTTGAGTTCCTAGTGGCGTGGGAGAGGGTGGTCGGTAAGACTCATGCCGCGTTTACACTAAAGCTTCTAACGATGGTAAATGGTACATCAGACACCTTTAGAAAGTTAGATGCAAGTTGGCGAGTTTGCATCATTAGTACTAAACTTTTTGGTCATCATCCTTGGAACTTGTTACCGCTTCTGAAGCGGACGTAAACTGAAGTGCATATAAACGGAAGTTTCGCGGGCCGCGGTAGTGAGGTTGGTAAGGCACCATCTCAGACGTTGCCGTTTAGAATCCCGATTTCGGTGTGGATTGTCTGTATTTTGATTGCAATATTTGATTTTGCGATACTTATTAGTAGTAGCAGTTAGAGCGCCATGAACCTTCGTTTTTCTTAGGATTATGATCTTATTGTTAGCTCCTATGGCACCTTTGGTGTAGAAGCACCAAATGCCCTAGTCCGCTAATATTGATGCAAGAAGATAACGCTTTGGACAAGAGAAAGAGTAACAAAAGTAAGGTAGATTTAAAAAAGTGAATAACTGCATTTCCGCATGCTCGGAAGTCTCCATTAACAGTTAAGAATCTTGAGTCCATCCCCTAAATATCGTTTTCCAACATTTAGTAGGATGTCAGCTGGTTCAGTACGGGTTCGTTCACACTTCAACTGAGGTTAGGTGAGGCTGGTTGATCTTGATACCATAGCATTTCTTTCTAGCGCAAAAATATACGATTGAAATATTTCGAACCTTACCGCCACTGGCTGTTGGAGCCGATCGCTGCATTCATTTGACTGCGACATACTAAATTCTCATCGATGACATTCGAGCTTCTAGTTAACGTTAATGTTGGTTGCTTGTTATACTTATGGCACCCGGCATTTGGGAACATTTTTGCAACTGAAAACAAGTGAGTATGTTGGTAAGGGAAGGAATATTTGAGGAATAGAGAGAGGAGGGAGTGAAACACGGCGTAGGATTAGTCTTATCTTAAAGAAAAGTCCTAAGAGTGTTCCACAGTTTTCCGGCCCATCCGACGTGCGGAGTGACAACCTTGAAAGACTCACCTCATATAACCCACGTGAGGATCTGGGCTCTACGGAAGAATCTTACACACCTCCGGGATTACAACCCGCGCCCTCGGTATGGGAGGCCAACAGTTCAAATAGCCACGTGATCCCTATCCCTTAAGCATTAATATATTTACGATAATAAGAACTTCAATCAGGACATGTTACCCTAAGAGCTGCCGCAAGGGCGTGTGGCAGGGGATGTCAGGACACCGTACTTGAAAATGGGAAGGAAAAGGAAATAGGAATTGGACGAATATGAACTTGTGTGTTGAAGGAGTGTCTTAATGTTTCGCTCTATTTCGTTTTGGTCCTGTTGAAGAAAATAGGCATTATACTTCTGAGTTCCTCAAGACACGATTTATTATAAATGCAAAACCAGTTTCGCCGACTGCGATATGCATCACATTTAGTAAAAAGGGCTTTATTTGGCTAAATATTGCTAAAGACAACCTATATCCTTTCCACCCCACCCCCATCAAGATTTTCATTTCCGCATCGCCCCTTCTTCCCCTAATTACGTTTACCTTAGGCTGACATTCTACACCCCCATTCCCTACACTCTGACCTTAAATATCTTACCTAACCCTTCCTCCCGCTTCTCCTATTATACACAACCCTCCCTCCTCCACTCTGTCAAAATATGTTTACTATTAATGGCTGATTTTTACTTTTTTACTGTGACGCATATGTGCTGGATGATATCATCTTCGGCGAAACTGGTTGTGCAGTTTTAATTAATTTTATTGTGTAATTCTCAGCATAGTCTTCTGCGTATATTCTTCAAAAATGCAATGGTTAAACGCCCACCAAGTAACCGCCAACTATGTTTCTTTTATCAATGATGCGCGGAAAGTTGGAATAATTTTGGTCGTGTTTCTCTCTTATCTTGTCGCTTTTACCAGCTCTAGAGGTATAGTGAATATTTAAAACAATATTCTCCGTGTCGCCCTGGAACTCGGTGATCTGCATTAGACATGTTATTATGCTCTTTCAAGTACTTGTGCTCATTGCTAGCGTCCAATGATGATAAATAAAAATGCGTGTGATCGTAAGTCGGTCCAAGCTATGACTTCAACCGCAATGGAACCCCTTCAGACAATTTATCCCGACCTTTTTCACGCTTTTGAACACTTTACTAGCATAATATATCTCATTACTCACTCTGAAGGAACTTTTTGTATTAACATGACTAATTTATTATTTTGTGCATGGAGATTAATTGAAATATTTTATTTAACTATTTTTGCTTAATAATGCATAAACACGCCAATTAGACACTCGGATTGGGTTAAGTCTTAGCATGCAGTTGTATTTGCAAAATGCTTAATACCCAACCGCGTGCAGCTCCTACAGAAAATTACACGATCTTGAAAAACATAGTTCATTCGAGTAATAACCCCTTAACTGACGAGTTGAACTGAAGCGTAAACATTGTTTTGAGTCGTAGATGCAATATGCAAGGATGTGATCGGCGCTGAAAATAGTTCAGTGAACAACTGTGCCCGTGGTGAATGCGACTCTAAGCGTTACACTAAAAAATGAAATTAAAAAAATGAAGGTTACATTGCTTTTTCGTAAAAAGGATTACCATCGCCACTTTCAAAACTTTGTGGTTAAATTATTTCGCGGCGCAACTCAAGTTGTTTCACGGCGCGCCAGTGTACCGCGGCACGTCGGTTGGTAGGCACTGCAAGCATCAGTGTAAAGAGATCACGAGAAAAAAGTATTGTACGATGCTCAAGGGTTGGTGAAGGGAATACCGAGGGGACGAGCGATGTAAAGTGTAGGGGTTTGAGTGGTGGGGCGGGGGCAGTCGTAAAGTTCTCGCGGTCCGCATCGCGAGGGAAATCTTGCTTCATTAGATCTGCGAGTAATTAACGGGGACTTGGCTCCGCGTTAATTCGCGGCTCTTCTTCACGAGGCAGGGAAGGGATGTGTGGAAGCATGAGGCTAAATGGAGGGGGGGTTCTGTGGGTTTTTTGTTCGGGAGGGGAGAGCTTTAGGGATATACTAGGGGTTGATTGTGTGGGAGAAGGATGCGAAAGGGAAGCAAAGAAGGGAACGGATCCTTCTTCAGGGAATAAGATTCCTTAGACTTGGAGTCAGGTAAGGCGAAAGTGATTGCTTGCCCCAGGGACTCAAGAGGGGATGTGGTGGTGATTGAGCAGGAGGGGCGGCCGGTGCCTTGGAAAACTCATTCCGTTTTTCTATTCCTAGTAAACATTTCCGCGAAGACGGACTCTTTTATATATTTCAAAAATCACCATCTGTGCGTTCATCTGTAGAACCAGGAATTCGTACCTTACGTTTGATTGTATGTAGAATAAAAATGGGCTTAGTGTATAGAGTATTTGGAGGAAAAACGCGTTAGCTAAAGAGCCTTTCACTAATAGAAGAGAACTGATGACTGGCAATGTCTCTCGTGTCTTTGGAGTGGAGCTTTGTTTGGTGCCGAAACGCATACTCGGTGAAAAGTTGTTCAGAATAGGCTGCAGGCGTTTGGGATGCGAGTGTGTAGGAGAATGGAGGAAGTGCGATGGATGGAAATGAATACGAACGAAGAAGTACCCGGCGGTAAGGAGAGACACTGTAAGAGGAGATTAGGGGGAGGCAGAGTGGGTGGTTTGAGGGGTGAAGGGATCTGAAGGCCATGATAGTGGGGAGGATTTTGGGTAAGCGGGGAAGTGAAGAAAGTGAATACGTTTTTTGGTGGGGATAAGAAGATGAGGAGGTATGTCGAGCGAGAAAATGATGCCACGTAAGGAGACAGGTCCCTGCACTTGTTTAAGCCTAGTAAATGTGACCTTTTCCTTCTAAAAATATCCTGAGTAACCAATAGGTTTCCTCTAATGATGTACTTGTATGAAATGCTTTGTCTTGTTTCTTCGAGTGCAAAGTTTATTACCGTAAGGGTTTAATGCGGCCGAGGCTGCGAAAGAAAATGCTAAATTTATTTTGTTGCCTGTGTCAACGTAAATAAATGGAAGTGGAAATGAAAAAAACAGGCAGACTTAACTAGCCAGGGAATAAAGTCGGTAAAATAGGGCTATGATCATTCCCTGTTGAGCCAATCAATTAACGGGCTGTATCCAATTATGTAATGAGAGCGCTTGGGGTAATATATATGGGATGAGGGTCTTTCACAAGAATATGAAGGTAATGAGATTCTTCAGAAGTTGGAAGGCAGGGAAAAAGTAATGCTGGATGAGCATAGAAAATATTAAGTGGAGCAGTTTAGGTATCTCGTATGTATTCTGTAAAAGAATTGGGTCAATAACTAGGGTAAGGAGTGCAATGTTGTGTTGACTAATGAATTGTTTACTAAAAGAAGGGAATAGAAGGGTGAGAATTTTAGCGAAGACGCAAAGAAAGTTAACCACTATACTTTTCAATTTTAACACAATCCATAGAATCAGACTTCACCATCATCGTTAAGGAACAATTAAGGTACATTTAAATATATTCGAATTCATTAAATGTTGTTGGCTTACAAATTTGGAACTTACAAATTTGGAGCTGTATTGCTCGAAAAGTTGGTATCTGCAAAGAGTAGGTTTGCGTAGACTAATGGATTCTGAGATGTAGGCGTGAAGGGGAAAGTACGGAGTGAGCTGGGTGGCTATGAGGTCAAAGGAAGAAGTGTTGGCAATAGTGAAATGGAAAAGGAATTCGCCAGCGGACATTCGGAGGAGACAAAAATTCGATGGAGGAGGTATTGAGAAGTGAGGATATGGTCGAGAGTGTGAGTGATATAGGGGATGACCAATCAATTGGTGTACCACCAATTGGTGTACCAATGAATTCCATCTATGTCTGAACCGTGAAAGTTTTACATCCGCTCTTAAAACATGTGCTCATTATATGATGCTCTTCGACGCTCTTAATACTTGCATTCAGGGGAATCACCTGTGCATATATTTTCTATGGCATAATACGTTAGTATCCCTGACCTGTGGGTAGGCAGTTAGACCTCTGACCAAATTTTCTTTTAAAATTCACCTTTCAAGTTTAAATCCTGGAGAGGAACCTTGGCACTCCGGTTGCAGCCAAGACGTGTACTTTCTGGGTTGTAGATCTTTCACATAAAAGGATGTAGAAATTGAAAAGGCTTGATTAATCGCTTTAGGTGACTGAAGGTTATGAGAAAATGTTCAAGGTACCTACCCTTAATATGTGGATTACTTTTTCAGTCTGTTTAAATTTCCAATCTGCTTGGAGAATTACCTTTAAAATGAATCTTCATTTAGTTTAACAGTATGTAAGTAATGTTCTTTTTTGAAGATACATTTCTTCCGGGTATTACACCGCGTAGGTCCATTGTTCAGGGACGACAGTTTCGCCGGCGTTGCAGTCGGCTTCTTCAGGTCAGTGAAGTAAACTCTTGACTTCACTTCACTAACCTGAAGAAGCCGACTGCAACGCCGGCGAAACTGTCGTCCCTGAACAATGGACCTACGCGGTGTAATACCCGGAAGAAATGCATCTTCATACTCATCAACCCGCGGAAGCCTACTCAAGGAATGTTCTTTTTTTTTCAAAATTTCAGCCATGCATCTTATTATATGCCATTTTAGAATGGACTCTGTCTTTTCTCCAATCGTCCAAATATAGTCTATAGTATAGATTTAACGTTCTTCGAAATTTCGTCAACCGCTCTTCTTACCTAAGATTGGAAATTTGATACTAAGAGGCAAAAATATAATATATTTCATGATAATGGATAAAAATATCCGCCAAGTATAGTTTTTTCCTCATGCTGGAATCTGCAGTTGAAAACAGTATTTAGTAATAAAGTAGGGTATTTGTCTCGTAGTTGGTTGCATTCCTTCGCTATTTATTTAAGTTCGTGGTGCCGAAATAATTTTTTTCATCCTGAAAGCAAGCTTTCGCTAGGGTCAACTCCAAATTTACATCGAGTAGGAGCGTTAGAAATAAGTTAAATATTTTAATGAGTTTTCGTTTTATCCACTAATTTTAGGTATCAGCCCAAATAGCATTGAGGAAAAATGGAATATTTATTTGATACTCTTGTGGGAAATTCGGATGACGGTTTCAAGGCTTCAATTGTGTTTATATGAAGAGAGCGGAGAGTATTCATTAGATATCATTCTATGTATGTGAAAATAGTATCTTATGATTGCAACTCGCGAACACTTTCTTGCCTCTCGGTGAAGGGATTTAATCTTAAGAATTGTCCATTTCTGCAGTGTACGGTCCGAAGCTCCCAGTGTCCACTCGTGAGCTCGAAGCAGTAGACTAACGTTATAGTAGCTACACCCGCCCGAACTGACGTTCCTGCAGCAGTTGCTGTGCGGTTCCTCTTCCACACGGGGGCGACTTTGACCGTGTTTTGCTGAAGTTAGTACTTTCTCTGGATAAAGAGCACAATTTCTATTATGAGCTTCAATATATTCACTTTTTCAATATATTCACTTTTAAAACGAGTCAAGTTCATTCCTTCAGAAGATAATAGATATTTTAGTAGCGTCACGAAAATTTACTTTAAACTGTGTATAAGAATTTTTAATTGATAATGCGATTCATTTCCAAGTTTTATAATTGAAGCTATATTGTAACTCAATCTTTCATTTTTTCGACTCATTTTTCATTGTCCGAAAACCAAAAGATTTTCTATAAATAACGAATATGAAATAGGCTCATGCTTACTACACACAACATAAGCACGTTATCAGATAATTACTATCTTCTTCACTCATTATTAATAGCCAATATAAAGTGATTCATGCAAGTATTTAATTTGATGTTCTTCAATACATATTTTAAAAGTGTTTTACTCTGATAATTATGTCTTTTTGGTAGTGGTAACGTAAAAGGAAATGGCAAGAATAAAGGTACAATTTTCAACGCGAATGTGGGTCTTAAATAACGAATCTTTCTAATGTCCTTTATTTTAAAAGCTTTGTTATATATTGAATTTTAAGGAAGAGGAATATCACATATTCTGAAGTAGTTTAGTGCCCAAATCCTTATGGTTTGAGACACAGTCTGAATTAAAATTCTGAGTTACTTAAATGAAATTGAACTAAAAAACCATGTTCTATGTGAAATGGGGTACATTAAGTTTTGACATCAATTGGCAGTCTGAGGAGAATTCACAAAATAATCATACACAAATTACACAAATTCTCAAGGATGTCTTCCGCATTCTTAAAACGGTGGTGGCACTAGTTAGTGCGTACAATAATCTCTGCTCCTCAAAGAATTGTAGTGGCGCTTCTATAAGTTTAACACGCCAGACTATTAAACCAAGACCTACTTTTCTCTTATTTCAAACGTGTTGTATACTGTTACGCAGTAATTCAGAAATTGTTTCGTGGAATTGTAACATAATCTCATCCTCTCGTAAACTTTTACCGTGCTTTGCCTGACATATTTCATCTTTTGGAAATCCTTTTTAAGTTTTACAGTTCCTAAATAAGAGTCACCAAACACAGTTTTTATCGGCGAGAACAGTTGATCATTCTCGTCAATGCCGTTAGCAAAACTGGAATACTTACTTGAAAAGAGGCAGATATTTGTCCACTTGTGACTAATGGTATTTTCTGTGCTAATTAGATCGACAAAAGTCGAGACGAAGGGCAGTAAAAACTACTTTCGCATCTCTTTCGTTGCTTCGTCAACTCTAAATTAGTTTTCCCTCTCCCAGAGGATGTTTTTTCATCAGTGATTTATTGCAAAGGAAATTTTTTTATCTGCCTCTAAAAAAACAAAAATTACCTTTGAGGGAAAAAATCATGAAGGAATCGGAATCAAGTCATTTTCATTTGTGATGAAGTTCTTGACGAGTATCTCGATGAAAATCATCGGGAAGAAAATTACATAATCAGAAATTCTTTTAATGAAATTGGCGGAGGGTTGGGGAGGCCTCTTCCCAGCTCTCAACGCTATCTGACGATTTAAAAGGAATGCTTGGGATTTGAAGCGATGCTGGGAGGGATGGATAGGTAAAGAATATAGTGGGGATGCTATTATAGCAAAAAATGCGTCGACCAGCCTTTGTGTAAGAGGATTGATATGCTCTATGATGCTCGTTAGAAGAATCGGTGGTAAAGTATCGATGGTCAACGCTTCGGGGGAACGACATAAAATCAGAAAGCTATGATTAATCTTGTTTGAAACATTTGTGATGAATATAGAGAATATATTTCATTCTACTACTCAATCAAAAATATAGTTTGAAGAACGCTGAAATGGAGTATGGATGTTTATTTCCCTGATGGGGGAAATATAAAAGTGTGAAATTGTACTAAGTATTTTTGACCATCATGCTTTACAGTCCTTCGACGACTAAAGGCTTATTTGAATAAACCATTTCCGAACAACTGTTTGAAGATGTAATTCTGTGTTAACTTGACTAACCCAGTCGCGTTAAATTTTCCTAAATGGGACACCCTATTGACTTCATTGTAGCTCTTGAGGTCGCTTTAGTATCGTTGAAGAAACATCGGATCTCAGATGCATCGATGCTGAGGATGAATCCACTGATGCACGGTCTCTTTTTGTAGGTGGTCGCGTAATCGTCAAATTGGCAACCTGAGGGAAATGAGACCCGTCCTGGATATGCGACTCTCTCTCTGTCCCGCTAATCAGCCCCGGCGCTTCGTTAACCTTTCCTCCGCCTCTTCCTCCTTGAAACTCCGCCCGGGCACATCACATCCGAGACCGCCCTCATCATCCCCACCGGCCCACTCTCACCTACCCCCGACCATTCCGGCTCCCTTTGCTTCCCTCCCCCGCCCCGCCAACAGCTCGCCAACACAACGTCAATCCGTCCCAGTTTCCCTCCACTCGCAACTACAAAAAGTATTCTCATCCCCCCGCAGACATGTTTTTTGTAGCCTAATCTTTTAAAATCCCCACCAGGGCTTACCTACCGCAGTCACTGCAAGGTTACACAGTCCTGAGACTACGCAGGCTGCCTCGCTATTTTCATTTTATCCGTACTTATGGAATGGTACTGATAAAAAAATATGCAGGCTGGTAATCGGGAATTAATCCATAATTATAAGTAAATGCAGTGCAGTTTTCCGCTCAAATTATTTAAATGACATATTCTGCTGTTCGATTTTATCTGACTTTCATCATAACCTACCTTTAACCGGTAGATTACTCAGATGATGATGATGATGTACATGTTCGTCAAGTGAATTGACCGTCAAAGTGTCAGGGTAAGAGTGTGCTAAGCAACATTTTGATAGTTACGATACACGCAGGTCATTATGTTCGTTCTAATCCATAGGCCATACTTATGAAAATAGTTTAATGCGTAATGTGTAGCGTATCGTTTATTGAAAAAAGAAAATAAATCGTAATCTGATTATTCAAGGTTTTCAATTTTATCGTAAATCATGCGGATGAACTAGAAATGTTGGCTGGAATTATCTCACCTCTAACCCTTCTAAAATTATCTACAACCATTAAAGCCAACACTTACGACTGGATTACCTGATAGGAACATTACTATCTATTTATTAATTTTACAAGTGGTGATTTTTAATAATATCTAGTTTCTAAAAAGTACTACTGAATTTAATATTTCTTTATTTTTATATGCTCTAAATGTTTATTTGCTAATGATTTTGTTGTTTAGAAAACGAAGAAGTCGAACGGGAATCCGATATCTCAACCAGATTTATTGCCAGTTTCATATTTGTTTTTAATTTATAGACCCGTGGTCTGAAGCCACCTTTAAAGAAGATCCTTCTCGTCTACCAATTCAAATAATATTAGAAATCCTACATTGTCCTTTGCAGCGTTTCGAAAATAATTCTGTCGCTAACGGCATGATTAAGCAGGCGAAGAGCAGAAGTAAAATGCTGGATACGCTGACTATTGGGTGAAAATATGTTTAACAAACACACTTTCACTCCAAGAAGCCGGTCGCAGCTACGTTTAACAAACGAATATGACCTTTGGTTATCATAAAGATTTCACCCAGAATATGAGATGGATTTCTTTCATTGCCATTGAAACTTCTAGAAGAATTCGCTTCATGTATCAGTTTTTTGCAAATATGACACTTGTATGGTAGAACTAAGTAGCTTCTTGCCAGGTGTCACCCACTTGCCCTCAAGCCTATGGAATTTAAGTTTTGTGTATTTACGAAATAAAGCATTGGAAAGCTGGAATTTTTTGTCGTTATGAGATATTGTTAATATGAGATGGCATAATAAGCATTACAAATAAAAAGGAAGATATTTTTATTTTAAGGTAGAATCTCCTGACAATTACTTGAAAGTGTTCGTTCAGCCTTAGTAGGGGTGTTTGTTTTTACTACGGCTCCCCACAAGCGTAGATTATTTTGCACTATGCAAAGGTCATATCGTCTCAATATATGGAATTGATTCCATGACCTTAGATTAATAAGAAAATACAATAAAGCGGAAATATAAGGTAACCAAGAATAAAGGAGAGTGTTGTGAACCAACACCAAAATTTGCCTTAGTGCAAAAATTGTGTAATTGGCGTTCACCAGTATTATAACTGAATGAGTGTCATGAAATTAAGAAATAACTTCATTATTACACTCAGTGGCCACAACACATTTCTTCGTCAACCGCTCGTTCATCTATGCTTCATGAGTGAGACTTAGGAATGGGGTATGGCGTGTAATGATTGCGGAGCCTGGAGTTTCAAGTTCTGAGGGAAGTTGATGAGAATAGATTGGAGCACTCTGGGAGACGGATTCAGAGATGAATGCGGAGAATAAGATGGGCGGAAAGATAGGCGAGCGGAGAAATGCTAGTGATGTGGTAGGGGAAGGAAGGAAATTGTTGGAGGAAATGTGACGGAAGAATAGATGGATGGAAGAGGTAATAAAACGTAATGGAACGTTGATGGCCGTATTTTAAGGGTGGGAGAAGGCTAGGTGAGCGGGTAAGACGGAGGCAAAGGGCAAGCAATTTAGACGAAACGAGGGAAGTTGGAATTATGCCTGGCTGGAGAATGAAATATTTTTCGGCCATATATGATTCCTCCCCGGTATAACTCAACGCTCAGAAAACGTCTAATTTTTTTAAGCATCCAATATTTTCTTCATTCTTTTGAATGGACATTATGGTAATATTTATTTTTTTTCCTGTTCTTCGCAAATAATTGCAATAAATATTATTTTACGTAAATCACGACGGGAAGCTTAAATGTACTCTTGATTATTCTGTAGACTTGGTGGAACACTTTCTATTATAACGGCCCCTGGTCGGTGTGATTCCTGCTCCATTTTTCATTCATTCAAGTATTCGACCAGCTGATTGGTAGGTCCATGGACAGTGGACTGTCAATGGGGACTGTCCATTGGACAGTCCCCATTTTGCATTCCAACCTCATAGACATTTATGTGAAATTCACAGTGAAAAAATCATTCGCCTGGATTGGAATTCGAACCCAGACCCCCCGATTTCGCGCCGAGTGATCTACCAGTTAAGCTACCCAGGCGTCATCTCTCACTGTGAATTTCATGGAGGCTTTAAGGAGCGAGATGTCTTCACACAATTGTGTGACGACTAGCGGGTGACTCCGTTAAAGTTACTGCGCAGCCAGTTCCGCAGTTCTTTGAACTGATAGGCATTGTCTCGCTTTCCCTCCTAAGGATGGCCCGTTATTAGATCCCGCTTCAATTCTTCATATCTTCTACCTCATCTTTTTTCGTCCAGATCTCTTCCTTCCTCTTCCCAGTTTCCCCAATGTTCTACCCTCTATCACTCTCTTCAACATGCCCTCCTCTCAAAACCTCCTCCATCCATCTCTTCTGCCTTCTCCGAACCTCTGCCACAAGCTTCCTCTCCTCTCCGACCATATCCAATACCTCCTCGTTCGTCTTTCTCGCCATCCAGCTAACCTCCATCCTTCTCCAAACCCACATCTCAAACGCCTCAAGTCTACGCACATCATCCCTTCGCAATGATCAAGTTTCCGACCCATATAGCGTCACGCTCCGTATTAAAGTTTTCACCAACCTCTGCATTACGTCTCTCACCCCCAAACTCTCTCAAACCCCCCTCACCAATTCCCTTCCCTTTCAAAATACTTCTTTAGCAAGCGCAATTCTGCATCTAATGTCCTTACCACTAAACCCAATCTCCTCCAAAACACTACCCCGTTTCGTAAACTGCTCGACCTGCTCTATCTTCTGCCCTCCCACCCTTATATTCAGCCCCGCCGTCTTACTTATACAAAATTTCATTAAGTTCATTTTCTTATGATTAATCTTCATCCCATACTTTTTGCACTGCACCTCTAACGCATTCACCATTGACTGTAACACCTTGGCAGACTAAATAACCAATGCTTGATTACCTGCAAACCTCACTGATTTTATCAGCTCCTCTCCTACCTTTATTCCTACCTCCTCCTCCCCCCATGCCTCACCATTTCTTATGAATACACGTTAAAAAGCAACGGCGATAGTGGGCACCCCTGCCGCACTCCCCGTCCTATCAAGGCCCATCCCGATTCTCCATTGGATACCCTAAAGTGCGCCATCTGTTTCATGTACAAATTCCGAATTAGACGCCTATCCCTCCAATCGACCCCTATTTTCTACAGCACTCCCGTTAATTTCCTCCAGTCCACCCGATCAAACGCCTCGAAATCTACGAAGCATGCAAAAACATCCTGCCCATACTCTAGGTTTCTTTCTACTAGCGTCCTCATCACCGCTATAGCGTCTCGCGTTCCAGTCCCTCTCCTAAACCCGAACTGGTCGTCACCCAGGTATTCATTTGCCATCTCCTCTAGCCTTCTGTTTATAATTCACTTTGGCCACGTGGGATATTAAGCTAATTGTCCTATACTCTTCGCACGTTTTTGCCTTACTCTTCTTTGGTACATGAGTTAGTACAGTCTTCACGAAGTCTTCCGGCCACACTCCATCCTCATAAATCCTACGAATAAGTGCAAAAAGCTTTCCTCTTCCGTTCTTCCCCGTGCTCTTTAAAGACTCTGCAGGTATGTCATCTATTCCCACCGCCTTATTCCTTGTCAGTTCCTTTACTTTCCTATATAATACATCTGCTTATCCCTCTTTTTGGTATTTATCTAACGCGTCGATCTGTTCTCTCCACCACGCCTGTCTTGCTTTCTTAGTTTCTCTTCTAAGCCTATTATTTAATTCTCGGTATTTTCTCTTTCTTAGCTCTGAGTTTACGCTCTTCCATTTCCTTCTCTCCTCCATCTCCCTGATCATCTCCTTAGTGATCCACGATTTTATAATTTTAGTTTCACTCCTTACGCCTACCGTTTCTTTTCGCCTTTCTACAATTCCATTTTTCAAACTTCCCCATTCATCTTCCACTGATGTAGCTCCTTGTTCCTCACCCATTATCTCATCCACCTTCTCTCGATACTTTTTCTTCATTGCCCTAGTTAATGCTTCCGTATTCCACTTTCGTATCCTCTTTCCCATTCTTATCTTTTTCACTTTTACCCGGCATTTGATGACTAAGAAGTTGTGGTATGTGTCTGCATCAGCTCCGGGATAAGTATCCAAGTTTTTAACACTATTCCTGTATCTGTGACGAACCAGTATATAATCTACCTGGAACCTACCTGTGTCTCCCGGCTTCTTTCAAGTGTACCTACGTCGAGGATGATGTCCTAACCATGTATTTGTAATCACTAGGTTATTTATACGGCAAAACTCCATAGCTTTTTCGCCCCGTTCGTTTCTCCTTTCTAACCCGTAATCGCCCATCTCCCGCCCATATCTTCCTTCGCTTACCATCGCGTCCATTACTATCAAGTGCTTACTCCCAGGTATCCTACAAATTATTTCCTCTAGCTGATCGTGTATCCCATCCTCCTCTTTATGATTAGAGTTAGACATATAAACCTGGATTAAAACTACATTCGTTGGTTCTGCCTTTAGTTCCTCGGCTATAATCCTATCACTCACCTGTTCTACATTCACTACTTTTCTACCTAGTTTCCTATTCATTACGAATGCAACCCCGCGCTGACTTTCATTCCCTCCACTATAAATTACTCTATAGTTGTCGCTCCAGTAGTCCCCGTCATCCTTCCATCTTACTTCACCCAGACCCATGATGTCTACACCCACCCTCTCCATTTCTTGCTTTATATTATCTAGCTTTCCCGCCCTCAGCATAGTCCTATCATACCATGTGCCTAATCTGATTGTTTAGTTCCCCTTCTTTATCTTCTTTTCCTCTGCTGCTGTATTTTCTGAGTAAGGATTTCGTGTGATGACGACCGCAGGGGCCTTGCTCCCACCGCTGCCGTGCACGACACCCGGCCTCCAGGGCCGAGTCCCGTAGTTGCCAGAATTCATTATTATTTGAGAACTGTCCATAATTTCAAGGTTTTTGTTTTAATTGAGATAGTATTCCGTGGCCTTACTCAATAGTGTTTTTTACGTGACACCATCACTTCAGAGGCCGCCCAACTGGGGTCAGACGCCTTTTGCAGCCGCCTCACTGAGGAACATACTCTGCGCGGACTACCATTCGTCTGTCTCCTAACCTTCGACCAATCTGGCATGGGTGACCCTACCAGGAGTATTGCTCCCGCCAGTGCAGCTCTAGTGGTCATCGGGGCACGCAAGTCCTTCACCACGACAAGGTTGTAGTCCAAGAGAAGGGTGATTCCAACCATTATAAATAATCATTAAATATAGCCTTTTAGTAGTGATTACGGCTAAAAAATTATGTTTGACGATTACTTGTAATGGTTGTAATTATAAAATTTACTGGTCCTTGGACAGCTTCGTTAGTTTAGAATAACATGAGCTATCTTTGCTTTAGATTTGTGAGAATTCCGCTCAAAATAATCCCAGCCCTATATTTGGAGAGCTAATTACCAATCTAAAAGCCAATATGTAAGTAGAAAATCGGGTCGTGTATTAGGAAAGCCTAATGATACCAAAATAACACACCTTCATTTGTATTAATACTGTATAAAATACTAGCCAAATTCTAATGTAGCTTACACAAAAAATAGTGTTGTTTACCGGATGGGGCGATTTCGATATTGCCTGCTGCATTTAGAATTACCACAGTCTGAAATTCTTTCCTACTTGTACGATTGGTAATAAAATTCTATTTTTTAGTATAAAATTCGTGTACAGATAAAATTGGCTGTATAATAATGAAATATTTTGGTGCAAACGAATATGTTCAGGTCACAAAATATCCTACGGAAGGCCTTATCTGGAGCTGGAGGACTTCTTCTTATCCTTTGACAAACAGCAACCCCACGCTCTACTTAAGCAGATAAAATCTGATGAGGTTTTCTCTGAGAGAGGTTTCCCCAGGCCGAAAAGGAAATGCAACTCCCAAGAAAAAGTGTATCACCATTTGTACTCGCCTCTTTTTAATATCCCCTCTAATGGCAACACATTATTCAATTTCCAAATGATCAAAATATATACCTTGAACTTTAGGGCGTTACGCTTAAAATACAGAAAATGATTTGGGCTTAGAGATTGGGATTTTAGATGTTTCAAATGCCAGTAGTTATACTACGCTGCCCACATGCCTAAAGACTAAAAAAAACATTCAAGTCTGAGGCATGGCCTTTGAGGAAGAAAAACAGATGTATTAGATTGGTAAGAGGAAGGGAGATTTGTTGTAAGAAGTTATAGGCTGCTGAAAAGTTGGTTGGAAGATGAACACGTAGAAAAGATAATGTTTGGTTGGAGTGAGAGAAATGAGAAAATAATAAACAATTTTGTTGTCTTTTAAGGGAATCGAAAAAATGAAGTATCTTAGTTAGAATTATTACTAGCCATATAAAAAGTGTGCGAGAGGAAGTGATTTGAATGATGACGACGATGAGCTTTTATATTACGAGCTGGCGCCTTTAGAAGACCTATCAATATTTGATGTGAAAAAATTAGCGATTGTCTTTAACCAACACAGTTAACACGGTTTGTGGAACGAGAACATTAATTCGTAAATTAAAGAAAAAATACTAACCATCGCTGATAGGACCCTGTCTCTGGCGTTACTCGGTGGAACACCTTCATTTTTAATAAAAAAAATGGAATTTTGATGGTGAAATTGTAACCAAGTGCCTGTTTTTTATTAATATCGCTGATATTTTTTATTAATTGCTGAAACATTGTTCAAATGGCAGAGATCACTAATACATTTTTAATTTTTCTTTGTTCATTGGTTTCCATTCTTCATTATCAATTCTTAATGCCGATATCGAAAAAAAACTAGCTTTGTGATGATGGCTATGCTGCTACGATTACATCAATAATTCTGCCGCTGTATGAACGTGAAAGTAGCTCTATGTAACCGGCTAAACAAGTATTTTTGATGGAATAGAAAAAGGTGACGTGCTTACGGTCCCATTTGAGTAACCGAGGAGAAAAATAAGGTATATTCTGTGTCCATCCTTGGTTTGCCTTCGGTGGTCATCGCATTCACGATCTAAGCAGCTATGCAATCAGCCAGTGGCCAGTATTGGGGAGGCGACTAGACAGCTGACGTCATTTTCACCATGGAGGGTTGGTGGGTTGATTGAAATGAGGAATGAAATTGATGGAATCCGGCGTTACGTTGTGGAACTTTACGACATTGAACGTAATGAAAAGAAAAATTTGAACAACTTCACCCTTTTTTAATTGATCCATTCGATGTCGACGTTTATTGCATCTCTATCAAAATAAGCTTGACCAAGCTAAGTTCCCTTGATAACGACGCAGTAGGCGTCAAAATCGATGGGGTCAGTGAAAACAAGTGTTTTCTTTTCATCATGCTTGATATGGGGAATGATTATGTAGGTAGAGAGAAACCAGGCATCAGCATTAGCTTGATAGTAACGAGAGATGCGGGGATCGGGTTGGAGTAGTGGCTGGAGTATTGGCATTCCATGTTGAGGGCCCGGACACGCATGCCGTCTGTGTAGGACATTTTTCAATAGAATCTCAATCCTTGCTTGAATTTCGTATTAAGGATAGATAGGTAAATCAGTGGGCACTCACGAGTAGATATCCATGCCGACACCGGTGTCCACTGCTTTGGGTAGCTTTCGGGCTGAGGATCCTTCTTAAGCTAGAGTAGATATGATCTCCTCTAGATGAAGAAGGGTCCTTAGCACTCTAGCTTATAAGGGTCGCTTATATTTCGGTCCTCTTCTCTAATTACCTGCCAAGCAACTGATGAAAGTCATCAAGGGGTACACAGTATAACGTATGTACGATGGCACCCATGGCGTCGAGACAACACTGAAAAAATCTGCGCCCTTGCCGAGACTTGAGTCCGGGGCCTCGGGATGGGACACCAACCCGATCATAGCAACCCCATGCTGGGATAAATCCTATGGACTTCTCTGGGGGATTAGGAAGCTTGGTGTTCCCTGGACTGAATGAAATAAGGGTTTTTTCTCGTAGAACTCTCTGCCGCTGACACCCGTCTCTCCTCGGGATACCGCCACACACAAACGGACGATGACCTTCCCCATTCCTCTCCGTTCCATTCCTCCCCATATACATCTCCCCCTGCCTCTGAAATCAGCCCGGGGGGCGCTCATTCGAACGAGGAGCGGCACAACACAAGCGCGACACCCTGGGATACGTATGGGACTGTAGAAAGCAGGGATGGCGCCGGGGGAATATTTCAGATCCGCGCGGTGGTGTACTCGGATAAGGGGTGGAGGTTTTAGTTTCTGTGGATCGCGGAGGGTCAGGGGGGTGGGTGATTAGTTAGGATAAAGGGGTGCGGGGAGGGTGGGGATAAAGAGAATAAGGGAGCTTGGCAAGGGGGGAGGGTGCCGGGAGGGCTTCGCAAGCGAATGCAAATGGTGGAATATGAGAGCGGGAATAAGGGCCGACGTGTTAGCCTCACCAACTCTCCCTCTCCTTCATCCCTCGGCATGGCGTAGCTCATTTCGTAAACATGAAGGTTAGAATGGTTGATGACTACCCCCCCCCCCCCTTGAATTTCGTCACCCTCGCCATATTTCTCTCGTTCTGTCTGTGCTTTCTCTTTACCCCGATCTGTTCCCGTTCGGCTTCTTCGTAATGGTTGCTTTTAGGAATTCCCTCTCTCTCATCATCTATTCCAATTCCTTTGCCTAAGATTTATTTATTTTGTGTTTTCTTCTGTTTGAAACAAATTAGAATGGCAAAACAACGTATAATATGTCCGCCAGTCTTTGTCCCCTTTGACTCGGATTTCTTTCTTTAGCTCGGGTGGATGAGAGCGGTGGTTAGAATATTAGCTGTCTCGTGTTGAGGTCCCTTGTGCCAGTGTCGACGAGGGCGGTTAATTTTGACCGGCGATCTAATTACTGCTAGGGTGATATGAGAAGAGCACTTCAGGTACAATATGGGGCGTTTAACCGTAGTGCCCTAGCCGTCTTTCGTTGTGAGCAGGCTAATTCTGACGCCGGGCTTCTCTTTTCTCGTATGCCCTGCCTTCCACTCATATCCTAGTACCTTTTCTCCCGTTCTGTGGCACCAGAACTTGCGGAAAAGACTTCAGTTTCATGCTCTGATTAACCTTAGATCGTTATACCATTCAGCTCTCTTCATCTCGGCCAGAAGGCTTATGTTCCTCCTTCTCAGAATTAAATGTAGACACATGAAATGATTGTCCCTTGTTTTTGTTTTTTTATTGTTTCTGTTGTTACTTGATAGAATTCCTTATCGTACTAGTAGACTTGAGGATGTTTTATCACAAAGAAACCTAATTCGTACAAAATAATAATTATATGTTTGCGTTAAGT
Organism: Pyrrhosoma nymphula; assembly: GCA_963573305.1. Taxonomy (NCBI): domain Eukaryota; kingdom Metazoa; phylum Arthropoda; class Insecta; order Odonata; family Coenagrionidae; genus Pyrrhosoma; species Pyrrhosoma nymphula. The sequence continues at coordinate 136,822,542 of OY754333.1, read as the reverse complement.
TATGCATGGTTATTTCATAGTCTTAAGTTCATTGCATGTTTACCCATGTAAATTGATTGCCACTTTTCATAACTTCATAACACTTCCTCTAATTTAATGCTAGTTGTTGTTTGCTGTGAAGGCACTAGCACATCCGCCGATAGCACACATTTCTCCACGCGAATTCCTTATTCCAATAGCCTCTCTCATTTCATCCATTCTAATCAACCAGTATCCTTCCTTCATCCTGTCTTATCAAGCATCGTGTACCCCATCTTTTCCCTACTTACGCAAAATTGATAACTCAGTTTTAATTAACTGATACCTAATAGTGATAGCAGACGAATCTTCTGTATGGGTGCTACGAGCATTGCAAGCCAAGTACTAAGACCGTATCATACGAGGCACTTTATTGCACAATCTGAGATATGTATGGATGTGCATTGAAAATTGCGTCGTGTAAAGCGGAGAATTGCAAGAATGCATGCGCAAATGCATAAACGAGAGATGGGGAAAATAGCCCCTGCTCTAATTCCGTGCTCGCGTTCTCGCAATTTCTGTACATAAAATTGTGCAATTAAGTGCCTCGTGTAAAACGGCCTTTTTCCCGTCCGTCGGATAGGACGAAACACTGAAGGTCCTTTGCGCCTTTAGTTTATGGGGGCTGTAACGTATGATATGAATTGTGTTGTGGATGCTGGGTTGCTGGGGAGTTGTTGATAGAAAAGAAAAGAGGATTGTTGGGGAATTGGATTTGGTAGAGGATGCTGGATGCATCAAGAAACTTTGTATTGGAAATAATAAAGAGTTTTGAAACGAAAATAAACGTCTGACGTTACAGACGGAGGTGAGAACCCACTTTACTGGCGACGAGGATGGGATATTCGTCACGGGTTTAAAAAAAATAACCCGTGGAACGTGAAAAAACGCAGCGGCCGGATTGAACGCGTGAATCGGAATCGGAGGGCATCGGAAAAAAAAGCCCGTGGAACGTGAAAAAACGCAGCGGCCGGATTGAACGTGTGAATCGGAATCGGAGGGCATCGGAATCGGAGGAATCGGAATTTGGGAACGGATTAGACCGTGGAACGTGAAAAAACGCAGCGGCCGGATTGAACGTGTGAATCGGAATCGGAGGGCATCGGAATCGGAATTTGGGAACGGATTAATTGGATCTACGGTTGCCGGTTCGAGGAAGCTGACTGGAGGCGGTATTTGCTTCAAGGACGCAACATTGAGTGACGAAGTTGGAGCTGCGAGCGAAGACGTCTTGGTTTCTTCCTGCCGGCGCGGCGGTTGGAAGTCGAGTTGCGGAAGAAGTGGACGGGCTGCAGTTGATCGTGTTGGTGTGGCGCCATTTGGCAAAAGGGTACTAAAACGGGATCTCAGTAAAATTTTGTCCAGTGATGTAAGTATTTAAACATCCCTGGACAAAATTCTTTAAACGGTGGAGGAAGACTGTAACGTATGATATGAATTGTGTTGTGGATGCTGGGTTGATGGGAAGTTGTTGACAGAAAAGAAAAGGGGATTGTTGGGGAATTGGATTTGGGAGAGGATGCTGGATGCATCAAGAAACTTTGTATTGGAAAGAATAAAGAGTTTTGAAACGAAAATAAACGTCTGACGTTACAGGGCTAATACGGACGCTGGGTTTCTATTCATTGTTCTCCCTCTTCCCTGAAACCCTCGTGGCACAAGCTTATCCGCCTCTCCATAGTGGAGCAAATGATCTCAACTGTCGGTCGCAGGCTTTAAGTGCAATTTCTACTCCTCGTGGACGAATCTCTGGTGCATTTGAGGAGCATCTCTTGTGCATGGAGTGCATTGGTTTCGGAGAGGGAAGGAGAAAGTTGAAAAAAACGCAATATTTATGGTTCGGTGGCACTGTGGCGTGCACTCCATTCAAGGCTAACACTAATTCCGTCGCCTGATCCAACGGGAGAGAAATTATGATGTCCGCAGACAGGGTTCAGGGGGCACCTAATGTCGGTTATTCATTTACACCTACGTAGTACCTTGCTATCCACCTTAAGGGAATTTGTCAGGAAAAATGGAACAAATACATGCAGTGCACTATTTGCTTCAAAATGTTTAGGGACTATGTTTACGGATTTAACAAATACATAAATGCATTAAGTAATAAAGACTTCGAGAGTCGTGCTACTACCTCGTAACACCTACCTCGCACGATTCATTTGAAGGAATCGTGCAAGGTAGTTGCAAGAATAGAGTGTGAGTGGTGAGAGTCTTTGAATGGATCTTGAAAACATGGGTTCTGCGATTGATGAATTGGGATATAGGTTTTTTTCCATAGTGGCGAGATTCCTTCAGAATTTCCGCCACATTTCACGATTTTGAGCCTGGTCCTCGGAGTAGTCCATTGAAATAGCCACCGCACGTACCCGATAGTAGCATTTCTCTCTATAAACACCTTTTGATATTAACGACAATCCATTCAGCGTCTATGGTTTGGGATAAGCCTCCTTTGAAAATGTCTGCTAATTTATCTTAAGATGGCTCGCAAGCACCATTTAATTCTTTTTCTAATAAAAACTTCTAATTCACTTAATTTAGCTTATGTTGATTTTTTTCTTCCCTGTACATCGATGAAATTGAATTTTACCTTCTATTTTCATTATCAACATTCAACTGCATCTAATAACCTGTCCCTTAATCTTTTTTTTTGAAAGATAAATTGCTATTATCGATTCCTCTCCTTCGCCTACCATGCTTTGTGCATCCATCAGCAGCTCGTCCAGAACTTCTTCCTTCGTAGCAGCCCTGTATTTTTTCTTTTACTCTCTTTGCCGTCTAACTTCCTATTCTTTAACCCCTCTTCATGATGTCCCTTTGTACTACGTTAACCGCAAGATGATGCATCATTACCACTTACTTGATATTGGATGAGCCCTCGGGATTTTTACCATTGCCGGGGATGTAAAATTGTGGAATAAACTGATCACGATGATAAAAAAGACTGTTATAAGAAATAATTTCTCACACTTTTTTAATCTTATGACTAGGGTGTTTCACATCATTATTAAAGGTAGGTAATGTAGATGGTTCAAATCATCGATGGTTTTACATAGTTATCAAAATTGGCTGGTCAGGTCAGCAAAAATAAAAAAGGTAGAAAATTAATATGTAGTTTTTATCCTCGTATTAAATGTATTACCTCAAACTCACTTTTTTTTACGTTAGCTGGTGGTGAAGACTTTGCGTTAGCTGGTGGGGTGGGGAAGACTTATTTTGGATGTCATGCTGAGAAAATATTTACCATATATTATACAACTGGTCATAAATGTCATTATCATTTCCTTGACATTGACTTTTATGTCGAAACTATGGTCGGGAACACAAGTGAGGTGAAAATTCCGAGTAAGTGACAACAACGTCTAATCTCAGGCCTAAATCTGAAGACTAAAACATCATCCAGGTCCGAATTGTAGTACGAACTCACGACCAGAAGGATAATGGACGTGTGAATCACCAAGCTGACTACCGCGGTCTTCTCTGAACGAAATACAGATATCGGAAACGCATGAATATACGCGCGATATCAAACTATATACTTAACAGAAACTCTATGGGTTTTAAAAAGCGGGAAATGGGGTAAAATAGTGTGAACGAAGCTAAGTAGGAAAACCTCGTTTGGGAGGAGGGAATAATATTTTCGTGGAGAAAGAGTTGCGGGCGGGCATTCCCTCGACTTCTGAGACGAGAGAGTCTGACCCCTTCCTTCCTTCCTTCTCTCGTGTCGCCGAGGGTCGACGCGAATTAAATTCGACCGAGTCCCGAGGAATTCCAGTCTCGCGAGGTCGTCGACGACGCTCGGGAGGGGAGAAAGTTATCTCCCCCTCCATCCCTCTCCCATTCTGCCCGTCTTTCTACACCTCCAACAACCCCTTTCCTCTCCTTACTCTCCTTTTTCCCTTAATCCGCGTTCAGGCGAATGGTAGGGAAATTCAGCGAGTGATTTATCGTTGTGACGCTGTGATGAGTTGTTATTTTCGATACGTTAATTATTTTGTGTTATATATCCACGTATTTTGTGTTATGTCACGTGAAAGGAGATTTGGTTCCTGTTTAAAATACAACTTAAAATCGCTAAAATTCAAAAGAATCGTGCTTGGATTTGTTTCACTACGATTCCCAGAGGACATATTGCGCGAAATAGTTTGGGTGTTACTAATCTACTATAATAATCTTGACTTCAAAGTAACTTGCAAATCTAAGTTTACTAGAAAAAAATACAGGTCACGCAAGTTTCACTGTTACCTCAGAATAAAAGTTTGACCCACTGCTACATCTCTTGAGCTGGAATAAGCAACAAAATTAGGGAGATGCCATGTCGGAGAGATTGTTGTAAGTTTTCCTCCCTGCACACTGTACATGGTTGCAATTAAAATAGAGCGAGGCACCAATCCTTGAAGAAGCACCCAAATGTTTTATTCTTCCCTTCCTCCCATCATTCTCTTTTCATAACCGTGATCACAACGTTGTTAGCTCGTGTTGCAATCGCCCTTGTTTTCAAATCACCCAGCAGGAATTCTTTTCTCTTTCCTGAATGTAGGAGATTAATTCAGGTCTTAGCTAGTGGAACGAAGTCATAACATAGCCAGAGCTTAGTTTTTATCCACGCATAATTTATTACCGACCATGTTTCTGCAAATCATGGCCTTTATTTGGCAATGATATTCTGATACCATGGTCGATAATAAATCACATTTAAGGATAAGAAGTTTTGTTACTCCTTCTTTTATTCAAACATTGGTGTTTGTATCTTTCATAATTCTTATGAAGCAAATTGGTAACTGTAATTCCACGTAATAATTAGGTTTTTATTTTTAAATTGCTTTTATTGCCATCAATTTTTCTCTACGGTTATGATCACTCACGAATTATTTCTGTGAAGAGTGGCTTCATCTAAAATAATTTGTTATTTTCTCCTCATTTGATTTTATCGTCATTGGTAGCGCATCTCTGCCCACTAATTTAACGCCTCAATAGTCAACTTAAGTAAAATAAAAAAAAATCACTTTTCCACATAGTTGCCCATTTAAATGACATAGCTTAGGAGATGAAGGAGATATATTTCCTGCGTTGTGCTAAGCCCGTTTTAGACGGGGCACGTAATTGCACAATCTGATGTACGTACGAACGTGTATTTCAAATTGAATCGTGTAAAGCCGTAAATTACAAGACCGCATGCGCGAATGCATGGACGCGAGATGGCAAAATAGCCTCTTTTCTAATCGAAAATGATTGCACGCCCGGTTGAAAAAAAAATGCAGTTTGAAGTTGTACAATTTCTTGCCCAGTGTAAAACGGCCTTTATGCTCTCAAGGGACGTCGTGAACGCTCTATCTCCAACTCACATTCTCCAGTCCAACCGCCTTAGGTTATGTTATTTTGTTCAATTTGAGTTAGCACCATTCATCCTCACTCCAAAGCTGACATCCACTGCCACACGCCTTTTCGGCGATTTGTAGGGTAGCATGCAGGGTTGCCTGCTCTCCTGGATTCTTCAGTGTCTCCCGTAATAGGGACTGGGGACGTTTTAAAATATCTCACCTCCGGATTGTTTCTTGCAATAAGTAAATTTGAATAAATAATTATAAAATGCTATTTCCAGTGAAATCGTTTTGTTTTGCGATTTAAATTTTTTCTTTACATGTTAGTAACTATTAATAGCACTAAATATGTTAATACTAATATGTCAACATTTCGTGATTTAAATGGTTGTCGATCGGTCTCGAACGATACATTTTGAGAGATTTATTCGACAGTTGAACTGATATCGACTTTTAGAACTTATGCCGCTTATTTATTGAAAGTATACATTCAACGGTGTTTGTATTCGTGAATTTAACGTAACCTCCCGGAATCTCGTAGAAATGTCTCACTCTAGTGACGGAATTTCCTAGAATCAACAGTAGGGTAGTGAACATTTCTTGGGTTTCACACCGTTATGACTATTGAAAACTCTCAACGTTTCCATAGCAGATTCTGCCTTCGTCATCAGGATAATGTGTGACGATGATGAATTATCCTGAGGACAATGGCTGAGTCTTCTATCGAAACTTTAGTAGTATCAACAGCTTTATCCGGTGTGAAACCCGAGGAATTTTCACTAAATTCAGTCGCCGGGAAAACCTTAAATCCCTTATAACACTTGGGGAGTTTCAGGCAGCCTTAGTAGATCGTACTCTTTGCCCCGCACCTTCCTCCGGGTCCATTTTCGGCCGTGTCTCACCTCCCCCTGGTGACGCCTCGTCATCTGTAAGGGCTTTGCCCGGGGTCGTGAAAGGAGAGCACGCTTCCTGGGGAAGGGCGTTTTTGAGGGAGACAGGGGTCCGACCCCCTAGGGGTTCCCCGAGGCGAGGTCCGACGGCCGGGACGTGACCGCCTTTCGAGTATGGATTATATCAACCAGCGCGCAAAATTACCGCAAGGTACTCGCTAATACGTCCACTTTTTAGGTTAAAGTATTACGAGAGTATTAGGTACTCATTGCCAGTTAAAGTGAGAACTGTGAATTATATTAGAAGAGTCAATATGTCCTACCAAAGTTATGGATTTTTTCCTTGGTGAATTCGCATACGATGTTCGTGTTTGCTTTTTGCAAATGAATCGTATTTCATGAGCCAGTCGCTCAAAAGTGTGTATTTCTTGTTTTCTCTCCTGTTCCCGAGTCTTGATAAGCGTAGCAATTTTATGAAACTGATACTTAGGTTTTACACGATTTTTTTCTCAGCGAATAGCCACTCATTGTTGTACCTAACATTGAAGGAGACATTTTTTCCACTGGAAATTAGTAATGATATTGATGATGGACTTCTCTTGCACTCTCTAATGATGAGATAAAGGATATTTATAGCTTTAAGAAAAAAAAGAAATGACCGAGAATTACCATTTGCGTCCTCTCTGGTTGTGTAGTGGCGTAGATGTGTGATCAAAAAAGAATGACGAGTAACTATAGTATGAAACAAAATTTAAGTAACGAGATTGCAAGTGAGGGAGCTTTTTCTTCAAGTTTCAGTTCTGAGCTGGAATATTCTGCGTTGATGAAGAAGGAAATAAGTAAGGCTGTCAATTACAAAATACCAGATGGAAGTACCTACGTGCAATGACATTCTACATCCAACACCATCTTAACCGGTAGGGTATCTCTAAGTACTTTTATTTTTGTTAAAGAGTGGTGTTAGTTGCCGTAATAATTTAATGTGGGTAATATTATTCATGGTAGAATTATAGTTCATTGGTTAGACTAGATATTGATGTTCTCGTATGGTTCGACTTGTTGGCGAAAATCCGTGAACCCATATTATTCATATTCATGTCTAACAGCGGGAAAAGCATGGTTGGAATGAAGATGGCAAAGACTACGAGATTTAGTCCATTGCTCAACAGTTCCTGCCACACTCACCTTTCCACAAATTAAAAACATCTCTTTATGTTCCCCACTGCAAAGCCTGGGCATGCATTCAGGGATGTCGTTGGAAATGATCGCTCGCTGGGCATTACGCTCTAGGGATTTTCCCGAGCGCCCTTATTAGTATTCCTGTGAATCCACATCTGCACATGTGCTCTCGTGAAAGGGAGGAAATACTCTTAAATCCCTCCTGCAGAATGAGGCATCTGGATGGTTGATGCAGTCCATGTCTCCCTCGCATGTGTCTCATTCAGTTCCCATTTCCTTGCTTTCACTTGGGAGAAATCCATCGTAACGTGTCTACTGCTTCGGCAGACATTTGGATATTCGCGCTTGTTGACTTATTATTACCGTAATGTGACCCAATTAAATATTCGCCTGAGCAGATAGATTAACAGTTATTTAGTACTCATGAAATTAAAATGGTATATTCATTCATCATAGTAATCTACCGGTTAGAGGTAGGTTGCGATTAAAGTCAGAGAATCTCCAACGAACTCTTACACGTGCCGTGCCCATCCTACCTCTAATATTTCTTTCTTCATCTCAGCATAAGTCCTACCTTTCTTCATCCCGTCCATAAAACCGATTCTCTTCCTTCCCCTTCCCCGCTTACCCAACATCCTACCCTCTATCACGGCCTTCAGAAAACCATCGTCCTTCATTACCCCTTCCAGCCACCTACCCTGTCTTCCCCTAATCTCATCTATAAGTTTCCTCTCCTCGCCCACCATGTCAAGCACTTCCTCATTTGTCTTCCTTTCCGTCCAACGCACCTTCTCCATCCTCCTCCACACCGACATCTCGAAAGCCTTCAACCTATTTTCGTCTTCCTTTCTCAAGGTCCACGTTTCTGCCCCATACAACGCCACACTCCATATCAAGCTCTTCACTAGCCTCTTTTTTACATCCTTACTTAAGGTCCCTGTCATCACCTCCCTTCTATTATTGAACGCTTCCTTCGCTAGCGCTATTCTCCTCCTAATGTCTTTGCTTCTATACGTGGATTAAAATAAAATAACAAAACACGAACTTTAGGTAGCTCACTAAGGGAATTGCCGGGCAAAAGCTGACGTCAGAGCCCTAATGCAGTGACGAGCAGAGTACAAATATGATGCAAAGTAAACAAATAAGAGATACATGGACAGGCAAAAATAATAATTTGTAATTTATGACGAAAATTCAGTAACAAGCAGAGTTCTAGTTTCCTGAGTAGTAAATAATTCAGAAATACGCAATCGAGTCTAAAACATAATTTGAAAATTATAATGAAAAACCCCTTTGCAAGGCAAAAAATCTTCAAAAATAATTTCCGAATCAAAATCGGATTAACTATATCTGTTTAAACTTTTTTTCAAGGTAAATTCTGGTGGAATTTTAAAGCCTTCCTTCTCGACATGAGGCCAACGTGTACATAGCATTATTGAAGGGAATAACATCGTTTTTTGACCCCATGCGGTGTATGTAAATTTTGTAGAAGAAAGGTTGTTTAATATGACAGTATCGTTTGTCTCAAAGTCACAGTCAGGAAGCGTACCAAATTTAAGATAAATAAATAAATATCTACTGAATTGAAAGTTTTTCAATGTGTGTAGATTGCATTAATTAAGCCAACGAGAGTTACTCCGGAAATGTCCAATAATGCAATCGACGTTACTTAATTTCGTTGACTAGTACCACATGATAACGTTTATCCTACAAATAATCACGAAATGCATTGTTTATTTTTTAATTTGTAATCATCTGTAAATTGTTATTGGTCTTAAGCAATGGGTTTTAGGGTTACATTTTTAGAGATAGTGGTAGTAAATATATTGCTATTCAAGTTAAGCTTCATGCATAGCATAAAACGTTAAAAAAATAACTTTTTTCAACGTTATTTTCAGGCATGATACTAGGGACCGCCTGCTTGGCGTTCACTTATTTACGTATGGAAAACGACTAGGATCAGGTTATTTCAGAGTGAGCCATAATCTTGACCCGCTTCCCTTACAAGAGAACAGATATGGAATTCTCCGCCTAAGACCACCTCACTGCTCCACGGAAATCTTTCCACTTCGGTGAAAAACCGAGATACCTTTTCCCATCCTCAACCGAAAATTCAAATACTCCGAGCCTCGTTTTTATTCGGGAATTTAGGTAGAATCTTCATTTCGCATAATCCATCTTCTATTCTTGGATCTATAGTAAACTTCCAGCATACTTATCAAACATTCCAAATGATAACCGAACAAGTTAAAAGATGGTCTTAAACTTACAACTTCAAAATTTGTAAACAATCTTGCTAGCGGAGAATCTTACATAATTTCTCACTTATTAGACACCAAGAGACGGAGAAGTGCACGTAGGTAATATTATTTTCGTGAAAAAATCGAGTTCATGAGTGACAACATACCCCGAAAGACCTAACAGAGAAATAATCTTTTTTCGCCAGTTCGTGAGGAATACACGTGAAAGGCGATTGAAACTTGGAAGGGAATGGTGGCTACAGTTTATGGGATTAGAAAGGGTGAAATTTGTGCGGTTTGGGGAAGTGGGGTCAACAGTTTGAGCGCTCTCGAAGTTACTTCATTGTTCCATTTCAAATTCGAATCAGATTCCTTTCACTTGTTGCCGGAGAAACAGAATTTCTTGTATCCAGTTTTGCCTTCATGGTGCCCGTTTATTAATCGTATTCTATGAAATCAGCAGATATGCTAGGGTTCGGTATTTAGTGCGGCACTGTCAAAGTATCGTGTACTATCGTAACTGAATTTCGACCTTTCCCTCTCGCCTGAAACTCTGATCCCTAACCATAGATGTAAGGGCAGTTTCTGCTCTAGCCAATACATTTGGAACGCACGATGTCTCGCTTAAACTGCATAAAATGCAGGTGCTATCATAAGGCTAAGAGAGTTTATGGTAAGAATTAACGGCATTTCGCTTCTCAAGTGGTATATTAACAGATTCAACCTGACGGAACCTTGCTGGCCACCATCTTAGAAGGCACTGTGGAGGGAACCAACTGCCGGGGCAGGCCTAGTTTGGAGTTTATGGGACAACTAATTAAGGAGTTAGGCTGCTCCACGTATGTGCTGTTGAAACGGATGGCACAAGATCGAAGAAAATGGAGAACTGCCTTTGGGTTGAGGACTTAAGAAGAAGAACCTGACGGACGCGCATTCGTGTCCCTTAAAGATAGCATTTGCATGGTCATTGTGTTTCGTATTTTATCTTTGTATCAAGCATCTTACTATGCTTAATTTATCCGAAGAGCTTCATGCTTCCTAAGCTAACACCCTCTTGGTTTATGGCCCAGCCTTGCGTATCTGTCCTTACATGCTTTTGGCCCTTATTCATTGGTCTGTGGTCGTCGATGAAGATTCAACATAGGATGGGGCAAATGTTGCATGACTGATACTGAATAACCCCGTGCCACACATCATATTGGTGGCTTGCGCGGTACTTCGTAGGTATGCTTTCAGGATATGTTTCCGTTGAAATTATTTTGCTCTGTAGGCTCAAAATCGCACATTCATTGACACAACGACCTATTTTATTATTTCCTGTCTTCTTTAATGGAAATGACCACTTTTTTATTTCGGCCTTTGATCGAAAAAATCGAAACAAAATCGGTGTACTCGAATCTAAATTATTTCATGCAAACTCAAATAACTCCTATATTACCTATGACACTAGGTAGGTAGTAATGAAGCCAGTTTGATGATTTTGTTACTCATTGGAGGGTTTTTATTCCAAATCCGTGTCTAGTTTTTGGTCAGTCACCCCTGAATTTCAAATTGAGTGATTTTATAGGTCACAAAACATAGGGGCTAGTGGAAGTTAAAAGTAGGATAGGTTACTGGTAGTCCATTTCTAGATTAATGGATCCCGCATCTCTGAGCCTAGTTCTTGGTGAGCCCAACCCTCGTCTATGAGATCCTACTTTCTGTTTCATAATCTAAATTCAATACATGAATTCCAAATCTTAATGGCTAGGTTATTGTTTGAAAGAGAATAGAAACTTAAAGTTACAATTTTTAATTTTGCTCAAAAAATATTTTTTCGATTTTTTATGGGGGATAACACTAAAAAAATACGATATCAGGAGCTATTTTGCCCTCCTCCTTTCACCTCCCTATGGACATCGGAAAAACAGTGAGAGTTTTTCCCTGAAATTTTCGTAGGAATTTTTTGGTGATTCTCAAACCTAATGCGGAAAACTTAGTTCATCATACCTATATGAATTGTCTTGCAATTCGCTCCTCTTTTGATATTCAGCGATCCTATTTTGGCCGCTATCCCGAGGTTTGTGGTCGTAATTTCGATTGAAATGGAGAAAGCTCCCTATCCTCTCATACTTACGGTTCCTCTTCAACTCTCATTTTCAGCTGTTTCCTACTGGCTTTTCTATCCTTTTCTCCGTCATTTTCCTCCGTGCCTTCCGAAGTCTCCCGCATGTTCATTTTCCTCTTTATTTTACTCTCCTCTGAGAGAGGGGACTATATTAATCCCAGCGGAGCCCTGCCAGAAGTTGAAAGAAGTAGTATATTGCCGCAAATATCGATCTTCGAGGCGATGTTTCGACGCACGATGGGCTTTATTATCTTTCCAGGGTGCCATACTTTTTCTGCCATGACTTTTACCCTACCATCCTCTTCCAAAATATTCTTTTCGCACCATTGTATTACTAGATTGGTCGCCCGAGTCTGATGAATTATATACGGCTTACTTATACTCGGCATTGTATCATATTGACGCATGCGCCGATATGATTTAAGTCTTGTAGTTAAAAAAGACTTTTATGGGCCATTTGTTAACGGAAATATATTTCTGAAAAAGATTTCGGAAATATGTTTCTCAGAAAAGTATTGGGTTACTCGCTGATATGTTTATGTTTTCTTGAGCCAACTGCCTCTAAAAATGGACTTAGATGAGCTTCAGTATATTGAAATTTCATTTAGATCAGTCAGACTATGTATTTACGTAAATTTCACTGATAACATTTCCGCTGTACTAAAAATTCTCACCTTTAGTAACTACATTTGCAGTAGCATTTCGAGGCTTTGGAAGCATAAATCCTTTGTTTGTAAGCAAAATAAAAATCATTGATCCACGTTCTTCAATCTATATAGTAATTTAGCTGTTAAGTTTTATAAAATTGTTGCCAATCCTGAATCTGTACATATGCGATAAAAAATTAACGCCCCAAAGGGCTTGGTTACAAAAATGTAGTTTAACTTTTGCGGAAAAATAGTCTTTGTATTTTATTGCAAGAATTCATAGACGTTATTGCATTTGCTTTAAACAAAGTTTTGAATTGCACCTTAATGTGGAATGATTAGTTATTTCTTTTTCTTTTTGTCGTCTATTCCTGGAAATAAATTATTGTATGAAATATGTATTATAATTCTGTGACAACTAATTTCATTGACGGCGGTGCTAGAATGCTGTCGCTAATAGCAAGACATTTCGTCGCATGAATGTAGTGAAGATGGATTTGGATCCATTTCTACGACCGCACTCTACTCCGTCACGGCGCATTTTTCATTGCATCGTTCGCGGTTTCCGCTTTCCATGCACCACTCGTCTCAACGCCGAGGCTGTAAGTTCCAAGTTACTTCTGCCACTCCCATTTCCGAGTGGTGATAATGGCACATAAGGAAGATTGATTTAGATGTGCGTAGCACTGTTGATAAAAAAGAACTCGATTTATCTTTGTTTACGTTAACAAAGACAAAAACGGTGTTTGTGTCGTACCGTCTATAATATGCCATAGCGGAAGTATTTCTTGAGAAATGGCTGAGACGGATGTTTTTCACTCTAGGAAAAGTGACCTTGTTTCTGTAAAGATTTTCTGTCGCGAGTTTCGAGTTTTGTGTGACCTTTGTTGTTTCTGTAAAGATTTTCTGTCGCGAGAAGCGAGTTTTGCAAATGGTAAGACCTTCCGTCGGAAGGCTGATGGAAGTAACAACGGAAATTTCCTTGGAATGTGAGTTAATAAGTTGGTACCTTTATTAGGTAGTACACTGAATCACATTGAGTGTGAAATGTATTTTATTCGGGAAACATTAACATGCATGCATGCATTTTTGATGGGTGCATTTTTAATGGGTGTGGGGTAATTGCACTGTGCTTTTTTTGCGGAGAATCACATTCTGTTGTTATGTTTTTCTGTCAAAGTGTGATGTTGTACATTACATGTGGTAGGGAAATAAAATCCTTTTCGTGAAATAGCAATATTTATGTTAGTATCCACATTTTTTCACAACCTATGTTTTGTTTTGATACAATATCATCTGGTAGCCCTCTTGATGAAAAAAATGTACTTTCTTGCCGAACGAAACTAAATAATTATCTTTTATAGTCAGCGAAGTATTCTTTGTTGGATGTATAGGTCGTGTAAATTAAAATAATAAGGATGTACTAAGTTATTCATTGTTATTTTATAATGAAGGAGTTCAGAAAAGTTATACCAGAAGCATTAAAATTTCTATCGTACATTTTTACCCATGGTCTATAACCGTGGTATGGTGTTTGCGGGTTCCGTATGCACTATTAAACTGCGATGGCGGGATATATGATTGATCCTGTCGTGGCCATCGATGATGGATCAATCGAAAACGAAGAGATAGACCAACAGTGTTCCTTCAGCGTTGATACCTCCTTGACAATATTCGATGTCCACTAGTTTTGCGTTTTGATTTTTTTTAGTCTAGTAATAAATATATTTGCTGAAACTGATGTTAACTTTAGGAGTTTGAATGTTTGGCTGGAATAATGAAATGTTAAGAGATACTCTTTTCCACTTAAAATTTTCAGTGTGACCCAAGCATGGTTTAAACATTTTAGTGAACCGTTGATAATGACATGAAAACTTTGAAACCTAGGATTGGTGGATGAAAGAAATTGCGAGGAAAAGAACATTGTATGTTGCAACGCTTTGTAATAATCAGCTTACACGAAGTAACACCTCAGGGATAGGAATTTATTTATGATTGAACTATAAATTGGTAAAATCATTCCATTATCACAAAACTATGAGTTACTTATTGTCGTGGCAACGAATTACATCTTGTCGTCAACGAAGGAAATCTTCAATAGTAAAGACCAGCTTTTATTTTCCGCTGTGATATTACTCCATCCGTGGCAGAGTACGGGAATTTATATTCTAAGTGTCGGGGAGAAGAGAAAATATCATAACTAACGCTTGGCTGCGACCAAATGGTAAACCAATACATTCATTCCTGTCGTAGTCGCACAAATGAAATAATTGACATATATCGAAGGACAGATTCATAAAACTCGAGGCGTCTCGTTTCAGTACAGAAATGAAACAAATAAAACAGCGCATCAATTGATGATATTTGACACGGACCTCCCACAATCGCAGTTTTGAACTTCAATACCGTCCCATCTAGGGACTACCATGATGGGACGGTATTAGCAACGTCACTACCATGCATAGTGGAAATCTCAATTATTCATGGATATACTTTATTTGCTATGCATTACTTCGTCAAGCCCGCTAGAGAATTATAAAAAAAGAAAACTCGTACCATATGAATGTGGCTGCATTAATATAAATAGGTGATTATAGTGTCAATCCTAATCATGGCGTTATCGCTTATTAAGTATGCCATGCGATTGAACAAGGGTGAGCGTTGATGTGTTGTCATGCGCAATAACTCATTTATAATATCTCACTTTAGTAGCACGTGAAAACCTTGTTGCCTTAATAATGATTTGTGATCACTGTACCCTGCAGCATAAAGAATAGCACTCAGTTTATTTATGATTTATTTTAGATTAAGAAAATATAGAAAATTATTTGGAATGGCCGAAACATAGTTCATGTAGTAATTATTTTTTTTCTGCGTCATTTTCACCGAATTGTATGAGGGTTAAACGGAAGAGAGGGCTGCATAGCTCTAATTCCGCCCTGAACAAAGTCGCCGTAATTATTATTATTATTGTGGTCAAATTTTCCCTCGAGCTGACTGCTATTTGTAATACTAACTTTCACGGAGGTTGGTGACGAGACCATTCTTCACCCAGCGTACGTAACGTCACATGATATTAAGGATTGAGAACACATATATTGTAATAATTAGGATTTGTGTGGTACAGTTAATAAGCAAGATGCGGTTATGTTATAATAGGTACTACTTCATGGAAAGGACCCTTTATCTAGACTACGAGACATGTCTAATGACACTTGTATATGACTTTGATGTAGTCTTTTATGATCCCTCATCGTGGGTGAAATTAATAGCCATTTACATTTCACCGATGGATATTTTGTTCTCTACGTTATACATATAATTTACTCTACTGTTATTCAATGCCATATGCAAAATATTTTTATCGTCTTCGGAAAAGGTAGATTAGATACTTTCCTCAGTCCCTAAACCCATTCCTATAGTACTCTCTCAACGCACATTTTTCGTGCCACGTTCGTGGACTAGAAATGTGTCTTCCTTTGGGTATATAACATGCATTCTGATCGTACCTAATTGTGGATGATTTCCATTGTAACGACGAAAATTTGTAGTTTCCCTCTTAACAAAGCATTTTCTTTCAACCTTTTCACCGAATTATGTAATATTGTTAAGTGGTTTGCTGAAGGTGCTTGCGACTAGTCTTATTGAATTCATTGCCGAATGGAAAATTTCATCTTCGTGTATCAATCACTTCTGATGTGTTGGAAATTCCTAAGTAATTACTGTTGTTAAATCTCCTTGGCTTAGCTCTGTTCAGTTAATCCAAATCAATATGGTAGGTAAATTGTGCTATGCGTGATACTATGTTCTTCGTAATAATGCTTGTCTGGTGAATAGGATAAGTGTCATCATTTTACTCATGTCGAAAATTCAACCGTAATTTGCTATTATCCCTCGGAGCTAACTTTTCTTTCGTAGGTTACGAGGTCAATTTCATTTACCCGATAGAAATTGAGTGGGTGATTCTGGCTGTGGCTTCCTTCATTGGCGTTAGCCACAGTTGGCATAATAACCGAGCGTGATATAGGTTAATGCAGTCGAGGATTAGCTATATTTCATGTTAAAAATAACTCCTTTCGCATTGACGCTTAATGACGGTATGTTTTCATCCCTAAATTACAAAAATCGGTATGCCTTTGTTTGCGAGGTTGAATCCTGCACGGACGCTTTTCAAGTTAAAGTAAAATGACTTGCGGTGGAAGCAATAGACATTAACGAGTCAGTCGAAAAATCTTTGTCCTTGCATCCGGTTATCCATCTACAGTTATTTAATCCATAAAGATTTTTCGGTAGAGGACAAATGCCAGCTAGTTCTGACCGAAGTGTTATCCTTTTCAAAGGTTAATATTCTTCATTCTTATACTCAACTAGCTCGTGAATTTATAGTCTTGAAATGTATCTTGCTTACGGGCCCAAGGATTTGGATGAAATGTCACTAAGACGTGATTTCTTCGTGTCTTTGATGTAATTAGGTATTAGCATGTTATTGTATTTCGCGCCTAACTGTTAATGTTTCGAAGTGAATTTCTTGTGTTTTAAATCCTTATTACACAGTAAACAATACACTTGTCATACGTCTTTATGAGGAAGATTAAAGTTATTTCTTTGGTTTTACTTGTTGCATTTTTACGGTATAAAATTTTTAAATAGCTCAGAGTCCTATTCGAGCAACGCAGTATTTTCTTCTAAGTGATTTAGACGTGTTATTTACCTCACATAATCAAAGAGTAATTACAAGTATGTTTTAAAAATCAAGTTTTTTTCAGCAAACCTCACGCGAGCAAATTTTACCTTCCTGACAATCAATGTAGTTGTGTCATCAATGCTCCATTCCATCCCCTTTTTAATCAGCTGCAACTTTATCATAATGGTTATTACTAACCCGTACGCAATATAAAATAATATTTATGCTATAATATCCGGTCATCCTCTGAGATCTTGTATTCGATGCAGTTTTTACAGCTCTCGCGAAAGTTTATGGCGTTCGGATGCGCTGAAGAAGACGTCGTGGTTGGTTTTGGTGAAAGCGGTAGAAAAAATGGACGTAGGGGAGAACGAAAACATGGCATTTGTGCCATGCACGAGTGCATTTCAAAAAATGGAATTTTTATGACGTGGAGAACACAAACGCCGCGCATCCGAACGCCATAAGCTTTCGCGAGAGCTGTACGTATTACTTCGTGAATGTTCATGGTACACTTTTTGTTCCGCTCATGTCAATATGTGAACATTTTTGCGGTCCATAAATGAAGAGATTAGTCTTTAAATTGAAAAAAGTTACTCGATATGATTCCGCACTTAATTTCACTATGCGACCCAAGTCCCGGCATGTTTTGCCATTTTCATGGTGGCATAATATGCCGAAACCTGGGTCAGTTAATGCATTAAAGTGTGGATTTATACCGAGTAACGTCTAACAATAACAAAAATATGAAATATTTACTCAGGGTAGCACCGGAGATAGTGTTTTATATCCGAATAAGTTAGTGTTTTGGAGCATCGCGTTGTCATGAATAAACAGCTTTTGAAATGAACCCATCTTGTCGAATCTTTTATCTCATTCATCATGAATAGATCTACCAACGGATAGAGAACGGATTTTCTTTTAAGAGCTATTATTGTTCGCTACCGGAGACTTATTCATGACTAAGCTTTGATGCAAAAATTACTACGAAAACACGGAGGATCTAAAAAATACGGACGCGCATTAACGTGTGCGCCTCCCTAAAGAGGCCGCTATACAAATCTTTAAGCAAACAGGGTCCTAAATAATTGAGCCGCTAAGTACGTGTGTAAGGAAGACCGTTCCATGTGATCCTTCTTGAACCTGAGCTCACACAATGCCCATTGCTTCGTGCAGCTTTTAAACTGCTCATTCGCGAGATAAGATGCAACACTTTACGGGATCCATTCCTGTTGTGTTCCTTCTCGCAATCCTAGTACTCTATACGCTGTACGAGTGCCAAGGCCACTTGGTGGCTCAATACACGTTTTGTGGGGAGAGAGCGGAAAGGGAAATATAATTGCGATGTAAGAGAGACGGAAAGCTCTATGGTCAGTATCAACGTCATGAAGGGAACTAACATTGGCGATGCGGAAGGTCGTTTTGTGGGATCCCGTGACCGCACACTACGATGAATGGTGTTTGCGAATCAATGCTATGGCCGGAAAAGGTTCACTGTTGCCATGCGAATTTCCTGCGAATAGGAGTAGGTACTTACCTACACATGGTCAACGGACTATAAAAGTCTGACAGGTTGTAAATTAAAATACTGGGCGTCGGAACATTTTCAACGTTATGAAAAACCATGACAATAACTCGTATGTTCAGTGGCGTTGCTAAGTTGTGAGGCCATACGAAGAATTTAATTTAACATTTTGATGAATTGTGGAAGTCATTAATATGATGAAATTGTTGAAGAGAACGATTTGTTTAACATTCGTCATGAAAAGCGTGAAGCGTGAGGCTTAGTTATTCCTGATTGCAGATGAAAACTGCTTTGTGACAACGGTAACGTTCTAATACACTACGTAGAGTGAAGTAGCCAAAAAGACTACACCTACATACTACTCTGCTGTCTGTTGTGTACTACACTGTATCTACAGTGGCTGTTAAGATAACATACGAGACAAGGGGATGGGAATTGGGAAAAATTATTAGAAAGAGAGAGAGGAAGATGAAATGTGTGGTGAAGAAGTGTTGCAACGTGTCTCTCTGCTTTTATTTTAAGTGTTAATATTTTGTGGAAAGAAGGAATTTTTGTACTACATAATTTGTTTAAGGTTTTATATCTTATTTTATCGCGTCTGTCAGTTGTAGAGTTACTGTGCGGGGTTGACGTTAAATCCTCCGCATCCTACTGAAACTCGCCTTTTCTGAGTTTTTCAAGCAATATAGTAATTTTAGCCTAGCGTTTAGCCTCTAGATCTCTAGCCCCCAATCTTGTCCTTCCATCAGCTGTGTTACACACTATTCACTCTGAGCACTTTAAAATTTAGCATGCGGCTTTCCTTTGTATTTTATTCATTTCGTGATTTGAAATGTTTCAGTGCAGAGTCCAAAAAAACTCGTGGCGTATCCGAGATGTGGTGACTGTATTATTCGTACGAAAGTACATAAATGCAAATAGCTCATTCCAATGTTTAACGTCCGCCGAGTGATTATGACTTAGTGCTCATGCTAACTTGAGAGCGCTGCTTCTCTTCCTTTCCCTTCTCTTCGCCTCGACCGTGTTATTTCGTCTGGAACGCCACGCCGCGCTGGAACGATCTCGTTCGCCAACTTTCACTCCCTCCATCAAAATGGGGTCAGCAATTTCGAATGTATTCTTTAGCGATTCGGATAAAGGTACCTGCCTTCGGTAGCTCAGTTGGTAGAGCGGTGGACTGTAGAAGGCTCTTGAAGACAGATATCCATAGGTCGCTGGTTCAAATCCGGCCCGAAGGAATTTTTTTGGCATTTTTTTCTGGGCCAATTATATTTTCCCTTTAGGCTCCGTCATTTAAATTTTTATTTAAAGATTGTTCTCCTGCATCTTATTGGCTTTAACCTTTGTTATTTTAATCAACTTATCCAATCGGACATACCTCTTCCGGCTATTGATCGTTTTCGTCATAGTTCGTAAGCAAAAGGTAGTTCTTGACGGAATTAGCTCTGATGTCGTTAAAGTGACATCAGGTGTCCCGCAAGGAAGCGTGATCGGACCCCTTTTGTTCATTATATACATAAATGATCTATGCTCTCGAATTAGCAGTAAAATACGTCTATTCGCCGACGACGCTGTCATCTATCGTGAAATTAGTGATCACTCTGACTTTGAAACTCTATCATCGGATTTAAACAACGTTCATGTGTGGAGCCAAGAGTGGGGACTCGAACTTAATCTGAGCAAATGCACGGCGGTACATTTCTTGCGGAAGTCGTCCAACTATTCCCATGTATATGCGTTGGATGGTGTTAACATAAAGGCGACAGATGAAGTGAAGTATCTAGGAGTTACGATAACTTCGGACCTATCGTGGGGAGCACATATAAGAAATATTTGTGGCAGAGCTCTGAAGAAGCTAGGATTCGTCAAGCGTATTGTGGGAAGATTTTCGGATGAAAAAGTAAAAGAGAGGTGCTATTTCGCACTCGTCCGGCCACACCTTGAATATGCAGCGAGCATATGGGATCCGGTGCAGAAAGACTTAGTCCGGGAACTTAATAAAATACAAAGGAAAGCTGCGCGATTCGTCAAAAACAGCTACGGGCGTACTGACAGCGTTACACAGATGTTAAACGAATTAGGCTGGGAACCGCTAGAGACTCGGAGGCTGCGCGCTAGGCTTAGATTGCTTGAACAATTGAGAATAGATATCTTTCAGAGCGACACGGAGAACATCATATTAGAACCCCACTATATTTCCAGGTCCGATAGAAACGATAAATTAAGAGAGATATTTTGCCGAACGGATAGGTATGGGAATTCGTTTTTCCCCCGAACAATAAGGGACTTCAATAAATGCTAGGCGTAATTTCATTAGAGCGTTTCCTTTTTATCTTTAAGCGGCTGGTGTCCTAACACCCCCCGCCACACGCCTATTGAGGCGGCTTGCGGGGTAATATGTAGATGTAGATGAAAACAGGAACTTATACGAGGAGGATGTAGGTTGTGCAGGTCTCTTGTAGAAGCATCACTTTGTTGATAAATGGCCAAAGTTTAATGCTCTCATACTTACTTCATGTGAGCTAAGCGGTAAGTGTTGGGGACTCCTCAGTTATCTGAGCGTTAAAAATCTAACTTGGCGTGGATTTGATCTATTTTTCAGTTTTAGACCACAATGAGATTTTACGTCGCTATCGGAAGGTATCAGAGAAGTATCAGGGGACTAAAATATGACTCTATCCAGTCACGTTACCATCAAGCGCTTACAAATCCATCATCCCGTCATTTATATGAATTCATTCCTTATTGTTGATGCATCGACAATTGATCACCCGGATGGCAAATTTGTAGAGGAGAGGAAGCTTGTGGCGGAGGCACGGAGAAGGCAGAAGAGATGGTTGGAGGAGGTTTTGAGAGGAGAGGGCATGTTGAAGAGAGTGATAGAGGGGAGAACACTGGGGAAGTGTTGAAGAGGAAGGAAGAGGATAGGAATCTAATAACGGGCCATCCTTAGGAGGGAAAGCGAGACAGTATCTATGAGGTTGGGATGCAGAATGGGGACTGTCCAAGAACCTACCAATCACCTGGTAGAATACTTGAATGAAACCCCTAAATTAACAGCTCTACGCAATCGTGCAGTATTCACTCTTGGAATTTAAAATCACTCGATAAAACTTATTTTGTATTTTATTTACAGTTCTTGTCGCTCCCTATCTTGCCTAAGGGCTATCAACACATACCTATTTATAAAAAGATATTATCGTGTCAATGAGGTTAGATTATGAGAAAAAAACTGACTTTTAGGTGGTATAAATTAATGAATAACATTATGCAGGAACATGTAATTCTCGATTTATGTTCCTATATAGTGTGAAATGTTTATTCAAAATTTTGAAATACCTTCAATTCAAAATATTGTCCAGTTGCAATCACTCCCCTTCTTTGACGGTAGCTTTTAACAATGAGCTGTGTGGTCATATTAACAAAGCACTCTCTTTCAGTCAGCTTATGAAACTTAGCCGGAGTTGTGCGCAGAGGAGATTGATGAGAATCTAATTGGAAGTTAAGTTAAACGTGCATTCGTAATTGACCAAGATAAATTTCATTGGGAGCCCGAGGGTCTGATTTTCCCGGTGGTTAGAACACTGGCTACCCACGTGAAGGTTCAGGGGTTGAACCCCGGTGGTGGCGGAAAATATTCAATGGTAAACCTATTTTTACTTGGGTATCATGTGGAGAGTATTAGTTCAGTCAGAGTGGATGTTACCAGTAGTCCTCTTGGTGTCTTTCGATTGGCGTACATTCATTATTTTCTTATTAAATTTTGATTCATCTTTACCTATCCCTTGATAATTCACAAAGAGGTTTTTTTTACCTTGAACTTTTAGTTTGTTGTGAGCTTAGCCTTGCAAAATACCTTTTCTTGTGCCTTTATACTTTGCCCTTCCCCTTAAGATTAAGGGAGTGGACAGGACACCTTACGAAAATGAAAATTATTTTGCAAAGGAGCTATGGAGGGAGTGGTGGGGATGCAAATAGGGAAAACTGCGGAGACCTGGTGAGATAACAGCGCTGCATTCGTGGAAGATCACTGGGGAAAACGTACGACACCCTGCTTGCTTGGTCATCACCATCACAAAAATTGTTTGAAACCTGTATTCTCGAGAAATGAGTGGATTCAATGGTGAATTATCACTGCAGGCCGCGTACGTCTTGATGGATTTCGCGTCACTCGCCAATACGGAGTACTGCTCCATTGAAAATTGACTAATTTTGGTGATATTAGCGATTTATTTCTATGCCATACGATTGGCGTCAACCTTATAAGCAAACTTTTGCACCTTTAGTTCCATATTTCAGGGTGCCTAAATGGTGAAAACAGAATTTTAAAATCTAATACCTCTAACCGGTAGATTACTGTAATGAATGAATAGCGTGCAACCCTGGCGATCAAAACCCCAGCGGTTTGAAAACGCCTTTTCTGGCGTAGTAATCACTCCCTCTAGAGCCTGGTTAAGCCAATAAGAAAGTCAGGGTGAGTGAGAGAGTGAGGTAGGGGGTTGGTGGGAATAAAATATAGGAACGGAGGCGAATGAAGTAGCAGTGAGCGGTCGCGTTAAAAACAAAGTATATGGAAGCAAAGCGTTCTCCTCGCTTGCATTCATTTTGTATGACACTGGCCCCTTAGCAAAGGTTTCATACGGTAGGTGGACGGTAAGGGTTGCTCCTGGGAGTGTGTACGATTCGGGGGGGTGGGAAGGTGAAGGGGCGTGGCCCTTAGGGCACCGCCGCCGAGGAACGGGTACCTACTGAAAGAATGGAGAGGTGAATGCGAGAGAAGCCGACGCACGTAGAGACGGCCTAGCGGGCGGTCTGCTGAGCGGCGAAAGGTGGGAGAAGAGAGGTAGGGGAAGATGAGTACATAGCAGGCCGGGAGATGTGTGGGAGAAATGGAGTGGGGAGGAGGGGTGTGTGGAAAGGCATAACCATGGAAACGCCTCCTCCGCTCCGAGCGTGCTGTTCTGTGTATCGTATACACTAGTCGGGCATGAAGGCGAGCGGGGAGAATTCGGAAATTATTAATGCAGCCGTTTTCTTTGTGATTTCAAGGTATTATTTTTTTAAATCGTGTTGGCGAGTCATTTTTGCGTGGCACAGCTTGTACTCCCAGTGTATTTGTTTGCTAGACCGCGGAAGGAACTGTGATTCTCGTAGTATTTTCGCTGTGATCGATAACATTAAGTCGGCCATTTGAGGCTAAAAAGTATGAATTATATGTATTTATTTTCAATTTCACGTATCGGAAGGACGACAACCCCTAGTAAACAAGGGATTTTATCCTAGAGGCTTGCCTCTTAGGTGTCTGCAGAGATCAGCTTCGCGTGAGTATCACTAAGATGCGTTAAAATCGGGCACTCACGCTAGGACCCAATTCTTTTCCGTGTTGGTGTCAGTTTCTCAGAAATGTCTTGCAATGCCAATTCTTCCAATCGAAGTGAGTTTTAGTGGGCTAAAAATACGCTGATTTCTACAATACAGGTGTTCATTACAAGAGAAGTTCATTTCCTTTTAATTTTTTAATTCTATTTATCATACAAATTTTAATTTATCAATTATTCCGATCAAAAGCAAATTTAGTGGATTATTCCTACTTTTCCCACTTTAATCTCTATTTGTCCACATAATTTTATAGTTTGTCTCACTATTCTTTCCACATATCCCTTGTTATCATGCGTCTTGCTATTCTATTATTCACCCTTCTCTCACGGCTTGCAGCATACCGTTGCTTAGCGTGTTCTTCATTCACTTTTTATCCATGCTTCGAATTTCCTCCCTCAATTTCTTTTATCTCCTACCGTTCCCAGCAATTCTTCGACCTTTTCTTCTGACCATCATATTTTCTCCATCCTTCACAAAGACTCACCTAGAAACATCCTTTAAATTCAAACGAGGAAATGTTTTGACGCAGGGAATACTAGTCGAGCTCGAAGTATTCTTAAGTGTTTCTCACGTTTGGATGTTGCATCCTCTGGCCCGTTCAGCTACAAATTTTCTTCTGCTGCGCCTCTATTGTGGAGAAAAGTTTTGGTTTTTGGGTGTGAATATAGTTTTTGAGATATCGAACAGGTTATTTTCTGGCAGGGTACTTTTGGTACTTATGAAACATTCCGACTATAAATAACTTAAAAAAATCGTGGATTATGGTCCTGTTTGTTTAGTTTGAGTATTCTTAAAGTTATGAATTAATCGCCCTTGATCAAAAAAGTATTCGCAACTGTTACTCGCATTGGAACCTTGTATACTCTTTAACGTTCAGTCATAAATGTCATATCACTGGGTGTATATTGTGAGCGAACCTTGTGCTTTTTTTCTTTTTTTTTTTTTTTTTTACTTTTGGGGTGTCGAAATATTCTGCGTTGGCAGGCTTTAATGTGAAGCTATTATATTTTAAAAATTTTCTGCCAATTATAACCTTAAAACTCGCGGGGCCCTGACTCTTTTTGAAGATTTGAGTATTCTGGATGTCATGAATAAATCGTCCTTATGTTGCCTCAATCAAAAAAAAGTCATGCATCAGACTACGGCGTCGAATGGGGTAGATCAAAATTGAATTTTTTTCATAAATTTTCAAATATCTACTCCGGTCATACTTTCCCCGCGTCAGTTTTTCAAATTAGGGGTTGAATTCAAAAAGTGGAATTTTGTCTTGAATTTTTTAACGGAGAAAAGCTAGTGAATTTTGATGCCACCAAAGATATGAGTGACCGTGATGGAAAGTTTTTTTACCTTACGGGCTCATGTATTAGCTCGAAACTGATGAAGGTCCGTTGGAAAGCCACTGTCGAAAAAAACACTTGCGAATAACAAGAGCGGCATGTGGAAAAAACCGAATTTGGTACTGGAGAATCCTCGACGCAAAATATGAAAGTACTATCCATTCTTTTAATTTGTTGAGGATATTATGCCTGTAATCGAACTAATGCTATAAGGAGATATTTTCTATGCTGTAATCTCATGTACTATGTGTCTGACAGGGAAAATATAAAGTGAGAGCAGGAACTGCCGATTCAATTTTGTGAGCAAATAAGTACTATAGCTTGTATTTTACGCGGAGGACTGTGTGGAAGAAGCGTATATTTGGATCACATCAGCGTCATGTTCTTATTCGTATTTACTATCGTCGAATTCGACATAAAATGCTTTTTCTAGCTCTCTTCACGTTTAGATATCATTATTTCTTTTGATATTCCATGTTTCAGATCATGTTCTTTAGATCACTTTCTGGTGGCTTCTGAAAAGATATTATGTTCAAGATTCGAATCATTGGCTATAGATGAGTATATGAGATTGATTGGCCTCGTTAAAAGTCAATTTGTGACTGAAAAATGAAAGATGGAGCATCTCTGTAACTTTTTTTTGTAATTTAATAATGACTAAGGAAAACTATGAAACGACAGAAGTTAACATTTGCGCTCTTAGTAGCATTAAGATAGCATTAATCAAATTATACTGCCAAGTAGTACAGCTTGAAGGTGTCGGAAATGCCCCAAATACCTACAAGTATTGGTACTACACAATTGATTCAATAGCAGTTAGTGAGTTAGCTGACACTGAGTATTTCAGCTGTATAGGCAAAAATATTATGGGAAATGTAGCGTTTTATCACCTTCCTCAAAAATATTGGTTCCTTTGCGGATAAGAATTGACATATACAAGAAGAGCTAAATTAAAGGATCCAGGAAAGCTGGATAAAGAGGAAGGGGATATTAGGTGTGTTTTGTTAACAAAGATTTGGAGATTTGAGAAAAGAGTGTTATCAAAGATCGTAGTGAAGCCCGCCACAATTTACGTCACTGAGGCGAGTGAGGAAGGCTCAAGAGAAGAGGTTTGTCTTAGCAAAGATGAGAATATTAAGAATTATGATGAGCTAGCGGCTAACCCATCAATAAAATATCAATTACCTTGGTCGTAAGTAGTCGTAATAATACGTAACGCACACCACACGAGTACACTTGCCCATAAGTACCAACCGAAATTGCTAACGGAGCGGAATCCACCATTGCGCAGTACGACATAGATATAGATATCTCACTCGCTGGCTAGTCCCACTACGAAAATATGCGCATAATTCAAAACTTCAGTATGTTGGTATGATGAGCTAGCTAGGTCTTGGCCCTTGGGACTTAGTGGAGGAGTCAGTGGGGTCCTTAGGCTAAAAGGTTTTGGAGATCCATGGGTTAACCGAAGAGTGATAAATGAAAAAACCGATGAGATGTATGCACTGAACTGTTGCGTCATTGAGAGTAAATCCTTCTCTTTGTCCAAGTTTTTGATTTCCAAGCCTCACATTTACTTAATCTAATTATTTGCAATGAAGAAACTTTGTGACTTCCACTGTTTATTAGAAAAAGAATGACTGATTTTGGCTGTCAAGCCATCTTCAGGTACATTCTGGTACATTCATCTACTAAAATGTATCTGAATATGGCTTGGCAGCCGAAACCGGTAGTTTTTATTCTAATAAACAGTGGAAGTCACAAAGTTTCATCATTGCAATTATGGAGTCCTTCTACCACGTCGTAGCTTCTAATTTCGATTTAATCCAATTAATTTCTTCCATAAACTATTATTTTCGTTGTCTTAACCTCGTCTTTAGAACTATGTTATAGTTTTATAAATTATTCCATCAATTAATTGCCGAAGCATAGCAAAGACATTAGGAGGAGAATAGCGCTAGCGAAGGAAGCGTTCAATAATAGAAGGGAGCTGATGACGGGGACCATAAGTAAGGGTATAAAAAAGAGACTGGTGAAGAGCTTGATATGGAGTGTGGCGTTGTATGGGGCAGAAACGTGGACCTTGAGAAAGGAAGACGAAAATAGGCTGAAGGCTTTCGAGCTGTGGGTGTGGAGGAGGATGGAGAAGATGCGTTGGACGGAAAGGAAGACAAATGAGGAAGTGCTTGACATGGTGGGCGAGGAGAGGAAACTTATAGATGAGATTAGGGGAAGGCAGGGTAGGTGGCTGGAAGCGGT
Organism: Pyrrhosoma nymphula; assembly: GCA_963573305.1. Lineage (NCBI taxonomy): Eukaryota > Metazoa > Arthropoda > Insecta > Odonata > Coenagrionidae > Pyrrhosoma > Pyrrhosoma nymphula. The sequence goes on along the minus strand of OY754333.1, from coordinate 136,794,959 downwards.
AATGAGGGACGGTGGTTTGCTGAAGGCCGTGATAGAGGGTAGGATGTTGGGTAAGCGGGGAAGGGGAAGGAAGAGAATCGGTTTTATGGACGGGATGAAGAAAGGTAGGACTTATTCTGAGATGAAGAAAGAAATACTAGAGGTAGAAAGGGCACGGCACGTGTAAGAGTTCGTCGGATATTCTCTGACTTTCATCACAACCTACCTTTAACCGGTAGATTACTGTAATGATCCATGTTTCAATGAAGTGATGAAAGTGGTTTTGGCGTTTGTAGTCGAGTAGTCTGCCGAGATCCCACGTGACTGCCGGAACAAGGATCTATGGATTGAAAGATAGAGCGCCTAACGCTCTGTGAATAAAGCGCTTTTGATTCCTCGTTCACTTGGGGTATCCCGTGTTGCAGCGCCCCCCGGGGCACGAGCCGTATCTCTTGCGAGAGACGCAGAAGGAATGTTACCGTCGACAATTACACGAGGATTAAAAGGCGGAAGCAGACGAGATCCTCGCGTGCTCCACCCTCCCTCTCGCAGACGGAGTAAAAAAATAATTAAAAAGGCGCCGGAAATGTCCCAAAAGCTCGAACGCGAAATTTAAAAAAATATTAGAGTAAAATAAATATGAGAGTTCAGGAGGTAAAAGAAAGGAATCACATCTGGAGAGCTTGTTGTTCGCGGTGGGTTGCTGTAGGAAAGCCAAGGGGAAGAAATGAAGTAAACTCGGAGAAAAAGAGGTATCTACATCTACATAGTACCTTGGAACCTACCACAAGGTTTTGATGCAGGGGATACATTTTCAGCGAAACATGCACTCTTAGTGCTGCGAAAGTTTTAGGAAATTTAAGGGTTAATGAATTATGAGAATGCACTCCGAAATAGGAAAATACATAAGAATTCTGAAAGTAAAGAAAGCATGCAATGTCTGTTGGTACTTGTTAGCTTATCAATAAAACTGGTTGACGCAGAAAATTAATTAACTGTGCTACCTATCAAGCAACCTATATATGGTCTTAGTGTCAGCTGGTGTAACTTTTAATCGCTCGCGGAAAAAATGGCATCTTAAATCCTGTGTGATTGGCTGTCCAATTCTCTAATTTTATGTTAATGATCTAATTGTCCGTTGTATGTGGAGTTTGCAAATGTTTTAGTCTAAATTTTAACCAATGGTCTGGTAGTGATTCCTATACTAATTTTTGTGGTAGCTTTGTAACACTAATAAATTTATCGTAACGACCTTTTACATCTCTTGCCGATCAGGGCCCTCTTTCTGACTCGTAAGTAAGGTCTAATTCGTAAGGATCCCGAACACTAACAGCTTATTCTGAAGGACGCTTATTCTAACAAGGGAGAATATGGTACATGGGTGGATGTGAAAAAATATGTTTATGGCAAGAGCAGAGAAGAAATTGCGAAAATGGTCAAGAGTTTTCATCCATGCATTAATAAGTGCTCGTGTATTTATGTATTCATAAATGTGCCGGCTTGCGTTGGGCAGGAATTATATTGCTTTACGTTCATAGATGGCCACACGTGTCTGAGATTGACGGAGAGTTGTAATGTTTCCCCCGTCCCAAGCCGAAGGTTATTGTGAACGCGTGTGAATAAATGAACGGGTGAGGCTTCCGACATTACATACCGGCTCTTCGCAACAGGACTGCTTTACCAACTGGTAAGGGGGCCCGGAATCGCATGCTGTAGTTCCCTTTTCTTTCATTTCTACCCCAAGTACTACCGTCGCGTCCACCCTTGCCCTTGGGGCACCCTATCCACACGAACGTCTACTCTTTCTCGCATTCCTTAATAATCCATCGCTTTCGACTCGGGAAGTGGATGCAAAAATGGTGTTGTTTTGAATGTATCCTTCTCACTGTGTTGTTTCCATCTTCATGGACACGGAGATGAAGGCAAGTGAAAAAGTGCTTGCGTGAAGAGAAAGGATTCCACGGTGCGGGAAATCGGAAGCAAGCAGAAAAGGTGTAGGAAGGAAGAGATATTAAAATCGTTAGCTATATGCTATAGAGTTAAAGGGATACGAAGACATGGCAACTTGGATTGGATTGGGGGCGGGGTGAATGTTGGGAAAGGTAACAGGAATATGGCTAAGTGATACTTTTGATATACTCATGATAGTTATTCGGTGATTTTTTCTGACCAGGACTGAGGGAAGGACACCTATATTGGTTATGATGAAATCATGTTCTAGCTCAGGATATTTCACATCAGCACTCATGCGTGTGCGGACTAATGCAATTGAAATAGCTGCCGTGAACATGAAAAATAGGAGAATAGAACTGAGGCATTTACATCTAAATGTGATCTGTGTGAAAATGTGTCGCTTCTACTTGGAAATACATTGATTTAAATACTTGTTAAAGGTTTGGCACAGTCTGTAAAATGTTTGATTTGTACAATTGTTTGTTTTTATCTTACTTAATAAATTATGTGCTCTTTTTGGTTCTCAATTAATGATTGGAATTGAATAGCTACTGTTATCTACTGGGTTTACATTGTATGTAGCAGAAAGAATAAATCCTTCTTTGTTCTTTCCTTGAAGCTTCAAAAATAATTGTCAGTTCTATGACATCATCGCAGATTTTGTAATTTTCAAACTGTATTTATTGTTTGTGAATTATTGGTTTACTACTTATGGAAAATTGGTTTTGATTGTTTATTTGAAAGTCGATGTGCCTTGGAGTTCTACCTTTCCTAATCTTGGGCTAAATATAAAATATATGAGAGTGGATTTGGCGTGTTGGAATGTGAGTATAGAAAGGGATGGAGTAGATGAGGTGGGCTGGAAGAAAATAAAATAGAATCATTGATTGTAGCTGGAGGTAGGAGGTTGTACGAGGTAAGCCTTATGTGACTAAAATATTAATCAAAGGGGTATTTAGTAAAAGAAATAAGATCAGGTTTCACTTTGTGGAATTCCAATTTATGACAATAAATAAAACTTTTACAAACCACAATTTTGGTCAAGATAATTACGCACAATCCGGATTTCAATGCATGTGCATCATTATCATCAGGTGCTTGAATGAATTTTCATTCAAGCACCTGATGATAATGCACATGCATTGGAATCCGGATTATGCGTAATTGTCTTGACCAAAATTGTGGATTGTAAAAGTTTTATGTATTGTTATAGGGGTATGTAGTGACAATTATTCCCTATCAAATCCTATCAAAGCCTATCAAATTAGCAGAGGAAAATTTTGGGTAAGCAGGAAGGAGAGAGAAAAATGACAGGAATTATAAAATGAGCATGTGAGGATACGGATGTCAAGAATGAAACAGTGGAGGAACAGGAGCGTAACTGTAAATCTAAACTAGCTGAACAGTGGCTCCTGTAGAGTTCTTTCCTGTCTAATTCATCTGGTGCTATGCGCTTGAATTAAAGCTACGATAGGCTGTTGGAAGAGCTGCAAAGGGCGGTACCAGTCTCATGACACATTGTATTGCAATGTAGAAGTTTCTATGATATTAATATGTAAAGAGTTTGTTTTTAAGCGAAGAATATAATTTCAAAGAACTGCGGAACTGGCCGCGCAGTAACTTTAACGGAGTCACCCGCTAGTGGTCACACAATTGTGTGAAATTCACAGTGAAAAAAAATCATTCGCCTGGACTGGGATTCGAACCCAGACCCCCCGATTTCACGCCGAGTGCTCTACCAGTTAAGCTACCCAGGCTTCATCTATCTCTGTGAATTTCATGGAGGCTTTAACGAGCGAGATGTCTTCACAGGTACCGTGCATACAATGCCATAGTACCCGTGTGCGAACGCTAAGCGCTACTGTCCACGAGGTAAAGCCAAACTTTGCTTTATCGGAAATCGGGGGATGTGGGTTTGAATCCCAGTCCAGGCGAATGATTTTTTCACTGTGAATTTCACACAATTGAAGGATATAATTGTTTGACCATTCACATATATCTGTGTGACAGGAAAAAGCGAAATGTTTTTAGAGAAATACTGTGCCAACCATATGAGTGCCATGGAATCCTTCCACCCACGCACCATCCGTAACAATTAAGAAAACAGACTCTAATTTACCGAAACGAACCTCACTTTTCATTCATTCTCAATTCTTACTTACTATTCTCTCTCTATGCCTTGGGTGATGTTTGAACACCCATTTCCACGCGCGGGGTGGTAGGTAGATGAACATCCTAAACTTATGGTGGAGGAAAGAGAAGCCATTGTAGCCCTTTGCACCCTTCCTAAAAAATAAATCCCCTTCGGAGGAAGCGTATCGCTAAAGTCGTGCACATTTAAGGTCGTACCTTTTTTCGAGTGTCTCGGATGACTGAGCGAGTTCGACCTGCCGCATTTTATTTTTCTCTCGTTTTTATCCGCGTTCTCTTCCGAGAAACCGGCTGCTGGGGACACTATCGGCTAGGCATTTCGTGGGCTTTGGAGATTCGGGCGACCGTGATGGAAAAACGGCGGGGAAAATGACGCGCGGTGATGTACGAAATGTCTCCGGGACATGTGTGCGGGAATCATGCCTTTTTTTGCTCAAGACCGCGGTACATGACTTGTGCCAGAATCATTTCTTTGGGTATATGCATTGGGAAGACAGATGAGACGGTGGAGGTACCTACAACTATGCATTGCATTAACACACATCAGCATTCATATTTTTTATGCCAACTGTTATACAAAATTTGAAGATTTCGAAGCTCATTTTGTTGGAAATAAAAATGAGTGAGGAAAAAGATAGTTTTCGTATTAAAGTGATAAATGTTTTTGAGAAGGGTTGTAATGCAGATATTAGTATAAATATATTATTATATATTTAATTTTATTATTTATTTTTGGGGTGATCTACCAGATTAAGTAGCTCTTAATTGAAGAGAGTAAAATCTCCTAAAACAATTTCTTTCTTCATCTCAGCATACGTTCTTTCTCTCTTCATCAGTGCATATTACTATGAGAACGGTTAAATTCGACGGAATCGCAAAAATATGTGTCGACATCCTAAAGCATAATTTGTCAGCCTTCGGGACTGATCTATTTTGGGTCACTTTTATCTGAATTGCCCAAGGTGATAATTACGATTTTTCCGAGGAAGGAGACGGAATGAACGTTGATGCAAAGGAAGGTTAAAAATTAGGTGGATAATTTGCTATCATATTAGCTAAATAGTAACCATGTACTGTTTGCTACATATTACTTTTTACTAGGAATTTATTCGACATCATTTACGGCCATTGTGAATTAATTAAGGATTTCGATAGACGTACGTAATTCTCAGTCTATTGGTTGAAGTCACATTCGAAAATCTCCTATCTTGGATACATCCGACGCCAATCTGATCCTCCCTCCTTAACTCTTGTCACGCTGCGCGGACTCCGGACAGTGGTCAGGCCTTTCTTTTCTTTTTGGGACCGTCCAGCGCTTGATCGCCGGCTCTGCAGTGTCCAGCACTCGGAAAAGGAAAAAATATTAACGTCCAGATCTGCAGAGGTGGCTTCCGCGAGGAGTTAAAAAGAAAATGGAGGTGGACGGAGACATGGAAATGTGCCGAGTGTGGCATGTGGAGGGCAGACCTCTGATCCTGGCCAGGTAATTGGAGGAGCGAGGTTCGGCGCGAACGGGGTTAATGAGGACGGAGACGGGGCATGCACGGGAGGTAAATCGGGCAGAGAGAGGGATTCAGGGTTAGAGCTACGTGAATGCAAAATTCATGCCACTCGTGGATTTTCATTCACACCAGGTGAAGTCGATTTCGCGGACGTTGTAGGCGAATTCAGGGTAAAGAAAAACCTAGACAAAAGTGACGCGAATATTACACCCAAACGCAATAACTATTCTAATTAAAATAACTAGTACCCAGAATGCAGACGGGTTTAAGATATGTGATGTATGTTATTTATCTGTTTAAGTACTGTTTATCGAGTGACTAGTTGACATTTCCTATGAAGACTGGATGATTGTGCATTACACACTGAAAAATTTGAGAAGGAAGTTCTAAGACTAATTAAAATCGGAATAGTTAATAACCAAATGTCGTGGGACCCGTTTTGTTAAATTTTGTGAGTCATATTTGATCAGAAATACTTGGTAATAACTTAGATTTTAGTCTATCGACCATGGCATAGACAATTAAAAATAGTTGTCTATTTATTGCGTTGACTTGTAAGAATTTTTAAAATACTAACTTGTGGTATTCCATCACAGATTTATTTTCCATGGGAAATTTTACACTCAGCAAAGACAAATTGATATAAACCCTAATGTTATTGAATAGTCATCATCATTAGGTTCGTATAAATGTAACAAAATCTCTTTTACGTACACTTGGTGATATAGAAGACAGGAGGAATCCAGGGAAGGGGAAAATTAGTCTCTTCTTTTTATGTATAGCAATTTCCTTGGCTCCTACTACCTATCTTTGACTTAATTCACTATTAATATCAATGGTAACGCTGTGAAAGGCCCACCAAATGTGTTCAGTGCTTTCGTGGCATTCATATTCTATGTATTTGTCAATGGCAAACATTTCCTTTCGGCGGTAATTTCATCAATCTCTATTCAATACGAATGTAAATTATTTTTATATTTGTGAAATACTCGGCCTTCAATGAAACTAATTACGATTCGAAAGTAGCACCATTTATTTCCAAGATACGCAGAGCAGAGAATACATTTTACTGAGCAAATTAAATCTCACAAGAAAGCCTATTGCTTGGATTCATTTAGTTTTCGGGTTTCATTGTCTAGATATGCGTAAAATCATTACTCAGTTGCCTAACTATTCTTCTTGTATAAAAATGACCTGACAGAGAGGTGTAGCGTGCACTCAGGGATCCCAGAGGGAGTTGCAATAGAGATGAAGGTACATACAATTGAGATTAAGGGCAATAGTTCAAAGGGACACGAGAGTGGTGCATGGAGTACGGAGGCGTTAATTAACGCAGCAATCTAGATAATATCTAGATAGGGTCTGTGGGAAGGGGATTTCTGTTCTCATGCCATGTGTCTCCATCTGCGCATATAATTGAGGGCCACTCAAATAGTGCGTGATATGGGTATTAGACGCGCCAAGAAATGAATAAAAAAAGAGTTAAAGTCATAATGGTTGATCATCCGGCTAAAGTAGCTCATAATCATCATTCACAGTGGTAGGCACCATGATTCTGTTCTTCAAACAAGCATGCGTCCAAACTCTATTCATCCAATACATATTGTCTTTCTCTTTCTTCCTCTAGGCTCACCCTTCATCATTCTCCCCTATCTCGGGCTTCAGCGACCCTCACCCTTCATTACTTGTTCCAACCACCTACTCAGCTTCCACCTATTCTCCTTCAGAAGTTTCCTCTCCTCACCCATCATGCCGAGCACTTCCTCATTTTTCTTCCGTTCCGTCCATCACACGTTCTCCAATCTTCTGCACACAATCACATAACAAACGCCAGTGGAATATGCTCATTCTCTTTCCTCGAAGTCCACGTTTCTGCAACATGCCGCGCCACACTCCATTTTAAACTCTTCATCAGTCTTTTCTTCTCATTCTTAAACAAGATACTTGCCATCAGAGCCGGATTACCAATAAGGCAAAGTAGGCAGTTGCCTATGAGGCAACTGCTTACTTTGCCTTATTATTGCCGCAATTTTCATGCCATGGGAGGTATTCAGTGTATAACTCCATCAAATTCTGTGGTTCATTCAAGTATTCTACCAGCTGATTGGTAGGTTCTTGGACAGCCCCCATTCTACACCCCCACCTCATAGACATTGTCTCGCTTTCCCTCCTAAGGATGGCCCGTTATTAGATCCCTCTTCAATTCTTCATATCTTCTACCTCCTCTTATTTCGTCCAGAATTCCTATCCTCCTCCTTCCTCTTCCACTCTTCCCCAGTATTCTCCCCTCTATCACTCTCTTCAACATACACTCTCCTCTCAAAACCTCCTCCATCCATATCTTCTCCTTCTCCGAACCTCTGCCACAAGCTTCCTCTCATCTCCGACCATATCCAATACCTCCTCGTTCGTCTTTCTCGCCATCCAGCTAACCTTCTCCATCCTTCTCCAAACCCACATCTCAAACACCTCAAGTCTACGCACATCATCCCTTCGCAATGACCAGGTTTCCGACCCATATAGCACCACGCTCCATATTAAAGTTTTCACTAGCCTCTTCTTTAAGTCTCTTCTTTAAGTCTCTTCTCAGATCCCCCTCATCAATTCCCTTTCCTTCGAAAATGCTTCTTTAGGGAGTGCAACTCTGCATATGATGTCCTTACCACTTAACCCATTCTGCTCCAAAATAATACCTAGATACGTGAAATGCTCGACCTGCTCTATCTTCTGCCCTCCCACCCTTATATTCAGCCCCGCCTTCTTACTTCTATAAAATCTCATTACTTTCATTTTTTGTGATTGATCTTCATCCCATATTTTTCGCACTGCACCTCTAATGCATTCACCATTGACTGTAACCCATTGGCAGACTGACTAACCAATGCTTGACCATCTGCAAATCTCACTGATTTTATCAGCTCCCCTTCTACCTTTATCCCTACCTCCTTCTCCCCCCATGCCTCCCTTACCATTTCTTATGAATACACGTATAAAAGCTACGGCGATAGTGGGCACCCTTACCGCACTCCCCGTCCTGTAGTGGCCCATCCCGATTCTCCATTGGCTACCCTAACCTGCGGCGTCTGGTTCATATAGAAATTCCGAATCAGACGCCTGTCCTTACAACCGACCCCAAATTTCTTCAACACTCTCATTAATTTCGCCCATTCCACCTGATAAAACGCCTTCTCGAAATCTACGAAGTATGCAAAAAGATCCTGCCCATACTCTAGGTTTCCTTTTAGTAGGGTTCTCATCACCGCTACAGCGTCTCGCGTTCCCGTCCCTCTCCTAAACCGGAGGTGGTCGTCACTCAGGTATTCATTTGCCTTTTTCTTTAGCTTTCTGTTTATAATTCTCAGAACTACTTTGGCCACGTGGGATATTAAGCTTATTGTCCTATAGTCTTCGCACGTTTTTGCCTTACTCTTCTTTGGTATAGGGATTAGTACAGTCTTCGCGAAGTCTTCCGGTCACACTCCCTCCTCATAAATCCTACGAATAAGTGCAAAAACCTTTACTCTTCCGTTCTTCCCCATGCTCTTTAAAAACTGTGTAGGTATGCCATCTATTCCCACCGCCTTATTCCTTTTAAAACTTATGGATGAGATCAGGGGAAGGCAGGGTAGGTGGCTGGAAGCGGTAATGAGAAGCGATGCTTTGCTGAAGGCTTTGATAGAGGGAAGGATGTTGGGAAGGGGGGGAAAGGGAAGAAGTCGAAATGTTTTTTTATTTTTATGAAAAAAATCGGCGTCCTTGCCATAATTTTTGTGGAATATCTGAGATTCATTTTCTGCATAACAAAATATGTACATACAATATGATCAATGGGACACACTGTATAGGTACTAAAAACCATCTCTCCATCACAATTTCACTGCTAAAACTCCCTGATCCCTGGGCTATATGGGCTCCAAATCTGAGAATTTTTTTCCCCCTTTTTCTTATGCGACTTGTTTATTAACGTGTGCCCCTTGTTGCCGTGTTGCTTGTAATACCTATTGGCCCCCAAGTGTGTTAATCCGTCACTGCCTGCCATCAAGTATCTTCTATGCGTTAACTCCTCATTAGTTAATGCTATTCTCAATCAAATGTCTTTAATTTTGTGCCCATTTTCTTCCAGCGTAATACCAAATACTGTGCTCCAGTTTGTGCCCTCCAACTTTAATGATAAACTTCAATTCTTTTACCATAGAATTTCTCAATACTTTATTTTTTTAATGGTTAATCTTCATCCCGTATTCCTCGCATGAATTTTCTTATCCATTTATAAATGCCAACAATTCTCTAGACGATTGGCTCACCAACGTCTAGTCGTCAGGAAATCTAACCTCACGAATAACATTTTCATCCTCCGTGTCGCCAAATATTCTGGACGAATTGGACGCTGTAACTGGCCCCGTCAATCAAAATAGAAGCCGAAGAATACCTCCGCTCCCGCGCCTTTCTCGTCCTTTGACGGACGGTGAGAACCAACGCAGGTAGTATCGTTGGCTCCCGCTTTCCACTAAGGTCAGAGTCGGGACTATTTCGTGGCGTTAGTGGGCGTCATTGCCAGAATTCCGGCTCCACGGACGTATCCGTAACTGATCGGGAACCTATTCCCGGTTCCCTTTGTATTGAATATTTTTTATCAAGTGAGTGGAGCGAGGCTCGGAGGGCCGACAGTTCTGCCATTCGGCGTGGACGGTTGCGAGTGAAGGGTAGGGATGGATTTAGAAAGGCAGGGATGGGAGGAACAGGGGTTTTGTGAAGAAAATTTAAGGGTAAAGGGAGTGGCCCGGGCGTCAGGATGGTTTGATAGCACGCATGGGAGGCATAGGAAGTTTGGCAGGGACACATCGGTAGCCCATGGAAGCAAATGCGTGGGAAGGTGAAGGATTAGTGTGAAATCATGTGGACGAAATAGAGTATTTCGGGTCTAAGATATTCTATGCTCTCCATCGACTGAAAAGCCCTTCATAACTTTGATTTGGCTTTTAATGGAGATCTGTTCCGGAAGCTTTGGTTAAAACTTTTAGAAAGATTTTATAAAAACGGCGCAAAAACTACTCAAGAAATGCACTGTATTTTTCTTTCCTTTCCAAAATCGCCTACAGTAAATGCATCGGTGAAAGATTGTTTCCAGTTCATTCATTCATTAGAGTAATCTACCGGTTAGAGGTATGTTATGATGAAAGTCAAGAGAATATCCAAAGAACTCTTACACGGGCCGTGCCCTATCTACCTCTAGTATTTCTTTCTTCATCTCAGCATAAGTACTACCTTTCTTCATCCCGTCCATAAAACCTAATCTCTTTCTTTCCCTTCCCCGCCTACCCAACATCGTTCCCTCTATCACGGCCTTCAACAAACCATCGCCCCTCATTACCGCTTTCAACCACCTACCCTTCCTTCCCCTAATCTCATCCACAAGTTTCCTCTCCTCGCCCACCATGTCAAGAACTTCCTCATTTGTCTTCCTTTCCGTCCAACGCACCTTGTCCATCCTCCACACCCACATCTCGAAAGCCTTCAGCCTATTTCCGTCTTCCTTTCTCAAGGTCCACGTTTCTGCCCCATACAACGCCACACTCCATATCGTCAAAGTCGTAGTTCAAGGAAGGGCTGTTTCCAGTAGGGGTCACATTTTAATTTCGCATTCGAAAACATGAATTAAGCTTACCCGTAGTACTATAACCAATTTGTATTTTTTGGACCCACTGTCTGTTGCTAAATGTAAATGACTAAATGTAATGTAGCTCATTAACTAAGGCAACATTATTTATTTATTTTAGTGCTGGCTCTTTGAACTACATCGTTAACTTTCATCTTGGGAAGGAATAATGGCAAAATAAAATAAGATTAATTAATTTTTACTCAGAAACCTAGAACTTGATAACCAATTTTGTTTATAGATTCAGTTAATAAGCTAATTCTCTGGCTGGAACTGCCGCATGAAAAAAAGTTTTAAGCCCGTTTTACGCGGTACATTTATTTGTACAATCTATCGTGCGAACGCATGTACAGTCAAGTGTGCAAGAAAATATTGTACGAACGATTGAGTCAGACTGAATGTCGCTTTACACGATGAGTGCAAACGCACAATTTTCCGTGCAATTTAGCGGTAGAAATCGATCGGAATTCACGAGTGCTTTGTTTATCGTGTTTATGTTTCACTCGTGAACATGTTTCACTCACGTATTTTACACATTAAAAGCTGATCACCTGAAATTTGAAACCTCGACTCGACCATCTGCCTACTGATAATTCTCCCTGTTCAGAAAAAACTCTCTTGGATTCATCTCTCTGGCTGTATATTCGACCTTTGCATCGTTAAGTTTTTTCTCATCTGGATTTTAGTGCGACCAGTCATTGACGTTTCTCGCCGGATTTCCACACATAATAAACCCACGAAAATTGCCTTTTAGACAAATTTCATGGGTTTATTATGTGTGTGTGACAAAGTGTTATTATCAAGTGGTACAGCGGAACACGGGACCCTTTTTTTTTAGTCCCTCCAAATTTCCCTCCCTTGTGTTTGTACCAGTGTTTTAATGACTTTATTTGACGATTTGACGACTTTAGAACTTCAGAAGAACTTTAAAACTACAGTATGATGAAGAAGTGTGTGTAAAACACTCCATAGGACGTACTAAATTAAAACCATTGTGAGAATGTCACGCTTACTTCCATGCTGATGATCGGTTTACTTTGGCGTGCCTCTTCGTGATAAATATTTGTATTGCTTGATGTTTAATCGTAATTAGGAGCCATTAATAATAAGCTACGCCTTAAGTAAAGCATAAAACCGCTTAAAAAGGATTTTTCCTTAGGTGAAATGCCAGTCTTTAAGGATTGTTATCTTTTTCGGTGTGCATTATATTTTGTTAACTACATTTATTTGTTAAAAAAACTATGATTTATTTAGTTAAAAATTGGGTGTGGTGCATTCGCAAACGTTGATCACAGTTTGGGTAACTGCTGGGGGTGGAGTTTCTTGCCCAATTACTTATACAAATGGGCGAATTAAATATTCTGTTTCATTGATTATCTCTGAAGATTTCCACCAAACTAATGTTAAACATGAGTTCATTTACATACCTAGCCATACCTTTACCAATATAGGGGGCTCTAGTAGGAATTTGAAGGCGGTAGTTCCTGATATCCAGCGGTGAAGAGATAGCAGCTTTTAGCTCCCGACTCGACTTCCATGAAAGGAGCCGTGTAGCTATTTTCTAACTTTAAACGAGGGAAAATAAATTAAGGGTAATGATAATGGGGTTTAAGGTGGAACAGAGACCTTGGGCTCCTTTTATCTGCGAAGAAAGGTGGGCTGGGAAATGATAAAACTAATGATTTGGCGTATAGATAGTATCCAAGGACCAAAGCTCACCACTCCCAAATAATCACATAGGGCTACAGTTAATGGTGATTTTAAATCCATAGTACCTTCTAAAAAAGGAGGTATCTTATATAATCTTATATAATCTTAATATATATATTTTTTCCATAATTATAAATTATTGAAGCCTATTTTCTTTCAAAGTTTGGTGCCATGCTCAGTAGTTGACAGGTGATATTTGAGGTACTAAATATAACACCAACTAATATTTAGTCGTGTCATTACCGTCAATCTCCTAATTTAAATTCAGTAATTCGATTCATGTATTGTATTAGATCTGTTTTGCACTTTTTTGGGTATGCGTGAAAACAGGGTTATTCCTAAACTTTTTGTTGGAAAAATATCTTTTTCCAAATTCCCTTCATCTAAGGTTCCTGGCAATGTTTACCTTTCTTGACTCAATTCCGAATTGTTATCCTTTTCCTTTCTCTTCCACGTCTTCCAAGCATTCTCCTTATTCCTTTAATTTCAGTACCCCTCTTCAGTATTGCTCCACATTATCTCATCCATCGCCCTTCTCTGCATTCTCTTCACTTCAGGCAACTACTTCCTCTTTCCGCATAACACACCAAGTACTTTTGGGTGTGCTTTTCTTTCTTTCCATCTTGGGTCATCCATAATTCTATATACACACATCTACGATACCGGGTTCCATTTCAGCACTTTTTCCTTCTTGACATATTTCCTTAGGGTCTATGTCATGGAAAACTCTTTCGCTACTGAAATTCTCCAACTACCATTCTTTAGGATGAAAAATTGCTTCACTACTTCTAGCTTTAGCCATTTTTTTTTAAACTAACTTGGCCTTTTCCGTTCAGATGAATCTAATTACTTCTGTTTTTTAATAACTTTCACTTTCCATTAAACCTTCCGTTTCTTCCCGTCTGTCATGTCCCATTGATAAATTTCTGAAGCCAAGGATTGCGAGAAGTATGACCTTGCCTGAAAAATACATGGCGTCAGCTTAGGAGCGTTACAAAAAGGGAGGAATCAGTCAAGATGTTGTGGAATATGAACATAATAAGAACTAGGATATTACAATTTTCCACAGATAAAGTTTTAATCGACCCGGGTTTCGATGCACTGCATCATCATCAGGTACATATATTTGGAAATCAAGGTATATGTACAAGAGAAGGTGAGAATTCCCCAGTAACCAGTGACAAAGAGTAATTTTCCAATGCTTGTCCCTTTCCTCTGCCCCCCCCCCCTCGACGCGTCGCGGGACATCCACCTCATCGAACTTATGTTTTTTCAAAATTCAAATGTTAACGTTTTTCTTGTGTAAATTTTTCCCCTTCCCCATTCCCTCCCTCCACTTTACTAACCTCCCTCTCCCACCTTCTCTTGTATATATACCTTGATTTCCAAATATATGTACCTGATGATGATGCAGTGCATCGAAACCCGTGTCGATTAAAACTTTACCTGTGGAAAATTGTAATATCCTAGTTTTTATTACTTAGGAGCGTTATTGTCATCTCACCTAAAATATTACCTGAGACGTAGGTATTGGAAGAATGTGCGGCTCAGCTTGGAAGGAACTTGGAACCCTTTAAGGGCGGTGGGAAAATTAAATTAGGAGGTAAGAGATAAGTGATATTTTGCGTAATTAGTGCTGTATTCGGAACATACGATGAGCAGACGATGATGATTTGGGACTCATTGGAGAAAGAAATGATGAAAACGTTACCCATTATAATGGTAAATCTCTAGAGTAGGCCAACTCAAATTAATGAATTGGAGAGGTGAAATGTCGGGCAGTGTCTAAACCTACACATATCGGTTATCATCATTATTAGTCATTCACTTCTAAAATTGGTTGACCGCATCCCTGAATTCTACTCTGTCCCCCGCTCACTCCATTATGCCCTTTTAGCTCTCCTATTTCATATCCCTCGTATCCTCTTTGACCTGGCCTGTTTTTGTCCTGCTAGACAAATACAGTTTGCTTACTTGTTTCTTCTGTGGACTTTTCTTTCTATTTTCCCATCTTTCATGTTCCTTAACAAATTCTTTATTTCTCAAAGCGTAGAACTTGTCCTCCTGATATTGCTTTGTATGTTTTTCTCTTCTGTTGTTCCAGATTTCCGGTGATCCTTGTCTCTGAATCATATAGCCACCTTATATCGGTGGACAACTCTATTGATGACACCGTCGAACAAAACAGTTCAAATATTTCCTCTTCCCACATAAATTTCACACCTATCCGTCAAAACACACATCTCATTACTAGCCCCTTTGCTCTTCCATTAACTTCACCCTATTCTCTTCCTTGTTCATCCGGGTAACCCAATACCTCCTTCCGCAAGCCTTGTTGGTGGCCTCACAAGAGTAGATGTACCTACATTATGTGGATAAAGTATCGCGATAAATTACACTAGCGATGTATACCGGTCGGAGAGCAAATCTGGAAATTCCTTGGCTCTCCTTAGCCGTCTCTGATAACTATCCGAATTTTTGGGAACTCTTCACTGTATTACGTACAGCTGAGTGGGGCCACATGAAATTGAGAGCTTGTGACCACCGTATTTCAGACGCTGGAACGAGTTCGCTCATAGATGCGTCTTTCATAAATAGTTATGGGTAGAAAGAAATGAGTAAATTAGGGAAGGTGCGTAGGAGGGGGAAATATGCTGGAAATGTTCTGTGAAGAACTGTGTGGCCATTTGAGCGATTTGATGGTTTGTCGCTCACTTTCATTACCAGTGATAAGAACGCCTATGGAAAACAAGCAGCCTATCTTTCATTACCGTACTAGACAAAAGAACGAGGAAAAACCAAATGAAGCTGAAGGCTTTTATACACATTTATGAGGAATCTTGCTGAATGTAATGTTACCTTATGCTGCTCTAAGCGCCAGCTGTTTATGGTAGCCTGTCATTTTTGTGCCATATAGGGAGCTCTATGCAAAAAAGAAGAAGCAGATAGATTAGACCTACTCACAGGCAAAATAGGTTTGTGAGGAATATAAGTATTTGAAGGAAAAATAGACGGAAAATTCCCGAGAGGATGGCCAAGGGATAAATTCATAGACCAAATAAAGAGGAAGGTACTAAGGAAGAAGAGCTACCAGAAAGTGTGGGAACTAGCATTAGATCGGGAAGGATTGAGGGCTGCAGTCGACCAATCTTAGGATGGACGACCAATGAATGAATGAAGTACTTTCGCACGTTTTGCGGTGTGAGATGCCTATTAAATTGCCCAAATGCATTGTTTGGTGATATGTGAACGTAAACAAATAGGCAGGAAAGACCTTTAAAATCATATTTTTCACGAATGTTACTTTTTATCGCATTCACTTGAAGGACCTAATTTTAACGTAAATATAAAATGCTTAGATTCAAAATGTAAACAAAAATATATTACGATCTTAATCTAACAAGAGCTTATGATTACACGGTAGCATCATTATCATGTAGCCTTACGTTTTTCTGAAGAGGTGGTACGCGACCGGCCGTCAAAATAGAATTACTTACATTGGCTATTCATATGTCATATACAAGGTGTGATCAAAAAAAGACCGGACTGATTTTATAACTTTTTTATTTCGACGGATACAGCTTAATCGAACTTGTCGCCCTCAAAGTATATGACTTGGCTGACGACACACCTTTGCCAACGTTTCTTCCAGCTCTCGAACCCTGTCTGGTAAGCCGCCTTAGGGATCCTCTTCAGGTCCGCCGTACAATTAGTTTTAATGTCCGCAATAGAGTCGAATCGGCGCCTTTTCAAGGTTGATTTTAACTTTGGAAACAAAAAAAAGTGTGATGGAGCCACGTCTGGAGAGTAAGATGGCTGCGGGATCACGGAAGTTCTGGTTTTGGCGAAAAACTCTGTCACGATCAGCGCCGTGTGAGCCGGCGCGTCATCGTGGTGGAAACGCCATGCATTGTTTCTCCACATGTCCGGCCTCTTTCGGCTTACTGCGACCCTCGACCTCTTCATAACCTCTAAATAGAAATCTTTGTTGACGGTTTGACCTTAAGGGACGTATTCGTAATGAATCAGCCCTTGCCAATCGAAGAAACACACCAGCATGACCTTCACATTGGACTGGGACATGCGAGCTTTCTTTGGTCGCGGAGAATGATGAACATTCCATTGAGAATACTGGGCCTTTGTCTCAACATCATAACCGTAAACCCAGGTTTCGTCACCGGTTACGATGGTTTTAAGAAACTCTGGGTCGGCATTGGCTCGATCCAGAAGTTCCTGACAAATGTCCACACATTTTTGTCTCTGTTCATCAGTCAACACCCGCGGGACGAATTTTGATGCGAAGCGCGTCATGCCCAAAATGTCTGTCAAAATTGTCGGACAGGATCAAAAACTAATTTTCACTTCCTCGGCTATCTCCCTTACAGTTAAACGGCGATTTGCCCGCACCAAATCGATCACCAATTTGACATGGTTGGGGTCTGTCGATGTGGAAGGCCGCCCCGCGAATTCACGATTCGCGCCCAGCGAATTCCGGTTCGCGAATCATCATCTGTCGAGGTTCTGCCCGATTTGAAACGACTGTACCACTCAAAACACTGGCTTCGACTCATAACTTCGTTACCAAAGGCTTGTTGAATCATTCCAAATGTCTCCGAAGCACTTTTGCCAAGTTTGAAACAAAATTTCACGCACACACGCTGTTCCTCTACCTCCTTAATTTCTGCCGTTGCACGGGGCGACGGACAGGTTAAGACACGTACCGCTGCTGCTGCGTAACGACTCGACGTAAAGAAACGCAACACCTCTCGTTT
This sequence comes from Pyrrhosoma nymphula, assembly GCA_963573305.1. Lineage (NCBI taxonomy): Eukaryota > Metazoa > Arthropoda > Insecta > Odonata > Coenagrionidae > Pyrrhosoma > Pyrrhosoma nymphula. The sequence continues at coordinate 136,777,236 of OY754333.1, read as the reverse complement.
TAGTCGTCAAATGTGTCGCTAGATGGCGCACTGTGTCTCGTTTCGATCCGTTGAACGGTTTGCGCGGAATAAAATCAGTCAGGTCTTTTTTTGATCACACCTTGTAGTCTCATGTTGTACGGCGGAGTACATTGGTCACGGATCACTCCACCTTTACCCATCATCAAAACATTATGGACTGCTCGTATATTGCAACGAGGTGCTCTTTACATTTTCAACGTACTCATAGAAATTCTTAGTTTAAATTCGAGACAGTTGAGTTTCCATGCAGTCTTTCTTCCCGTAGTGAGTACATTTCTTTTTTCGCGTTACAGCGCGGCAGAAAAAAGTGGAGAGCAAGGCGGAAATTTGTTTCCACTCGATTAAGAGAGTAATCTTGGTGAAGCAAAGCATTACCCTAGTTACCAGAGAAGGCACAGGTTGACCAACATATTTGGAGCTTTGAGCGCTGACCTGTGTGAGCTGCGATTATAGCTTGTTGCGATACTTGATGAAGCGACTGTACGCTTTCCGATTCTTATGAACGAAACGGGAGGATACCTAGGCGCCGTCCCACGCCCAACCGCTTGGGGTAATTGTGCGTTGGAAGGTAGCGGATGGAATCGCAGATGTGGATACGGTTAGAGGGGGGTTAGAAAAAATGTGCCAAGGGACGGGGCCTAAAGTCTGGGACTAGTCAATGGAGAGAGAGAGAGAGGGAGAAGGAAGGAGAGAGAGAGGGAAGGAGAGAGAGAGGGAGAGAGATAGAGAGTGTGTGTGGGTAGGCGCGGAAATTCCACCTCAGCCACGCGGAATGAAAAAAGGGCCAAATTTGACAAAAAACCTGAGTGATGCTTTCGAGGCAGTGCCCCTGACCTTTTGCCGGGAGTGACGGGAAGCCGTCTGGAGCGCTCGTTCTCAGATGTGTATAAAAGCGCACCCTGCTGCTTCCTTTTATGCTCTATCGATTGCGTCTAGGTTTGGTATTACATTTGGATTTTGGGGTTCTCCAACTGCTGAGGTTACGTCGTACCGCATGACGGAAGACCCTAATCCCTAAGACGTACATAACATCGATACCCGTAGTGAAATTCGGACCTACGACCTTCGGTTTGGTAAACCGGTTCGTTACCAACCTAGCTACCGCAGCAGGCATGGAATTTGGATAGAATTCTTAAATAATTTCTTACGTTCTCTTTTAATTTCCATCAAATATTGAATAAAGTTGTTTATCACTTGTCACTATTGCTTGCAGACATATACATGGAAAGTTTAGAAAAAGGACTGTTTGCTTCTGAGAATCCCTTGCTAAAAATTGTCTGTGCCTGGTATCGATAAGTGGACGATATTCTGTGTGTGTGGTCGGGGTCTGCGAGGCAGCTCGACACCTTCTTACAACTCTTAAATTCCCTGGACAAATCGATACAATTCACCACGGAGAAAGAAAATAATAGGTCTTTCAACTTTCTGGACTTAAAAATTTCCAGGGAATGTGATAAATTTAATTTTTCCATTTTTATAAAAGTTACCTACACAGACCAAGTAATCCATACCACATCTACTAGGTAACCTAGTAGGCATCATTTTACTCAAAAACTGTCTGCCTTTCAATCTATGCTCCACCGATTACTAGCAATCCCCGTGTCTGAAGCTAGTATTAAAAAAGAGTTAAGCATCATAAAGCAAATATCCATTAGCAATGGCTATCAAGCGCATTTGGTTTCATAAACTGTATCAGAAAAAATTGGAAATAATTGCTATCCAAACCATTTATGGAACTACCCCCCTTTGGTGGGTATTTATTTAATATATATAGTATAGACAGAATGTTAATGGTGGGTAGATTTATTTATTCATCTTTGGCACATTTACATGTAATAGATGTCGTCATTGAGTGCTTCTAAAGCATAAAATATGTATACTAACAATCACTCAAACATACATTAGACCTTAGAATGTTAAGCAAGAGAAATCAAGGTGACCCTTCAGATAAATGGAGGAAGATACTTTACTTAAATTTATGATTCAAAAGGGTGCTTATCTTAAACTGAGGAATTTAATGTGGATCTAGGCCGCTTTTAAGATTTAGTGCATCATACCAAGCCTTGTCATGCATAGAAAAATGCAGAAACGCTGAAAAGAAAACAGAAAGATTTAGGTCGGAGTGAAGAACCCAGCTTCGGCCGTGATTGTTATGCTTGTCCCAGGAGTAATGTCTTAGTTAATGAAGGTGAAATAAAACCTAAGCAGTACAAGCACCTCCAAGCGTAAGTCTACCATCAATACCTGGGACTCGTTGAAATAAAATTGATTACAAGGGTACATGCTGAAGAGGACTATTTTTTAGCACGGAAATAGAGAAATTAATGGTAATAATTTCGTATGCATGGGTAGCAATTTGGGTAGGGGCGACCTAAGCGCTGGAGACGTTTTAGCGACAGTGACAGGATGGAGTAGAGTCGGCGATAATGCACTCAACGGCTTTGTATGATTGCGCACACTTACCTCATGCGAACGTTAATACGGAAGGAGCAAGGTTGCGGCATGGAGTTCAGCATTTTCGTATGGAGGGATTCCCTCCGTACGAATTCCTTCGGACGTGCTTTAATTTCGGGTTCCCGCGTGCTGCCTGTTACCTCCTCTTCACGACGTCAGCACTTCTCGAGTCGTTTATATTTTTCTTCCGCTGATTGTCGCGTAGTTTCAGGTTGACATTCATGGAAGCATTGGGGTCGAATGAATTAAAAGTTTCTGGGCGACATTTCATTAGCCTCGCCGATGTCAGACCAAACCGATTGTGAGTCTAATTTGGTAGTAATTCGATTTTAAGGTCTCACGATTTTCATTGAAACTTTCTTCAGTTGTAGAAAAACTTGGTGGCAGTTGCCTCCAGGAATCGTAATGTCAGAGGAAGTATCCTGTGGAAGGGGTTGGCAAGGGATCGGAGGAGAGATCACACTGTAGACAACTCTGCCAATATAACTGAGCTTAACCTGGGAGGCCGGAGAATTGTAAGCAGTTCATTACACGACCGTGTTCACGTTCGGATAAAAGCTCCATCCAAATACGCTATATTTCCTTGCTGAGGAAAACCAACTTTGTTATTTCCACAAACTTTATTCCGCTGGCACGACGCGCGTTTCACCACACCGTGGCATATTCATGTGCATTTAGCGGTAGGATGGGTGGGAATATATAGACAGTGTTCTAGCCGGGGAAGGGAGTGCGCGGCGAGTGAGGAAGTTGAGGGGGGAGGATTTCCGTTGGGTTTTTAAAAAGCATAGTAAGGAGGGTGTGGATTTCTGGGAATACTGCTAAAGGATACTTTAAAGGTGACTCCGATGGCTGGGGAGAAGGGGGCGTGTGAATATGATTTTGGCAGGGGGACCGTGGAGTTACAGGGGGGAGGAGAGGTGCATGGTGCTGGAGGATCTTGAGCCCAAGCGCTTTAAAAATGCCCTGACCACCTTCTTGCAGAGGAAATGTCCAATCGACTCCAACGAACAAAATATAATACACACATCCTTCAAAAATCACCGTCATTACAGCGTCATACCAAACATTTTACACAAACAAGCAAAAACCAATTCCTCTCTCTAACCAACAAAACTGTTCAAAGTTTAAATGGCCTAATTGTAATATATACTACTAATAGTTTATATTTCGATTAGGCCATCCTTCGGAAAATAGCCTTCTGCTTAACTGCCACCATGCTTCGATATACCTGTAACTATGCATATCACTAGGTTCAAGGACGTTTAACTCCGAACATTCAGATTCACCGACGTACCATATAATACACTTGTGTCGCCAATCACTACATATGACCCGCATAATATCCAACCGTAACTCTTGGTACTTCCTACCCTCCTTCTTAGCTTCCAAACCTCTTGCTCTTCTTGTAGCTCTTCCGCAGCATTCTCCCCTCCACCACTTACTTAAACCCTTACACCTCATTACTCTCTCGAATGATTTCTTCTGACTTCGTACTACTTCTCCCACTTACCTGCTTTCTTCCTCCACCGTGTTCAAATACTCTTTTTTTCATCTTAACTCCGTAAAATACATATCCTTTCCATCGTCCTACAAACCCACATCTCGGAGACATCCAACCTTCGCACATTCACTTTCCTCACCTGGCGGGTGCAATGGGGAGCATGCACTACTTTTTACTTTTATTTACTTATATTTTTATTTAATTTATTTACTAATACTCTTTGTAAGTGACCACTTATTCTTAAATATATAGTTGTTATAATTTGTAGTTTCAGGCGTGAATTGATGGGATCGATTCATGTTAGAATGAAAAACTGTAACTTTGTGTATGTGGAATTAAAAAGTTACAGTTTTCCATTATAACTTAAAAATACAGGAAATTTCTCGTTAAGAACTATGGGAGCTTGGCGGCGCGAAAACACTGCGTGTATGAAAATTCGGCGGACGATGTCACGGATCTGTATCCCTAACAGTAATACGACGCAATTTATGGGGGTATTTAGCTAATTTATCCTGATCAGTAGAAAATGATAATTAGAGTTTCATGTATTGAAGGAAATCATCTAGTATGAATAGACGTGAAGGCTCCGTTCTCAGGTTACCATCGTGTGCATTACTGATTTCAGATAACAGTTTTGCTATCGTTGCAGCTGGCGTCATCAGGTCGAATGTTTAAGGAGCACGTTGAGAGGCTAGTGGACGTGAATGCTTGTTACTAAAGGCCTCTTAAAGATGCTGAAATAGCACGAATGAGAGAGTAGAAGGAATGGAAATCTTGGCTGTATAATTGGTAAAGTTTACTAATAGTTTTGAAGGGTTTTAGGTTAAAAAAAAACATTTGGAAATGAAAGTGCTTGAGGTAAGCCAACAATGGTGGAAACTATTGGGATGACTGAGCAATAACTTTGGGGTTCCATGCCAATGATGATTATCTGTATTACTATTGCTGCTAATAAAAATGACCTGTCCGCTAGTGCAGCACTTATGGAATTTTTTATTACTGCTCAGATCAACGCAACTGTTATTTTGAAAATATTCTATAAATATTTCAAATGCTCAAGAAAATGGATACGTTTCCTGAACTCGAGCTAATTTCTCTCTTCCTAGTGTAAAAATGTATGGGTTATCCTATTCCAGGTAACTCTGACTTAATGTACTACGTTTTCACCGTTGCCGGGCGCGTTTAAAGTTACCTACGAGTATTTGTTGCTGTTCTTCTCTTTCCTAAATTAAATAGTCCTGAAGTTTTGGCTTGAATAGGGACCGTTAAAGCGATGCGTTTTCCTGCTCAAAGAGATGCTAAAGATTATCCCCGTGTATTTGATTAAAACTATTCTTGAATTTTTATCTTTATGGGGCATAAATGTCAGGAACAAGAGCGTGAGTTGCTGGCTAAACAATGGTTTATGTCTGCAGTTTCATCGATACCTCAAGGTGAACGCTTGTCCAGCTTAAGCTAACGTGACCTATATATGAGTACATTTACAGTCTCATATGGAAGCGGTGGGTTTATATTTTTTTGCACACCATCTGAATATAATTCCCGCGTTCGTTTCAGTAAACATTCAAAGTTTGCTTGGTGGATTATTTTAGGAAGAAATTATGAGGATTCCAGGTCGTAAAGTTTTATTTATTTTTTGTTTTTGATCGCCCATCCGTAGCTGTCTGCTATTATCGTGAGCTAGGTTGTACAGCGTTCTATGTATTGGAAAATTTTATGACTCTTCAGAACGCCATGTGAGAAAAGTTCTTGACTTTTTAAATTTGTTTTTGATATTTGTGTATACCTCCAATGCTTTATTTGTTAATTTATGGCTATGAACAGTCAGTGATTTATTTTATCTTTATTCTTTTTATATTGAAATTCGTGGATTCCATCTATACCTTTACGTGCACCATCTGACTGCATTCATACAGGGCAGCTGCTTACCGATTGTTAATTCTACATCAAATTGGTACCACTGCACCGATTAGAAATTAAAGACTTTTTAAAGGTTCTGTAGAAATACTACAGAACCTTTAAAAAGTCTTGGTTCTAAGGAGATTACATGCCATGTTATGTGGTCAAGCAAATGTCGTTCACTAGAGGAATCGTTCTTTATTGATGTACATATATTAAAGTGGCCATTTTAAATCCATGTTGCAAATGTAGTCCTGCTATATGTATGTATTGTGACTCTTTGTTGATTCAATTCTTGATTTATTGAAGCATTTGCACCGTATCGCAGATTTCTTCTCTTTTCCATCTGCTGTAATGGACCATAAACAATTATATAAGCCTTGAAGCAATCCATAGAAAAAGCAACAACAGAAATAGGGGTTCCTAATTTTCAGAAAACAAGGTAGCATGTTACCGGTTGTAATTTTGAATCTTCCATCGATAGAAGAATTATGTATTGCATCTATACGGAAAAAGTAGGCGTCGGAAATCTTGAATTCGACAGAAAAATTCAAGTCTGGTGTATGAGTTTTTTCATTCATTGTCGGAAACAGGCTCCAATACTAATACAATTGTATTATTTAGAAACAGTGACATTATTTATTCATTAGCTCTTTTAACACTTTTTTCCATTTTCAGGTGAGTTCACGATATTGATCTGGGTAGCCGAGACCTGAAATTGGCCCTGACCAGTAAGTGATATAAATTTAGTTTTCCTTCTTGTCTCTAATTCCACTGCCGTATTCCTCTGCTTGTAATGAAGCATATAAATGGCAATTTTTCCTGCTTGTAACTGTAATTACTATACAGTGAGTCAGCTTCCATCATCGTCGTCCATTAGTGCGCCTTACCAATGCTCCCTAGGCGACCTTTTCAGTTTCGCTTGCTCTGCGTCAAGGATGCAATCGAAATCATATTAAACTCCAGCTTTAAATTATGAATAAAATCGAGGGGGTCTAACGTCTTCATTCACTGTAGCCCATCGTGATTCATTTAAAAATACTTCGGTTTCCAGGACTCAGCTGTAGCCCAAATATCGTCCTTTCAGCTCTTAAATCACCATTTTCTTTTATGTGGCCAATTTTTAAAAGCTTTATTTTCTCCAATTCTTAGTGAATTAGACCAACAATAATACTTACCTATCGTTAGGCTGTATTTTATGCTTGATGGTGTATATTGATGGTTAGGTGTGGTTGGGCAAGATATCCAATTGATTTCCTGTGTGGAAATGTCTTGTTATACCTTTTATCCGTATTCTGGGTGGTATAAGTACGCTCTCATATGATGCATGTGTCAGCTGTTCGACAGCCACATGCGGCCTAAATTACTCGAATCGATATTTAACTTCACTCTGAAGTATAGGATTCCTCATCAATTGGTTGAAGCTAATCAAACATTTTAAAACCAGGCCTCAATATGCTATCAGCCTCGTAAACCTAGGTGTATGCCATCATTCCTGCGCTTAAGGGGGTTGCTATGTACACGAAGGCTTTCTAAAACGCTCAGGAGATTCCTCGGCAAATAGCGCCTCCGGGAAACACGAAAAAAAATTAATGGCTCATATCTACCCTTACTTTTCCTTAGTTCTCTCCTTCCTGAGACGATAAAAAAATGGTGACGGTAAAGTAAATTTTTCGGGTCATTCGGGTGACCTTCCGCGAATTCCTCTTTCTTCGAAAAAAAAATATCCATATGTTTATGTGGATGTGTGTGCACGCCGACTCTTTCATTCGCCGACTCGTCAGACTCCCACCCGCGCCTAAGAGCGCATAAAATTCTAATTTATATATTTTGATAAAGCATCGAGTAGGCAGGGTAGCTATAATACAGACTACCTATCCCGGAGGTCGGGGTTCAAATTCCGGCAGTGGTGACGACTTGCCGGTGATATCTCGATCCATATCTTGATGCCACGTGGAGAGCACTTTATGTGCAATACTCGTTTTATACACTCTATGTCCGTCGGGGGGGGGGGGGGGGGGGGGGTGCTTAACCCTGGCCCTGTTGATCCCTTTCGACGAGATGTAACTAATGATAATGCCAGGATTCTTCCAATCCTTCCTCCGTTCCCAAAGAATGCGACCCTATCCAATCTTTCCACCTGTCCTCGAAAGCGCAAGTGACTACCGCACTCTTGTCTCCTCCGCAAGTCAACAACCAACCAAATTAATAAATAAGAATTGTTAGTATCGCTCTAGTTTATTTGTACCCCCGTAAACTATTTCGGTGTAGCTACATCATTGTAAAAGAGTTTCAGGAAAAACTTGACTTTCGGTTCTCCAATTTCTATGGTTATATTGCTTCGTCTGTCTCAAGACGTTGACACTGAGACAATTGCTTGATCCATGCCTGGGGCTGTATTTCAACCTACTGGTTGAATTTGGGTTTCACTGCTCTCACATACCATGCAGGCCGTAGAAAAATGTTTTCACTCCTTTAGAAAATGTCCATCTGAAAATGCGAGTCTAAAAAGTCAGCCAATTATATAGATTTATTGTTGAAATAGATGTTGTAGAATCTGATAATGGGAGTGTTTTATGTAAGGCACCCACCACAGCTGATGTTACTCTCTCCTAAGAAATGAGGTATATAGGTTTGCTTTAGCACTCATAGGGGAAATGGTCAAGTTTTGAGTTTCCGAGACGTCATCCTGAATGAAAGATTGCTTAAAAAGTCGCTAATATTCTAATCTTTCAACTTGTTCTGACACTAGCGGTATAACTTTAAAGCAGATATCTCAATAGCTTCAACAAAGCTGAAGTAGATGTCAGCACCCTATTCCTAATCCTACTCGGTAAACTTCGCTTTTAGTCCTTTTTTTCTTTTTGTAACTTTCACATGGATGACAGGTGGCGCAGGTGTTTCGGATGCCAAGACTTCAGGGAGGTGGCGTCGAGTGAACTTCAGCCATCTCGCCAAGGCAAGGATTTTTTCGAAAGTAAAAATGTGACATTTGGGTGAAATTTCGGGGTTTAGGATCCTCTATCTATCTAGAGAGAACAATGATGATAGCGAAGATGGAACATCCTATAAGAGCGCGGCATCGTCTATGGACCAAACCTCTCCTCTCAACGCTTTATTACCCTTCGGTGGATTTGCGTAGATATTGTCACCATTCTTTCCCGCTAGGCAGATAAAGGACTCCCCGGAATATGAAAACTTAGGTAGTGATTGATTTTTTCGTGAAAGAGAGTTTCGCGGTTGGTGTCACAGAAATGCGGATTGAAGCGATGTGCCGACATTTTCCAAGGGAATATCTTTTTAAAGAGTCGGTAGTAGCAGCGTTTGCTTAAATGATAGAGAGAAAATTAAAGGGGTACAAGATAGAATAAGAGAAGGACGTATCTACGGCCGTAAAATTAATGGAATGAATAGCCTTAATCTTAATAAGGCACGACCGGTGACGAAGCCAGGTTTAAATATGAGGTGCACAAAATAGGAAATAAAATTTTACCGAGATGAGGAAAAAAGGATAGCGGAATAAAAAAATAAAAAATTGACAAGGAGAAATTACTCACACTCACACACCTATTAATCCCTAAAATGCAAGTTTAAAAAGGGTGAACAGTAAAATACACACTCTCAAACACTCGAGTGTGTCGTGGAACAGTAACCCTCGTTAATCTCAGACACACGTTCACACTCGGGGTTTTGAAGGATCTCTCCTCTGCCTGTGACCCTTCACGCGCACTCGCACAGTGAAAATATAACACGGAAACGAGTAATAAGGTGAAGCGGAAAAGTGCCTAAGGTCAAAACCTGACTATGGGTGTTTCACCTGTCAAGCAGGCCTCTTCAGAGGAGAATCAAGGTAGCATATCTATAGTCTTACTTAAAAGGCGCCTTCGCTATCTATGTAGACCTGCTAGTGCATGGCGTAGTATGTTGGATGAGATGTATGTGTAAAGATGGCTAATTTGGTGGTTATTTTAAGAGGCAACCGACAGCGGAGGTCATCGCCATTCAGGTTAAGCGGTTAAGACGATAAGGAAAGTATTACTTGGGGAATCGAGGAAGGTGGAGAGAAACCCGGAATTGACATCAGCCTACTCTTAGTACAAGGCGCAAAAGGGTCCAAAGTTTAACGTCCCATTCCGAGAACGGAGAACTGCCCTTGAAGTGTCATCCATGTAGTGGTTAATCCACTACACCTGTCCGATTCTCGCAAAGGCGGATTACTTCCCTTAAAACTTCCATAACTTTTGAGGTCCCACAAATACCTAAATATAAACTCATTTCCCTCCATGACGGTGGGGATATTTTTTAAAATTAAAACATTGATACTACCATTTTAAAGATCATCACTTGTGAATACGACTACCGTTGATGAGATGACCTAGTGAAATTTCTTGATAGGTACTACCGGTTTCCAGGCGAAGCCGTCATGTTCGGGTGCAAATTACTTATCTCCCGTCCAGAGGAATACTTTATACACACTAAAAATGTCATACTTTTAAGAGCTTGTGTGTGCGTGTGCAGGCGTTTATGTCTCTGTGAAAATTTAATATTGTTGTAGAGTATAACATTCTTGGAATTATGCTAAAATGTTAAGCCACGTGTGCGGTGAGTTTTCATTTGTTTTTGTTTACTAAATAATATCTTTGGCAATGATTTATAAATTGTTTTGGATATTTTTTTATATTAGCCCTAAATTTGCATCAACTGCGAATGGAGTTCGCTGGTAATCCAAGTGACTAATCATTAATTAATGCTATTGAAGAACGCGAAAGAGTGACCAAAAGTGGCGATGAAAATTATTCTACTCTGACCTCCATCTATTATTTCCTGAAAACATGTTTATTGCTTCATAAAGCTCTTATTTATCGTTGTTCGTTGAGTAAAAATATTTTCTTGTAATATTTCTCTCGCCATTTCAGCTCCGTTAGAAATGCAGTTTTTTCATCGGTTGCAGTCGAATTTATAAATGCGCACCTTTTGGAGTTCTCAATCAACGTTCGTTCTCTGCGCGTTAATTTATTGAATACATGAATTATGGCCAGTTTGATACGCCGACCTTTGACCTTCAGTCAAAGACCTTCAGACCTTTACGTCAGTGTATACTTTGGGTTTCCTGTCGCGATATTGGTTTCATAAGGCTTTCCAATATCTGCTCGTCGGTCCTCTTCATCAAGAGAACTCAATCACATATATCTAGTAGTAACTCGGTGAAAAAAGTTCGAATGAGTAAGTTTTCCGGGCTGATATTCCGTGGGGAAAAAGGTTTTGACTTTTATCTTCCCAGCCTCACGTTACTACCTTCGACGTAACTTTCACCTTTCCCATTAGTCTGGTGAGCGTCGCTGTACTTATCTCTACAGGCCTCTTCATCATTGTACAAAGAATGGCTGCCCTGCTACTCTCGGTTAATGAATATTGATGCGTCACATGCCGCAACCATGTCACAGCATCATCATTGGAATGTGTTGCGCCTGATAGTCTTTACTTAATGAAGTGCACTACCTCGCTCCCTTCGATCGGATCCTCTAGTTATCGGCAGGTGCTTTATGTTGAGTCAGGTCGCTTCGTCAAGCATCAGTTTTACATGTGAAACCCACCATTCGCAACCCTACCTGCCTAAATGGTCTGCTTGCAAACTCTTTCATTATTGACATACGTGACATGAAAAAATATGATTGATGTGGTTACAGGTTTAATATATCTTTGAAGTGATATATTAAATCAGGACCCGGACTAACGGTGAAATATTATTCTTATTTGATAATTTTAAATGTTTCCCAGCTAATTTCCGTGTAAAGTGCATTGAATATCTTATGGAGCGCATATGCAAAATTAGAATAACTACATCAAAAACCGTCCGAATATGGTAGAGAAAAAATGAACTACTTCTGCAGCCTCACGTAGGCAGAGTTAAGGAAAACGATTTCCTTTCGTTTATTTTTAATGCTGCGCCAAAATAGTCAGTTGTCGTCGTTGATTGCTATTGCGTCGTTGAATATGTTATTTATTTTGCTAAATTGTATTGCGTTCATACTGCATTTTAACGTCTTAGATCGTAAGCTCTTGCGCTTCTTTTACCTTGGATTTACGCTCGGCAAATGTAGAACTTAAAAAGTTATTTTACCATCGATTCGTTTAGAATAATTGTTGATTGCCAGCTTCTACGCCACTAAAACTACCTCGCTAGGTCATTTTTTAATGAGTGATAAATTACTCTGAAAATAGTTCTATCTCGAAACATTTCCTTTAATATATATAATGTGTAATGGACTCTTAACGGCCTCCGCGAATCTTGTCTCAACTGCATGTACCATCTTGCCAAATCATCTTGCCGAAACGTCTACAAATTGACAAATTAATTCTTCATCCTTCAGCGATGAGGCAGGATGGAATACGTTTTGTGCATTTTACATGGATTTGAATTCATATTGAGCTGATAATGATCCGTCGTATTTTGTGTTTTTGGCTCAATAGAAATGTTTCATTAAGTGAAGTTTAAGTTAAAGAAAGATGTTTGTTTTTTCTTCGCATAACTACCACGGCCAGATTAGTTACATCCATCAGTCTTCCTTAACCGCTTATTATTCAACTACCCTTAAGCTATACAAATGCTGTCGATTCTAAAATATTTCAAAATTTATTTGGCCAAGAAATTATGGACCAGGATAGATAAATTAAGCCGAAATATGAGTGACGTAAGTTATATTCATGGACAATCAGTATTAACTTCTGGACGCCAGTAATTGACGCAATCCCTCGTCGAACGACGGTGGAGCAATTAAATTTTGAATCAGTTAGTTTTAAATTTAGTGAATTTCATTTTTCATCGATTTATATATTTGATATGACATTAGAGAATGGAAAATGGTTTTTATGGAAATTACGAGCCGCCTTTTAAATAACTACTCCCACATTTATTGCGTTGATATCTACTTATGGAGAATGCTTGCATCGCACCCCATTCAGTATATTTTTTCTATTTATTAGTTTCAGAATGAGAGAGAAAATCATTAGTCTTTAAAATATATCAGTTGCTGTTCATTATCATATCTTTATTTCCTGCGGTGGGGTGGAAATGCGCATCGCTCTCTTGAAAGCATGTCATAAATATTAATGAGGTTCCGCAAGGACACGGCTGATGCAATAAATTTTTATTCACTTTCCCTAAAATTGAGTCGACGAGCTCGTGGAGGTCGTGGGAAGCATTAATATATAGACGTTTTACGACTCGAATGAGCTTTGCTCTGATCCGTGGAAATGGTGCTCCCATAAAAAAGTTCTCTCCCAGGCCCTCCGTTAAACGGCTAGACGAATTCGGCGACGCATCGGTTGCGAAATGCGATGTTCTTCGTGCATCGAAATGCCTTACGGCGTCACGAGAAAATGCTAAGCTGATGCTCCAGGGTCAAAATTCGAGACAAAAAATTTGATCGAACGGGTTTAAATGGCAGAGTTTTATGAAAATGCAATTTGATTCCAAGCCACTATTAAATCTTTTTATGAAATTCTTGGAAAAAAATTACCTTGTATTTACAAACCTGCCTTTAAACACGGCACTCATCAAATGTTTTGCCGAACATTTTTGACCGTGGGGCATCGGATTTAGAGGACGCTAAGTGATGCAGGTAAATGTAATAATGAGTGAAGTGTGATTTCTTGCGATATCGTGAGGTGAATACCGCTATGCCATGTAAAAGAGCCATCTAATGGTTCTATTTTACTAGGTGCTACAAGGACTTGTGGTTGGGGGTGCTAGGAAGTTCAACCATTTTTTGGTATTTGTGAGTGAAAACTGTGCTAAATATTTCAATAATAATTCATTTGAATTTATGGATGCCTTGTTGTGGCTCGATCCATTACTTAACTTCAACTTCCTCTTTTATTTTGCCTCAACTTCCAAGGCAAAGAGACAAAACTCATGTCAGGATTAGTGGTGTGGTGGATGTGTATCTGACTACGAAATCAAAGGTTCCGGGATTACATTTCATGTGGGCGAATTTTTTTCTGTTGCCGATATTATCGCACGCCAATTCAAATTAAATTTCCCAAATGCATTTTTTTAATTGCATTAACTGAAGCCTTGTAAATTTATTTTTAAGTGCTTTTGAAATGCATCTTCGAAATGCGTTTTCCTCAAAGTCTATTTTTAATAACTATTTTTAAATGTATTTTCTTCAAATGGGTCTTCTATGTTCACGATTTGTGGGAAGATAGAAATGGAATTCTAACCATACACCCCTCTATCAGTTTTATATTTATGTTTGCTTTCCAATCTTAATTTCCATTTAGGTAGCCTTTTATCGTATGTATCGTATGTGTTGGAAGAACTCTTTTCTCCTCTTCCTTTTTATGAGTCTGATATTTGCTTTATATATTCTTCTTTGGCGGGACTTCGATCCTATTTCATCCAATACCTCAGTGAAACATTGGTTATTTCGTAGAATAACATCTATAGTGATGCTCTTTCACATTACTAATTCCATTATGATTTAGATGTGGTAGAGTTAGATGTGCGCTTTAGTCCATGCACATAACCATGTTGAAGCATTGTATAAGTTGTGGAAGTGTTTAAGTATTTGCGAAACAATTAACTTCGCGATTCGATATCCAATTGAAGATATCGCTCTCCACTACCTCTTAGACGATGCCTCCCTAAACTGACCGACCCCTTCCTTAAGTCACCTCATCATTGCCCTCCGTCGATCCTAAAACTCATCTCGGCCACAAAACCACCACCATAAATCCTGGGATGGCCCTTATTTTGTTTGTTTTTTTCTTTTATACTAAAGTTTAAAATCCCTGGATCTACCCTACAGAAATATACTAAGTTGTGAAGCATGGGCAGAATATTAGAAAGTAACCCACCTGCAACTTTCGTAGCAAAATATTGAATCTGGATAGTCGTGCTTAATAAGTATCATCAGCGAATTTTCATTCGCTTTTGAATGTTCCATGATACTGCCGTAAATATAACTCTTCTACTAAAAATTATGGAAGAATGACTGGTTTAAGTTTAAAGTTTAAGTAAGAAGCGGTAAATCGAAAGTTATCGGCGAATGTGATGAAAGAGGAGGTATATTAGAGTGTTTAGTATCTTAGAAGTATTTAGTTGTAGTAGTTACTAGTGAGCGTGGATGGAGTGATGACTGAATGTAAAAGAACGTAAAGAGGTATGCAATTATAGGGCAGTGTGAAGAAAATTATTGGAATAGAGCCATATTCCTTGGTCTGACACCTATAGTTATGATATTTTCACTGAGTCTACGGCGTGAAGGGTATGCATGTACTTATGCATATTAATCGTATAGGCACTGGAACACCAGGCAACATAGATGACTGCAAGACTAGGTGACAGAACGTCATTAACGAATGTTTGCAATCTGCGCCCTCCATGGGGCGGTTACCTTAAATTACCATATTCTTGTACCTCATTCATTTCCGATCCTCTCAACTAAACCTCATGTCGTATGAGAGCGAATTGGCGCTGGATAAGTACCTGAAGATGACGTTATGTATTGATACCGGAGAAGTGTTTTTTTCTCTGAATAATTTTTGTAAAAGTTGAAAAATATGTATGTATTTTTGTATAGGGCAAAAAATATAAAATACGTATGCCTAAGTGCAGCGTACGCAAGCTATTTTGAGCATTGTCGTATTTTAGGCTGGTTTAGCGAGAATGCGATAAATTGGCAGAGAGTGATTGGTAGTTTTCTCTAAATCAGCAGAATCAGTTGACTTAACTAAAAAGTGAAAGATATCGATGTTTGAATAGCGCCCTACTAAAGGTGCTCCCTTGCATTACTCTTGAATTACCGAACCGAATTCCTTCGGAATTTTATTAGTAGAGTTAGTCTACCGATAGAGGGAGGTTTAAATGTATACAAGATTACAAGATTATACTCATAGTTCAAATAACATCGGAATTTTTTCATTAATCTTTCCTATTAGATATATGTAGTGGCCAGAGTACTGGCTTCAATCCAGCGGGTGCGGGGTCGATGGAAAGAGATTTTTCAGTGGAATCTCGATCCCTACTTAGGTACCAAGTAAAGAACACTCGAAGCACAGTAACTACTCCGTCCGTCGGATGGGGCGTTAAACTGTAATCATTCCTTCCCTTTCCCGTCTGTCATTTATGGTAGCCTAATACCAAAACCGGGTTTCTCTCCATCCCAAATTATCCTCCCCTCACCAACCTGTCCATCTGTCCTAAATGGCGCATGTGACCTCTGTTATTGGCTACCACTTTAACTAACCTACCAGCCAACCTTTCCTACAAGTCCGTACAAGTCGAAGAAGCATCTACAGCATCTGGCTTGCGGAGAAACTTCGTTTATGAATGTGCTACTAAGGTTGGAATTAATGATTGTTGGATATGCTTGCTCATTCATACGTAGATATTCCTGGGCCAATTTGGGGTCATCGAAGAATATCTGGTGGCCGACCCTACCTAAAAGCGTAAATAAATACTCGGATCGGTCGTGGAATTGACCTCCGCTAGCCATATATTTCCTCTACCTCATTACACTATGTTTCACCCGGTTCTTTCCTTCTTCGTGCCCTCGGAGTCCTTATTCCTTTCCCTTCTTCCGGCCTTTTCAGCCTCCAATCGCCTTCCCCCACCTTATTCGCCCACTCGTACCCGTCACGTCCTACCAACTCTCCGAGGAAGTGCGGATCCTTGACCGCCCCGGCCGGCGATTTGTTTTCTTCGTTCTATCCTTTTTTTATTTGGTCCTCTTCTCTTTACTTTGCCCCTGGTTCTAATCCGCTCCCTTTCCTCCACTGCCTATCCTTCACTAGTAGTGCTGCGCCCTCGAAACGAGAGTGGCTGACCCTAGCCGATAATCACAAAAATGTGCTCTTTTGATTTTATTTGCTGTTTTATCAGCAGAAGAAATGTCCGGCTTCACAGCTAGGGTCTTGCGCTGCAGTGGTGTTTACGAATTAAAATAGTTCAAGCGATATTTTATTCTAGTCAGACAGAGGTCATTTTCGATTTGTCATCTTTAAGCAGTTGTAGGAAGATAGAAATAAATTTAGTAATATTACGTTACGAAATTTATTTTTACATAAGAAAACGTTTTTACGACTGAAATTCTCAGAAATTAAAGGAATAAATATGTATAATTAAGGCTTTATTTGCTTAGCGCCGAATGCTGAAAACGACTGCACTCCCTAAGGTTATTTTATATCCATAATAAGGTTATTTTATATCCATAAAAAGCTCTAAGAAATGTAATAAAATTTATTTATTCATTACTAGTGAAGCATTTTAACTACACACATTTCTGTTACAGTCACATTACTGTATATTACTGTTACAGTTACATTTCTGATGCGATGCAAGCGTCAGCCATTCTTTATTCTTTAAAAAATGCATCTCTAGAGTGGTACAAATACTTCATTTTTTGGCTAATATCCAGAAAAGTAGTGAAGTAAGTGGTTGATATATTTTGGTATCATAAGGGGGATGAGGTATTTTTCTTTCGGATTTTAAGGACAAATTCGTTGAATGTTGTTTGTAATGTTAGTTCGCTTGAACTGCCTTGTGGCGGAAATATAAAAGTCCAACTACAAACCTTGTTGCCAACTAAATGTATTAAATACTACTGCTATGATAATAAATATAAACCTAAACCTTTTATGTATAGTCCTTTAGTTGGTTACGAAACACTGACAATCTGGAGGAACTAGTGGTATCCCAAATGTAATATTTCCACATGTAATATGTGAAAAAATGCGCAGTAGCCCTTACGCAGAGTAGATCAGAAATATTTTTTATAATTGGTTGTTTCAATTTCCCTCGAGTAACTGATAACCAATTGTGAACAACTGCTGTTCAACAATCTTGCCCTGACATAATCTGATGTTTCTGGCGTGATGGAGTGGAAACGGATCATAACTGCAATTAATGAAATAAGAGCAATTTCCACAAATATGACATTTATTGCACGACCGGTTTCGCTTTTTTCGACCTGAAGATGCTGTAAAAAGCGAAACCGGTTGTTCAATAAATGTCATACTTGTGGAAATTGCTCTTTTTTCATTATTTGCAGTAATCTTGCCCTAGTTAAAATAGGGGATCTTCGTCCGGTAACCGATCGGTATGCCAGTCATTTTACGTCATAATATCGTTACATTTCGTACCGCTCTAAACTTAACCTCTGATACCAAAATAATCCCAAAATTTTCCGGCAATTTCTCCCAGCCTCTCTCACGCCCTTACTCCCCTTTAAGCCACTTCTCTCTTCTTCCACCGCCCACCAATCCGGACGTGTGCCCTTTACAGTGCCTTTCCCCCCTCTCTCTCCCTGTTCTCTCTCTTTCTCAGCTCTTCGACGCACCGGAATAAGTGGCCCACCTTTCTCGCTCTCGACTTCTGCGCAACCGCTCCTTCCTTCCGTCATGCATTATAAACCTACGTTATAGGCTTCTACATCGGTATTCAGATGTTGCTTTAAATCTGGGTGGCTTGTAAACTGCCAACCGGTTAAAGCAAATGGTACTGGTGAATGAAAAAAGCGTTCTCTTTCCGTTGAGTTATTTTGAAAAGTCACCGACAACTGTCGTGAATTGCATTAATGCGGATCTGGGGGTGTGATAGTAAGGGAATGGAAGGAAGGGAGGAGACAAACACGTAGTCGGCGTTAGCCTAGTATCAACGAAAGTCGGCTAGGGTCCACATTTTAACGTCCCGTCCAACATACTGAGTACTACACTCGAAGTGCTCTCCACGTAGCACCCATTTAGGATAGGGATTCTACTGAAGAAAAAATTTACACCTTTATCGGCGTTCGAACCCAGGATTTTTTTCAAGTTTTGGTTCTCGTTGAACAAATTTTCTGCCTAATCACGATATCAGAATTTTGCAATACCTCGCTACTAACCTTTTCAGATAATAAGTGCGTATTAAAAAAAGGGGTCGATTTTACGTCTGCTAAATAAGAAGCTTTATGATTGCGTAATGATGCATCATTTCTACGCGGATAATGAACCGTTTTAGGATGCATATTTTTGTAGGACTTCATTTTGTATTGGATTGAAGGCATCTCCACGTCCCATTGTTTTGGTAACCGGGGTAATTGCCATGTATTTTTAAGGTTGAAGGCGTCGGTGCAATCAAATTGGAAATTTTATCGATTTTGACGTAATTCTTGTTCCAGAAAAAATATAAGAGGAAATTTCGATGACCTGAATTTCAAATTTGTTGCCTCTACGTTTAAAATTCGTTGCGATTTCCTGGGATAACCTCTATTCAATGAATGAAGCGATGTGCTGCATATTGGTGGTACTGGTTGGTATACAGTTGAATTTACTTTGTATATACTTATTATTTCCAAGCTGAGTGAATTTCCGGGATTCAGATCGTTTTGGAAACCGTCTGTCGGCACTCGGTAGGAAACTGACGTCTCTTAATTTTTTAACGTGTTCGAATTACGTGTGGTCGCATTACTTTGTTGATATTTTATGCCAACATCTGTTTAGCCGGTTTTTGGGTCGAAAACAGTGTTTACTTTGAAATTTGATCTCAGGATTTGAGCCCTCAGATTTATATTTAAATTCATCGTGGTTTTAATAAGAAAATGAGCTTAAATTTTACATCAACGTATTTAATCGTATATTTTTCTCATTGTTAAACCAGCACTTCTTAGGAATTATTTCTCTTTGTCGCTAATTTTTCCGTACTGGTTCAGGAGGAAATATTTTTCAATCGATTAATTTTAGGCGTGACTTGGTGGATCCTACTACTGATCAGTGTGGAATAAGACTTGTTTTTTCCATAAGAACTTATGGAGGGGGTACGTTTGCGTCTAAAATGCGTGTGGAAAAAACTCTGGTGGATTTACTTAGTTAATTGATAAAGTCCTTACGGCTTTATTCCATCATTGTTTTCTTTTTTAAATAATAAACATCTTATCGTTATTTTATATCGTGCGTTTAAGTCGATTTAATATGATTGCTTTTATGACCGCTATTTAGTCATGAACATTACGAAATATCCGTCCTTGGATAAGAAATATGCTAATAAGAATAATGTCCATGTGGTGTGCACAAACAAAGTATTTTGTTGCCCTTCATGGATGACTAGGATAAATTACAAAGCTCTTTATGTACATACTAGGTGCGTTGACTATTGTGTCCCATTGCCTAGCAAACTTGTCTGTTCGGTATACCCGCTACCACCTTTTATCACATCTAAAACGCCTATCTTTTGCACCGCCGTCGCTTATCCCTTCCTGCCTAACATTCTCTCTTCGTTTCATGCATTGGATCGCGAGCCCAAAATTAACATTTATTGCATATGCATCTACATGTGCTTTACGGGACCATTTGACCCTCTGAGCGAATAAACTATCCATATATATGTCCCTCTCTCTTAGTTTCCATACACGGCAGCTCTTCCCCTCCTAGCCCTCTAACCCCTTTTCCCCTCGTACCCTTCAGTTCAGATCTGCGCTTTTGCCACCGTATGGCCCTGGCCGACGACGCCTGTGTTAGCGTCCGCCCTGTCCGAGGGCGCCGGCCGATGAAAGGGGCTGCGTCGTGGGGGCCGTAATGACGACCTCTCTAGGGAATAACACGTGGCCGGTCATCCCGGCCTGGCAAGCCCCCAGGGCCTGTACCGACTGTGCCAGAATATACTGCTCCTCCTCCACCCCCTCAATACTCTATTCCCTTCCTCCGCCCCACCCCAAGCTTTCGTCCTTTTTTCGTATTTCCCTTCCACGTCCAGGGGTCTCTCTCTCCACCCCGATAGAGTTCCCCGCGTCTCCCCTTCAGGCTCGCAGGATACCTACGAACCTCTTTTTCCCCATCCTGTACCCATACCCTCGGAAAACTCTAGAGCCCAAACCCTAGGGTCCGATGGGGAAGTGTGTTTCATTCCCTTCATGGCTCTATCCCTCAGCTCTCCCAATACAGCTCCTCCGTACCTTCTACGTCCTTTTCCCTTTGCCCGTCCATAGGCTTATTCGTGTTTCCCGAGAATGTTCAGTAATACCCGAATCAATAATTTCCTCTTTGTAATTGGTTGGTTACTATTAATAATTTTTTTGGGAGACAAGCGGCGAATAGGGTCACTTTAGTCATTAGGACAGGGGGGTAGGAGACAAGTTGGTAAGGGAGGGATTGTTTAGGAAATGTAGGAAAGATGGAGAGGAACGTGGCGTCCGCATTTTCCTACGTGAAATGAAAAGTACTAAGAGCTTCTCAGTTTACCGCCCTATCCGACGGTTGGAGTGATGAAAAACCTTAGGAGTACTCTTCACAAAGCTCTCAAGGAGGTATCGGGAATCCGCTAAAAACCTGGGCTCTTACGGGTGGGAAGTATGAACTCTAGTTGACAAACTAACCTGCTTTCACTATTTAGCATTCAAAGGCTTAATAAAGGCTTAATTAATGGCTATTATAGTAACTGGCAAACCATAAGAGTTATGGCAGGGACATGTTGATTATTTTAATATTGTTAAAATATGTAAAACTGCAATGCATATAATTTTGTGAATTTAATGCCAATGAATTTTAACTTAATTAATTAATTTTTTTTAAACTGCTATGATAATGAAATGAATAACCATTTTCGTTTTTATACAATTTAAAATGAAATTTTAAAATACAAAAATAAATAAATAAAAAATGTGTAGAATATAAAATACACAATGACGGTATTCAATGCGTAAAAATATTGGAATAATTTCGTGAGGCATAAAATATATTTGAGAAATAAAAAGCTGT
Organism: Pyrrhosoma nymphula; assembly: GCA_963573305.1. Classification (NCBI taxonomy): domain Eukaryota; kingdom Metazoa; phylum Arthropoda; class Insecta; order Odonata; family Coenagrionidae; genus Pyrrhosoma; species Pyrrhosoma nymphula. The sequence continues at coordinate 136,755,626 of OY754333.1, read as the reverse complement.
TAGTTCACTTCAAATCCGTTGTCAGTGGGGATCAAATGGGGGACGTAGCCAGGGCGCGCAGGTAGTTTAGCTGAGCGCCGGAGACGCTCCTGTGAAAGGATGATGCAAATCGGAGTATGAAGGGTCAGAAGGTGCTAAATAAGTAGAGGTCAACCAGAATGCCATAGCTGGTACACTTCTTGTCCTGGCACTTAAGTTGTATATTTAACTGTATGCAATTTAATTAAATAATTAATAATTATATGTAATTTAAGTTGGATAACCAGCATTACCTTCGCTAGGTTTTCGTTTAATTTCTGCTTTACTTAAATTGAAATAATTACTATTATTGGTTCATGGAGCAATTTTCCCGGTTAATACTAGAGGTAGAAAGGGCACGGCACGTGTAAGAGTTCGTTGGATATTCTCTGACTTTCATCACAACCTACCTCTAACCGATAGATTACTGTAATGAAGGAATGAAACTGAAAAATTTCCTCTGGATATTGAGGAACAGTCTGTAAAGAACTTCTACCTGGAAAATACGTATATTACACGTTTGGTCATATTCCATGCGACTCTCTATTCACGGTATCGACCCAGGTCTTCAGAATCCTCTCCAATTCCTCGTCATTTTCTTCGCGGTAAGGTTCAGCGTTTGCCAAGATTTATCTCTCGGTCCTTAGACGTTAGGTCCTCGCCTCAAACCGAGTAAGCTGCCTGGGCCTTGAATGAGTTAGTGGAACTCCCTTGGATGCATGCTTGATGTCTTGACCCGTCGGGGGACTCAGGAATACTTCGAGAAATTGAAAGAGCGTATTACTCCTGATTTAGAAAATTAAATAGGATATAGGTGCCAAGTCTGGAGCGTTAGATTTTTAATTTTAGAGCACAGCTTGAAACTGTTATTTATGTGGGGAAGATGCACATGCGTTGGGTTACATAAATGAAATTAAGTCTAGTTGTAAAGCTTAGGATCAAATGTACAAGAAATCCAGCGCATTTCATTAATGTATTTGTCACTACGCCATTTAGTGTACTAAATAGATAATTGATCATGTCTGATATTATCAAAAGGTAGTGGGTGAACGTCTGTAAAAAATGACCTCATCGTATTTTTCGCTGTCTTTTATTACCGACCATAATTTCGACAGTAATTGCCATAATCAAGGTAGTAAGACAAAGCGGGATGATAACGTCAACAATTCTTTGGTAAGGTTATTAACATAAGGGGTGAGTAGTGATGTAAGTTCAGTTGGTTCACCAGGTTCACACTTGCTGCGTTGATAAATTGTTCTGGAAAGTTCAATTTTTCTTTCTGCTCTGATCATGAACTGTCTTGGTAACAAAAACAAGTAAATGTTTGGAAAAGTTAGAGAAAGAGTCACAGAAACGCTCGTTGTGGGAATTTCCTTCCCACATGAAAACTCTGCCCTCCCGTGATTTCCCTTTCTGTCTTTCCCTCTCCAACTCTTCCTTGTAAATCCTCCCTCTCCGTAGTCGCAGCCTCCTCCTCCACCTCCCTATCTTCTCCTCTTGGTTGAATTCATGCAGCGACGGTCGAGAGTTTTCCTGGTCCTGCCATTCCAAACTCGATGGTCTCTTGAACTAAGGGCCCCCACCGTCGGCCGCCCCGAAGTGTTCTTGTTTCGAAAAGCAGACCACTTTTTCACCTCCTTCCCTATACCTTTTCCGTATGGGCTCACGTGCCCTCAATACGTCGCACAGTGGGCTGAACTCGAAAAAAGCTGGCCAAAATTAAAAGAGTCATTTTTTCAAGCCAGGGAGCTGAAGCTTTGCATAAATACTCTCAAAAGTACCGACTGTGCATGCGATGACGCAAATCATTTCCCTTATAACTCGACAATTAACAATTTGCATGAGGTCAAAGTTTAGAGTTTAAGTTAAAGTCAAATAAAGGTTTAGCAAGGGCTAGATTTTGAAGATTTCGCGAGAAAATGGAGTGTAGACCATTTTTTCGAAATTTGTGCAAATTGACCTCATGCAAATCGTTAATTTTTGAGTTATAAGGGAAATACTTTGCGTAATAGCATGCATAGGTCTTTTGAGAGCATTTATGCAAAGTTTCAGCTTCCTGACTTGAAAAAATCACTTTTTGAATTCTGGCCGGCTTTTTTCGAGTTCAGCCCACTGTGCGTCGTTTTGCGTTTCTTTTTTTTATCCCGTTAGAAAATTAAATCCTGTAGAATTTTTGGCACAGTGAGTGGCACAGGGTGACCATCCCTCCGTCAATTCATGGAAACCGGGTAAACTTCTTGAAATACCTTCCCACTTGAAAAATCCGGGAACTTTGATTTGGACATAATTTTGGATTTCTTCCTCGATTTTCCTGGTCCTTACTGTGACACGGAATATTCCCGGAGTAATTTTGCAAATTGCGAATTTGAGCCTGTATAAGTATTTTGAGAGCATTATACTCTTTCACGTGAAATGATGAAATTATCATTTTGGCCGATATTTGATCACTTTTCCTTGGAAACTGCGCATTTATTTCTTATCATGTGCAAACTTCATAATTTTTTTACGTTTGCATTAAGGTTATCCGCAGATTTTTTCATGTTGGGACAGGCCACCGTGTCATAACGGCATGCACAATGGCAAATCAATTGTATCATAAAAACAGGTTTGAATTTAAAGTTTAGCCTCCTAACTCATATTTATAAAGCATTTTCGTTGTCCTGGTTTTTAGTTTCCCTGTCAAATTTGCTGAAGACGTTTTACTGGATAATTCGTTTTTATGTTCATATTTATTTCGTCTTTTGGATTAGGATTATTGATATTTTTTGTATTGAAACGACGGCTAATGGAAATTTAAGTACAGAAAAAAATATATAGTTGGAGTTGTATATTTTATTTCAATTATTTTTTTTTTTTTAGAATTGATGTCTATTTCACCGAAAGCAGAGATTTATTAAAATAAAGGAAATTTTTTGATGAAGAAATGTCAGAGTAATAGGTATGTACATAGCTAGGGAATAACGTGTCATTTGTCCCTCAATGATGGCAATGTTGCATTTATATCTCAACGGAGGGTTCTTATATCAATATTTTTGAACTTATTTGCCTTGTTTGAGAGATACGAATACGTCTTATTTTTTAATTATTGCTTAAAGTTTATTTTTAATGATAATAAGTAATCATGTCACAATTCCCATTTTTACCCACTTTACATTTTTACCCTTTCTTCCAATCAAATTTGAAAATCAAACAGGAACTCCATCAAGAAAATTAATCCACAAGTGGGTATCGTGAGGGTATAAACACCTCTCTTGATCGCCGGAAAATTAATTCCCGGCTGGTGGATTTAAGGATGATATCGAGATGGAAAAAAACAGGCTTATATTCGAACGACTGACTGTCAAATAAGGACGCGAGCTTCATGGTAATACTGGACTAGTGTTGACAACTCGCCCCAAATTGGACCAGAATTTTAAAATCTCCCGGCTCTCTTATTTAGGCGTTTTCATCTTCCTTAAAATATAAACATACATAAAATTATACATAAAATATTCCTTCATTTTTATCGTTTTCTTCGATTTAAACATTTTTTTCATCAGTTATTTGCAAATGAGCAAAAAATGAGTTTTCACATTTACCTCATCATTCCTTGATTTTAATATCCTCTCCTCTAAAATAATTAATCAAATTTCCTTTTAAAGTAATAAGTTAGAATATATTGGTGTTATGTTTTGCTGCACATCGGCTCTTCCAAAATTACTCAATGTTCAATTATAAATGGGCAACGGCCTGTCACGATGGAAACACCGGTTCCCGATCAGTCACCGAAGTTAAGCATCGTTGGGCTCGGCTCGAGTTTGGAGGGGTGATCCTCCGATTCGACCGAGTGCTGTTGCCCCTGTCTGCACGTGGCAGACAGTAAGTGTGAAATGACCTTAGCCGTCGAAGCACGTTAAAACAAGTTATTACTAACTACTCAATAATAAATGTAAACATATATTGTTTATAATACAGACCAACATGTAGAAATTCCATTAAAAACGTCAATTACCTTGGCGAAACTTCTTGTTCTTCCAAGTAAATAACCATATCAAAATATTGTCCAAAGAATCATAATCTGATGTTTTAATTTTCTTGACAAACATATACCACTATTTGCTGCATGTGTATTTCAATTTGTTTATTTTTTTATGTTGAAGTTTAATTTATACGTACACCTGTTAATTATTGCGAAATACACAATCCACGCGGCAGCTGTAAATATGTTTATATTATTATCCCGGAATTTCGTACTCAGGGAACGGATAATTCCTGGAATAAAGTCTTCATGAGTTGGCAATTCGAGGAGGAGCATATGAACAGCTGGGATGGGGGCGGTGGCTCGAATTGGCGGTGAAATGAACGCTCTCCTTTCGTCTTGCGGTTCCTTCTCTTTATTAACGTCGAAATAACAAACCTTCGCCGGTGGAATCCGAAAGCGACGGGCGGGAGGTGCCAAAGGTCGGGACTCCTTCCGGCCGTGTGAGGTCATTCTCTCTGATAATATGGAGGGCAAATTCTGCCTAGGGAAAAATATTCGACCTGGGCTCACGCGAGGTCCCGACGGAGAGGTCGGAGGTCAGCGGTGCGGAATGGGGGAAGGGGATGGGGTGGGGATGCTCCCCCTCCCCCCAGGGAATCTCTGGAGTTATTGGGGGAGGAGAATGGGAATCAACGTAATGAGACCGCGTTTATTAGTTGATGGGATTAGAATAATTGCTCCGGTATGAATGTGTGCATCCAGTAATGAAGGTTAATACCTAAAATTGAAAATGCATACAAGATTTTTGAAAAAAATCAAATCCGAGAGAATAACAATTTGCTAACCTTGGTGAAAATAATAAAAGTATTGCACAGTTTAATTAAGGAAAACATAGAATCAGTATTAACTCCGCTGAAGATAAAAAGATGTTGAACACGGCCCGGTTATTATTCATTTCTATTTACATTACCTTTATTATTTAATAAATTGTAGAACGTGCTTTATGTCATCATTAACTCGGCACACACATGATTTATGATTTTGAACACGGCCTAGATTTTGACACAGAAGAAAGAGGAAGCCTCGGCTGTGTTCAGTTGATATTATCTTTTCGAAATTTACATGCTAATTGTTACCATCATTCCTTTATGGATGAATTTCTCAAACAGGGCCCTAAAAGAGCTCGTAAAGCTGAATTAATGAGTTAATCGAAAACAATTTTCTTCTGTGCAGTTTTTTATTGAGTTAAATGAAATCCCAAAGACTAATTTACTAATAAATTCATTTTAAATGAAAGCAGTCACTCTATGTGAACCTACTATGAATTATCTTGGTGGATGATCGGATTCTAAGTAAATTTTGGGCATTAGGTAACTGTTGGTGTTAATTTTCATAGGTGATTATATACTGTAAGGAATTTGTGAACATTGCTGGAAGTTTAGATATCAAACTCCATAAAGGGATGTGTAGGAGAATGGCTATTCGTTTTCCAGATTTTTTATATCCCTTTGTTGGATTTTGGTCTCATGAAATCCATTGTTTTCACTTTGCGATTAACCACGGAAGAAATTTGGCCGCCATAAAATAAGGGATAATCGGAATTAGAGGGGCTGTGGTACATAAGTTTATGCCGTGGGCCACTGAACGCACACATGAGTTCGTAAACGTTGGAACAAGATTCGATAGCTGCGAGAAGATACTAAAAATCAGGCATTTGCTCCGTAAATCATACTATTTTTTGGACCATGTGCTCAAATTTGTCTTCCCTCCACAGTGGTGATAAAATAGCATGATTTTTCTCGTGGTTTTCAATTACTCTGGTGAAAGTGAAAAGCCTTAATCCACTGTTTGGTGAACGGCGTAGTTGGTGATTTATCAACACGGAATCCGCCGAAAGAGGAAAAGTAATTCATGCTATTTCATAGCTGTGAAATATTCGCCCATTGTTGTCCGGGTGATGATATCGATGAATGTAATATCCATTTAAGGTAGTTCCATCGTATAATTTTTAATTTATGTCTTAATGTCACCACTTACATGTCATTTTATTCATATTCTGTCTACTTATAGAAAAACCTGTCCTCTATCTGATGTGAGCAACAAAATGTTACCTTTCCACGCTAATTTATTCTCTAATTGAACTTAAAATTACATGGTATTCAATGGGAGAATAAGGGAAACACGGGGAAAAATAGTATTTTTCCATAAAATATAAATGCCATTTTTGCGGAAAACTGTTTATAAGAAGGACGTTATTCAGGGAAATTGAATACAAATAAAATATAGGCATCTTACCACCTTATTTTTATAGTTATAGGGGAATTAATGCCGTAATTGAAGTCAGAATGCGGTAATTCGTTAAAAATGGCGCTGCAGTCGGCTCCTATGACTGGGAAAAAGTGTTTATTTAAAATAAATTCGTGCGATTATCTGAATTTTTACTACCTTCCTTTTGGTTTTCCATAGGTAACGCATTCCATCAGCGAAATCAGGATTTTTTGTACAAAATATAAAAAATGTGGAATTTAGTATTTGTTTTGACTCACACAGAGGCGGTGGGACCTCCGAAAAGTATACATGGTACTGGAAATATGGCCATGTTAAGGTTTACTTAAACAACACGTTTTACATTAACTTTAGAGATGAGTTGATTTGTTTGTTTTATTTCAGCAACCATACTTATTGACGTTCATGCCGATTTATTTTTTCGGATCAAGGTATTCATTTCATGGTACGTTGATTAAAGGGAAAATTTGCATTTCATGCATTTTCGATCATGTCCCTTATTGCGGAAAGTGTACGTCTTTCATTATCCTGGATATACTTTCTTATCTATTTGCGGTTATCATTCCTATGGTGGTGTGATGATTTATATTGCAAAAGTACTTCTAAACATCCAGAAAGAAATCCAGAATCCAAGAATGTACTTTATAGTATATGATGTTGACGGAATAGGAAAGAATTATCCGGAGAAGAACATTTCGAGGAGGATATTAAACTTAAACACCAACTGGCAGCGTAAATAATTAATTTTTCCGTAGCATGACCCGTAATGTCTTAATGCTTCATCTCGTAAGAGCCACTGTAATATAAAGTATATTGTTAAGTTCCGTTTTAATTAACTTTATTTGGAAATATTTTTCGCGACCCTAGAACATTTAGCGCGCCCTCTGGGGGATTCACACGACCCTTGGGTTTGATACTGCTTGCGCAGTTCGTATTTTAATTAAGCGGGAGTGAGCGAATTAAAAATAAGCGAGGGGGTGGGTGTTATGAGCGTGCTGAGTGGTTGGATCTAGCGTGGGAGAATTCCAGTGCTGTGGAAGGGAAAATGCAAGGTTTAAATGAGAGAGGGAAAGAGGAGGGCTGTGAAGACAGAAATGGAGATTGTACGAGATGTTTTACCTTATCAGAGTGCAGCATTAAGAATAGTACGTATTTCATTATCGAAATAAATTTTCGTTAGATTCTCCAATAATTTTATTCTTTAGTGCCTCATGAACTCGTGTTTACCTACTTCAATTGGTATCCGTTCTCATTTTTCAATTTATGATTGGAACTTGTAAGCACATTATACTAAACATCGTGAGGTATTTCTAAAGCCCGCAAATTCCTAATTATTTTTAAAAAATAGGTTGGGCAATTGATTAAAATATATCTCTTAGCCGTCTTCCCTTACCGACTCTTTAGGGCGGAGAATTTTACTATTCTATACTTTAATTCGGTATAAAATTCTATATATTCCTGCGACAAATTATTGAACAACTATAAGAAAGCTCAAGTTTTATGTTTGAGGTTTGTTGCATGGTATTCGTGTTATCCTCTACTACTTTATTCAATTATTACAATCGTGGAGCGAAGTTCATTATTCGCTCTATGACTTGGCCGATTTTCCCTCAGTAGGTATTTATTTAAACCGTTCATCCAACCTCTCTCATTGTGATTGTTTGGATAGGATATGAAATCGACCACTTGCGACAAAAAATCATTCATATTTTTATGCATCTCCTTTAAGTGCACCGTTTAGAAAGTTTTCACCAAGTTCTAAACACATTTTGAAATGACTTGGAAAATGATGGGATTTCTGGTCACAACATTAGTTAATACTGACGTCTTCACAAATTGTTATGCTATCAAGGTACTCGCTGCATACTTCGCAAATTGCAGCGGATAATCCAAAGTTATTGATTTAGCAAATAATTTCAAATGGATTATTCTGTTGGTTGAATTCAATATTAGGTCTACATATCTCACGGTTCCTGAGATTTGTTACGCTATGCTCTCTCAAGTTGAAGACGGACACCATGTGCGATTTTCATACATGTTGCCCAAATATGCCGAGTAGCCATGCCGCTTGCTAATCAGTAATCATGAATTTGTCCTGGGTTTCGTGTGGGAGTTCGGATTGACAAGCGAGGGGAAACTGAAACCAAGTCCTACTGGGAGAGAGAATCATAAATTTCGCTCCGGGTGGGCCAGTTCATTACCCCATGCCGTCCTTATGGTGAATTATGTAGCCCTGAAAAGCGCGAAGTCTGCATTGAGCTGGAGGTTTCCGTAGGCTGCGCTCAGATTTTAAACAATGGCCGTACGCTGCGATGCCTCGGTGGCATTAAGGGCGCCAAGGAATCAAAAAAGGAGAAGAATCGTCAGCAGTGGAAAATGTTTTGAAACGTTTTGTGAAGCATGCCAATGCTCCTTGATGCGGTTTGACATGCAAGTGACGCGCAGGAGATTCGGTCACAAAGAGATGGCGTTGGGCGCTTTGTTTGGTGAGTCGAGGGGGAGAGAGAGAGAAAATAATTTGAAGCGGGGAGCGGAGAACTGGGAAGAGAGGCTTGCGGCTCGAGAAGGCTAAGAATCCGGATTTAAAGGGAGCAGGAGCGGTTTCGCGAATACAGTTTCATTTCCGGAGACGTGCGTTGGAGGGAATGCCGATTGTTAAGCCAACAAACATAACCACCCCCTCAATTATCTTTCTTCCGTACCGTCAACCATTCCCATCCTTCGCCTCCCATGTGAGAATCTCCTGGAATGGGAAACCACGACGAGGTCCATCCTCCTACCTAACGAAAATCTAGGTACTGACGTCGTCAAAATAGTACAGAATTATAGTTTGAAACGTCGTTCAGCGGAAAAGGGAGTGCTTTGTAGTATGTATCGCACATCCCTGGTCAGCACTGGCAATACAAATGTAAACTGAAAAAAACGTGCATCTTAAGTTGATGGCATTCACTAGCTTAATCTGACATGCGTTGTCATAAATCAAATCAAGCCACGAGAAATCAACCGGCTTCACGACTTGACCATGTTTACTACGCTGCAGATAAACGATCGTGCATCACCAGGAAGTCGATCTTTTTATTAATCCAACTTTATGGTTCAGATGTACTCCACGTTTTCAAGGTCCTTTTTGCTTCGTTCGATACTTGATACGCGTTTGAATAGAAAATCGATTGGAGTCTGCAAATGTTTTTTACAGGTGAGTTGAAATTTGAACGAGATCACATCGGTGTGGTTCTGAAAATATAATTATGTAATCAAGAGAGTCCTTTTTCTCTCTACGGAGAGGAAAACGAGAAATGAACAGTACGATGACGATGACGTCACGCCGGGTACACAATCGCCGCTGGTGCCCGTCTAAGATTGCTTTAACTTTTCAAATGCCCTCACTCATCTGCTGCTGGACTTGCCAAATCGCGTTATATGTGGATAAAACTATGGTAGCACTTTACAGCATAAAATTCTTCATTACCTTCTGTCTACTTCTAATGATTTATCCATCAATAGTAGTATGGAACGAATAAAATAAGAAACGAAGAAGTTTACAAAAGACAAGAAAAGGAAAAGAACGTTCGAAACACTATAGGAAAGACGAACCAGATTGATTGGGCGAACCCTGAGGAACAATGAGTTTGTGAAGAATATAACTGAAGGAAAAATACAGGGAAAATTCCCAAGAGGAAGACCAGAGGATAGATACATAGGCCAAATTAAGAGGAAAGTACACAAGAACTACCAGGGAGTAACTAGCAGAGCATATAGGGAAGGATGGAGGGCTGCAGTACACCAATCTTAGGATTGTACGATCAATGATGATGATTCGAGCGATGATCAATAAAACGAGTCTAGGTGTACGGAGGTAATTACGGAGGAGTCGTCGAGTAGTCCATTTTCCGCGAGAAATTCCCAAAGTTTTGTGCCGCTGGAGTAAAAAGAGGGTCGGTTATTGGATGGAGACGAAGCTGTGAGGAGAAAGGCGGAAACGAGAAAGCAGAGAGATGAGAAGGTAGAAAGTGTTTTTCCGTTAATGTTAAGCGTGTTGCGTGTTTGTGCGACGATTTCGGAAATAAAAAAGGCAAACCCTTCGCAACCCAAACCATGTTTGTTGAGGGTGATGACACGGGTTCAACGACACCGTGAACATGTCATTACCCCCCTCTGGAAATGCATTTGCATTTGCACGAATGGAAAAATGTTCTCATTTAGAAAACTGGGATAACCCTTAAGATCTCGTCGTGTGATACGCCGAGCTTGTTAGATAAAGTTGGTGAATATCTGGCGAAGGCTTCTGCTGGATTTTTGTAGGCACTGATGCTAGGCTTTAAGCTTCTTTCCTGTGCTGCTTGTTCTTCGATGACGATGGTTTCGTTACAGTTTCGTTACGAGAAACGAGTACGTAACTGTGGTCGTTTATGGATAACCAACGCGAGATAGCATCGAATGCCCGGCATCACCTGAGTTAGCGAATGTGAAGTGCGTAAGTATGTGATCTAGGTGGATATAAATGATGAAAACTTATGACGTAGTGCCCAAACGTGTTTCTTTAACCATTATATGAGCTGGCAATAAAACTGATTTATGAAAACAAAAATGCTTTGCCTTATAAAAGGCCAAATAAAATTGAAATTCTGCGTAATTCTTTTGAAACTCCGTAAAATGTAAGCTTCATACAATTACCCTCTGTTGCAGTCGTCACTTTAAATTCTTAGAAACAACGCGAATCAGCCGTGTCTGTTCTTTTCCGGAGAAAATAATGATGAGCTGTTTTTAACAGTCAATGACTCAAAGAAGGTCTTATACCTTCAAGGCACCCATACTTTACTGAATATATCTCCTAAATTAGAAGTGCAGAAATTTTGGAAATAGCACTAAATCCATACTTGGCGCTGGAGTACCTCGTGTGTTCCTTTCGAAGACAATTCTCTCGTGCAGGCAACTAGAGCATTTTATGATAATCAGCTTATTCACGAATGCTTTCTTTAGGAATTTTCGACGCTTACTCATCCGAGAGGGTGATAGTGCTAAAGAGAAGCGAGACGAAAGGAAACGGAGGGATGTAGGGAGAGCCGGGGGGAGGAGGAGTGATGACAAACGAAAAGATAAACGGCTTAATTTGGACGTGAGTGAGAATATAGGGTCTTCCCTTGCGTTTACGCTCCTTAATAAGGTTAAGTGTGTGAAATGTAAATTTAATTGGCTGAGAAACAAGGCCTCGCTGAAGAAATACAGTTCACTCGGAGAGTATGAATAAATACCTTACAAAATCACCGTACATAGCACACTCGAAGCTATTAATTCCTAATAATTCCTTTCTAAATTTATTTTTTTAATGGGATTCTTCTGAATTTCACTAAATGCAGTGCCAAAGAGAGTAATCATGTAATCGATTTGTGATGTTTGAAAATTAGGTAATTACTAATCTAATTTTTGATGACCGTTTTTCATACACGTTCAATGGCTTGATATTTGCTTTTATTACCTTGTCGAGAAAATTACTCATCTTCTAATATTTATATATAAATGTGCTAGGAAAGTAATTTATTTAAAATCATTGCTTTTTAACTGGCAAGGACAGTGTTTTCTTTGATTCGGCTGAATCAATTATAATGAGAGCAGTGATAGTTGGAGCCGAAAAAAGTGGAAGATAAAAATATGCAACCTCCTGGTCTGGCATGACACCAAATGCATTCAATGAAAGATAATGACTCGGCTTATCGACAGCTAGAAGTGACATGGCGTTCTTACTTCATTGAAGCACATGTCGTCACATCTCAGAATCTTCTCGCACGTTTTGAGATCAATAAAATGACATTTCCTCTCCTTATATCTGGGCTCTTTGCTCGTAAATAGCAGCAAGACATTCTAATCGTGCAAAGAATAAGGGTGGTATCCAACTTACACATGAAACTTCTCTGTCTGATTTATCCATACCGGGGCTGGTTGTGGCAGAGGATGCACTGGGATGAGAAGTGATAGGTTTGAGGGAAAGAGAGGGTGAACGGTAATCGCCGGCATAATATGACGCAAACTCCTAAAAATTGGAGAATAATGAGAAGGTCGAAGAGCTGTTTAAATCAGATTAATAGTTTTTTTTAAACTTTCTAAAATGATATTTTAGTCACCGATTGTCGTACTTCAACATCTAGGTGTTAGATTTGAGCTGGCCAGTAGTCATATAGACTAAAGGAGTAAGTAATTACCCTATCAAAAGGAGGAAGGTCAAACATTAAAGAGTGAGGTCATAAACTGTAACAGGTGTAAGAGCACCTTGGAAATTTTTGTGTGTATTGATGTTTTGGTCTGACTATTTTGAGATACAGCATGAAAACAAGAGTAATTACTCGGGAACGTTAAGTCCTGGTGGCAGACGACTTTGTCCCACTAAGTGTCCGAACATCTTCAAATGCTACCTTGAGCAAAAATGATAATGAATTGGGCTTTATCTTGATTTTTTTACTTTCAATGAGTTTATTCATAACATTATTCTTCTGGGATATTGCCAGAACGCTAATGTGGCCTGTAATAATACAAAATGTTTTCATTATGCTGGAATGCTTACAGCCGAGTAATACTCAAAATATAGCTGCCACATTGCTGGGGATGTTAAAATGAAGAATTATGAAGAAATAAAACTGTTAGCGGAAACGAGAATGGGTTGGAGAGCTGTAGCAAACGAATGTTCAAAGTGATGAAGTCTGATGATGACGATGGACTAGTTAAGAACCTCGCAAGCCGTGACAATGCGTGCGCATTTGACCTCGCAAATCATGAAAACGTTAGCATAAATTAAATTATCCCGAATATACCACATGGCGTTTGGTTTTATTGCTGTTAACAATCGTAAAATTCTTAGTAAAATATCCACCCCGGAAATGCTTTAGTGAATTTCGAAAAATTTGATTCTAAAATTCATGATTCACGACGCAGGACTATTAGGAACATTTTCATAATGCAAACTCTGTGGATGTGGAAACTGCGGTGTGAGAACTATACCATTTTGGGGAGGCACGCGGGGGAAAATATTTTAAGGCTCCTCGCGGTGAAGTAATTCCATTAATTTCATTCTGCTCACGTGGTCTCATGTAATCCTAACGAAACTTAACGACTAGAGTTTCTTGGCTCCAAAAATAGGTCAGCGCTGGTATTTTTAGCTAAAGGCTGCGTTTTTGAGGTTCTGCTGTGCTTCTGTTTGCGTCGACGGATATAATTGTTCCTTAAATGTCTCTAGAGAATGTTTTGATCGGGCCGCGGAGAGGAAGGAAAAAAGTTAAAATTTCTCCGCTGGTTCAGTCGGTTCCCATTGAGCATATTGAGAATAACCTAAGAACGTTTCTTAGGACGAATGAACATGAAATCACAGCATGAGAGTGTGAAATACAGCGTTCACAACGCTCCATAAGAACGTAGATTGGTACGGGAGGTGGCCCTCCTTCATCTCTCTCTCGCCACGAGGTTGTGTTCCAATCACAAGTAAGAATCATATCTTTAGTTGACCAATCAGAAGCTACCTTAGTGGTTTTACTTACGCCACCAGCGAGGAAAAGGTGAACGTTCTGCTACTGTACTGCTTAAGTATAGTCAAAATATGCAAGCTGAAGTCGGTTTTCGCTAAGGGCACCAAAGTCTAATTTTTAAATCATCATCATAGGTATTCTGTTACAAATATGACTATCAGACCTGCTGCCTGCGTTGCAGGCAGTTTCTGTCTGAGTCAAAATAGACTCGATCTGAAATAATTAACCAGGAAGTCCCGAAAAACTGCAAAAACGTTTAATGGTTGGTCAACGTGGGCAGGCATGATTTTATCAAAGCTGGAGTTTCTAGAAAAAACAGTAAGGCATTTTTTACACATTGCATTGTTTTAGGTGCCCCACTGGAAATTTTACTTCCACAAAACAGCAAGCACGGGAGCAATATTTGACATACATTAACAAATACTGGTAGTGAATTATCTCCGAGGTCAGTTTCTCGCACATTCATATAGCATTCTTAATGGTACAATTAATACTTCTAAACTTTCGACGTGAAGTTTATACCAATATTGAGACAGCGGCACACGCAAATGTAGTGAAACGTTTACGAACTTTGGTATATTTATCCAGACATGCATGGAAAACTCTTGATGTTCATTTCACTTACGCTAGCTAATCGTATATCTTATGCAATAAAACCAAGTCAAGGGAACGGCAATATCAAAACACTTAATTGATTATATTAACGTTGAGTTTACAGAACTTTGTCATGAACCTTATTGTTTTGGAGTGTCATACATTTAAACATTCACCCGCATAATTTCTAAATATCTTCACTAAATAACTTCATTCGCGTAAAAGTAGCTATATATCAAGGGAAATAAAAGAAATGAAAAATAAGTAATACAGATATCGTAGTGCAATCAACATTAACCTTATAACCTTAACAACGTTTATATACCCATACGGTTTGTAACTGATTATTTAATTTAATTTAATGAGTACTGTTTGTTTACTTCACCGTTTCAAACCTAAATAAATTTATCGTTGTTAAGCAGTTTTTACGGATTATGAGCTTAATAGCCACGGTTTTTTGCATTTTTCTTTGCACCACCAACTGCTAAAAATCCAAAACTACTACCAAATCATAAACACCAGAGAATCCGCATTTAATGCACACAACCTCATTTCTTTAGCTCAAAACTTGAGAGAGAAATAATCAAAATGGATACAGAATGACTGACTGACTGACACGCTTCAAAATTAATATATATATATATATTAATTTTGAAGGGTGGATATATATATATATATATATATATATCCACCCGAGGTAACAGACCACTAGTTAGTCTCTTGTTGTTGACGATGGCGGCTTGCCCGTCGAAACGTCCGCAAATTATTCTGTGAGTGTCCTTTTAATTTTCGTGTGCCTGTGTTTTAAAAGTATATTTATATTTGTGTTTTTATTCGCCGAGTGCGGTTTCTCTGAAGATATTATATATATATATATATATATATATATATATATATATATATATATATAGATTGGTCCATGGAAAGTCCTATCTATAATTTCAAATACCTCCAGGAGGTTTCTCTTACGTTTCCTACCCAAAACTGTGTTCTTTGCAACTTAAAAAACAACTTTGCATATTCTTCGTGTCTATCGCTTCCCATGTAGCTCGCTCTTTGAATATTGGGGTTGTTTTTTGGGCATTGGTCATAGCAGAAGAATGTTCTTCAACTTTAATGCAAGGTAAAATGAGAAGCATTCTCATTGGTCAGGTTAGAAGATCCGAGCGATTAGAATCAGAGCTTAAATTACGTTTTAAGGCTGGGACACAATCAACGTTAACGTGTGACGCGAGCCGTTGACGGGAATACGTGTAGAGATGGCTAACGGGAAAGTACCCGGGACGGACACAGCCAACGTGTCCCGGGAGTACGTGTACGTGAGAGATGGGCAACTTTCATCTCTCCACGTTTCCCGTACACGGAGAACCAATCAGGACCACAGAAGTCAAAAGACACAAATTGAGAAAATGGCGGACGTCCAGTCCATATTTAGCTCTTATTTGAAGCTTTCAAAATATTTCGCGAGTTTCTCCAGCCATCTTCTTAACCAAGAGTCAGTGCCACGCTGCGTAGTGTCTATAAATGCGTGAATACAAGATAAACGTAATTTTTGGCTCACAGTTTACCTTAAAATATCCCGAATTCGCCGTTGCGCTTACGACAGTCAATTTTCACGGGAGGTGCACCGTGACGTCGATTGTGTCCGGTGGTTGAAATTTCCCGTCCCACGTAATACGGTTCACGGTTCCCGTCACACGCTAACGTTGATTGTGTCCCAGCCTTTATTCTTACATTAGTTCTTAATGTAAACGTGCCTCAAGTTTTCGTTTCACTTCCTTTTTTCATATTAGAAATTTCCCTTCGGTTTCCCGTAGTTCACGTAATTTTTAGTGCCGCTTTTTATCCCAGTTTATGAATAGAGAATTGGGGTCCATGCAAATGGGATGAATGCACAATTGGCAACTCATGGAAATAGAAATATATATTAAGCAATAGATATTTTAGCGTTGAGGGAAATTTTTAACCAAATGGAATTTATTGTGGAGAATGGCCATGTTGACAAAAAACTGATGCACCTTAAGGTGAGTTATCTTCACTGACAATGAGTTGTAAATATTTTCTCGAAGGGAGGTATGAGCTTTTGAGAACTCCTGCATTGATCCTCAAGTCTTAAATTTGCCATTGAAACTTTTAAAAATGAAGTTTTTTAAGCGATTTATCAAATTTTCATCAGCTGTAGGTGGCACTGGGAATTTAAATTCTAATGAAGGTTTTACATTGTTATGATATTTTAGGGTATCATAAATTTGTCACTTTTTAAATTATTTGCAGCATTAGCATTTTTTTGTCTTGCCGTAGGAAATAATTTTCTCTCTTAAATCATTTCTTATATCTAAACAAGCTTTAGAGCTGTTGCCAAATACACTCATGTATGAGTATTTACAATTTCAATCATGTATTTCCGCAAAATTGTTTCAGAATTCATTTTGAAAAGTAGGCTCCGGCAAAACTTTATGCTACCAGAAAGAGAATAGAATAGAATAGAGAGAGGAAAGAGCGCTCTTACTAGTCGGTTTTAAAGACCCGCGGGACAACAGCCTGTTCTTAAGTTACATTTTGTGCCTAAGTTCTGTTATTGTGTTCCATGTCAATGGGCCTTCTACGTTCCCCTTCTATCCTTTTTTTCCTCCCAGAAATTTCCCAGGGTTTTTTTCCGTTATCTTCGTTCGTCCTTATCCCCTCTTTTTTTCCAATTTTGTCTGAGACAATACAAGTGTCCGATGGGAAGAAAACAAATGCACCCTTGGTGACCCGAGTATCTCCGCGGGATGGGAAAAACAGACTGAAATGACCCCTGTCGTATCCCCACCCCACCCTGTGGGTCAGCGCTCAAGGGGAAGATGGGGGTTTAGGGTCCCGCGGATATGGGAGTACACCTGTGTCCGAAGCCTCGCTTCTTCACGGCTTCTGCCAACCCACCACGACAGCTCTCGCCTTTAAGGGTCGCGTCTCTCAGGCATAAAGGAAGAGAGAAAGACCTCTTCAATTAGAGCAATCAGCTAGAGCCTTTGGAAATTACCACAAGGAAAAGGTACTCTTTCACAAATTGCTTGGAGGTTTTTTTTAATAATCCTCCTTCGTGGAGAGAAATCGCCGGTGGCTCTGAAGTTGGTTCTTTGTATATTGGCGTGTCCCTACGAGATTCTACACTAGCAGCTGTTGTTAAAACTCTTCTCGTGAATGAAGTGGGTCTGCCGCTATCTTTTTGTTAATATTTTGTTTTGTTTTTCGTTCGCCACCCGTCTGTAGGGAAACTTTCCCTGAAGATGTCTCGAGTAGCAATTTGTTTTTCAACGGAAAGAGTGAATGTGTTAATTTGAGTCCTTATCGGTTGAAAGACGAGTATGTACTCTCAATGCGATGATACTTTGAATTGAAATGCTAAACGCTTCAACACTCAACGCGACATTATTTAATGGAAAGCGTCCATTTTGTCGCCTGACCGTTAAAAGGTATGACTAAGTGACTACGATAGTAACTATTTTTTGCAGTTAAAGGAGCAAAGTGATTTTATTTGTGTAAGCAGCAGACGGCTACACACCATTTATTCTGAGGCCTGAACAATATTTTGCCCGTTTATTAGCTGAACGTTACTGTGTGGGATATTTTTTGGTTTCTACTTTGAAGCATTCATTTAGATGATGAAATGCTTTGGCAAAAAAGAGCAGGTTTACATGATAAGGACATTTCCTAAAACTGGAAATAGTTATGTATGCATCCCTATTCCTCTCTCGTATTGACCTCCATGTCCGACTTCTTTTTGATAATTCTGCTCTCGACATTCGCCGATTCTATGAAGGGAGTGTGGGATTTAATTGATTGATTAGTGTAATATCTTCCTCTTTCAAACTAATTCCCTTGATCCATCGTTATTCCCTGGCAGTATACTGACTGTTGCTATTTATTAGGAGTCTGTGGATTGTCAATTCGACTACACTTTTTTTTCAACTACCCCAAAAACAGCTCGCAATGGCCTCTTATATCGGGTGATGTTACGTTAAAAATAGACGAACACAAACACTCATGTCCTGAATGCAGAAAAATCAACCCAGATGGGACTCAAACCCGCGACCCTCGGACTGGCAGGCGAGGACGTTACCCCGTCGCCACCGGGGCCGATAAAATTGGAATCGTTGACATGCTTTATTCTGGAATTTCTATTTCTGTGCGCTTCATTGCCCTTCATTGTCCCTTCAAATTATCTGTCACTCTAATTTTAACCTTACATTCATCCAAAGTTTTGTCAAAATATTTCATTAATCTCTCCTAAAACGAATTATCGAAGAAGAGGGTGAAATTAGTAACTGATCCGAAGTCCGGCTACCTTTTTGTAACAGTGCCTCGAAAAGTATACAATTTTCTTCAATTGCAAATTTAAATGTATTGGATGGCTGCAAATGCTCGAGATTTTAGTGATAGTATATGACCAATAAGGCAAATGATATGGTAATAGATTCTAATATGCTTCATTAGCTGTTAAAGTTTCGTGCCACTCGATCCATGCATACCCTTTTTACAAAATATCTGTGAAAGCTTACGACCCAATAGAAAACAATTCAAGTAAAGGAAAGTTTTGAAGAGGGAACCAAAAGTCTTATTTCTAATCTATGAACTACCCCGCGAGACACTGCAATGGCGTGTGACAGGGGTGTTAGGACACCAGCCATAAAATGGAGAAACAGAAGAAAAGGGGATTTTGGGAAGAATGCGATGATTGGTGACGGGTGTCTTGGTCGAATAGGTGTCTCGATCTGCTCCTGTTTTAGTCGTGGTACACCCAGTGACCCAGAGGTTAAAGATAAACATCCTCTGGTAGCTAATCAGTTGCATTTGAATACTGGCGATTGGATTTGATCACGCCCATCAGTGGTCGCGGAGAAGGTCGGTTCATTTCCATGCGTGTCCACGCGTCCGTCATCCTTGGATCCCAATGGATCCTGACTCCTAGTGCACCGCAAGCGTGGCAATCTCCTATCGAGGTCAAACCATTGCATTGGAAGGTGGGGTGGATTTGATCTCGCGGTCGTGACCCCAAATGAGGCACCCCTGTGCCTTTAAATCGGCCGGCACATGCCGGCAGCAGAATCAGAATTTGCGGTAATGAAAAAGTGGGAATCCTGCGAATATATATATAATTTTGCTGGTTGGTGTGTGTTTTTTCCCTCAACTTTGCGGTTGAGCCTAATGAACGAACCCAACTGTCGACACTACCCGTACGTGAGGTCGAATCCGGGTGAGAATGCAAAAGGAGTTAAAAAATAGACTGCTTATTATTACTTACTACTACCCTCCGACTGCGTTTTACTCGATTTTTTTCCTTCCCCCTGAGTATATCCTCATCGACCCTTGTCGGGAAATTTCCCTTTATCGCCTTTAATTATCGTCAAATCGTTCCCCTTCGCAATCCTTTTATTTTTTTCAAATCCCCGAAACGGCGAAATCGCCGGTTAAATTGGCCGAAAACCGATTCTAATTTGGAGAGCTGCGGAAAGAAAGGAGGAGAAGAAAGAATTTTAGGAATGGGCGAGATCAAAGGGATGCTTTTTTATGTATTATTAGGAATTTTCTACCATTTAGGTTGGGTTTTGATGAGCCAATTCTATCCTGTTTCCCATCATCTAACGTTTCTTTATTCACCCTATTTCTCTCTTCATTTCAGCACATTTCCTAGTTCTTTTCATGCCGCCCGAAATACCTATCCATTTCTTCTCTATCGCTATCTTCTTTTACATTCCATGAAATATGAGATGAATTGCCTTCAAATGAAAGAATACACATGAAATATGACTGACATGAATTAACTTCAAATGAATATCCGTCAGTTTGGCAAGCTGTCTTCACCACTGAAATCCATCTGCAATTTCTAATTCTTATCCCATCTTAAAGCAGGTCATCTAACTTTCTAATTCTCTCTCTTCCTGTTCTAATTTTTGACCTTGTATGTTCCAGTAATTCATTCTCTTAGTTGAGTAAATTTTTCTCTATATTTAAACTCAGGGGTTCCCGTCTTTATTTTTTATCAATTTGTAGATAATTAATAATCATAGAACCTACAAGGCTTATACCTAGTAATTACACAAATCAGGATCTGCCAAGGGCCCTAAAGAAGACCCAATCACGTCTCCAACACGCCTACCATTGCAAGTGGGAGGAAATTCACGTATCAACGTGGCTGATCAAGCTCAAGTCACTAGCGATGTTTCTTAAGGGTCCACTCCGAACTGGAAACTGTTAGGTAGCACACTCCCTCTCGGTTAGAAGAGTGTCCTTCGAGTTAGAAACTGCATCTTTCGGATCTCAGGATTCGCACTGTCAATTCACGCGCCCTAATATAATTACTTGTGCTCTGTGTTTGTGCTTTCCTTGCAAACGTTTTCGTCTCTTGCTAACGCTAATATTTGTCCCTCTGTGAACTTGTGTACTTTCGATTCATTCAATTCCGGGTAATGATGCAAACAGTGATATGTTTTGGTGTATTTTTTCATCTGAACATCTCTAAAACTATTCTATATTGTAACACGCCATTTTGGCCGTGTTGGCATAAGTATACGATTAAGGACGCCATTGTGTATATTTTGGGAACACGTACTACCGCGAGGCAACAATATCGTTTCTGTATTATGAAAAACAGCTTTAAAACAATTCCGTCTACGTTATGAAAACAACTTTAAAACAATACCGTTTTCGGGTCACGTAAACAAACTAAAACAATGCCGTTGATGTTATGAAAGCTGCAAGGCAGAGAAAGGATGGAAGGGGTAAACAAAATTATAAAAATGAAAGGGAAATAGCCTATCAGATACGAGAGAAGGGGAGAAAACCTGGAATGTTCTAGAACATACAGGAAGGGGGGAGAGATAGTATATAAGGGCTTGACAAGGAACGGACGAGGCTTCTGCTTAACAAAAAGTCACAAGGGACGAGGCTTCTTCTTAACAAAAGGTCACAAGGAACGTAAGGGGAGGACCCTCAAGGAAGTCAGCACTCACTCACTCAGGGAAGTCGAAGGACCGGTCATCGAGTGAAAGTCAGTCTGGAGTTTTTGCAGTGATAATTAGCCAGGAGTAAGCAGCTTTGGACAGCGATTACCAACGCCAGTGTCCTGTGTTAAGGAAGGATCCAGGAATCCGATAAACAGATACTGGGGAATAGAGCATCGGCGGAAGTCACATTGTGCAGTATCCGGTGAAGTACAACAAACATTATAAATTAATACGAATATATTTGAGAAGGGAACATATATTAATTAATTGATTTAACCAAAGTGAATTTGTTTTCTGAGTGAAGAATAAAAGGGTTATTATAAATATATGTATTGTTCAAGTGTATCATTTTTGTGCATGAATTAATCCATTAACCTTTGCCGCCAAGGACTACCAAAAGAAAGGATCTCTCTCAAGGTAAGAAGTGATAAAGTGAAGGGTACCTTTTGTGTGTCGGGCTGATACAGTATACAACGTCGCGTGTTTAGGACCGCGTGACAGAATAATTATTAGAACCCCGGTGATAAGGAAATTGATAGGGGTTGACTAGTACAATATGGTAGATTTAGGTATTATCCAGATTTAAGTTGAAAATGTCTTTAAAAATTATAACCTACTGAAGGAGACCTTCTTCTGCGGTTTCTCTCTATCTTAATTGATTGGTTACTTTAGGGAAGGTAGCCATTTTTCAGGGAAAGTGATGAAGAGGTGTCTTTCCCACGCTAATTCGTATATTCGAATGATCAGTGGTCAGATCCTATGAATTAAAGTTGAAAAGTTAATAAACAGAATTGTTCTAGGTAATGCCCGCAGGATGAAGGACACGGCAGCATTAACCAATTATTGTACTTATCAAAATTTTATCATGAATACTTGAAACGTTATGGGCAGATACTTAAAGATATGGGACATATTATTTTGTTTTTCTTTTCCACCATGGAGTATGCTTTCTTCGATATTAGAAAACCAAATAACATGAATTCCATGGAATCGGCCTCAATTATATGAAAATTCATCGTCAGTGATAGTATACCATGTGTAATTTTCACAAATGTTTTATTCGGTACTACTCGTTTCAACGCATGGGCGTAATCTTCTTGAACAAATTATTTTACACACATCCAGGGAAATACATACTACATGGGTAGGATGGGGAGGGCAAGGTGCTGTGGGATGGTTAGAAATAGTTGACCTCCCCCATCCTTCCCCTCAATTAACCTTCTTAACCCTCAAATTTCTCAATAAACCCCCCCTACCCCCTCAATTATACGTATTTTTTCTTGGATGTGTGCAATATAATTTGAAACTGAAGATGTCGCCTATCCGTTGAAACCGGTAGTGCCGAATAAAAAAAAGTGAAAATAATACATTTTGTTTTGTTTATATCATGCACCAGATTACGTTTTGCAAATAACGTAGAAAGATCAAGCAATTTCAAATTCAGTCGCATTCCTTTCATGCTTGCATAACATCCACCAACCGTTTTCGCTACTTTTTCTTTACCTCGTTACTTTAAATTGTTACAAACATGAAGTCCAGCGAGGTATAATATCTTTTCATCTATACAATTCTCCACACTCGAATAATCCTTACGAAATATCTCGTCTGCGCCCTTATTTTTGTCTCATTCTCTCTTCAGTCAATTTCTCTTTGTAATGAAACAGAATTTGATAATCAGGCATCGTATTCCTTCTAGTTAAAACCTTTATTTGTTTCTTCTTCTTCGCTCTCTAAAATTCATCATCATTTCCCTTTCTCCACAGGTTCCGTCTGCTAAATCTAGTCCTTCAACTAGTTGGTAAAATTTCCTAAAATTTAAATATTGAAGTCCATGAAAAATTGTGCTTGAACTTCCATCCTTGAAGTTACTTTTCCAGAAGTTAGAAGTAGAAACCGTGCCGCTATATTAATTATCGTCGATTAATCTTAGTAGCCAATTAAGCAGAAGAAAATGTACTCATCTGTAATCATTAAGGTCATCTAGATGACTCTCTATGAGAAGGATAGGTGGTGGATTTGTTTTGGGGAACGCAACACTAGAGAACACGTGAGTTTCAGTTAAGAGCTCCACTTCAAATGTTCAAATGCTGACGGTCACGTAGGAGGCCAAAATGCTTGAATAGCAGTTAATTTAATTTTGAATTGAAATAGCAATCGGGATTTATCCTTAATAATAAATTAACTTCCTAAATTAGCTTTCTATTGATTTCCTTGCTACAATACTTTCATCTGTCGTTAATATATTTTCTGTGGTATCCACCAAACATCCTGGCTCAAAGCAGCCAATTATCGTACGTCCAAGATTTTCCATTCCAGCCGAAGCATGTTCTATCTCTATTTAAGATCTTATGTTCTATCATACGTGAGGAAAAGAAATTTGACATTTACCTTAAGTGGAAGCATGAGGTAATGGGGAAATAAAAACCCGACTGCTCTCACAATTCAACAGTCCAACCACCTCGTAGGTTGAGCGCGAAATTAAGGTTTTTGAGGTAGAAGGGGGTTAGATGGGTGAGGGTAAAGGGACGTTCTCCCAGGTGGGTGGAAGGGGGTGGTTGGTGCCTGATGGGTGTAAAGGCGCGGGTGGGACCAGGGTACGGGGGAAGAGGGGGAGTAAAGAGGAGCCAGGCGATAAAGTGTCGAGAGTGGCAGGGATAGCGGGAAAAGGGTTTGGGTGACGAGAGGGCTGAAGGGGGAGGGCGGAAGCAGGTATGAGGGTAAGGAAGGAAGGGCGCTATATGGAGAGAGAGAGAGGGAGGGAGAGGTGGGAGGGAGGAGGGGAATGACTTGGGCTAAGAACGGCGTGGGCCGGTAAGGGAAGGAGGCGCGAGATAATTTATTTAGTAAACCCTCAGCCGGGCGCTCGTAAATTACGCCTTGGGGGCGCTCTTGGGAGTGGAAACGCGGAGGGTCCCAAGTTTTCAAGGAAAGGTTGAAGGTAGAGAGAGTAAGTAGAGCAGTAGGGTTGAGGAGGCTTTTGTGGGAGGTAGGATAGGAGGAGATAGGGGAGATGGCATAGTTGGTTGGTTATTTGTAATGGCGACCGACAGCTAAGGTCATTTGCGCCATTGAGAATATGTGGGTGGTTTGGTTAGGATATTACCACACTGGGAATGGAGAGAGGGTGTAGGGAAACCCGGCTTCGGAAAAGGTCTCATTTTAACAAAGGGCTTCAAGGGGTTCACTGTTTAATGTCCCATCCGACGGACGGATTACTACACCTCAGGAGTGCTCTTCACTCGGAACCCAAGTAGGGATCGAATTTCCACGGAAAATTTTCCACCAAAGCCGGGCACTAGGGCACTAGGGAAGCCATTATATACTCTTTTAAATCCTCCAACCCGATCTTCGGGGTAGTTTAAAAAAATAGGTTGAAGATGGGAATGGATAACGGAGTCCATCCTGACTTAATGAAAGTGATGCCTGTTTTTTGCGATAAAATGACCCACCAAACGCGGTTATCAGGCGGTTATCAGGCAGGTTATGCAATTTTTCATGTGAATTATCGCTGGGTTTTATATGCTGAGGTATATTATGCTAGAACTGCGATAATTTTGGTGTACATCTATGTATGAATATGTGATATGTGTGTGAATTTGTTTACTTTTACGACCCTGCGTGGGATGCGCCTACCATTCCAAGACTATGGTTAAACAGACCTTTATAGGTAAACACTTTTTCGCTTCCATTCCCAAGCTTCTTCTCTTTCCCTTCTCTCTACTCCTTCCGCTAGACGGACTCCCGCCGTGACGTAGCTAGTTGTGCATCTGCCTGCTATCGGCTCTTACGAGGACTGTGACAGATGATCCATTTAATATGACAGTTTGTGCATTTTACGTCGTTGTCTGTTATTCTATCCCGCCTAACAGTGCCCATATCGCTTGAGTGGAATGATGGGCTGAATCCGTCTTCCGAGCAAATTCTCCTTCCACATTCGTTACTTAACAGTATAATAATATAGTAAGATAGCTAATGACAGTATGATTGTGTGCTTGACTACCATTGCGTCCCTAGTATGGAGTTTCCTCCTGCTACTTGACGTAGCTTCCAGGGTAACACGTAGATGTAGCTGTAGATTTTTTTGCCTGTGATATCGTGACGTATGATTCCTTTCATTCTCATCTTTGAACTATGGTGGTATCTACGGATGGGAAGAAAATGATAATGGGATGGATGCGAAATGGATAGAGAACGCTAAATGAAAGAAGACGACTTGGGGAGGGCAATTAGTGTGGCGCGTTTTGTTTCATCATTCAGGATTTCGTGAGAACATTATGGTCAAATCTAAGTCGAATTAAGTGTAAGAAAGCTAAAATGCAATGTAGTTTGCTTTTCAGAGAACTTTATGCTGTGGCTGGGGTCAATAATTTGACAAGTTGGCTTGTCATGTACGTGCATATTTATGCTAGAAGTATACCTGTCACGTTTCCTATCATGTTGCATAATTTCGTGAGGAGGGAAGTTGGTCGATTCCCGGTCAGATTGAAGCAAGGAAGGTGTTCACTACAATGTGTGGTAAACTAAGCGTGTCTTGGTTCCTTACGTTTTTTGACACAGAGTATCCTCGTATGAAAGTTAATGCTCTCAATGCAAATGTTACGTTTCCAGTGATCATTGAGGAATTCATAGGAAAATTATTGTGAGATGGTCAATACTTGGTCAATCTTGGTACTTGGTCAGGTGCTTGTTCAATACTTGGTATGTGGTCAGGTTGAGGAAGGACGCTGTTCACAGCAACGTAAGTTAAGCTCTCTTCTTAAAAGCCTTTAGGCATTTTATTGGCAATCAATTGTGACTTCTTCTCTTCTTATTTCCTTTCATTATACTGAATCTTCTATAAGATGATTGCGAGTTGATCAATCCTTCGTAAGGTTTAAAGTAAACAATGAGTCCATATATACCGCGGCGCAAGGTAGCTGTCGTCGTTAAGGTGTTTTGAACAATGGCATGGATCCTCACTGTGACAAGTAGGCTCTTCTTGTACGTGCGTGTTTATGGTCCTTCGAGAGGTAATTTGGCTCCCGCTTTAAATAGGGCATTGGCGTATTCAGGGGAGGATAATGGGGGTAATTGACTCCCTAGAATATCTTAACACGCAAAGAAATGACGCTCAGAACCTTGTTCGTGCGTTGAATATGTAATCAGGGTGGTGACAGAACAAGGAAATTCATGGAAATGGGCACATTCTGGGGGAATTGTGAAGCTCAAAGAAAATCTGAGGGGAATTTGTGAAAATTCACCTGAAATTCTCCGTCTTAGAAATACAAGAATGTGGACAAATTTCTCTTCATGAATTTGTGACGCTGTAGCCGACAATGTGGTTAATACGTTATGATGAGGAAGTCTCGTATATTATTTCATTTGGTCATATACGTTTACATTGGGAAAAATTTAATTGAAGTCTACTGATTTTTTACTAGGCGAGTTGGATGTTATTTTTAAAACTTTTGAAGAATTTTTCGATGAATTTTGCATTACCTACTATTTAGATTTATATTTCCGGATGTGGGAAGAAATCGTTAGGCATATTCGTTATTAAGGGTAAATACATTTCTTGGTATTAAATTTTGAGGCCGTTTCAGAGTTTTTTAGAAAATATACGTCGAAAAAGGGGTTTGGCGAATTTTCACCACTTCGATGATTTTCACAGCCAACATCCTTGAATACTCTTCTATAATTCTTGGGTTATAATAATAGTTAGTTATTTTACTACCTAAGTTGAATTTAAAAATATTTTACGCTTTAAACTTGATAGATTGACGAACGAAGTAATGAGCTTTCGTATCGAATTTCTTTGAGGAATGAATTAGTGGGTCCACCCGACCTTTTTCGTGAAATAAATATATTCTGACTGTTCCCATGGTATCCAATGCCTTTTGGCTCTATACATAATTTTCTCTGAACGTTGAATCTTGGCCTTCCGCATTCCATTTACTTCTAAATAGAGCATGTCTCTTGCTGCCTTTTCTTTCATTCCCTCGTCTCTAAATTCACGCGGGACGAATTCCCCCTTCTCTCTTCTCCCCTTTCTCTTCTCGCTGCGTTGCACCTAGCGTACTACCTTGGTACCTGCTGTGCGTTTTATCACAAGTAACCATGAGTTTTTCCAACATTTGCTAATTTAAAAACTTAGCATTGTAAAATATTACACCGTCATCAAAGATGACATTTTATAAATGATGTGACAACGCTAAGGCGTTTTCACAGTAGATGAACGAGTTTGCAACCCTAAAACGGAGGTTCTCTAAAAAGTATTTCCTACATTCCAATAGATATTTCAGTGCCTATTGTACTTCTTTATGTGCTAAGATGTTGAGGAATTAATTCTATATTATCTTTATTTATTATTTTTCTCTGCGTCCGGAGAATCGTGGCCAAATCAAGAGTCCCTATTCTTGCGAGTACCTAATCTGGAAAATCCAGAATGTAGATGGTGCATGCCTAGCATAGTTAAAGAAAGTAGATACGTAGGGAAAATGCAAATGAAAATATTTCGCAAAGGACCTATGGAGGTGGGTGGATGGGAGGCAGTTCCAGCGGACTGTAGGGCCCGGGCGGAAATTGGCACAGCTTACACGGCAGCCCGCAGAGAAAGACCTGAGACTTACTCCTCGGTTATCGCGATACTATGAAACCTGCATTCTCCAGAATTGACTGAACTTAATTTGGAGGGTCATTGAATGACACTTACGTTTGCTGTTTTTCGTTTCATCTCCCTTTACTGAGTACTTTTTCCGTTCAAATAGTTCATTTTTTGCGTAATTTTGCTATTTTTTTCTTTCCGATTTTATAAGTAACAAGTTGGCAAACAAAACTTTGAGCCGTATCTTTACCTTTCAAGCGACAATTGGAGAAAACTGCGTTTTCGTGTCCACTAGGAAGCGACTGTGGCGATGAAAACTTCGGCGGGTTCTAAAAACGCGTTCGTTGGCTTATTATCCACTCCCCTTATAAAGCGCCACGAGACAATTATTTTTAAGTGTACCCCCTTTTTGTATATTCTATCATTACTAGACATACCTATAGTGCGGGTATTAAATAGTATCCTCCGTGTCACTGTAATACTACTTAATTTCAAGGGTAGTGGCTAAAAGCTATAAAAAAGAGCCGCGTTTATGCTTTTAATATTCGATGCAAATGCCTGCTCAACGTAGGTGCAAGAGCAAGCGCCTGTTCAAACGTACGACGGTCAAGTTTCGCCGGGCGCAGTTCATGCTCTTTGCAGAGCACAGGCCAAGTTTCCTCTACAACGAGCGGGGTGTCATGGTTCTCAGCTCGAAGAGTGAAGCCTTTTTGATGCAAAGGTGACTGGCCAGTGCAGGGCTCAGCACACGGCTGCAAGGTGGTTGAGATTTTCAAAGCTTGTTGGCATCCTTGGCCGCGGTGGGATGCGCAATCTGTTACGATGGCATTCACGGCTTTCTGAGTCCCATTCGTTACATTTGTCTCACCTCTTCATACACGCTAATTGCAAGTTACCCTCTTGCTCTCGTGGCTTGTATATGCTGTAAACAAGAGTTCCTATCATCATATAAACAGCCCGAGGCAGCCCTGACCCAGCAGCCCGATGCAGCCCTGTCAAACTGTAGACTATGAAGCAAATTATGTTAACCATAGTACAACGAAGGTTTTAAAGATATTCCATCGGAATTAGATCGCGTGCGGAGAATAGCAGCTACGTTTCTGAAGAGATGCCTTTATGTGCCCAGCAGTGTTCCAAAGCTATTAAAAGAATTGGAATGGGAACACTATCCCCATGCAGGTTAAAGGGTAGGCGTAAAATAGAATCTCCAGACTAAATTGAATATAATTGCTTCTCCGAAGTAGTTAAGAACACTTAAAAACTCCTTGCTATAATGGTAGATTAGACCACATGCATTAAATAGTTTGCGGGACGGAGCTGTTCAAAATGTAATTTTCCGCGTGCGATAAGGGACCATAATAGCTGTGATTGCTGTGCTATAATGTAATGGTAACATTAGGTTTCGTTGTTTTCTGCTTAAGTGTAGATCTTTTCATCCCTACATGGGATTCTAATTAATTGTTATGTCTGCAATGCCGTAATATCTTTTGCAAGTGCTGCATCTTAGCGTGACTGAAATTTAACTCGGTCTTCGTGATGTGACAATGATGAAGGTCATACCAGAGTAGAATAATGCCTAGAAACTGTAATGCTCGTGAAATTTTCTTCCTTTGTACGTGGCTTGGTTAAACTAAACAGCATGATTAGTAAAATTGATAATTACAGTATGATAGTTTGTTTGGCGGTTAGTGCATGCGTAGTGACGAGTTACCCTCTGTTCTACACCCTTGTGGTGACTTGCAGGCTACCACGTAGATCAAAGGTTATGTTAGCTCTCTTTTACAGATCATTCAATTGATCGTTTTAGAACTTTGAACATGCCGTACAATATTTCTATCTTTGCTTTTTGCCATTCTTGTCATCCTTTATGAAATCTGAAACAACAACCCGTTTCCCTGCTCTGTCTTCCTTACTAACGTAGTGTTTCCCGCACTACCGAGGCCCTCAAAATCCCATTGGATTATGTTCACCCCTCCTTTTGTTTCCTTTGTCAAACCCGCATTGTCCTCAGCTACTTGTGTCTGCCTCTACCATGCCTAAAATTGTTTTCTTGTTGTTATCTGTCCTCAGTACCTTCTTTACTCTTCCCTAAGCTTAACTCGCAACGGCCTATCATCAGTTCTAGTAGTTTTTATTCCAAGTTAAAATTCGTAGCCTGGAAAGATCATGATTTATTTCAATGCTTGGCGGATTGAATAAAAAGTTTGGCAAATCAGTAAGGAAAAATGATGACCGAGAAAGAAATGGCAGTATTATTTCTTTCTTCAATTTTTGGAAGTGATACAATTGTGTTAGGTTACTGATAGGTTACTAAAGTTTTGACATTTAAATTATTATTTTAGATACTGATAAAAGATTTTACGCTTTCCCGGCGAAAAATTGATGAAAATTCTTTTAGGGTTTCCGACCGGAGTAAGTTCTCCATCTCTGCCGACGTGACGCTTCGAAGGAAGACTTTTCTATTGTCTTCAGGGTTGTTGATTTTTTTCCAAATATTCTTTCGAAACGTCGGCAGAGACGGAGAACCTAACCCGGTCGGAAGCTCGAGAAGAGTTTGCTTGAAGATTTCAGACACTTCTGGGAGGATGATAATTTTTTCTAGGTTTTGACCGCCATGACTTGATTGTCGGCATTGGAATGTCATTGATGTTTGCTGATGATGATGAAATATTATCCCCATATGGATGACCAATTTAGCCTGTGAGTGAACGGCATTAGCCTTCAAAATCGGACGGAAGTGAAAGGCAGTTATTTTCTCCGTAATTTATTCTCATTCGGGAGACGTATTTCGGATCTTGGAAGTTGCATTAGCGTACCGTACACGGCGTGCTTCCACCTGGGTTGCACTCTGACGCCGTCATAACTGATTTGCTTCCACAGGTCACCGATGTCGAAGTCAGGAGCTCTCACCCGGTCCTTCTGCGAATTCCCACTTCCCTCTCTTATTTACTCCAGCATCGTGCAGTTAAGTGAAAAATATCTTGTTTTGGGGTCAAAACGGTATTATTTTCTTAGTTAAATATTCTGAATAAAGTTATTCTTCTGCCGTGTGCATTTAATGTCGTTTTTGAGCATTTAGAAATAATATAATTGAACGCCTGAAGCCAAAAAAATAGGAGTCGAGAAAAATGCTTACTCCCGAAACGCCCAAATTTGCATGCGATTCAAATTTTTCGGGAAAAACAGACGAACTTCTAATTGTAGTCCTGAATACAAAGCGGGGTAGCTACTGCACCTCAAGTTATCCGTAATGACATCAAGGCAAACTCGAGAAGTTCCATTTTAAATTCTAATTTCTCGAAGAGTGAATGGGTGATAAAATGGACGTACCAACTCCTTCCACAAAAGAGAAATGTAATCTCGGGATGAATTTAATGTATTACTTAAATTATAACTTCCACAAAAGAGAAATGTAATCTGGGATGAATTTAATGTATTACTTAAATTATAAGATTGAAAACGTAATTCTAAGGCTCAATTTGTTATCCTGAGGTGAAATCTTCTCAACGACTCGAAGACTTTTTCCACCCTAGCAATCATGCCTTCAAGAAGAAAGAATTCGTTTGTCTCTGGAAATCACACATCTTCTTTAACAGCATTAATAAGAAATGACATTCATTTGTTGTGCTTCAATAAAGATTGCTTAAAATGTCTGTATTAGATTTTGGATAAAAATCGCCGTCACTTATCTTGCATACATTTTCTAAAATAACTGTTGCTATTTATTGTGCCTTTATAAAAGGATTTTCCTATTACCCTGAGAACCATAAGTATACTTATTTTAATACCAATCAACAATACCTATCATTTTGTTGACGATTGATTTTCATGATTTATAAGGATTTTGTTGAAAGTCTGTCAGTGAGTGTAGCGGTATTCCGCATAGTTGGAATTTATGAAACCTGGCAGCGTGTGGGCGTGATTTTTTTTCAGTTGATGATTCGGAAACAGCAAAATTGAGTTGTTTAAAGTTCACTTATCCTCACAAGGTTAGGAGTCGAAATTATAACTGCCTGTGGCAAATGAGTTATATTCCCACATTTTTTCGCTTTAAGATCGAGACTGAATATAGCTAATTCGTAATATTTTATGTTGAAGTCTTTCTTACTAGCTATTTTTTTTGTCGTCAAGGAGGAGAGAAGAAAATTTATTTTCAAATCAGTGAAAATCAATGTGCCCCTCTTAAGTAAGTATTGCTTTGAAATTATTTGAATAACTTGTAGAAAACATCTGGAAAGGCTTTCAAAGCATAGAGTGTTGTCATTTAAGTGAGAATAGTATTTGTCTCAATTTTAGTTTTAATGTCGCGAACTTTCTGTACTTCTCAATTTCTGAAACATGCTTGTGCTTTTCATGGAATCCATTTTGATTGCTGTTATTTTTTTAAATCAGCCGAAATAAATTGAACAATTTTTGAGAAAGATGTTTTGGAGATCATTGCGTTTGAAAACCTCTCAGCAATACGACACGTATAATATCAGAATAAAAATTAATTTTTTCATGGAATTCGGGTTAATAGGTTTGAAGGTAGAAAATAAGTCGTGAATCGATCCGTCGCCGTAAACATCTTCAAAACCAGGGAAAAAGAAATGAAAGTGACTATGAATACAGATGTGGATACCTACGTATATGTATATTTTTTTTCCTAAAAGTGAAGCTGCTTAATGGATGTAAAGATTGGTCATAAGGAAGTGAAATGAGTTTTTTTAATGGGTCATGAGGTAAAGTGGAATCGTTGGTGGATAGAGATGGCGAAGTAATCTGACTTAGGATGAGACCAGAGGATGGGATAGCTGCAGTATGAATTTCGAAGAGGTTCGCGGAAAACACGAAATACCGTAGATAGCGATTTAAGTATGGTGTATTTTCGGTACCTAATCATTTGCGTAAAGGGTTCTGAAGCATTTAATAAATCCTTAAGTGCATTCAATTTGACGTTTTATGAGCCCTATCTAAACCTAAACTATACCTACATATCGGTCCACTTTAACGAAATGTAAGGATGATTCTGTGTTAATAGCTGTGAAATTCGAAGGATAAACTTTGAAATGGTCTTTCATTAGAATTTCAGATTTCTTACAAAGTCCGTTTGAGCGCATGCAATCAATTTTAGCGGATCTTCTTCCCATTTACATCATGAATACGAGAGCAGTGATATCTTTTTTTTGTTTCATGAACTCATGAGATTGTTCACCGTGTATTATTTGTTTAGAATGTATGTCCCTTCACCCAACGCAATACTTCTAAATGCCCTGCAGAGAAGTGGAGGCTTATTTTACTGCTGTGCGTATTAGTGTAAAAATATAATGAATTTATCTGTATAGCATTGGAAAATAATACTAATCGAAAATTTAAAACTGATATTTAACCTAACTCCACACTGGTCTTTGAAAACCCACACCCTTGAGAATGTGATGTGGCCACTCCTTTATTTAACCCGCATTCATTCCTGATTTTATTTTGGTTCTCGTGGCTCTCCCGTTCAAACGCTGTATAAAATTGAAATTTCTGAAGCCATTGTATGGCATAGTTTTTTGTCAAACCCAGAAATGACTGGGACCAGGAAATGAATTTTTCATGCCTACCAGCGTTTTCCATTTGATAGTTTTGCCTATTTTATGTAGCTTGACATAAATAGTTTAGACAGGTTTTTGCGTTTCAGGACGGATAATTATTTCATGAAACATAATTGGTCCATGGCGTAGTGGAAGACAGTTATTTGTATTAGGCGTCTGCAGAACTCTACTGTGTCAGTGGTCAGTACAAATTATTTATTCCAATGTATTCCTCTACTTGCTACTTCTTCTCTTGCCACATGATTTTCTTGTAACATTATATTATATAATCATTTCACTGGTGCTCTGCTGTTTTTTGTGTTGAGTAATTAGGTCCGTCTGCTAGGTGAGTAATTAGTAATTAGGTATAGCCTCAGCGGCCTATGAGGATATCTGTGTGAATGGGAAGGTAGATTTGAACTACGTTGGTTGATATAAATCTTATTGCTGAATTTACTTCTTGTTCGGTTTCGGAATATTTCGCGGGGTTAAGTGCCTCATTCTTCTGTTTTCACTCACGTCATTTATTTCGACAATCAAAAGAACGCATGTGATGATAAATTTGGCAGTTAGATGGTAATTAGAGGCGGTGCTGGTTTCTGCGTCAAATGGGTGATGGAACACGTGCCTGAATGATGCATGGGGAACTCGGAGCAGGTTAGAGCGTTTTTCGGGGGTTCCTCTGCTTTGAGTTCGTGCCGCTTCAGTTTTCCTCCGGAACAATTTTGAAACTGTCGTGCTAATTAGTGTTCCGAACAGGCGTAGGAGAGCGCTTTCTTTGGAAATGACGCCGTCGTTGTCAAAAAGGAGTTAGGGAGACGTTGTTCGCTAAGTTCTAAACCACTTATGACTTCAGACGTGAATTCTAATTAATGGTCGAATCGTTGGCAGAAGTTTTTTATGTTTTATTGACCAAATCTCCAAAAAAACCCAATCTGACAGCTGTTAATGACCGTCATATGTATTCTATCAAATAAATGGTAGGCTCACGGACAGCTCTTTCTATAATTTCCCCAAGCTTGGGGAGTTTTTTTCAAACGTTTCCTGCGTTAAACTATCTATTTTCCGACATTTTTCTACATTCCGACATTTCCCCATGAAATCTTCGTATCTTATGCCTCCAATCATACCATCTAAAATTCTTATCATACTTCTCCCACAACTAGGCTGACTCAGGAATCTCCCCTCCATCTTCCTCGTCAACAAATCGTTAACCTTAAATTTATCCAGTGGCCATTTTTACTGCCTCCATAGAATTTCCACTGTCGGAGTCCTTCCCTTGCCTAACATGTCTAATACTCTCTCCTCATTTATTATCCTATCCTATCAGCTTGTTCCTTCAATCCCTCGCTCCCATTTATAGTCGCTTAAATAAAACAAGCGGTTACAAGGCTGGTACACTTTACAAGCGTATCATTCATTCATTTGTCTTGCCGTCCCTTGCTGATTATATGGCGCAGGTATTCCGTATCCAATGCTCGTGCTCTGCTTCTTAATTCTTCTACCGGCTTTAATGTATCCCTGTTTGTTTCAGCTCTTAGATCTTCCTTGTGAAGGTTCGCGTTTACCCTTAGTTCTGCCAATATATTTGGCGTGTGATTTTTCATCTGTTCGTATGGCGTTTTATTTGCTTTATGCAATGTATCGCCTGCTTTAATTTTTGATGTTATGTTTTCATTTACTCCTCATCATCTGCCTCCTTCCCTAGATTTTGAATTCTATGTTGCGTCTTTGGTCAATTTTTCAAATGATCTACAATAGTGATCCGTCAACCTCAAAGCGAAAGTTATAAAAATGTCATCTTAACCTTTGACAATCGATTTTTTTCATACCCGTTCTCTAATGTTTTGAAATCAAAAGATGGTATTTTTTATCCTTTGCTTTCGCGTATCCTCAAATTCTCGTTTCTGGATTCTATAATTTGCTACAATAATAATTATCACTAACGGTAGGTAATTATGGTGAAAGAATTCTTTTCGTTAACTTACCTCAGCGTAAAACCAGTGTCTATATTAGGGCCTATGAACAGAAAAAGATGTCGTCGCTGATAGTGTTTATCGACTTACTGTTGTTAAGGTTTTTTAGAATAATAAATAGAAGGTTGGAGAGCAGAGAAAACTACTGTTTCGGCGATGACCAATTTGGGTTCAGGAAGGGGAGGGCCACCAGAGACGCGATTGAGGTAATGAGGACACTTATAGAAAGAAACAGAGTATAATCAGGCTGTTTTAGCTTGCTTTTTGGATTTCAAAAGGCGTTTGACAGAGTAAACTGGGAGGAACCAGTGCAGATATTGGGGAAAATAGGAATAGATTGGCGTGATAGGAGACTCATCCGTGTGGGCAGGTTGAATCAGGGTGGACAGTTATAGGTCGTGGGATGCGGCAAGGGTGCCCGTTGTCATCTTTGATTTTTACCATCTATGCTGAGGAAATTATAAGAGAGGCATGGGAGGAGCTAGATGTGGGAATGAAAGAAGGAGGACAGCGGATAAAGTGGGTAAGTTTCGTGGACGACCAGGCGTTGGTTAGTCGGTTATCGAAAGGATTGCAAACTTTAGTAGATGCGTTGGAATAGCAGTGCGAGAAATACGGGATGAAGATTAATAATAAGAAAACAAAAGTAATGAGATTCTCTAGGACAAAGAAAGCGTGGCTGGTGATAGTAGTAGAGATTGAGTAGGAAGTCACAAGCTGGAGAAAGTCGAGCAATTTAATTATTTGGGTAGTAAGCTAGAAGAAACAAGATATAGTAGCAAAGGAATTAGGAGAAGAATTGCGCTAGCGAAGGAAGCGTTCAATAATAGAAGGGAGCTGATGACGGGGACCTTAAGTAAGGATGTAAAAAAGAGGCTGGTAAAGAGTCTGATATGGAGTGTGGCGTTGTATGGGGCAGAAACGTGGACCTTGAGAAAGGAAGACGAAAATAGGCTGAGGGCTTTCGAGATGTGGGTGTGGAGGAGGATGGAGAAGGTGCGTTGGACGGAAAGGAAGACAAATGAGGAAGTGCTTGACATGGTGGGCGAGGAGAGGAAACTTATAGATGAGATTAGGGGAAGACAGGGTAGGTGGCTGGAAGGGTTAATGAGGGGCGATGGTTTGCTGAAGGTCGTGATAGAGGGTAGGGTGTTGGGTAAGCGGGGAAGGGGAAGGAAGAGATTCGGTTTTATGGACGGGATGAGGAAAGGTAGGACTTATTCTCAGATGAAGAAAGAAATACTAGAGGTAGAAAGGGCACGGCACGTGTAAGAGTCCGTTGGATATTCTCAGACTTTCATCATAACCTACCTCTAACCGGTAGATACTCTAATGAATAAATGAATACCTATAGAACTGAGCATAAATGAACCAGTTTGCCTTGTTTTTGTTGGATTTTATTTTAGTCATTCTATTTTAACTTTTTAAAAATTATTTTCATTTTATTTCTGGTCTGTAACAATGACAGACATTTTAAAGAAATACTCACTAATATTAATCAGTAAAAGATATCGTGCCTACGATCGTATTTGTATTTTATGCTACTGTCCCATGGGCTGAATCAATAACTCTTTTTAGTATTTCAAATCGAAACCTCACTCCAGCGTCAGTGATAATAATTAATAGGTAAAATCCAAAAATATTACCTTCCCTCTGAATTTGAAGCTACTCAATTTCTCAGATTTTTTATGTAGTGATTGGAAAAATGAAGCATTAATTTTTTGTAAACGTCCGGGTTTCAGGTAAAATATCTACTTTGTACGCCCTTTTTAAAAACAAACACGGATGGAACACAAAGTGTACATTTTTTATAGGATGAGATGAGTGGAATGTATGGAATAATAGAAATTGAATTCGAGTGAATTAGAGTACTAAAAAATTTTGCATTGCTTGAACTCTTGATAATAGCGCTAGAGCATGTCTCAATGGAGGATAAATTCATTTATTCACATTATCTATAAAAACTCTTTCATTTATACCTTACACGTTTTTGTGACAATCAGTGTCCTCATGGAAACACCTTACTCACTTTACTCAAAGAATGAATAGCATTTGATTTTGCTTATTCTTTGTCCTACCCCGACTATCGCATCTGATCTGGAGACTGGAGATAATGTCAATTTCATGAGTTAACTACGTCTTTTTTATAGCTTTTATGGCAGAAATAAAATTAGCGTATTTCAAAAGGAAATTGATAGTATTTGGCATTTGCTCTTGGTCTTTGATGTTTCTGTTAGACTTGATCATAATTCAAATACCCGTCAACGTTTAGGGGCGAATATCGTATTCATCAAGCATTTATTGGTTCATAGAACGAGAAAAAATCTATTAATTTCGTAATCAAATCAGGCAATTTGTAAAAGTAAACTTGAATTTATCTCTGAATATTATGCATTTGTGTTTATCAAGATTTTAAAAACTTCCCGAATTTTTAAGTATAAAAAAATGTCGGTAGTGTTTGTGAAAAAAATAAGCTCAAGTTTTTTGCGTGAATATCTGACGGCCGATAATTTCATCAAACAATATTTAGTACCGGGCTTAGGTATGAACATAGATTAAGGAATAAAATAGACCAAACCACTCGACTCGATGTGACAGGGTCATTGATATGAGCAGTTGGCCAAATTGAATGAATCAGTTGTGCAGTAAATACACAGAAAACAGGTGATAGTAGCAGACGTTTCGCGGCAACGTAAATATTTATAAAAAAGCTCAAAATGGACATTAATTAAAAAAAATACCTTACTTTTCATAAAATTAATGTACAAATTTTGCGCGATTGACATGATTTTCGGATGAAAAAGTAAAAGAGCGGTGCTATTTCGCACTCGTCCGGCCACACCTTGAATATGCAGCGAGCATATGGGATCCGGTGCAGAAAGACTTAATCCGGGAACTTAATAAAATACAAAGGAAAGCTGCGCGATTCGTCAAAAACTGCTACGGGCGTACAGACAGCGTTACACAGATGTTAAACGAATTAGGCTGGAAGCCGCTAGAGACTCGGAGGCTGCGCGCTAGGCTTAGATTGCTTGAACAATTGAGAATAGGTATCTTTCAGAGCGACACGGAGAACATCGTATTAGAACCCCACTATATTTCCAGGTCCGACAGAAACGATAAATTAAGAGAGATATTTTGCCGAACGGATAGGTATGGGAATTCGTTTTTCCCCCGAACAATAAGGGACTTTAATAAATGCAAGGCGTAAATTCATTAGAGCGTTTCCTTTTTATATGTAAACGGTTGGTGTCCTAAAACCCCCCGCCACACGCCTATTGAGGCGGCTTGTGGGGTAGTATGTAGATGTAGATGTTTGTTGAATAATTTTTCGCAAAAAAACAGGCTTTACTTCGTGCGCCATTACGCCATCTATTCTCTTCTGTGATCCATGGGTACGGGCCAGATTGAACCGAGGGAACGTTCCCGCAACCCACTCGAGTCTGATGGCACGAGGAAGGGAACGGAATGCCATTTGCGCTCCTAAAAAAAAGAATCCTGGGATGCGGGTAGTATTATTAAAACTATATTCGTGGGGAGCAATCATGTCGACGACGGCGGCTTTATTAATCACTTAATCCTTTCAGCAAATCCCACCGCATGATGTATGCTCAAGTACTTAACGGAGTGGAAAGGTGGAAATCCCCGGCCGCCCCTTTCTCCAGCCCCCTCCACCCGCTCGCACGCTCTTAATGAGGGGATATTTTCCACCCTCGCGAGTTCCTCGAACTTCTCATCCGAAAATAAAATCTTAAAGAAGTGAGGGAAGAAAAAGAGTGGTTGGAGGGAGATAAAAGTATGGAAATGGGAGAAGAAAGAGGCCTCGTCCCTGTGAGCTGTTGAGTGGATCAATTGGGGCGCCCCTCCTCTTAGCACTCTCTCTTCCCCCAAAACCCTTTTCATTCGCTTTCAAAAACGCCCGAATTGATTTAAAAAAGAATGTGTGTACATGGGGTTGTTCAAATTTGAACTGGACGTAGATTTTAAGTGCATCAATCTCTGGATGTTATGAAGAACTCATCTCGTCAACACTGGCAACAAATGTTTTCTCAATACGGGAAGTTAACACAACTTCAGTTGAGTTAAACTCTTTTCTATCGCTTGAAAAAAATCGTCCATATTGTTGAGGAAAGGAAAGAACCGGGGGATGTTCAAATTTGACATGGACGCTGCCTTAAGTGAATCTATATTTGTTGTGGAGTGCTCATCACGTGAACACTGCCAAAACATTTTTATTTGGAGAATTCAATTCACATTCAGTGTCTATTTTCTCCTTCGCTTAAGAAAATGCCAAGATTCAAAAAGGATGTGACTTGACCGGGACGCGGCCGTAAGTAAATTTCTGGTGGGTGCTCAAGAACCCAATACCATCATTTTTTCTTGGTGTGAGAAATTAATTCACTTTAGTAAGTCCCTTTTCTTTCGCTTGCAAAAACGCTCTAGTTATTATAAAAAAAACACTGAGGGAAGTTAAAAATCGACTTTGACGCTGTCTTAACTGAATCATTCTCGGGTGGATGTGGAGAGCCCATATCACCAACGGTATGCCAACATTTTTTCTCTTACTACGAGACGTTAATTCACAGGCAGTGAGTTAGTCTCGGAGTACTCCATTCAAGTCAAAATTGGGGTAAACGCTGAAGAGAGAGTCTATTGTCCTCCTTTTAGCCCTTAATTTAGGCTCTTACCTTCCCATTTATCTTTTACGAAGCTCATCAGTCCAATACGGTAAATGAAGTTGGTATTTCGGGCTAAAAGTGAAGGGATAGTCAAGACGTGGGTTGGCGTAATCGGTTTATGTTTCTCAAAGTGCCCTCCTTTTAAAGAGACTGAGAAAATAATTGCTCTCTCCTAAACTTAAGGAATAGCTTAATAGTCCTCTCTTGAAATGACTACAGGACACTTTGAAAGGAATCTTTGGGTCAAAAAACTGCCGTCATCATCCAAAATATAAGGATATTTGCTAAATAAGAGCTTTTTTCCTATGTCATATCCTGTTGCTAGTGCGCCGCGGTCAAAGTATAATATTACTTTAAAATGTAGAATATAAATGCCCTGTTCTGTTATTAGCGTCCGTAGAAGGTTTTTACTTGTTTTTTTCCGTCACACATCTTCATATTACCCGTGAAAGTCACTTCAGTGACACGAGGCTAAAAGCACCAAAAGTATCCAGAAATAAAAGTGGCGAGTTCGGTGAATTAATGAAATGCTATGCATGAATGTCTTGAAGTGTTTGTTTGCAGATGAGTGAAAGTGATGAAAAATAAATCATTAAACGTATCTTTTCGATGCTCCATTTTTTTTAACTAGTCGCATTATTCTGACCTACATGTGAAGCGTAAAGCCAAGGCCTTATCTTCGGTGCTGATCTTAAAGTTGCTTCGTAAAACTCAATGGCTCTCAATCCAGACGTTGAATTAGTTTTTCTACGCTTAAGTCGCTGTCGAAGCAGTTTTAAAGTATTTAACGGTATCTTCCAGGATTATTCTCAGGCCTTTGCTTCTTTATATATTTTCTTTTACGTTGATACTGATTTTATTACTTGACTAGCGGGAGGTACCCGTTTAAATTCTACGGGTGTGAAAAACATTGTTCACGTATTTTATAAGAAAACTCTAAAGCCTGAAGAATACTGTTAGCGTAGTTCTTTGAGGAGTTCGTTGCCCATATTGTATGTTGTGTTCGTTGGAGTAGATACGCCTACCTTTTTCCAGGTGCACGGCGAGATGGGTGAATGTTGGTCCTCTTTCATGCAAGGGAAACCCAAAAATGGGCCACCCAGACTCATTACTACTTAAATAACATCCAGGTTGATAGATGATCACTTCGTCCCTCCGGTTCTCTTAAGCGGTCTTCTGAGTAAATAGCAGTTTGATGGCTTCCCTTGTGTACATAAATATATTTGCATTCAATAACTCAGTTGAGTTGCGCAATTCAACATCGATATGTGCGTAGAGTATCTTAATCAGGATTGGAGAGTAGGGTACAATCGAGCGGTTAACAGCGTCAAAAGGAGCATTTGCAGTAGCAGTCATGTTTATTTGACCCATGAATCCTCCATCACCCGGACTGCGCCTTCGGCGTAAAGGGCAGCCATAATTATTGGTTTCGGTTGCTAAATAAAAAATCTATGGTGATTCTTAGTGCACTTGCCGATTTTCATGCACGGATATCGTTCATTGTGCAGAATTTCCGTTCTTCTTTCGGGTAAGAAGTATGTAGTGACGTCATTATAATTTCCGCCATCTTAAACGTTTGTCGTTTTTCTTGCAAGGGCTCATTTTCTCGCAAAGAACACATTCTTCTTGCTCTAGAAGATTTATTTGAAAGCTTAATCTTTTTTTCTATTAGGCATATTTTTAAGTCCAAGGAAGGGAAACACAGCGGCGAGTGAGAGCCTTGAAAAGGAAACGCGATGATTGAGTGAATGAAATTTAACTGCACTTTTACACTTTTAAACATATTTAAATAACTCGTAACGTTTATGATTTGGGAATTGGTCTAAAAAAACTGTTCGCAATTGTAATAAAATTCAACGGATGTGAATATAATTGAACGTAAATTATAATAAAACCACATAGCCTGAAGAATACTGTCAGCGTAGTTCTTTGAGGAGTTCGTTGCCCATATTG
Organism: Pyrrhosoma nymphula; assembly: GCA_963573305.1. NCBI lineage: Eukaryota > Metazoa > Arthropoda > Insecta > Odonata > Coenagrionidae > Pyrrhosoma > Pyrrhosoma nymphula. Next base: position 136,713,524 of record OY754333.1, on the reverse strand, counting down.
TATGTTGTGTTCGTTGGAGTAGATACGCCTACCTTTTTCCAGGTGCACGGCGAGATGGGTGAATGTTGGTCCTCTTTCATGCAAGGGAAACCCAAAAATGGGCCACCCAGACTCATTACTACTTAAATAACATCCAGGTTGATAGATGATCACTTCGTCCCTCCGGTTCTCTTAAGCGGTCTTCTGAGTAAATAGCAGTTTGATGGCTTCCCTTGTGTACATAAATATATTTGCATTCAATGACTCAGTTGAGTTGCGCAATTCAACATTGATATGTGCGTAGAGTATCTTAATCAGGATTGGAGAGTAGGGTACAATCGAGCGGTTAACAGCGTCAAAAGGAGCATTTGCAGTAGCAGTCATGTTTATTTGACCCATGAATCCTCCATCACCCGGACTGCGCCTTCGGCGTAAAGGGCAGCCATAATTATTGGTTTCGGTTGCTAAATAAAAAATCTATGGTGATTCTTAGTGCACTTGCCGATTTTCATGCACGGATATCGTTCATTGTGCAGAATTTCCGTTCTTCTTTCGGGTAAGAAGTATGTAGTGACGTCATTATAATTTCCGCCATCTTAAACGTTTGTCGTTTTTCTTGCAAGGGCTCATTTTCTCGCAAAGAACACATTCTTCTTGCTCTAGAAGATTTATTTGAAAGCTTAATCTTTTTTTCTATTAGGCATATTTTTAAGTCCAAGGAAGGGAAACACAGCGGCGAGTGAGAGCCTTGAAAAGGAAACGCGATGATTGAGTGAATGAAATTTAACTGCACTTTTACACTTTTAAACATATTTAAATAACTCGTAACGTTTATGATTTGGGAATTGGTCTAAAAAAACTGTTCGCAATTGTAATAAAATTCAACGGATGTGAATATAATTGAACGTAAATTATAATAAAACCACATAGCCTGAAGAATACTGTCAGCGTAGTCATTTGAGGAGTTAGTAACCTAGTATGGTATTCGTTGACGTTCTTTCGTTCGTTTGTATGATGTGGGAAATGGTCTAAAAACAGTTCGCAATCGAAATGAGAGGCAGATGGTTACACTACGTGTAATACATCTGAGTATTGAACGATAATAAACAACTCCGTGTTTGTTGTAGCAACAGTGGCATTTTTACCATTACTATTTACTGCACGTAAATATTCTTCCACGTTTAATTCCTTTATGTGTAACGTTTACTACATAAGTGTTCTCTCACATACATGCAGTGCCCCTATGAGGGCTACTTTGAGAATAGACATTGAAGAGCATAGGTACTTGTAAATATGCATTGAATTTATCGATTACCCCCTGAAGCAATCAATCATGGAGCCCTTGGGACTCAGGGCCCTTCTTGTACAGATTTTCTATCTACGTGCTACCACGGGCCTGCAGAAAAACTTTAATGCTAGAGGCGTGAATATCCTTTGAAAATCAAATCTTTGGTAGTCAAGGAAATATGCTATTGTTGATTTCAGAGAAAAATGTGAGATATTTCAGCAAAAAATGATTTTCAGACAATTACGAAGCGTAAAAGAAAATCAATTGAAAGAATTATATACATCAATTATTCAACCATCCGATTAAAAAAATCTTCCAGCCCTGTATCTTGATTGAAAGTAATTTTAAAAAGCAAAAAAATAAACTACTGCACCGAACCCAATGCTTAACATGGACCACCAGGGGGGGTCTTTGAGGGCTTTTTAATATAGCCTATGTAACACCAAGATACATTTTGTCACTACATGCCAAATTTCAGCTCAATCGGTTTAGTAGTTTTTGCATGATTGAGCAACAGACAGACATACAGACAGACACCATTCAATTTTTATATATTACTATGATTATGAGGGTTTGTGATCAGTCAATTTCTTTTCCCAGTAGTTTTTTTACATAATGCCTAATGATCCATAATTCTTTAAAATTAGCTCTTGCGCAAAAATCAATGTACTGGTATTTGATAAATGTGGGATCTCTTTCTCTACATCGGTCGAAATGGATGTTTGTGTTTGTGGAAATAGTATTATCTTCAGCTGATGGTGTAATAATGAAAAAATAATTATAATATTTTGGTCCTTCTTATTTCTTCGAAGCAGTAGGATTGCAGAAATGGTTTAAAGGTGACACATTTATATGGACAGACCTATCGGACACGGAAATGTGACCGATTTTGACGAAAACGTGTTAAAAAGGGTACATCGAGATCAAAACGATTTACCTCTTGCAAAATGAAATTTTTTTATCGTTCTTGAGTAAAAAAGGACATTATCTCCACGCGTATTTTTTCGATGCTGAAATTCTGCCAACATTATCCTGAAACGTTTGAATATATCCTTGAGGAGGAAGACAAAGATAAAGGTAAAGATGAGGAGGATTAAATATAGAAGAAGAAAAGATATGGCATTCATGGAATCATGGGTTACATTACTCTATAAGGGTCTTTAGAGCATTTGTAAGGCGGTAGTTAACAAATATTACGGTTGAAATAACCATAGCGATGTGGTCCCTTATGTGAAATAGAAGTAATGTTGTATTATAGTGATTAACTGCCGTGCTTTTTTATGCCTGATGATTAGGTACTGGCAGTGGATAAATGAAAGTGTGTCCTGAATATTTTCCGTCAGTGCGATTATAAAGACATCTCTCGAGAATTGACCCCATGTGGCCGTGATGATTATCGCTTTCGTAAAATGAAAATTTTATCGCGTGGTTTTGTCGATTCAGTATTCACGAAGTTTTACCCTTTCCGAATGAACTAATTAATGCATGGTAAACATCGATTCAATGCTTGAAGTGTAGTACTTCAGCAAAGCCTTGCGCTAATATGTTATTTTTTATGGTTTAATTATGGTGGTATTTCGAGAATTGACCTAAAGGTCACATTGAAACAGCTCTTGCTTCAATTTTTTTCCTCATCTCAGATTTTATTCTTCATTCCATTCTACATTTTTCTTTTGCATCAGTTCTCTGATTTCTTTCATGAAGGAAGAAAGGGAAGAAATAACGAAAATCTTCCATCCCACCCACCTCCTACTCATCTCCGTCCAGGAAACTATCTTACTTACTTCAGGGATCCTCGTCGCCGCTTTCCGGGAGTGAGAGATGAGGAGTCATGTGGAAGACTCGCAGCCTGCCGCCGCCACAACTTCCAATCCCTTACGCCTTCTCGCGGAGACAAGATCAGAGAGAGAGAGAGAGTTTCGGCAAAGATCGCGCGCGTGATCCGGGACAGGAATGGGAAATTTTCCGCGGATTTTCGGCGGTTTGAGGGAAGGCTCTTTTGCGAAGAGAGGTCTGGTGGTGCGATTAGGAGGGAATCAGGTGCAACACGTTCGCCGGGAGGTGGTGGAGATGAGGGCAGGGCTGGTTAATGAGTGGTTAGGGTGCTAGGAAGACGCTGTTATTCATCTTGGAAGGCAAGAGGGACAGAGAAATACGGGGAGGTAGAGTCGGAACGGTGGCTGAAATACTATACACACATAGAACCCTGAATCGAACCCTAGTAGTTACGGAGATTTGTAGAGAAGTAGATTTTTTCATTGTAGTTTGTTTTTTTTCATGCATGGGTGCCTTTTAATAAGAAGTCAGACAGTAGTGTACCAGCACGGACGTGCCAATGCAACATTTGCAGGGTGGTCGAGTTTGGCACTATAAATACGTGGCTAATGACACGATCAAAGTGTATATGGTGTCTTTTGATCGGGTGTACGACTTCAATGCGAGCATGACCTGAAGTTAGGGCCGCGCATGAGTAAGGGGGGCCTGCGGCGACTGGCGGTCATTTCGACCTTGGGTGAAAATTTCGAACGAGTTCATCTCACAACTCTGATGTGCTAGTGTGTTAATTTTTGTGTAAACGCACGATTTTGTCTAGATCAATCCAGTCAATTGAAACATTGAATTTATGATGAGTGCATTGATTGCAATTCTAAGGGAGGCTTTGAAATCTCTAGAGAAGTTTCAGTTGTCGGGTCACACTAGCAATTGAAATTTGATATAATACTGTTGAATTATGTAATCTTGGAGACATTCATGTGTCTACTCCGTGCAGATTGTTTACTTTTGTTGTTTTGGTTAGGTATAGTTCTGTTTTTTCTCTAAGTGCTTTGTTATCATGTTTTGTGCGTTAATGTTATTTTCTGAATAAAAGCGTAACGAATATCAATAATATTAGGAGTATACCATTGGTAAAATATTCGTTCAATGACAGGAGAGACTAGTGTCGGTAACCTGTAGTAAATACTTAAATAAATTCTAAATGAAGAGCGTGGTGCAGCTTAAAACATTATGGTGGCGAAACTTTCATCCTATGCTTCCTCTCTATCACTCTATTCAGCATGTTGTTACCTCTCAATTCCTCCTCCAGCTACTGCTTCCTGATTTCTCCTATCATCTTCCTTTCCTCCCTTACTGCATACCTACGTAATAAATAAGGAAGACTCTGCGTTCATTTTTCCTTCGAGTTTAACTTGCCTCTTTACTACTTACCTTCGTCTACATCAGGTGTAGACTGTGCATGCCTGATGGTGACCTGGTTACGTCGGAACGCTTAGGATAAGAAAATCCTAGTGGAAAATTACTGCTGACTCTTTAATTACTTACTATGGATTGTTTCCACTACATATAGCCTGAAATCGTCTAGTTCACTTCATCTGTTTTACACTCACGCGACCTGAAAACGTTTAGGATGTTTTCAGATTGCTTGAGTGCAAAACAGATAATTGTATTCTCGCGTATCCATTTTTATTGATATATGTATCATTTTTTCTTTGAAAATGATCCAACGGGTTGGAAATGGATCTAAGGGTTGTATTGTATTCGGTGTTTATTGTTTTGTCACATATATGTTTATATTACTGTGACCATGGTGAGTGTAGAAGAGGAGACTGTAGATTCGCAATATCATAAAGGTCGAGACATTTATAGGTGTAGCGAAACTTGGTGCCACTTGCTTGTGAAATCATGACGAAAAGGAGAGGAAAGCATACATGAGATGTGGGTTGAAGCGGCAAAGCATTTTTCCATAGGGCCTTGCGGGAGTCCTTCGATAACTTTGCCCGCTCATAAACGCTTGGTTTACGGTCAGTGTCCTTAAATCCTCCGCTAGTGAGTGCCACTAAGTTTAGCTATACCTATACCAATACATCTATCTATCCTGACATGTAGAACACCCAATATTTTATATTTATAAGCTATTCTCCTATTCATAATTGCGCAACTGACCTCAGCCACGTGTCGCTACCCCCAAGTACGTATTACTGCTCCCAGTGATATGTTGTTGGGGCAGAAGGGAAGAGGTTGTCGGTGGGACAGCCCCTGACAGCCGGAAACCCCCATCCAACCTTTACCTCCACCCCTGGATGCAGTCTCTTCACCCTCCAATCCCGTCCTCGCTTAACCCCTAGCATGATTCCCGTCTCGACTTCGCCGAAAACCGCCGAGGTAGCTTCCCAGGAAGTCTCTGGCTCAAATGAAGGGACCGGCAAGGGGATTGTGGCAGGGGGCGGGGGTGGGGCGGGCCTCGCGGCTACGTGCGGCGGTTTCTTCCTCGGTCGGGGAAGGAACTTGCGGAGAGGATGAGCTTGAGTTGGCGCTGGGAGAGAGAGGGCAAAGGTCGATACATATGGATGGATCACCGGAGGCCTTCCCTCTAGCCTTTTTGGCGACATGCCGTGCGCGGCACGCAAACTACTCTTTAGCCGTCGCGGGCACGGGTGATTTAGTTCTCCTTCCCTTCGTCAGTCATCCCTCAGGTTTCCCCTCGCGGCGAACGCATATCCGTTTCGTTAATTATAGCGCCACCGTCTATTTGCTATGCTGCGGCGTTGCTGGCAATTCAGACGCTGCGTGGCGGTGATGAACCCCGTGGGCGTGATTGACCATTGACCCTGCTCGAATTTTCCTAACGTCCCCCTTTCCCAGTGTGGGAATAGGGTGTGTCCTATATGACAATGTACGTACATGGATATCAAGTCGATATTTTTCATATCCTCGTTGATTGATTAAACAAATTTGGGACCAATAAATGGTGTCAATAATTTTGCTCTAATGTGTCGATAATTATCGTATTAACTATATATTGATTACTATCATACATATTGATGGTAATTATCGCGACCCCTGCATCAAGAAGATCATCGGCACTTCTCCATGGTGCTACCTTTCGGCTTTTACCTATAAATAAAGGGAGTTTTTTATTTTTGGTGGGGAACCAGCAAAGTGGAGACTTTGGACTGCATATTCTTAAAGACTTGATGTATTTCTTATCAGTTGCTCCCAATTACTCTTGGTTCCCTAACTCCTGGCATAAACTTGTCTATGATATTGTTGCATGAGCTTTTTGTGCGGAACAATAAACAATACATGTTAGAACCCATCTTTTAAGGACCGCAAGCATTCCTGGTGTTTTTCAAAAGGAGTTAACTTTGATTCATTAGTAGTATTGCTTAAAGTTGAAATTATCAAGATTTTTTTATATATTTGTGATTCTTGTAAATTACATGAGACAATTTTTTCCCTGAACCATTGTATTGAAGTTAACGCTACCATTTTTTTCTAATACATAGAGAGAGTTAACTTAAAACAACTGACGTCATAGTCGCTATAATTGTGTCATAAACATTATTTTTCCTTTGCTGTCAAAACTTTACTTGGCAATGAAGTTTTTGTAACAGTCCTACCTATTTAAAATGCTTTGATAGTTCTGAGAAGCACAATTGGCTCTTGAGAGGCATGTGCCACTTTCGCGGTTAAATGGTGTTTTTCTTCCCGGACCGTATTCCTTTTCTCGGAGCAGTTTTAGGAATAAAAGAAGTAGATTTAGGGCCCTCATTAATTTACTCTTTAACGACCCAAGCCACCTTCGCCTTTAAGGTCTCCTTTTCCGAATCCTTTCCTCCAGAACGATTGCTGCACTGGGAGAAGCGTTCCTCCCATGAGGCCCACTCAAAGAAACGGAGGAATTTCAAGTCTTAGAATTTCACCTTGAAGAAACCGAATTCTTTTGTTTGATATCTTGAATTGGATTGCTCAGCGAAGCAATCGTCTTTCTCTGTTCGTTTGTAAAGAGGAAGTTGGCACTTTCAGAAAGACGACGCGGCCGAGGAAATAAGATTTTAAAAACGCCATTTCGACGTGTATGGTGGTATCCTGGATATCACAAGCCCTAACTTTTTCATGACTTTCCTGATAGCATTTTATTTTTGCGGTTAATATATGAATTTTAATTATCTTTAACTAAAATGGAAATTTATGCATCTTTATTGATTTATCGGGGTTCTTTAACTGTTTTAGTATCCGAATCAATTTTTACCCACGCACGTCATTGGAGAGTTTTTTGGATCACTGTATGTTTTGTTCTGAGAGCTAAAGATAAGTAACTTATATTTATGATATATCTTTTACATTTGGCGGTAAGTATCTCGTGGACATCCCGCAAAGGGGAGTCAATCGTCTTTACGGCGAAGGCCGATTAGCTCTGCTCACGATTGGATGCTGATGATCCACGCCCTACCGAAGCGCCAGCCTCTGCCTTGTCGTGGCGCATGCTCTTGAGCTCGTAGTGGTTCATCGGTGCCCTGTCCTCTCTTGGAGGACAGGGCAGGACGGTTGCCCTGTCCTCTCTCCAGGAGGTGGAGGGGGCTAGATCAGTGCACCGCTCTCCGATGACCAAAGAGGCCCTGGCTTCCAGCTCGAAGGCATCAGGAAGGACACTTCAATTATTTGGGTTATTCCGCGACGCCTTGAGTAATCAAACTCGAGGCTTTGTGATCGTGTCCGGCCATTGTAATTTATGGTCGGGAACCAAACACTGCGACACCTCTTCCCTCCCCCCATTACCCTTACCCCTGGTAAGATAACCGGGTAAACTGACGTAGGAACCGGCCTGTCGGCTTTCCTGACGCAGTAGACGTCTTACTATCATCACTATCTCGTAGACGATCTTTGCTTCTTGATGTATAACCTAGAACCTTTGGTTCGCATTTACTATTTTTAGGTTATTAATATGTTTTATGATTATTTGTATGATGGTCTTCAATCTTCATACTTCCCTATCCTAGGCAATTTATCTCTTCTGCTCAGCATTCTTCGCATCCTCTTTCATCCCGTTTTAAATGCCATAACTTTTCCTTCTTCATCCCTGCATACACAGCATTCTTCCTTACACTTCTCCTTTCGGCATTCCATCGGCTCTAATCAGTTGTTTCTTCCACCGTCTTCGCCGTTATTATTTCACCTCCATCAACTGTTTTACCTCTCTTACCATGTTTTGCATCTCATACTTTAACAACTCTCTTGGTCCTTGTTTTTCTCGGCTTTTCATAACGTAATGATTAAACTCCTGCTAACTTTCACAATATTTTATTTAAGTTGATATTCCGGAATCATATGACACCAATTTCACATCGTATGTTCAATCATCGCAGCTTAACACCTGAACAGAGGACACTCATTTCCACTTTTCTGTTATTAGCAATCTACTATTTAGCTGGAAAAACACTCTTTCGAATGTAGTGCTGGCTAGCATCAATCCCTAAGACATTTTTGCGATCAATTTTGAAGGGTATGGTTATTAAATGATAGAAGATTCAGTTGAAACTTTCTGCGTCTAATCCTGTTTCCCTGGATGTTGTATAACTTAATTACAGTTCAGAGTAAATGTTGAACCCTAAATTAAAATTTATATAGCAATTTCTTGAATTTGTGTTCCCAAATAGTTGATTCTGCTGTTGGTTTTTCATTTTTCTTCTTGCAATTCCCTCAATCAGGAGGAAATTTATGCACAGTCATACTGCTTTCTTAACTTTCTCCGAGAGGATCTCGACCACAGCTTATTTGGTCACCGAGATCCTGATGGGTGAATTCTGGGAAACTACTAGAATTTTTTGGCCTCCCAAGCCGTGGGAATGTCCAATGATGAGCTGAAAAAACTCCTCAGTTATTGCAATCAACAGGTTTGGGAAAAATGAGAACGCGTGGGGGGGGGGGGGATTGGAGAAAATTTGGTGCGAGGGAATTTTGTTGCAGACGGGAGGGAAGCGAATGAGGACGGGGGGCATGTGTACCAAATATATATTCGTATACCGAAACATTTCATTAAAGCTCTGGCCGCTAGAGCGCGCGAAATTGCATCGTGTAGCCTCAGGGGAGAGGATCGCGTGGATGACTTCATCCCATCGCTGCCAGAAGGGAATTTCGGGTTCTGGTGTCACGGCCACGCCGAAAGTAACGGGAAAAGTAGTCTTACTTCCAAGAATTTTCGCGATGCAGAGGGCACGGAGGAGAATCGGTTGGGCTTTGGTGGGAGAGAGGGCAGTGGGATTTCTTCTTCCGTGTGAACATTAGGAGCGGCGGCTCACGGGGTGGAATTTGGGCAAACGTTTTTGCCAGAAGATGAAAACGTTTTAACGAAAATGGAAATAAACCTTTAAAAAGCTTTTATTTCACCGGCAAAAATGTGTGTAAGTAGGCTTCTGTTTCCAAGCAGAATTAGTAATATTATAGTTAATACCGTCATTCATGTAATGCTGATAAAAGTTTATTTTTGAAATAATATTCATTCAAGAATTCTACCAGCTGATTGGTAGGTTCTTGGACAGTCCCCATTCTGCATCCCAACCTCATAGACATTGTCTCGCTTTCCCTCCTAAGGATGGCCCGTTATTAGATACCTCTTCAATTCTTCATATCTTCTACCTCCTTTTATTTCGTCCAGAAATCCTATCCTCTTCCTTCCTCTTCCACTCTTCCCCAGTATTCTCCCCTCTATCACTCTCTTCAACATACACTCTCCTCTCAAAACCTCCTCCATCCATATCTTCTCCTTCTCCGAACCTCTGCCACAAACTTCCTTTCCTCTCCGACCATATCCATTACCTCCTCGTTCGTCTTTCTCGCCATCCAGCTAACCTTCTCCAACCTTCTCCAAACCCACATCTCAAACGCCTCAAGTCTACGCACATCCTCCCTTCGCAATGACCAAGTTTTCGACCCATGGAGCGCCACGCTCCGTATTAAAGTTTTCCCCTGCCTCTTCTTTACGTCTCTTCTCAGACACCCCTCATCAATTCCCTTCCCTTCGATAATGGTTCTTCATCTGATGTCCTTACCACTAAACCCATTCTCCTCCAAAATACTACCCAGATACGTAAACTGCTCGGCCTGCTCTATCTTCTGCCCTCCCACCCTTATATTCAGCCCCGCCTTCAAACATCTAGAAAATCTCATTACTTTCGTTTTCTTGTGATTGATCTTCATCCCAAACTTTTTGCTCGGCACCTCTAATGCATTCACCATTGACTGTAACCCCTTGGCAGAGTGACTAACATTTGCTTGACCACCTGCAAATCTCACTGATTTTATCAGCTCCCCTCCTACCTTTATTCCTACCTCCTCTTCCCCCCATGCCTCCATTGCCATTTCTTCTAAATACACGTGAAAAAGCAACGGCGATAGTGGGCACCCCTGCCGCACTCCCCGTCTTATCGTGGCACATTCCGATTCTCCATTGGCTACCCTAACCTACGGCGTCTGGTTCATATAGAAATTCCGAATCAGACGCCTGTCCTTACAATCGACCCATAATTTCTTCAGCACTCTCATAAAGTTCGTCCATTCCACCCGATCAATCGCCTTCTCGAAACCTACAAAGCATGCAGAAACATCCTGCCCATACTCTAGGTTTTTTTTCTAGCGTCCTCATTACCGCTATAGCGTCTCGCGTTCCCGTCCCTCTCCTAAACCCGAACTGGTCGTCACCCAGGTATTCATTTGCCTTCTTCTCTATCCTTCTGTTTAGAATCCTCAGAACTGCTTTGGCGGCGTGGGATATTAAGCTTATTGTCCTATAATCTTCGCACGTCTTTGTATTACTCTTCTTTGGTATAGGAATTAGTACATTCTTCGCGAAGTCTTCCGGCCACACTCCATCCTCATAAATCCTACGAATAAGTGCATAAAGTTTTCCTCTTCCGTTCTTCCCCATGCTCTTTAAAAACTCTGCAGGTATGTCATCTATTCCCACCGCCTTATTCCTTTTCATGTCTCGCAAAGCTCTTTCGATTACGCTATCTAGGGTTCTTGGTCCGAAGCCATCCTTATCGTTTAAAAAATAACTTCTAGGGACATGGCATTCAATGTTCAGTATTTAATTCATCTACTCTCTCCGGCTCGTTTCCATCGTCCATTCCATCAAAAAATAATTTACCCTTCTCTCATTCCGCTGATTTAACTTCTCCTTTCTATCTTCCCTTTAAGATATCCATTGTCTCGATTATCTACTCTATCCGTTAATTAGTTAATGCCATAGACTCATCTCTTCATTAGCTTCTATTTGCGATATGCATGTTAACGTCTGCATAATACCCCGCGAGACACCACGGGGCTTTGTGGCAGGAGGTGTTATGGCACCAGCCATGCAGCCAGCCATGCAATAAGGAAAAGGGATTAAGGGAAGGAAAGGACTATCAAACATAACCAAATAGCATAAGACTTCAAAAGAAATTACATTAATTATAATATCACCATGCTATAGTTTAATATTTAAAGTCATCGGTAGTTTCTACGCAATATTATGTAATATCCATATTAATAGGCTACTTAAAATGATGCGTTGCCGCAAAATTAATATAAACTACCGCGTCAGGCGATAAGAGGTGGAACAGCTTATTCATGATTCTAATAAAGTACTTTGACTTCACTGTTGACGTAAGGTTGTTTAACGCTTTGGCTTCATCATCAGATGAAAAAATGACAAATGAAATCGTATTATTCATGGAAAACCTTCGTTCTCACCTTTTCGCTCGTCGCTTTTCTGAAATGAATTTCTCAACTTCATCATGCGGAAATGGTATTGTAGGAGTGGTAAATGCATTGCTAGATGGATGGATTGATTAAAGGATGGATCTTGCTAAAACTCTTCCCTATGCGGATAGTCTCATGGTTGGTTTCACGAATAATATTAGCAATATAATCAAAATTGTGGCATCATAATTTTCCATTCAGAGAGCGGAATACTATGCGATAGCATGTCATCGCGTCGACACGTATAGATTCATTCAATAGTGTTTCTCTATCGCGGAGCGATAATCAAAATGCGATATCGCACGATCAATGTCTGTACCTGTGCGGGTGAATGAGTGGGAGGAGTCAGGCGGGTGTGAGGGCGCTGCTTCAGTTTAGGAATTAATTGGTTAATTAAGACGGTTTGGAAGAGACGAACGCCGTAGGGGAATGATGGCTCGCAATTAATATCAACTTGAGCGGCGCCTGCCCTACAGCCTACAGGGGGGGATGGGGGGTTATCAAAGTAGGGGTGGAGAGGACGAGGGCGTGTGGAAGGGGCTTGCAATTTTGGCCGTGACGAAGGGGGGAAGGTGGGCGGGGGGTTGGAGTTGGAGGGAAGTGTGGAGACTCGGATAGAGAAGCGTCCGTGAGCCACGAGGAGGCAATAAGGGTCCGCGGAGAGGCGCGTGCATTGCGTGGAATGAAGAGGCGGGGTTGGATAGATGAGGAGGTTCCTGCCGAAATATTCACTTCCCGTTCGCTTTATGGTGCTCCAGAGGTTTTGATGGTTTTGAGGGGAAGGGGGAAGTTTCTCGCGGCTCGATGAGTGGTGTGAGAAATTGCGGAAAAGTTGTGAAAGATGGAATGTTTTTGTTTAGCGCTCGACGTGATAATTTTGCAGGTGTCTAATGTTGTCGGTTATCTTCTTTGTCAACGTCCTTGCAGAATGAACCTACTCTCTCATTCAGATTCAGAATTAATCTACTCTAATTGACTCAAGGGCTTCAGATCAGAAAATTGTCGATTAACTATGCAAACCCGTGGTCAAAATTACATTTAACCATGAATATACTTATACAATGGATGCCTGTACTTATATAGTGTTCAGTATATGCTCTCAACCAATCTCTCTCTCTCTCTATAAATCATGCAGCGTTGTGAATGATTGGTGAAAACTTCCCTACAGAATCTAATTCAGGAAACTCAATTTAACCATGGATATGAAAGTTTCATAACTTTTTGTTGTTATTACCGTGTGTATTTCACTGCTTAAGTAAGTTTAAGATGCACTTCAAGTATTTGATAAGGTGGAAGAATTCAAATGCCTTAGTTAATTCCACTTATGAAATTTATTGCCACGACCTGGGTTTCGACACTTCGTGTCATCTTCAGGTGATGACCTGACGTGAAGATGACACTAATTGTTAAATCCAGGGTCGTAGCAATAAATCTTACAAGTGGAATTAACTTAGGCATTTTAATTCTTCCGTAATGGATACCTTCCACAAAGTCAAGCCTACAACTGTTTCCTTTGTTATTTGATAATAATTTTTCTTATTGTTCCATATTCACATATCATTACTTCTCTTGGTGCTTTTGATGACGTTCAGTTAAAAGGCAGATATTTTTCATTGAGTCACATATTTCTTTTTATGTTTTCAGAAAATTGATAACTTTTAGATTTATAGGAGAACGATGGAACTCCTAAAAAAGGGCAATATAAAGATATAAACTTCCTCACATTTATATATAACTCACATCCATGAATCTTTTTTATTAGCACGACTACTTATTTCCGGGAGTGCTTTCATCTTGATAAAGTGTCTTCTGGCCAGAAAGGTTTTCCATGGATGTCCCTATCCTAAATAACCGCCAAAAGATAACGTTTGAAGTACTTTTCCTTTGATGGTTTCCAGTTTCTATCGCGTAATGAATATATAATAAAAAATATTTTAGCGAAGTTCTTGATATTAATGACTGAAAGAAAGTATTATGAATCGTTAATATGCTGGTAGCCTTTGGAAACATATGGTTGAATATGAGTAGTATATATTAATAATAATATCTTTTCAGTTTTTATGTTAAATCAGGTAGGTAGGTTTCGTTGGAACGACTTTTCGAACATCTTAATTTACTCAACTCGTTGAGACCCTTGTCTTCTAAAGCAATGTATGCACGTTGTTACGACTTTTGGCATTAATGCTCTTGGATGAGTGAATTCCCAATACATTCTCTCTTTTATTTCACGAGATCAGCAAGGCAGTTGATTCATTAGCTGGCACTTACTTCTCATTGTTAAACGCATCAACTCTTTATATATGGGCCGAGTTGCACAAATTTCCCGTATACGAGTACATGTTCTTCCATGTTGTTGGACAACCATATTTGACTTTCAATTAATAGGTGTAATTTAAAAAAATATACAGATTTTATTGTTATAATCTTTCCTCGTCCTATAATACCCATTAAATTTCAGCCATGCCGCCTTTTTTTTCAAGAAAACAAATTTGGCATAAAATGGCTTTCAAGTAGTAGAAAAAAATTCGCGTGCAATATTCGCTACAACTATTTAGTGACGCATATTTTTCAGGAATAAAAAAAAGAATAATATGAGAGCCTCTCCTCGTATTGATTTACCTGGTTTTATCGATTTTAGATACTTTTCGGTGATTAAATTATGTACATTTTTCTGGCGCTGTTATCATCCAAACTTCACCATAAAGCACATTATTCTGTTGTTGGAACAACATCACTTACAATTAGTAGTGTAATGCCTGTTGCTCACGGTAATATTTTCGGCAAAACGTTTTATATAATCGACTAGTTTTATAAAAATGAGCTTGCTTACGATAAAACCAAGTTTTATAAAACGTTTTACGGAATAGGACAGGTTCTATTTCCATAAAACCGTTTTATGCAACAGCCAATGAGACGTTCCGCTCATCGCGTTGATAATAATCTCGTATCCATGGGAAGCCAAACAAGGAAAACGTAAACAAACATGGCTGGAAGTTCATGGAACGTTGAGGCATTATCGTTCTTGTTAGAAGAATGTCTTAGAGCCTTAGCACCGTTGAGTAAGATCATAAAGTAAGTAGATTAACAATACATATAGTTTTTAACCTAACAGTCATCCTAAAGAGAGTGCATTTATCACTTCACGTGTTCACAAAGCGTCTCATAGATGGCAGGACATTGCGGTTTTATGCATAGTCCTCTGGATGGCCGTTCTCAACACTACTCCCTCATAGGGTGTAGTGTGTATTATCTATGTAGTGTATTATAGGCAATCCAGAGGACTCTGGTTTTATGAATAGTTTTACCGTGAGCAAGCAAGTACGTTTTACGTACGATTCATAAAACTTTCAATAAAATTTTTTATAAAACTCTTTTATGGAAAATTTTACCGTGAGCAACAGGCATAAGAAAGCTTAACGGTTTCGTGGAATAGACTTACAGAATATCATGGTTGCATCCGTGACAAATCCTAGTTCCTATAAAAGTACGAGTTTTCAAGTGTACGATGACTCACTCGACTCTGTCGTGTTTTCGACCTCTTTCAAAGAATGAGAGTCGTATCTCCCGGCGGTTATAATTTTGCCCTGAAGTCGGAGAAGGAAAGAGCGGTGGGTGGTGGGTCTCCCTCTACTTTCCTGCCGGTCGGGGAAGAAATCTCTTTATCGCGTGGAACACTCCCGCATAGAGGGAGAAGGGATGGTTTGTGTGTGATAGGGGTAGAGGGAGGTAGGAGAGGAGAAACTAGCGAAAGGCAAGCCGGGAGCCTTCCACCCACCCACTCCCCTTACCGCTTGCCTCTTCCTCCCTGTGACGGAAGACGTTTGACGTGGCAACAACTCCAAAATGATGGCTTGGGATTTGCAAAGGGCTGTTGGAGAAGTGGGGATCAGAGGGAGGGAAGGTTGGAGTGGGGCCGGGAGGGGGATTGGCTTGGCACAGTAGCTAGAGTACTGGCTTCCCATCCTGAGGTCTCTCGCTCGGATCTCTCTAGTGTAGGAGTTTTTTTCTGTGTAACCTCTATCCATTTTTGGCGTACTACTATTTCAAGTGTGGTATTCATTCCGTTAGAAGGAAAGTTAAAAAAAAACACTTTGGGAGCTTAAGCGCCATTCGCTAAGAGTAGGGCAATGCCGACACCGGGTTTTTCTTCATACTTCCTCCATTGATGAATTAATTTTCCCTTGCCAACCTATTCACCTATCCTTGAATTGCCTGTCACCGGTTGTCGCTCACCTACTGATAAAACCGATCAGCATGAAGAGCCATTAGTAGGAGTGATACGAACTTTCTGGTTTATAAACGTTTACTAATTTATGGAGGTAATTACCAAACCTTATTGGTTAGTTATTTTAAGGAGAAGAACTTAACTTGCGGCCATTTTCATCATTGAGGACTGGTGGGAAGGATGGTGTGGTAAGGATTCTTTGGTAAGTGTAAGAAGAGTGGAGTGAAACCCCGCGTCGACATTATCGTACGATTTTGGCGAAAGCAGCAAGGGGTCCGAAGCTTATCTTTCCATTTGAGCTACCGAGCAATGTACACCACATAAAGTGCTCTCCACATATCTCTCAAGTAGGGATCGGTTTTCCTCTGCAAATCTCCTTCACAGCCAGGATTAGAACCCAGGCAATGCCGTCTTAACTCACGGGCCCACCTGCGAACTGACCAAACCATGGGCTCAACCATCCCATGTCAATCTGTGTGCAAGAAGGTGAGAGAGGAATGATGTGTTTTCTTTCCTTTCCCATAGGCCTCTATTTTACTACTTGAGCCATAAACTCGGGCTTTCGGGATAGGAATACAGTAATATTGCCACTGCACCAACTCGACGGGCGTAAAAATTTGGGACGAGAAACGGTGGGAGATCGAGCAGGTATGGGGAAGGTATATAAAACTTATCACTAATATGGAAGTAGTGTTGACATCGGCGAATTTACTTTACGGACTCTGATATATGATCCATGTAGATGCGAGTGTACCTCAGATATTAGTAATTGTCTTTAGAAAGCCGTTAAAAATTTTAAAAAGTAATCTGGTCAAAAGTGGCATCTCAATGTTTGGCTTTACCTCACGGTATCGCTTCCCTACTCTACATGTATTTCGGTGGCAAGAATCATATCATAATAGTCGATTGCCTTTCGTAAAGGGAATTAAAGAGCTGATTGTCGTCTTATTACAAAGAACAAGCTGAACTCTACTTGGAGATGCGTCGCGTACTAGCAGCGATACCGTTCCGAAGCATCATCCACAGGGATTGCGATAATGTTGAATATCCACGCCGCAAACGTATTTTTGCACAAACGTAACATTAACAAGTGTGTTCTTGAAGACGAAATACTTGGATGCAAGTTGTTTTCCGACAAAATTCATGACATGCATTTCAAGAATATTGACTCCACACACTAGTGGTTAAAAAAATAATGCATGTTCTCATGGAGTGGGGGTAAGAGTGGTGTTTGCAAAAACGTTTTAAGGTAGAGTAAATGTGTGATGAAGAGAATATGGAGGATGAAGCTGAGCGTTTACAACGTGGAGGCTGTGAATTAGAGGGATATCTAAGATAATGTAAAGAGGAAATTAGTTATGACAGTAATCAAGGGCGCCAGTTTTGTCGGATATAGCAACGTCGTTGGTAGAAAATGAGCCTAGATTTGAGGCCCCTTGAAGTGATCTCCATGTAGGTATCGGGAATCCTTTACAAATCTCCACCACTGCTGGGGTTTGAGCCTGGCACCCATGGATGGGAAGTTTTGTACTGTAGCCACCGTCTCAACTCGGTCCCAAGCAAGGCTTGGAGTCGAGCAAAAGTGAGATGTTGAGGAGGATTCGGAGGTGGAACGGGACTAGAGAGTGGATTCTTCTGGCGGTTTATGAAGGAAGAGGGATCTTGTTGCCGGCGTTGGTTGGTGAGCGAGAGAGGGAAGATAAAAAGAGAGATTTTGAGACCCCGGGACTGGCGGCGGCAGGGATATAAGTGGGTGCGCGTTGTCGTGAGAAGAGGTTGAAGGAATTAAAAGGATGAGCGCCCGGAAATGTATGCGCCGTGCGGGTGTCCCTTGGAGGGCGGACTGAGGAGAAAGGATAGGAGGGGTCTGGCAGGCTGCCAAGTTATGTAAGTAAATTCCCGCGTGCGTAAGGGGGAGCGAAATGTGATAAGTAGCCGGGTATCGCAGCGAACATGCATTCACAACGTAGTGATGGAAAAATCGATTTCGATTAAAATCGAAAATCGAGTTTTAATAGTCAAAGATCGAGGAAATCGAGATCGAGCCATGATCTACGAGTTTCGATCCAAACTCGATTTTTCAAATTCGATCTTGACCATTTCGTACCGTTTCGCGATCAGAGTGCTGAGTATGACAACGTCATCCGTCCCATGTGAAAGACTTTTCTGTAAGGCCGATAAAATTGGAAAGGCACGCCCTAGATTATCAAGAAAGCATCCCAATTAGTTGATATTTCTTAAAAATTTTAGTGAAGCCGAATGGTTCCAAACGGTGATCCCCAAACATTAATGTGCGTGCATTTGTAAATATTTTCTAAAAATAATTCAAGAATGTATTTTAAGTACATTTTTAGGGATTTTTTATACTTTTCAAATTTGTATTCTGAGCGTTTTTCGAATTAATAATAAACATGTTTTTGTACCAACTGTATTTTTTTCAAAAAAGAACAGTCGATTTTTTCGATTAATCGATCTTTTGGTTCAAATTTCGATTTTTGTTGAAAAGTCGAGCTTTTCATTTCGATTAAAAATCGATTGTTCAAAAAATCGATTTTGACCGACACTTTTCCATCACTATCACAACGAGCACACATCGAGCTCAACCCGTTCTCTTCCTGGGTAGGCATAGTCAAAAGTAAGGTTGCTTCTACTATTTGGAGGACACTTTCTCTTATCAACTCTATTCCACACAGCAACATCCTTGTGTCCTTTTCTTCGGGGAAGAATTTTAAAGAGTCTTCTAATGATAGACGCTTGACTCATTGCTCCATTTCTCGGTGATTGCATTGAAAAGCATAGTTACTACAGATACTTTAAAGAGTAAACTTGCTATCTCGTCTAAATTCTTCCATACCTCGCTATTCTTATGCCTTTATAGTGTTTTCATTATTTATTATTTTCTGTATTTATTCATCTTCCGAAGACTTAATAATTTTTATTTAGTAAAATTGTATATTGTCATGCATTTTATTATATTAATTCAGTTATACATTGTATATAACTTCTTCTTTTAATTTATCTTTCGTCCTATAGTAAATGGATACGTTTTCGGCTAGCAGGTGTCCTAAACGGAACTATTACAATTTATTTAGGCGAAATATAAAAATCCTGCAAAATCTACTTTTTATAGGTATTTTACCACTTTCAGTAACAATTAAATGGGAGTTATCAATAATGATAGGAAAAATCGGATTTATAAATAAGCTTCTCATTCAGCTTCAAAATGGAAATAACGTCGAAGTGCGTGCGGATAAAATAGAATACCTAAGAATGGGTAGAGTGGGAGCCATATTTTTCGCGCTCGCAAATAATTATTTAGGAGCCATAATGCGGATTTTGATTGTTGAATCAATGCAGATGGGATACAATTTTCCTGAAGTACCGAAGGCTTTCGGACACACTCAAATCCATTAAGGGAATGAATACCGTAGGAGATGAAGAGGATGCCTATGGAAAGAGGAGGTCTCGGGAGGACAGATTTTCGGGGAAAGATGCGTAGAAGTGGCGGATGAGAAGTTGCGAAAAACGGAGATGTTGGGATGAGTGTGTAGATAAGGGAGGGAAGAGCGAGGCTAAGGAGTAGTTTGGAGAGGAGAGCGCTGTGGGGAAGAGCTTGGTTTCTGAGGATCAGGGGAGAGTCGAAGAAGAGGAGTGGGAGTTGGGATGTGAATGGCCTGAGGGATAAGTGGGCAAAGAAAGGAGGAGATGGTCGGATAGACGAACTGCTTAATTGGTGGCATTAGAAGGGGCGAGGGTTGAAGATAGGACGAATTGAAGCCGAAGGAAGCTATAGGGTGGGTCGGATTGCTACACCTAAATCTACGCAGAGCCCGTTTTTTAAGCCGGCACGAGATTTTAGGGACCGTGGGATTAAACGCCCATCCCTCATTAGCAGAACATGAAATAGTTAAGTCCCTAATCTTGGGCGAATAAAAGAAGAAAACGTCTGCAAGTTGTGGGGAATGACCTGTGGGAAGTGAGCGGTGGTACAGAAATGTAACTACCTCCAGCTACACCAGTTTGTGTTCCATCAACTAAATTCCTAAATTTTTAGTGATACAAGAAAGTTTTATTTCATCTAATTTGCATTATAATGAGTGATCCTTGATTCAACTTTTTTTAGACGACGATAATATCCATGATCAACTCTTTCTGAAGCGTATATGTTGCTGTTCCACGATTTGTCCTCACTATGGCATGAGCATATCCGACGTACTGTGTAAGAGTTTTCAACACTGGACTCGCAAATGTCTTGGTATCTTAATTTCCTGGCTATTTACATATTCTCATAAATTTCAGCGACGATTCTCTATCATTTTGAATCCATCTGATTGATCCTTTTTTTATACAATTTCTAGCTTTTTAGCAAAGCAAAATTTAGCAGTAAAAATAAATTTAGTTCACTAGTAACTTTGTGGAATTCCATTCTGTAAATCGATTTATTTCAGAACTTTTACAAACCACAAAATAAAATACACTCTCTTGCACACGACCCTGGTTTCGGCGCTGAGCACCATCAGCATGTGTGCAGGAGCGCCATCGTCAAACAGACCTGATTATGGTGCTCAGCGCCGAAACCCGGGTCGTGTGTGAGAGAAAGTGTATTTTATTTTGTGGTTTGTAAAAGTTCTGAAATAAATCGATTTAGAAAATTTAGTAGTTTTAAACGTGAGCAAATGGTAAAGTCTTTAGAGAGGAATTGGATTGTTGAAAATCTAATGAATACAACGCACCTTTAGCGGAGGTGTCGATGAAGACGATTAGAATAAATGTTTTGCATTATATCGTTAGGAAGTTTTCATTGGCATACATTTGAGTTATTTCGGTGGCGTTAATCTAATGTGTATAGAATCGTTAAATCTTCAGTGTAGGGTTGCAGAATGATAAAGGAAATAATGCAGTTAAGAGCAAAATAGGAATATATCTACTAGCTACAATAAATCTCAGATTAGAAGGGGCTTCGGAAATACGCTGTGAGTCGAAAAAACGGCGCAGGTTGCAGAAAAAATAGAGTACGTCGAATATGGAGGCTATTTGCAAACATACAGCATCAGTCATGGCTGATGAATATGGTGAGGATCATGCACAAGAGGAGATAGAATAGAAAGATACTTGAGAAAAAGCGAACACTCAAAAATTAGAATTAGAAATAATGAATGCTATTAAAAACTAGCATTCGTGCGTGGACCTTTCCCTTCTCCCATCTCGCAATCTTCTCTTACTTTTGCTGGTTTTTCCCCATCATCATAATATAGGGCTTTTCGTGAGGATGAGGGTATTTAGAAAGGCTAGATACGGAATTGTGTGCGAGATACCAGGCCTAAATAAGAGAGTTGCTGCATGAACTTTGGCCTTGGACTCATATGAGTCCTGCTCTTTGAAACTTGGTCCCGCTACGTTATTTCTAATGTTATTACTACGCACGCTATTGGTGTGTGTAACTCGCTGATCTTCATCCAGTTGGTAATGTTAGAATTACACAAAGAAATTACATTTACTCAAAGAAAATGAAAGGTTACAACATACTTTTCTTTGGAGGTTTAATGTTACAGAAGTCCTCCGAATTCCGATTTTGACACAATTCTTCTTTTTGCCTCCACGTAATCCGTGTAAATGTATTTAACGTTCCTCGTTGGAGATTGACTGACGTCCGATAACTTTATGCGAACACTTTGTATGCTTATCTGTATTTCATATTATTTACCGAAAAGATCCTTTTGAAATAAAAAATAAAGTATGTAGCACCATTACCTTTTTCTTGTGCTAGATTATTTGTGAACCTTGCTACAGCTTTCCGCTCACTTCAAATAATGAGGGCATATTTTTGAGCAGAAAATTGGAAGAAAATTAATTTAGATCAGGTTAGAAGAGAATATATTGATATTTTCTTGGGACTGATAATTGAGGCTGTTGGTAATACTTGGGGCTGTGTAATACTTGAGCTAAAATTTTGACTAGTATTATTTTATTTCTGGAACCTCGCTGAATATAAATTTCTCATGTAGCTTGAGAGAAATTTGCGAAAGGCCCGTAAATGATTAAAATAAAATTTCAATTTGAAGAAAAAAGTTACCTGAGATAAATATTTGGAAAATCAAATTATGGAAACTCCTAGATACAGATAGATCTAACACTATTTGGTAGAATACCTAATTATGATGAATCTATAAGAACTTCTATTTCCTATTTGCTAGGTTTCTATGATAACATTTTCTTTTTCATCATAAAAGGTGGACACTGTAAAATACTGCCTTAAAGTAGAAATTATTCATCATTGGGTATTCTTTAAGATAATTAGTAGGCTTTTGGGAGTGGAGAGTCTTCTTAAGCACGTAAATTATTAAATATCTTCTGGCCAAGAAGCAAAATTGGATGCTGTGGGAACAATATGAACCGAATAAATATTTGTGCCAAATAATAGTTTAGAATTTGTAGGAACTTTTTCAATAGATTTTAGAATAGGTTTTACACAAAACCTTTCAAATAGCAGTAAAATAATCATAATTCACATGCTTATGTATGCTCCCGTGTTTACGCTTCATTGTTCTTGCTAGAAAACTTTCGATGAAATTTTGCCCAGAATGAATAACACCTTTTTAAGAATACTAGTTTGACTTGTAGTAAAACGTTTATGCATGATGGATACGTGTGTGAATTCTACCGTCCACATCTCTTAATGGTTCTCGGATATTTCGCAGGCTATAATATATATCGTTATATTTCGGTGTGTAGCTGTCTTTGAGTAGGTATCTCATGAAATAATAATTGGCATAAAGGGTACCGTAGTATGCAGTCATTGTAATGATACCATAGAAAAATATTGGAATATTTCAAGGAAGGGCATCCTCCGTTGTTCATTTGGAAGTTAATTAAACTCTCTTAGGCGTCATTAGACAGGATAATGAATTGCTACTAGCTATCAATATATCGGCTGGTGGTAGCCCTTAGTTCAAACTTTTGACATATGGCCAGATAATCCCAAAGTTCAAAGCATAGTTAACGCTTTACGTTGAAAGGCAAGCCTTACTAATTGCTTAGAAGTTATGCTCTGATTCCATTTCCCTCAACTATGACTTTTATTTTGTATTAGCTAGCTTTAGATTTATATAAAACAGCCTTTCTTAGCTCTCGGGATAATTCCATTGGATATTCTCTGACTTTCACCATAACCTTCCTCTAACCGGTAGATTACTCTAATGAATGAATTACCACTCTTTCATAACGTGACTAGAATATTGCTAGTGGTCTTAGATTCTGTGATAAGTGTTCTCATCTTTTTTTCCCTGGACGATTGTTAATACATGAATTTCGTTCGACATTTTCATGGCAGTTTATTTGCGGATTCACTTCTCTTCCCGGATTTTTCCCGGATTATGATTGTGATTTATGGCATTGAGTATATTTTTTGTAATTAAACGCATTGATTGTTTTTAGTTTAGCAGTGGAAATTTACTATAACATTGTTTTCTCTCATGCACTGTGGCATTTTGATGGTTGTCATTCAATATACCGCCTTCTATAAATTTTCCCAATATTCGTAGCAGATTACACCTATTGTATTTAAGTGTAGAATGAACTAAATTAATTTTGACAATCATATTACTAATTTTCATTACACGCCATGCCTATCATTTATATATTAGGATTGTTAGTTGCCGAAGTTTTCGCCTTTTTTTGCAGATCATCTTAGCTGCGTCAGCGACAGACTCTCGCAATTCGTAGCATTGAAGTGTCGATTCCGACAAGGGAATTGATATTGCCATAATGATACTGCTGGTTTTGGGTGTGCTAGGGTTTCCTTGGTCGCCGTTGGCTGTCGGGACCGATAAACTTGGTTTCAACACACATTTAGACGATAGTAACAGCTTCGTGCACGCTGCCTTACGAAAGGTTTTCGTTGACGAACGTGTATGTAGAGGATCTAATACGGCTGTGTAAACATAGCCGTCGTGTACACGTATGGCTCCCAACGTCCTCAATCGGACCTCAGGAGGTGAGGGCCCGTCATTGTCAGTTTGGGCTAAAGTCGCCGAGCCCTGCCGCCCCTCGGGATGGGTGGCTAATCTGTGGAAAGGAAGACAGGAATGGGGCAAGGCCGAGGGAAGCCAGGGTCATTTGTGTGGGCTGTTGAGGGATTTGAGGAGATAAGGGGGATTGTTGTTGGTCAGAGAGAAACCCCTGTAATAGGGGGGGGGGTGGTCAAGTGGTCCTCCTTGGTGTTTGGAGAGGCTGCGAGGAATGGCGTTTTCTGTGCGGGAGAGGGAATCTCAGGCAGCTTGGCTCCCATATCTCGGCTAGCTGCTGTATACCAACCGAGTGGAGGTTTGTCAAAGCATGCCTTTGCGCTCAAGGATCTAATATCTCAATCGTGCGATGGACCAAGTTGCCTTGTGCATTGCATCTACCCTTTGGGAATCGCGTTATTAGGATGCATCGGGAATGTTTCGGTGATAGCACAAAGTCGACGCCTGGAAAGACGAGTAGCTTCAATGAGTGAAATTCATAATTTAAAACTCGGCCCATGGATATTCCTGCATCTTGAACGTATTCACTAAATCATTCTAGTTATTTATTGGGAGGAATATATTTTAAGTTTACTAAGCCATAACTGCGCAATTAAACATTTAAGAGTAATAGTAAGGAAGCCAAATACTGAGCTTTCAAATTCATTTTTAAAGTGTTAAAGTTTTACATATTTTTTTGTTAACAAGATGCTAAAATATTTTTACATGCTGTGGAAAGAGGGTTGAACCATGCGGATTGTATATTTAAGCAATCTAAGGTCCAGACATGCTGCTGTTAAACCGAAGCCCAACAATGAAACTTTTAAACAGTCGTATGCATGTCTCGTACCAAAGTTGTTCTTTTCCATCTCAGTTGAATTTGCCAAAGAAAGCAGTGCAGTGAAATGTTGACCAAACATGAAACAATGGCTTGTTTACAAACCAAAATGTTGGTCTTTGAAGAACATTTGGTAATTTTTTATCATTTTTTACTCTTTTTAATTATTTCGTTTTTAAGAATGTAATTAGGTGTTTTCTTACATAGACCTATTTTATCTGTGATTCATTATTGCTAGAGGATTACTAAATTTATTTTGAATCGTATGCACAAGAAAAATGTATAGTCCATAATTAAAACATTTCAGGTACGTATTGCAAATATGTATTAGCGCCACGCGTGTGCATCGTTTAATTTAGTAATAGATGGTACATGAATATAAATACCTCCAAGGGTACCTATATTTTCATAATAAATGATTGTTTAACACTTCCGTGAATTTTGAAGGAGAAATAAAGGTTTATATTATTATTTAATTGTATTCTAAGTACCAGGAGCGCTATTTAGTTTATTCGAATTTTGGGAGCTTATGAATTTCAAATTTATTTTCAAAAACATTATCAAAATCATGGAATAATACAATGATATCACTAACATCACGTGTAACCTGTTTGTGCCGGCCTGAGAAGTAGTTCCTCCTCAGGTTTTCTCTATATTTAGCTTTTTTCCTCTTTCCTCCTCATCCTTTACTTCATTATGTCACTGTATCGTATCTCCTTATTCCCTTCTTTTATCCTTCCTCAATTTCTTTCATAAAATTCTGCCGTGTTGAGTTTCTTTGTAGTACATAACTGAACTCAATATTTGCAGGCTTAGCTGGTTGAAAATTCATGATGACTCAATCAGCGTAATAACTCTGTAATATTCACCATATATCAATTTTTTGTTGACTGGTGTCATCGCATCATGGTAAAGGCAGCATCACCTGATTATGTTGTATTTTCTATGATAACGGGAGGCAAAAAATAATTCTAGTGTGAAAATTACAAAGTTATTATACTGATTTAGCAATTAACCTTTCATTTTACTTTGTTCATTCGCCAGATTCTACTAAGATTCATCCAGTTCATTTGCGCTGTCTTCATCAACCGTTAATTTCATTCATACCCTATTGTGATTCAATGACCCCTCTCAACATCTCCTCATTTCTG
Organism: Pyrrhosoma nymphula; assembly: GCA_963573305.1. Lineage (NCBI taxonomy): Eukaryota > Metazoa > Arthropoda > Insecta > Odonata > Coenagrionidae > Pyrrhosoma > Pyrrhosoma nymphula. Next base: position 136,687,519 of record OY754333.1, on the reverse strand, counting down.
ATCCAATGTATCCACTTAATGTTTTACATTGTGCTATGCTTGCCCGCAGCTAACCTTAGTCTTCATTTCTTAAAATATACGACATAATTAGGTTTTCGGTTTTAGGTTTTAGGTGATTGGTTTATTATTTCCGACTTGTAAAAAATATTTCTTCATTAAAACCGCATTCGTCTAAGATCCTATGTATCTGCTTCACCTCTGCAGTGGTTGTCATTTTAAATGACTAACGGCCAATGATGCAGGGAATAATAATAGTCGCCTGATTTAAAAAAAGAGTAGAAGAGAAAAGATTTAAAAAGGCGAAGTTAATGGTTTTAGGCTAAACTATATGGAACAGCTTCATGATTGAAAAGAAACCTGATGACGTCGTTCAGCGACGAAATCTAGGCCGTAATAAAAATCTATTTATGAGGAACTCAAAACGTTTTTCTTTTGAATCAGTACGTACATAAGACTTAATAATTGCGTACTCTGCTAACATAATCTGATTATTTTTGGATTTCTCGTTAGGTTTCCTTCATACTGCTAAAGATATTCTATTTAACTCATTTGGCTGTTCTGAAAGATTGATTATATTTGAGTGCTGTCTCACGATATTGTACATTCTCTTGAGTGTTTAACAACGTCTAGCTTAAAGTTTTGATCCCTTTATCCAACCCTCCTCCTTACACTTACCTCGCACCGCCTATTGATGCCTGCGGAGAAAGGACGAATGCATTCCCCGGGATTCATCCCGCCCACCCCTCCCTGTTTGCATTGGCGTTGTTGACTTCTGGAGCTTCGGGAAGAGCGGCAGGGAGCGGTTCAAAACCTCAGCGAGCGGGGCTCCCGCACCCACCGCGCTCCCGTCCCCCGACCCTGCTCCCTCCTGCTCTTCCACCCTCGAGGTGGTTGGCGGTTGCTGCGGGTTATGTGGCCAGGGGAAGAAAGGGGGGGCGCGCCTACCCACCTAGCCCGTGTTTGGAAAGGAAAGACCCACTCTAACCCCCCCCTGAACCTGAATTTCCTTCTTCCACATCCGGGCCCTCGCAGAATTTCACCTCGTTTCTCCTCCTACTTGCTATCTCGGCAAAAGGTAGGACGTGAGCAAAATCATCGGTGATTGGTGTTGAAAAAAATACCTAAAGTACAATATAGCCTCTAGTTGGCTCTTTCAGTTTCGCATTATTTTTGACAGGCATTATTATTTGAGGTAAACTACCGGTTAAGCTAGGTTTATATGGAAAGAGGGGTACTTAGAGATCTGGTAGTACTTCTAGCTGGGCGGTATTTAAAATCAATTGTCAATTACCAATGTCCGGAATTATTGGTTTTTGATGACAATATCAATTTAGTGGATATTTTGGTGTCAGCACTGATTGTTGAAGGAAGATAATGAAATAGCGAAACGTCCGACATCAAATTCTTATTGTGTTTACCCATGAGTATATGTATATGAGTATTACTATCAAAAGTCTTTTTTAGTCATTATTCAAAGCTTGTTTCCATCCCGTGTGTATTAAGTCTAATTCAAAGTAAGGCAAAAGTTATCATGTGAAAAATTGTTTATGAATTGACCAAAAATCATTGGCGTGATGCGCAGGTGGTATATTTTTAATAAATGTTCCAAATTTGAACTCTACGAGTCGATTCTTAAAAATAAGAGAAATTGCCAGCTGATGTTTCATAGTGAATAAATTTGCAACGTTGAACGTTGATTAGTATATTCATCGTATGCGTCAACCGTAATATTCATTATTCACCGGCAATCAAAAGGTTGTGGATTCGAGTCTCTCCTCGTGAAAGTGATTTTGTTCTACTTAAAGTTAGTGCTTTATGCTAGATCTTAAACCTGAGTACCTATGCTACGGCCCTTTCTTTCTCACCTGTCTCCAAATTTAAAACTGTGTGCCCAATTCGCCCGGCCATTTCCTTGGTTTGTAAACTGGAACAGATATATTATTTAAGATAATAATGACTGTGGCGTAAATTTAAACAAATAATAACAAAACTAATCAAATTGAACAGTCATTTTAATTTAAATGACAAGAGAACAAAAAATAGCTTCTTTAAGAGACCGAAGGACCACCATTCACGGTCTAACTGGAACTTGGCAGGCAGGAACTGGTGAGTCGTGCAGTAACAGGGCACGGCATTCAATGCAGGGCGTGCGGGCAGGAACAAGAAGGCGTGCAGGCAGGAAATAGTCAAGCGTGCAGTTGTAGCGAGAGGCATGCAAGTCTGGGCGTGCTGGCAACAAGTAGGCAGGCGTGCAGTTAAAGCGAGAGGCATGCAAAGCTGGCGTGCTGGCAGCAAGTAAGCAGGCGTGCAGGCGTGAACGGGCGAGACATGCCGGTCAGGACTTCACGAGAGAGAGAGAGGTCTGGTTCCCTTGGTGGTTCATTGATAAGAGAGCGAGGCGTCGTCTCGATTGCTCCCTCACCTTCACGAAGGAGGAGAGGGGGGAGAGGGGAAGCAGTGACAGCTCCACCCACGACGCAACACAAAAAACAAAAAAGAAACGAAATTAAAATTTGCGGGAATACGTAACAATGACAAACTATCAATAGCGAAAGATGTGCTCTCTATGTTTTAGACTTTCGACAGCCAATGCTCTTCGAACGAAGATGAAATGGTGAATAGAAGGTGTGAGAGCCAAGAGACAACATATTATTTCTTCATACCACTTGTGACGGCATACATCGTGTTGATACGGAGTGTTGAACCCGTGATAAGAATATTCACGGGATCAGAATCGTCCAAGAGGATTATCGGAACGTCGCGTCATCAGGGATATTTTGTAACACATGAAACTGTTGACTGATTGATGTGAACATCTTTTTTTGGTGATTTGTGTTTAGCGACCTGCGAGTTGTGTGAAAGCAAAGTATATGTATCTTACGCGACCTTGAAATTTGTATTTTAAAAGTTAGTGGCATGATTAAGTTTTATATCACTTATTGCATGAATCGAACATTTTGAAAGTTTACTGTTTGAGCAATACCTTCGACTAAAATTGTCATTTAATTTACACTATAAGATCAGAGCCGCATTAGAAAAGAGGCATTCACACAGAGGTCCTGGAGGAATAAAATCAGGGGCTCTTGCGAAGATGCTGAGTGTTGCTCTTGAAATAGTTCAACAGAGTTGCGTTATATTGCTCTAAAAGACCATAGCACCTTAGATTTAGCGGATGAATAGGGACTGCAGGTTTTCTGAGAGAGCGTGAGACGATTGATTTTCTCATAGATGTGAATGAAAATAGGAATTATGCTGAGATGAGATTGGAAAAGCATTAAATATGATTCAATAGCGAGAGAAACGAAGCTTTATAAATTTTTCAATGGTCAATCAAACCACATACATTGGTGGTTATTCTTGCTGTGAAGGCTGA